>OW569414.2:3752500-5002500 GCA_937662695.2 Halyzia sedecimguttata | reverse complement strand
AAATAAAGAAAGCGAAACCACGTGCAATAAATCATTGTGCACCAAAGGAACTCAAATTTTAAAATGAAATAATTCCAAAAATACATATCCGATCAAGATCAATCCGATAGTCGATTGTGAAATGCTGGATCGAAGGTTATTGTCGAATTTCAGCGATATCTGACAGATAGTTTCCGAAATATAAAATTCAAATTTTAGCAGGAAAATACCGGAGACCTTATTTGTTCAGAATTAATCAAGCTTTTTTCATTTATTTATGAACGAATGACGAACAACTGTCCATAATAGTCGAGGTCGCAAATTGCTATCCGAGGAAAAGCTGAGGGTAGGAAGCAGGCGAGACAATAGACAGTTTTTCGCTGAGGTGCATATCACATTTTTTCGTAGACCTCTACATACAGTTGATAAATAATTTAATAAAAAAATTGGTTCAAGACATGTGCACAGGAGCTTCTTAGCGCTCTTCTTCAAACAGACAAATTATATCTCCGAAAGTATTGGTTTCTCTGAGTTGGGAATTATATCAATGTATACATATGATAGAGCTGCATCATAAAGGAAATTCAATTCAAATAATAGTTTATTTATCAAGATTAAATGAGCAATCATGAGAATGAGAACTGCACCATGGAAGAAATCGAATTAAATCTGGCCAATTTTGCCCAATAACGAACTTAACCGAGATATTCATCTCCCTAACCTACTCTGAAAATGTCAACTACCTAGCTCATTCCGTTCGAGAGTTATTGTGGAAAAACTTTTTTTAAATTTTCAAAAATTTTTTTTTACACTTTGCGGTAATCTGGTCAATACAAAACTCCACATGCGTATAAAGGTCATGATTCTACAATTTGATGCTAAATTTCAGATAGATCGAACGAACTTGTCCGAGATATTTACGCTCCAAAACCACCTTGCAATTTTCAATCCGCTAACTCCTTTCGTTCGAGAGTTATCGTGCCTACGGCCGGTCGGCCGGCCGGACAGAATCGATTTCGCACTCGGATTCTTGATCAGTGAGTCGTACCAAATCGTTTGAGACCATTTTCAGCCAAAAATTCCAAAATTACAGACACTTGGGCAAATTGATAAGCACTCTGTTCCGAGGAACTAGAGCGCCAAAAATGTATATTGGTTTTCCGGTGCCATATTTAGGGGGCTGTATATAATAAGGGGCTGCCCAACAATAAAAACCCACCCTATTTTCAACAAAACCTCTGAAATTGACAATTATTGATTAACACCCTGTATATAGAGACATCGAATATTTAGAACATATCTCTTGAAACTGTTAAATTCGTATAGAATTCGATGGAAATTTAGGCGATCATAGTCACAACACCGCCGGGCTTCCGATAATCGTACAAATGCATACTTTTTACACAGTGGGCGGCATATCCACCTAGAAACGTGTCGGGATTCCGAAAATCTTCAATTCATATATTTTTTTGTATATGCAAAATAATCTTCCCCTCTGGAATTGCTCTTGAAGGTTTGACTCTTCTGAATGTTTTCCAAAAAAATACACTCTCCTAAACCAATCAGAAATGGCGGGCCTCCGGTTGCCTGTGCAACGTACCGGGCCTGGTAGAAGGCGCGTTATGAGTATATATATATATATATATATATATATATATATATATATATATATATATATAATATATAATTATATATATATATATATATATATATAATTATATATATAATGGATTGTTAGAACTACATCCTGAAAGAAATTGAAATTTCTTTGCATCTTAGCTTTATATGAGGTTCCATTTTTGGATACAAGTGTTTGAAAACTATCAGGAGTCATTCTGAAAAATTGAGTATATGAAATAGCCAGTTTTAGTTATGAAACAAATCTAATGCAATCAGTCCAGAGAGAACTCAAAGCAGAATACTTATGTAGGAAATCTTAAATAGTGTTACTAAGGAATAACTACCTGTACATTAGTTGGAAATCCCGTTCTAAATCCCCCGTTCAATGTTATCATGACATATCATATCGATGAAATCTTATGATGCATTTAAAACAAACTGAATTTGACATTTGTAATATAAACAATTTTTTTTTTCATTACTCCGAAGCCACCAGGCTGATTTTGCCCAATAACGAAATTAGCGAAGATATTTATCTCCCAAACCAATCCTGAAAATTCCAACTGTCTAGCTCGTTCCATACGAGAGTTATCTCGGTTACGGGTCGAACTAAAACGTTTGAGACCATTTTCTGCAAAAATTCTAAAATTAAAGATAAAGGGTTTTCCAATAAGAGGTGTTATTTTGATATTCAAAGAAAAATGCCATTTTTCAATATAAATGATGTTTATTTCATTATAAAGAAGAAGCTATGCCGATAATAGTGGAAAATAACATCAGGCAAATGACCACCACGACCACGCTTACAGGACCATATCCTTTTAATGAAATTTTCCATAACCAAATCGCAAAGTGGCTGCCCTATGTCTTCGATAGCCTCACGAATTCCATCTTTGAGGTCTAGAATCGACGCTGGGCTATTGGCGTAGACCTTCTCTTTCACGTGACCCTAAAGGAAGAAGTCGCAAGGTGTTAAATCACAAGATCTCGGTGGCCAATTGTGAACACCTCTTCGAGAGATAACACGGTCCGGAAACTTCTCCCGCAAAAGATCAATGGTTTCGTTGCTTGTGTGGCACGTAGCGCTGTCTTGTTGAAAGTAAACGTTGTCCAGATAAATACCATCAAAATCCGGTCCATAAAAAATCATTAATCATCTCTCGATAGCGCAATCCAATCACCGTAACTGTTGCTCCAGCCTCATTTTCGAAAAAGTAAGGTCCAATGACTCCGCCGGACCATAAACCGCACCAAACAGTCACACGTTGAGGATAGAGAGGATTTTCAACAATAACTCTTGGGTTTTGCGAGCCCTAGATGCAACAATTTTGCTTGTTGACGAAGCCACCGAGGTGGAAATCGGCCCTCATCACTCAAGATGATTTTTCGATGGAATTCCGGATCTTTTTCATGCATTTCAACGACACAATCAGCAAAGACACGACGTTGTTGATGATCGGCCGGCTTGAGTTCTTGTGTTAACTGAACTTTATAAGCCTTAAGACCCAAATCTTTATGCAAAATACGGTAAAGACGCAAGGGCGTAGCCAGGGGGCGGGGGTTTGGGGGTTCAAACTCCTCTCGAAATGTTATTTTTCTCTTAAAAAAAAACATTTTTGCTGCAGAAAGTGAGCCTTACACCCCCAAAACCCCCCCCGAAATTAATTCCTATTTCAAAACCCACCCCCGAAATTAATTCCTGGCTACGCCCTGTTTTCTGAATGCTTAATTCCAAAGAACGACGAGGAATGGACAAACCTGAGTTTTCTTCAACACTTTCGGCTACAGCAGCAATATTCGCGTCTGTTCTTGAGCGACGTACACGGGTTTTATTCTTCACATAACTAACTTGTCCCAACAGCTCGAATTTTTCCAGCAATTTCTTTATTGCGGTCCGACAAGGTGCTTCACGACGACCCAAAAATGTTCGAGTTTTACGTACCGTCTCTGCCAAATTTTCACTATTTTTATAACGAATTTTAATAATTTCAATGCGTTCTTGAAGCGTGTATCGTTCCATTTTTATTAATGGCGTAGTTTCTACTTGTCAAATGTCAGCTTCAAAAGTGACATCTACCGAAATAGTGGGCTATTCAAAATAACACCTCTTATTGGAAAACCCTTTATAATTGATAAGCACTCTGTTCCGTGGAACAAGAGCGACGAAAAGAGAGAAGTTTAGGTTTTCGTATGAATTTCAGTTAAGCGACCGTTAATACACCGGCAAATTGCTAATATAATTACCACAAATTGTCTGCATAATACTTCTCGATTAACATAATTTCTCCGGCGTAAGTGGAGCTTCGGACGTGTGAGAGCATTACCGAATTCAATTGACTTAAACGCAGTGTTAATGTTATTAGTCTTGTTTTTGCCTAATAAATTGCCCCACCGTTCACTTTCTTCGGGAAACAATGGATTTTTAATTTTATGAAGCTTATAAATAATTCTCGAATTAGTGGTGGCGGTTGGCGCTAAATTAGAAGGAAAATAAATGGTATTTAGGAACGACCATTTATGAGGAATTTATGGGATAGGATTAAATTGAATTAATTGCAGTTGAATAAATTAATTAATATCTCCGTTCGTTTGGAGGAGTGCGCTTTACTGGGTGGCAACTATTAACTTTTATTCATTCATAATAGTCTGAATTGAAGTGCGTCACAATTGAATAAAAATATTACCCACAATAATCACGGAGCGTTAAGAAGGTAGATAGATAGAGTACGCATTTGATATAGTGTGTCATATTCGATTGCTCAAGAAATTCAAAATTTACGGCTTTAGAGGTTCGTCCTATAAATTACTAATGAGCTATTTGTTAAATAGAAAGCAGGTTGTGGAAATAGGAAACTCAAGGAGTCAAAAAGAGACAATAACTTACGGAGTTCCACAAGGTACCGTGTTGGGTCCTGTTTTATTTCTCCTATACATAAATAGCCTCCTCAAAATAGAACAGTCTGAAGGTGCGATCTGCTTCGCTGATGATGTCGTTTTCCAATTCCAGGGAGGAACTGAAAGGAAAATTTCAGGTGAAATTTCCAGAGATAGTAAATTGGTTCAAGCATAATAAACTCACCTTAAGCATAGACAAGACCAAATATATGGTGTTCAGCTCTTATGCTTCTAATCTTCCGGGACTGGGAGTCTTGTTTTTGATGATGGAGTCTGTATAACTGAAACAAAACATATAAAGTATTTGGGAATAACAATTGATTCCCAAATGAGACGGAAAATTCATATAAAAAATGTTGTGAACAAGATGAGAGGTCTTCTTTTCAAGTTCAGGTTCTTGAGTAAACATCTGATCTCGACAAAGTTTTTAAAGATTTTTTATCAAGCCTTCGTTGAGTCCCTGATCACGTACGGGATAGTTGGATGGGGTGGTACGTATAATAACCACATCAAGCCTTTAGAGATCACCCAAAAGTGGTTTTTGAAAATAATTCTAAAAAAGGCCGTACTTTTCCAAGCCAGAGGTTGTTCGAGGAGTCAGAAGTACCAGATGTAAGGCAATTGTACGCTTTAAAGGTTTTGTTCAACGTCATCTCAGGGAGGATTCCCATCTCAAAACTACATCATCATTACACTACTAGAGGAAGATATACTTACCCACCACCTAACTTAACCTAACCTAACCTAACCTAACCTAACCTAAGTATAACAAAAGTATAGGCCAAAGAAGTTTCAGATATCTTGCACCGAAAATTTTCAATATAATCCCTGATCATCTAAAAAATATGCCAAATATCAAGAAATTTAAGAAACGATTGAAAACTTGGAGGAACAGTGGATGTAGACAATTAATACACAGATTAATAATTAATGAATGAACAAAAGAAAGGAAAAAAAGAAAACCTACATACATACATAGCAAATCAACGACGAAAGAAAAATACCTGATGATGACAAGAAGACTCGAATGCGACAGAGAAAAAAGAAACTATACCCAATGATGACAGAAAAAATAACCTTCTCTTGGATATCATGCTTTACCTTTATCTTTTTGCGAAGAATATTGATATTTATGTTTTCTTTATGTGTTCTTTCAACGTTCATTCTCATGGAACATTATCAAGAATTATTTTTTAATTTTAGTCACAAACAGGTTGTAATCTAATTTCACCTCTAAGATGTATTCTATTTATTTTTTCGAAATAAACTTATTTTTTCGAAATAAACTTATTATTATTATTATATTATTATTATTTATTCGATAATCCGGGGTCAAATATAATTCTGTCCGTCCAGCCGTAAAAACAATAACTCTGGAAAGAAATGAGTTCGGTAGTTGAAATTTACAGGGTAGGTTCGGGGTGTTCATATCTTGGTCAAGTTCGAAAATGGTTAAAATCCGACAAGTGGATTCTCAGTTATGGCCATTTTGAGTTTATGGGTTTTTACTGAATATTTCCGAAACTGCTCATTTGATCTAACTGAAATTTAGCCTCAAGTTGTAGAATTCCGGCTTATATGCTTATGCCAAGTTTTGTATGGATTGGATTACTAGGAGCAGAAAAAAAAATTAAAAATTAGAAAATTGTGTTATCTCAATACTCGGTAGTGACATGAAGGATGCTATTAAGAATACTTTTGCAAAAATGTTGTGGGGATCGTAGAACTAGAAAATATGTTCAACTATTTTGCTTGAGTTCGGAAACTAAATGTCGTATTCAGTTATTTTGGCATTTCGGTGACCAATAATGACCTGTTGGAGCGTGAATAATTTCATGGAAAATAGACTTCAAGGAGCCAACTACTCAAATAATAATAATAATTCTTGAATTTCACAAAATAACTATTGCAAGAGCCTTCATTACCTAACTCTACTGCCAAGTTTCAAGTTTTAACACGATCGGTTGAATATTGGTGGAGATTCGAGCATTCTTGTGTGAGTTCAGTAGATAGATGACCGTTGCCTCGATAACTTTCTAACGAAAGGAGATAGGGACTTGCAATTTTCAGGGTAGGTTGCGTATCCGAAAGGGAGAGTTGAGTTCGTTTTTGGGCATAATCGGTCAAATGGTTTCCGAGTTATACCCACCTGGAATATTATTTCCTTGATAACTCAAACAATAAATATTCCATCGAATTGAAGCTTGGTAACTAGTGGTAGAAAATCATCATAAAGACGTGTTTAAAATGTGTTTAAATTTGTAAGGACCGTACCCCTAGAAAATTCGTAAAAAATTACGAAAAAATGAATTTTAAGAACTAAACCCCTAGAAAATTTCAAAAAAATCACGAAAAAAAAAATTGGTTCAAGCACTGACGTGAAGTCAGAAGCTTTTGCGCGGATGTTCAATTGTCCATTTTCTGTATTGGACACCCTTAATCGAATTTACCATGGTAAATTCGAATTAAGAGTGTCCAATACAGGAGAATGGACAACATAATTTACCATGGTAAATTCGATTAAGGGTGTCCAATACAGAAGAATGGACAATAGAACATACGCGCAAAAGCTTCTGACGTCACGTCAGTGCTTGAACCAATTTTTCAAAACTTCAACTGAATGCCTCAATGACAATTCAAATTCTAGTGTCATTATGAGATTCATCACGTTCATTATTGGTGATACAGAACTATTATATAATGTATGATGCTCAAATCCGAGCCCCTCCGTCCATTTTTCATCCGCAACACCCTGTATGGTGTAAGTCAAACATTAAATTATGTATGTCGCATTACCAACCGCACACAAAGGCAGCCCCAAATTGAATTATAGCAAGAGATACCGGATCTGGGTGGTCCGCCGTTTGGACTATGAAAGGAGAGTCGTTCCCACTTTAATTCCATATGATTACAAAAGTTTCTATCGGATGAAATAAGTATATTGATTGTTTGCTTTCAAATATCGTTGGTCCCACGAGCTCTGAAATATCTTTTCGACGTGTTGGGTGCTGTTGAAACTTGAAACGAAACTATCAATCTAATAGGACCACGTCAGAAAAAATATGATGTAATGAAGTAATATTGTGTTGTATTTTGGCTAATGACGGCACGAACTATCGTTTTCTCTCTGGGATGTCTATTAGTTATTGTCTTGTTCCGTGAATTTGATTGCAATTTTGTCCCCAATTTGATTTAATTTATTTTCCGTTGTGTTGCTTGAAAGATCTAAAGTAGAAGTGGATGATGATGTATAAGAGGCATAAGGTTCAGGATAATCAATCAGTATCAATCATGTGGTTGAGAAAGGTTGACTTTCCCGGATATTGTTAAGAACTCAACCCAAGTGTGTGAATTTTGCCACGAGGTTCTTATTTCCCTGTGAATCAATCAAAATAAGCGAAGATTTTATTTCGAGAAAGCATGATTGAATTCAAGATTAAATTCGAATTGGCCAATACCAGATGAAAATTCAATAAAAAATTGGCTCAAGCCCTGTGGACAGAAGATTTTTCGCGCTCTTGTTCAAACAGACGAATTATATCTCCGAAATTATTGGTTTCTCAGAGTTGGGAATTATATCAATGGATTCTTATGATAGAAATGCATCATGAATGAAATTAAAATCAAAAGAAGTGTCGTTTAAAAAAATGCTTCAAAAATTATCTTATAAAAGAAGTGCAATCTACAATGCTTCAATGCCTTAATGCTTAAAAAATTGTCATTAAATTTATTTATCAAGATTAAATGAGCAATCTGCAATGATTCAACCTCGTGGAATGGGTTGTTGCAACTTACACTCGGTGCATAGTTTTCACAACTCGAAATACCTAAGGAAAGTATCATCGAAATGTCTAGAGCAAGGCTGGAGACAATCATAGCAGATTGTCCATTCATTCCTGATATTTGAGTAGGTAGTGGATTATGAACAAATTATTTTAATAGTTCAAAATATATTAATAAAATACTATCCTCTTTTCATAATTGAAAATTTAATAGTCCATACCACTAACATATTCTTTTCTGTATTATGAACCTTAACTCAAGAAAAAATGATTGATGCACAAATGTAGATCCATATTTCTGTATTTTTCTGCTAGCAACATTATGAAAATACTGTATATAGGAACATGTCTCACTACTTAAGGAAGTAAAAGGTAATATTAACCTCAGTGGTCAACGAACAGTAATTTCTTTTGATGATTTCATTATGTTCTTCTTTCCTATTGCCTCCATAAACTACATCAAAACAGTCTTGTATATATTCACAAATTCAAGAATCGAATACTTGCTTTCCAAGAGAAAATAACAACTATGAATTGACAATCTCTAATAGCTAGAAAAGATGACATTTATGAATAGTGATCACAGACAGATTATGTGTTCACATTCTGTGAATACATAGAACTTACGATGTATTGTTGAAACTTTGAAACATCATATCTCCGAAAGTATTAGCTTGTTAGAGTTGAAATGATAACAACGGATTCTTATGATAAAACTGCATCTTAAAAAATTTGAATTCAAAAGTTGTAATGTAAAAAAAATATTTTTTTTCGTTACTCCGAAACTATTTGACCGATTTTTTCCAATAACGAACTTAACCGAGATATTTATCCAAACCTACTCTGAAAATTTCAACTATCTAGCTCATTCCGTTCGAGAGTTATCGTGTTAACGGCCGGTGTTAACCAAATCGTTCAAGATCATTTGCAGCCAAAAATTTCCAAAATTACAGACATTTGGGCAAATTGATAAGCACTCTGTTCCGAGGAACAAGAGCGCCAAAATCAGAACACTTAGAGAAACTAATAAACTATCAAAGATATACTAATTGCAATTTGCATTCGATCCACAGTCCAGGCCTAAAATCAACCATTAAAGGATACTGTGGGAGGTATACTCATTATTGAAAGGTTTTTTCTGGGTTTTCTCTCCCAAACTCTGAAAAATATCTATAAAATAAAAATCAATTATTTTGTGATTTGCTTCTGCGTAAGAAACACAAGATATTTGTCAGAAGCAATCAATTGAACAATGTTGCCTAACAAATAACAACGAAGCAACATCAACGAAGAAACAACTATATCGTAACGTTTCGGAGTCTATATCAGACTGCTTCGTCAGACGCTTAATGAAAATCTTTAGAATTATTTTGTTGATAGTTATTGTGAAATTCAAGAATTGTCACATTGACAGTATTTAAAAATCATAGCTAACATAGTTTTACTTTGCATAGAAATTTCCAAGTTCCAACTCCTTTTTCAATAAATTTAGCCAAATATGGTCAATACCAATTGAGCAATTTGCAAAATTGCATTCTCTATTCAATAAAATACAAGTGGACTCCTTAAGTTTCCTTTCAATATAATCAGGTTCTGTCATTAGAATCTTTGTATTACTCCAATCCATCATGTGATCTCCTTGGATTGTACATACATGTTCCGCTATTTTTTATTTCTGTATGTCTCTATTTCTCAAGTTATTCTTATGCTCTGACTTTCTTACTTCTAGTGGTCCTGATGTTTCTCCTGTGTATGATTTACCACAAATACAAGGAATATTATATACACAGTTTTTTGATTTTTGTTTTTCATTTATGGGTTTTGTTTTCGTTAATAAAGACCTAAGATCATTTTGTGTTTTGAAGACGGTTCTTATATTGAACTTAGAACCGATTATTCTAATTTTTTCAGAAAGGCCACGAACATAAGAGATCACATTCAACAGATTGGGTTGCTGTTCTTGTTGATTATTCTGTTGTACTTGTTGATTATTTTTTTGTTCTTGATTATTTGCTCTTCTATCTAAATTCATGATACATGTATTTATGAATTGCCTCGGATATCCATTTTCTTCAAGAAATTTTTTGATGAAATCAATTTCATTATCTCTGCTCCTTTTGCGGAATTGCCCGTTATACTTTTCCATTTTAGTAAGCTTGTCCGCGTTGTCCTGTTTTCTTGTTGCATATCCTCGGGTTTGGGTCGCATCGCACAGGTGGCTTATGCTTCCTTCGTGCCGATGCCATAGTTTACCTCCGAATTGGAGGTCCTAGAGCTGAAGGCACAAATTGTTTGCTCGCTCCTGTTGTGGTGTCACCTGTTTTTCAGTTATCTTTCCACCTTTTCTTGGTTTCTTGGTTGCCCTGTCCTGAAGAAGCCAACTAGCAGAAACACGTGTCGGCAGGTACCAGCAGAATGATTATCTCTGCTCCTTTTGCGGAATTGCCCGTTATACTTTTCCATTTCAATTTCATTATTTCGAATTTCAAGAGTAGAACAAATTAGGTTCGCTCTATCATAAAGTGTTTTAATAACACCTCTTTTCACACTAAGCTGATGGTTTGAATAGAAATTTAAATATCTATTTGTATGTGTCTGCTTCCTGAAGACACTCGTTTCGAAATGGTTCGGATACTTAATTATCGAAACGTCCAGAAAAGAAAGCTGATTATTTTTCTCTATTTCCAAGGTGAATTTTATTGTAGGTTCCTTTGAATTTATGAAATCGAAAAATTTGCCTAACTCGTCTCTACCATGTTGCCAAATTACAAATATATCGTCAACATAATATCGCCACCAAGCTTTTGGTTTCAACAAATATGTATCCACAAATTTTTCTTGTAGTTTAATAGGAAGAAAATCATAATTTGGGAAAATCTATTCATCACAGTACTTCCTCCTATCGCTTCATTTCACCTCATTATGTGTGAACCTTAAACACATATACGGAATTCAACTTTTCAACTTTAATGGTGCAAATGGCGTATCCAGATATATCATTATCCAAGGGGTAGGTAGAAACCCACTCTCCCCTCCTATTCCACAGACCGATGGCATTGGGCAAATACAAATGACGATAATAACATAACTGTTTCCAATCTATTATATTGCCATGAATTGAACATTTAATATTACAGTTATGGCAATATTTCGACCCCCTTTCCATTCAGACCTATGAGTTAATCAAATAGTCATCCTCGTATCAGAAACGAACAAATAGGGTTGCTACACTATCAATTTGTCCTATATACATCTGATATACATACCCATTCGAACAAATTGCTCCATGGTGTTACTTTTATAGGGTGATTTTTAGCTGCATGTGATATTTCACTAGAGATAACTTTCGAATTGTTTGTTAAAGTAGCAGTTCTTTGTCATTTGTGTTCATAAGGGTTGGCCATTTTAATCAACAATAGACTAACAGTTGAACAATGCTACGAAATTTATTTTCGAAATCAGAGTTAGGTTCGCGAAAATAATTTCGCTATACGTCTGTTTTATGTTATGGTCAAAATAATTTTCCAACTAAGTATAGGCTATTCGTACTGTTATGATTATAAATTAATATCCCATTCTCTTCTATATTCCAGCCAATATATTATATATATACTGGACTATATATTCCTGGAGTGAAGTCGCGTTAACTTTTATGGTCGAAGGATTTTCTCAATTTGAGTGAAAGCGACAAGGAAGTTAGGCAGTCTGAATGGATTTCTTGCGATTTCAACAAATATTTAATTTCTGATATTCGAATAGACTTCTAGGGTTTGATCTTCCCAGGAAAAGACGGACTATTCTGAATCGCTTCTGAACAGGTCATGGTCGTTGCTACAGTATGCTTTTCAGATCGAACTCAGTTGAGAGCGTTAGTTTTGAATTGCAAAGAAAACAATAGACCATTTTTTAATAATTGTTCGATATACAAGGTGATTCACGAAGACCTTTCCTTATAATATTACAAAGAACGACTCGAGATAAACACTTGGAATTTTACAGTTGACCTTTGTTAGGAGAGATGAATTCTTGGAATTTCAGATTCGTTCGACTTCCGGTTTCACCGGAAATGGTACCAACTTTCGATTTTTAAATGTAATACCCAGTTTTTCATTGACAACCAGATTACCCATTGAATTGTACATTGTTTTAAAGTGTCACTTACATATTATTTTCATAACATTTGTATGAAATCTGAAAAAGCCCTTCAAATTTTCTCAAATAGGGCTCCATTCCAATGATAATAACTTGTAGATTTCTGCATGAAAATTCCTAATTTTCTAACTTCTATCAGAAAACATACTAATGCTTCTCCTTGGTTAATTAAAAATTGAACGTACAGGGTGTTTATATTTCAATGTCAAAGTCAGTTATGACAAAAACCACTTGTTTCCAATGAGAACCAATTTTTGCGCTTATATTCTGGGGAATATCGCGTTATCATTTTGCCAAAATGTCTGTAACTTTCGAATTTTTTGACGAAAATGGTCTCAAACGATTTGGTTCGACTCCCCAATGAAGAATTCGAGGTCAAATTTGATTCTGTCCGGCTGGCCGTTGCCACGATAACTTGAGAACGGAAAGAGCTAGCGACTTGAAAATTTCAGGGTAGGTGGCGCATCCCGATACGACGGACAAGTTCGTTAATGGGCATAATCAGCCCAATGGTTTCCGAGTAATCATTTTGTTTTCAACCAATCTAAATCCGATCGAATTGAAACTTGGTAAGTAGTTGTAGAATATGAACCTTAGCACGTTCGTGGAATTTCGTGCGAATCGTATGGCTAGAAAATTTTTAAATAATTATTAAAAACTATTTTTGTTGTCACGATAACTTGAGAACGGAAAGAGATAGCAGCTTGGAGTTTTCAGGTTAGGATGTACATCTGAACACGATATTTGAGATTGTTTATAAGCATAATCGGCCTAACGGTTTTAGAGTTATAGCCATCTGAAATTTTGTTGTTTTTTTCTCCTCATTAACTCGAAAAATACTAAACCGATTGAATTGAAACATGGTTATTAATTGTAGAATGTAAACGCGAAAATTCTTGCAAAATTTGGTGAGGATAGTATTTATGGAAAATTTTTAAGAAAACATTGAAAATTAAAAAAAAATGTCTATAAGTAACTATTCGTTGGAAATTGCTGAAATTTTGCAAGAGCCTTCATAACCTAACTCTACTGCCAAGTTTCAAGTTTTAACACGATCGGTTAAATATTGTTGGAGATTCGAGCAGC
Organism: Halyzia sedecimguttata; assembly: GCA_937662695.2. Classification (NCBI taxonomy): domain Eukaryota; kingdom Metazoa; phylum Arthropoda; class Insecta; order Coleoptera; family Coccinellidae; genus Halyzia; species Halyzia sedecimguttata. The sequence continues at coordinate 4,988,986 of OW569414.2, read as the reverse complement.
CTTGTGTGAGTTCAGTAGATGGGTGACCGTTGCCTCGATAACTTTCGAACAAAAGGATATGGGGACTTGCAATTTTCCGAGTAGGTTGCGTATCCGAATGGGAGAGTTGAGTTCGTTTTTGGGGATACTCGGTTTAACGGTTTCCGAGTTATACCCACCTGGAATATTATTTCCCCGATAACTCAAAAAATAAAGATTCGATCGAATTGAAGCTTGGTAACTATTAGTAGAAAATCAACATAAAGACGTAATCATTAAAGGATACTGTGGGAGGTATACTCATTATTCAACGGTTTTTTTCTGGGTTTTCTCTCCCAAACTCTGAAAAATATCTATAAAATAAAAATCAATTATTTTGTGATTTGCTTCTGCGTAAGAAACACAGGATATTTGTCAGAAGCAATCAATTGAACAATGTTGCCTAACAAACAACAACGAAACAACATCAACGAAGAAACAACTATATCGTAACGTTTCGGAGTCTATATCAGACTCCTTCGTCAGACGCTCAATGAAAATCGTTAGAATTATTTTGTTGATAGTTATTTTGTGGAATTCAAGAATTTTCACATTGACAGTATTTAAAAATCATAGCTAACATAGTTTTACTTCGCATAGAAATTTCCAAGTTCCAACTCCTTTTTCAATAAATTTAGCCAAATATGGTCAATACCAATTGAGCAATTTGCAAAATTGCATTCTCTGTTCAATAAAATACAAGTTGACTCTTTAAGTTTCCTTTTCATGAAATCAGGTTCTGTCATTAGAATCTTTGTATTACTCCAATCCATCATGTGATCTCCTTGGATTGTACATACATGTTCTGCTATTTTTGATTTCTGTATGTCTCTATTTCTCAAGTTATTCTTATGCTCTGACTTTCTTACTTCTAGTGGTTCCAGAAAAAAACCGTTGAATAACATAAAGACGTGTTTGAAATTTTTCAAGAACCGTATCCCTAGAAGATTTTAAAAAAATTTGAAAAAAGAAATTGATTCTAGCACTGACGTGAAGTCAGGAGCTTTTGCGCATATGTTCCATTGTCCATTCTCCGGAGAAGGAAAAAAGAATTTAGTTTTAAGCAACAAATTTCCAATTCAATTTTTGGCGCTCTAGTTCCTCGGAACTGAGTGCTTATCAATTTGCCCAAATGTCTGTAATTTTCGAATATTTCGATGAAAATGGTCTTAAACGATTTGGTTCGACTCACTGATCAAGAATCCGTGGTCGAAAATCATTCTGTCCGGCCGTAGGCACAATAACTCTCGAACGGAATGAGATAGACAGTTGAAATTTTCAGGGAAGGTTTGGGCGATAAATATCTCGGATGAGTTCGTTATTGGGCAAAATCGGACAGATGGTTTCGGAGTAACAAAAAAAAATTTTTTTTTACACAACAAATTCAAAATTTAATTTTTTTCAATAAGCAGTTTCACTATAAGAATCCAATGATATCATTTTTAACTCTAACAAGCTAATACTTTCGGAGATATGATTTTTCGAAATTTCAATATTAAATCGTATTTCAACGTTGTCACACAATGATATAATTATTCTATGTAATAATTGTCATAATGTCAACTGATTTTCCTGAGACATGTCATGATCTAATCAATCGAAAAATTGTGAGCGAAGTGAGAAAAATCTCAGTTGTTTGCTCCGAAATTAGTTTTTCTCAGAAAAGTCTTACATTTCGGAACGGAACATGAAGTAAGAGATCTGAGTGTAGTGAGACTGCTTTTCATCCATAGACATAGATATAACTCTCGAAGGGAATGAGCTAGGTAGTTGAAATTTTCAGAGTAGGTTAGGGAGATGAATATCTCGGTTAAGTTCGTTATTGGGCAAAATTGGCCAGATTTAATTTGATTTCTTCCATGGTGCAGTTCTCATTCTCATGATTGCTCATTTAATCTCGATAAATAAACATCATTTGAATTGAACTTCCTTTATGTGCAATTCTATCATAAGAATACATTGATATAATTCCCAACTCTGAGAAACCAATACTTCCGGAGATGTAATTTGTCTGTTTGAACTAGAGCGCCAGAAAGCTCCTGTCCACAGGGCTTGAACCCATTTTTTATTTAAGATGCAGTTTCACCATTTAAATCCATCGATATCATTTTCAACTCCAACAAGCTAATACTTTCGGAGATATGATTTTTCTAAATTTCAATAATGAATCGTGCTTCTATGTTTTCACAGAATGCTATAATTATTCTATCTAAGCTTTTTTATATGATCTGTGTTCATACTCGTACATTTCATCCTGTTCTATAAGAGAGAGTCAAATTCAGTTCAGCTATTTTAATTTGATTTCTTCCATGGTGCAGTTCTCATTCTCAGATTGCTCATTTAATCTCGATAAATAAACTATTATTTGAATTGAATTTCCTTTATGATGCAGTTCTATCAGAAGAATACATTGATATAATTCTCAACTCTGAGAAACCAATACTTTCGGAGATATAATTTGTCTGTTTGAACTAGAGCGCCACAAAGCTCCTGCCCACAGGGGTTGAACCCATTTTTTCTTGTTACTATTATGACTTGGCCTATCACCCGCTTCCGACTTGACGCCGACTTTTTGGACAGCCTGTATACTGTTTATCTTTCATCAACATCATCTGCCTATGCAAATGGTTTCATCCGAGGTTTCAAATGTGAAGGGGATTAAGTGTACATTTTACTAATATGGATTTTAAATATTTGATTTCTACGTGTCTGGGAATGGGATAACAAACTATGGAATTTTGAGGCTCATTATATCTTCATTATACGCAACCTTTGACATTTTCAAAGCACAAGGGGTTTCTTATGTGGGTTCACAGTAAAAGCAACAGCCTTCGGCCAATTCATATTAGATCTTATAACATCAAGACAAATCTTAAAACAATACGTATACGGTGCGAATCGTCGTGTGAGAGATGAGAAAGCAAATTGAACATAATGTTTGTAATAACTATTCCTATGAACAACTAGCCGTAACCTTATGACCATCAATTCAAAACGCCGATATAGGAAAATAACATTTCTATCCAACGGGAAACGATAATGATATAATTTTATACTTATATGGGTGGCTGCCCAGTCAAGCCGACTCGAAATTAGTGTAGTATTGAAAGACTGGATTGTTATTGGAGGTATAACAATGGCACAAAATATGAAAGCGTTAATGGTTTTAACGTGATAAGGCAGTATGGACGGCATCTTTAATTACCGATTCAAACTGACGCTTTATGTTCTAGACAAATCGGGACAGACTGAATGACGGGAATAAAAATTTGAACAGGAAGTAGTTAAGGGACAACTTTGTTTCTCTATGTGTGTGATTCGAAAGATATTAAAAATTGGTTCAAGCACTGACGTGAAGTCAGGAGATTTTGCGCGTATGTTCTATTGAATGGACAATTGAACGTACGCGCAAAAGCTCCTGACTTCGTCAGCGCTTGAACCAATTTTGGGCGCTCTAGTTCCTCGGAACTGAGTGCTTATCAATTTGCCCAAATGTCTGTAATTTTCGAATTTTTGGCTGAAAATGGTCTCAAACGATTTGATTCGACTCAGTGATCAAGAATCCGAGGTCGAAATCGATTCTGTCCGGCCGGTCCGGCCAGCCGGCCGGCCGTAGGCACGATAACTCTCGAACGAAAGGAGTTAGAGGATTGAAATTTGCAAGGGGGGTTCGGAGCGTAAATATCTCGGACAAGTTTGTTAATGGGCGAAATCCATAAAGTGGTTCCGGAGTTATGGCTAATTTTAGTAAATAATTTTTTATGAATATTTCCGAAACCGATAACTCGATCTATCTGAAATTTAGCATCAAATTGTAGAATCATGACCTTTATAAGCATGTGTTTTGTATTGACCAGGTTACCGCAAAGTGTAAAAAAAAAAATTAGAAAATTAAAAAAAAAAATTTCTACAATAACTCTCGAACGGAATGAGCTAGGCTGTTGAAATTTTCAGAGCAGGTTAGGGAGATGAATATCTCGGTTAAGTTCGTTATTGGGTAAAATAGGCCAGATGGTTTCGGAGTAATGAAACTCTCCTTTCGTTCGAATGTTATCGAGGCAACGGTCACCCATCCAGATACTGAACTCACACAAGGCTGCTCGGATCTCCAACAATATAGAGCCGACCAAGTTCGAACTTGAAACCTGGTAGTAGTGTTAGGTTCTGCAGGCTCTCGCAAAAATTCGAAAATTACAGACTTTTCAAAGGAATGATTACGCGATGTTCCCCAGAACATATGCGCAAAAATTGGTTCAAGCACTGACGTAAAGTCTGGAGAGTTACGCGCATCTTCCATTGTCTACTCATCTTTATTGGTCACTCTTTAACGAATGTAACATCCATATAAACCATTTTCTCAGCATTTATAATATACCATTTCATTTAATACTATTTAAATGACGTCAGTAACGAGAGAATTTATGATCACATTATTTCTAATTCTTTCATTTATGTATTATATTAAAATTGGAATACGAAAAAACTTACGCCTCAAGTAACTCCAGCATACGATATTCACGAAATTCCGCGAAAAAAAGGGGGTCGGGATTCTATAATTAATCACCGAGTTTAATTGTGTCAGATTTGTATATTTTGAGTTATAGAGGAAATAACAACCAAATTTCAGAAGAGTATAACTCTAAGACCATTTGGCTGATTGATCCAATTGAAGAACTCAAATGTTGCATTCGGATGCGCAACCTACCCTCAAAATTTCAAGTCGCTATCTCTTTCCTTTCTCAAATTATCGTGAGATACATAATATTTTTTCGTCATTTTTTTAAAATTCATTAGCGGCACGATTTCTACAAAAGTTCTACAATTAGATACCAAGTTTCAATTCGATCGGGTCAGTACATTTTGAGTTATCGAGAAAATAATACTCCGGATGGGCATATCTCTGAAACCGTTTGGCCGATTATGTCCAACAACTTAACTCTCCCATTCGGATGCACAACCTACCCGGAAAACTTCAAGTTCCCATCTCTTTTCGTTCGAAAGTAATCGAGGCAACGGTCACTTATCCAGCTACTGAACTCACCCAAGGCTGCTCGGATCTCCAGCAATATAGGGCCGATCATGTTCAAACTTGAAACTTGGTAGTAGAGTTAGGTTTTGAAGTTTTGAAGACTCTCGCAAAATTTCAGCGATGTCGGGCGAATAGTTTGCTGATATAGAATTTTTTTCAATGATTTCTTAAAAATTTCCTAGTTATACGATCCTCACAAAGTTTTGCATGAATTTTTGCCACTGGACAATCTTCGGCGCCACGAATTTGCTGAGTTTAGACTACTTGAAAAGGATCGCAATTTTGCCAAAAAAATTATCAGATGAAGCTCATTTATGGTTAAGAGGATACGTAAACAAGCAAAATTTTCGTTTTTGGAGTGAAGGTAATCCGCAACAAATTCAAGAGAAGTCTTCGCATCCCCTGAAGGTAACTGTATGGTGTGGTTTATGGCATGGTGGTATCGTTGTACCAATTTTTTTCCAAAGTGAGATTGGAGATTCAGTTACAGTTAATGGTGAACGATACCGATAGATGTTGACAATTTTTTTGTGGCCCAATTTGGATGTGCTTAATTTAGAATATATGTGGTTCCGGCATGACGGTGCTATATGTCACACTGCTCATGAAACTATCGCCTTACTGGAAGAAAAGTTTGAAGAAAGGATAATTTCAAGGAATGCAACTGTTGCCTGGCCTCCAAGAAGCTTTGATTCGACTTCATTAGATTATTTTTTGTGGGTTTATTTGAAATCGATGGTTAATGCAAACACGCCACAAACACTTGATGCTTTGAAATTGAACATTTAACGCTGCATTCGTGAGCTTACGCCTGATTTATTGTGAAAGTCGTCTAAAATTGGGCTCGTCGAATTCTCTTGTGTACACGAAGCAGAGGTGGACATTTAAAAGACATGCTATTCTAAACATGAATGCTATTGATTAGACATTAAAATAATATAAAAAGTGTAGTTATATCTGAAATAATTTCTATTTTATTTCATTTTAAAATCATAATTTCCTTATTGGAAATCACTTTATTTTCCCAATATTCAGATTAAGATCCGATCAAGTTTGAATCTAGAACTAGAGTTGGTTATTCAGATTAAACTGCTCTTGCAACATTTCAGTGATATCTGACGGATGGTTTAGTAGATTTTGATTTTTTCGCGCATGTTCAAGAAAATAATGGCTTCAAATAACCATGGTCCAATTCGTAAACTAATATTTCGTCGAATAATTCTTACAGTTTATTCATTGTATTGCACCCCGTGTGGCATTTGCACCGTCTTGCTTAAACCATATTTCTACAACATGGATGCCTTGAGGCGAAATTTCGTGGGGATAGTATGAATAGAAAATTTTGAAAAAAAAATCTGTATCTCGGAAGTCAGAAACGTCAGATATCGTTGAAATTTTGCGAGAGCCTTCAAAATGTTATTTTACAACCAAGTTCTAGATAAAGGGTTTTCCAATGAGAGGTGTTATTTTGATATTCAGAGAAAAATGCCATTTTTCAATATAAATGATCGGATGTTTATTTCATTATAAAGAAGAAGCTATGCTGTTAATAGTGGAAAATAACATCAGGTAAATTACCACCACGACCATGCTTACAGGACCATATCCTTTTAATGAAATTTTCCATAACCAAATCGCAAAGTGGCTGCCCTATGTCCTCGATAGTCTCACGAATTCCATCTTTGAGGCCTTGAATCGACGCTGGCCTATTGGCGTAGACCTTCTCTTTCACGTGGCCCCAAAGGAATAAGTCGCAAGGTGTTAAATCTCAAGATCTCGGTGGCCAATTGTGATCACCTCTTCGAGACATAACACGGTCCGGAAACTGTTCCCGCAAAAGATCAATGGTTTCGAAATAATTGTTGGATTGAGACCTTTGCTTTCAATGATGGAAGTTCGTTTACAGGATGAAGGTCTGGGAATTTATCAAAAAACCACTTCTTAAAACAACGCCGACTAGTTTCGGTTTTATTCTAAAACCTTCTTCAGGGCTCTAAAATGAACACAAAATTTTTTCTATATAGTACACATTATTAAATTAACAACTAAAATTTTGAAAAACGGGGACATCACAATTGTATATAAATAATATGTAAAGCTGTCTAGACAAAGAAGTAATATTACAATCAACAAAAGCAGCGATCAATCTATCATATCAATGGTTCCGTTGCTTGTGTGGCACGTAGCGCCGTCTTGTTGAAAGTAAACGTTGTCCAGATCAATACCATCCAATTTCGGCCATAAAAAATCATGAATCATCTCTCGATAGCGCAATCCATTCACCGTAACTGTTGCTCCAGCCTATTTTCGAAAAAGTAAGGTCCAATGACTCCGCTGGACTATAAACCGCACCAAACAGTCACACTTTGAGGATAGAGAGGCTTTTCAACAATAACTCTTGGGTTTTCCGAGCCCCAGATGCGACAATTTTGCTTGTTGACGAAGCCACCGAGGTGGAAATGGGCCTCATCACTCAAGATGATTTTTCGATGCAATTTTGGATCATTTTCATTCATTTCAACGACCCAATCATCAAAGACACGACGTTGTTGATGATCAGCCGGCTTGAGTTCTCGTGTTAACTGAACTTTATAAGCCTTAAGACCCAAATCTTTATGCAAAATACGGTGTAATGACGTTTGTGGAATGCCTAATTCCAAAGAACTACGTGGAATGGACAAACCTGGGTTTTCTTCAACACTTTCGGCTACAGCAGCAATATTATCGGCTGTTCTTGAGCGACGTGCACGGGTTTTATTCTTCACGTAACTAACTTGTCCCAACAGCTCGAATTTTTCCACCAATTTCTTTATTGCGGTCCGACAAGGTGCTTCACGACGACCCAAAAATGTTCGAATTTTATGAACCCTCTCTGCTAAATTTTCACCATTTTTATAGTGAATTTTAATAACTTCAATGCGTCCTTGAAGCGTGTATGGTTCCATCTTTATTTATGGCGTAGTTTCTACTTGTCAAATGTCAAAAAATGACAGCTTCAAATGTGACATCTACCGAAATAGCGGGCTATTCAAAATAACACCTCTTATTGGAAAACTCTTTATAAACTCGACCGGATCCATATTGTTTGAAATACGTTAAAAAATATCGAAATATGATGCCTTATGGTCATATAATTTTTCGGAATTCATTGCCCATATGGAATATGATATCTGATAAGTTGAATTTCTAGAACAGTGCTATGTTCTAAGGTTGAATTAAATGATAACCTGAACCATTTTTAGGACTTTGACGATTTCCATGATTTCATTTCTTGATATTCCACAGTTCAGAACATTGAATGAGGTGAATTATGGCTAATTATCGGAATATATGTTGATGGTTAAAATCAATAACTATTTCACCTTGTGTCTTGTTCCACAGTTCAGATATCGCGGAAATATTGCAAGAGCGTTCAAAACCTTATCCCAAGTTCTAGATTTGAACTCGATCAAATCTATACTGTTTTATTTTGAAAAAATATTTTTTTTCCTGTACGGCATGCTGCCTTGGGCAATTTCATTACCTGGAAGGGTGACTGCTCTGTCTATGAATTTGAACAAGCGCGCCATAGCAAAACTAATCTCAGGTCAGTCTATCACAACTTTTCAATCGTCATGTTTGGCCAAATGGCCAAAGACCAGCATGCAGATATTTGGCCCTTGATACATCACCCTGTGGGGTGCAATTAAACGAATATTACCCTCTCTGTTAGAATCAGACCTTCTAGAGTTGAAGGATTTACTGCAATTGCCGAAGAAAGCACAATTATTGAATTTCGAATATTTTCACCAAAATTCTGGAAAATACAATTCATTCACATAAAATTATTCCCGACCTCGTATTGGACATCCTTGAGCATCATCCAACATTCTCGTTGGCAAGATCAGTTCCTTTCCCCCCACACCGCTAACTCACTTGATTTACAGCTGATCCGCTGTCGCTCCACTTCATTGAGAGTAAAAAATGTGTTGTCACCTGAGCAGTTCGAATAATGGGTCCATTGTTTATGAGGACCAGAATGTTACATAATGAACTGGGTGGCAACATGTACATGGTCGTTACTCTCTCTATACATAAATATGTTCCGATCCAGCCTACCTAATGCGTATCAATTCTGAGAAATCTCCAGGGACAACGTTTCCGAAACGTCACGAGCTGGTTAAATTCCTACTTTTGAACGTTTTATCTGTGATCTGTACCTTCGAGATAATTTAAGATGTTGGTCAATTCGCTCCAGTGTGTTTGATTTTAGATATTGTGAATTACAGAAATAGTGTGAAACTCTGATAAACAAGTTTAGATACGAACCAAAGGAAAAGTTGGTAAATATCCACATTATCATTATTATTATTAGAACAGGGTCATGAGGCTCGATCCAGCCCTTCAGTACTGCAACACGTACGATCGTTTCTTCTATTTCCCTATGTATTCAATCCTTAGGTCGTTGTCGATGGTGTAAAGATACATGAAGACGTCCTTAGGACCCTTGACTATCACCTCGTGAGGTTTTAGAACTGGCTCACCATAAGTAAAATACTTAGACTGGCCAGCTCTGGGCATATCCAAACTATGTACGGCCCTGGACCTGATTCGGTGTCTGCCTTCTTCCTGAAGAGCTGTTGGTCCTCTCTTGCTATCCCTCTTCAAATATTATTCAATAAATCTTTGACTGCAGTTTATTTTCCTTCGAAGTGGAAATGCAGTATGATAATACCATTATTTAAGTCTGGTGATAGATCCAACATCAGTAATTATAGACCAATTAGTATCATCAACACCATTCCCAAGATTTTCGAGACTCTGGTAATGGATCAGTTGCAGCGGGATATAGTTTCAGGGTTAGTTGAGCAGCAGCATGGTTTTGTTCCTGGTAAGGGTGTCGATTCCAACCTTCTGATATTTACACAATACGTTATGAACTCTTCGGAGGCAGGAGGACAGGTCAATGTTGTTTACACTGATTTCTCCAAGGCACTCGATAAGGTGGACCACTGTATTTTGAGAAGAAAGCTGTTGTCATTTGGGATCACTGGTCGATTGCTCGCCTGGTTCGTGTCATACTTGACCCATCGGACCCAGAAGGTCAAGGTTCGCTCATCTTCCTCACAATTGTATGAAATCGAATCGGGCGTATCGCAGGGCAGTCATTTGGGACCTCTTTTATTCCTGATATACGTCAATGATATTACTACCTGTTTCAGATTCGCAAAATTTATTTTATTTGCTGATGGCCTAAAAATTTTTTTGTTGGTCGGTAGTTTAGCAGATATGTTGAATAGCTAACCTTGAGAGACTGGAACAATAGTGTAAGCTCAGTGGCGTGTATCTGAATGTCTGTAAGTGCAAACATATGTCAGTTTCTCGAAAAGCCCATCACTTTACATCTGAGTACGTTTTGAGTGGGGAAAAATTAAGTGCAGTTACTGCAATAAAAGATTTGGGAGGTTTGTATGACTCGAGAATGAGCTTCGGGGTCCATATCGGTAGCATAGTCAGCAAAAGTCTGAGAATGCTGGGTTTCATTTTAAGGCATTCATATGAATTCAGGGATGTTAACACACTCAGGCACTTGTACATCAGTCTTGTTAGACCACAATTAGAGTTTGCCTCCAGCGTATGGTGTCCGTATACCTATGTTGACAATTTCAAAATCGAAAGCGTTCAGAATAAATTCCTCCTCAGCATATCTTCCAGACTAGGCATCCCTGGTATAAGCTTCTCTGCAACTCAGATGAGAACTACGCTCCACTTGCCTACCTTGAGAACTCGCAGGATGAGATGTGATATATTGTTATTTGCCCGACTTCTTAGGGGAATGTTATCGTCGACGGAGCTGCGCTCGCTTTTTGGTTTCCATATACCACCCAGAAGCATTAGGGGATCTGTGTTGCTGCACATTCCTCATTATGGGTGCAATGATACCAGGGCGTCGCCAATTCCACGAATATCTGCACATGTCAACATGTCCAGTCGATCGAGCGTTGATTTTTTTGGAATCAGTTATTCTGCTGTTAGACAGGTGGGTGAAAGTATAATTTAGTTTTTGATTGTTGAATTTTCTGTTTCCTTTGAATATTTTTCGTTAATTTCATGTATATATATTTTTGTGATTACTGTAAAATTGGGTTTATCCCGTGAATAAATAAATAAATAAATAAATGTGTTCAGCAGTTTCCTTTTCTGATCCTCAGAGCCTTCATGTTTCATCTGCTGACTTTCCAATGCGGTACAATTGGTATTTGTATCTAGAGTGCCCTGTCAGCAGTCCCACCATTACCTGAAGCTCAGCTCGTGACAGCTGCAGGGGCTCTCTGGTATAGGATGGCGAGACATCCATTAATGTTTTTGACTGTGCAGGTTCTGGTGTATATCACCAAAGAGCCATTTTGTTATTTAGCTCCCATTGTTGGACCGCTGCCTGATCTCTTCCAAGCCCACAGAAGGGTTGTAGTCCAGCAGGTGTTACCCTGGAGGCCCTTTTCACAAGTGCATCGGTCTGCTCATTTCCTTCAATACCGCAGTGCACTGGCCCCCATAGGGAACTCATCTCATTGCCTCTGGCCAGTTGCTTTATGGTGTTCTGGCATTCCCAGGACAGTGGTGAACCTTGGATGGATGATTCCAGGTCTCTCAGTGTGGCCTGGCTGTCCATTGTAATATAGATATGAGTCCCATTGAGGTTCCTTCTCGGACAATCTTGAGCACAAATGTAGATAGCTAGTGTCTCTGCCTGTAAGATAGAGGGCTCATGTTCCAGAGGCACAGAGATTCTCAGTTTTCAACCATATACCACAATACCTGCACCCTTATCTGATTTTTATCCATCTGTATACCAAATGGATGACTTTTTGTCCAATCGATTAACAAGGTTAGCCGCACTTAGGCGGTCTCTTATGACCCTTTCAAAGGGTGTTTCGAAATCCAATATAGTTGGCATTACATCTGAGGGCTTTGTCAAAAGGTTTTAATCCAGTTCGTCCAGTAACCTCATATAGCCTAACCAGTTACTAGGTAGGAGTTTCCCACTATGACAAACTCTTATTGCATCCAGCAGGCTACATTTTGGAAATGCGATAAAATGATGAAAAGCGAGGGCCCCAAGATAGAATACACCAAATCCATACTGATAAGTGGGAAACAACCTATTGGCAATTCAAATATATTGGTTAAACATCACACTTTCTAGAACTTTAGAACCCAGCGGAAAAATACCCATAACTCGCAAGTATATTCCTAGTAAGACATGGACCAAATCGAGTAAGAAAAACAAAATATTTTCGCATATTTCGTTTTAATTCATTGACCTTACTTCCATCTAAGGCGATTACAATCGGTACAACGTTTCGCTAACTCCTTGGTTCACTTTTTATAGAATGCTTGATCTTCGCTCGCAAAATAGGCCTCAGGCTCGCAAAATGGCTATGACTTACACATTGGTGCGAAATCTTTTTCCCTGCAGCATCTTATCCAAGTCAGCGAACGAAGTCGCTAGGGGCCGAATCTGGCGAATAAGGGAGATGGGGCTGCAATTTGTAGTGCAATTCATACAATTTGATCATCGCGCCATTGACTTGTGTCATGGTGCATTGTTTTGCTGCAACAGTGGTTTTTTGTTTGACAAATTGGTCAATTGGTCCAATAACGCTGTGTAGTATTCAGAATTGATCCTTTCTCCTTTTTTAAGATAGTAAATAAGCTAAATACCAATGCGTGGTCGCATTCCGGAATACTGACGCCATAACCTTGCAAGCCGACTGTTGTGAATTTGGTCACTTTGGGATGCTTCCACCTGCCTCAGCTGATGAGTGTATAGTGTATAGTGTATCCAGGTTTCGTAGATAGTCATATACTCAGGCAAAAAATCCGCTTTATCATGGTTAAAAAGCTCCCGACAGGCCTCCGAATCATAGATTCGTTGTTGTTTTTCATCTGGTTTCAACAAACATTGCGTTGAACTTTTTCATTCCCAAAGTATGTTGCAAAATAGCACACTGCCATATGAGGACTTTGAAATCACAGCTATGTCCCATACTGATTTTGCGGTAAAGAATATATTTCGGAATTTTTTGGCATATTCATCGTTAAAGTTGAGTATCGTCCCTACGACCACGTTTAATTTCATTCTACCAATCACAGACGGTTGATTTCCTTGGAGCAGAATTGTGCTTATCAAGCCACTCTTTCACAGCTTTTGCAATTTTATCCGATCAAATAACAATGCTTTATTAACACATGAAATTCTTTTTGGCGCTCTTGTTCCTCGGAACAGAGTGCTTATCAATTTGCACAAATGTCTGTAATTTTCGAATTTTTTGATGAAAATGGTAATAAACGATTTGGTTCTACTCATTGATCAAGAATCCGTAGTCAACATCGATTATGTCCGGCCGGCCTTCTGTTAACACGATAACTCTCGAACGGATTGAACTAGGCAGTTGAAATTTTCAGAATAGGTTTAGGCGATAAATATATCGGTTAAGTTCGTTATTGGGCAGAATCGACATGATAGTTTCGGAGTAACGAAAAAAAATTATTTTTACATTACAAACTCCAAATTCAATTTTTTTCAAGATGCAATTTCCAAATCCATCGATATCATTTTCAACTCGAACAAGCTATTACTTTCGGAGATATAATTTTTCAAAATTTCAAACATAAATCGTACTTCTATATGTTTTCACAGAATGCTGTACTCATAAAAATCTATACTACTATACTTTACCTAGTATAGAGTTCATTGGCTATACTTAAATATTCTATCTATGAATTATTATATGATCTGTGTTCATTCATGTCATCTTATTTTGCTCTAAGAGACATTTCAAAGATATTTCTGGTTCGTTATTTCTGATATAAAATACCCCTCCTGTTAGAGAACAAAGTATGATGGAATGCAAAATTACCAATGAAATAACCTCAGCTATCGTAGAATTAAGTGGATGATATGATATTATACTTTCAAGATGGTTGGTTTTGGATTAATGATTTTTGGCACTCTTGTTGAATTTAAATTATTTTATGATGTTTGAATTTAATTTATTTTATGATGAAGTTCTATCATAAGAAACCATTGATATCATTCCTAACTTTGAAAACCAATACTTTCGGTTATATGATTTGTGAAAGTTTGAACAAGAGTGCCAAAGTCCTGTCCACAGGGCTTGAACCAATTTTTTATCCATCCCTTAACAAAAACACAAAATTTGCTTGACACAAACAGCTATAACTTGCGAACGCGTGCTCCGATTGTCATGAAATTTTGACACATAATCTTCTATAAAGGATGGCGCTATCGAATGCCTCAATTGATTTTGCATTTGTGGTCTATCTATCTATGTGCTAGTCCGGAATGTGGTATACATCAATGTGCTCAATCTGAACATCTTTACTGCAAAGTGATTAGTCACACTGCTTCTCTAAACCAATGGTCCCGTTTTGCCTGGTTCTCCATAAGTTATATTTGTTCACATGATTTAATGTCAGCTAGTCAACTTTGGACATCCCTGCGCCGTCCTATTTTCGTGTCGTCAAGAACGGTTGACACACAGATGAGAAAACGTAGTTTAAATTAAAATATCAAGTGAGTCGTCATCTAAATAGGATAGGTTGTTACGGGCGATGCTCATTCGTTTTTGACCGAGAGCAGTCGGCATCGCACCTGTCCAGTCGAAATTAGCAAATTGTGAAGTACTTAATTTTAGATATAATTTATTAACTGTTTGCCAGGAGAGCTTGTTAAATTGCTAATTAAATTAACTAGCTAGATTGTACGATCATTTGTTATGCGTTTTCTGAGAGATAATTAACTTGATGCTGTTGGTATGTTTCCAGCTCACAAGGGGATTATTTTCATTTCTGATTCGGGCTGTCGTTCAAGTTTAAAATGTTTGGGAGGTCCCGCTTTTGAGGTTTGAGAGGCTGTTATTATGTTCAGTGTCGTGAAATGTCGATTGTCAACGTGTCTTGGTCTGAAGATAGATGGCTTCGGCGGGGTAAGACAAATGTGTATTTACGACGGGTTGCCAGTACTGCTCATGTTGAAGAGGAGAACATGGACATTGCACAAAATTTTAAAAGCATTTACGAGACGTCAGGCGCGTGGCGCACGTGGCTAACTAAAAACGAAAGAGAACCATATTGAGGAACTGCGTTAACATTTCAGAAAAACGCTCAGACCAGTTCAATTTTGAAGGTGAAAACTATTTTCCAGTATTTTTGACTCCACCACTTTCACCCCCAAGTGAGGGTATGGATCACATAAAAACATTCAAATAGTAGTGCAGATCGAGAATGCTCTCTAAGCTTTAATTCAATAAATTCAACAATGATGCCCATTACTCACGAAGAATTTGGATTTTAAATTTGAATTCGGAGTTCTTTTGTAAAATTTCGATTATATCAGTCAAATAATTCTCTGAAATAACCGGAAAGGTCACTCAAACGTTCGAAAATCGTGGCCAAACCAGTTTTGGCGCTCTGGTTCCTCGGAACAGAGTGCTTATCAATTTGCCCAAATGTCTGTAATTTTCAAATTTTTCGGAGAAAATGTTCTTAAACGATTTGGTTCCACTCACTGATCAAGAATCCGAGGTCGAAATCGATTCTGTCCGGCCGGTCCGGCCAGCCGTAGGCACGGTAACTCTCGAACAAAAGGAGTTAGTTAGAGGATTGAAATTTGCAAGGTGGGTTTGGAGCGTAAATATCTCGGACGAGTTCGTTAATGGGAGAAATCTATCAAACGGTTTCGGAGTTATGGCCGTTTTTAGTAAAAAGATTTTTTATGAATATTTCCGAAACCGATCACTCGATCTATCTGAAATTAAAATCAAATTGTAGAATCATGTGATCATGTTATAAGCATGTGAAGTTTTGTGTTAATCAGGTTTTACCGCAAAGCGTAAAAAAAAATTTTGAAAATTTAAAAAAAATTTTTCTACAATAACTCTCGAACGGAATGAGTAAGGCAGTTGAAATTTTCAGAGTATGTTAGGGAGATAATATCTCGGTTGAGTTCGTTATTGGGCAAAATAGGCCAGATGGTTTCGGAGTAACGAAAAAAAATTTTTTTTTAAGCAACAAATTTCAAATTCAATTTTTATTCAAGATGTATTTTCACCATAAAAATCCATTGATATCATTTTCTACTCCAAAAAGCTAATACTTTCGGAGATATGATTTTTCGAAATTTCAATAATGAATCGTACTTCTATGTTTTCACAGAATGCTATAATTATTCTATCTATGCCTTATTATATGTTCTGTGTTCAAAAATTCAATGCTTGTGGCTTTTACTTGATGCAAATCCATATTAACTCAATGAAAAATTATATACGATTTACACTTATTTATTCAATATTGGAACGCGTTTCGTCGACACAGCGACTTCATCAGACTACATCATACTAAATTCTTCAAGAATTTAGTATGATGTAGTCTGATGAAGTCGCTGTGTCGACGAAACGCGTCACAATATTGAATAAATAAATGTAAATCGTATATAATTTTTCATTGAGTTTCTGTGTTCATACTCGTACATGTCATCCTGTTCTATAAGAGAGAGTCAAATTCATTTCAGCTATTTTAATTTGATTTCTTCCATGGTGCAGTTCGCATTCTTAGATTGCTCATTTAATCTTGATAAATAAACTATCATTTGAATTGGATTTCCTTCATGATGCAGTTCTATCATAAGAATACATTGATATAATTCCCAACTCTGAGAAACCAATACTTTCGGAGATATAATTTGTCTGTTTGAACAAGAGCGCCAGAAAGCTCCTGTCCACAGGGCTTGAACCAATTTTTCATTAACTTTTTAGTCATTAGGTTTTCAACGAAATTTCTTCCCGCAAAAGTGTCACTTCTAACAGTATTTTCTCAAGAAACTTTCCTTAACAAACAAAGATGACTGAAGCACAATTGGCTTATTTTATTATCATATCGTATAAAAATTATTTCCCATAACATTGCTAGTTTAGGTTCCGAATCCTTCGAATTTATGCACTTAGGTACTGTACGCCGCGTAATAGATATTTTTTGTAAAATGTACCAATTTTTGCGCATGTCCTGAGGAGCGTGCTATCATTTTTACATTTTTTACTGAAAATGGTCTTAAACGGTTAGGTTCGATTCACTGATGAAACATTCGAGGTCAAATTTGATTCTGTCCAGCCAGCCGTTGCCACGATAATTTGGGAACGGAAGGAGATAGTTACTTAAAAAGGGAAGTAGCTCGTCCAAATACGACGGACAAGTTCGTTAATGGGCATAATCGGCCCAACGGTTTCCGATTCATCAACCAATACTGATCCGATCGAATTGAAACTTGGCACAAAGACTTTCGTGAAATTTTGTGACAATCATATAACTAAAATATTAATTAATATTATTTATCTCACGATAACCAGAGAATGAAAGAGATAGCGACTTGCGATTTTTAGAGCAGGATGGGCTGCCGAATGTGATATTTTAGTTTCTTAATGAGCATAATCGGCCAAACGGTTTTGTAGTTATTCTCATCTCAAATATGGTTGTTATTTTCTCAATAACTCGAAAAATTCAAGTTTCAAGTTTGAACACAATGGGATCTATATTGTTGGAGATCTGAGCAGCCTTGAGTGACTTCAGTGGCTGAATGAGTGACTGTTGCCTCGATAACTTTCGAACGGAGAGATTTATGGGGACTTGGAATTTTCAGCGTATAGGTTGTGCATCCGAATGGTAGAGTTAAGTTCGTTTTTGGTCATAATCGGCACAACGGTTTCGGAGTTTATAACCATGTGGAATATCATTTTCTCGATAACTCAAAAAAATATAGACTCGGTCGAAGTTTGGTAAATAGTTGTAGAATATCAACATAAAGGCGTGTGTAACATTTTGTAAGGACCGTATCACTAGAAAATTTTAGAAAAATTACGACAAAATATTTGTATCTCATGCACGATAACTTGAAAACGGAAAGATATAGTGACTTGCAATTTTCAGGGTAGATTGCGCATCCGAATGCGACATTTAAGTTCGTTAATTGACATAATCGGCCAAATGGTTTTGGAATTCTACTCACCTTCTTTATTATGCAGGATCATCATAAGAATCCATTAATATCATTTTCAACTCTAACAAGCTGATACTTTTGGAGAAATGATTTTTCAAAATTTCAATTATAAATCGTAATTCTATGGTTTCACAGAATCTAAAATTAACGTCCGTATTTGTATCGAATTTCATGATCTGTTTTATATATGTCATCTAATCTACCAATAAGAGACATGTCATTTTTATTGCCGGTTCTATTAAAAATTCGTTAATACCCATGATATAAAATACCTCCAACAAATTATGATTGAATGCAAAATGACCAATGAAATAACATCAGCTATCGTAGAATTATGAGGATTATAGGATAATATAATTTTTGATGATAATATAATACGCCGTTGGATGATCCATATGATGATGGAAATATATATATATATATTCTTTTGAACTTGAGCATTACAATTAATTTTTCATCTAACAATAAAGCATGTGTATGAAAAAAGTGTTAGCAGAGGTTAGTGTAACGGGGTACCATATAATTTGATATTATGATACTAGAGCTTAGGGAAAAAACCTCAGCAAAAAAACCCTATCTCCCCGTTAGTGTTGTGATTTATGAAAATTGAAATTGTTAACAAAATATGCTGAAATACATATATTCTTTGGTAAGTTAATCAAATTGGGTTCAGAATATCTCCAGTAAAAACAAAACGGGAATATTAGCTAAGTTTCAATTGATATAGCTAATATAATTTTCAGAGTAGATTTGATGAACGAATATAGGATAAGTTCCTTATTGGTGGTTTTGAATTAATAATTTTGGCACTTTTTTATTCAATTTCTTTTATGATGCAGTTGTTACGAACGCTGAGACACCAATACTTTCGGAGATATGATTTGTCAAAGTATGGATAATTGATCGCTAGTAGTTTGACAAGAGCGCCAAAGCCCCTGCCCACAGAGTTTTTCCACATTTATTATTATCTCAATCGAAACTATTGTGGACAAAGAACATACGAACCAAATATTATAAAAATGTATGGATGGGCTCATGATTATCATCATTGAAAAAATGGGGAAATAATAAATCACCCTGTTTCTTGGTTATAAGAACGATACACCCAAAATATAGTCCTCCATCCATCCTTACAGTATCTGCATTTCCCAATGAATCACCCTGTATAGTGTCAGGTTTGGATAGGATGTTAGGAAAGAGAATTCAATAATGATGATCATGGTTAATAAAGAAATACATTTGCAGATTTGGTATGTGCGATGGAATCTGCACAGCATTCATTTGAACTTAATGTTTCGCTTAATACATTAGTAACGAACAAGAACATGAACTTATAGGGAGATTTTAGTGCAAGCTTTTTCAGGTATGAGTTAATACACCATTCTATCCGAAATTTTATTGTATAAGGTCAAAGGAATTCGTTATTCTAAAATGAATTTTCTAATAAAAGAATGAATGTGTCAATTATTGTTTCGTAACATATTGAGAGTAGAATTATAAACTATTTATTTCTTCTGTTTTATTTGTATCCCAATGATCTATTATTTCAACTGATATTTGATTTTCAGGGATTTGATAAAGGGAACTGCTCGAAACGTCATTGTTTATGTCATAAAATGACTGTCATCTAGTGATCACATTAAACAATCTGATAATTCGAGTCATTTCAATCCCTAAAAATCAAATAACAGTTGAAATTATAAACAATTTAGATACATGGAGACTTGTTTATGTTTCAAAATAGACAAAATTCTAACGTCATAATATGAAAATGTTTTAGAGTTAATTATCGAAGAATTGGAAATCGAAAATTAACCAATATTTATTGCCATATTACTCATTCACTCGTTTAAGTCAACTCTAAACTGCAAATTTGAAGGAACTACTAGCGATATAGAAATATGTTTTGAAAAAATATGGTCATAGTTTTTACATTGCTGCGTCATCTATTGTCGAAGAAATGAACATGGTACATTCCCCTTGCACTCAGAAAGAGATTCCTGCAAGATCATGAACATCCATGTGTAGGACACTGTAATAGTAGAAAACAGCATTCCAGTATTTTTATGATTCGGCTACTCCCTGATAGATGGCGCTCTTATTCATCAAACAATTCGAATGAAAATGGGTTTGAAATTATATTTTTTTTCGTAGTCAGGCAATAACAGCTAGAATTGTACTTTAGTTAGTATTGAGGTCAAAAGAATTGAGAATACATAAATAGCTCAATAGGTTAATTACAGGCTCCCGAAAGCAGAGTTAATTTCGAGAATATGAGAGGAATTCATGATTTATATAATCTTGCTACTATAATTAAAAATTTTTTCAGCATGGAACCTCAGTTTCTCGTTTCTCATGAAATTATGTATTTATGTTCCTGACGACATCACTTTTCACACTTCTCTTACTCTGAATGAAGTAATTGCCTGAAGAGTTCTTCGAATTTGTATTTGTGGGCAATTTTCGATATTCGTCATGCTTGCTGGGTTGAATAAATTTGCGGAATCATTTATACCCCCTTCCGATATTTTAGTAAATACTCATGGTGAAACGTCTTTCAACAATGGCATTCAGTTCTTCAGATATTTCAGTGTTTTGTGAATGCTAAATTGTGACACTCTATATGTCCCAACTATTCATTGTCTCAACTTTTAAATTATACGGATATATATTAGGTACCGTAAAACGGGGTGGTAAATTTTGGGGATATTTCGTTACGCCCTGCAGTTGTTGAATTGATTGCGAAGTGCTTGTTGTGAGAAAAGCTAACCATTTACTCTAAGGAAGGGATTCTGATAGTTGGATATCCTAGTTGTTGAGAAAAAAGTTTGAAAGGCCATTTTTCTAGTTTTCCCGTTTCGGGGTAATTTGATAAATGATCGTTTTCGTACACGGTAGGGGTCGACAAGACAAGAATTCTTGTCTTGATAACAACTTCTTGTCTTGTCTTGAGAAAAAGTCGTGAAATTCAAAAGATTCTTGTCTTGACGTGTTATATATTGTCTTAATCCAAGGAACTGCCGGCTCAGGTGGTGCAGTTGGTATAAAGACCTGCTGTGGTGCCGGGGTCGCGGGTTCGAATCCCGCTCAGGGCATGGATGTTGGTTGTGATTGTCCGGTATGAATGTTAGAAATTGAACTCTGCTGGTTAATGACGAAAGTCAAGACCATACTTAGGGAAAAAAAAAAAAAAAAAAAAATCCAAGGAACTTCAAGGTCTTCAAATTTCTTGATTAACCGGGGATTCCCCCGTGAACTTCCCCGATCTTTATTGCGCGTATGTTCTGGGGAACATCGCGTTATCATTTTGCCCAAATGTCTGTAAGAGAATGGAAAGAGCTAGCGACTTGAAATTTTCAGGTAGGTGGCGGATCCCAATACGACGGACCAGTTCTTTAATGGGCATAATCGGCCCAATGGTTTCAGAGTAATAATTTTGTGTTCAACCAATGTAAATCCGATCGAATTGAAACTTGGTGAATAGCTGTAGAATATGAACCTGAGCACGTTTGTGAAATTTTGTGAGAATCGTATTGCTAGAAAATTTAAAAAGAATTATTAAAAAATATGATTCATGTCACTATAAGCTGAGAACGAAAAGAGATAGCGATTTGAAATTTTCAGGTTAGGTTGTACTTCTGAATGCTACATTTGCATTTGTTTATAAGCATAATCGGCCAAACGGTTTTGGAGTTATATCCATCTGAAATTTGGTTGTTATTTCTCCAATAAATCGAAAAATACAAAACCGCTTCAATTCAAACATGGTTATTAGTTGTAGAATGCCAACGCGAAAGTTCTTGCAATTTCGTGAGGATCGTGTTACTAGAAAATTCTTAAAAAATCATTGGAATCGAAATTTGCCATGGTGAATTTCGATTAAGAGTTTCCAATACAGGTGAACGGACAATAGAATTCACCATGGTAAATTCGATTAAGAGTGTTCAATACAGAGGAGAATGGACAATAGAACATACGCGCAAAAGCTCCTGACTTCACGTCAGTGCTTGAACCAATTTTTTAGCTGAAATGGCGTAATGTTCCAAATAGTATAAAAAACGTCATTTGAGCAAACAAAATTTTCTGTGTGAGTGTATGGGTGTGTGGATGTTTACTCGAAATGCTCGTATTGTTGTAGAGAAAAATCCCCCCCTAACGAAGGGGGAGGGGGGATAATATACAGAAAATATCACTTTATCAATTAAAATTTGATTAAAACCTATGTTTTCTCAAATTTGTTATTTTTATAAGGAACAAATATAATTTTATATTTTTCAATCCTTATGTTAAATAGCGGAAAGGCTATTTTCAAGAGCAGTTTTAACAATAACAAATCCGAGTAATTAGCTAGGCGTTAACTCCATAAGTATTCATGACATATGAATTTAAACATTTGTTAAATTATTTTCGAAAATATTTTCCATACTACATTTTCCATTTTTTCCAATATTTTCTAAAATCTAATTTGCTATTTAAGTTTCAACAGATTTATTATTTTTTTTTATTTCCATTTTTCTGAATAGTCCTAGCAAAAAAATGTGTTCAATAAATTAAAATATATGATCTTTTTCACGAATAAATACGTTTCAGCGTGTTCTTCGTTAGTTGGAGTTGAAAATGATATCAATGGATTTTTATGGTGAAACTGCATATTAAATAAGAATCGAATTTAAAATTTGTTACTTAAAAAAAAATTTTTTTTCGTTACTCCGAAACCATTTGACCTATTTTGCCCAATAACGAACTTAACCGAGATATTCCTCTCCCTAACCTACTCTGAAAATTTCAACTGCCTAGCTCATTCCGTTCGAAAGTTATTGTAGAAAATTTTTTTTTTACTCTTTGCGGTAACCTGGTCAATACAAAACTTCACATGCGTATAGGGGTCATGATTCTACAATTTGATGCTATATTTCAGATAGATCGAATGATCGGTTTCGGAAATATTCATAAAAAATGTTAAAAAAAATTGGTTCAAGCACTGACGTGAAGTCAGGAGCTTTTGCGCGTATGTTCTATTGTCCATACTCCTGTAATGAACACTCTTCTTAATCGAATTTACCATGATGAATTCTATTGTCCATTCTCCTGTATTGGACACTCTTCTTAATCGAATTCACCATGATGAATTCTATTGTCCATTCTCCTGTATTGGAGACTCTTAATTCGAATTTACCATGATGAATTCTATTGTCCAGAATGGACAATAGAATTCATCTTGGTAAATTCGATTAAGAAGAGTCTCCAATACAGGAGAATGGACAATAGAATTCATCATGGTGAATTCGATTAAGAAGAGCCGGACGGCACCACAGAATTAAATTTCATTGGGCAAAACTATAACGCGTATGTTCCCCAGAACATACGCGCAAAAATATATTAAAAACTGAAATTTAATAAAAAATGTAGCAGAAAAATTATGAATGTTAATGAAGTAGATATTCAAGGTGTTCACCTAGAACGACTTGGCATCATCCTAACCTAATATAGAAAAAATCCGACATTACCTATTCAACATCACATGATTGATCGACCTAATGGCAAGCGTTATTCGTTGCTTTAGGCTTAAGCTCATGAAGTCACGTCGTCACGTGAGTAGTTTTGAAATATGGGATCCCTTCAAAATTGCCAATTTCATCCTTTTTGGTGCTCAGAGTGCTTATCAATTTGCCCAAATGTCTGTAATTTTGGAATTTTTGGCTGAAAATGGTCTTAAACGATTTGGTTTGACTCACTGATCAAGAATACATGGTCAAAATTGATTCTGTCCGGCCGGCCGTCCGTCCGGCCGTTAACACGATAACTCTCGAACAAAAAAAAATATTTTTAACAAAACAAATTTTAAAATCAATTTTTTTTAAATGCAGTCATCATAAGAATCCATTGATGTCATTTTCAACTCTAACAAACTAATACTTTCGGAGTTATGATTTTTCAAAGTTTCAAAAATCAGTCTCAATTCTATATGATTTCATAGAATACTCCAATTATAATTTCCTGATAAATGCAACATGAGATGAGTCATAGACCTACGTTTTGAATTTAATCACGAAAATTCTTGAGAATTGACGCACAGAAGCCAAATTGGAATAGTGGGAAATCCCTGTGGACAGGAGCTTTGGAGCTCTTGTTCAAACTTTGATAAATCATAACTCCGAAAGTATTTGTTTGTCCGAATTGGGAATGATATCAATGGAGTCTTATTCAATTTATTTTATTTTATGATGCAATTCTATCATAAGATTCCATTGATATCATTCCAAACTATGAGAAACCAATACTTTCGGAGGTATAATTTGTCTGTTTGAACAAGCGCCAAAGCTCCTGTCCACAGGGCTTGAAACAATTTTTTCGAATAACATATTGAATAGGTATAAAAACTATTTCTCTCTTTCCAGTTTGTCCAAGGACCAAAAATTATTGAGATTATGCCCAATGGTATAATGTGCCCAATAATGACATTGGTACATATGCAATAAAATCAAAATAATTAACTGGTATAACATAAAACTTAATGACTCTAGAAAACAATTATTGAACGGTTTTTTTCTGGGTTTTCTCACCCAAACTCTGAAAAATATCTATAAAATAAGAATTAATTATTTTGTGATTTGCTTCTGCGTAAGAAACACACGATATTTGTCAGAAGCAATCAATTGAACAATGTTGCCTAAGCATCAACAACGAAACAACATCAACGAAGAAACAACTATATCGTAACGTTTCGGAGTCTATATCAGACTCCTTCGTCAGACGCTCAATGAAAATCAATAGAATTATTTTGTTGATAGTTATTTTGTGAAATTCAAGAATTGTCACATTGACAGTATTCCAAAATCATAGCTAACATAGTTTTACTTCGCATAGAAATTTCCAAGTTCCAACACCTTTTTCAATAAATCTAGCCAAATATGGTCAATACCAATTGAGCAATTAGCAAAATTGCATTCTCTGTTCAATAAAATACAAGTTGACTCCTTAAGTTTCCTTTTCATAAAATCAGGTTAGTAGTAATACTACAGGGTTTCCCGATCAAACAATAGAAATCATGACGTCACATTTTGGGTGACCGCTTTGTAGGAATTAATGAAAAAATTCTCGGCGACGTAGAGATTCGAACCGGCACCCTTCAGATTATGAGCCCGACGGGTTACCCCACCCGGCCACTGAGGCTCGACGTTATGGAACAGTCTTTGGAACTACATATAGAGATCGAGCAGGTAGCACCTTTTCAGAGGAACATTCTAGAACTAATTAACATGTTTGAATAGACATTGTGGGTGGGGTCGAGTATTTTCATTGTGAAATGCCTGTTATCGGAATCATTCAATAACATATTCCTATATACTAGTTATGATTGAATGCAAATTGACCAATGAAATAACGTAATCAGCTATGATTATATAATTTTCAGAGTATATTTGAGAAATTAATATCGTGAATAAGTTCGACATTATTGGGTAAAATCAAAAACAATTTTAAAGGCATTAAGTATTTTTATTGACATAACGTGAAATGCCTATTATCCACATCATTCAATACCTTATTCTTATAGTAGTACATACATTCTAAGATTACATAACTTTCAACAGATGGATTAATTCTACAAAAAGCATTTATTAAATCTTCGATTGAATTTTCATTAGTGCTGCTGCTGCTGATGTTGCTGGTGCTCCAAACCAAATCTTTGATGATATCCAAGAACTTGTAGTAGTAAAATGATATTCGTAGATTTTTCAGCATCTCTAAACGAGGAGAAATTAGTAGGGTATTCAATTGGATGATCTTATTCAATTCAGCATCACTGAAATACAGGTAGTTTTCCCATTTGGCAACGCGTGTTTTCATACTTTTGGATCTTGTAACTTCGACGCCACAATCCCGTTGATCAAAGCCATTTTCAATTGATGCAATGAATGCTTTCCATTGCCAATCATCAAAGGATATCATACACTCATTAGAACACAGCTGTAGGTTTTGTCTGTATTATTTCACAATGTGCAGGCATTTATTTCCTCTATTCAAAATCATGATATAAAATATCGATGGTTTTAGAAGAAAACAAAGTAGTTAGGATTGAATGCAAAATGATCAATGAAATAACGTAATCATCTATGAGTATATTTGAGAAATTAATGCGAAATATTTAATCCTCTTCTGAAATATTTCGAGTACCTATGCGATATCTATGGCCATAGACAAACAATTGCAAGAGATTAGTAAGTTTCACACGAAAAACCCTCGCTATTATTCGATAAATCGCAGGTAGATAGACCGGAATCTAGTTTGAAACCCACACAAATACACTAGTCTCTTTTGTTCCCAAAACTTTTCGATCGTTTTCCTAAAACTATTCATGGGATATTTTATGTTGGTCGTAAATATTTCAATACTCTCATATTAAGCTTAGAAGGAAACAATTCAAACAGGAACAAATCCCACGCAACATTATTAGATGTGATCGTAGAGATTTCATTATTGTATTGGGGCGGTTTCCGTTTGAGTATGTTACAAAAAATTCTTAATTCTTATTTACATTGAGATTGGAATTTGGGGGCGGATGAATGGCTAATTCTTTATTGTATTGGTCAGGTTCCTTTTTGAGTATGGTATCAAAAATTCCTAATTCTTATTCACATTGTGATTGGGAATTATTTACATTGAGATTTGAATTTTCGGTGGATGCATGGTTAATTCTTTATTGTATTGGTCAGGTTCCTTTTCAGTATGGTATCAAAAATTCTTGGTTCTTATTCGCATTGGGATTGGGAATTTGATGGGGTGGGAGGAACGTTTTCTTGAACAATTTAGGTGTAATTTATGAGGATTTTCAGCATATAAACTGGAGCGCTGCAATTCCAAAGGACAGTTTTCAACGATTCTCGATACTGGAACCAACTTAGTTCTGTTTGCAATTTATACTGCTAAAGTATTTGTCAGATTTCGCTATTTGTGTTCGGTGTTAGTGTTTGACATGTAAGTATTTGTAAATTAGATTTATATCATTTTGTGTAATATCTACTTTGTCTTTACAGTACAAACAAATAACAGAACGCTCAAGCCACAATAATAACATCAAATATTTTAAGCCCGCAACTTCTCTATATAAACAAAAGTGAGTTATTATACATTGTCTTTTATGAATGTTTTTTCAATTTTTTCCGCATTCGTGTGTTTTTAGAAATGGATTTTCTTGGAAAAATTAATTCTGCATCTTTAATTCCCGACAGGAAACCGGTCAAGAAGCTTGGGGAGCTAGAAAGAAATCTCGAACACCCAATATTGAAGTGCAGAGTTGTGGACACGAAATTTGGCGAAGCAATATTGTTGGTGCTGAAGGATTGGGTGACATTTCTTCCAAAGAGGCTATTAGAAGAATATAGGCCACATACAGTGGAACTGTCGAGTGGAAAGTACCACTTGATATATCGAGGCCAGACATCTACGGGCAAATCGCATCCAGCGGATTCATTTGAAATTATTCGGCACTGAGCATATTAATTTATAAGGTAATAATTTTCTATATTAGCATACCCATTTTTATTTTCTGTGAAAACAAAATCAAAATGAATAACTTTGAAGGTACCTTAACTAAAATTGATCAAACGCTAAAATTAATGGAACAAAATTATTCTCCTTCAGATGCAAAAATTTGGTTACGCCGAATGTACTATCATATTCATCGCTGCAATTTAGCTTTAAAAAAAATTAACTTCACTATTGGGCAAAAACGTAAAATATATTCTAAAATTGCACAACTGAAAAGAATGTGCTGTTTTGTAAAATATTATCTACCAAAACAATACGCAGGATTGGGATTAGTACAGAATCAAAGACGTGTAACTTGGCGCACAATTAACGCAATTTTTAACTCCAGGGTCAGAACGGGCATTGTAATAAATTTAACGCATATAGATGTTAAACCATTTTTGGAAGATGCTTTTTACCTATTCAAAAATAACATTTCTAGAATTTTAAAAGAGATGCCACTGTTGAAGGTGAACTCAACCTTTTGTGCGGATTTCGTTAAAAATAGTCCTAGTAGTCAAGGGGGTGTGGAGGAAGTTGTTGATCGGAAATTTTTTACTACCCCAAATGCTGTAATTGATGCTTCAACTGAATTGA
Organism: Halyzia sedecimguttata; assembly: GCA_937662695.2. NCBI lineage: Eukaryota > Metazoa > Arthropoda > Insecta > Coleoptera > Coccinellidae > Halyzia > Halyzia sedecimguttata. The sequence goes on along the minus strand of OW569414.2, from coordinate 4,960,760 downwards.
AAACTTGGTTTGATTTGCATATAATTGAACGTATTGCAACGGATATAGAGGATATGAGCAACAAGGGAAGTAGCTGGGCATTGAGCAAAATAATTCATTTAGAAATTGCGGTCAATAAATTCGAAATGGGTAATAATTTTGGGGGATCATCTTTCATTAAACTACCTGATCAAATTTTATGGAAAAAAGCATGCATCAACGTTCAGAATGACGATAATGCATGTTTTTTTTGGAGCGTTGTTAGTGCACTTTATCCTGCAAGAACTAATTCTAATCGTACTACGAGTTATCCTTTTTACTCTAGTGTTCTTAAAACCGACGGCTTAGAACTACCCATGAAATTATCACAAATTGCAAAATTTGAAAAAATGAATGATATTTCGGTGAATGTTTATGGTTTGGAATTAATAGAAAATGAAAAGCAATCATTTTTTCAAATTTTGCCGATAAGACTTACACAACATCATGTTACGCAAAATCATGTTAACTTATTGTTAGTTCAAGACAAATATTACCCAAAATTGAGCGATTATGATGTAGAGCCTTTGGAAACAGCAAGTAGCGGTACCGAAATTCGATATCACTATTGTTACATTAAAAACCTTTCACGACTTATCTCAACTCAGCTCTCGAAGTTTAAGGTGAAGAAATTTATATGCGACAGGTGCTTGATTTATTTTTCGACTGAGATGAAATTGAATGAACATTTTGAATTGTGTAAAGATTTAAATAATCAAAAAGTAACTTTTCCAAATTACGATTATGTAGAATTTCGAAATTTTGTTTATAAACAAAAATGTCCATTTATTCTTTATGCAGACTTTGAGTCATTACTCAAGCATTGCAATAAAAAAATTAGCGAAGGGTCATTCAAGTACCAGGAACATGTGCCTTATAGTGTAGGTTATTATTTGAAATGTGCATATGACGATAGTTTTTCACGTTACGATAGTTTTCGCGGTGAGACATGCTCAGATTGGTTTGCTGATGAGATAGATAAAATTGCAAAATTTGTTTATTCTAATATTAAGGAGATTAAACCAATGATAGGAGCACCAAGTGAAGTTGGTACCCATTGCCATATCTGTGAAATTAAATTCAGCAATAAGGATGTGATAGTAAGGGATCATGACCATTTTTCGGCTGAATTTAGGGGGTGGGCACATCAAAAGTGCAACCTTAATTTTAGAAAGCTCTTTATTGTTCCAATAGTTATTCACAATTTATCTAATTACGATGCTCATTATATTGTCAAATCTCTATTACCTCGGGGCAGAATCGCAACCTTACCTATCAATAAAGAAAAATACATTTCGTTCACATATTATCATGAGGAAACCAATCTCAGATTCAGGTTTATTGACTCTTTCAAATTTATGGGAGCTAGTTTGGAAGAATTAGCGTCGACATTAATTCTTGACAATTTTCAAAATTTAAAAAAAGAATTCACAAGTTTTTGTGATGACGACTTTGAACTCCTAACAAGGAAGGGTATTTTTTGTTATGATTACATGACGGACTGGGACAAGTTGAATGAAACAACACTACCATCAATAAACAAATTTTATAATAAATTGAACGATGCGCACATTGACGTGAAAAGCTATCGTCATGCTCAAAATGTTTGGCAAAAATTCGGTATAAAATCATTGGGTGAATACAGTGACCTATACATGAAAACAGATATACTTTTGCTCGCTGACGTGATGGAAAATTTTAGGCAAACAGCATTAATGACATACAAACTTGACCCAGCATGGTATTATACTATGCCTGGGTACAGCTGGGACTGTATGTTAAATTATACTAAATGTAAACTGCAATTACTTAAAGATATCGATATGATCATGTTCGTGGAAAAGGGTATACGAGGGGGTATGAGCTGCTGCATGCACAGATTGTCTGAAGCCAATAATCCCCAGATGCCTAATTATGACGTCTCAAAGCCCGAGTCATATCTGCTTTATCTTGACGTTAATAATTTGTATGGCTGGGCAATGAGTCAATATTTACCATTTGGGGGTTTTGAATGGGTAGACATATCTGTAGATGTGAGCACCATTCCTGACGATTCTCCTGAAGGATATATTCTTCAAGTAGACCTGGAATATCCTCACCACCTACATGATCTGCATAAAGACCTCCCGCTGTGTCCGGAGCACAGCATCCCCCCGGGCTCAAAGTTTTCCAAATTACTCTGCACACTCTCTGATAAGAAAGACTATATAATTCATTATCGGAATTTGAAAACTGTTTTAGAATTAGGTTTGAAAGTAACACAGATTAAAAAAGTTTTGAAATTTAAGCAGTCTCCATGGCTAAAACCATATATTGACCTTAACACGGAATTGCGAGCAAAAGCAACAACAACATTCGGAAAAAATCAATTTAAATTTGCAAATAATTCAATTTTTGGTAAAACGATGGAAAATATTAGATTGCACAGAGTTGTACGCCTGGTATCCAAATATGAAACCAGGTACGGGGCAAAGCATTGGATTAGTTCGCCAAGATTCCATAGTCGCACAATTTTCGGTGAAGATTTGATGGCAATCGAACTTAATAAGAATGAGCTCTTATTTAACAAACCACTTTACATAGGTCAGGCAATATTAGATATATCAAAGGTGTGCATGTACAATTTTCACTACAAGTATATGATGCCCAAAAATCCTGGGGGGTGCAAAATAATGTATATTGATACAGACTCTTTTTTCTATGAAATTAGTGGTTGCAACCCCTATGAACTAATTAAAAATGATTGTCACACTCATTTTGATACCAGCGATTACCCCCAGGATAATGTGTACAACATTCCATTGGTAAATAAAAAGGTTCCCGGCTTAATGAAAGACGAAACGAATGGTAAAATTATTACTCATTTTGCAGGGTTGAGATCAAAAATGTATAGTTTCAAGGTTCAAGGTGGAAAGGTAATAAAAAAATCAAAAGGCGTAAAATCGTGTGTCGTTAAAAATAAAATATCATTCGAAGATTATGTTAGATGTCTCAAAGAAAATTCTGAAGTAGTTTTGTGCCAAAATACAATCAGGTCCTTTGCTCACGACATATTCTCTATCCGTCAATCAAAAATAGCATTGAGTGGTCGTGATGATAAACGGTACATAATTCCAGGATCTTTCGATACGCTGCCTTGGGGGCATTATTTATTACAAACACCAACATCATCTCAACCACTACCGGAATCGTGAGCAATTTATGTTTCATTTCAGAAGGGCAGATATTCAGCAATTTAATCCGTAAGAACAAAGAATCATGCAGAAGCAACACCAGTTTAATCTTCAACAGTTGACAATAAAAGTGATTATTGAAAACGTACATTCAGTATCTCATGTTTCCTTCCTGAATTTGCCGAAACATGTAACTCTTGAAATTTTGAAGAAATTTAGTTTTTATAAGTGGAAACAGATAACATCAGAAGAAGAAGAAGAAACGTCAAAAAATTCAGCTCTAGTCCCGACATTGTTTGATTTTAGTATGAGTAGAAGTGTGGGTAGTCGTGAAGCTCAAACTTTTCTTCTCAACAAACGCGATTGGGGCGATGAATATGGTGATGAAAATGTATGTGTTTGGCGAAATTACTATCACATTAAGAAGTTTGATTTGTTCCTGTGTAAAACTCATTTAAAAATTTTTGTGAAAGTATTGAAAAGAATAGGGTTCATTTCAAATATTTTTAGCATTCGTGATCACGTCCATTTGTATATTGAAAGCAATAATCTACGGCAGTTGTATAGAAGTAGAGACTCTTGGTGTAACTTTGACTTTAATGAAGTACTTTTTGATATTTATGAAAAGGACGATTGTTGCGATAGATTACATAATCCAATCCCAAACAGTTTGGGGCTACAAAGTAATCTGAAACTATATTGCAAAAGGTTCATAGATTCTGGAGATGAGGATACCGATATAGATTAATTATTAGTGTTGATTTATTTGTAAGGGAAAAATGTAAATGAAAATTTTTTTTGTTCAGATTGATTTTGCTTTTCTGGAGATGATGATGATGATGATGAGGGTATCTATATAGATTATTATTGCCTATTTATTTATGCGGAAAATGTGAATCAATATATTTTGTCAATTTTATTTTTCTGTCGATATATATTATTACTATTGGTGTAGATTTATTTGTAAGGAAAATGTAAATAAACATATTTTATTCAAAGTTTTTTTTTTTTTTTTTTTTTTTTATTATTTTTTATTTCTCATGTACTGATACAATAGACAACTACATCTGCATGAACCAAACGATTCGCAAATAATGCAAGCCATTCCATCCACAACATCTAGACTCTGGTCTGTACCGATACATTTGAGTGGGCAGCAATATCTGCGACCATCTATGATGTTGTCACCTCTTTCCTCATTCATTTTGCTGCACATTAAGTTACTAGTACTTTCCATGCAGAATAGCGTTAGTCCACAACTAAGACATTTAACATGTTCTTTATCAAATAAAAATTTGCTACTCGGACACAGAACATTTTTCATTGATTTCAGACAGTGAATTAATGTTAAAAATAAAAGTGAACTGAATAAGTATAGTGTGATAAAAAGACATCTCACGATAATTTCGTTGAATGATTCTTCCATGGTGACTGACATTAAGTAAATAAGATATATAAGGTGGTAGCAGGTAGTTTTAAACTCATTATAGTATGTTGACGTTTAAAATTTGATTATACATCTTGTTTCTTGTGGAAGATCGGTGAAACTGATTAGTATGCGCTTTGTATGAGCTTTGCATCCGCTTTGTAGCCGCTTTGTGTGCGCTTTGTATCCGCTTTGTATCCGCTTTGCATCCGCTTTGTATGCGCTTTGTATGAGCTTTGTATCCGCTTTGTATGCGCTTTGTATGAGCTTTGTATGAGCTTTGTATGAGCTTTGTATGCGCTTTGTATGAGCTTTGTATGAGCTTTGTATGCGCTTTGTATGAGCTTTGTATCCGCTTTGTATGCGCTTTGTATGAGCTTTGTATGCGCTTTGTATGAGCTTTGTATCCGCTTTGTATGCGCTTTGTATGAGCTTTGTATCAGCTTTGTATGAGCTTTGTATCCTCTCATCCGTTGTAAGTTTACTTTTGGTGAAGAGACATCTACTACAGACTTTCATTGAATGCTTCTTCCATGGTGACCGGCATTAAGTAAATAAGGTATATCAGGTGGTAGCAGTTAGTTTCAAACTCATTAGTATGTTGGCGTTTAAAGCGGGAGGAGGGATAGTTAATACACTCATTAACAAGTTACCTGTTGAACTACACATACCTGGTGGTTACAGATTCTGCGGACCCGGTACAAAGTTGGAAAAACGTTTGCGTGAGGGCCAGAGAGGTATCAATCCTCTAGACGAGAACTGTAGGGAACATGATATATTTTATTCACAACACAAGAACCTAGCGGAAAGACATAAGGCAGATAAAATTCTAGAAGATAGGGCTTGGCAGCGTGTAAAATCAAAAGACGCTTCAGTAGGCGAAAAAACTGCTGCATTTGTAGTTACAGGCGCAATGAAAGCTAAACGCATAGCCGGAATGGGGTGTAAAGCAAAAAAGAAGACGTTCAAGACTGGTTTAATAACACCATTAACAAAGGTGCTAAGCAAATCTTCTCTCACTGGTGGTGATGTGAAAAAGTCATCATTGATAGCACTAAGAGCAGCTCGATCTGCAATCAAGAAATGTGGGGGCAAGAAGAACATCAGAGTACCGCGCATTATTCCTTTCAAGTCTGGGGGCATATTGCCATTGATACCTATTCTTGCAGGCTTGAGCACCTTGGGGAGCTTACTTGGAGGTGGAAGCGCTGTTGCCAAGACTTTCATTGATGCTAAGAATGCAACAAAAAAGTTGGCTGAACAGAATCGTCACAACAAGGCAATGGAAGCAATAGGACATGGTCTATATGTAAAAAAATATAAGAAAGGATATGGACTCTATGTTAAAAGGCAAAAAAACTCGCTGTGAAGCTACCCAATAGAGCACTGTTCGACTATGAACTGATCGATTTTGCAAAAAAATTGAAAATATCCCACTTTAGGGGTGTATTCATGCGTGATAACTTGTTAGGAATGAGTCCCCGGATGCATGAATGCGGTATAATCAATTTGGATTCATCAGACGGTCCTGGAACACATTGGGTAGCTTATAGCAAAAAAGGAAACAAGACAGAGTACTTTGATTCTTTCGGGAATCTTAAACCTCCAAAGGAATTGGTTAAGTACCTAGCGGGTGATGGCGGTGGTAAGAAAAGTGAAATTATCTACAACAGAGATGTATATCAGACGTATAGTTCAACAAATTGTGGTAAATTGTGCTTGAAATTTTTGCTTAGTAAAAATTAGTGAAGCATAAATAGTAGTATTTTTATAAACCGTGCCCAGTCATGTCGCTAGTATTCACTTTGAAAGGACGTAGCTCAACGCTGACAACTGATTTCGTTCCACCTATCGAGCTAGATCAAAGATATCAGTATGGTATAGCATTAATTGGTTTTTATTCATATAATACTATACCAAACATTGAAGAGAATACATATCTGTATTATTCAGATTCAGTAGGAGGAGGAGGAGGAGGAGGAGGAGGAGGAGGAGGAGGCGAGGAGAAAGCGTTACATATTCCTAGTGGTACATACGAAATTTCCGATATTGAAAATTATCTAAGTAAATACTTGGTTAAAGAGAACGAGACGAGTGAAAGAGATAAGATCTTTTACTTGAGGCCCAACAATACAACTTTAAAGTGTGAGATTTTTCATAGGTCCATATCTATCGATTTCACTAAAAGTATTGCACTGGGTAATCTTTTGGGTTTTTCTCGAAAACATTTGAAGTCAGGTGTTGAGCATCAGTCTGATTTACCAGTCAATATAGTTCCTGTACGCTGCATCCATATCGATTGCAGTCTCGCTCAGGGATCTTTCTACAACGATAAAATTTGCCACACTATATATGAATTCTCAGTTGGCGTCGATCCTGGCTACGCTATAGATATAACGCCACAACACTTGATATATCTGCCTGTGAGTAGCAACGGAACAATTGATAACATCACCTTGAATATACTCGATCAGGATTCCAACTTTGTTAATTTTCGAAGTGAAGAGATTATTGTTCGTTTAGAACTTAAGAAATGGGGTTGATTTTTCCTCTGCGTCAGCATCAGCAGCAGCAGCAGACACATCGTAATAAATACTTGTCTCAGACAGGGAATTCGTCATTAGTGCAGCATCGTCTCTTAGAGAAGCAGCATCAGCATCAGCAACGTCATCATACAAGTATAACTCTGAGAAATAGAAGAATACTACAATCGCTTGGCTATGTTGTCCGCTCAAACGTTTGATATTTATCAACCATTAGATAAAGATGAAAGTATCGTACGTGTGGAAAATCGCACCTACCTACCCTTTATAAAATCTTTCAACAACAATGATAGCATTGAAATTGCTATTAACCGACCAGATATATGGCTTTTGATGTATGACTCGGCACTTTTCATAAGGGGTCAATTGAAAAAAACCTCAGGTGCAGGAACTTTAAAGTTGGCTAATAATTATGGTGCTTTTCTTTTTGACTCGATAACCTACGAGTTATGCGGTACAGAAGTAGAAACCGTTAAAGACCCGGGACTAGTATCGCTAATAAGAGGTTTTCTGTGTTATGAGAAGGGTGCCAATAGTGAATTAAATGAAGCCGGATGGAATTTTCCTGATGAACCACTACAAAACGCTGATGGAACATTTGCTATACGCATTCCTCTTAAACATTTGCTCAACGTATTTAATGATTATCAAAAGGCAATATGCGGCAAACAATTGATTAGATTAGTCCGAGCTCGTAACGATAGCAATTCTATGGTAATCACTGCTGGTACAGGAGAACATCCTGGAGCGACAAAAGGCGAAATTACAATCAGCGATATAGAGTTGAGAGTTAAACACGTGCACCCAAACGATGAGCTAAAACTTAATCTGCTTTCCATGATAAAAAGTGATAAACCTATCCTGCTTCCCTTTAGGAAATGGGAAGTTCATCAACTCCCTACCTTAACTGTTGGAGCTACTCAAGAATTATGGAGCATTAAAACGGGTGCAGTTGTAGAATGCCCCCGATATGTCATATGCTGTTTTCACTCAGATCGAAAAGGCAATCCCACTAAAGATCCAAATTACTTTGAAAATATTGACATTTCCGATATACGTGTTTTGCTCAATGGCGAATATTACCCCCAAGAAAGGCTGCGTCTGAATTTCAATCAAAATGACTACAGTGAAGCTCATTATAATTATTGTGAGTTTGCAAACACTTATAATGGCAGAACAGGAAGTACGGCAGTGTTGGATTATGGTAATTACAAGTCCCGTTTCCTATTTGTCATTGATTGCTCTAAAAGGGATGAAAACTTTAAATTTTCCACTGTGGATGTCAAATTAGAGATTGAAGCGAGAAAAGGTTTTCCAGCCAACACCAGAGCATATTGCATCATCGTTCACGATAACGTAATCGAATATCATCCCCTCAGTGAAATTATAAGAAAATTAGCAAACTTTTGAGATTTCATTGCAGTACGAGCTGTAGCAATAACAAGATGAAAGTAGCTGTAGTAGATATTCAAGGTTTCATAATTGATTGTAACTTTCAACCCAAAGAGATAAGCATTAAAAATATCGACAAACAAATTGCGCATTTCATAGTGAAACCAGCTGTAGAATTCTCTTGTTTGAGTGTGCGAGATAAGAAGCAAGCAAGATGGCTGGAAAATAACTACCACGGCTTAAAATATAATTGTGGTAGTGTAGAACTTTGTGATGTTGGTGCCATTTTCAAAAGATTACTCTCAGATATAGATATAGTATATGTAAAAGGTAATCAAAAGAGGAAATATTTGATTGAGTTGGGGTTACCACTCGTGGTTATTGATCTAAAGCTTCATGGTAATACACCAAAATTAATGATTCAGCGACCAATGTGTATGTATCATGATGGTAATGTACCCCGCATGTGCAGCATGACAAACTGCCACAACCTGTTTGATTGGCTTTGGAATGTTAGTCCATCCGCATGGGTCATACAGAAAAGATGACTCTTGATGAATTTCTAAAAGAACTTGCTCTACTCAAAACTATGATTAGTTCCTATGAAGAACGTAAAAACATGATTAGACAATTTGAGAAGCTTTCCTTGCATCATCAGCAGCAGCAGCAGCAGCAGCAGCAGCACTCACCATCAACATGTATCTGGGATTCTGCAGTTTTCCGTAATAAATCTCGATTTGACAATCTATCATCCTTGACATGTATTAGTAAGAGAAGAGTTGTTCTGAATAAAATATCTTAAAAAATAAATTATCTTTGTATTTAAACATCGCTTCCCACCCTGAAACTTATTAGATGCAATCAAGATGCGAATTGAGCAGCATCGCAGTACTTTGCCTGTAGAAAATTTAGATATTTTCGAAGATCAATCAAAATTCAGTAGAAATGGCGATTTATTTCCAAATAGTTGCAGATTTTTAATAGTTGGTCCTAGTGGCTGTGGAAAATCTAACGCACTCCTATCCTTACTTCTTCATCCTAACGGTTTAAGATTTGAAAATGTGTATATATTTTCGAAAAGTTTATATCAACCCAAATATCAGCTGCTCGAAAATGTTTTGAAGAGTGTCCAAGGTATGGGGTATCACAGCTATAGGGAAAATGATGATATCATAGATACCTCAGAGGCTCAAGAAAATTCTGTATTCATCTTTGATGATATATGCAACAGCAAGCAGGATAAAATCAAGTCATATTACTCTATGGGTAGACATAAAAAAATAGATGTCGCTTTTCTTTGTCAGACATATGTGTCAATAAATAAGCATCTTATTCGTGATAATGCAAATATAATTGTTATATTTAGAAGTGATGATGTTAATTTGCGTCACGTTTTCAATGAGCATATAACTCCCGATATGAGTTATGAAAAATTCAAAGAAATTTGCTCAGTATGCTGGAGTGCTGATAATTATGGATTTTTAGTGATTGTAAAAGACAGCAACTTGCATGACGGGAGATATCGACATGGTTTCGATAAATTCATCAACATAAAGGATAATTAATCAGTTTATAAGCATCATGCCATGCAAACAGTCAACCCAACAAAATCGCAAACTTAAAATAAGACAGCTGGTTAAAGATGTCAGAAAAAAATATATTGCATTCAAATTGGGTCGTTCTGAAGAGGATGAGTCGATAAGTCGAATGGTTTTTCCTATTACAAAACGTATTGATGAGGTGAAAGAACAATTTAAGCAGAAACCCTCACTCACCACCGCCACCACCACCACCACCACCAAAACTGAACAACCCGAGGCTAAACCATCAAAAACCGACAAAAAAGAACTAGACTATTACAACAAGTCAACTATACCATTTGTGAAAGAGAATTATGATGATGACGTAGATAATGATGACTATGATGATGATGATGATGATGATGATGACGATGATGGTGATGCTGAAGCTTCACAAATGCCCCACAATGAAATACATAATTCCAACAAGCACTTGGTGGCCTATCCAAAAAATATACGGAGCTATATTCAGAAATCGTTGAAAAGAGATCCTCAATTAGATTTCATATATGGTCCTAAATATGAACACCGCACATCTACGTGGAGTCTAGGTGGTAGCTCGGTCGATTTTGATTTACATAGTGGTGATATTATTATCGATGGTAATTATAATTTTCATAGCAGTGATGGTCTACTCAAACTGCTATTCAACAAGGATCCTGTAGGATTTAGCCATGAAGATGAAGAAAACTATAAAAAGATATTAGACATCACCAGCGTACATAGAAGGCTGTTTAATCCATCGAAACAAATCAAAACAAGCAATTCACACAAATATAAAAATATTATAAAGAAGCTTGGCAAAGGGATGATGCAATACAATGACAAGCCTATAGAGTATCGATATTGGGATAGCGTTAGTGAATTAGTTGACCGTCTGGGTTTATTACATGCATCTAAATCAGCAGGCAACACATCAAACGATAACGAAATCGAAGCAATCGTTGAAGAATTGCGCGAAGCAGGAATTATATATTAAGTGGTGCTTATTGCCCTGAAATTCATTTTACCTACTACAATGGACAAATTTGGTAGGGTATCATCCTCTCGTAAGATATCCGCAACGAAAGTGTTGAGTGCTGGTTATACTTTTCCCATGACCGGTGATGGCGATTACGATTTTACCCACCATAAATTGTGCAACGTTAAAGAGCCTACAACAAAGTCCGATGTTGCCAACATGAATTATGTTGATTTAACGGCAAAAAGTATACATGAAGACCTTGGTAAATTGGGCCTTGTATTTTATCAGTTTAAGGGTGTTATTGAGACGAAATGTGCACAGCTTGGTGTCAAATTGGCAAACACCAATAATGACAATATTGAAATGTTTAAGAAACTTAATGAACAACTTTATTACGTTTCAAAGCAGATACACAAGATCGAGCAGCAATTGCTGCTGAAAGATTTGATATCGATAGAAAAATAAACGAAATAAAAGCTTCAATCGAAACCACGAATCGTAAGTTGAATACTGGAAAGCACAAAGATGACACCCTCCAAAGAAATAGTTCAAGTAATCAATGAACTTCATCGACCTGCACGCAAAAATTTTCCTCGAAGAAGAACAATTATTAAAGGGTTAGACGATCTCTGGCAAATGGATTTGGGGCAGCTTGATAAGCTCGCCACAAGTAATGATGGCTACAAATATATTCTCGTTGTAATTGATTGCTTTTCTAAATTCATATGGGCTAGAGCATTGAAAAGGAAAACAGGAGAAGAAGTGACTAAAGCTTTTCTCGATATCCTCAAGAATGGGCGAATCCCAACCAACTTGCAATCTGATCAAGGAACCGAATTTTTCAACAGACAATTTCAAAAACTTGTAGTTAAAAATTACCATATAAATCATTATCATACGTATAGTGATAAGAAAGCTGCAATAGTGGAGCGGGTAATAAGGACGTTGAAAGAGTCTCTTTACAAAAAATTCAGTTTGAGTGGAACTTATCGATGGATTGATATCCTTCAAGATGTTGTAGTTGCGTATAATAATAAAAAACATCGAACTATTGGCATGAAACCGTGTGATGTTAATACAAAGAACGAAAGTAGCCTATATAAATTCGCATACAGTCACATAAAAATTGCAGGACCTCATAAATTTCAGAAGGGCGATATTGTGCGTATAAGTAAATTCAGGCACGTTTTCACAAAAGGGTATCTGCCTCAATGGACTACTGAACTATTTAAAATCACAAAAGTTCAACTAACCAACCCTGTGAGTTACCTACTTGAAGATTTCAACGATAGACCAATAAGTGGTGCTTTCTACCAAGAAGAATTGCAAAGAACAAAGCAACCTGATGTTTATTTGGTCGAAAAAGTATTGCGCAGACGTGGAGACAAAGTATTGGTGCGATGGTTGGGAATGAATAAAGAACACGATTCCTGGATTCAGTCCTCGAACAAACTTTGATCAAAGATGCATGCATCACCACAAAACAACAATATTAGCAGCAAATCAGAAGATAAATGTACTTTATCACAATGTGTCACGTCATCGCAAGATGTAAATGTTTTTGATGCTGAATTGGAGCGTGTACTAGAAAAATATGATGCAGCTGTGAAAAACGAAAAACACTACCTTTTGAACAGACATTTCCACCTGGAAATAGAATGTGGATCTACTTCTATTGATTGTGGTATAAGCCCCGCAAGGAATTTTGAACCTGCAGTGAAGCTGTGTTCTAATGAGTGTATGATATCCTTTGATGATTGGCAATGGAAAGCATTCATTGCATCAATTGAAAATGGCTTTGATCAACGGGATTGTGGCGTCGAAGTTACAAGATCCAAAAGTATGAAAACACGCGTTGCCAAATGGGAAAACTACCTGTATTTCAGTGATGCTGAATTGAATAAGATCATCCAATTGAATACCCTACTAATTTCTCCTCGTTTAGAGATGCTGAAAAATCTACGAATATCATTTTACTACTACAAGTTCTTGGATATCATCAAAGATTTGGTTTGGAGCACCAGCAACATCAGCAGCAGCAGCACTAATGAAAATTCAATCGAAGATTTAATAAATGCTTTTTGTAGAATTAATCCATCTGTTGAAAGTTATGTAATCTTAGAATGTATGTACTACTATAAGAATAAGGTATTGAATGATGTGGATAATAGGCATTTCACGTTATGTCAATAAAAATACTTAATGCCTTTAAAATTGTTTTTGATTTTACCCAATAATGTCGAACTTATTCACGATATTAATTTCTCAAATATACTCTGAAAATTATATAATCATAGCTGATTACGTTATTTCATTGGTCAATTTGCATTCAATCATAACTAGTATATAGGAATATGTTATTGAATGATTCCGATAACAGGCATTTCACAATGAAAATACTCGACCCCACCCACAATGTCTATTCAAACATGTTAATTAGTTCTAGAATGTTCCTCTGAAAAGGTGCTACCTGCTCGATCTCTATATGTAGTTCCAAAGACTGTTCCATAACGTCGAGCCTCAGTGGCCGGGTGGGGTAACCCGTCGGGCTCATAATCTGAAGGGTGCCGGTTCGAATCTCTACGTCGCCGAGAATTTTTTCATTAATTCCTACAAAGCGGTCACCCAAAATGTGACGTCATGATTTCTATTGTTTGATCGGGAAACCCTGTAGTATTACTACTCAGGTTCTGTCATTAGAATCTTTGTATTACTCCAATCCATCATGTGATCTCCTTGGATTGTACAGAGTGGTCCAAATTGGACACTTTTGATAGGAAACACCAATTTCTAGAGGAGTTAGAGAAAAACTAGCCTACATGCTACGAGGTCGATTTTCGTGAGAAAATGAATGCCGAAAACCGCACATTGATATCTTGAGTTGTTCGAAAGATACAAGGTGTTTTTCAATTTTGTGCATTTCTGACCCAACCCCGTAACTTGTTTATTTTTGAATATTTCTTGTTTCTGTGAAAACATTCTTCAGGCACTTTTTTGAAAGGAATCCAATGGTGTTCCTAGTTTTTTATTACAAAATATGGTTTTGAAGCTATAACATAAACTTGTATTTTTTCTTATGGACCAGCCTATATTTTTTTATATAATCGTGTTTGAAATTAAAATCTCTTTTCAAATATATATAATAGTTGCTACTTCTCTGGAAACTGTCATTTTGTGGCTGTTTTCGAATGATATTAGATGTATTTTCAAAATCTGTGTTGTCATGCCTAAATACGAAACAAAATAGTTCTACATAACATCTGTAAAAAGAATAATCATTGCCGATTTTGTAATAACTCATAAATTTAATCGAAAAATAGAATAACAAGAACAACAATATTTTTAAACTATTTACAACATGTGTTCGAATTGAGCACCGTTCAAGTCACAACATAATTGACTTCGCTTCCTAACATTATTGACAGCATTAATCAATTCTATCGCAGGTATTGAACGAAAGGCATGTCGCACTGCTGCTTCTAACGCTTCTCGGGAATCAGGTTGGCGTTTATATGTGAGGTCCTTTATTCTTCCCCAGAGGTAAAAATCTAGAGGCGTTAGATCGGGGGATCTTGCCGCCCAATGAACAGGACCCCGGTTGCCAAGCCAATTATTGTCGGTAAATATTTCGTTTTAAAACGCCGTTATGATGTGTGCGTTATGACTCGGTGCCCCGTCTTGTTGGAAGTATACGTCTCCAATTTGTTGTAATGGTAAATCATCCATTATTGGTTCAACAAATTCCCGCAATATTTCCAAATATCGCGCTGCCGTAAGGTTACCCTCATAGATAAAGGGACCGATAAACCTTCCTCTAAAAATACCGACCCAAACATTGAAACTGTATCGGCCTTGATTTTGTGTCTCCACTATAATATGTGGATTTTCCAAAGTCCAATTGTAGGAATTGTATCTATTAAAAATACCAGAGCTGCTAACGCATGCTTCATCAGTCCAAATAATATTCTGTCCAAAGTTAGGGTTTTCAGCACATTTTCCTAAATACCATTGGCAAAATTCGAGCCGGAATTGTAGGTCATATGGTAGTAACTTGTGGACTTTTCTTACTCTATACGGTTTGAATTTATTTTTTTTCAGAATTCGCATTGCTGTAGTCTTTGGAATCCCTGTATTCAACTGCATTTTGCGAAGTGGAATATTGGGTTGGTTTTGTATTTCCCCTAAAACCGTTATATCTTCTAACTCTCTATCTATTCCTGGCATCGTAAACTTTTGTCCTTGGTTTTGAAAAAGAACCGTAATTAACTAGGTTTTGCTGCAATCTAGTGAACATATCCCGAAACGGTTGTCTCCTTTCAGGATATCGGTCAAAGTAAAGATTGCTGGTAGCCTGAGCATCTTCATGTGATTCCCAATAACACTTTAACATATCATATTTCTCGTAATTTTCATACATTTTGAATTAACAGGCAGCTAAATATTCTAGTATGTTCAAAGCTCAGTTCAAAGAAGCACACTAAACTTGTGAAGCAAACTGCATTTAATAATAATTGTTTGACAGTACGCATAGACTGTAGTTGCTAAGGTAATTTGTTTCATGTTCAGACATGGCATCCCAGATTTTGAAAATACATCTAAAATAATTCGAAAACAGCCACAAAATGAATGTTTTCAAAGAGAAGTAGCAACTATTATATATATTTGAAAAGAAAATTTCATTTCAAACACGAATATGTAAAAAAATATGGGGTGGTCTATAAGAAAAAATACAAGTTCATGTTATAGCTTCAAAACCATATTTTTTAATAAAAAACTAGGAACACCATTGGATTCCTTTCAAAAAAGTGCCTGAAGAATGTTTTCACAGAAACAAGAAATATTCAAAAATAAACAAGTTACGGGGTTGGGTCAGATATGCACAAAATTGAAAAACACCTTGTATCTTTCGAACAACTCAAGATATTAATGTGCGGTTTTCGGCAATCATTTTCTCACAAAAATCGACCTCGTAGCATGTAGGCTAGTTTTTCTCTAACTCCTCTAAAAATTAGTGTTTCCTATCAAAAGTGTCCAATTTGGACCACTCTGTACATACATGTTCTGCTATTTTTGATTTCTGTATGTCTCTATTTCTCAAGTTATTCTTATGCTCTGACTTTCTTACTTCTAGTGGTCTTGATGTTTCTCCTGTGTATGATTTACCACAAATACAAGGAATATTATATACACAGTTTTTTGATTTTTGTTTTTCATTTATGGGTTTTGTTTTCGTTAATAAAGACCTAAGATCATTCTGTGTTTTCAAGACGGTTCTTATATTGAACTTAGAACCGATTCTTCTAATTTTTTCAGAAACGCCACGAACATAAGGGATCACATTCAACAGATTGGGTTGCTGTTCTTGTTGATTATTCTGTTGTACTTGTTGATTATATTGTTGTTCTTGTTTATTCGTTTTTCTATCTAAATTCATGATACATGTATTTATGAATTGCCTCGGATATCCATTTTCTTCAAGAAATTTTTTAATGAAATCAATTTCATTATTTCGAATTTCAAGAGTAGATCATTTAGGTTCGCACTATCATAAAGTGTTTTAATAACACCTCTTTTTACACTAAGCTGAAGGTTTGAATAGAAATTTAAATATCTATTTGTATGTGTCTGCTTCCTGAAGACACTCGTTTCGAAATGGTTCGGATACTTAATTATCGAAACATCCAGAAAAGAAAGCTGATTATTTTTCTCTATATCCAAAGTGAATTTTATTGTAGGTTCCTTTGAATTTATGAAATCGAAAAATTTGCCTAACTCCGAAACGTTACGATATAGTT
Organism: Halyzia sedecimguttata; assembly: GCA_937662695.2. Classification (NCBI taxonomy): domain Eukaryota; kingdom Metazoa; phylum Arthropoda; class Insecta; order Coleoptera; family Coccinellidae; genus Halyzia; species Halyzia sedecimguttata. Next base: position 4,943,869 of record OW569414.2, on the reverse strand, counting down.
GTTTGTTCGTTGATGTTGTTTCGTTGTTGTTTGTTAGGCAACATTGTTCAATTTATTGCTTCTGACAAATATCCTGTGTTTCTTACGCAGAAGCAAATCACAAAATAATAATTTCTTATTTTATAGATATTTTTCAGAGTTTGGGAGAGAGAAAACCCAGAAAAAAACCTTTCAATAATGAGTATACCTCCCACAGTATCCCTTAATGATTAACAAGTTAAGAGCGTTCCTGCTAATCGGGTCCTTCATGAATGGCTTCGTATAATAAATATACTTATGCATATATTTCACAAATCAAATAGACCCCAGGGGGTTCATTGATCTGTCGAGAAAGCAAGAGCAGACGCGTTTCTGGCTTCTTGGCCTTCATCAGTACCCTGTAGCTTTCCCAACAAATTCAACTAAACTGACCCGGGTTAAGCCTTTCAGAGCCGGCTTGGTCGATCATTATAATCGCCCACGCCACCTATGAAACGAAACACGGAAATCAGCCTCTCCCCACCAGTGAATATTTGAAGCGTGAAATCATATGCCACCATTCACTCGATATTAAATCAAGAACGAGTCCCGCAGAGCTCAGACAGTATCTTCTCAATATTATCCTTAATGATTATCTAGACAACAAGTTGCATTAGCGGAGTTGAATTACACCATCGTCACCATCATCCTTTAATTACAGATAAATACACGACTTTCCATTTCCCCTTAGTCGAGCGAAGCGTCTGAAATACTTAACCGGCTGAAAGGCAAATCTTGGCAAAGTTCACAAATTACAATATTCGGGATAGAAAAGCGCTTTCCCGTACGAGTGTTCCCTCTGGATAAAACCCGAGCAGGGTGACGTATATCTGGAGTAGACGAATTGATGTAATTTGTTCCGTTTAACTGGAGAAGAAAGAAAAGGACTGAATAAATTGATTCCGTAATTTTCGACGACCCCTGGAATCGTTCTTGAACAAAGTGTAGACAGAATAGCATTTGATTGGCCAACAAAAAAGTTTGCTAAAGTTGTCAACTGCTTCTTCGAGAACTTCTCGTCGCTGCGAGGAGCAAGGAGAGATCGGATTTATCGGTTTTCTACCCGTCGAGATTATCTCGAGTTAGAAAATAAGAAGCCCGAATCTTTTAACGTAATTATTGAGACAAAAGTTTTCGTTACTTGATTCCTCTACATTATTAGGGTCCAAAAGCCAAAAAAATTCAATCCACCATATGAAAAAAAGGGATTAGCCGATTTGGTAAATGAATTAAAATAAAAGGCTTAACAAGTAGGTTTTTGAAAAAAATCAATATCAGGACCAGAATATTATTTTTCTCCAACCATCAAAAAATGTTGACATTTTTGTACTATTTTCAGTTGCAAAAGCCATCAATTCTCTTACCGTACAATAATTTGCTCGTTGCTTAGCAACACTTTTAATCCTAAAACGCTACTTTTAATCCTAGGACTAAATTACTAAATTGCATTTGAGCTCTCTAATTGAAATTTGAAGAATAAAACATTGTCTCTTACAAAATTAGTAAAACAAACTAATTGGGCAACTATATATAGGTATTTATTTGTTATTTATAGTGATATTGAATGTACAATTGGAACAATTATTGCCAAAACTCAAAGCACCATCATCACCATTATCACTAACAATTTTCGAACAATTCAAAAGATTTTCATTAATGTTAGAACAACTCAAAATATTCTCCGTAACTGTTGGTGAAACATTCGAGGAAATATCTGAACAGGTACTTGTACCTTCTTTGTCAGGTTGCAATATTTTTCTGGCAGAATACTCTTTGTTGATACGTGATTCTTCAATATATCCTTCTGCTACCGTACTCGATTTCCAACCTCCATGTCTTTTAAGACAAGTGAGGTCACCGCCACCATCAATAAGAAGTGTAGATGTTCTTCTTAGCCAGTATACTCCTTCTTAGTCCAGTATACTCCTTCCAATTTTCTAACTTCAAAAATTTTGCAATTTCTTGCGGCACAGCTCTAATTTTGTGAATACCAACAACCATTCTTTGACACTTCCCATTAACATACTTCAAAAATAAACGAAGTTCCTATATATTTGATGGCCGTACTGCAACATATTTTCGAAATAAACGCAAATAATTATCGCCTATAATGGTAAACAAACGAGGTTTATTGTTTTTTGTCTGCAAAATTTTTACGACCAGGACCGAGTCCTTATCTTCAATGTCATCAATTTTCAAATGAACTAGTTCGTCACAACGCATAGCACCTCCAATTCCTAATACTAGAACAACCTTTATCATCAAATATACATTATCAGGCCATATCCAGGAACCGATCCACTTCCTCTTTGTAAAAACCCTAGACTTTTTGGTATATACCCATCACTTTGCCTTTTTAACAATGCTCGTAATTTTGAATATTATTTACACCATTTTTGATATCCAGTGTGGATCGCAACATTGAATACTGTGACCAAAGAGTGGATGGCTTTACGGTCTTCGTTAAATTTGAGAAATACACCATAAGAACACTCTCCGCATAGTTTTGCACATTTTTTTTGGCGCTCTAGTCCTTACACCAATCCATGAATCGCTGATATGCAAGTTCATAAACTTGGCGAGATTTGGGTGGCAAAAGATTTAGATGTACTGTTTCGGCACTTTCCAATATATCCGCAGGTATATTTTCATCGGCGATTCATTTTGAAAACAGCGTAAAAACTACTACAAAAATTATATGATTAGTACTTCTACTGACGTCTACTGGACAATCAATATTTACCAACAATACCAGATATCCATGACTACCGACTTGCTATCGGGTGTTCAAATTTATTACCAAATTATTAACGATTTTTGAATAAAACTAAATTTATTTGAATTTTGACTTGGTTTGTGAAAAAATAGTATATATCATACGGACTAAAAGTTCCTATTTTTACTCGCAATTTTACATTCGCTCGGCTGCGCTGCGCTCCGCCTCGCAACTGCAAATATTGCTCGTAAAAAAAATATGCACTTTTAATCCTTATAATATAATACACTATTTTCTTCCGTGTTAAGTTTTTGCGCGTATGTTCTGGGGAACATACGCGTTATAGTTTTGCCCAAATGTCTGTAACTTTCGAATTTTTTGAAAAAAATGGTCTCAAACGATTAAGTTCGACTCCCCAATGAAGAATTCGAGGTCAAATTTGATTCTGTCCGGCCGGCCGTCCGGCCGTCCGGCCGTTGCCACGATAACTTGAGAACGAAAAGAGCTAGCGACTTGAAATTTTCAGGGTAGGTGGCGCATCCCAATACGACGGACAAGTTCGTTAATGGGCATAATCGGCCCAGTGGTTTCCGAGTAATAATTTTGTTTTCAACCAATATGAATCCGATCGAATTGAAACTTGGTGAGTAGTTGTAGAATATGAACCTAAGCACGTTTGTGAAATTTTGTGCGAATCGTATGGCTACAAAATTATTAAAAAATTATTAAAAAATATTTTTGTTGTCACGATAACTTGAGAACTGAGAGAGATAGCGGCCTCAAGTTTTCAGGTTAGGATGTACACCACAACTCGACATTTCAGTTTGATTATGAGCCTAATCGGCCAAACGGTTTTAGAGTTATAGCCATCTGAAATTTTATGAAATTTTGTGGTTTTTGTTCCTCATTAACTCGAAAAATACTGAACCGATTAAATTCAAACATGGTTGTTAGTTGTAGAATGCCAATGCGGAAACGTTTGCAAAATTTGGTGAGGATAGCATTTGTAGAAAATTTTAAATAAATCTTTGAAAATAAAAAAAAAAGTTCTATATATCAGTAACTAATCGTTCGAAATTGCTGAAATTTCGCAAGAACCTTCATAACCTAACTATACTGACAATTTTCAAGTTTTAATACGATCGGTTAAATATTGTTGGAGATTCGAGCATTCTTGTGTGAGTTCAGTAGATGGGTGACCGTTGCCTCGATAACTTTCGAACGAAAGGAGATAGGGACTTGCAATTTTCAGGGAAGGTTGCGTATCCGAAAGGGAGAGTTGAGTTCAATTGTGGGCATAATCGGTCTAACGGTTTCCGAGTTATACCCATCTGGAATATTGTTTCCTTGATAACTCAAAAAATAAATATTCGATCGAATTGAAGTTTGGTAACTAGTAGTAGAAAATCAACATAAAGACGTGTTTAAATTTTTTTTATTAAATATTTAAAACTGTAATTAGTTCTTTGAAATACCATTGGATGAAGAAATTCTTGTAAGTTAACAAAATATCTTTATTTGAACAATAAAAAAATATCATTTTATTAAAATGATATTTAGACTATCCAATTGCTTATTTTTTTTATAATATTTTTGCTGTAAGTCAGTATAGCTTAGAACTTTCAAAGTTTCAATGTTTCTTGAATTATAGACTTTACAGAATAAAATAGGTAGGTATACTTCTAATAGCTTAGAACTTTCAAAGTAACTTCCAACAATATTTTAAGAACAACTATCCCTCTATAATAATTATCAAAAATCTGAGCTCACATTCGAAACTTGAGGAAAGAATCCTACAGGAACTCGTTAAAGAAGTTTCTGGCACCATTTATTTAATCCCTAATAAATTATTATTTTCAATATTTGTTTTTAATCAAAAAATTTATTTTCGGAAAAAGTATAATCAAAAATTGGTTCAAGCACTGACGTAAAGTCAGTGCCTGCCAGTGCTTATCAATTTGCCCAAATGTCTGTAATTTTCGAATTTTTGGCAGAAAATGCTCGATTTAGTTCGACTCACTGATCAAGAATCCGTAGTCGAATCGATTCTGACCAGCCGGTCGTCTGTCCGGCTGGCCGATAACACGATAACTCTCGAACGGACGGAAGCTAGACAATTGAAATTTTCAGAGTAGGTTTAGGACATAAATATCTCGGTTAAGTTCGTTATTGGGCAATATGGTTTCGGAGTAACAAAAAAAAATTATTTTTTTACATTACAACTTTTGAATTAATTTTTTTTAAGATGCAGTTTCATCATAAGAATCCATTGATATCATTTTCAAGCCAATACTTTGAGAGATATGATTTTCCAATAATTAATCGTAATTTTATGATTTCATGGAATGCTCTATGACGGAGGTTGCACGGTCAACCTGGTACAGTTCGACATCAATCATGGATTGATGTCAGACTGTATACGCGTAGACTGATGGACTGATAGTCCGGATTGATGGCAAGATTGATGTCAGATTCATGCCAGATATATACCAGATTGAACTTGTAACCTCCGGCTAATTAAAATCTGCTGATATATTTAAATCATTACATATGAGGTGAGTCATAGACCTAAGTATTGAATTTATTTTTTTATGATACAGTTCTATCATAAGAATCGATTGATATCATTCCCATCAACTCTGAGAAACCAATACTTTGGGAGATGATTTGTCATAGTTTTCCCACTTTTTTCCTTTAATTGCAGTTCCTCTGAAAGTCATCTGTGCAATTTTTTTTAGCTTCATGAAACCCGAATTTCATTGCTAGGATAAAAAATCAGATCTCCGAAAATATTGGGAATACTAAATTTGAAACGTAGGTGTACGACTCACCTCATATGTAGGATTTACATTCATAAGCAAATTATAATTAGAGAGGAGACTTTTGAAAGGTTATGTATTATTTTTAATTTGTTCGTTTTTCTCCTCTTGGCTTTTAATTTTTCAGGTCGAGTTTCGGGTACCTTGGAGAAATCTCTGCGTTTTTTGACGAAGGAATCCATATTGAAGAAAGAAATGCCTACAAATCACAACACTCACAGGGAGACAGGAATTTTTTGCTGAGGTTTTTTCCTAAGCTCTTGTATCATACGTTGAAATGTATGGTACCCTGTTACACCAACCTCCGCTAACACATATAAAGCTCTCAATCCAAAGAATATATATATTATATGTATATACAGGGTGAGTCTTTGACCACTGCATTAATTTTAACCAAAGATTCCTCTCATCAAATAAAACAGTTTTTTCAATCAACATTTTTCCAGATTCGGCTCATGTAAAAAGATACAGGCTGTTGAAATTTCGAAAAAAAATCAGTTTTTATTTTGTAGCTTTGACATGCTTTTTTCGAATAAAATGAATATTGGTGTAAAGTTTCCTATAACTATGAGACATATTTTCCAAATATTAGTTATTTTCTACTTCTACTGGTTTTCTAATTATGGACTCGTGGATTCATAAAACTAAACGAAATTAGCATAAAGAAAGCAGATAAAGTTTTTCTTGGGTCATTTCAATAATATTCCATCGTTTTAGAACATTATATTATTCTTCATCATTTCTCCTTAAACGCACCGTTTTCGAGATACTCTTCATTGAATGTTTTAAAATCGAAAACTCCAGAAATTTCACTACTTTTATGGATCCGTCCCTGAGCGTTGGAATCCCGAATCAAGCTGTAAACCACGTTACCATGCCTTTTTCTCGTCCGCCAACAATGTAATAGATAATTTATATGCAGGAGTGTATTAGCACATTGTGAAATCTTTAAACGCTTGTAACTTTTTACCTGAGCCGAATCTGGAAAAATGGTGAATGAAAATACTGTTTTATTTGATGAGAGGAATCTTTGGTTAAAATTAATGCAGTGGTCAAAGACTCACCCTGTATAAAATTACGATTAATTAATGAAATTTTGAAAACTCATATCTGCAAAAGTATAAGTTTGTTAGGGTTGAGAATAATATAAATGAATTCTTATGATGAAACTGCATCTAAGAAATGTGTAATAAGAAAAAACTCTGTTCGTTACTCCGAAACCGCCAGGCTGATTTCGCCCAATAACGAACTCAACCGAGATTTTTATCTCTGAAAATTTCAACCATCTAGCACATTCCGTTCGAGAGTTATCGTGTTAAACGATGGCCGGCCCGACGGACGGTCGGACAGAATCAATTTTGACCATAGATTCTTGATCAGTGGGTCGAACCAAATCGTTTGAGACCATTTTCGGGCGAATTGATAAGCTCTCCTTTCCGAGCAAAAATAATCCAAAAATCTATGGATACTTCTATTTCCGAAACTACGAATTATTCGCACCCTTCCCAGAAAATCCGATCTTAACCTGTCCCTTCTCCGGCTTAAGTTGTGGCATCGTCAAGGGTCGCTTGATTGAAGCGTTTCAAATAAAATCGGTCGCGTACGCTTCGGCCCATTACTGGCTGCTAGAGGCTGCGGTTACCGCCAAATTGATCGTGATTGAAAAGAAAATAAAGATTGGCCGAATTTTGCCCCGACTTTTTCATAAGCCATTTGGCCCGATGCGATGATTGAGCTGATCGTGACGGGGGTCGGAATGAGGGGAAATGAAAAGGAGTCGGTTTTAATTGGAGAAATCTTTCGAAGATAGGGAAATAAGAAGGATTTGAAGATTGCCTGTACGTGAGAAATCGTGAAATGTGGATTGATGGTGTTGGCGGATAGGGGTAGTTTTAGTCTAAGATCCGAACCTAAATCGACCTTCACCGAGCTGAAAATAGAATGAAATATATTTTATAATAAATTTTATATATTAGAAATTATACTAAAAATGGGTTGGCTGAAAAAATCCTGGACAGACTTTTTTTAATTATTCTTTAAAAAATGGGTTCAAGCCCTGTGGACAGGAGCTTTCTGGCGCTCTAGTTCAAACAGACCAATTATATATCTGAAAGTATTGGTTTCTCAGAGTTGGGAATTATATCAATGTATTCTTATGATAGAACTGCATCATAAAGGAAATTCAATACAAATAATAGTTTATTTATCAAGATTAAATGAGAAATCTGAGAATGAGAACTGCACCATGGAAGAAATCGAATTATATCTGGCCAATTTTGCCCAATAACGAACTTAACCGAGATATTCATCTCCCTAACCTACTCTGAAAATTTCAACTACCTAGCTCATTCCGTTCGAGAGTTATTGTAGAAAAACTTTTTTTAAATTTTCAAAATTTTTTTTGACACTTTGCGGTAATCTGGTCAATACAAAACTTCACATGCGTATAAAGGTCATGATTCTACAATTTTATGCTAAATTTTAGATAGATCGAGTAATCGGTTTCGGAAATATTCATAAAAAATATTTTTACTAAAATCGGCCATAACTCCAAAACCGCTTGATGGATTTGTCCCATTAACGAGCTCTTCTGAGATATTTACGCTCCACGCTCACCTTGCAAATTTCAATCCGCTAACTCCTTTCGTTCGAGAGTTATCGTGCCTACGGCTGGCCGGCCGGACAGAATCGATTTCAACCTCGGATTCTTGATCAGTGAGTCGAACCAAATCGTTTAAGACCATTTTCATCGAAAAATTCGAAAATTACAGACATTTGGGCAAATTGATAAGCACTCAGTTCCGAGGAGCTAGAGCGCCAACAAGTTTCGTATGACAATTGCCCAAAACAGGTTTAAAGTACCTACAAATAGTAGATTTTTCATAAAACATGTATGAAAGAAGGGTAATAATGAAAAATTACCTTGTAATCGATCAAAAATTTCCTGATCTACGTTCACCAAATTTTCTCCTCTCTCGAACTACAGAATTATGCTTTCAATATTTACATTCTATTTGCATTCTATGTCTATGGATGAAAAGCAGTCTCACTACTCTCAGATCTCTTACTTCATGTTCCGTTCCGAAATGTAAGACTTTTCTGAGAAAAACTAATTTTGGAGCAAACAACTGAGATTTTTCGCACTTCGCTCATAATTCTTTGATTGATTAGATGATGTCATGTCTCAGGAAATGAATTTCGACCACGGATTCTTGATCAGTGAGTCGAACCAAATCGTTTAAGACCATTTTCATCGGAAAATTCGAAAATTACAGACATTTGGGCAAATTGATAAGCACTCAATTCAGAGGAACTAGAGCGCCAAAAATGATTTTCAATTTAATTTTCCAACATCAAGATAATAAGAAAATTTTTATACTGACTCAAAGTATAAAACGTATAGAATGTGCTGCCGTTAAGTTGCCTATTATTTACCTGGACGAACTATACTGGGTTGCCAGGTACAAACAGGTATGTCGATGGCAGTTACTTTCACTTGAACGGATAATAGAAAAAATGAATATCATCATAAGAGCTGTTTTATTGCAAACACGTCGATATAGGGTTGTCTGCAAAATGTTTGGTCCTTATAGGGGTTTGCGAATTTTAAATATTTAAATTTCAACGCGAGTGGAAATGTGTGACAGGGAGATCCAAGGTAAGTATACCGTGTAATAATAAAGGACCCAACATTGCAGTCGCACCTGATGGGAAATATAAGAAGTGCGCATGCTTGGTATTTATTCTATAGTAAACCGTGAACGTTATTTTGGAGCAACTGACATTTGAGTTAAGTTATGAAATACATAATAATCTAATATAATACTAAATTATGAAACAATACGTCATCATTTAAATCAATATGCATATATCGGGTGTCCCAAGGTGAGTGGCCTATTAGATTATTATGGAAACTATTTATGGTAAAGATTTTAAATTTTGTGGATCGATATTTGGCCATGTAAGGTACATTTTTAGAATAATTTCACAATTCCAGTGTTGCCGGATGTACGACAATTTGGCAACAACTTTGTTATTTTAAATGGGACATTCGGTATTTCTATTTTTTTTATGATACTCCATAAAATACTGAATCTATTCATTCTACTTTTTCATACCCATCTTTAACGGTTTCTGAGTTATTAATTATTTTTCGAAGTTTTAGATCAAATAGGCGTGTTACGAAAATGACTCTAGTTCGCTCAATATTTGAGATTTGAATCAGAAAATTTAGCAAATCATTAGATATTGATCTGGTATAATCCACAAAATTTAAAATCTTTACCATTAACAGTTTCCATAATAATCTAATAGGCCACTCACCTTGGGACACCCGATATATTGACTTATAATAAGATTTCTATAATAGAAAAGTTTTTGTAACTCAAAATATGATAACATAAATAATAAAAATATTAATTACTTACTTTGAAAACATTTTTGCGCGTATGTTCTGGGGAACATCGCGTTATAGTTTTGCCCAAATTAATGTAACTTTCGAATTTTTTGAAAAAAATGGTCTCAAACGATTAAGTTCGACTCCCCAATGAAGAATTCGAGGTCAAATTTGATTCTGTCCGGCCGGCCGCCCGGCCGTCCGGCCGTTGCCACGATAACTTGAGAACGAAAAGAGCTAGCGACTTGAAATTTTCAGGGTAGGTGGCCCATCCCAATACGACGGACAAGTTCGTTAATGGGCATAATCGGCCGAGCGGTTTCTGAGTAATAATTTTGTTTTAAACCAATATAAATCCGATCGAATTGAAACTTGGTGAGTAGTTGTAGAATATGAACCTAAGCACGTTTGTGAAATTTTGTGCGAATCATATGGCTAGAAAATTTTAAAAAAATTATTAAAAAATATTTTTGTTGTCACGATATCTTGAGAAAGGAATGAGATAGCGGCTTGAAATTTTCGAACGAAAGGAGATAGGGACTTGCAATGTTCAGGGTAGGTTGCGTATCCGAAAGGGAGAGTTGAGTTCGTTTTTGGGCATAATCGGTCTAACGGTTTCCGAGTTATACCCACCTGGAATATTATTTTCTTGATAACTGAAAAAATAAATATTCGATCGAACTGAAGCTTGGTAACTAGCAGTAGAAAATCAACATAAAGACGTGTTCAAAATTTTGTAAGAACCGTACCACTAGAAAATTCGAAAAAAATGACGAAAAAAAAAATTTTAATAACCGTACCCCTAGAAAATTTCAAAAAAAAAATTGGTTCAAGCACTGACGTGAAGTCAGAAGCTTTTGCGCGTATGTTCTATTGTCCATTCTTCTGTATTGGACACCCTTAATCGAATTTACCATGGTAAATTATGTTGTCCATTCTCCCGTATTGGACACTTAATTCGAATTTACCATGGTAAATTCGAATTAAGAGTGTCCAATACAGGAGAATGGACAACATAATTTACCATGGTAAATTCGATTAAGGGTGTCCAATACAGAAGAATGGACAATAGAACATACGCGCAAAGGCTTCTGACTTTACGTCAGTGCTTGAACCAATTTTTTTTTATGCTCTTTCTGGAAAAAATCATGGAGAAACAAAGTGGATAGGCCAAAATTCAAATTAAAAAATAACCAAAAAAAATAGACTAAAGATCTTGTATTGCGTTTAAATTTTAATACAAAACAGAATAAATACAGAAATAATATTCATGAAAAATATATTCGTATAATTATTTTCTATTCCATATCTGATTCATCGGACGTGTAATTGAGACTCTCGAATTTATGTGAATCATTACATTTGTTCTCATTTTCTTCCATTTCGACAATGTCTTGGATTTTAAAAGGAGTTTGATCTCCGATAAAACCTGTTGGTTTTGAAGAATCATCCAAATGCCAACCGTAGTTTTCAGGGTTTAACTTCGCACATATTGGGATATTTTGATTTTTGCCTTGCGTTCTAATAAAACACCCTGTAGATGGAATATCAATTTGTCGTTAATATTATCTGATTCCCCATAGATTTGTCCTTCGAATAGGGAAGAACGGCGGACAAACCGTTATTTTTTTTCTTAAAAAGTAATTAACGCTTTACACTTTCAAATTCGAGAATTGTCACATGTGTCAATTTTTGAATTTCAGAATAATTATCAACAAAAAAAATCTGAAAATTTTCGTTAAGTGTCTGACGAAGGTGTCTGATATAGACTCCGAAACGTTACGATTCACGATATAGTTTTTTCTTCGTTGATGTTATTTCGTTGTTGTTCTGTTAGGCAACATTATTCGGTTGATAGCTTCTGACAAATAAGAATCTTGTGTTTCTCACGCACACGAAAATCACAAAATAATTCATTGAGCAATTTACAAAATTGCATTCTCTGTTCAATAAAATACAAGTTGATCCTTAAGTTTCCTTTTAATATATTGACAGAACTTGATTATATTAAAAGGAAACTTAAGGAGTCAACTTGTATTTTATTGAACAGAGAATGCAATTTTGCAAATTGCTCAATTAGTATTGACCATATTTGGCTAAATTTATTGAAAAAGGAGTTGGAACTTGGAAATTTCTATGCAAAGTAAAACTATGTTAGCTATGATTTTCAAATATTTTCAATGTGACAATTCTTGAATTTCACAATAACTATCAACAAAATAATTCTTAAGATTTTCATTAAGCGTCTGACGAAGGAGTCTGATATAGACTCCGAAACGTTACGATATAGTTGTTTCTTCGTTGATGTTGTTTCGTTGTTGTTTGTTAGGCAACATTATTCAATTGATTGCTTCTGACAAATATCTTGTGTTTCTTACGCAGACTCAAATCACAAAATAATTAATTTTTATTTTATAGATATCTTTCAGAGTTTGGGAGAAAAAATCCAGAAAAAAAACCTTTTCCTAATTGTGCAGTTTGCGAGAATCGATATCGATATCAGTATCGATATCAAAATGAATATTATTTATAAAACTCTTCAAGGAATAAATCGCAAAAAAACGAAATTCATAAGAAGGGAAAAATACCATATTTCTGTCCGTGAATCTATGAGGTGGGACATCTACAATTTCCTAGTCGAGGCACGCGGCATCGAAATCCAATAGTCCCTCATCAAATTTCCTCTTATTTTCTTTCCTCCGATAATCGGCCCAGTCTCCTCTTCCGTCTAGTTCACAGAACAATCAGCTAGAACAGATTAAGCTCCGCAACACAAGGGCCGCGAGAGTGGAAATTGGCCATCCTCAACGGTTCCAGCCGCCCGCCGCCTCAGAATAGTGCAGAGCAAGCAGAAGAAGCGCGCTGAGCATGCCGTCAAGAATAGTTCATATTCAGTTCGTGAGGGGCGTTAATGACACTGCGTTGCCGCTTGGCCGGGCCCCCGTGTGTAATCAGAGATTTTCAACAATACCCTTCTTTAGGCCCGCTCTCGCAGTCACAAAAGAGTAACCATCAGCTCAAACGTGTGGCTTATTTAGCGAAACAACTAGGTCGGAAATGCAACAGTGCCCCCGGCGAGGTTTGATTGCTGTTGCGGTCGCGTTTTTTGTCTACGCGATGGCGAATTTTACTTTTATGGGATTCTGTGGCATGAGTCTTTTTTGTGCGTATGTACTGGGGAACATCGCGTTATCAGTTTGCCCAAATGTCTGTAGTTTTAGAATTTTTTGCCGAAAATGGTCTATGGTTCGACTACCTGATGAAGAATTCGAGGACAAATTTGATTCAGTCCGGCCGGCCGGCCTTCCGTTGCCACGATAATTTGAGAACGGAACGAGATAGCGACTTGAAATTTTCAGGGTAGGTGCCGTATCCCAATACGACGGACCAATTTGTTAACGAACATAATCGGCCCAATGGTTTCCGAGTAATAATTTTATTTTCAACCAAAATAAATCCGATCGAATTGAAACTTGGTGAATAGTCGTAGAATATAAACCAAAGTACGTTTGTGTAATTATGTGAGAATCGCATCACTAGAAAATTAAAAAAAAATTATTAAAAAATATTTTTTACGTCTCGATAACCTAAGAACGGAAAGAGAGAGCGACTTGAAATTTTCAGGTTAGGTTGTCCACATGATTGCAAAATTTGAGTTTGTTCATAGATTCAATCGGCCAAATGGTTTTGGAGCTATAATCATTTGAAATTTATATCTAATTTCCTCAATAACTCGAAAAATACTGAACCGATTGAATTCAAACATGGTTATTAGTAGTATAATGCCAACACGTAACTTCCTGCAAAATTTCGTGAGGATAGTATTTGTAGAAAATTTAAAAAAAATCATTAAATATTATTGAAAAAAAATCTATATATCAGTAACGATCGTCCGACATCGCTGAAATTTTGCGAGAGCCTAACTCTACTCCTAAGTTCTAAGTTTGAACACTGTCGGATATATATTGTTGGAGATTCGAGCAGTCTTGTGTGAGTTTAGTAGATGGATGAGGAACCGTTGCCTCGATAACTTTCCAACGAAAGGAGATAGGGACTTGCAATTTTCAGGGTATGTTGCATATCCAAATGGGAGAGTTAAGTTCGATTACGGGCATAATCAGTCCAACGTTTTCAGAGTCATACCCACCTCAAAAAATATAGACCGGATCGAATTGAAGCTTGGAAACTAGTTAGAATATCGATATAAAAGACGTGTTTAAAATTTAATAAGAACCGTGCGCCTAAAAAATTCTAAGATAATTATGAAAAAAAAATTGGTTCAAGCACTGTCGTGAAGTCAGGAGCTTTTGCGCGTATGTTCTATTGTCCATTCTCCTGTACTGGACACTCTCAATCGAATTTACCCTGGTAAATTATATTGTCCATTCTCCTGTATTGGACACTTTATTCGAATTTACCATGGTAAATTCGAATTAAGAATGTCCAATACAGGATAAGGACAATATAAAATATTATAATAAATATAAAATAATTATAATAAATTATATTGTCCATTCTCCTGTATTGGACACTTTATTCGAATTTACCAAGGTAAATTCGACGGAATTTACCATGGTAAATTCCAATGTGAATGTCCAATACAGGATAAGGACAATATAATTTACCATGGTAAATTCGATCAAGAGTGTCCAGTACTGGAGAATGGACAATAGAACATACGCGCAAAAGCTCCTGACTTCACGTAAACGCTTGAACCAATTTTTTTTTATGATGCTGATGATTTTTATTTATAAAATTTTCTCAGTATAAGAAACAGTAGAGGAAGAGCCTGTACAGCATTGGGAATTAATTTTGTAGTTAAATAAATGGTTGCAATTCATACACAATCATTATTTCGCCTTCAAAATGAACAAAGTCCCCAATTCTTTTTACACATGGTGTTCCACGACTACAGGGACAAACTTGGTATTAGGTTAGAGGCAACATAGCTGAATCTGAATAACATTCATGTCAGGACTTTATGTCTTCCCATCCGGATATACAGAATGAGTCTTTAAGTTCTACATTAATTTTTACCATAGATTCCTCTCATCAAATGAAACAATTTTTGGCGCGCTGTTCTATGAACAGAGTGCCTATCAATTCGTCCAAATGTCTGTAATTTTCGAATATTTGTCCGAGAATGGTATTAAACGATTCGTGAAATTCAAGAATTGTCACAATAACTATCAACAAAATAATTCTAAAGATTTTCATTAAGCGTCTGACGAAGGAGTCTGATATAGACTCCGAAACGTTACGATATAGATGTTTCTTCGTTGATGTTGTTTCGTTGTTGTTTGTTAGGCAACATTGTTCAATTTATTGCTTCTGACAAATATCTTGTGTTACTTACGCAGAAGCAAATCACAAAATAATTAATTTTTATTCTATAGATATTTTTCAGAGTATGGGAGAGAAAACCCAGATAAAACCTTTCAATAATGATTATACCTCCCACAGTATCCTTTAATGATTACGTTCACTTTTGCTTGAACGAAAGGCAAACAGTTAGAAATTTTGAGTTCAAACGAAGTTTCATGCGTTGGACTGCCTTAGTGGAAATTTTGCGCTAGGGACTCTGATAATTCATATCTCAGCACGGGAGTGAGCGAATTTTAAATTTCAGAAAGCATCTGATGTACAATTGAATTTCCTACAAGTTGATTCATATATATTTCAATCGATGCAGTCTATTTTGACCTAAAAGCGTTAGAAGTCGATGGTTGTCAACTTTTGAGCTAAGTTTGTGAAAATTGCTCATCTGTCACGGGCGATTGCGGCTGATCTGCTGAACCGATGTCGATTTTTCTTTTAACGCCATTAGACGCTAACAGGGATGTTCTTCAAAAAGGAATACAATAACATTTTCTGTAGGATTACTTCTTGAGTTATAAGCGAAATACTGAAAAAAGTGCGAAAATTTCGGGGTATTTAGGCTCTCAAATTTTCAGGGGCTAGAGCCTATTTTAGCACTAATTTTCCTGGGCTATATATGGTTAGTCTTATATGTCGGAGAATTAGTGTTTAAGTGGACTATTTGATTTGTTTGGCCAGGCGACAAGCGACGTGTTTTGCCTTACGTAGCCGTCGGTCCGCTTGAAAAGCCACTTCATCAAGATTTATTGATGAAGGAGAGGAAAAGGGAGAGTATGGGAATGATGGGAATAATGTGGAGAGACAGTTTTTGAATTGAAGGTGGCTGTTAGTTTTTGAGAGAGAAACGGGCGTGATCGACGGATACGTCGGCCAAAGTAACGAATCATTAGTTACTGAAAGAAGACTTCACAGCTGAGGATCATTTAGTTGTCTAATCCTGATTATTAAGTAACTAATCAGTCTCATCAAAGTCAAAATTTAGGGTGGATAGATTTAGAACTATGTTATAAAATCCTTTGCATAACACCTAGCGAATTGGTGCATTTTTGAAATAGTGGAAACGCTATTCGTGTTGAATTTTCGAAAGACTATTTAGTATTTCCTAATAGCCGTACGAAGACATATATCAAGAAACGAGACCAAATTCACTCTCTACTAGCAGTTTATAAATGAGCTCTGGCAGATGACTGACGGATTGTTTTTACTACATTATAAACAAACGATTTCATTTATGTCTTTGTTCCTTCTGATGGCATCCTTGTTGGATGCTGACGGTAGCTTGTGTAAATAGTCGGATATCAAGCAGAGAGTATTCTGGCACATAAAACGCGTATTATTAGGTTTGTTTGCCGTCCGATGAACATTAAGTGAATTGCGGTTAGAAAAAGTGGGAGCTCCTTATTCACTGAGTGAAATCCGTTGGGAAGAGATAGAGTTACATCCGATTGCTCGCCTGTCACTGCGAGGGATGTTGATGGTGATTGAATGAAGGCAGGAAATTGGTCCAGATATCATTTGGCGAACGCATTTGGCTTAAGATCCTGATGGGTACAGATTAATTTGAATCTATGATAATTTTCGGTTTATTTCCAACTAATTTTTATACAGCGTGCCAAAAAAGTAACGTAACTCGTCAATAATTCTTGTACGAAGAATTATTGAGGAAAATCCTCGCACCCGTCGATTTTTAAATTCGAAAGCAATTTATCCTGTACTTTTTGGCGCTCTTGTTCCTCGGAACAGAGTGCTTATCAATTTGCCCAAATGTTTGTAATTTTCGATTTTTTCGCTGAAAATGGTCTTAAACGATTTGGTTCGAATCACTGATCAAGAATACGTGGTCGAAATTCATTCTGTCCGGCCGTCCGGCCGTAGGCACGATAACTCTCAAACGGAATGAGCTAGAGAGTTGAAATTTTCAGAGTAAGTTTGGGGGATAAATATCTCGGCTAAGTTCGTTATTGGACAAAATAGGTCAGATGGTTTCGGAGTAACAAAAAAAAATTTTTCCTACATTTCAAAATAAGTTTTTCTTAAGATGCAGTTTCACCATAGGAATCCATTGATGTCATTTTTAACTCTAACAAGCTAATACTTTCGGAGATATAATTTTTAAAAATTTCAATAATAAGTCGTACCTACTTCTGTGTAATCACAGAATTATTCTTTCTAGGAATTATTATAATATGATATGTGTTGATAGATGTTAACTCATTTTCCTGAGACATGAGTCAAATTTTGATATTTAATGCCCATGGTTAATCCATATGATGAAAGGCATGGTAATGGTGAGTTAATAATATTGAGTTCAGAATATCTCCAGTAAATACAATAATAATATAATTTTCAGAGTGGATTTGAGGACAAAATATGCCGTTCATCATAGAATTGAGGAACGAATATCTCGGATGAGTTCGTTGTTGGGTAGAATTCGTCTATTGGTTTTGGATTGATATAATTTTTGGCACTCTTGTTGAATTTAAATTCTTTTATGATGTTTGAATTTAATTTCGGCTATTTTGAAGTTCTATCATTAGAATCCATTGATATAATTCCGAACTCTTACCTATACTTTCGAAGATATGACTTGTCAAAGTTTGAACAAGAACGCCAAAGCTCCTGTCCACAGGGCTTGTTTTAATTTGATATTGCTCACCCCACTTCTTAATTTTTTCAAATGGGCATATATGGATTGTGATACATCAAATGAAAAGAAATTTGATTCAGCGATGTAGCTAAAAGTAGATTTTTCATTTCGAAAGCAGGTCTCCCTATGCTTTTTGCGCGTATGTTCTGGGGAACATCGCGTTATCATTTTGCCCGAATGTCTGTAATTTTCGAATTTTTCGCCGAAAATGGTCTCAAACGATTGGGTTCGACTCCCTGATGAAGAATTCGAGATCAAACTTGATTCTGTCCGTCCAGTCGGCCGTCCGGCCGTTACCACGATAACTTGAGAACTAAAGAGCAAGCGACTTTTAATTTTCAGGATAGGTGGTGCATCCCAATACGACGGACAAGTTCGTTAATTGGCATAATCGGCTCGATGATTTCCAAGTAATAATTTTGTTTTCATCCAACATAAATCCGATGGAATTGAAAAAATTTGAAAAATTTTGTGAGAATCGTATCACTAGAAAATTAAAAAAAAATCATTAAAATTGGTTCAAGCACTGACGTGAAGTCAGAAGCTTTTGCGCGTATGTTCTATTGTCCATTCTTCTGTATTGGACACCCTTAATCGAATTTACCATGGTAAATTATGTTGTCCATTCTCCTGTATTGGACACTCTTAATTCGAATTTACCATGGTAAATTCGAATTAAGTGTCCAATACAGGAGAATATATGGACAACTTAATTTACCATGGTAAATTCGATTAAGGGTGTCCAATACAGAAGAATGGACAATAGAACATACGCGCAAAAGCTTCTGACTTCACGTCAGTGCTTGAACCAATTTTTTTTTCGTGATTTTGTTTAAATTTTCAAGGGATACAGTTCTTAAAATTTTTTTTTCGTCATTTTTTTCAAATTTTCTAGGGGTACGGTTCTTACAAAATTTTAAACACGTAAGGACGTGTTTAAAATTTTGCTTGTTTTAGCTTGGTAACTAGTAGTAGAAAATCAACATAAGGATGTTGATTTTCTACTACTAGTTACCAAGATTCAATTCAATCGAATATTTATTTTTTAATTATCAAGGAAATAATATTTCAGGTGGATATGGTAATTGTTTAGAACTAAAAGAACCGTAGTGGAGAAGTGAAAAAAATTGTACTTACCAAGTTTGGGCCCCAGATTACGAAAATGATAGCGAGAAGTCTGCAATTCCTTTAGTTTTTTCAAAAAAAAATTCCAAAGTTTCATTCAGGTAGGTGAGGTTATTCATAATTCTAGCCAGTTTTCCTCTATTTTCTCAATCAATAATCGTTGGAAATGATTTTATTATCAATTTCTGAGCGTTTCCTGCAAAATAAAGCCTTCATTTCGTCGAAATCGACGATTTTATACATTGTTTATTTTCGTTACGGCAGCCCTTTTAATTCAACTTACGGTAGGCAACCTTCGCGACTGGTGCAACGTTGCCAATGTCTCATACTTGTAGTTAAATTTACGTTGATTAGTTCGAATATTGTTTCGAGATAATGACGTATTAAGGGTATCATCATTTCGCGCCCCTTTTTTGGAGAAACACATGGCAAGAATGAATTTGCTATATAAACTCTAGCCTACACTTGCCATACTTCATTTTCATTTCATTTAGAACAGTGTTTAGAACAGGTGAGTTGTTTTAATATTAAATTAAAATCACAGATTAACCAGATACGCCACTCCCAGTATTTATGAATGAACTCTGCTGACGCGTAATGTTGACCATGGAATTCTCGGCACCCCCAAATAGTTCCTAGCTCCTAACTATTTGGGGGTGCCAATAAAATCGCAGATATATGATCACGTGACCTCTCGGCCAATCGCAACTATGGTAGAGGCAGAACGACGTTCATTCATAAATTTATAACAACAAACGGAAAGGTTAGCTAAAATACTCAGCTTATGTACGAAAATTTGTAACTCAAGTGGGATTAATTTAATGAATTTTATAAAGTGTAATGAAGACGTTTAAGATGCAGTTTGTGGCGTATGTGCAAGAAATAAAAGGAATATGATTATTAGTGATTTGTGAAGTTGAGGTTAGAATTTGTGTAAAGAGCGAGAACGTAGTTCATTTCTCTCTGTCATTTTACTACGTCTTCATGGGTAGTAAATCTGAAGGTCAAACCTACGTGCTTCCCGCCAACTGTCGATTGCACTATCTGGTAATCTGTGTTAAAATGGTGTGCACGGGGTGTCTTCTCTCTCATACAGATTTTATTTATGTGTTGAGAGATGAAGATCGTTTGAAAGATTTTTTGAAAGAGCATGGTGTGATTGATTGTATGAATGAAATGAATTGCCCAAAATGCAACACACCTTGCACATATTATCCTGCATTTTCCAAATTTATGTGCAATAATACTATCGCCGTTCCGAATCGACGGAAACGGCAGAAATGTGGCTTCGTTAAATACATAAAAAATAATTCATTTTTTTCTGGCACTCCAAAGTCAATTGCGGAAATATGTATAGGTTTGTTGCATATTGGCTTATTGAGACAAAGCAGGAAGATTTAGCATCAGAAATGGATTGGTCATCTACCACAGTTGGAAAAGTAAACGAAAATGGGTTCTCCCAATCCCATCCACTAACTATTTGTAAGTTACTGGCCATTCGATTTGAGACATTGGCAACGTTGCACCAGTCGCGACGGTTGCCTACCGTAAGTTGAATTAAAATGGCTGTCGTAGCGAAAATAAACAATGTATAAAATCGTCGATTTCGACGAAATGAAGGCTTTATTTTGCAGGAAACGCTCAGAAATTGATAATAAAATCATTTCCAACGATTATTGATTGAGAAAATAGAGGAAAACTGGCTAGAATTATGAATAACCTCACCTACCTGAATGAAACTTTGGAATTTTTTTTTGAAAAAACTAAAGGAATTGCAGACTTCTCGCTATCATTTTCGTAATCTGGGGCCCAAACTTGGTAAGTACAATTTTTTTCACTTCTCCAGTACAGTTCTTTTAGTTCTAAACAATTACCGTGGATATAACTCGGAAACCGTTAAACCGATTATGCCCAAAAACGAACTCAACTCTTCCTTTCGGATACGCAACCTACCCTGAAAATTGCAAGTCTCTATCTCCTTTCGTTCGAAAGTTATCGAGGCAACGGTCACCCATCTACTGAACTCACACAAGAATGCTCGAATCTCCAACAATATTCAACCGATCGTGTTAAAACTTGATACTTGGCAGTAGAGTTAGGTTATGAACGCTCTTGCAAAATTTTAGCAATTTCAAACGAATAGTTACTGATATATAGAATTTTTTTTTTTTTTTTCAATGATTTATTAAAAATTTTCTACAAATGCTATCCTCACCGAATTTTGCAAAAATTTTCGCGTTGGCATTCTACAACTAATAACCATGTTTGATTTTCAATGGTTCAGTATTTTTCGAGTTAATGAGGAACAAAAAACCACCAAATTTCAGAAAATTTCAGATGGCTATAACTCTAAAAACCGTTTGGCCGATTATGCTCATAAGCAAACTCAAATGTCGCATTCAGATGCACAACCTAACCTAAAATTTTCAAGCCGCTATCTCTTTCCGTTCTCAGGTTATCGTGACAACAAAAATATTTTTTAATATTTTTTTTTTAAACTTTCTAGCCATACGATTCGCCCAAAATTTCACAAACAGTTTCAATTCGATCGGATTTATATTGGTTGAAAACAAAATTATTACTCGGAAACCACTGGGCCGATTATGCCCATTAACGAACTTGTCAGTCGTATTGCGATGCGCCACCCACCCTGAAAATTTCAAGTCGCTAGCTCTTTTCGTTCTCAAATTATCGTGGCAACGGACGGCCGGACGGCCGGACGGACAGAATCAAATTTGACCTCGAATTTTTCATTGGGGAGTCGAACTAAATCGTTTGAGACCAATTTCGTCAAAAAATTCGAAAGTTACAGACATTTGGGCAAAACTATAGCGCGATGTTCCCCAGAACATACATAGAAAAAATATTATTCATGTCACGATAACCTGAGAACGGATAGGGATAGCGACTTGAAGTTTTCAGGTTAAGTTGTGCTTCTAGTTGCGACATTTGAGTTTGTTGATATCTGAAATTTGGTTGTTATTTCCTTAATAACTCGAAAAATACATAACCGATCCAATTTAAATATGGTTATTAGTTGAAGAATGCCAACGCGAAAATTCTTGCTAAATTCTGTGAGGATCGTATCACTAGAATTTTTTTTAAAAATCATTGAAAAAAAATCTATATGTCAGAAACTATTCATCCGACATCGAATTGAAGCTTGCTAACCAGTTGTAAAATATCGACATAAAGACGTGTGGATAATTTTGGGAGAACCGTACCCTTAGAAAATAAAAAAAAATTACGAAAAAAAAATTGTTTCAAGCACTGACATGAAGTCAGGAGCTTTTGCGCGTATATTCTATTGGCCATTCTCCTGTATTGGATGATTAAGAGATTGTCCAATACAGGAGAACGGACAATAGAATTCACCATGGTAAATTCGATTAAGAGTGCCGAATACAGGAGAATGGACAATAGAACATACGCGCAAAAGCTCCTGACTTCACGTCAGTGCTCGAACCAATTTTTTTGATAAAATTTTTATTTAGGGGTAAATTTATCTATGATATTTGTGTCGTAACCATCATTTGAAGATTATGTATTTGAAATTATAATTTCTTCGTTCCGTTTTCACACCCTTTACGCTCCACACCCCTCCACTGTTCGATTGCACATTTAGTGGTGTGACTGAAAAAATAATTTGTTAAGCAATTTTTTTTATTACAAAATTAACAATTTATGATTGGTGTCAGGTTCTCATTCTTTGAATAATAAATATTGAGAAATATCATCCTAACCACCTATTTCTATATTCGAAGTTTGAGAAATGCATGCAGTTTTGAAGTTGGGGGTTTATACCCATAACCCTCAACAATTTTTTTCTATTGGAAAAATATTGCTTGTGATATATCGCATCAAAAGTCATTCGATGACCAATTCAGTTATCTGAACGAAAATAAAATTTTGTCTTGAAATTCTTGCAATAAAAAAAATTGGTTCAAGCACTGATGTGAAGTCAGAAGCTTTTGCGCGTATGTTCTATTGTCCATACTTCTGTATTGGACACCCTTAATCGAATTTACCATGGTAAATTATGTTGTCCATTCTCCTGTATTGGACACTCTCAATTCGAATTTACCATGGTAAATTCGAATTAAGTGTCCAATACAGGAGAATGGACAACATAATTTACCATGGTAAATTCGATTAAGGGTGTCCAATACAGAAGTATGGACAATAGAACATACGCGCAAAAGCTTCTGACTTCACGTCAGTGCTTGAACCAATTCTTTTTCGTGATTTTTTTCAAATTTTCTAGGGATACGATTCTTACAAAATTTTAAACACGCGTTTATGTTGATTTTCTACTACTAGTTACCAAGCACCAATTCGATCGAATATTTATTTTTTGAGTTATCAAGGAAATAATATTCCAGGTGGGTATAACTCGGAAACCGTTAGACCGATTATGCCCAAAAACGAACTCAACACTCTCTTTTGGATACGCAACCTACCCTGAAAATTGCAAGTCCCTATCTCCTTTCGTTCGAAAGTTATCGAGGCAACGGTCACCCATCTACTGAACTCGCACAAGAATGCTCGAATCTCCAACAATATTTAACCGATCGTATTAAAACTTGAAACTTGGCAGTAGAGTTAGGTTATGAAGGCTCTTGCAAAATTTCAGCAATTTCAAACGAATAGTTACTGATATATAGAATTTTTTTTTTTATTTTCAATGATTTATTAAAAATTTTCTACAGATGCTATCCTCACCAAATTTTGCAAACATTTCCGCGTTGGCATTCTACAACTAATAACCATGTTTGAATTCAATCGGTTCAGTACTTTTTGAGTTAATGAGGAACAAAAACCACGAAATTTCAGAAAATTTCAGATGGCTATAACTCTGAAACAGTTTGGCCGATTATGCTCATAAACAAACTGAAATGTCGCGTTCTGGTGTTCATCCTAACCTGATAATTTCAAGCCGCTATCTCATTCCGTTCTCAAGTTATCGTGACAACAAAAATATTTTTTAATAATTTTTTAAAAATTTTCTAGCCATACGATTCGCACAAAATTCCACAAACGTGCTTAAGATCATATTCTACAACTACCCACCAAGTTTCAATTCGATCGGATTTATATTGGTTGAAAACAAAATTATTACTCGGAAAACACTGGGCCGATTATGCCCATTAACGAACTTGTCCGTCGTATTGAGATGCGCCACCTACCCTGAAAATTTCAAGTTGCTAGCTCTTCCCGTTCTCAAGTTATCGTGGCAACGGCCGGACGGCCGGACGGACAGAATCAAATTTGACCTCGAATTCTTCATTGGGGAGTCGAACTTAATCGTTTGAGACCATTTTCGTCAAAAAATTCGAAAGTTACAGACATTTGGGCAAAACTATAACGCGATGTTCCCCAGAACATACGCGCAAAAATGTTACGATGGAAAGAAAAATTTATACACAAGTTGAAAACAACTGCGAATTAATGTATTAGATCGCAATTAAAACAATAAACAGATAAGGATGGTGGTGTCACTTCCACAAACATGGAGGTGTTCTCGAAACAATGTGAGGAGGTCAAGAAAAACATTAGTTTTTGTTGGAAAAATATTCTTTCATCAATCTAGCAGATCAACTATAGATTACAAAATGTATGGTATTGTTTTAGTTGCTAACTGATCTCTCAAAGGTGAATAATATCATATTTCCTGAGAATTTTCCATTCGATTTGAGTCATTTGATTGAAAAGCAGCGAATAGAAATCTTGATATTTCTGCGACTTGGGGAACGCAAGCGGACCTACGAACAAGTGTGCGAATTTTTTAATGAGCATTATCAAGACAGAAATCCTATAAGTAAAACTACTGTTTGTCGGGTGGTTAAACATTTCCAACATACTGGAAATGTTAAAAACTCTCCAAAATCTTGTAGACCTTCAACTATACCACATGTGGCGATAAGGCCCTCGATATATTACTTTCCATAGAAGATAATTCGAAAGAATCTATACACGTAAACTGGCCGATGAATTCAATGTGAGTAAGCAGTCAGTTGGTTATCTTCTCAGAAAAAGTAGGTTTTATCCATACAGGATTATAAGCAGGAGGATGAGGATGATACCTTTTCATCGAGAATTCTTTTTGCGAATGAAGCTAAGTTTTACTTGAATGGGTCTGTCCATCGACTTAATTGTCGCTTCTGGTCCACAGCAAATCCTCATTGGTTGAAGACCGTTCACACCCAACATCCCGAAAAATTAAATGTGTGGTTGGGCACAATTGGCCATAATATTATTGGACCTTTTTTATAGAAGGAAATTTGACTAGTGAATATTATCTGGAGTTACTGAGGAATGAAATATTACCTGCAGACACATACATCTAAATTTTTTTTTATTTCCTCAGTAACTCGAAAAATACAGATCCAACTGAATTGAAACCAGCCTATTAGTTGAAGTGTCCTTTGAAATATAGAAGTAATTGTTGAGAGTACTACTACTGTACCCCCAATATTTTAGTGCGCTGCATCCTCCCAACGAAAGTTGGTCACATACAAAATTTCTTGATCGTTTGATTATAGGTTTTCGAGATATCGAGCGATACATTGTCCGTTGGTCATCCTGTATATGGTGAGAGATTAAACATCCAATATCGTAATCCGTTAACAAGCAGACCTGAAAAAATAAGAATCAGTGAATCAGGTGGAGGATATATTGATCTATTTTGAAGCGGGATGATTGAACTTACTAGTGTAAAATCAGGAGTGTTTGACATCCTCATTAGTAAACCACATCTCACTCATTCGTCTTCATCTTTCTAAAAAGCCTTCTATCCTCCGAGATCAAAACTAACAATCCTGAAACTCGCACATGGTCTTCAGAGAGGACACTGAAGTTGATTATAAAACCAAGCATTTATACGATCCTCTAGGATGTCTGTATTTTCTTAAGAAGTACACGCTGCATGTATATAAATATTTCCGCCTAGGAATGATGGTCTTAACAACAGTCCGGAAACCCGTCACGTTTTGTTTACACCAATATAATCGTTTTAAAAGCAGTAAGAGTTAATATGAACACGTTTTACGTGCAATGCTTATTTTACTAAGGAGAATTTAGCCGTTTGATGGGGCAATAAAGGCGGGACTGGATCTAGTGCTACTACGTCGTTTTGATCGATCGTTGTTGGCGCGCTTGTTGACCTGAACAGAGTGCCTATCAAACTGACCAAAGGTCTGTAATTTTTTAATTTTTGGCCAAGAATGGTCTCAAATGATTAGCTTCGGCTCACTGATGAAGAATGCTAGGTCAAACTTGATTTCGCCCGGCCGTTATCACGACAGTTTGTTGAAAAATTCTGACACGAAGACTTATGCAAAACTTTGTGAGGATCCAGAAAATATTTAAAAAATTCTATAGCTCAGAAACTATTCGTCCGATAACGTTAGAGCCATCAGAGTCTCACTTTACAGTAAAGTTCTAGATTTGAACTCAGTCAGATCTATATTACAAAGAGAAATACAGAAAAATCACAAAATAAAGAGGACCAGTTTTTGGCGCTCTTGTTCCTCGGAACAGAGACCTTATCAATTTGCCCAAATGACTGTAAACACGATAACTCTCGAACAGAATGAGCTAGACAGTTAAAATTTTCAGAGTAGGTTCGGGAGATAAATATCTCAGGTAAGTTCGATATTGGGCAAAATCGACCAAGTAGTTTCGGAGTAATAAAAAAAAAATTTTACAATACAAATTTTAAATTAAATGTTTTTCAAGATGTACTTTTATGATAAGAAAATTAATACTTTCGGAGATATGATTTTTCAAAATTTCAATAAATATCGTCAATAATTCTTTATGATTTCATAGAACACTCTAATTATAATTTGCTAATGTATGTAATTCGATTACAAAAATTCTTGAAAACTGACGCACAGAAGCCAAATTGAAAAAGTAGGAAAGCCCTGTGGACAGGAGCTTTGGCGCTCTTGTTCAAACTTTGACAAATCATAACTCCGAAAGTATTGGTTTTTCAGAGTTGGGAATGATAGCAATGGATTCTTATTTAATTTATTTTATTTTGTGATGCAGTTCTAGCATAAGAATTCATATATATATAGTTCCCAACTCTGAGAATCACTTACGGAGATATGATTTCTCAAGTTTGAACAAGAGCGCCAAAGCTCTTGTCCACAAGGCTTGAACCAATTTATTTTTTAAGTAACCAAACAAGTATTCAGATGAAACGTACATGTTATCCTGTTCTATAAGAGAGAGTCAAATTCATTTCAGCAATTTTAATTTGATTTCTCCATGGTGCAGTTCTCATTCAATGTTGATAAATAAACTATTATTTGAATTGAATTTCCTTTATGATGCAGTTCTATCATAAGAATACATTGATATAATTCTCAACTCCGAGAAACCAATACTTTCGGAGATATAATTTGTCTGTTTGAACAAGAGCACCAAAGCTCCTGTCCACCTGGCTCGACAAATTTTTTCTGTGATAATCAGCAATGTTCACTAGGGATGGAGTATTTAATTTGAGGAATTCACATGGATGGGCTGAATAAAATCCACATGCAGTATTATTTACTCATTTGCATGTCTGTTTATTTTTCAACTGTTGATCATTCTGAAAGAAAAATATTCAAAATCCATATTTTTTGAAAAATAATTTGTAAGAATATCGAGAACAGCAAATTTTCAATCAGTGGAACAAACAATTTTTCAAATCAAATCTTAATGTAAAACATTTTTGAGAATTCAGTGGAATTAACGAATTAAATCTTTCGTCGATAATTTTCATGACTCAAATATCCTGCAAGATACTGAGATCAACCGATTCCTATCGAAAATGTTCTGCTTTTTCCGAAAATTCTAATCAAATCCATATATTCCTTTATACAGGGTGTTGTATCTCAGCTTGCAAAAACATCTAGATTTTTCTAATACAGACCTGGGTTTTTTAATCAGTTTAAAGATTAATCGATCGACCCATGGATGTGTATTTTACGTTCAAATATCAACTAATTCTATTGGGTGGTTCAAAAGTTATCAGCAATTGAAAATATTGGCGAATACATAAATCAACCTGTATTTCGATTCTCGACTATGGAGCTGATTAGACATGTCATATATAGGTTTTTTGGACTCGTCTAGAGTAGCTGTACCTTAGGTTAACGTATGTTCGTTTACCAATGGAACACCCTGTATATTCGGATAAATTTAAATCACTGAAATTGTAGTGAGCTGTCAAATTTAAAAAAAAAATTGTTCAAGCCCTGTGGACAGGAGCTTTGGCGCTCTTGTTCAAACTTTGACAAACCATTTCTCCGAAAGTATTGCTTTCTCAGAGTTGGGAATGGTATTAATGGATTCTTATGATAGAACTGCATCATAAAGGAAGATCAATCCAAATAATAGTTTATTTATCAAGATTAAATAAGCAATTTCAATGCTCTAATGCTTCAAAAATTATTAATTAAAATAATAAGGAAAGTATCATCGAAATGTCTAGAGCAAGGCTGGAGACAATCATAGCAGATAGTCCATTTATTCCTGATATTTGAGTAGGTAGAGGCTAACGACCAAATTATTTTAATAGTTCACAATATATTAATAAATAATAATAAAATACAATCCCCTTTTCATAATTTAATAGTGCATACCACTAACATATTCATTCTGTATTATGAACCTTAACTCAAGAAAAAATATTTAATACACAAATGTCCATATTTCAGCAATTTTTTGCTAGCAATATCATGAAAATACTGTATATAGGAATATGTCTCACTACTTTAAGGAAGTAAAAGGAAATATTAACCTCAGTGGTCAACGAACAGTAATTTGTTTTGATGATTCCATTATGTTCTTCTTTCCTATTGCCTTCATATCATCAAATTATACGTAAATTATTCAATATGCAACCAGTCAATATTATTTTCGGTTTCATAACTTATTTATATTCACAAATTCAAGAATAGGATAATTGTTTCCAGCAGAAAATATTTTCAAACTACGAATTGACATGTTTCTAATAGCTAGATAAGATGATATTTATGAACAGCGAACACAGAAAGATAGAATTCGCATTCTGTGAATACATTTACGATTTATTATTAAAATTTTGAAAAATCATATCTCCGAAAGTATTAGCTTATTAGAATTGAAAATGATATCAATGGATTCTTATGATAAAACTGCACCCTGAAAAAAATTTAATTCAAAAGTTGTAAAAAAAAAAATAATTTTTTCCGTTACTCCGATACCATCGGGCCGATTTTGTCCAATAACGAAATTAACCGAGATATATATCCACCAAACCTACTCTGAAATTTCAACTGTCTAGCTCATTACATTCGAGAGTTATCGTGTTAACGGCCGGACAGAATCGAGATTGATCATGGATTCTTGATCAGTGAGTCGAACCAAATCGTTTAAGACCATTTTCAGCCAAAAATTCGAAAATTACAGACATTCGGGAAAATTGATAAGCACTCTGTTCCGAGGAACAAGAGCGCCAAAATATTATTAAAAATATACATTTGATCACGCGAGTTTTTGTGACTCTCGTTCACTGAAAAATCCGTTAAAAACTCCTTGTATATCAGATGAAACGTCAACAGTTTCCAGGTGGGGTACTTATTTTGGTAAAATCCGTATAATATTTAGAAATGAATCCAGCAGCCATCATCGCCCACAATCGAAGTATATGTATACTGTTGGGCGTGTTATGAAACATGCAGATTATAATAACCACATGTAGTAGAGAAGTGGCTCACTTAATTCGAGGACCTGTACTTAAGACTCTTGTTTATGGTATAGAAACTAATTTTAAACAGTGAAGTGGCAAAGTGTTTTAGGGAGATAGGGGGGCTTCCGTTTTATCGAGGCTGAGTACTGGGTATCGCAACCTTGGCGGTTCTTTTCGTTGCTCAAATTCGCGTTTGACGTAAGTACTGCATATTCTTGAGATTGGAAACAGTTTGAACTCGAGAGGAAGAATCGATTTATTGAACACTTATGAGCCAGAATCAATAAGCGTTCATGAAATGGAAAATTGAGGATGCATTTTCTTTCATCGGCACTATCGTCTCTCTGGAAACATGTTCGTATAACTGAATGGATTTAAACATATGTTTTGAGATAATGTCTTATCATATCATATTAATATCAATATCATATTAATCATATCGATGGCTTAGAGGGCACTCCGGCTAACTCCATTTCACGAAAATTTAAATTTCAAATCGAGTCAGTGCTAGCTATAAATCGGTGTTGAATAGTATTTTTCTTGATGAGACAGTGCTATATTTCCATCTATGTAGAAAAAGTACCAACAAAATTCTGAAATTTAAATTAAATCAAATCAAATAATTCGTTCAAGCACTGACGTGATGTCAGGAGCTTTTGCACGTATGTTCTATTGTCCATTCTCCTGTATTGGACATCCTCAATCGAATTTACCATGGTGCAAAAGCTCCTGACTTCACGTCTTCACCTTCGGCAAGTCAGATGCCTGTACGACCAGTACTCTATAATCTTTGCAATGTTTCGAAATTTTTCAATATTTCCAACAATATATATATATATATATCTTCTTTTGACTGAGAGCTGTATATGTGTTGGCAGAGGTTGGTGTAACGGGGTACCATACAATTCGACGTATGATACAAGAGCTTAGGGAAAAACCTCAGCAAAAAACCCTTTCTCCCCGTGAGTGTGGTGATTTGTAACTATTGTTCACAAAATTTGCTGAAATTTAAAAATATTGATGGGGATATACTTCTTCAATGTGGATTCCCTCGTCAAAAAACGGATAGGTTTCTCCAAGGTACCCGAAACTCAACCTGAAAAATGAAAAGACAAGAGGAGGAAACGAACAAATTAAAAATAATACATAACCTTTCAAAAGTCTCCTCTCACAAAAATATTTCTCTGTAGGCGAATGGGATCTCGTGGAGAATAATCGACTCCGCTAGTTTTCGAAGATATTCACTCCTGAAATCCCTTCAATATTTGAATTCAAAAATGAAAATGTTGCTCGTTAGGCCAGGAGGGTCTCTTTCAAAACCAGGTCCGACCCGTCCAAGCGATGATTATTCAGAACTTCAGATGTTCGAAGACCGCTACAGGGCCCAAGAAGGGCTATCATCTCCCATAGATATATATATTTTACTTTATATTCTATAAAAGAATGAAAAAATGCGCCGGACAAATTACGACTTATGTCACTTATTGTCAATAATAAAAATAATATTGTCAACAATAAAAATCCATTGTAGTTTAAATCTAAAGCTGTGAAATTAGCTATTTAGACCATTGAAATATTTCAGTGACATCTGAGGTAGGTACATATTTTTTTTAAATTTTCTAGTCATATGATACCCACGAGATTCTGCATAAGTCTTCGTGTCACTATTTTTCAACCAACAAACGAGTTTTGATTAGGTCAGATCAGTATTTTTCGAATTATTTGGAAAACAATACTTCACATGCTTATAACTGTGAAAGCACTCGGCAGATTTTGTCAATTAACGAACTTAACCTATGCATTCACTCCAAACATACCTTGCAAATTTTATCTCTCTAACTCGTTGCGTGCTTAGAGATGGTCGGTCGGACATAATTGAGATTGCACCTCGAATTCTTCATTAGTGAATCTAAGCTGATCGTTTGAAACCATTTTCGGCCGAAAATTCGAAAATATCAGACAGTTGGGCGAATTGATAGGCACTCTGTTTTGGTGAACAAGCACGCCGGAAAGTAAAACATAAAATCTTGTTTTAGCAAAGAATTATCGAAGATAAGACTATGGAAATTTTAACATAGCATGCTTTAAATAATGTCCTAATTTTGCAACAAAGTTGGAAAAAAATGATTCCACCTGGGCGTAAAACCTCTGAAGTTACTGCGAATATTTTCAATAGAAAATAATTTATTATGTGTTTCTCTAGCGTTT
This sequence comes from Halyzia sedecimguttata, assembly GCA_937662695.2. Taxonomy (NCBI): domain Eukaryota; kingdom Metazoa; phylum Arthropoda; class Insecta; order Coleoptera; family Coccinellidae; genus Halyzia; species Halyzia sedecimguttata. The sequence goes on along the minus strand of OW569414.2, from coordinate 4,911,838 downwards.
CAAAAAACACACTTTTTCAGTGAAATTAACTGTAAAAGTGCTTCTAGATCCAAGTCGACTAGTAACTAAGTACCTACTGTATACCTGCTGCTGTCGCCAGCTCATGACTGATGATCATAGGGTTTTGACACATTCAGTTCACATTCGAGATGTTTGTTTTCGTAATTGTCTTAATTTCTCAATAATTTTATGGCTTTGTTCAGATTGCTTTTTAATGTTGCGGAAGAGCCTCGAAATCATTAAATTGAACCATTTGTCAAATTCACACTTGCTCTCATGCACCATCTGTAGTCTGTAGCACATCAGACTACAGTTCGGTATCCCAATTTTCTTATTCGCTTTTTTGTGCTTATCATCAATGATTTGATCAGCTGTCACAGCGGTGTACCCACATCTCGTGAACTACTTAGCTATGGCAGATCAACTGGAGCCAATAGACCACATTAGTTAGGTTAGGCGGCAATTTTGAATTAAGATCCATCCGTCGACCCAATCAAGAAATTCCTCATGAATTACTTATGGTACCGTACAGTAAATATATACATATAGAATTGGTGGTCAAATTCGATGGATATGGTATATACAAGCTGAAAAATTCATGGTTTTGACACCTCTACCTATGCGCGTAGAACCAATTATCCCAATTATAAGAAAAAGACATTCAAATAGGTCAATATTGATAAGGTCAACTACACGTTCGAAGCAAAACGAATTCGAACCGTTAAATGATAATAAAAAAGAAGTAAATGTTAAGCAGAACCTCAAATCTAAAGAAAATATGGGATATAGTAGCCCACCATGTTGAAATTGGAGATTAAAATACAAATAAACATTTAATAATGTTATTTTTGGCGCTCTAGTTCCTCGGAACAGAGTGCTTATCAATTTGCCCAAATGTCTGTAATTTTCGAATTTTTGGCTGAAAATGGTCTCAAACGATTTGGTTCAACTCACTGATCAAGAATCCGAGGTCGAAATCGATTCTCCGGCCGTAGGCACGATAACTCTCGAACGAAAAGAGTTAGAGGATTTAAATTTGCAAGGTAGGATTAGAGCGTAAATATCTCGGACGTGTTCGTGAATCGGCGAAATCCATCAAGCGGTTTCGGAGTTATGGCCGATTTTAGTAAAAACTTTTTTATGAATATTTCCGAAACCGATTACTCGATCTATCTGAAATTTAGCATCAAATTGTAGAATCATGACCTTCATACGCATGTGAAGTTTTGTATCGACCAGGTTACCGCAAAGTATCAAAAAAAAAATTTGAAAATTTAAGAAAAGTGTTCCTACAATAACTCTCGAACGGAATGAGCTAGGTAGTTGAAATTTTCAGAGTAGGGAGATGAATATCTCGGTTAATTTCGTTATTGGGCAAAATTGGCCATATTTAATTTGATTTCTTCCATGGTGCAGTTCTCATTCTCAGATTGCTCATTTAATCTTGATAAATAAACTATGTTGAATTTCCTTTATGATGCAGTTCTATCATAAGAATACATTGATATAATTCCCAACTCTGAGAAACCAATACTTTCGGAGATATAATTTGTCTGTTTGTTTAGTGTCAATTTATATATTTATCAATGAACAAAATAATCGGAATAATATTATATTATTTTGTTTTCATAATTTCATCCATGTTCTTTATAACTTGAAAATATTTATCAGGTATTTGGATTTATTTCGACACTCCTTATTACATCATTTCACCGACGTTTCGGTCACAAATCGGACCTTTATCAAGGCTAAAAAATTTGAACATTAAAACTCAGACATGGAAAATTTGTTGATACACTTACATAATGACTTAACAGGAATTGAGTTACATTTAAAATTGTCTTCAACATGTATAGAGTAGGCCTCTTTATATTTAAAAATTATATTCAATTCAGGACGTGGTAGTAGGTTAGAATTTGTGGAAATCATAGAACATTATAGGTTAGAATTAATGACTGTCGTCCTGAAACTGACATGTGACCATAGAAGTTGATAAAGCGGAAATTCTTGATTATTTTCTCAACGGTATTAACAGACTATTATATATGGAGCTGAGTCCATTGACATCTTCTCTAAAATTTATTGTTTTATTTAATGTTATTTGGATCATTTCACTTATGTTTCTTCGATACCTGTTGTTTTCATGGTCGAGTATTGTCGTTCCCTCGAAATTGAACTTGTGACCCTCCCTGTGTGTATGCACAGTAAGAGCAGTTTTGTCCCTGTGTGTGATGTTGTTGGAGTCTGTTTTATGTTGTCTGACTCTGTCTTTCAGTAGTTGTTTTGTCTGTCCGATGTAGGTCTTCTCGCAATTAGAGCATGGAATTTTATACACCACTGCTGATTGTGAATTTGTTGGTACCATATCTATCTGAGTTTTAATGTTCAAATTTTTTAGCCTTGATAAAGGTCCGATTTGTGACCGAAACGTCGGTGAAATGATGTAATAAGGAGTGTCGAAATAAATCCAAATACCTGATAAATATTTTCAAATTATATTATTTGTTTCATTTCCTTAGTTATGACCAAAGTTAAAGAGTCACTTCTGTGTGGGTTAGATGCCGCAATGATATTTTATATTAAATTCTTATTCAACAGCATATTTATTACTGCTCTATTTTACGCGTCGATTTATTTTATCTTCGCATAATGAATACATTTTTTTATAGTAGTTTTGAACACAATATTTTTCTATTTTTAGAAAATATCTTAAGATTAATAAACTTTAGCTAGATGGAACAATCATCTTTGGTACAAATCTCAAATACTTTTTATCATTTAAAATATCTTTTTTTTTTCATTATATTCCGTTCAAATGTTATATTTTCCAAATTTTTCCCCATCACGAATTTTCAAACGATTGCATTGGTTAAACAATCGCCTAATATTGTACTAGTTTTGTAAAGTTACATTTTACACATGACGCTCTAAATGCAGTCTACTTTAGATTTAGAATTCTCAAAATTTTCGAGACATTCTGGACCTGCATTTGTCTGATTCGGAGATGATTCTGACTTATTTGGAAGATTTCTGTCTTTTTGCATGGTATTTTAGGAGTAGGTTAACCTCTAGCTATTGCTCAATTTTTTCTAGGAGTTATGTTTTTTGGGGAATCAATAACGCAGCTAGAAGATCCTCTTCTGTCCTTCATTCGAGGTAATATTTTCTCAAGCTACTATAAGTTCTGATTCCAAGTCATTGATTTCTCTAATCTGTGAGGGTGGTGAACAACACTTATCCAAACTGTATGTGTGTATGTACACTATATTATATCAAAGACTGAGTATATCAATGGTTTGTTGTACAGGTACGTTGAAGAAATCCCACAAAAATACAATTACTTTTACCAAGTACTATTTTCGAGTCATTCCATCACGCCAACTATTCAAAACTCCTATTTCTGTTGGCAGTCCTGTCCAAATACCAAACGTTTCAATCACCAGATTAACATCAATATCCAGATAGATTAACCAACGAAAATAAACAATGACTAAATCTATCTGTACAGTGCGTGAAAAGCCATCAAAAACAACGTTTAACGATTAAACAACAATCCTCTAATCCCACCCCCTCAGTAAGACAGAGGCGGAGAGACCAAGCCGATAGAGTAGGAAAGAACCTCGTGCACCGTATTAGAAACACATCAACGATGTCAAGTGCAATTTGGATGAAATATGTCAGTCCAGGATTCGGTCTGGCACAAGAAGGACCTGACAGGGGCGCACTTCGACGCGCATAAACCTGCCCCGCACATTTTCAAAAGTATTTTCCGTTCCGATTGAGAAAGATTCAATCATTTTTTTTTTATTTTCGCGAAAATAGTTCGGTGAATTTTTTTGAGGTGTCCTTAGCGATGGGTTCGGAGGAACATCTGAAGATCGACAAGGAAAAAACGACTGGTGTTACGCCGTTTTCAATAAACGATATCTTGAGTAGGGACACTTCGAGTGACATGCAAGAGGCCGCTTTGGATATGTCCAGATCGCAGGAGAGGTGTAGAGGTGAGCATTGTATTTTTGGAGCGTTTGTTCTCTTGAACAAGCTTTATTTATCCTGCGAGCGAGCGTCTTCCTTGAAACATAAAATTAAAAGTTAGGAGCCATATTTAAATAAGCTTTTAAAGGCATACAAAACCAATGACCTCATTGATGTAATAACTCTATCTATACAGTGCGGAAAAGCCAAATGGATTGAATTCATTATCTTGGTTACTGTACATATTTATTGAAAATCCCGAAAAATGTCAAATTCAAATTATAAATTGTCATTCTTCTTCGTAAAAATGCGAACCTCACCTTCAACCCCCTTCGAAATACAGGTGCAACCCCCAATTTTTCAAATAGGTATGGGCTTGTGACATCGTTTGAAAGGTCGCGTCATTCTCTATTCAGATATGTTATCACTATCTTGTTTATTTTAAAACTAAAAATAAAAAAAAATAAAATCCTGTGATTACTGAAATTCATTATAATATGCCCTCGAATATTCCCAAATCTTATTACAATAACACTTAACTTATTTGCCTTCAAGATGTGATATGAAGAAAATGAAAAAAACTTTGTGTTTTCCAGTTTTGTGCTGATAAGTTGTAGTTTATAAATTATCTAATTTGTGTTCGGAATTTCATTAATAACATTAACAATTTTGAACAATGGTTTGATAAACGGAAATGCAAAATATTAAACATTTCTACAAATGATTGGTTCCGCAGATAATACCCGAACACAAAAAGAAGCAAGCTTGTTTCATGCCAAATTTCTGAACTCGCCGCCTATAACGCAAGGGACAATATGTAAAATAGAGAATCAGTTTCGTGAGTTTGGTTCTCCTAACTCGGTCAAGCTGTTAGAGCTTATGAGGGGTCTCCTTGTGGAAGACCCAGGAGGATCAGTATAATAATAATAATTATAATAATAATGTAAGGAAAATTAAACAAGCATCTGCTAATTCACTGTGTGAGGATGTTAAATTAGATGTGATGCTTGACTTTGAAGAAAATCCACTTAAATCGAGTAGAGATGCCTCCACAACATTCATTGTCAGCCATACACCGATTCTTAACATACACTGCGCAAAAAAATTAAGTCACATTCTCTAAATCTCAATTATAATGAAAGTTTACTCTACATTGACTTTATAACTTATATTTTATGTTCTCTCGGGAAGGTTTTGAACGAAACAAGACACATTAAATGGAAGAAAAATTCAGGATTTCACCGAATCTTATGTGCAAGAAGAGAAATAAATAATTTTCAAAACACTGGAATGCTGATAAGTGATTTAATACTTGGTATTTCCACCCCTTGCGTTAATTACAGCTCGGCAACGACGGTTCATACTCAAAATAAGTGATCTTAAAATGTTCTGATCTAATCCTTCCCAGATTTCTAAGATTGGATTCCTAAGTCATTAAGAGTAGCTGGATGATTTTCTGAACTTCTCAGCCTTCTATTGAGGCTGTCCCAAACCTGCACAATCGGATTGACTTCTTGCTGGCCATTCCATTCGAGAGACTTCAACCTCTTCAAGGTACTCCTGAACGATGCGCGCACGATGTGGTCTGGCATTATCATCCATAAAAATGAAATTTTCACCAATGTATGGGGCAAATGGCACTACATGCTCTTCAAGAATGTTCCTTATATACCTATCAGCATTCATAGTTCCATTATCAACGACCACTAGGTCTGTGCGAGCAGTCAAAGATATTCCACCCCATACCATAATCGATCCTCCCCCGACACCAGTAGTATTCAGGAAATTGCACTGAGCATATCTTTCATGTGGACGTCTGTATACAAGGGAACGTCGATCACAAGGGTAGAGGCAGAATCTAGAATCTGTGAAGAGAACTCTTTCGCAATCAGCCTCTTCCCAATGGATATGCTCTCTCGCAAAACCCAAACGCGACCTTCGATGAGCTGGGGTAAGAGCTGGAACTCTTGCCGCGACACGAGGCCTTAAATCATATTCTCTGAGGCTATTTCTTATTGTCTGAGTGCTAATTTGCATCCCATGAGGTTGCTCAAGCTGATTTTGAATGAGGCGAGTGGTTGCAAACCGTTTTCTCAACGAAGAATCTCTCAAGTAACGTTCTTGAATGGCAGTTGTTACCCGTGGTCTACCCTGTCCTGGTCTTCGGACATTCATACCTGTCTCCCTGAATCGCTGCAACATTCTGGACACACTTGTATGGGAAACTCCAATCCTTTCTGCAATTCTTGTGTATGTCCACCCTTCTTCTCGCAAAACTACCGCTTGGGCACATTCCTCTTGGGTCAAATTGCGTGTTTCGCGTTGCATAGCGATCGCGTGTAGAAAATCAAATGAAAGAAAAACTATTGATCACTAGAATTGATCGAGAACAACTGATTTCAGAATGGAGCCAATACATTCAAAATCTGATAATCTCATCTTTTTTTATTCTGCTGGGAAAAAACATCTGTATTGAAGAAAAACGTTGAAAGTGGATAACATATGCATGCATAATTCTGATAAAAATAATTTTCATTGAGAACACCTTCAGTTGTAGAATAAATTTGAGATTTCCATAATGTGCGTTAATTTTTTTGCGCAGTGTATTAAAACAAAAAAAATGCATCCCTCTAAAATGATACCTACCCAGGATCTCTTGGAAGCAATTTGGATAGGAGAACTTATTTCAGTGAACAAATGATGGACATGTTGAACTTTTTTTTTTGCTGAGTGCACTTTTTCTTTCAACGGCCATGCTTATCGCCACTACTGGAATATCGAAAATGCTCACTGGATGAGAGAGGAACACACGCAGTTCTCTCAAAAAGTTAATGTTTGGGCAGGAAATGTTCGAAACCATATCATAGGCTCCTTCTTCATTGAGGTAAATTTGAATGGTGATAATTATTTAATACTACTTCAAAATGATGTCGTTCCAACTTTGGAAAATTTTTATCCTGATCAAGGAAGTTCTCAAGATCCACGGAATACGATATGGTTCCAACAGGATGGAGCACCACCTCATTACTTACGCAATGTCCGGCATTACCTCGACGCAATATTCACAAATCAGTGGATATGAAGGCGAGGAACGATCTAATGGCCAGCGCGATCCCCTGATCTTAACCCATTAGATTTCTTTTTATGGGGATATGTGAAGAGCATTATGTACAGAAGAAAACCCCTTGATTTGTATGATCTAAAAGAACGACTAATGCTTGCGATTAGATCGATCACTGCTGAGATGTTGAATATTGTTGGAATAAATTTTTATTTGAGGTTAGGATGTTGCCAAGGCTTTCGCGGTGAACACTTTGAACATCTATTTCATTAGCATTAATATTTTTTTTTGTTAAATTTTGTATTACATTTTAGTTTTTGCAATAAATATGAACGTGATAGCATTTATGAGTAGAGAATGACGAGACCTTCAAAACGGTGTTCGAAAAGTCCAAAATTGGGGGTTCTACCTGTCTTTCGAAGGGGGCTGAAGAGAGGGTTCACATTTTTACGAAGAAGAACGACAATTCAAATTTTGAATTTGATGTATTTCGGGTTTTTTCATAAATATGTACAGTAACCAAGATAATGAATTTTTTCATTCGGCTTTTCCACACTGTATATACAGGGTGAGTCTTTGACCACTGCATTGTTTTTAACCAAAGATTCCTCTCATCAAATGAAACACTTTTTTCATTTACCATTTTTCCAGATTCCGCTCAGGAAAAAGTTACAAGCGTTTAAAGATTTCACAATGTGCTAATACACTCCCGCATATAAATTATCTATGACATTGTTGGCGGACGAGAATAAGGCATGGTGACGTGGTTTACAGCTTGATTCGGGATTCCAACGCTCAGGGACGGATCCATAAGAGTAGTGAAATTTCTGGAGTTTTCCATTTTAAAACATTCAATGAAGAAAGAAATGATGAAGAATAATATAATGTTCTAAAACGATGGAATATTCTTGAAATGACTCAAGAAAAACTTTATATGCTTTCTTTATGCTAATTTCGTTTAGTTTTATGAATCCACGAGTCCATAACTAGAAAACCAGTAGAAGTAGAAAATAACTAATATTTGAAAAATATGTATAATAGTTATAGGAAACTTTACGCCAACATTCATTTTATTCGAAAAAAGGCTGTCAAAGCTGCAAAATAAAAACTGATTTTTTTTCGAAATTCCAACAGCCTGTATCTTTTTACCTGAGCTGAATTTGGAGAAATGTTAAATGAAAAAAGTGTTTCATTTGATGAGAGGAATCTTTGGTTAAAATTAATGCAGCGGTCAAAGACTCACCCTGTATGTATAATTGATAGATTATTGGATTCATTATTTTAATATTCTAGCTATAATACTTCAATATCTTTTGTGCTAAAATCATTTGTATGTTTCTATATGAATGAATATTATTTCCCGTTTGAGTCCGTGCATTCTAAATCAAATATATATATAAGCAAAAACTAGGCTCTTTTTTAAGTGCTTGAGATATTGAAATAAATCATTAAACAATTTGATGAATTATCTGAGGTGAAACATAATTATATTCGTCCATCCTTAGGCACGATAGCTTACGAACGAAATGAGCTAGGGAGTGAAAATATGCAGGGTAGGTTTGGTATCCAATTGCGCCAGTTAAGTTCATTAATGGGAAAAATCCGCCAATTCATATATCGCCGAAATTTTGAAAGAACCATCAAAACCTTATTTTACAGCCAAGGTTCAGATTTTTAAGCTCGATTGGATTCATACTGTTGGAGATATGGGAGAAATATTGAAAAATTATAAACAAGCTACTATTTACTACGTTCAGGTGTCACCTGATCCCTATAGTTTCATAAAGCAAGTTTGGAGTCGAGCTGAGAATTTCCTCCTCACACTCAGGCGGATCCGAGGGTAGTGGGTTCGATTTTTTTTTTCAATTTTTTCTCATTTCAACCGAAGGATTAACTTTAAGGAACGTTAATCCGTAGATGACACTGTAGTACCAAAAAATACATTGGATTGGATGGGATATATATTGATGGAAATATTAAGAAAATATAGTTTTTCCTTTTTCCGTTGAATGGTTTCCTTCTTCACGAAACATCCTGTATTTCTAAAACAAAGGCACTACTGAATCTATTTTCAGACTCGTTTCTGGCGGTGAACAGTCATCACTAATGTCATCAGATACCCTGTATAAAATATATTTGCGATTTTTAGCTACGCTTATTTATTTAATATTCAATAAATGAATCAGTGTAAATCATATATAATTTTTGCGCGTATGTTCTGGGGAACATCGCGTTATCAATTCACCCAAATGTCTGTAACTTTCGAACTTTTTTACGAAAATGATCTCAAACGATTTGGTTCGACTCCCCAATGAAGAATTCGACGTCAAATTTAATTCTGTCCGGCCGTTGCCACGATAACTTGAGAACGGAAAGAGCTAGCGACTTGAAATTTTCGGGTTTCCGAGTAATAATTTGTTTTCAACTAATATAAATCCGATCGAATTGAAACTTGGTTAGTAGTTGTAGAATATGAAGCAAAGCACGTTTGTGAAATTATGTGAGAATCGTATCTTGTTGTCACGATAACCTGAGAACGGAAAGAGATAGCGTCTTGAAGTTTTCAGGTTAGGTTTTGCATCTCAACGCGACATTTCAGTTTGTTTATAAGCATAATCAGCCAAATGGTTTTAGAGTTATAGCCATCTGAAATTTGGTCGTTTTTCTCCTCATTTACTCGAAAAATACTGAACCGATTGAATAGAAACATGGTTATTAGTTGTAGAATGCCAACGCGAAAATTCTTGCAAAATTTCGTGAGGATAGTATTTGTAGAAAATTTTTGAGAAATCATTGAAAGTTTGAAAAAAAAATTCTATATATCAGTAACTATTCGTCTGAAATTGCTGAAATTTTGCAAGAGCCCTTAGAACCAAACTTTACTGCCAAGTTTTAAGTTTCAACACGATCGGTTAAATATTGTTGGTGTGTCGAACAGAGTGTGAGTGTGAGTTCAGTAGATGGGTGACCGTTGCCTCGATAAGTTTCGAACGAAAGGAAATAGATACTTGCAATTTACAGGGTCGGTTGCGTATCCGAATGGGAGAGTTAATTCCGAATTTGGGCATAATCGGTTTAACGGTTTCCGAGTTATACCCACCTGGAATTTTATTTCCTCGATAACTCAAAAAATAAAGATTCGATCGAATTGAAGCTTGGTAACTAGTAGTAGAAAATCAACATAAGGACGTGTTGAAAATTTTGTAAGAACCGTACCCCTAGAAAATTTAAAAAAAAATACGAACAAAAAAATTGTTTCAAGCACTGACGTGAAGTCAGGAGCTTTTGCGCGTATGTTCTATTGTCCATTCTCCTGTATTGGACACCCCCTCAATCGAAATTACCATGGTAAATGGTGTTGCCCATTTTCCTGTATTGGACACTCGAATTTACCATGATAAATTCGAATTAAGTGTCCAATACAGGAGAATGGGCAACATAATTTACCATGGTAAATTCGATTAAGGGTGGTCCGCCGAAAACCTTCTCAGAAGTCCATCCATGACCAGGCTCCACAGCAGCGGCAATAGGACCGCACCTTGTGGGAAACCCCAACGCCCTACACGTCAGCACAGTCACCTCTGTCTCCCCCAGGTACGCAGTAGAGACTCGCCCTTTCAACATTGCCGATATCCCCTTAATTTTGGAGGATTCTACCCCTTTGCGCCTGGTAGCTTGGCATATGGAGGCGAGCAGGGTGTTGTCAAAAGCAACCGCAATATTACCAAACATAGCAAGTAGGATCTCATTTGCAGAGAAGCTCCACCCCTACAATAAGATGGTAGAGTACATCTACCGTGGATTTGCCTGATCTGTAGACAAATGGTTTTTGGTGAACCCTATAGAAGGGAGAGGACGGATAACATATTTCCTGACATTGAAACCAAATGTCCACCACATGACCACAGAACCTGGCTCCTTTTTCCTGATGTGGATTTTACAGCTGTAAGCTGCACATCCTACCATTATGTGTTTTATGACAAAACAATCCAGTTTTATGACAAAACAATCCATACACGCTCAGATAAACAAAAGAAACAAACGTCCACCACATTGTTTGGTGTCCCCAAACTGTCAAATTTTTGGTTTCAGATCGATAGCGTTGCGTACTACGGCATGCGGTATCCCCCCTCTTCCCTAATCAAAGGATCAAGCTTTATATTTCCTCTTAGCACAGAACCATATTGACAGATGTTAGTTGACAGAAGCAGCGTTGCATTCAAAGTTATATGTCGGAAAATTCAAAGTCTCTGTTTTATAATTCCCGTAGCCACACAAAATTTGTATAGTTTTAATGAGAATTAACGCACACTTGTGTGTAGGATTCATATCGTTTTTCATAATATGGAAAATCACTGTTCACAAAGCAGAATTCGTCGAAATGAAAACGTCAAACCAAGTCCGCTTCGTGCCTTGCGTTCTCGGCAACAACGGTGGATGATACCGACTGGTATCACTTTTTGACCCTTTTAGCCTAAAAGCTTTTTGCACTTTGGTTACGTGTTCTTCAATTTGGTTAATTGGGGATTGAATAACGGCGCGAAGAATAGACAAAAAGGTCTAGGATGGCGCGGCGGTCGCCCTGATCCTGATGATCAGTCATTCGAAACGCATTAAGGGCGCTTTTTGGCGTTCGAGGACGCGAAACTCAATTAAATTAAAGACTCGAAAAGAAACTACGGGTGCCGTGATTGGTTCTGGTTGGATAAACGCCGGATGCGACATTAGGCGAACGTTTTGTTTGCGTGGTGAATTATGAGAGTCATATACAGGTTGATTATGGGATAGTTTCGGTTTGAGTAAGGAAGTTTGCATCCAGTTGTCAGTTTATATGCGATTTTGTACCGCACGATATGGGATGAGGGGACCGACGTGGGAACTGGAGATTTGGCGCGCTTATTCATTTAATGATCAATATACATATTTCACTGATTTCTAATACTGAAATGAGTGGTCATCAGATATCCATTATATATTATCTAATAATACAAAATATCGAATAGGCAATTGAACATCCAAAGGATATAACTTTTCACATCTTAATTCAACCATATCTCGCTTTTCCAATTGATAGATTAATTTCGAATAGCCTGGTCTTTCGGCAGATGTCAGCAGATGTCAACCGGAAACTGTCATTAATGAAAAGTTGGAAAAGCAAGCTACTACGGAGTGTTTGTTTAAATTCATTGCAAGGCCCCCCCTTTCCAGGTACTGGACTCACCCAAGTCTGCTTGGCTTCCAGGATTATAAATAATATTTTTCCAATATCTCCAACAATATAGGTAGATCTGGTCGATTCTTAATGTATATATATTGTATATTGTTCTAGGGGTTAACGTTGCACTGCGACCTTAAGGTCTATTGTTTCCTCCATCAGAGCTGTCATTCTCACCACCATCTACAGTTCACCTTCCAGTTCCAGAGTTCTGATGAGCTCCAGTATCTGGGATAGCTACAAGGAGGCTACATCTTTGGTCCTGAAGATTTCTTGAGCAAAGCATTCCTTGCGTTGGTTTTAGTTGGCGTGGCACTCCGTAATCAGGTGATCAGGAGTTTCATCCTCCTCCCCACGGAATCTGTACTTGTTAGTGTCTGCTAGCATAGGAAGCATAGAGATTAGCTATGCTTCCTAAGACAGCAGTGCCCTTTTAGGAAACCAGTGAGGAAGTGCAGCGTGTGTTTACTGAGATCCATATACTTCTTGGATCCGACAGTGTCAAAGTTTCAGAGGAACTTTTCGGAGTGTTACATTCCTGGGATAAATCTCCAGAGTATACCTCTATCTGTTTTTTCTTCCATCCAAAATTTACTTTTGTAGGTGCATCTACCTACCACAGTAGGGTGCCAGGGCAATAAAAGGGTTTCGTGCTCATTTGTTGGCAAGTGCGTTGGCATCTTCTTATGCTTTAATTCCCGAGTGACCATGAAATCAGACCAAGGAGACCCTGTTGCTTTTGCCTACTTCATTAAGTTTTCTTCGGCACTCCTATATTAGCTTAGACTTGATAACATGGCAGCTCAGATCTTTAATAGCACCTTGACTGTCAGAATGGATTGCTTTATAATACCTCTGATAGTTTCTTTCTAGGTTCATTTCCACGCATCTTTCGATTGCGAGTATTTCTACCTGAAAGACGCTCGGATAGGAGCCTAGTAGTGATAGCAAGCTTTAGGTGCCTGCCCCATATAGACCAGCACCATTTTCTATATTGGTTTTAGAACCGTCTGTCTACCATTTAATGTCATTTTTTTAAGAACTTGTGAAGTGAAGTTCTTTTCGATGCTTACTTTCTTCATCATTGCGTAACTAGGAAGAATGGATGATAAAATGTACCTGGTAAGAGAGAACCAGGCTTTCTGATTTTTAATACTGTCATTACCTGATCCTTTCCTAGATATTCTGAGAATGACTTCATGGGCCATTTTGTCACTAGATTAAGGTGTGTGAGATTCGTGATAATCTCAAGTGCTCTGGTAGAACAGGTCCCCATAGCTCTAGTGATTCACACTCAGGCCAGCCCTTGTACTTTCCTTATACTATTCTGGCTTATATTTGTATACCAGACAACTGCTCCAAGCGTTATTATGGGTCTCACAATCAAAACGTACATCCATCGCAGTATCTTGGGTTGACAGTCCCAAGTCTGATCGGCTAGATTCTTAATGTAGATCTTTTGGCATTAAAATAAGGTTTTGAAGGCGTGTGATGGATACGTACTTTCTGATATAGATACAGATTTTCTTTTCTTAATTTTGTTATAATATGTTTGTCATATGATCCCTTCGAAATTTTATGTGGGTTTTTTGGCGCTCTAGTTCCTCGGAACTGAGTGCTTATCATTTTGGCCAAATGTCTGTAATTTTCGAATTTTTCGATGAAAATGGTCTTAAACGATTTGGTTCGACTCACTGATCAAGAATCCGTGGTCCAAATTCATTCTGTCCGGCCATCCGGCCGGTCCGGCTGGCCGTAGGCACGATAACTCTCGAACGGAATGAGCTAGACAGTTGAAATTTTCAGAGTAGGTTTGGGAGATAAATATCTTGGCTAAGTTTGTTATTGGGCAAAATCGGATAGATGGTTTCGGAGTAACAAAAAAAAAAATTTTTTTTACAAGGCAAATTCCAAATTAATTCAATAAGTTATTTTACCATAAGAATCCAATGATATCATTTTTAACTCTAACAAGCTAATACTTTCGGAGATATGATTTTTCAAAATTTCAATAATAAATCGTATTTCAACGTTGTCACAGAATGATATTATTCTATGTATGAATTGTCATAATGTCAAATGATGTTCCTGAGACATGACATTATCTAATCAATCGAAGAATTGTGAGCGAAGTGAGAAAAATCTCAGTTGTTTGCTCCGAAATTAGTTTTTCTCAGAAAAGTCTTACATTTCGGAACGTAACATGAAGTTAGTAAGAGATCTGAGAGTAGTGAGACTGCTTTTCCTCCATAGACATAGATATAACTCTCGAACGGAATGAGGTAGGTAGTTGAAATTTTCAGAGTAGATTAGGGAGATGAATATCTCGGTTAAGTTCGTTATTGGGCAAAATTGGCCAGATTTAATTTGATTTCTTCCAAGGTGCATTTCTCATTCTCATGATTGCTCATTTAATCTTGATGAATAAACTATTATTTGAATTGAATTTCCTTTATGATGCGGTTATATCATATGAATCCATTGATATAATTCCCAACTCTGAGAAACCAATACTTTCGGAGATATAATTTGTCTGTTTGAACTAGAGCGCCAGAAAGCTCCTGTCCACAGGGCTTGAACCCATTTTTTTTATATACCTGACAACTGCTCCATGCGTGATTATGGGTCGATTGTGAGACCCATAATCACGCATAACGTACATCCATCGCAGTATCTTGGGTTTGCAGTCCCAAGTCTGATCGGCTAGATTCTTAATGTAGATCTTTTCGCAATTTGGCAGTAAAATAAGGTTTTGAAGGCGTGTGATGGATACGTACATTCTGATATAGATACAGATTTTCTTTTAATAATTTTGTTATAATATTTTTGTCATATGAACCCTTCGAAATTTTGTGTGGGTTTTTTTCAACTAAGGACTGAGTTTCAATTCCATCAGATCATTGCTTCTTTCCAGTAATTGGGAAAACAAAATTTCAGATGGCTATAGGTACTCGGCTGATCTTTCCCATTAACGACTAATAAACCTAACCGAGATATGTATATCCCAAACCCATCCTACAAGTCTCTAACTCATTTCGTTCGAGAGTTATCGTGCTCACGAAAATAGCTGATTTTCGGACGACCGGCCGGACAGAATCGATTCTGACCACGGATTCTTCATCAGTGAGTTGAGCCCAATCGTTTGAGAACATTTTCGGCAATAACTTCAAAAATTAAAGACATTTGGGCAAAATTATAGCACGCTGTTCCCAGGAACATGCGCGTAAAAATTGGAACAGCATTAACGTGTGGTGAATCTACATTGGTGCGCTTGTTCAAATTCATAGGCAGGCTGGTCACCCATACAGGTTAAATTTCATTTTTGCGCGCATGTTCTGTGAAATAGCGTGCTATCACTTTGCCCAAATGTTTGTTACTTCGAATTTTTTGCCGAAAATGGTCTCGAACTATTATGTTCAACTCACCGATGAAGAATTCGAGGCCAAATTTCATTTTCTCCGGCCGGACGTCAGGTTGTTACCACGATAACTACAGAACAGAAAGAGATAGCGATTTACAATTTTTAAGCTACACCTAAGCTGAAATTTTGTTAATATTTCCTCAAAAACTTAAAGAATTCGAAACTGATCAAATTCAAACATAGTAATCAGTTGACCAATGGCGACGCGCAAATTTTCACAAAATTTTGTGAGTATTGTGTATCACTAAAAATTTTTGAAAGCATCATTGAATATCATTGAAATATATTCTATATATCAGAAACTTTTCGTCCGACCTCGCTGAACTTCTGCGAGAGCCTTCAATACCTAACTTTACAGCCAAATTTCAAATTTTAACTCGATCGGGTCTATATTGTGTATATTGGAGATCTGAGCAGCCTTGGGTCAGTTCAGTAGCTGCATGGCTGACCGTTGTCACGATAACTTTTGAACGGAAATTGATAGCAACTTGCCATTTTCAGGGTAGGTTGCGCATCCGATTGGGACAGTTACCTTCATTGTTGGGTATAATCGTCCAAACGGTTTCGGAGTTATACCCATCTGGAATATTGTCTTCTTGATAGCTCAACTAGTTCTAGAATGTCGACCCAATAATGTTTACAAAATTTCGTGTTACTAGAAAAATACTCAGTGGAATGAATACGGCAAGAGGATTTATGTATTATTTTTTTTAAAGTAAAAAGTTTATTGCATTTTTGGAGAAAGCTTATCACAGCTTTACACAGTAAATGAAATATGAAAAGGACTAGCAAGGACCAAAGTTCGGAGTAATCAAAAGAGTGTGATTTCATCTAAGTCGGATAGCTACATATCGCGTTTTGATCCATATTCATCAGTCAATCAGGAATCATCAGTGAAGCACAATTCAACGCCAATGAAAAATACGGCTTCTTCGCAGTGTATTTTTCATCGGCGTTGAATTTTTCTTTACTGATGATTCCTAATAAGGATAAAACCGTGATGGTATGTAGCTATTCAACTTTGTTGAAACCACACTCTGTGGATTATTCTGACCTTTGGTCCTTGCTTGTCCTTTTCATATTTCAGTATTTCTGAAGCTCTTGTTCCTTGGAACAGAGTGCTTATCAATTTGCCCAAATGTCTATAATTTTCGAATATTTTGATGGAAATGGTCTTAAACGATTTGGTCCGTCTCACTGATCAAGAATCCGTGGTCAGAATAGATTCTTTCTGGCCAGTCCGGCCGTAGACTCGATAACTCTCGAACGAAATGAGCTAGATTGTTGAAATTTTCAGAGTATAGGTTTGAGAGATAAATATCTCGGTTGAGTTTGTTACTGGGCAAAATCGGCTGGATGGTTTCGGAGTAACGAAGATAAATATTTTTTCTTCCACATTACAACTTTTGAACGTTTAAGTTTTGTAAGGATGGTATCACTAGAAAATTTAAAAACATATATGAAAACAT
Source organism: Halyzia sedecimguttata (assembly GCA_937662695.2). Taxonomy (NCBI): domain Eukaryota; kingdom Metazoa; phylum Arthropoda; class Insecta; order Coleoptera; family Coccinellidae; genus Halyzia; species Halyzia sedecimguttata. The sequence continues at coordinate 4,894,697 of OW569414.2, read as the reverse complement.
ATCATGTATCTCACGATGACTTGAAAACGAATAGAGATAGCGACTTGCAATTTTCAGGGTAGGTTGCACATCCGAATGCGACATTTGAGTTCGTTAAAAGGCATAATTGACCTAATGGTTTTAGAGTTATGCAGAAACAGAAATAGAAATTTTTCTGTTATTTCCTCTATAACTCAAAAAATATAAAAACCCTTACAATTAAAACTCGGTTATTACTTGTAGAATGCCCACGCGTTAATTTTCGTGAATTTTTGCGAATATCGTATCCTGAAATTACTTGAGACGTGAGTTTTTTTCGTATTATATTGGATATTTAATGAATTTAAATTCCGAAAGAATACCTATGTAGGAAATAAAATTTTTGTGATCTTCTAAGATTCTCTCATTACTCAGATCTATCATTCAAATGGTACGAAATGTATTCATATCCTATAAAAGCTTAGAAAACGGTATATATCGATAGTAAATTCGATTAAGAGTGTCCAATAGTGACGAATAGACATAAGAACATGCGGGCAAAAGCTCCCGACTTCACATCAGTGCTTGAACCAAATTTTTTCATTTCTTCATTCCTGGTACCCCAGAAATGCCACCCTGATATCATAATACTTCAGTTTCAGATTCGCTGATGCCCGGATCCCGGTTATCATCAGAGTATGTTGCGTGCCACCAATCGGACGAGAGCAGCAGGGAGCCGGCCCAATTGAATCGGAAAAAGCGGTCTCGCGCCGCTTTCACCCACGCCCAGGTCTTCGAATTGGAGCGCCGGTTCAGCCAGCAGCGGTATCTCAGCGGTCCTGAAAGGGCAGACCTAGCCCAGGCCCTCAAACTCACCGAAACGCAGGTAAGAAGTCGATTTATATTGTTTGTACACCCCTGTCACGCATAGAATAAAAAATATTCGTCAATCTCATTCGCCGATCTATGCTGCATTCGGTTTATTATTTCCTAATAATAAAGATGTGAAAGAAGGACCCACGGTAAATTATTTATTGATTTTAATCATCAACAAATATTCCGCGTAGCCGAGCCATCTACCTTTACGGACTGAAAACGCCCGGTTTAGTGTGGTTAGATAGGGTTGTTGGTATATAGTATATATATGTTCGTATATAGGTAGATGGCATTGCCATCCCCGACCCTCTTACGGCAAAAGAATGAATGTCGCTGAACATCTCTCAAGGTTTCTTCTTCGCAGAGGGTCGGATTTCCATAGGTGCCGCTGGTGGGATCATTTCCCTATACCAGCTCGTGACCGCTGGATATAAGTTTCCTAGAACGCTTTCGGTGTTGGCTAAGCCACACTGATGATTGGTAATAACCAGGAAACCCTGGGTTTGTGTCTACCCTTGAATGACACTTTCCTCTTTGGGAACAATGAGCGATGAGGTGTTCTAGCCCGGCCACGTGAAATATTTGTTGATAGTTAAAATCAATCAATATTTCACTGTGTGCCCTTTTTTTTAGTTATTGGCAATAAGCACAGTTCACCTCATCGAATGAAGATAAAGATGTGGAATGATGTAACGAAATAAATAATACAGGACAGGTCTTATATATCCATTAGTTTGGATAACTTTTTATTCGTCGTTTTCGTCTTCTTTCTCTTTCAATAGGAACAGGTCCAGTTCAACCCTCTACATTTGGCCCTCTTCCGGGATCTTCCTGAGATCCTGAGTTCCAACTCTCATACCACCTTTTTGGTGGTCTTCCTACAGGTCTGCGTGTGTTCGGTTTTTGTGTTTTAGCCCACTTTGACCATCGGTCATCTGGCATCCTTTCTACATGGTCCCTCCAAAATCTTCTCAGTGTCCTGATCCACCTTCCCACATGCCGTACTCCCAATTCCTCTCTTATGTCATCACTCCTTATTCGGTCCCTGAGAGTGACTCCCTTGATGGTTCGTAATATGTATTTTCATTTCAGTAGTTCTCATTATTTTTTGTTGTTTTTGCTGTCTCGGCTCTGGTATCTGAGGCATATGTGAGCACGTGTCTCACACACTTTTTGTAGATTCTGAACTTGCTCTGTGGGCTCATCACTTTGTTCTTCCACGCTACGTATCTCAGATATCTGCTGAACCTCGATGCTTTTATCGCTTGTGTTGGTACCTGTACTGTCAGGATTCTTTCACTTGATACACGCTAGGGCTTCACACGAGGCGAGAATAGGCGAGAATATAAAAAATAATTAATAGGTAAATAGATAAATAAGTAAGTCTCGGTCTCGTCTAGTTATCTGGTCTCGTCTCGCTTAATTCTGAATAAGGATAATAAATATTATAATATAAAAACGAAATGGTAGTTAACAATGAATAATTATGTAAAGCTATATTCATTACGCTCTTATACAAAAATATTTGTATATGTACATAATTCTATAAATATTAAACACAGTTGATTTCATCTGTCAACGATGAACGTGTTTTTTCCATGATCATAACTGCTATGGAAAATAATCTTTCAACAGGTACGAATAGAGCTATTAATAAATCATTGAGCATCTTGGAAAGAGTAGAAACTTTCATGCACTTTCCACCACTCGAAAATACAATTCCGATTCGTATTTGCTCTTTTTTAACAGCAAATGTTCTTCAAACTCAGCTCTCCAATGCTTCGAAGGTTTTGTTGATGAGGCTATCCATGTCTTCACATTTTTAATAGAATTGAACAAATTGGTATCGTTTTCAATGAATACCTTCTAAGTGGGGATCATTGAGGGTGTTCTTGGCGTATTCCTATAACACTTTTCGAAACATTGAATAGCTTCATTTTTCATTTCTTTACCACTTTTATTATATGTGCTTCCAAAGATATATACAACAATTGTTCACATCTTCACTACAAGAAGCACAATAAAAAACAATAAATTTCTCCAGATGTTCAAATAGAGACGAAATTTTAAAACCATTGGGATTTAGGGGCAATAAAAGTTATCCGTTAAGTATTGAATTCATAGTGGGATCAGTTTTTATGGCTGTGAATTCTATTTTTTCTTGAAAAATAATCTCAATTATCGCAAGGTCTTGTGTGTTTCAAGAACGATCGATGTATAATAATTATAGACAAAATATATTGGTAATTATAGTGAAAACTCTTCATATACAATTGTTTTCTGTGGGTGTTGAAAACGGTCGACCAAACCAAACATGAGACTCGGGTTGCGCTGTATGTGGTGGGACACTTTTAATTCAAATTTACCATGGTAAATTCGTATTAAGTGTCCAATACATGAGAATGGACAACATAATTTACCATGGTAAATTTGATTAAGGGTGTCCAATACAGGAGAATGAACAATAGAACATACGCGCAAAGGCTCCTGACTTCACGTCAGTGCTTGAAGCAATTTTTTTTTCTTAAATTTTTTGAAATTTTCTTGGGGTACGGTTCTTACAAAAATTTTTTTTTCGTCATTTTTTTCAAATTTTCTAAGGGTATGGTTCTTACAAAATTTTAAACACGTCTTTATGTTGATTTTCTACTACTACCAAGCTCCTATTCGATCGATTCTTAATTTTTTGAGTTATCGAGGAAATACTATTCCAGGTGGGACTAACTCGGAAACCGATTATGCTCAAAAGCGAACATAACTCTCCCATTCGGATACGCAACCTACCCCGAAAATTACAAGTCCCTATCTCCTTTCGTTCGAAAGTTATCGAGAAAAACGGCCACCCATTTACTGAACTCACACAAGGCTGCTCGAATCTCCAACAATATTTAACCGATCATGTTAAAAAACTTGGAAGTAGAGTTAGGTTCTAAAGGCTCTTGCAAAATTTCAGCAATTTCAGACGAATAGTTACTGATATATATAATTTTTTTTTAAATTTTCACTGATTTCTCAAAAATTTTCTACAAATACTATCCTCACGAAATTTTGCAAGAATTTTTGCGTTGGCATTCTACAACTAATAACCATATTTCAATTCAATCGGTTTAGTATTTTTGGAGTTAATGAGGAGAAAAAACAACCAAATTTCAGATGGCTATAACTCTAAAACCGTTTGGCCGATTATGCAAATATTAACCTACTCAAATGTCGCGTTCAGATGCACAACCTAACCCGAAAACATAGCCGCTATCTCTTTCCGTTCTTAGGTTATCGTGACAACAAAAATATTTTTCAATAATTTTTTAACAATTTTCTAGCGATTCTATACGATTCTCACAAAATTTCACAAACGTGCTAAGGTTCATATTCTACAACTACTCACCAAGTTTCAATTCGATCGGATTTATATTGGTTGAAAACAAAATTATTACTCGGAAACCATTGGGCCGATTATGCCCATTAACGAACTTGTCCGTCTCATTGGGATGCGCCACCTACCCTGAAAATTTCAAGTTGCTAGCTCTTTCCGTTCTGAAGTTATCGTGGCAACGGCCGGACGGCCGGTCGGACAGAATCAAATTTGACATCGGAATTCTTCATTGGGGAGTCGAACCAAATCGTTTGAAATCATTTTCGTAAAAAAAATCGAAAATTACAGACATTTGGGCAAATTATAACGCGATGTTCCCTAGAACATACGCGCAAAAATGGGGTATTCAGTCACTCTATGCAGGAATGAATGACGTCAAAAGTAAAATTTGTATGCAATAAGTTGGTTAATTAAAATCTAAAATTGACCTTTCCGAGCATTTTACCTGAAAATATTGAATAACGCAGTTATGAATGTTGTTCCTTATAGCCACACACTGTATGTACAAATCAGTCAATTACACCTTACACCTTATGACCATGCTAAGTGATTATTTTATGTTTTTCAGGTGAAAATATGGTATCAGAACAGACGTTACAAGACGAAAAGAAAGCAGCTCCAACTGCAAGAATCCACCATCCTCAGCCACAACGCAAGAAAAGTGGCCGTTAAAGTTCTAGTTAAAGACGACATGCCCATATTCCTCCAACAGAAATCTCCAGTTTACCAAAAGCCCTACCACACAGAACCCTCCAAGAACGACTTCTACGTCTACGAACAGATGAATAAAAATCTGGCGCAAAAGTACAATCCGAAGAGTTTGCAGGAATCGATGTTAAGCTTGTGTCAACAGTATTCCAATTCTGTTTCTCTTTTCCCCTACTTCAATTACTACCATCCGACGTTGCTGGGGAACGTCACAATGGCTCAATCAGACGAAGATCAACCGCAAAATTGAGAGGAATCTAAAGTAGAAGTTCGGCGTTATTCTTTGCAGATATTTTCATTGCACTCGAAGAGTTTATTATTAAACCAATTCGGAATTTAACCCTTGAGAGGGTGGAATTCTATATTCTTGAAGAATCCCAGTATTACTTGAAATTCAGGTAAATTCTTATTCCATTTTAACAATGACAAAATTGATTCAAGCACTGACGTGAAGTTAGAAGCTTTTGCGCGTATGTTCTATTGTCCATACTTCTGTATTGGACACACTTAATTGAATTTACCATGGTGAATTCTATTGTTTGTTCTCCTGTATTGGACACTCTCAATCGAATTTACCAAGGTAAATTCGATTATGTCTATAAACAAACTCAATTGGCGCATTCAGATTCTCAACCTAACCTAAAAATTTCAAGTCGCTATCTCTTTCCGTTCTTAGGTGATCGTGTCGTAAATAATATTTGTTAATAATTTTTTTTAAATTTTATAGCGATACGATGTTCACAAAACTTCACAAACTTCCTAAGGTTCATATTCTACAACCACTCACCAAGTTTCAATTCGATCTGTTCAGTATTGGTTGTAGACAAAATGATTACTGGGAAACCATTGGGCCGATTATGCCCATTAACTAACGCAAAAAAAAATTATCGTGGCAACGGCCGGCCGGCTGGACAGAATCAAATTTGACCTCGAATTCTTCATCAGGGAGTTGAACTTAGTCGTTTGAGACCTTTCTCGGCAAAAAATTCGAAAATTACAGACATTTGGGCAAAATGATAACGTGATGTTCCCGTCTTGCAAGTCGCTATCTCTTACCATTCTCAAGTCATCGTGACAACGGCCGGACGGCTGGCCGGCCGGACGGACAGAATCATATTTGACCTCGAATTCTGAGTCAAACCCAATCGTTTGAGATCATTTTTGGCAAAAATTTCGAAAATTACAGACATTTGGACAGAATGATATCGCGATGTTCCTCAGAACATATGCGCAAAATAGTCGAATCCTTCGATTTATCATGGGTCTCTCTTTTCTGTGGTCATACACAGCTCCTTTTCGAATCTCAATCATACAGATTTATAGCTCTGTAGATTCAGTTATATAACTCGTTTGAATTTAATTTGTGTGTGTTGTATTAACAGGTAGTTTTTGGGGGATTCTTCAATGAATATAATGCAATCAATTGAATAACTGAGGAATTGGTCACAAATCACACCACTAGAAATATAGGTTAATATTTGCTGTAATATAAATTTTTTAATTGTATATAAATAAAAATGTATATAGGAAGTGCACAAATTGACTCAATGTTGCGAAAACATGTTGATATATTTATTTTGCAGTTGACCCCCTCCAATTGATTTATACAATTATGTGAGAAGAATAATGAAATGTACATTAATTAGAAAATAATCACCAAATTTTTATAAATTGCACTGATTGTCGCAATAAACGGTAGATAAAAGTTGAATATTTTCTATCAATTGTTTTCCTGATGTATACCTAATTATAATAATATTCGTTTGAATATACAATACACGTAATATGATGCATAATCGCCAAATTTCTATAGTTTTCATCTCAGAACTAGAATCTTGGTGTCATGAGGAATTAAAAGACCTGGCAGTTCAGTGATCAGGTGCTTTGCTTCAAATTGTTGAAAATTGGATTCGGAGGTCTTCCTGTCAAGTTTCTTTCCATTGTTATAGTTTCCAGTCGGCATGAATCTGCTTATAGCAACTCTGATGTGGGCTTCGAGATTCTAGAATCTGAACATCATCAGGATATTTTGTCAAATATTAATTTTTACAGGTCTCTACAAAGTAAATCCATTCAACATTGATTAATGTACCTACCTTTGTTGTTATAGGACATCAAAATAAAAGTGTTTTATTCTAAATCATAAGTCATTGCATATTTGAGTAATTCGGCTGTCAGTACAGAAATTTTATGACATAAACAGAACATAAGAAGTGGAAAGGGGCAAATAAAATCCGAAGTCAACTACCTACGATGTTTCAATAATTCATGAAGAGCCTATACAGGGTGTTTCACGAATGATTTCACAGGCTTTCGGTGCAGATGCAGGACATTTAGTTGAGTCTAAATCAGTGTTCGAAATATGTTCTAACTATATTCGTTCAAGAGATACAGGATGTTTTATGTACTTTATCAAAAACTTATAATGGCCATAACTCTTGAACGCCTGCATGGATCCTCATGAAAATTTCAGGGAATGAGTATAGGCCTATGCCTAATATTCGCTCATAATGGCTTGTTGATAACGCAGATCCGGACTGAGAAAAACATGTTCTTTATTCCACATCTTGTGAAACACCTGGTAAATCAAAATTTCAAGAAATTTTTCTCAGAATCTACGATGAATACTCTTTCAATAAAGCCTAATGGCACACTTTGTATCAATATTTTATGAACCATTGAATATCTGGAATTTTCAATTCATAATATACACGGACCTGTGTGCGTCCGAATAATGCGTTTATATATTGAATGAATTGAATTTCTCAGTATCATGACTTCAGGAAGGTGGTGCATCTTAATACACAAATTCAGGACTTCGACTTCTGATTACTCAAAAGAATTTTTCAAAATAATACTGCTATGTTCAAAAACATGGTTCAAATTATAGAAATTCTCATTCTCGAATTATATATCTTCGACAACTCTTTGGTTCGAATAATCGAAACAGATGGTAGCAGAATCAAAGATTTCATAGTAACAAAAAAACAAAAAAATATTGAACATTGAAGTGAACTGATTATAAAAAGGGTATTAAAGGAATGAGAATGTGATTTGTTCTCGAAAATTGCTCCTATATTTTTTGACACTCGCGAGCTCTTGTATTGAATGTAGTGCAGCTTTCTTTAGCCTTTCTTGTCGATTACACTGGTCTACAATGGTTTTGTTGCCCTAGATATGAAAATGATTTTGGGTCATTCATGCACACAATTCATGAAACTATCTATGATTTTGTTAGATTTGCTCTGATTTTTCTTTAAATCATGTTTTTCATTTCACATCAAAAAAAGAGAAATAAAATAACAGATATATTTATAATGTCAGTAATATTTTGAGAAATTAGGATACATCGAAGTAAATAAAGAGGTAAATGTCGAAAATATTTTTTATATTTCCATAAAACGCCTTTTATGGGCTTTTCTTTTATAATTTTTCGAGGGACAATCTCTTTTCAAAGACCAGCAGTAATCTGCCATCATGTGACAATCCCATCGACCCTGATATCTTTCCTCCATCACTTTCAGATCTTGGTGAAACCACTTTCCCTGTTCCTCACTATAATTTCCTAAATTATCCGGAAATTTATCTAAATGATTGCGGAGATAGTGTAATTTAATACTCATATTTGCTCCTAAAGTCTGAAAGGTTGTCAGCATATTTTGCACAACTTCTTCATAATTTGCTGCCTTATGGTTACCTAGGAAATGTTCGACAACCAACATCTAATCCAGAACGTTCTCCTTTTTTCCATAATACTTATAGAGATTCAACACAGGACTTACAAACTTTATTAGGAACCCATACCTTACCTTATTTGTCAATTTTTAAACCGAAATATTTAACATAAGTTTTTTTGACAAAGTCTGTGATATTTCTTTTTTGTTATTTTTTGATATATAAACACCACAAATATAACAAAATAAATCACTAGAATCTTCGTGACGAACTCATATTTTCGAAGACAAGACAAATATATTAGAATGAACATTCAGTAATTGAAACAAAATATTGATCCATGACAACTTATCCAGACTCACGTGTACGTACTTCAATATTGTCAAATAACTGAGATCTCAGCTGTTCTGTGGAGCAAGGGGTCTGAGAGTGGGGATCACGTGATGTTTGTTTGCGCGAAAAAGTTACGCAGAAGCCTTCATGACTGGAAAATTAAATTTTATTTTTAGCAAACCGATAAATGTTCAAAATATAAGATATGCAAAAATCATGAAAATATGAGCACATTTAGAACTTTCATGAATATATTCGTAACTTAGGCACTTGAAAACGTAAAAATTTGCGATGATATCCAGGGCAACAAAACAAAACTTTTTTTTTGTAGAGCTGTGTTATTCATCTCCTGACAGGCAGCTTGTATCGATCTGTAGCTTCAGATTGTATATACCTTTTATTTTCAATACTATGTGAATCACAGAAGATATTCGTATGCTCTGAATTCAACCCATTTCAAAATCCTAGTTGCACATTGTAAGAATGTTGACACTTCGAATGAATGGAGTTCATCCAGATCATTAGTTTGGAGACCTTATGACTGGCCTGCAAGATCCCTAGATCCTACATGCTGGGACGCTTGAAACATAAAGTTTACTTCGAAGAAATCGTGGATAGGGAACAACTGACTAAACGTATTCAATCTTCATGGGAAGAGATACGAAATCAGCCAGAAATTATAAAGAAAGTTGTAGCGCATTCGATCACCAGAGCTAGAAAGTGTTTGGAGGGTGTATTTTCGAAAACAACTTAGGATTTTTTTCAATTATTGACAATTGTTTTCAGTTCAATATATGTTTATAAGATACATTTTAGATTTTTGTTCTTATGTCCATTTTATAATATTCCAATATTATTTCGAGTCTCAGTTGGGAAATGTCGGTCTAAGGAACCACACACGCGCAACTATTCCTTCACACTTCTATCCATACTTAATTCGAGTATTCGGTTGTTTGGCATAAAATCTATTATGCTTAAATCAAATATTCGAAGAAAGAATTTTGAAAGATGAATAATTCGAAAATGGGTATTTTTATCATTTCTATTCTCAGGTAGGTACATAGGTAATCAAATGTGGAACACCTAAATTTATGTACTGGATGGAATAAGATGCAGCACTATAACTGAATGATATTCCTGAGAATTTAAATTGATTGAATATGAATTAACACATAATTCGAAGATTCATAGGTCCATGTTTATTATAAATTAAAAATTTCAAATTTTCAATAGTTCATAGAATATTAATACGAAGTTTGCCATTATTGCCAATAGGCTTGTTGGAAGTATGTATTGTAGATTCGGAGAAACATTTCACTTCTTGAAAATTTGATGTACAGGGTGTTTTAGCAGATGTGGAATAAAGAAAATCATTTCTTCAGTGCGGACCTGCCCTATCAACAAGCCATTATGAGCGAACATTAGGTATAGGCCTACACTCATTCCCTGAAATTTTCATGAAGATCCATGCAGGCAGTTATGCCGATTGGAAATTTTTGATAAAATACATAAAACATCGAGTATCTCTTAAACGAATATAGTTAAGACATATTTCGGACTCTGATTTAGCCTCAACGGAATGTCCTGCATCTGCACTGAAAGCCTGTAGAATCATTCGTTAAATACCCTGTATAACCTCCTGAGTAAGATTGATTCAATATTCCAATTAAAAAATGGGTTCAAGCCCTGTGGACAGGAGCTTTCTGGCGCTCTAGTTCAAACAGACAAATTATATCTCCGAAAGTATTGGTTTCTCAGAGTTGGGAATTATATCAATATATTCATATGATAGAACTGCATCCTAAACGAAATTCAATTCAAATAATAACTTATTTATCAAGATTAAATGAGCAATCATGAGAATGAGAACTGCACCATGGAAGAAATCAAATTAAATCTGGCCAATTTTGCCCAATAACGAACTTAACCGAGATATTCATCTCCCTAAACTACTCTGAAAATTTCAACTACCTACCTCATTCCGTTCGAGAGTTATATCTATGTCTATGGATGAAAAGCAGTCTCACTATTCTCAGATCTCTTACTTCATGTTCCGTTCCGAAATGTAAGAATTTTCTGAGAAAACCTAATTTCAGAGCAAACAACTGAGACTTTTCTCACTTCGCTCACAATTCTTCGATTGATTAGATAATGTCATGTCTCAGGAACATAATTTGACATTATGACAATTCATACATAGAATAATATCATTCTGTGACAACGTTGAAATACGATTTATTATTGAAATTTTGAAAATTCATATCTCCGAAAATATTAGCTTGTTAGAAATAAAAATGATATCATTGGATTCTTAGGGTAAAGCAGCTTATTGAAAAAAAAATTTAATTTGGAATTTGCCTTGTAAAAAAAATTTTTTTTTTTGTTACTCCGAATCCATCTGTCCGATTTTGCCCAATAACAAACTTAGCCGTGATATTTATCTCCCAAACCTACTCTGAATATTTCAACTGTCTAGCTCATTCCGTTCGAGAGTTATCGTGCCTACGGCCGGACAGAATGAATTTCGACCACGGATTCTTGATCAGTGAGTCGAACCAAATCGCTTGAGACCATTTTCATCGAAAAATTCGAAAATTACAGGCATTTGGGCAAATTGATATGCACTCAGTTCCGAGGAACTAGAGCGCCAAAAATTGGTTCAAGCCCTGTGGACAGGAGCTTTGGCGCCCTTGTTCAACTTTTGACATATCATATCTCCGAAATTATTGGTCTCTGGGAATGATACAAATGGATTCTTACGATAGAACTGCATCATGAAAGAAATTAAATTCAAACAGACCGATTCTCCCCAATAACGAACTTATCCGAGATATTCCTCAAATCTACTCTATTGTACTATTCAATCATACTTTGTTGTCTAGAACAGGAGGTGTATTTTATATCAAGAATAATGAACCAGAAATAATGTTGATATTTGAAAGTCAGATGACATGTGAGAACACAGATCATATTATAATTCATAGATAGAATAATTAAGAACAGCATTCTGTGAAAACATAGGAGTACGATTCTTTATTGAAATTTCGAAAAACCACATCTCCGAAAGCATTAGCTTGTTAGAGTTGAAAATGATATCAATGGATTTTTATGGTGAAACTTTATCTTAAAAAAATATAATCTGAAATTTATACTATAAAAAAAAATGTTTGTTACTCCGAAACCATCAGGCCAATTTTATCCAATAACAAACTTAAACGAGATATTAATCAGCCAAACTTACTCTGAAAATTTCAACTGTCTATCTCATTCTGTTCGAGAGTTATTGTAGACCCAAAATTTAAACACTTGACACTTTACGGCAACCCGATCAATACAAAACGCATGCTTATAAAGGTCATTATTCTACAATTTGATGCTAAATTTCAGACAGATCGAGTGATCGGTTCCGGAAATTTCACAAAAAATGTTTTTACTAAAATCGTCCATAACTCCGAAACCGTTTGGTGGATTTAGCCCGTTAACAAACTTGTCCGAGATATTTACGCTCCAAACCTACCCTGCAAATTTCAATCCTCTAACTCCTTTCGTTCAAGAGTTATCGTGTTAACGACCGGCCGGACAGTCGGCCGGACAGAATCGATTTCGACCAATCTGTTCCGAGGAACAAGAGCGCCAAAAAGAGGATCAGAATACAGTTCAACATAAGGATTTTAAATAGTAGTTGGAATAGAAAAACTGTTTTTCGAGATCAAATCAACGTGTTGGGATGTATTGATAAATGCAGAAAACGAATAGAAGGTCAATTTTAATGAGAAAATATCAAACCTCTGTGTAAATTTCTTTACGGAACATTTCCTGTAATCCAATATATCTAACCGTAAACCTTGAGTGTGGGTGGTACAAGGGCACAGGGTTGAAGAGTCTATCCATGAGTAACCCTATATATTTTCTGTCTGCTTTCAACCACGCCATGTCAACAATTTAATATTGTTTATATTCACGTTATATGAGTGTAACCATGTGCGTAACACTCCAACGAAGATCTGTCATATAAATATTTATTGATAGACTCATTATACTAACGTAGGTATATAATGCTAAAATAAACTGGGCCAGAAAGAATTCGAAGAAGTGTGAAATTTATCGATTATTCGAGATTAATTTTATCCAGATTTTGAAACGGAAATAGATCGTAATTTTTCACGATTTTATGACAGTAACAAAAACACTTCAGAACCTGAAATTAACGTCCGCAAGAATAGACAGCGCTTCATGAGAGACTTGATATATGTGTTGGGAGAGGCGAATATTTTGTTTAATTGCGAATATACAGGCTGCCCAGATAATAATGAAACAGAACCATTTTTAGGAACTAAGTAATATTTAAGAAAAAGGGTCAAACCCGTCAAGTTTTTAGGGGACACATTTTTGTAGTATTTTTGAATCCGCCACTTTCAACCCAAAGCAAGGGTAGAAAACACCCGAAAATGACATCGGAGATAGTTTGAGATTTCTTTTCCACGCTCTTGCATTTCTCTTCGCCAGATTCTTTGAATTATATAATTCCACCCAAAACTTTTTAAGAATTTATATTTCAAATTTGAAACACATCTGCAAACAATCACTGACGATACAAAAATTATCGAGTGTGGAGCATTTGCGAGCATGTGCTTTATTGCCTCATACAGGTACTTGGTTTAATTTTTTTTAATATTTCCCTAGAAAAAGTCAAAAATATCAGAAAATAGATCCCCCTTTAATCGACAATTCTGAGAATATTGTAGCTGACTGCCCTAAAGAAGGAGGGTTATGCTTTCCGAGTGTATACAGGATGTTCCTTAAATACATGCTAGTGCATTTTGTGATGTACAAAAATTTTCATTTTCTCTACCAGTGTCATCCATACGGGTTTTACATTGAATTTTTTTGGAGAATAAATACTACCCCACTGGTTTCTTTTAAAATAAAAATTTCTTTTGAGATCTTCATTCATTGTTGAGCATATTGGATCTCATGGGTTTTCTTTGTCCGACGCACTGTTTCCGCTTAAAAAATAAAACTCAGGATCAATTCCTCAAAAATCGGTTGCGGTGTGGAAATGTTTGTCCATCGACTGAAAGCAAATTAAGACCAGATTTATTCCAAAATTAATGAGAATCCAAAAAATATGTCAGATGCTCTGTTCTTGATTAAAATAATTAAATTAAAATTGCTTAGTATGGCAGTACCAAAATTTTATTACCCTGTATCTCAAAAGTTGACTGTTAGGACATACGTTCATACGAAGTTTTTTTCTTGAAATGAGTCAAAGAATCATCTCCTTAAATATTAGCATGTCATTAAGGAACAGCCTGTATATACAGAGTGATTCCAAATAAGACGTGAACCTTGGAGGTGTTAGTATGACTCATTTGCTGTCGTTAGAGCCATATTTATTGATAACCGAAATAAACATTTCATGAGTTATTTCAGTTTGTTGAGGTTTTTAAAAGATGTCTCACCTTAGTCCATTTTTCGTCAATTTTTTCTACGTTGACCAAATTTGATTATAATTTTGGATTATTTTTATCAGAAAAGGATATGATATGTCCGAAAAAAGCTAAAATATGCTGTATTAGATGTTGCAAAAGAATTAGTATGATTTGAAAGGGGATATTTGAAGCAAAGAAAGACAAACAAAGAACTAAATATTTTTATATTGCAACTAAACTTGAAATTTCATAAGAAAATGTATTCATAATTATGTTCGAAATGACCTCAACCATTCCTTATACAAGCAAGGGCCCCCTTTCTAATTTCTGTTACTTTTCGACTGAAATTTACTCTCAATATTCTCGCTAATTCGCGTCCATTCTCTCCACAAGTTATGGACGTGTATTTATTTCTCTTTCAATTACAATTTCTTTTAAACTGCACCTTACAAGAAAATCTATAGGTATTAAATCCAGAATTCTCACTGGCCAAGAAATAGGTCCTCCCTTAGGAGAGAAATCTTTTTGAAATCACCAGAACTCAAATATCTCGGAAACTATTGTTTTTCGGCAACTGAGTCATACTAACAGCTCCTGCAAGGTTCACGTCTAATTTGGAATCACCCTGTATATAGCGTACTTTACATCCTGAACGGTTCGATGGATTTCATCATGTGAGGGCTATAAAATTCGGTGAAATCGTTCTTCGAAGCAAAGTGGAGCCGATGAATACTACATTTTTGTTTCGTTATTTTCACAACACGACTATCGAATGAATGGTAATTAATGGAAGATTCTGAATATTTTCATACATTTGAGCATTATCGATATATCGATCAAATAACCACTGTTGGGCCTCAGGTGTACAGGCTGTTCCTGAATTGATGCAAAAGATTTTAAGAGATGGTTCGTGTCCAAAAATTTTAGAGTGTCTTTCACATGATTTTTTGTTCGGAGCCCCTTTCCCTTCAAGTTACTGCATTTGAAACTGGGGATTTTTTTTTATTGAGAAAATATCTACTTTATGAATAAATAATTCAGAAGAATGAAATTTGGCAGATTGCTAACGCTAATCAATACCTATCACATTTTGACAGTTATTGTCACTCCATAATGTTATCCCAAAGGGGTTGGAAGAACAACCCTTACACTACTTCTCGACTTTTTGATACTTACTCTAAAATTTTGCAAAATAAAAAATGTATTTGAAAAGAAATTCAATACCTTCATAACTATTTTGTATCCTAAATTTTTCGCCTAGAATTATTGGCTCGATTACAAAAATATATATGCACATCAATAGGTCTCTTGCATGTAACACGAAATACCATATGTTTAGGTTTTTCTGAATCTACTTCAATATCAGATCATCATGTATGCCCTGAATATTTCGGTATTGAAAATCGTTAAATGAAAAAGCAATTTCAAATGAGGTGAAACGCACCTGAATCGTTGCTGTGACGGATGACGTAATCAAAATTCACCATCTCCTTGTTACAGCCAATGCTGACTACGTCACGGATAGGCGCCAAGTTTCGATCGTTTTCTCGTTGAAAATTGAACTTTTTGACGGCGATTGAACTTTTTCAGTATTCTTATGGATATAATACTCGATTTCAATCATAAATAAAATTCATGCAAGAGAGCTATTCAGAGACGATATAATTTAATAATAATAATCAGTTATTCTGAAATTGGTCCAATTTCAGAATAACTGAATTTGGTCCAATTTCAGAATAACTGATTATTATTATCAAATTATATCGTCTCTGAATAGCTCTCTTGCATGAATTTTATTTATTTTACTATACAGGGTGAGTCTTTGACCACTGCATTAATTTTAACCAAAGATTCCTCTCATCAAATGAAACGCTTTTTTCATTTACCATTTTTCCAGATTCGGCTCAGGTAAAAAGTTACAAGCGTTTAAAGATTTCACAATGTGCTAATACACTCCCTCATATAAATTATCTATGACATTGTTGGCGGACGAGAATAAGGCATGTTAACGTGGTTTACAGCTTGATTCAGGATTCCAACGCTCAGTGACGGATCCATAAAAGTAGTGAAATTTCTGGAGTTTTCCATTTTAAAACATTCAATGAAGAATATCTCGAAAACGGCGAGTTTAAGGAGAAATTATGAAGAATAATATAATGTTCTAAAATGATGGAATATTCTTGAAATGACTCAAGAAAAACTTTATATGCTTTCTTTATGCTAATTTCGTTTAGTTTTATGAATCCACGAGTCAATAACTAGAAAACCAGTTGAAGTAGAAAATAACTAATATTTGGAAAATATGTATCATAGTTATAGGAAACTTTACGCCAACATTCATTTTATTCGAAAAAAGGATGTCAAAGTAACAAAATAAAAACTGATTATTTTTCAAAATTTCAACAGCCTGTATCTTTTTACCTGCGCCGAATCTGGAAAAATGTTAAATGAAAAAAGTGTTTTATTTGATGAGAGGAATCTTTGGTTAAAATTAATGCAGTGGTCAAAGACTCACCCTGTATATACTATTATACTACAAAAATACTTCTGAAATATTTTCGTTTGCTGTCGGATGAAGGAGTACTTTTCTCGACTTTTATCGCTGCCCTTAGTGTCCATCAAAAATTCCAGCGAATTCTGGTATTATGTTTCGGATATTTTTCACAAAAATGTTTTTTCTTGTTTCTAACTACTTTAGTAATACCATTAGGCGTATTTTGCACATTCACAAACTAGACCGGCGTATTTAGGCCATAACCCTACCCTATAAATTCTAAGTCTCTAATATTTTTGTACCTGTATTACCAAAAAAAAAATCCGGAAAATTTCACGTTCAATTTAAGATATCATGTTCGTATTGCATGTGCCAATTTATAGAGTTTCTGGGAAATATTTTTTCGACATAACCGCGGTGTAGATGAAATCATATTTTTTCTTGATGTTGAAACTTTTCAGGGTTCGAAGTAAATACCCCATGAAAATTTAAGACTTACATATTATCCCCCTGTAAATTCGTTTCTTCACGTAATGTATGAAATCAAATAGCAAATGTTCTACAAGCAATTGTCTTAGCATTCATTTAAGCATCATTCTCGAGTTACCGCTTGAAAGTATTATTAAATATCCTATCTCTCGAGTCGCTAAGTCAGTACATAAATATATAGGGACCCTTTGATCGGTAAAGCAAGCTTTCAACTTGGATTGGATTGATTTGTTTACCGTTCTACGTCTCCAGAAATATGAACCCTAATAGCTTTTCATACTGAACAAACAACACAAAGTGAAAGAAAAATATCCTTCATTTATGAGGGATATTTCACGCTCCTTAATCGGGATCGAGCATTTTTCCTCATGAATTTCATCTATGTTTTTGAGATATACCAGGTATCCCAACAGTACTCATTTGCTCTGTACCTACAGGGTGAGTCTGTTGAAATGCATTGGTCGTAAATTTGAGTAAGAAAATTTGAATGAAGTACCATCTTGGTTATACAGCGTGGAGCGTGCCAAAAAAGTAACATAACTCGTCAGTAATTCTTGTATCAAGAAATATCAAGGAAAATCCTCGCACCTGTCGATTTTTGATTTCCAAAGCAATTCATCCTGTGCTTTTTTGAATTTAATATTTCTCACCCCCTACGCCCCGCACCCCACTACTTGGATTGTGATACATTAAATGGGAGGTAATTTGATAACCTATTCAGCGATGTGGCTAAAAGTAGAAATGGTTGTGCCGTTTTTTGTCGCTCTTGTTCCTCGGAACAGAGTGCTTATCAATTTGTCCAAATGTCTGTAATTTTCGAATATTTGGCTGCAAATGGTCTTAAACGTTTTGGTTCGACTCACTGATCAAGAATCCGTGGTCGGAATCGATTCTGTCTGGCCGGCCGGCCGTCCGTCCGGCCATTAACACGATAACTCTCGAACGGAAGCTAGACAGTTGAAATTTTCAGAGTGAGTTTGAGGAATGAATATCTCGGTTAAGTTCGTTATTGGGCAAATTGATCTGATAGTTTCGGAGTAACGAAAAAAAAAATTTTTTTTACATTACAACTTTTGCATTCAAATTTTTTTAAGATGCAGTTTCATCATAAGAATCCATTGTTGTCATTTTCAACTCTAACAAGCTAATACTTTCGGAAATATGATATTTCAAAGTTTCAATAATACATCGTAAGTTCTATGTATTCACAGAATGTGAAGACAGAATCTGTGTGTGTGAGAATTCATAAATGTCATCTTTTTTAGCTATTAGAGATTGTCAATTCGTATAATTTCTCTTGGAAAGCAAGTATTCGATTCTTGAATTTGTGAATGTATACAAGACTGTTTTGATGTAGTTTATGGAGGCAATAGGAAAGAAGAACATAATGGAATCATCAAAAGAAATTACTGTTCGTTGACACTGACGATAATATTAACTTTTATTAATAATAAAAAAATTATGGGTGATATTAGACTGAATATAATATTGCATGTTGATCATTTGAAATGATTTTGTTTAAACTATTATTCTCGTTATTCTTGAGTTATTTATATTGCTTCGGTTAAACAGTGGTTCTAATCTAATGCAGAAGTAATTTCAAAATAATAATTGTTTCTATTTCATGGACATTTTTCAGAGTTTGCCAGAAAGTAACCATTTAATGATAAATAAATTTACCTAGGTATTCTTTAATTTTGAAATTATTTTATTCTTGTTTGTACAATTTATTCCCAACAAATTTATTTCGAATTCGTAAGAAGAAAGATACAGGTTGTCTCATTCATATTAAAAAGTTGAGGGTATTTCCGGTGAAAGTGGAAGTACAGTCATAACAAAAAATATGACATTAGATGCGTTTGAATAACCGCATCTGTGAATAGGTTTTGGAACACAGATTTTTCACTAGGAAGACATCTGCAATTTCATCAGCAACATCTCATCACCAAGCAATAGATGATGCCTCTGTAAGATTATCTGCTTATGTTTAACTGCAGCAGATGTCACTGTTCCACCAAATGTGGAAGTATGAAGAAGAGCATACCAAACACCTATTCTAGGATATTCAACTGAATCTTTGAATAATATAATAATAATTCATCCATTAAACTTCATGTTTCATCGAAAATGTGTTGAATATGGATATTCGTAATTACTCTATTCTTATCTTGATAAAAACAATATATCATATCGATTATTCAACAGGAATATACAGGGTGAGTCTTTGACCACTGCATTAATTTTAACCAAAGATTCCTCTCATCAAATGAAACACTTTTTTCATTTACCATTTTTCCAGATTCGGCTCAGGTGAAAAGTTACAAGCGTTTAAAGATTTCACAATGTGCTAATACACTCCCGCATATAAATAAACTATGACATCGTTGGCGGACGAGAATAAGGCATGGTAACGTGGTTTACACCTTGATTCGGGATTCCAACGCTCAGGGACGGATCCATAAAAGTAGTGAAATTTCTGGAGTTTTCCATTTTAAAACATTCAATGAAGAATATCTCGAAAACGGTGCGTTTAAGGAGAAATGATGAGGAATAATATAATGTTCTAAAGCGATGGAATATTCTTGAAATGACTCAAGAAAAACTTTATATGCTTTCTTTATGCTAATTTCGTTTAGTTTTATGAATCCACGAGTCAATAACTAGAAAACCAGTGGAAGTAGAAAATAACTAATATTTGGAAAATATGTATCATAGTTATAGGAAACTTTACGCCAACATTCATTTTATTCGAAAAAAGAATGTCAAAGCCACAAAATAAAAACTGTTTTTTTTTTCAAAATTTCAACAGCCTGTATCTTTTTACCTAAGCTGAATTTGGAAAAATGGTAAATGAAAAAATTGTTTCGTTTGATGAGAGGAATCTTTGGTTAAAATTAATGCAGTGGTCAAAGGCTCAGCCTGTATATGTAACTGACGTGGATTTCCCCTAAGACACTACCTTTCGGATAATTTTTGTAAGAAAACTTATGTTTTTGACTACATTCGAATTGTATGAACGAAACAAAGGCTTTCATTTAATTACAAAAAATGTATATAACTTTCTACAGTTGGAAACCTCATGTGAGCTCAAATAATGTGCTTTGTTTCTGTCTGCTGAAGGTGCTCACCATAGACAAGGTGAACCGGTGCAGACGGCTGACATCTTTCTAGCTTTTCTGCTCTATGCACTCCTATGGGTCCAGTGCATTGCTTTCTAGTTTCTCTTTGGCCTCACGTAACGATATCACCGGGTTTCAAAATATCCTTGATTTTTACTCAGGACAATCAAGGATCATCAGATCTCCTCAGATAAATGTTTCAGTGGGGCAGCTAATAGGAGAAAAATATCACTGAACAGGAGAAAATCTCAACAGAGGAGGTAAAATAATGTCTGATCAGGATGTTGGGATTATGGTGTGTTCCTTTCACCTTGGTACATTTTACTGTCTTTACTACAAACAAAATACTTTCGCAAATTCATAACAATGCATAGACTGTACGAAAATAACATTCCACCATTTGATATCAAATTTTTCTGGCTATTTCGATAATTTAGATCAATTCTGCACATGTCATCGGCTCCAAAAACTCTCAATCCCATATCAAATCACTGACCTGTATAACAGGAGAACAAAAATTCTTGGAGGTGTAGGCTCCAGATTAAAATTCTAACAACTCTCATTACAATTTTAATTTCGAACTCAAAGCGAACTGAATATTTAAGTGCCATCTAATAAATTAATGACGAATTAAGGATTAGTCCATCTCCATCTATAGGATATCTGAAGAACTAATAACGCTGTGGCGCCATCCAGCGGTTGGATCCTTTTATGAGTAGACATCTATTGCAGTCTGTCGGAAGCTGAGTATAATTATGTTACAGTGACTATTCAGTCACTGTAGATTGCGAGGTAGAGTGGCTCCATCTCTGTTATTCAATTCCAATTTACCTACTCATTATTTAATTATTATACCTATAAATTGATTTTAAAAACATTGACGTGAACTCAGGAGCTTTTGCGTGCATGCTCTATTGTCTACGTACATGTATTGGACCCTCTACAACGAATTTAGCATCGATATATACCGTTTTCTCAGCTTTTATAATATGTGAATACATCTCATACCATTTTAATGACAGATTTCAGTAGAGAATTGTCTATGATCCCAGAATTATTAATCCTGATATATGTATTTTATTACAATTGAAATACGAAAACGCTTACGCCTCAAGTAACTCCAGGATACGATATTCACGAAACTCTGCTAAAATTAGTGGATCAGCATTCTACAAGTAATCACCAAGATTTGTAGCCAGGTACTGAACTCGCCCAAGGCAGCTTGGTTTCCTGGAAAACTAATAATATTTTCCCAATAGTTCTAACGACTCTTGCACAATTTCAGCGATATCTGAACTCTTGCTACATCATCAAAATGTCAAAACATTTGAAGAAAATTCTATGAAATCATTGAAATCCTGGATCTTCTGTGAATGGTACAGGATATTATTTAATTGGACCTTAGAACATTGAACTGTTCATGGAATTCAACCATTCCGTTTTTGGCGCTCTTGTTCCTCGGAGCAGAGTGCTTATCAATTTGCCCAAATGTCTGTAATTTTCGAATTTTTGGATGAAAATGGTCTCGAACGATTTGGTTCGACTCACTAATCAAGAATCCGTGGTCAAAATCGATTTTGTCCAGCCGGCCGTAAATACGATAACTTTCGAACAGAATGAGCTAGACAGTTGAAATTTTCAGAGTTGGTTTGGAAGATAAATATCTCAGTTAATTTTGTTATTGGGTAAAATCGGCCTGATGGATTCAGAGTAACGAAAAACTGGTTCGTTACTCATGTTATAAAATACCCCTCCTATTCTAGAAAACAAAGTATGAATGCTAATGACTAATGAAACAACCTTAGCTATCATAGAATTATGAGGATTATATGATATTATACGTTTTGGATGATAATATAATGCCCGTGGATAATTCATAGAATGATGGAAATATATACTTTGGTAAGATAATCAAATTGGGTTCGGAATATCTCCAGTAAAAACAAAACTGGAATATTGGGTAAGTTTTAATTGATATAATATAATTTTCAGATAAGATTTGTGGAATGAATATCTCGGATAAGTTCGTTATTGGGTAGAATCGTTCTGGTGGTTTCGGATTAATCATTTTTGGCACTGTTGTTTTTTTACGACACTTTTGAATTTAATTTCTTCCAAGATGTTCATGATGATTCATGTTCTGTCATTAGAATCGATTGATATCATTCCCAACTCTGAGAAACCAATACACAGATGTGATTTGTCAAAGTTTGAACAAGAGCGCCAAAGCTGCTTTCCACAGCGCTTTCCCACTTTCATATTCCATGTATTGAATTTCGAATATTATTCGCAATTAACTAGAATACTCCTAATATGCCCTATTTCACGCATTTCGAGCCAGTATTGCTTTTATATGTCTATTTCAAATGAATTTTACTAATGAAACCTTCATTCACTAGAAAATACAAATATCTCCTTCAACATCTCTGATCTGAAAATATAAAAATATATGTTTCAATAAATTCATCAAAATCATCAATGTAAATGCATATAAATAACTGTGTTCCAACCTCCTCTGAAAGTGACATTTGAGAATTTTTTAAATGGTTTATTTCGGTAAAAATTGTGATAATTCTTATAGATTATAAGTTACTCACGCCTTTTCATTGTTAGTTGTTCTATATTATGTAGAATATTTCCGATTTCGGAAATCCTCGAATCTAGGGTACCAACTATTATAAATGGATAAAAATATGGTTTAACCTTCAATCAAACCTAAATCGGTCCCAATTCTTTGAAATAACTCCATAAGTACCATATTTAACTCGTCTCGACCTGCGATAAATAATTCAATATCGATTCAAAATAATCATTTAAACAAATTGCTCTTCCCTTATAAAAACGAAATGGCATTTCTAATTCTATAAATTCGAACAGCTTCAGGAAATTCATTCGATTCACGTCAAAAATCAAAAGCCGTTGACAACTTTGTTGTTCGAGTGTAAAACAGCGGACCAGAACACTGTAATCGTTATAATATTTGAATATTTCGCAAATATCTCTAGCGATATAGCTCTGAACGAAATTATTTCTAGAACATGGCTGTCAAGTTTTTCAAGGCCCTCGCAAAGTTTAAACGCAGATGGCTATAACTCCGAAACCACTCGGTGGATCTTGTCCATTACCATTATGTACTAATTGCGCCCGAGTTTAATCGTGCTGATGACCGGCTGGCCGGACAGAATTAAGTTTGACCTAGGAGTTTCAGACCATTCTCGGCCAAAAATTCGAATTATTATTATTAAAGAATGGACATTTGGGCAAATGATAGACGTTCCGTTCAGGAGAACAAGCGTGCCAAAAATATGAAGGAACGATAATCTAGTATTCAATTCCGAAATAGTATATCAACAGTCATGATTTATGCTTATAAGTAGGTTTGCATAACATTATAATCAAGGTAAATTCAAATCATCACCTCCGGCATCAATACCACTGTTAATTAAAATTCCTTTCTATTAGAAATTTTCATTAGTTCACATAAAATGTATGTATCAACCACACTAGGCCCCGGAGGGATTCGAACCCTCGATCTCCTGTTTACTAGACAGGCGCTTTAACCAACTAAGCCACGGCGCCTCTTAGAAAGTTTACATTTTTCAAACTAATTCGGAGGTGGAAATAAACATTATGAAAGCACTGCTACCTATGACGTCAGGAGTTTTAATGTTCTCATACAGAGATATATTTCGATTTATTATTTCCATTACTTGGCACTTCGTTTTTTTCACTCGTTTGATGTTTTTGTTGAAAATATATAGAATTGTTATTAATGTGTTAAGTGTTTGTGTAAAAAATTTTAATTTACAATTCGGAACTATAGTGAGGCCAATAATCAAAAACGTTGCCAACTTTTTAGGTATGTTTCGTAATTTTCGCATCGAAGTGTTTGAGATCCTTTTGTCCTTCACATCTGTTCTTTCGCCTCTTTTTGATACCATGACTTTCATAAATTCATATCCGGTTTCCGTACAATTGAAATATTGGTTAATATGGCTTGACTTTTCCATCTGTTAGTAGGCGCTCCCATCTGGAGCGATTTCAGACATAGGTAGCAATATACTCAGCAATATCATGATTTAATTCAAATAAGGTTCACCCAGAGCCATTTTGAAGAACTAACAATTTATTTGCCTCCAGTAATTTTCGAAAATTAATCTTATTCCGAATTCGAGTATATAATGAATGATGCTAAATTCTTTCTATTATATGACCTAAAAGTATTATTTTAAGCTGTAGAATATAAACCTATAATTTATATTCAAAAAATATACCTTGCACTATATTAATGGTTAAGAATAACTACGAAATTACTTCATTTAATGACATTTCACTCATTCGTATAGGTATTTCGATTATTTGTAGAATTAACTGTTCGTATATGAAAACATTAAAAAATTACAGATTGAACATTGAACTAGTAGGTACTAGCAAAGATTTGAATCCGAGAAGTACCAGTTCCAGCCTGTAGAACACGGTGATCACGCTGCTGAACTGTAGTTAGAATAAACATTTTTGCGCGTATGTTCTGGGGAACATCGCGTTATAGTTTTGCCCAAATGTCTGTAACTTTCGAAGTTTTTGAAAAAAATGGTCTCAAACGATTAAGTTCGACACCCCAATGAAGAATTCGAGGTCAAATTTGATTCTGTCCGGCCGGCCGTCCGGCCGTTGCCACGATAACTTGAGAACGAAAAGAGCTAGCGACTTGAAATTTTCAGGGTAGGTGGCGCATCCCAATGCGACGGACAAGTTCGTTAATGGGCATAATCGGCCCAGCGGTTTCCGAGTAATAATTTTGTTTTAAAGCAATATGAATCCGATCGAATTGAAACTTGGTGAGTAGTTGTAGAATATGAACCTAAGCACGTTTGATAAATTTTGTGAGAATCATATGGCTAGAAAATTTTAAAAAAATTATTAAAAAATATTTTTGTTGTCACGATAACTTGAGAACGGAATGAGATAGCGGCTTGAAATTTTCAGGTTAGGATGAGCACCAGAACACGACATTTCGGTTGGTTTATGAGCATAATCGGCCAAACGGTTTTAGAGTTATAGCCATCTGAAATTTTCTGAAATTTCGTGGTTTTTGTTCCTCATTAACTCAAAAAGTACTGAACCGATTGAATTCAAACATGGTTATTAGTTGTAGAATGCCATCGCGAAAATGTTTGCAAAATTTGGTGAGGATAGCATTTGTAGAAAATTTTTAATAAATCATTGAAAATAAAAAAAAAAAAATTTATATATCAGTAACTAATCGTTAGAAATTGATGAAATTTTGCAAGAGCCTTCATAACCTAACTCTACCGCTAAGTTTCAAGTTTTAATACGATCGGTTTAATATTGTTGGAGATTGGAGCATTCTTGTGTGAATTCAGTAGATGGGTGACCGTTGCCTCGATAACTTTCGAACGAAAGGAGATAGGGACTTGCAATTTTCAGGGTAGGTTGCGTATCCGAAAGGGAGAGTTGAGTTCGTTTTTGGGCATAATCGGTCTAACGGTTTCCGAGTTATACCCACCTGGAATATTATTTTCTTGATAACTGAAAAAATAAATATTCGATCGAATTGAAGCTTGGTAACTAGTAGTAGAAAATCAACATAAAGACGTGTTCAAAATTTTGTAAGAACCGTACCACTAGAAAATTCGAAAAAAATGACGAAAAAAAAAATTTTA
The DNA here is from genome assembly GCA_937662695.2 of Halyzia sedecimguttata. Lineage (NCBI taxonomy): Eukaryota > Metazoa > Arthropoda > Insecta > Coleoptera > Coccinellidae > Halyzia > Halyzia sedecimguttata. The sequence continues at coordinate 4,868,556 of OW569414.2, read as the reverse complement.
ATAACCGTACCCCTAGAAAATTTCAAAAAAATCACGAAAAAAAAAAATTGGTTCAAGCACTGACGTGAAGTCAGAAGCTTTTGCACGTATGTTCTATTGTCCATTCTTCTGTATTCTGTGTCCAATACAGAAGAATGGACAATAGAACATACGTGCAAAAGCTTCTGACTTCACGTCAGTGCTTGAACCAATTTTTATTATGGTTATGGATTGAGAATTTTCTATATCAGAAGATTTTATTTCCCAGTAACACCCAAATTATTCAACAAAAATCTGTACCTACCTCAGAAACCATCCGTCAGATATCCCTGAAATTTTGCAAGAGCCTTCAAAATCTTAGGTGGGGTCCTTATTGTTGGACATATTGTTCAGGCTTTATGGTGCCGTTCTGGCTATAAATCTGAAAATACGCGTAAACTGACCTCAGGACAGTTCTTTTCCAAATTTCTAGAAATTTTTTTGTAATTCCAGAGATTTCACCTGAATTAACAACCTTGCTTTTACCCGAATTTGACAATAAGTCATGATTCCAGTAACGTCGTGGAATTCTAAATAAATTCCTGGCATGATTTCACTTAAATACCTAAATCACCTAAATATTTTACAAAGTGAGGTTATATTTACATCATCGGACTGTCTAATCTGCGTTCGGCTGCGCACGGATTGCGAACAAGTACAAAATCTCGTTCAATTAAAGTAGAAAGTTAAAAGTTGGCGAACTGCTACTTGTTATTTGTTAATTGATAATTGTTACTTGGCTGCATGAACACTCTCACGGAGATATATGTAGTTCAACTTTTACTCACTATTTGTAAATGTTAATTGTTACTTGTTACTCGTTAATTTGGGCTGCATGAATCCACACTTATCCATCCATTCCTGAATAAAGGGAATATCATTTTCTGAAAGACTGAAGTTCAATCATCCATCAGCCATTTTTGGCGCTACTGTTCCCCTGAAGTCTAAAGTTTGGCTGAAATGTCAATATTATTCGAATATTTGGTCGAAAATGGTCTCAAACATTTAGTTTCCGAGCGTTTATAAACCGAGGCCCACGGCTTAGTTACGTCCGGCCAGAAGTTGAAATTTGCAGGGTAGGTTTTGGGCATAAATATATTGTTGAATTTGTTGATGGACAAAATTCGCCAAGTGATTTCAGAGTTATAGCCACCTGAAATTATGCTTTCTCGAAATATACCTACCCAGCTGATCGAATTGAAACACGGTAATCAGTTAGAAAATAGGTACCTAAAAGAAAACTAATGAAAATTTTCCTTTATCATGACTAAAAATGAAAAAAAATTTTTTTAAGAAAATCTGTATCCCAGAAACAATCCATCAGATATAGCGGCCTTGAGCCAGTTCAGTACGTGGATGGGTGACCACTCTGGCTATCAATTGAAACAATCGCACCAAAATAGACTGACCTCACGTCAATGTTTTTCCAGTTTTTTCAGATAGTAACAACTTTTCGCTTATGGCCAATTTTCATGAAATGTACGAATTTTTGTACAAAAATGTGGGAAGGCTCCGTGCTCAGGAGCTTTGGTGCTCTCATTCAAACTTTGACAAATCATATCCCGAAAGTATTGGTTTCTCTGAGTTGGAAACAATATCAATGGATACTTATGATAGAACTGCATCTTAAGAGAAATTTAACTAAAAAAGTGGGAAAGCCCTGTGGACAGGAGCTTTGGCGCTCTTGTTCAAACTTTGACAAATCATACCTCCGTAAGTATCGGTTTCTCAGAGTTGGGAATGATATCAACGGATTCTTATGATAGAATTGCATCATAAAGGAAATTAAATTCAAATAGTAGTTTATTTTTCACGATTAAATGAGCAATCTTCAATGTATTAATGCTTAAAAAATTATCAGTAAGAAAAATGTCATTAAACAAGAGCGCCAAAAACAACAGTCCCAAAAATTATTAATCCGAAACCACCAGACTGTTTCTACCCAATAACGAACTTTCCGAGATATTCATTCCTTAAATATACTGTGAAAATTATATTATATGAATTGAAACTCAGTTAATATTCCAGTTTTATTTTTACTGGAGATATTCGGAACCCAATTTTATTGGTATTTCCATCATCATATGGCTTATTCGAGAGCTATTCATGATAGCTGAGATTGTTATCATCATACTTTGTTTTCTAGAACAGGAGATATTTTATATCAAGAATTTTGAATAGAACAAGAAATAAATATGACATCATACTCAGTTTGAAATCTCTCATCTGTAGACAGAGACAATACCTTCTATTTCTCTATGAGATGACAATCATAGAACACTAATATATGACAATGACGACACATAGAATATATCTTACCTAGGGTATATTCTGTGTGATATGTATGAACAGGGATCATCAAATTCATATTTACTATGACAGCATTCTGTGAAATTACAGAATTACTATTTAAGGTTGAAATTTTGAACAATCATATCTCCGAAAGAATGATGAAATTGCATCTTTGAAAAAATTGAACTTGAAATTTGTAATGTAGAAAATAGTAATTTACGTAACAAGTCCGGAAAATAGGGTTATTTTGGACGAATAGACAAAATTCTAGGACGAGCGTAAGCGAGTCCTAGAAGTCTATGAGTCCAAAAAAACTTTTTTCGGGCGTTTTGCGTACTATATTTTTTCGGCAACCGTGTAGAATAACAAATCAATCAGGCGACACATTTCTTTTTTATATATTTTAATTCTTTTCAAATTAAACAGAACAGAAAATATCACATGTTAACAGAAACATTCCAATTCTTATTTATATTAATATTTATATTAAAATTCGAGCAATTACTAATATTGAAGGGATTCAATTTGTTTGATTTTCATATTTACAATGACCAAAACGACGTGATCATTCCGGCCTAGTCCGGGAAGTACGTACTTCCCGGACTAGGCCGGGAAATGCTTCTTTCTCAAAGAAAAAGCGTCCGGGAAGTGGGCACTTTCCGGACGGTTGCCGAAAAAATATTTTTTCTTTCGTTGATCTGAAACCATTTGGCCCATTTTGCCCGATAACGAACTTAACCAAGATATTTATCCCCCAAACCTACTCGGAAAATTTCAACTGGTCATTCCGTTCAAGAGTTATCCTGTCTACGGCAGGACAGGCCGGATAGAATAAATTCTGACCACGGATTCTTGATCAGTGAGTCGAACCAAATCGTTTCAGACCATTTTCAGCCAAAAATTCTAAAATTACAGACATTTGGGCAAGCACTCTGTTCCGAGCAACAAGAGAGCCAAAAAGAATGCCAGAAATTATTAATCCGAAACCACCATACCGATTCTACCCAATAACGAACTTATCCGAGATATTCATTCCTCAAATCTACTCTGAAAATTATATTATATGAATTGAAACGTAGCGAATATTCCAGTTTTTTCACTGGAGATATTCTGTTTCAATGATTTAAAAAAAAATTAGTTAGACGATCCTCACAAAATTTTTGAATAATATCGGTTTTGTATTTTTTGAGTTATTGAGGATATAACAACCAAATTTCAGATGTGTATAACTCCAAAACCGTTTGGCCGATTATGACTATAAAAAAATTCGAATGTCGCATTTAGATGAAAAATCTAACTTGAAATTTTCAAGTTGCTATCTCTTTCCGTTCTCAGGTTATCGTGACATAAAAAATATTTTTTAATATTGTTTTTAAATTTTTCTGGTTATATGATTTTCACAAAATTTCACAAAAATGCTTAGGTGTATATTGTACAACTATTCACTAAGTTTTATATGGGTTGAATATAAAATTATTACTCGGAAACCATTGGACCGATTATGTCCATTAACGAACACGTCCGTCGAATTGGGATGCGCCACCTACCCTGAAAATTTCAAGTCGCTATCTCATTCCGTTCTCAAGTTATCCGCCGGCCGGATAGAATCAAATGTGTCCTTGGATTCTTCATCAGGAAGTCGATCACAATGGTGTGAGACCTTTTTCGGCAAAAAATTTGAAAATTACAGACATGCAGAATGAAAACGCGATGTTCTCCAGAACATACGCGCAAAAAGTCGCGACGATTCTTCAGTACAGTATAACCTCTCTAGTTCGGACGTCCAGTACTGCGGACGCCAGATTTCAAAATCCATAGTGCGGACGCATCTCTAAACTAGTTCAAACAGACAAATTATATCTCCGAAAGTATGCGTTTCTCAGAGTTGAGAATTATATCAATGTATTCTTATGATAGAACTGCATCATAAAGGAAATTCAATTCAAATAATAGTTTATTTATCAAGATTAAATGAGCAATCTGAGAATGAGAACTGCACCATGGAAGAAACCAAATTAAAATAGCTGAAATGAATTTGACTCTCTCTTATAGAACAGGATGAAATGTACGAGTATGAACACAGATCATATAATAAAGCTTAGATAGAATAATTATAGCATTCTGTGAAAACATAGAAGTACGATTCATTATTGGAATTTAGAACTTCATCTTAGCAGAAATTGAATTCAAACATCATAGAAGAATTTAAATTCAACAAGAGTGCCAAAAATTATCAAACCAAAACCAATAGACGAATTCTACCCAACAACGAACTCATCCGAGATATTCATTCCTCAATTCTATGATGAACGATAATATATATCTTTCCTCAAATCTACTCCAATACACCAATATTCCAGTTTTGTTTTTAGTGGAGATATTCTGAACTCAATATTATTAACTTACCATTACCATTCGCATCATCATATGGATTGATCATCGGCATGAAAATATCAACCAACAAAAAGTATGATATTATATTATAATTCTCATATTGATACCATTACTGGAATGAATGACAACGTCAAAGTTGACATTATAACAATTCATAGAATAGCCACAGAATTATTCTATCATTGAAATTTTGAAAAATCATATCTCCGAAAGTATTAGTTTGTTAGAGTTAAAAATGATATGAATGGATTTTTATGGTAAAATTGCTTATTGAAAAAAATTTAATTTGGAATTTGTTCTGTAACAAAAAATTTTTTTTTGTGTTACTCCGAAACCATCTGTCCGATTTTGCCCAGTAACGAACTTAGCCGAGATATTTATCCCCCAAACCTACTCTGAAAATTTCAACTGTCTAGCTCATTCCGTTCGAGAGTTATCGTGCCTACAGCCGGCCGGCCGGATGGCCGGACAAAATGAATTTCGACCACGGATTCTTGATCAGTGAGTCGAACCAAATCGTTTAAGACCATTTTCATCGAAAAATTCGAAAATTACAGACATTTGGGCAAATTGATATGCACTCAGTTCCGAGGAAAGCCAAAAATGTAGGAAAGCCCTGTGGACAGGAGCTTTGGTGCTCTTGTTCAAACTTTGACAATTCTTCTCCGAAATTATAGGTTTCTCAGAGTTAGGAATGATATCAATGGATTCTTATAATAGAACTGATTCATAAAAGAAATTAATTTAAAATCAGATTACGAACTTATATGAGATATTCGTTCCTCAAATCTACTCTGAAAATTATATTAATATCAATTGAATCTTAGCTAATATTCCCGTTTTGTTTCCACTAAAGATATTCTGAACTTACCAAATTATATATTTCCATCATCATATGGATTATCTACGACGGTGTATTCGGGCCAATGTAGAAAATAAAAAATCTGTGAATTACACTAATTGATAGATGAAATGAGTCAATTGACACATTTAATCTGTCAATTAGTATCTATAATTGACAGATTTTTTATTTTCTACATTAGCCCTAACCCACCGTTGTAATTATCCAAGGGCATATAGGGTAGGGATAATTATAATATCCTATACTTGGTCATTTTGCATTCAATCATACTTTGTTTGAACACAGATAGAACACATACAGATAGTCTGTGAAAACAAAGAATTATGATGTATTGTCGAAATTTTGAAAAATCATATCTCCGAAAGTATTAGCTTGTTAGAGTTGAGAATGACATAATTGGATTCTTATGATAAAACTGCATCTTAAAAGAAATTGAATTCTAAATTTGTTATTCAAAAAATATATTTTTTTTCGTTACTCCGAAACCATCGAACCGATTTTGCCCAATAACGAGATTAACCAAGATATTTATCTCTCAAACCTACTTTGAAAATTTCAACTGTCTAGCTCATTCCGTTCGAGAGTTATCGTGTTAACGGCCAGCCGGACGGCCGGACAGAATCGATTTCGACCACGGATTCTTGATCAGTGAATCGAACCAAATCGTTCAAGACCATTTTAAGCCAAATATTCGAAAATTACAGACATTTGGGCAAATTGATTCCGACGGACAAGAGCGCCAAAAATGTACTAGTTTAGACACGATTCAGAAGATTGCTGGGGAGTGCTAGTGTACCAGTGTACGTTTGGTTTGTTGTTAGTTGTTTGGCGTGCAATTCACAACGATTGTTGTTAAAAAATGCTGAATAGAAAGCACACACCGTTCGAGGATGATGTTCAAAATGAAAAATATTGCAGTTAAAAAATGAAGCTGACTCTGAAGTTCAAACCAAAATTTCAGATTATTTCAAATTTGAATACAAATAAATAGATAGATTTAAATGTGATCTCTTGTTCATGAAAATTTTAATTCAGATTATGATTTCTGTTACTTTTTGCGCGTATGTTCTAGGGAACATCGCGTTATAGTTTTTCCCAAATGTCTGTAACTTTCGAATTTTTTGACGAAAATGGTCTCAAACGATTTAGTTCGACTCCCCAATGAAGAATTTGACGTCAAATTTGATTCTGTCCGTCTGGCCGTCCGGCCGTTGCCACGATAACTTGAGAACGAAAAGAGCTAGCGACTTGAAATTTACAGGGTGGGTGGCGCATCCCAATACGACGGACAAGTTCGTTAATGGGCATAATCGGCCCAGTGGTTTCAGAGTATTAATTTTGTTTTCAACCAATATAAATTGTATGGCTAGAAAATATAAAAAAAATTATTAAAAAATATTTTTGTTGTCACGATAACTTGAGAACGGAAAGAGATAGCGGCTTGAAGTTTTCAGGTTAGGATGTGCACCAGAACGCGACATTTCAGTTTGTTTATGAGCATAATCGGCCAAATGGTTTTAGAGTTATAGCCATCTGAAATTTGGTTGTTTTTCGGTCCTTATTAACTCGAAAAATACTAAACCGATTGAATTCAAACATGGTAATTAGTTGTAGAATGCCAACCCAAAGATTCTTGCAAAATTTCGTGAGGATGGTATTTGTAAAAAATTTTAAAAAAATCATTGAAAATTGAAAAAAAAATTCTATATATCAGTAATTATTCGTTTGAAATTGCTGAAATATTTTGCAAGAGCCTTCATAACCTCACTCTACTGCCAAGTTTCAAGTTTTAACACGATCGGTTGAATATTGTTGGAGATTCGAGCATTCTTGTGTGAGTTCAGTAGATGGGTGACCGTTGCCTCGATAACTTTCGAACGAAAGGAGATAGGGACTTGCAATTTTCAAGGTAGGTTGCGTATCCGAAAGGGAGAGTTGAGTTCGTTTTTGGGCATAATCGGTCAAACGGTTTCCGAGTTATACCCACCTGGAATATTATTCCCTTGATAACTCAAAAAATAAATATTCGATCGAATTGAAGCTTGGTAACTAGTAGTAGAAAATCATCATAAAGACGTGTTTAAGATTTTGTAAGAACCGTACCCCTAGAAAATTTGAGAAAAATGACGAAAATAAATTTTAAGAACCCACTACTAGAAAATTTAAAAAAATCACGAAAAAAAAATTGGTTCAAGCATTGACTGGAAGTCAGAAGTTCTTTCGCGTATGTTCTAGTGTCCATTCTTCTGTATTGGTCACCCTTAATCGAATTTCCCATGGTAAATTATGTTCTCCATTCTCCTGTATTGGACACTTAATTCGAATTTACCATGGTAAATTCGAATTAAGAGTGTTTTTTGAATACATAATATATTTTATTTAAAAAACAAATAATTTCTATTTCTCGTGTTGTTGTCAATTTAAATTAATTTAATATATTCTGTTACTCTTATGAATTCATTATTTCATTTAATAAACAACCTATAAGAATAATTCTGTTTTTCTATAATCTAGACAAATAGAAAATCTGGACAACCACCTTGCCATTAACTGTCCGGATTAAAGAGGTTACACTGTATATGGGGTGCGTGGAAATAAAAAATTCATGAACCCGAAAATTATGTCTCCTAGAATTTCCCTGAGAAATATGCCTGGAAACCATCGTAGATTGCTTCACCGAGAAATCCATTAACCAAAATTTTCGAATTCGCATCCGACGCGTCGGCGCTAAAGATATCATGGATCGCAGTGAACAAATGGTGTCAATGTGACAAATTTGAAAAGTGGCCAATTAGTTATCCCAACGACTCTTCGTCTAGCCTCTGTGGCACCCAGGCAATTATCTGCCAAATTATGACACTATCGATCTCTAGGCAGTCGGTACGACCTCAGCATGTGTTGAAACTTATGCGGTTGAGTCGCCGAAGATGCAACAGCGCCGTATGGGACGCTATATGGATTAGGCGCCACCATGAGGAAGATACGTTTTCCGTCTTGACTGGAAGATAAGGGAACGTAACATGTTTAACGGCATGTTGTTGGTGAACATAATTGACGAAACTTGAATCGTTCGAAATTCTTCAAAGCGTTGCTTATTTTTGCACAAATTATTAATATTCCAAATATACCATTTATTTCTCGTTGTGCCTACTTTTAGGTTTTCACTATATATTTTCTCATTACTTGCACCAAATTGAGCCTTATAAAAATTGGTTCAAGCACTGACGTGAAGTCAGAAGCTTTTGCGCGTATGTTCTATTGTCCATTCTTCTGTATTGGACACCCTTAATCGAATTTAACATGGTAAATTATGTTGTTCATTCTCCTGTATTGGACCCTTAATTTGAATTCACCATGATAAATTCGATTAAGAGTGTCCAATACAGGAGAATGGACAACATAATTTACCATGGTAAATTTGATTAAGGGTGTCCAATACAGAAGAATGGACAATAGAACATACGCGCAAAAGCTTCTGACTTCACGTCAGTGCTTGAACCAATTTTTTTTTTCGTATTTTTTTTTCTAGGGGTACGGTTCTTAAAATTTTTTTTTTGTCATTTTTTTCGAATTTTCTAGGGGTACGGTTCTTACAAAATTTTAAACACGTCTATATGTTGATTTTCTACTACTAGTTACCAAGCACCAATTCGATCAAATATTTATTTTTTGAGTTATCAAGGAAATAATATTCCAGGTGGGTATAACTCAGAAACCGTTAGACCGATTATGCCCAAAAACGAACTCAACTCTCCCTTTCGGGTACGCAACCTACCCTGAAAATTGCAAGTCCCTATCTCCTTTCGTTCTAAAGTTATCGAGGCAACGGTAACCCATCTACTGAACTCACACAAGAATGCTCGAATCTCCAACAATATTTAACCGATCGTATTAAAACTTGAAACTTGGCAGTAGAGTTAGGTTATGAAGGCTCTTGCAAAATTTCAGCAATTTCAAACGAATAGTTTTTATTTTGTAGCTTTGACATCCTTTTTTCGAATAAAATGAATGTTGGCGTAAAATTTCCTATAACTAAGATACATATTTTCCAAATATTAGTTATTTTCTACTTTTACTGGTTTTCTAGTTATGGACTCGTGGTTTCATAAAACTAAACGAAATTAGCATAAAGACAGCATATAAAGTTTTTCTTGAGTCATTTTAAGAATATTCCATCGCTTTAGAACATTATATTATTCTTCATCATTTCTCCTTAAACGCACCGTTTTCGAGATATTCTTCATTGAATGTTTTAAAATGGAAAACTCCAGAAATTTCACTAATTTCATGGATCCGTCCCTGATCGTTGGAATCCCGAATCAAGCTGTAAACCACGTTACCATGCCTTTTTCTCGTCCGCCAACAATGTCATAGATAATTCATATGCGGGAGTGTATTAGCACATTGTGAAATCTTTAAACGCTTGTAACTTTTTACCTGATCCGATTCTGGAAAAATGGTGAATGAAAAAAGTGTTTCATTTGATGAGAGGAATCTTTGGTTAAAATGAATGCAGTGGTCAAAGACTCACCCTGTATATCGAGATATTTGAAAAACAAAATTTTAGATAGCTAAACTCCGAAACCATATGACAGATTTTTCCTATTAACGAACTAAACAGGCACATTTGGACTCCAAACATACCCTGAAAATGTCAACTCTCTAACTCATTGCGTTCGAGAGTTATCGTGCTGAGGGCCAGACGGTTAGAATAAATTCTGATCTCGGATTCTTCATCAAGGATTTGAAACTAATCGTTTGAGACCATTCTCGGACAAAAATTCACTAGGATGAACGAGTGAATTATTAATTTGTATACAGCAAGAAGCCACCAGATTAACTGGTCGATTGTTAGATAAACGATCCGGAAAACCTGCAATTTACCAGAGTTCTTCTGTACCCGGTACAACGACACAAAGGCCGTATCTATCCGAAACATGTCACAAGGCAGAACACGATAATTTTTATCGACTAATTGATCGTGGGCTCCATCATCTTGAATGAAGCCGCTCACCTAAACAAATCACACTCTCCCATAATAATATCCATCCGCATATCCATATAATCTATCAGGACTTTCATCTGGAACAGCGACCACTTATGGAGTTACGGGAATCTTCCCACGAGTGGAGACGTCGTTATTTATTCGAGGAACGTGGAGGTTCTGTAAGTAGTGTAGCGGATATAATGGGACTATTGCAGTTGCATTACACATTCCTTCTTAAGGGCTTTAAAATTAAAGGTTTTATTTTGATTTAAATGAATTCTTTAAGAAAAACGCTGACATGAGCATTTTCGCGTATGTTCCAGTTTCTGAAATATATAATTTTTAGAAGACAACTTATAAAAAAATTGGTTCAAGCACTGACGTGAAGTCAGAAGCTTTTGCGCGTATGTTCTATTGTCCATTCTTCTGTATTGGACACCCTTAATCGAATTTACCATGGTAAATTCGAATTAAGAGTCCAATACAGGAGAATGGACAACATAATTTACCTTGGTAAATTCGATTAAGGGCGTCCAATACAGAAGAATGGACAATAGAACATACGCGCAAAAGCTTCTGACTTCACGTCAGTGGTTGAACCAATTTTTTTTTTCGTGATCTTTTTGAAATTTTCTAGGGGTGCGGTTCTCAAAAATTTGTTTTTCTTCATTTTTTTCAAATTTTCTAGGGGTACGGTTCTAACAAAATTTTAAACACGTCTTTATGATGATTTTCTACTACTAGTTACCAAGCTTCAATTTGATGAAAAATTTATTTTTTGAGTTATCAAGGAAATAATATTCCAGGTGGGTATAACTCGGAAACCGTTAAACCAATTATGCCCAAGAACGAACCCAACCCTACTTTTCGGATAAGCAACCTTCCCTGAAAATTGCAAGTCCCTATCTCCTTTCGTTCGAAAGTTATCGAGGCAACGGTCACATCTACTGAACTCACACAAGAATGCTCGAATCTCCAACAATATTCAACCGTTCGTGTTAAAACTTGAAACTTGGCAGTAGAGTTAGGTTATCTAAGCTTTTGCAAAAATTCAAGAATTTCAAACGAATAGTTACTGATATATAGAATTTTTTTTTCAATTTTCAATGATTTTTTAAATTTTTTTTACAAATACTATCCTCACGAAATTTTGCATGAATTTTCGCGTTGGCATTCAACAACTAATTACCATGTTTGAATTCAATCGGTGTAGTATTTTTCGAGTAAATGAGGAACAAAAAATAACCAAATTTCAGATGGCTATAACTCTAAAACCGTTTGACCGATTATGCTCATAAACAAACTGAAATGTCGCGTTCTGATGCACATCCTAACCTGAAATCTTCAAGCCGCTATCTCATTCCGTTCTCAAGTTATCGTGACAACAAAAATATTTTTTAATAGTTTTTTTTTAAATTTTCTAGCCATACGATTCGCACAAAATTTCACAAACGTGCTTAGGTTCATATTCTACAACTACTCACCAAGTTTCAATTCGATCGGATTCATATTGGTTGAAAACAACATTATTACTCGGAAACCACTGGGCCGATTATGCCCACTAACGAACTTGTCCGTCGTATTGAGATGCGCCACCTACCATGAAAATTTCAAGTCGCTAGGTGTTTTCGTTCTCAAGTTATCGTGTCAACGGCCGGACGGCCGGCCGGACAGAATCAAATTTGACCTCGAATTCTTCATTGGGGAGTCGAACTAAATCGTTTGGGACCATTTTCGTCAAAAAATTCGAAAGTTACAGACATTTGGGCAAAACTATAACGCGATGTTCCCCAGAATATACGCGCAAAAAAGGGGGAAAGCCCTGTGGCAGGAGCTTTGGCGTTCTCGTTTAACAAATCATATCTCCGAAAGTATTGGTTTCTCAGAGTTCGGAATGATATCAATGGATTCTTATGATAGAACTGCACCATAAATTCAAATACTAGTTCAATTATCAAGATTAAATGAGCAATCTGCAATGATTCGATCTCGTGGAATGGGTTGTTGCAACTTACACTCGGTGCATAGTTTTCACAACTCGAAATACCTAAGGAAAGTACCATCGAAATGTCTAGAGCAAGGCTGGGGACAATCATAGCAGATTGTCCATTTATTCCTGATATTTGAATAGGTTATTTCTATAATATAATTATTTCAATAGTTCATTTAATTTGTGTGAAATATTAAATCCGTATTTTATATTTTTGCTTTCTTTATTTGAAAACTTATCTCATTATACGACCAAAGGCAGTGCGCGTCAAAATTATGGAACAAATTCTTTTTCTCAGAAGAAAAATATTTGGCAACAAAATCCTGAAACAGGTCAATTTTTGTTTCACTTTTACTAAATTTTTATACATTTTTGAAGGATTTTGTTGCACCCTGTGCCATCCCTATCAAGCCTCTGAATTCTTTGAATAGGGAAAGTGGGTCATGTAGTACTTTTGCAAGGTCTTTGTATCTTCTTTACAGGCGTGCAGATATTTTCAAGAAAACAATTTTCTTTTTTGAAAAATAGTAAGTTCAAAGAGGTTTTCAGTATGTGCACTTTGTTGTCATGGGTCATGGCTCATTAACTTTGAGACGATGGTACCTGATGAAATTTGTCACCGAATGAAAGTCGACCATTACAGATTTGTTCATGCACAACTTTCAACCCCTTTCAACCGCCTCACATATTTTTTGTCCATTAAAGGGTACCACCAAAGTAAATGAGCCATGACAAAGTGCACATACTGAAAACCACTTTGAACTAACTATTTTCAAAAAAGAATTTTTTTCTTGAAAATTTCTGCACGCCTGTAAAGATGATACAAAGACCTTGCCAAAAAAGTACCACATGACCCACTTTCCCTGTTCAACAAATTTAGAGGGTTAATGGGGATGGCACAGGGTGCCAAAAATGCATAAAAAGTGAAACAAAAATTGGCCTGCATCAGGATTTTTTGCCAAATATTTTTCTTCGGAGAAAATGTATTTGTTCCATAATTTTGACGCGCACTGTAGATTATTAAAATACAATCCTCTTTTCATAATTTCATACCACTAACACATTCATTCTGTATTATGAACCTTAACTTTAGAAAAAATATTTGATACACAAATGAAGATCAGTATTTCAGGATTTTTTTGCAAGCAACATTATGAAAATACTCTATACACGAACATGTCTCACTACTTAAGGAAGCAAAATGTAATATTAACCTCGGTGGTCAACGAACAGTTATTTCTTTTGATGATTCCATTATGGTGTTCTTTCTTATTGCCTTCGTAAACTACATCGTTAAAATGATCCAATTCTAAATCTTCTGAAACATCATCCCCAATATTTATATACATAAATTATTCAATATGTATGATGTATTATTGAAATTTTGAAAAATCATATCTCCGAAAGTATTAGCTTCTTAGAGTTGACAATTATATCAAAGGATATTTATGGTGGAATTGCATTAAAAAAAAATTGAATTTGAAATTTTTAATGTAAGGCAAAATTTTTTTTTTTCGTTATTTCGATACCATCCGGCCGATTTTGCCGAAAAATGAACTTAACCGAGATATTTATGTCCCAAATCTACTCTGGAAATTTCAACTGCCTAGCTCTATCTGTTCGAGAGTTAACGTGTAAACGGCCGGACCGGCCAAACAATCGATTATGACCACGGATTCTTGATCAGTGAGTCGGACCAAATCGTTTAGGACCAGTTTCATCAAAAAATTCGAAAATTATAGATATCTAGGCAAATTGATAAGCACTCTGTACCGAGAAACAATAGCGCCAAAAAGGTCAATTTTTAACAACGCACTTTTACTTAGTAGGTCGCATGACAATGTGAAGAATCCCTTTCAATCTAGTTTCAAAGGAATCCTTGATTTATTTATCAGACTAACATTTCCGATCTAGGTACCACCCGAAAGAAAATATGTATTGAAAGGAACGTGTTGTATTTTACTTTCTGGACTGGCATGGGTCATCTGTTTCATGTAAGACAAGAGACCTCCGAACTGTTGCAGGGAGAGCATGGCGCCAAGCTAGAGGCTCCGTATAGTTAGTGCACTAGGAACGTCCGATTGTGAATACAATTCCGAACATAGACATGGGGAAATATGTGGAAAGGAAATGTTTTTTTTGACTTTGTAGGCATGATTCACAGTCCGACAACTGTTAATTCTTGAGAGTATCGAACCTGAGTCATTGTGGGAAGAAAGTTTATGTTAGAAACATACCTGATGCGAAGTTTCCGAAATACTTATACGGAAAAGTTACCTACCTATACTCCATTCACTTTTATAAAGTCTCCCGGTTGGCCATGAAATTTTGACACATTTCACCATGTATATTTTGAAAATGTTAGGTTATAGTCATTTTCCTGTCAGATAACCACGCCACGTTGTCCTCTCTACATAGAAGTCGTATTAATTACGTATTTTCACAATGTGAATTTACTACGGGAAAATGATGAATTTGAGAAGATATTATGTGAATTCAATAATTCCCCAGTCCTGGCGGCTATAGAAGAAAATGTTGGAACTGGTTGGAAGATTCAATTATGCTATTTTCTTGTATGGAAATCAAGAATCAAGTGTTGCAATTTTATTGAAAAATAATGGATACAGTAGTCCCTTACTTTGTTATAGTTCATTTGAAAAAAGAATAAAAGTACCCGAATAACCTGACAGGAAAACTTCTCAACGAACATACGTATCTATATGGAATTCCCCACTTTTCGAAATTCTGAAGAAATAAGCCCACAGAAGATATTTAAATACCTTGTTGCATAACTTGAAATACACCAGTTTCAAAATGTAGTAGTACTAAGAAACCCAAGCCATTCTTATACCATTATATAAAACATAATTATAGTAAACTTAGTAATTTCATTCGAGAGTTCAACATGTCAGAATGAAGTTTTCTTATTGCAGATTTCGGTTCTGTATCTGTATCTTCTTCAAAACTACTTTCGGCATTTTCAATTTCAAAGCGAAGAGTTCTTAATTATATTCGAAGATAATGATCTGTACCTGTGATAATATTTTTTCTAAGATTGAAGCTTACATTATGATAATTTTGAGAGCAGAAATCGGCAACATCTCTGCGAACTGTTTTGACCTTGACGATATTTCAGCTGTGCCAACCTGCCTCTGTCTAATACAAAAACCTGATAGACCTAAATCATGGCCAACCAGGAGACTTTATAAAAGTGAATGGAGTATATTTTGTTCTTCACTAAATGGTTCCTTTCTGGGTTTACTCTCCCAAACTCTGACAACTATGAATTAAATAAATAATCTATCATTTTGAAATTGCTCCTGCGTTAGAAAGACAAGATATTTGTCAGGAGCACTACAGGGTGTTTCATTGGTAAATAAACATACGTTAACCTGAGGTAGAGCTACTCTATACGAGTCCAAAAAACCTATATATATGATAGGTCTAATCAGCTCCATAGTCGAGATACATGGTGATTTATACAGTGCGCATCAAAATTATGGAACAAATTAATTTTCTCGTAAGAAAAATATTTGGCAACAAAATCCTGAAACAGGTCAATTTTTGTTTCACTTTTACCAAACTTTTATGCTTTTTTGAAGGATTTTTGTTGCACCTTGTGCCATCCCCATCAGCTCTTTAAATTTTTTGAATAGGCAAAGTGGGTCATGTGGTACTTTTTTGGCAAGGTCTTTGTATTTTATTTACAGGCGTGCAGAAATTTTCAAGAAAACATGTTTTGTTTTTGAAAAATAGTTAGTTCAAAGAGGTTTTCAGAAGGTGCACTTTGTCATGGCTTATTTACTTTGAGACGATGGTACCTGATGAAATTTGTCCCCGGATGAAAATCGACCCATTACAGTTTTGTTCATGCTTTCAACTTTCAACCCCTACGAACCCTTTAATGGAGAAACAAAATGGGGGGGGGGGGCGTGATGGGGTTGAAAGAGGTTGAAAGTTGTGCATGAACAAAACTGTAATGGTCAACTTTCATTCGGTGACAAATTTCATCAGGTACCATCGTCTCAAAGTAAATGAGCCATTACAAAGTGCACATACTGAAAACTTCTTTGAACTCCCTATTTTTCAAAAAAGGAAAATTTTTTCTTCAAAATTTCTGCACGTCTGTAAAGAATATATAAAGACCTTGCCAAAAAAGTATCACATGACCCGCTTTCGCTATTAATAAATTTTAAAGGCTGATGGGGACGGCACAGGGTGCAACAAAAATCCTTCAAAAATGCATAAAAATTGAGTAAAAGTGAAACAAAAATTGATCTGTTTCAGGACTTTGTTGCCAAATATTTTTCTTCTGAGAAAATTAATTTGTTCCATAATTTTGACGCGCACTGTATATATTCGCCAATATTTTTATTGGTTATACCTTTTCAACCACCAAGTAGAATCAGTTGATATTTGGAACGTAAAATACACTTCCATGGGTCTATCGATTAATCTTTAAATTGATTAAGAAATATAGGTCCGTATTAGAAAAATTTTGAACTCCTCGCAAGCTGAGATTCAACCCTGTATGAAGGAATATTGAAATTTGATTAGAAATTTTGGAAAAAGCAGAAAATTTTCGATGGGATCAGTAGATTTCAGTGTCCCGCATGACATTTCAAAATTTTTATCGAATGATTTAGTTCTCAAGAATGTCGTATATTAACATAGAATTCGAAAAATTGTCAATTGCGTAGATCGAAAATTTGTATTTTTTGATATTTCAATAAATTATTTCTATCATTCTTCAAAAAATATTGATTTTGAATATTTTATTCAAAATGATCAACGATGAAAAAATAGATAAAAAATAAATGAAGTAAAAGAAATCATAAAATGTGCTCAAAAGTGCCACTGTTTTCTCGATGTATATTCTTGATCTTTTCAAATTATGTCTTATAGCCTAATTATGGATATTATTGCAGCCAACTTCAATACGTTGCAAGAAAATATACTCAGTTCTAATCTCAGACGCATAGACTAAAAATTTCAAATACATATCCCCATATGAAATACTCGACAGGACTGAAATCTGGAAATCGATTTTCAAATAATAAGAGATCAGACCAAAATACTGTCGATGCCAGTTGTCAAAATTTATGTCATAGATTTTGTTTTAGCCTACTTGAATGAACACTAGTGGAATACATCACAAATTGATAATGCTGATGTATTTATTCAATGACAATCAGCAAATGTTTACGAGGGATGGATTCTTTAATTTGAGGAATTCGCGTGGTTGGGCTGAATAAAATCCACATGCAGTATTGTTTACTCATTCGGTTATTAATTTTTCTACTGTTTTTATTCAAAATCCATATTTTTTGAAAAATAATTTGTGAGAATATCGAGAACGGCAAATTTTCAATCAGTGGAACAAACAATTTTTCGAATAAGATCTTAATGTACGACATTTTTGAGAATTAAGTGGAATTTCACTAACGAATTAAATATTGCGGTAAATATTTTGATGAGTCAAATATCGTGCGGGACACTGTGATCTACTGATTGCCAACGAAAATTTTCTGCCTTTTCCGAAAATTCTAATCAAATTTGAATATTCCTTCATACAGGGTGTTGTATCTCAGGTTGCGAAAAGTTCTAAATATTCATGGCTCATGAGGAAATAATATTCCAGAAACTGTTGGGCTGATTATGGCCAATAGCGAACTCAACTCTTCCATTCAGATGTGCAACCTATCTTGAAAATTTTAAGTCTCTATTTCCTTTCGTTCGAGACTTGTCAAGGCAACGCTCACCCATCCAGCTACTGAACTCACACAAGGATGCTCGGATCTCCAAGAATATAGCTCCGATCATGTTCAAACTTGGAACTTGGTAAAAGAGTTAAGTTTTGAAGGCTCTCGCAAAATTTCAGCGATATCGGACGAATAGTTTCGGATAATGGAATTTTTTTCAATAATTTTCTATGATTTTTTAAAAATCTTTCAACTATACGATCCTCACACAATTCTGCAAGAATTTTTGCGTTGCCATTCTACAACTAATAACCATGATTGAATTGGATTGGTATTGTATTTTTCGAGTTATTGAGGAAATAAGAACCAAATTTCAGATGGGTATACCTCCGAAACCGTTCTGCCGATTATGCCTATAAACATACTCAAATGGCGCATTCAGATTCTTTACCTTACCAGAAAATTTCAAGTCGGTATCTTTTTCCGTTCTTAGGTTATCGTGACGTAAATAATATTATTTAATAATTTTTTAAAACTAGCGATACGATGTTCACAGAATTGCACAAACGTCCTCAAGTTTATACTGTACAACTACTCACCAAGCTTCAATTCAATCGAATCAGTATTGGTTGTAGACAAAATTATTACGCGGAAATCATAAAGTCGATTATGCCCATTAACGAACTTGTTCAATCTATTGGGATGCGACATCTACCCTGAAAATTTCAAGTTGCTATCTCTTTCCGTTCTCAAGTTATCGTGGCAACGGCCAGCCGGATAGCCGGACGGCCGGCCGGACAGAATTAAATTTGACCTCGAATTCTTGATCAGGGAGTCGAACCCAATCGTTTGAGACCATTTTCAGCGAAAAATTCGAAAATTATAGCCATTTGGGCAAAATGATAACGCGATGTTCCCCAGAACATACGCGAAAAATAATGGATCTAGGAACTACGATAAAAAGGTTAGCGGTTATGAAAACTTGGGTGATAAAACTTACGATTCCTTTTTCGGTTCCAACATCTATGGCAGAAGAAACTTCATCAAGTCAAAAAGTCCAGAGGATAAAATGACGAATATGAAGATTCGACTTCACAATTCGAAACAAAACATCAAACAAGAATTACATGATAATAAAAAAAATGGGTTCAAGCCCTGTGGACAGGAGCTTTCTGGCGCTCTAGTTCAAACAGACAAATTATATCTGGTATTGGTTTCTCAGAGTTGGGAATTATATCAATGTATTCATATGATATCACTGCATCATAAAGGAAATTTAATTCAAATAAGAGTTTATTAGATAAGTAATAATAAATTACCTTGTAATTGATAAAAAATTTCCTGATCTACGTTCACCAAACTACAGAATTATGCTTTCAATATTTACGTAATATTTTCAAACATTTTCGGGTGAGGTCCCCGTTGCATCGCTAAAATACGAGTATTTCAACCCCAATATTTTTGAAGTTACAATATTCCCTTCTGTCAAGTTGACATGTATGTATGAGAATTCATGTATGTATGAGAATTCATACATAGAATAATAATTATATCAATCTGTGAAATACGATTTACATTGAAATTTAAAAAAATCATATCTCCGAAAGTATTAGCTTGTTAGAGTTGAAAATGATATGAGTGGATTCTTATGATAAAACTGCTTATTAAAAAAAAATTGATTCGGAATTAGTTTCGTAAAAAAAAATTTTTTTTTTGTTACTCCGAAACCATCTGTCCGATTTTGCCCAATAACGAACTTAGCCGAGATATTCATCCCCCAAACCTACTCTGAAAATTTCAACTCTCTAGCTCATTCCGTTCGAGAGTTATCGTGCTTACGGACGGCCGGCCGGCCGGACCGGCCGGACAGAATGAATTCCGACCACGGATTCTTGATCAGTGAGTCGAACCAAATCATTTAAGACCATTTTCATCGAAATATTCCAAAATTACAGACATTTGGGCAAATTGATAAGCACTCAGTTCCGAGGAACTAGAGCGCCAAAAACAAAGATCAATAATGATCAATAATTTGAAAGATACCTACAAATTGTTGGAACCATAACAAAGCAGATATCCTAACCAGTCAACCCCATCATTCCTCTCCCTTCCATACCTATCCTACCCAGTTTTAA
Source organism: Halyzia sedecimguttata (assembly GCA_937662695.2). NCBI lineage: Eukaryota > Metazoa > Arthropoda > Insecta > Coleoptera > Coccinellidae > Halyzia > Halyzia sedecimguttata. Next base: position 4,848,176 of record OW569414.2, on the reverse strand, counting down.
AAAGAATTGTTTGTAATGGAGTAGGCATATACATTTTCCTGTGCCCCCTGTATCGGTGGATTCGCGTTCTGGCGGACGATCGTTGGAAGAAAAATTATGTATCCACATTTGTCAGTACGTTGTCTGTGATTTCTTATCTATTCCAACGTTCAGTTCCGGCGATGTTGTGTTTTTGATTTTATCTTGTTATTGTTGTTTTATGTTTTGTTTCGAATTGTGAAGTCGAAATCGTCATATTCGTCATTTTATCCTCTGGACTTTTTGACTTGATGTAGTTTCTTCTGCCATATGACGTTGGAACCGAAAATGGAATCGTAAGTTTTATCACCCAAGTTTTCGTAACCGCTAACCTTTTTTCGTAGTTCCTTTCTATTATTTTTTCCCATTCCCTTAGAGTATTATTCTTCAAATAACCCCTCCTCCTGTCTTCCCCTTTTCCAACATTTTTGCGTACGGATTCTTACTATACTTACGTAAATATTCTTTTAGAATTTATGGTTTGATAATGGTGTAATGCTGAAACATGTCACCTAGATGATCTGAATAAAAGGTTCCATAAGTCGAAGTGTTTTTTAAAATTTTCTCCTTCCTCAATAACTATTCAACCTTAACGATAAAACAATTATTTTCTAACATTTCGGAGATCAGATCTGACTCCTTCGTCAGCCACCAAGCTAAAATCTTCAGAATTATTTTTTTGTTGACAGTTCTTCTGAAATTCAGCAAACTCAAAGAGAAGATTCGTACCAAAATCGACGAAATAGAGCCCCAAATCTGTGGAAATATAATAGAAATTTTCATCAGAAGAGCATGGTCATGCAAACGTAGCCGTGGAGGCCATTTTGCTGAAACTGTTTTTCATTGATAACGGCAAATAATCCTTTATTGAATTAAACAAGAATTAATTGAATTTTCATGAAAAAAATTGGTTCAAGCCCTGTGGACAGGAGCTTTTTGGCGCTCTTGTTCAAACACACAAATTATATCTCCGAAAGTATTGGTTTCTCAGAGTTTGGAATTATATGAATGGATTCCTATGATAGAAGTGCATCATGAAAGAAATAAAATTAAAAAAAAAAAGTGTCGTTTAAATCAATGCTTCAACGCTCTAATGCTTCAAAATTTGTTATTAAATTTGTTTATCAAGATTGAATGAGCAATCTGCAATGATTCAACCTCGTGGAATGGGTTGTTGCACTTGTTGCAACTTACACTCGGTGCATAGTTTTCGAAACTCGAAATAAGTAAGGAAAGTATCATCGAAATGTCTAGAGCAAGGCTGGAGACAATCATAGCAGATTGTCCATTTATTCCTGATATTTGAGTAGGTAGTGTATTACGAACAAATTATCTTAATAGTTCAAAATATATTAATAAAATAGTATCATCTTTTCATTTCATAATTTAAAAATTAATAGTTCATACCACTTACACATTCTTTTCTGTATTATGAACCTTAACTCAAGAAAAAATGTTTGATACACAATTGTAGATCCATATTTCAGTATCTTTTTGCTAGCAACATTATGAAAATACTGTATATACTAAATAGGAACATGTCTCACTACTTAAGGAAGTAAAAGGTAATATTAACCTCAGTGGTCAACGAACAGTAATTTCTTTCGATGATTCCATTATGTTCTTCTTTCCTATTGCCTCCATAAAATACATCATCAAACACAGACAGATTCTGTGTTCACATTCTGTGAATACATTGAACTTACGATGTATTATTGAAACTTTGAAACTTCTCGGAATCTCGGAAAGTATTAGCTTGTTAGAGTTGAAATGATATAACAATGGATTCTTATGATAATAATATAAGTTTATTCAGAATTTCTTACAAAAAACGAGTAAACTATAAACTGTGGAGTTAATTACTTCAGAGAAGTGATAACTGTGTACAGCTATTTTGCAACTCAAAAAAAATTTCCTTTCTAATCGACAAAGTAAAATAAGGTAGGTATGCCAACAAAATAACTTTGACTTAAATACAATGAGTTTTGTGAGAATATAAACCTCTTGAATTATTGACTGCAATACACTATTTGAAAACCAAAAATTAATTCTATATTCTGATATTATATATGTAAATGATAAGTTTTTTATCTGGATTATATGTTGCATCTATCGTTTGTGCTTCTCTTAGTCAGTATTTGGTAGCCTATGTCTGCATCAGGATATGTGTCTAAATTGGTGGGGTTTTCTTTTCATTATTTATTTATATTTCCAATATTTTTTCTGCTTGATTTATCTGTTTGGTTTATGTTTGATTTATAAGTTTGTGGATGAGAGTTCTGTTTCCTTGGATAAGCCATCTTTTTATTTCTTTTTTGAATTTATTAATATTTCGTATACCCCTTGTGGCGAAGTTTCATTCCGGTTATATTTCCCCTTTGTGGTGATTTTTCTTTGAATATCTTTTTGTGAGTTGATGAGTGTGGATTATAGCGTTTATTCTTTCGTATATCAGATGGCCCTGGTCCAGAATCAGGGATAGTTGGGTTTTGTTCTCTCTTTAGGATACTTCGGTCGTTGTGTATATTTACTGGAGTAGATGGAGCACTTTTTATTTTGTTTTCTTCTTCTTCTTCTTCCGAGGTTTCTAGATCCTCTAATGTATAGATTTCCTGTCCTACTACCAGTTTATTTCCCGTTATATACAATTTCTCAGATGAATTTGCTCTGGCCTTTATTAAAAATAATTTTAGTTTCCTGATCTCTTGTCGTTGCCGTAATGTTAAGTCATTTGCAATCGAAACGCTTGAACCTTTCAGTTTTTTAACGTTCGTAAGAATTTTCTTCTTATTCTGGTACGAAACAAATTCCACTTTTATCGGGCTATTTTCTTGCTTTCCAAGTGTATAGCAATCATTTATTTCGGATATATCAACTTCTATGTTTAAAAGGCGATTTAGCTCCTGACAAATATATCCTGTTGATACTTCACTGTTTCTTTTCAACCCAAATATCACTAAGTTGTTTTTATTACACCAACGTTCTGTCTTTTCCAATTTATCTCTCAAATCCTTATTTTCCTTCTCTAGCGACTCATTCCTATTTTTTAGTGCTTGAATTTCTAATAGTAGCCTTGTCTCTGTTGCTGCGATGCAATTCTTCACTTCTTTTTTCACACCCTTGATCTCCTCTAAAAGTTGTTTTAGCGTTACCTCCTCTATTTCCTCGTTTGGCATCATCGGTTTTGTATCTTATGGTGTGGTACCCTTTAGATTTACGATTAATATCTGCCACGATTATTCTAATCAACAGATGCGGTCGTATGCAGTTTTAATCGAATAATCGCTTTTATGTATAGACAGGATTGCCGTGGTGGATCGATTACATTAATTATTCTATACGAACTCACCTCAAAGTAACTAAATAGTTATATTATATTATTTTCAGTTTGTAGTACTTCATTGGCACTTTTTTAGCCTCAATAATCACTTATTTATAGGGTTTGTTTTACTTCATAAGTACGGTTCTATCAGACACCTGTTACCCTGTCGATGTCTACACACACACTGAATGATGAATGATGAATGATGAATGATGAATGATGAAACTGAATCTTAGAATAATTGGAATTCAAAAGTTGTTATGTAAAAAAAAATATTTTCTTTCGTTACTCCGAAACTATTAGACCGATTTTGCCCAACAATGAACGTAACCGAGACACTTATCCCTCAAAACTACCTACTCTGAAAATTTCAACTGTCTAGCTTATTCCGTTCGAGAGTTATCGTAATAACGGCCAGACAGAATCGATTTCGACCACGGATTCTTGATCAGTGAGTCAAACCAAATCGTTCAAGACCATTTTCAGCCAAAAATTTGAAAATTACAGACATTTGGGCAAATTGGTAAGCACTCTGTTCCGATTAAAAAGAGCGCTAAAAATACGTTTTCCGTATAGATAAAAATGAAAACTCTAATTGGAAAACCCTTAGATATCTATCAAGAATTAATAATTCGTATATGACCAGTAACTATCCTAGTAACCGACTTACTTTCTGTAAGAGGGCCACATTTATTTTATTTTACAAATGATGAAAGGGAATAGGTGCCTATCTACCTTTCTTTATAAAAGTAAGAAATATTAATTGCTCCACTATAAATATTACACCACCAAAAAAAATCATCAAAATCCCTCCGTACAATATGAACCATAACACATTACGCGTCATAGTAATTTCGCACATGATCTCGCATCATTTAATAGCAATACAAACAAGAATCAATCAACCCACAGCATTAACCTATCAAAATCCAAACCAAATATTTGTATACTCTCCATTTCTATTGGCAACAGGCGTGGTTTAGATGACGTCACCATGCCAGTGAATCTCGACCTAAAACAATTAATGGATATGGTCAAATCTCAACAGAGAGGCTGAGAGTGTTAAGGAGCGCATCCACAGGGTTCAGATTGGGTTGTGGGGGTGACTTGCAGCGGACCCACAGAGTTCGATGGTATAGTTGGTCCTATTAAAGTTATTAGTCAATTAACCGAGTGTTGATGTCGATAAGTCGAACACTTCTTAGGGTTGGTTTCTCGAAGATGTTGGAGGAATTTAGTTTGACAGCCAGTGACAGTTTTCAGGGTTGTGACACTACGCACTTCAGTAATTACTCAACGCCTTTTTCGGTTAAAGACATTTTGAACATGAACATGACGCAGGAAACTGAATATTTTCACAGTAATGCAGTTGTGAAGAAGGAAAATGACGTTGATGGGGGACATTACGGTTGGGAGGAAGGATGGTTCGCTGGAGGTCAGTTTCCACATAATTACAACGGATACGCGAGTTCAAATAATACAGAGTGTTTAGTTGAAAAGACGATGGATTTTTATGGGAGGCAGCAGGAACTTTCAACGATAGCGAAATTGCATGAATTCGCTAGGAGTACTAGTCCAAGTAAGTTCGAAAAAAGATTATTTTAGTAGTTATATTGAAAAATCTTATCATTTTTACTGGGATGATTTTAATATACAGGGTGTTTGGCAGAACGTTGAACATACGAAAATGGTAGATAGGTGGGGTCATCTGCTACATACTCAGCCCTGATTTATTTGAGCCTGGGCCCAGGATATTAAAAATAAAATTGTTTTGCTTTCTTCTAGTTTCACCACTTTCTTAACTTTAAAGTTTTTATTGAAAATGGGTAAATAAGGCAATATTTTTGTTTTTTTTTTCAATCTTTAATATTGGCACCTTGCAGTATTAAATTTAGCAAAACATTTCAATTTCCGTAAAGGTAGAGTTTCGTCGAAAATTTCCTATTTGATAAAATCATGAAATAACTCTTAAAGGTTTTTTTTTATTAAAGCAAATTACATACCATTAGAAATTTCACACACTAGGGATATTTTGCTAGAATTGGGACTCCTGAATAATTTTTTTTGTTTGTTTTTTTAATGCAAGTTGAAGTTAAGATTTAAGAAATTGTTTACATCCTTCTGTTAGTTTGAGGACTCATAACTCATTTTCTATCAAACATCTGACTAAAGGAATAATTTTATAAGAATCTGCCAACATTATAGATTAAAAAAAACGAAAATATTGCCTGTTTTACCCATTTTCTATTAAAATTACACTTTAAAGTTAAGAAAGTGGTGAAATTAGAAGAATGAAAAAATTTTTCTTTCAAGTATCCAAGGTGCCAGGGCCAAATTAATTAGGGCTGAGTAAGTAGCAGATGAGCCCACCTATCCATCATTTTCATATGTTCATTATTCAAATTTTGAATAAATTAAACAAAGAGTTTGCACAATTATGTTATGTTGAAAATTTAAGCACTTTGTAAAAATTCAAATTGGAAATTATTTCATTTCAGAAAATGAATATGGATTAATGTATGGAAAAATGTATGACAAGGTAATATTTTCGATAAATTCACTCCTACAATAAAATGTCTATTTGAGCATCGCATTTATATCACTTTGACATCGATAAAAAAGCTGCATCGTTTTTTACAGCGATAAAACACTCTCCAGCTCGAAATCAAGCCGTACTGGCTCGTTTCCTAGCAACATAACAATATGGCTACCATAAAATTAAATTCGTGAATTTATCTAGCTAAAAATCACTCGAGCATTTTTTTTAAGATCGGATAAACTTCTATTTTGTAAACTCAAACTAGATTGCTTTCAAGCAATTTAAACTCGAACAAACGAAACTTATAAAAACTCTCCAGCTTCGCTGTCGAGTTTTTATCAGTTCGTTTGTTCTCGTTAAATTTCTAAGCAATCTAGTTTTCGTAAAAAATAAAAGTTTATCCGATAAAAAAAAAAGCTCTTGTGCTTTTACGTATGATAAAATATTTTCTAAGGGGTAGTCGTATATTTTTCCAATTAATTCACATGCATACTTGATTCATGTATGTAAATTTAATTTCAAAATGCAGTATTTAATGAAAAAATTGGTTCAAACCCTGTGGACAGGAGCTTTGGCGCTCTTCTTCAAACTTTGACACATCATATCTTCGAAAGTATTGGTAAGAGTTAGGAATTATATCAATGGATTCTTATGATAGAACTTCATAATAGCATAAATTAAATTCAAACATCATAAAAGAACAAATCTACCCAACAACGAACCCATCCGAGATATTCGTTCCTTAATTCTATGATGAACGATACCTTTTCGATATTTTTTCCTCAAATCCACTCTGAAAATTATATTATAACAATTGAAACTTTAGCTAATATTTCAATTTTGTTTTTACTGGAGATATTCCGAACTCAATATTATTAACTTACTATTACCATTCCCATCATGATATGGATTAACCATGGGCATTAAATATCAAAATTTGACATATCATGTCTCAGGAAAATAAGTTGACATGTATCAACACAGATCATATTATGATAATTAATAGATAGAATAATTATTGCATTCTGTGAAAACACAGAAGTACGATTTAGTATTGAAATTTTGAAAAATCATATCTCCGAAAGTATTAGCGTGTTAGAGTTAAAAATGACATCAATGGATTCATATGGCGAAACTGCATATTGAGAAAAACCTATTTTGAAATTTGTAATGTAAAAAAAAATTTTTTTTGTTACTCCGAAACCATATGAACGTTTTTGCCGAATAACGAAGTTATCCGAGATATTTTTATCTGCCAAACCTATTCTGAAAATTTCAACTGTCTGGCTCATTCCGTTCGAGAGTTATCGTGTTAACGGACGGACTTCCGGCAGGACAGAATCGATTTCGACCACGTATTCTTGATCAGTGAGTCGAACCAAATCGTTTAAGACCATTTTCAGCCAAAAATTCGAAAATTACAGAAATTTGGGCAAATTGATAAGTACTCTGTTCCGAGGAACAAGAGCGCCAAAAATGTATAGGTATTAAATATTTCTCAGTTTAGCAGCAAATAGATATATCAAATTTCAGATTAAATATGCGTCTTCGATTTTTAACCATGTTAATGAATTATTCTTTCCCTTTCTCTCTCTCTCTCTCTCTCTTTCTCTCTCTCTCTCTCTCTCTCTCTCTCTCTCTCTCTCTCTCTGATTCATTTCCCTCTCATCTTTTCAGAACAAGAACAGGTGACCAGCTCCAAGACAGAACTCCGCAAAGCATGCAGGCAACGTATCAAGAGGAAACCAAGAGTGCTGTTTTCCCAATACCAAGTACACGAACTCGAACAAAAGTTCAAACAACAAAAATACTTATCAGCGCCTGAACGTGAGCAGATGGCGCAAGGATTGAATCTCACTCCAACTCAGGTGAAAATATGGTTTCAAAACAGGAGGTACAAGAGTAAAAGGGGTACTTTAGAACAACACGGTAGCGAAAAGAAGACCAAACCATCAAATGAATATTTCGAACATCAGCATTTCTGTGGAGAATTGCAACAGCACTGTATGTCGACCTCGTATGGTTATCCAAGCCATTCTGTTTCTTTACCTCATGAATATAACGCTACTGATATTAGATATAATAATCATCCATCTACATTGGACAAATTAAATTATTATTTTTGCAATACATAGTTTTAACCATCAATTGTTGTTCATCAGGATCTGAATCAGACTTCAAGCAATCATTGTTTCAATTCGTGATATAAATGAGAAACTTATCATATTGTATAGGTTTTAGAATTTATATTCTCAGAAAATGAATGAATTCAAATACATCTAATACAGTTTCATTCATTAATTCAAAGATTTCGTCTGGTATTGTATTTGCTAATCTTCATGTTCTTCTTGATTCAAATGCATTTTTAAAATGTTTCTGATTAATTTTAATTTAATAGGATCAAACGTCCAATTTTTCTCTAGCTTTAAACTGAGTAAAAGTCGAATACGAGAATAATTTTTGTGATCTAATCAGCGTAAATGTACTTAATTTTTTGTTATTTCTATAATTTCTTCCATTGTCGTATTACCGAAGTAGATGTATTAATTATCCGCATTGGTTATAATTATGTATATACTATCTAATCGTTTTGTTAAATTGTTCGGAATTTCTTCTTGGACAACGGAATATTATGTATCCGGAAACATATTTTTCATTATATCTAAGCCTGTTTTTATAAGTATTTTTGTACCGAATTATATTTGTTTTTGTATATATATTGTTGATAAAACATAAGGTCTTCTTGTTTTATTTTGTAAAACCCCCATTTATTCATTTCATTACTTATTTAATAACTGATCAGAGTGGAGGTAAAACCTATAAACTTGACAATCTAGGGTAAATACAGAAAAAGTGCAGGTGATAAATTGCCGTAATATTATATCAAAGTTCTTCTCGAATGTAATATAATTATACAGGGTGATTCTAAACCGATGCAAAAAATTTCACGAAGTGGTTCATTAGTGAAAATCAATTGGGGTTTTTCATAGATTTCTTGGCACTCTTGTTCCTCGGAACAGAGTGCTTATCAATTTGCCCAAATGTCTGTAACCATGACTGTGGCCATTTTCGGCAAAAAATTCGAAAATTACAGATAGACCCCAGCCTACTGATTTCGCAGATCTGTTTTCGACCTGGCTAAAAAAATTAGCCAAGAAATATTGACCGACTTGCACACATTCAGAAATTTCAGAACTATCATTTCTTCCAGCATTTAAATGTTATTGCAAGCTTGTCTTAGCTTGTATATGTTTGAATAGGAACTTGAGATCCCGTGATTAGTAAAGATATTGCCTACTCAGGCTATAGCGACCACCATTCACTGTTTTGTCCAAAATGAACAGTGATGTGCCTAAGGTGGGGTAAGAAGTGTCAGTATCACTAATCATCATCATAGCATCCGATGGTAATGAAATGTCTGCAGTGTATTCAGTCTGAGAAATAATTTCAAATCATTTTAAAAATCAATTTTAGCATTGAAGGAAGTAATCTTTCGTTGACACCCTGTATATTTTAATATTGACTACAATGCAATAAGAAATTCTAAAGAAAACTCCGAAATATCCGATACACTGATAATGAAAACCAAACCTCCATACCAAAATGACCAAACACCACCGAGTAGGTAGGTTGCAATAAGTCAATTCATATTTTTCCTGGAGTTTAGGCATCGTACGAGCTAAAAAATGGGTTCAAGCCCTGTGGACAGGAGCTTTCTGGCGCTCTAGTTCAAACAGACAAATTATATCTCCGAAAGTATTGGTTTCTCAGAGTTGGGAATTATATCAATGTATTCATATAATAGAACTGCATCCTAAAGGAAATTCAAATCAAATAATAGTTTATTTATCAAGATTAAATGAGCAATCATGAGAATGAGAAAAGCACCATGGAAGAAATCAAATTAAATCTGGCCAATTTTGCCCAATAACGAACTTAACCGAGATATTCATCTCCCTAAACTACTCTGAAAATTTCAACTACCTACCTCATTCCGTTCGAGAGTTATATCTATGTCTATGGATGAAAAGCAGTCTCACTACTCTCAGATCTCTTACTTCATGTTCAGTTTCGAAATGTAAGAATTTTCTGAGAAAAACTAATTTGGGAGCAAACAACTGAGATTTTTCTCACTTCGCTCACAATTCTTCGACTGATTAGATAATGTCTCAGGAACATCATTTGACATTATGACAATTCATATTCATACATAGAATAATATCATTCTGTGACAACGTTGAAATACGATTTATTATTGAAATTTTGAAAAATTATATCTCCGAAAGTATTAGCTTGTTAGAGTTGAAAATGATATGAATGGATTCTTATGATAAAACAATAACGAACTTAGCCGAGATATTCATCCCCCAAACCTACTCTGAAAATTTCAACTCTCTAGCTCATTCCGTTCGAGAGTTATCGTGCTTACGGTCGGCCGGCCGGCCGGCCGGACCGGCCGGACAGAATGAATTCCGACCACGGATTCTTGATCAGTGAGTCGAACCAAATCGTTTAAGACCATTTTCATCGAAATATTCCAAAATTACAGACATTTGGGCAAATTGATAAGCACTCAGTTCCGAGGATCTAGAGCGCCAAAAAATAAGAAAGAAGATAATCATTACGAAAATAACGGAAATGGACACAAAATTGTACTAAGTAATTCTGAATATTTTGTCCGCGATTGGATTTACCTTTTCCGAAATTGCTTTTACATTTTCCGAAATTGAACTTGAAAAGGTATACAGGGTGAGTCTCTGACCACTGCATTAATTTTAACCAAAGATTCCTCTCATCAAATGAAACACTTTTTTCATTTACCATTTTTCCAGATTCGGCTCAGGTAAAAAGTTACAAGCGTTTAAAGATTTCACAATGTGCTAATACACTCCCGTATATAAATTATCTATGACATTGTTGGCGGACGAGAATAAGGCATGGTAACGTGATTTACGCTTGATTCGGGATTCCAACGCTCAGGGACGGATCCATAAAACTAGTGAAATTTCTGGAGTTTTCCATTTTAAAACATTCAATGAAGAATATCTCGAAAACGGTGCGTTTAAGGAGGAATGATGAATAATAATATAATGTTCTAAAACGATGGAATATTCTTGAAATGACTCAAGAAAAACTTTATATGCTTTCTTTATGCTAATTTCGTTTAGTTTTATGAATCCACGAGTCCATAACTAGAAAACCAGTAGAAGTAGAAAATAACTTATATTTGGAGAATATGTATCATAGTTATAGGAAACTTTACGCCAACATTCATTTTAATAGAAAGAAGGATGTGAAAGCTACAAAATAAAAACTGATTTTTTTTCAAAATTTTAACAGCCTGTATCTTCTTACCTGAGCTGAATTTGGAAAAATGTTAAATGAAAGAAGTGTTTCATTTGATGAGAGGAATCTTTGGTTAGAATTAATGCAGTGGTCAAAGACTCACCCTGTATACTCCTACATATTGTACATACCTTTTCAAGTTCCATTTCGGAAAAATAATCTTATCTTCTTCTACCAAATCATTCTGATTAGCAAATACATTCAAACATAATATGGTTAAATGCATTATGTATAAATGCATTTATGCTAATCAGAATAATTTTATAAAAGAAATTAAGTTTATTTTTCTGCGAAGTTTTAATGACATCATAAATAATATGAATCATAGATGAGATTCCTCTGAGGTTAATTGAGATTGAATCACGTTTCAAAGACATACTTCATTAACACTTCTGCCATAACAATTAATAGTTTTAAAATTTTGTTTACGCGAGAAAATGTTGTTCGTGGTTCGGTCTTCATAATATCAATGAAACATTCGGTTTAAAGTACAGGCGCAAAGCACAGATATATTCTTCTGTATGATTGATGCGAAGGTAATGAATAATAATAATCTGCGGATGTGGATAAAGGGTTATCTCAACGGCTGCCAGAGCTTTTAGGTTAAAAGGTGATCTGGTGCCAAGTACTTGAGAATTTGCCTGTGGATGTTGCACAGGGGCATCAAGAAAAACTTGATAAACTCTTCTATTTATATGATAGAGCATAAATAATTTTCTGGTGATTCACAAGTCCTCTTAACGTCCAAATTAGTAACTCTATTTAAAAATAGAAGGAAGAAGGTAGACGTTCATTCTGTATCTACCTATAGTTTTCTTATGTTCTGTGACATAATATTTAACTACCTGTATCTAACTCAACGTACCTACATGACGTTAGCTTTGAGTGCAAAATTAAAAATGGGTTCAAGCCCTGTGGACAGGAGCTTTCTGGCGCTCTAGTTCAAAAAGATAAATTATATCTCCGAAAGTATTGGTTTCTCAGAGTTGGGAATTATATCAATGTATTCTTATGATAGAACTGCATCATAAAGGAAATTCAATTCAAATAATAGTTTATTTATCAAGATTAAATGAGCAATCTGAGAATGAGAACTGCACCATGGAAGAAACCAAATTAAAATAGCTGAAATGAATTTGACTCTCTCTTATAGAACAGGATGAAATGTACGAGTATGAACACAGATCATATAATAAAGCTTAGCTAGAATAATTATAGCATTCTGTGAAAACATAGAAGTAAGATTCATTATTGAAATTTAGAACTTCATCTAAGCAGAAATTGAATTCAAACATCATAGAAGAATTTAAATTCTACAAGAGTGCCAAAAATTATCAATCCAAAACCAATAGACGAATTCTACCCAACAACGAACTCTTCCGAGATATTCATTCCTAAATTCTATGATGAACGATAATATATATCTTTCCTCAAATCTACTCCAATACACCAATATTCCAGTTTTGTTTTTAGTGGAGATATTCTGAACTCAATATTATTAACTTACCATTACCATTCCCATCATCATATGGATTGACCATCGGCATGAAAATATCAACCAACAAAAAGTATTATATTATATTATAATTCTCATATTTATCCGATTGCTGGAATGACTGACAATGAGACAACGTCATGTCTCAGGAAAATAAGTTGACATTATAACAATTCATAGAATACCCACAGAATATTTCTATCATTCTGTGAAAACGTAGAAATACGATTTACATTGAAATTGTGAAAAATCATATCTCCGAAAGTATTAGTTTGTTAGAGTTAAAAATGATATGAATGGATTCTTATGGTAAAACTGCTTATTGAAAAAAATTTAATTTGGAATTTGTTTTGTAAAAAAAAATTTTTTTTTGTTACTCCGAAACCATCTGTCCGATTTTGCCCAATAACGAACTAAGCCGAGATATTTATCCCCCAAACCTACTCTGAAAATTTCAACTGTCTAGCTCATTCCGTTCGAGAGTTATCGTGCCTACGGTCGGACGGCCGGACTGGCCGGACAGAATGAATTTCGACCACGGACTCTTGATCAGTGGAGTCGAACCAAATCGTTTAAGACCATTTTCATCGAAAAATTCGAAAATTACAGACATTTGGGCAAATTGATAAGCACTCAGTTCCGAGGAACTAGAGCGCCAAAATGCACTGATTTGGGGGCTCATTTAATGATTATGGTTATTAGAAATTTGTTATTTCAAGAAATCAGAATTCAATATAGGCCACTGGACAATGAAATTACGTAATTCCTACTAGGCACCTATAAACAGCGTGTTAAAATCAACTGAGAATGATTCCAGGAGGTTATTCGTCGGCCAAAAATAGGACTAGTTTGTTATATTAAACTTTTTCGAATTCACCCCCCTCACTGAGCTATTACATTCGAAAGGATGAATTGTTTTTTTAGTTTTCTCGTTTTGCGCGTATGTTCTGGGGAACATCGCTATATCATTTAGCCTAAATATGTCTGTAACTTTTTCGCCGAAAATGGTCTCAAACGATTGGGTTCGACTCCCTAATGAAGAATTCGAGGTCAAATGTTATTCTGTCCGTCCGGCCCACCGTTGCCACGACATTTTGAAAACGGAAAGAGATAGCGATTTGAAATTTTCAGGGTAGGCGGCGCATCTCAATATCACGTAAAAGTTCGTTAATACTGATACAAAGACGTTCGTGAAATTTTGTGAGAATCGTATCACTAAAAATTTAAAAAAAATGGGTTCAAGCCCTGTGGACAGGAGCTTTCTGGCGCTCTAGTTCAAACAGACAAATTATATCTCCGAAAGTATTAGTTTCTCAGAGTTGGGAATTATATCAATGTATTCATGTGATAGAACTGCATCATAAAGGAAGTTCAATTCAAATGATAGCTTATTTATCAAGATTAAATGAGCAATCATGAGAATGAGAACTGCACCATGGAAGAAATCGAATTAAATCTGGCCTTTTTTGCCCTATAACGAACTTAACCGAGATATTCATCTTCCTAACCTACTCTGAAAATTTCAACTACCTAGCTCATTCCGTTCGAGAGTTATATCTATGTTTATGGATGAAAAGCAGTCTCACTACTCTCAGATCTCTTACTTCATGTTCCGTTCCGAAATGTAAGACTTTTCTCAGAAAAACTAATTTCGGAGCAAACAACTGAGATTTTTCTCACTTCGCTCACAACTCTTCGATTGATTAGATAATGACATGTCTCAGGAAAATAAATTGACATTATGACAATTCATACATAGAATAATTATATCATTGTGTGACAACGTTGAAATACGATTTATTATTGAAATTTTGGAAAATCATATCTCCGAAAATATTAGCTTGTAAGAGTTAAAAATGATATCATTGGATTCTTATGGTAAAACTGCTTATTGAAACAATTTAATTTTGAATTTGTTTTGTAAAAAAAAAATTTTTTTTTGTTACTCCGATACCATCTGTCCTATTTTGCCCAATAATGAACTTAGCCGAGATATTTATCTCCCAAACCTACTCTGAAAATTTCAACTGTCTAGCTCATTCCGTTCGAGAGTTATCGTGCCTACGGCCGGCCGGACAGAATGATTTTCGACCACGGATTCTTGATCAGTGAGTCGAACCAAATCGTTTAAGACCATTTCCATCTAAAAATTCGAAAATTACAGACATTTGGGCAAATTGATAAGCACCTAGTTCCGAGGAACTAGAGCGCCAAAAATGTTAAAATTATGATTTATGTCACGATATCCTGAGAAAGGTAAGAGATAGCGACTTGCAATTGTTAGGGTAGGTTATGCATCTGAATACGACATTTGAGTTTGCTAATAGGCATAATCGGCCAAACGGTTTTTGAGTTATACCCATCTGAAATTTGGTTGTTATTTCCTCAATTACTCGAAAAATACGAAACCAATCCAATCCAAATATAGTTGTTAGTTATAATATGCAAACCGACAAAATTCTTGAAAAATTTCGTGACGAACGTATCACTAGCAAATTAAAAAAAAAATCGTTGAAAAAAAATCAATCTAATCCAATTCAAACATGGTTATTATTTGTGGAATGCCGACGCAAGAATTCTTGCAAAATTTCGGGAGAATCGTATTACTAGAAAATTTAAAAAAAAATATTATTATATACAGGGTGAGTCTTTGACCACTGTATTAATTTCAACCAAAGATTCCTCTCATCAAATGAAACACTTTTTCCATTTACCATTTTTCCAGATTCGGCTCAGGTAAAAAGTTACAAGCATTTAAAGATTTCACAATGTGCTAATTCACTCCCGCTTATAAATTAATTATCTATGACATTGTTGGCGGACAAGAATGAGGCATGGTAACGTGGTTTACAGCTTGATTCGGGATTCCAACGCTCAGGGACGGATCCATAAAAGAATTGAAATTTCTGGAGTTTTCCATTTTAAAATATTCAATGAAGAATATCTCGAAAACGGTGCGTTTAAGGAGAAATGATGAATAATAATATAATGTTCTAAAACGATGGAATATTCTTGAAATGACTCAAGAAAAACTTTATGTGCTTTCTTTATGTTAATTTCGTTTAGTTTTATGAATCCACGAGTCCATAACTAGAAAACCAGTAGAAGTAGAAAATAACTAATATTTGGAAAATATGTATCATAGTTATAGGAAACTTTACGCCAACATTCATTTTATTCGAAAAAAGGATGTCAAAGCTAGAAAATAAAAACTGATTATTTTTTCAAAATTTCAACAGACTGCATCTTTTTACCTGAGCTGAATTTGGAAAAATGTTAAATAAAAAAAGTGTTTCATTTGATGAGAGGAATCTTTAGTTAAAATTAATGCAGTGGCCAAAGACTCACCCTGTATATATTAGAATGTAATATAATATAATATTTATATTATTATGAAAATCATTGAAATCATATATATCAGAAACTATTAATCCGACATCACTGAAATTTTGAACAGCCTTCAAAACCTAACTCTTACTGCCAACTTCCTAGTTTGAACAGGATCGGATCTATATTGTTGGAGATCCGAGCAGGCTTGGTTAAGTGGCTTGTTGGGTGACCGTTGCCCCTATAACTTTCGAACGAAAAGAGATAGGGACTTCCAATTTCCAGGGTAGGTTGTGCATCTGATTGGCAGAGTTGAGTTCTTTGTTTGGGCATAATCGGCTCAACGGTTTCGGAGTTATATCCATCTGGAATAATATTTTCTCGACACCTCAAAAATTACAGACCCGCTCGAATTGAAGTTTTGCTACTAGTTCCAGTAGATGCGAGCTCTGTAATTTTCAACAACTGCTTCAATCTCCCGAGGTACATAAGGTACCACTTGTAGGAGTGAAGACATAATATCCTTGAAGCCTTCCCAGATATTGAGGTTCATTTATACTCTGGAACTGGAGGGCGAGCTGTAGATGGCGTAATGGTGAGAACAGCTCTGTTGGGGGGCACAATAGATCTCAAGGTCGCGGTGCAACGTAACCCCCTTATCAATAATAATAATAATAAAAAGGTACCACTGGTTCAGTTGTCTATACTATCAACATCTCTCAGATGGAAGTAGAAAATTCGGAGTACCGCATAGTGCGTTTATCCGCATTATCCTGATGGAGCATGGACTCTGGGAGCAGACAGGATGTGTGTAACAGTTTCCTGCTGGCTGTGGCATGCTCTGCACGTTGTTGGGGTGTCCACATTCATGATTCTCTTTTTATACCATCTTGTATCTATCACCCCATCTTGGCAAGCCTTAAAAAATCCCTTCGTTTTTGACTTCGGACCAGTTGATTTAAAAAAGGCGAAGGGTTATTCTTCTGACAGGCCCTGATCTTTCAAACTCCTGAAATAAAAAATTTAATGCTTGTGGCTTTTACTTGATGCAAATCCATATTAACTCAATGAAAAATTATATACGATTTACACTTATTTATTCAATATTGTGACGCGTTTCGTCGACACAGCGACTTCATCAGACTACATCATACTAAATTCTTAACAAGTTATTATTTCCCTATACCTAGATGACATGGACACAGAATCATTTAAAACTAATTACATGAGAAACTTATTTAAAACAAATTACATGAGATTTCACTGCTGGTTTCTTTGTACACATTAACAATAATTCATTCCTAATGCTTTTATTTATAAATTGATTCTCTATTTGAATAGATTGAGTAACGGTGAAAAATTTAGATCTAATTGTTCATTAACTAAATTACCCGTATGTTTTTCCCTATTTATTTCGACCATTTCCCAGTAATTCAGTTGCGCACCTTTATTCAAATTGTGTAGAATTTTGAAATCCGGGTTAAACTTATGTCCTTCTGCTAATAAATGATTCGAATAATTTGAATTAATTTTGTTGTTTTTGAAGCTGTGATGATGTTCCTTTATTCTTATGCCAAAATTTCTACCAGTTTTTCCTATATATGATTTGTCACAACTCCCGCAATTTAATTGATAAACACCGGATTTATCTTCTTTATTCCTTTTCGATTTATTGTTTTTTATGAATTTGGCAAGGTTATTATTTGTCCGGAATGAGATATTCACCTGTTGGTTTTGAAGAAACCTTTTAAGTTGTTGACTCGTTGTACCAAAATATGTTAAGCTATTGAATATTTTATTTTTATCCTTAATTTCTGGAAATACTAAACTAATTGTTTTACTAAATTGTTTTTTCGTCAACATTTTTCTGATTAACTCTGTGTTATATCCGTTGTCCACCGCTATTTGTTCGATAATTTCTAATTCTGTACCATAATTTTCTTCGGATAAAGGTATATTAATAAGCCGGTGTAACATACTATGAAATGCCGCGACTTTATGTTCGAATGGATGACACGAGGATCGATGAATGATTGTATCCGTATGGGATGGTTTCCTAAATATTGAAAAATCATGTTGATTGTTTTTCCGCGTTATTGTTAAATCCAAAAAATTAATTGCACCATTATTTTCCATTTCAATTGTGAATTTGACATTTGGATGAATGGTATTAATAAAATCTACAAATATTTTCAGTTGCCGGTCTGTTCCTTTGAAACACGCGAGCACATCATCTACGTATCTAAACCAATATACGAATTTGGAAAAAATAGGATGTGTTTTAGCGATGGCTTCTAGGTTGTCCATGAATATTTCTGCCAAAAGGGGGCTGAGCGGATTCCCCATGATAAGTCCTTCATCGCTAGTATAAATCTTATCGTTGAAACTAAAGTAATTTTGATTCAAACACGTTTCTAAAAGCTGGAGTATTTCTGACTGAATCACTATATTGACTTTGTTTTTCTCTAATAAATCCCTAACTATTTTCACTGTATCCTGGGGTGGAATACTAGGGAAAAGGTTAACAACATCGAAAGACACTAATTTTGCATTGGCCGGTAGGGAAATATTTTTAATTTTTTCTACTAGATCAAGCGAGTTCTTGATCGAAAAAGTTGGTACGAAGTTACAATAATTTTTAATCGGGTTTATTAGAAAACGCGAAGTTTTAACTGTTGGTGCTGAAATGTACGAAACTACTGGTCTAATATTTCTATCCGGTTTATGAAGTTTGATAAACGAGTACAATTGCGGGACTTGCGGATTACTCAGAATTAGTTTAAATTTTGAATTTTCATCTATTAAATAATGTATATCTTTCAAATTGTTCTTTAATTCTCGTTGAAATTTTGTAGTCGGATCCCTATTAAGCATAGGGATCCGACTACAAAATTTCAACGAGAATTAAAGAACAATTTGAAAGATATACATTATTTAATAGATGAAAATTCAAAATTTAAACTAATTCTGAGTAATCCGCAAGTCCCGCAATTGTACTCGTTTATCAAACTTCATAAACCGGATAGAAATATTAGACCAGTAGTTTCGTACATTTCAGCACCAACAGTTAAAACTTCGCGTTTTCTAATAAACCCGATTAAAAATTATTGTAACTTCGTACCAACTTTTTCGATCAAGAACTCGCTTGATCTAGTAGAAAAAATTAAAAATATTTCCCTACCGGCCAATGCAAAATTAGTGTCTTTCGATGTTGTTAACCTTTTCCCTAGTATTCCACCCCAGGATACAGTGAAAATAGTTAGGGATTTATTAGAGAAAAACAAAGTCAATATAGTGATTCAGTCAGAAATACTCCAGCTTTTAGAAACGTGTTTGAATCAAAATTACTTTAGTTTCAACGATAAGATTTATACTAGCGATGAAGGACTTATCATGGGAAATCCGCTCAGCCCCCTTTTGGCAGAAATATTCATGGACAACCTAGAAGCCATCGCTAAAACACATCCTATTTTTTCCAAATTCGTATATTGGTTTAGATACGTAGATGATGTGCTCGCGTGTTTCAAAGGAACAGACCGGCAACTGAAAATATTTGTAGATTTTATTAATACCATTCATCCAAATGTCAAATTCACAATTGAAATGGAAAATAATGGTGCAATTAATTTTTTGGATTTAACAATAACGCGGAAAAACAATCAACATGATTTTTCAATATTTAGGAAACCATCCCATACGGATACAATCATTCATCGATCCTCGTGTCATCCATTCGAACATAAAGTCGCGGCATTTCATAGTATGTTACACCGGCTTATTAATATACCTTTATCCGAAGAAAATTATGGTACAGAATTAGAAATTATCGAACAAATAGCGGTGGACAACGGATATAACACAGAGTTAATCAGAAAAATGTTGACGAAAAAACAATTTAGTAAAACAATTAGTTTAGTATTTCCAGAAATTAAGGATAAAAATAAAATATTCAATAGCTTAACATATTTTGGTACAACGAGTCAACAACTTAAAAGGTTTCTTCAAAACCAACAGGTGAATATCTCATTCCGGACAAATAATAACCTTGCCAAATTCATAAAAAACAATAAATCGAAAAGGAATAAAGAAGATAAATCCGGTGTTTATCAATTAAATTGCGGGAGTTGTGACAAATCATATATAGGAAAAACTGGTAGAAATTTTGGCATAAGAATAAAGGAACATCATCACAGCTTCAAAAACAACAAAATTAATTCAAATTATTCGAATCATTTATTAGCAGAAGGACATAAGTTTAACCCGGATTTCAAAATTCTACACAATTTGAATAAAGGTGCGCAACTGAATTACTGGGAAATGGTCGAAATAAATAGGGAAAAACATACGGGTAATTTAGTTAATGAACAATTAGATCTAAATTTTTCACCGTTACTCAATCTATTCAAATAGAGAATCAATTTATAAATAAAAGCATTAGGAATGAATTATTGTTAATGTGTACAAAGAAACCAGCAGTGAAATCTCATGTAATTTGTTTTAAATAAGTTTCTCATGTAATTAGTTTTAAATGATTCTGTGTCCATGTCATCTAGGTATAGGGAAATAATAACTTGTTAAGAATTTAGTATGATGTAGTCTGATGAAGTCGCTGTGTCGACGAAACGCGTCACAATATTGAATAAATAAGTGTAAATCGTATATAATTTTTCATTGAACTCCTGAAATATATGGAATGCAGATTTTTATTCATGTGATCTTCTAATAGTGTCTTCAGTTGTGCGTGTCTTATCTACCTGCCTAATCTTCTTAGCTCTGTTGATGCGATAGGTGTTCCTGCAGCTCATGATCGATGGATATGCCAGTTATACTGAGCTTTTCCGAGGCTCTCTGCCCAGCCCTAAATAGGAAAGCACCTTGGTTCCAAATCTCATGAAGAGCTACCACCATTTTCAGAAGAGAGTCTTCACTTCTCAATATCCTTTTTGACATTTCCGTGGAAGGTATATACTTTGTATCAAGCGGTTGCTATGCAGGCTACGATTCATGTTCATTACATTACGAGTGGATCAGTCTAGCTTGATAATTTTATTCACTGTTCAATTAACTACCCCAAAAGAGTAGCTGACTATCGGGACAGCATCTCTATCACCTGGATTATCAAGCTGTGCGCCGATGTGTCAAATGCTTTCGCGTAATCCAACCATGATGTAACGGGTCCGCCATCTAACGTTTTTTTTTTCAACTAGTGCTTATTTCGTGAATTTCGTGAATTTAGCTCATGTCTGATTTGACAGATTATTACTTTTATCCTTCCGCTGAACGAATATGGTTGAGTATACGCTTGAACAACGCTGGGAAATATTGCGACATTACTTTGAAAATCATGGTAATGTTGCAGAATATGTGCGAAAATTGCGTACGGATTTTGGGAGAAGAGAAGCACCGTCATCAAAGAAACTGGCATCCTCATCGATAAACCAAAGCGTGAAAAGCCAAAAACAGTGCGTACAGCCCGAGAATATTGCTGCTGTGGCAGAAAGTGTGCGTGAAGCGCCATCAACATCAATTCACCGTCGTTCTCAAGAATTGAACATTTCGGAGACATCATTGAGACGAATTTTACATAAAGACCTTGGTATGACGCCATACAAAATCCAATTGGTTCAGGAGTTGAAGCCAACTGGCCATCCAATGCGTTTTCGCTTCCCTAAGTTGTCCTGCGATCGACTTACAGAAGATGCCGATTTTGCCAAAAAAATCATCTTTTCAGATGAAGCTCATTTTGATCTTGGCGGGTATGTAAACAAGCAGAATTGTCGCATTTGGGGCACGGAAAACCCGCACGCATACATTGAAAAGCCGATACACCCAAAACGAGTCACTGGTTGGTGCGGATTTTGGTCCAGAGGCATAATTGGGCCATTTTTTTCGAAAATGAGCAAGCAGTGGCCGTTACAGTCAATGGCGATCGTTATCGGGCCATGTTGAACGAATTTTTTTTCACAAAAATTGAAGAGGAGGATATTAGCAACATTTGGTTTCAACAGGACGGCGCTACGTGCCACACAACCGAAGCTACATTTGATGTTTTGCACTTTTTCTTTGAAGATCGCATTATCAGCCGCAGAGCTGATGTCGTTTGGCCACCTCGGAGCTGCGATTTGACACCGTTGGACTATTATTTGTGGGGTGCCGTCAAAGAAAAATGTTACGCCAACAAGCCAGAGACAATTGACGCTTTGAAGGACAATATTCGTGAAGCCATTGGTGAAATACAGCTGCACACAATCGATAATGTGCTTAAAATTTGGACCGAACGTCTAGGCTACTGCATGGCCAGCCGAGGCAGCCATTTGAATGAAATTATTTTCCTTTATTAACCGGAAGGATTGTACTTTCGAATAAAAAAAGAAATTTGAGAAAATTTTCAGTAGTTTTTTTTAATGCATTTTAAAAAAAAAAAAGTTATTTGGCAGACCCTTTATGTAGGTCGCGCTTGTAGTGTCCCGCATCCTAACAAATGCTCTTGTCTATAAGAAGGTTGTCATTGTACCCCTGTACTCCTTTCCTCGCTCCTCTTTGTTCGTGTATTTGATTCCACACTGGTCCAAACTCCAGAATCCGATGTTGAAGAACACTTGTAAGAATTTTATACAGCGTGTTGAGACACGTGATAGGGCGGTAGTTGTTTGACTGTCCTAGATCCCCTGATTTCGGTATCAGTACATTTCTGTCTTCTACCAACCATGAAGGAGTTGGCTCACGGTGAATTACTATCTCACTGAATAATGTAGCTAGATGTTGGTGGGTAGCTGGAAAGTTCTTCCACCAGTCGTTCTAGATTCCATCGAGTCCTGGTGCCGTGAAGTCATTCTTGTTCTTCAGGGCATGTCTAATCTCTTCCGTTGTTATTTAACTCAGCACTTCAGTCTGCTGGAGATTTTGGTTGCATAACCTCTGGAATCTGTGAAGTGCTGGAGTATCCCTAAAATAATTTCATTCTCTCACATTATGTTGTACAAAATTTCCCTATTCACTATGATTCTTCTAATTTCAGAAATTGTATACGAAAGGGGACGAAAAAGGCTATATAACTGCGAAATATCAAATCTTCCAGCTGATTGGTTCAAGATATATTGAGCTCTGAAATTTCACTAAATGTGTATCCCGAAATGTTACCCAAGTGGAAAAAATTTCAAAAGCTTGTTCCAAAATTGTTTTCTCTCACCATTTTCTTTGAAGATTCTTATATTTCGGTACAGAACACCAAGTAAGTGATCTGAGAGAACTTATGATCTGTACCGAAATATAAGAATCTTCTGGGAAATTACTGAGATAAACCAATTTCGGGACAAAACATTTATAATTGAAGAGGAATGAATTTTTGATTTGTTTTGTTGATGTTGTGTATATCACTATTGATTCTACTAAGTGCCCAAAAACGTGTTAGATAATAACAGATAAGATGCTCAGAGAATTTTTGCGCATATGTTCTGGGGAACATCGCGTTATAGTTTTGCCCAAATGTCTGTACCTTTCGAATATTCCGACGAAAATGGTCTCAAACGATTTAGTTCGACTCCCCAATGAAGAATTCTAGGTCAAATTTGATTCTGTCCGGCCGGCCGTTGCCACGATAACTTGAGAACGAAAAGAGCTAGCGACTAGAAATTTTCAGGATGGGTGGCGCATCCCAACACGACGGACAAGTTCGTTAATGGGCATAATCGGCCCAGTGGTTTCCAAGTAATAATTTTGTTTTCAACCAATATAAATCCGATCGAATTGAAACTTTGTGAGTAGTTGTAGAATATGAACCTAAGCACGTTTGTGAAATTTTGTGCGAATCTTATGGCTAGAAAATTTTAGAAAAATTATTAAAAAATATTTTTGTTGTCACGATAACTGGAGAACGGAAAGAGATAGCGGCTTGAAGTTTTCAGGTTAGGATGTGCATCAGAACGCGACATTTCAGCTTGTTTATGAGCATAATCGGCCAAACGGTTTTAGAGTTATAGATATCTGAAATTTGGTTGTTTTTTGTTCCTCATTAACTCGAAAAATACTGAACCGATTGAATTCAAACATGGTTATTAGTTGTATAATGCAAACGCAAAAATTCTTGCAAAATTTCGTGAGGATAGTATTTGTAGAAAATGTTTAAAAAATCATTGAAAATTGAAAGAAAAAATTCTATATATCAGTAACTATTCGTTCGAAATTGCTTAAATTTTGCGAGAGCCTTCATAACCAAACTCTACTGCCAAGATTCAAGTTTTAACACGATCGGTTAAATATTGTTGGAGATTCGAGCATTCTTGTGTGAGTTCAGTAGATGGGTGACCGTTGCCTCGATAACTTTCGAACGAAAGGAGATAAGGACTTGCAATTTTCAGGGTAGGTTGCGTATCCGAAAGGGAGAGCTGAGTTCGTTTTTGGGCATAATCGGTTAAACGGCTTCCGAGTTATACCCACCTGGAATATTATTTCCTTGATAACTCAAAAAATAAAGATTCGATCGAATTGAAGCTTGGTAACTAGTAGTAAAAAATCATCATAAAGACGTGTTTAAAATTTTGTAAGAACCATACCCCTAGAAAATTTGAAAAAATTGACGAAAAAAAAATTTTAAGAACCGTACCCCTAGAAAATTTCAAAAAAATCATGAAAAAAAAATTGGTTCAAGCACTGACGTGAAGTCAGAAGTTTTTGCGCGTATGTTCTATTGTACATTCTTCTGTATTGGACACCCTTAATTAATGTACCATGGTAAATAATGTTGTCCATTCTCCTGTATTGGACACTTAATTCGAATTTACCATGGTAAATTCGAATTAAGAGTGACCAATACGGAAGAATGGACAATATAATTTACCATGGTAGATTCGATTAAGGGTGTCCAATACAGAAGAATGGACAATAGAAATACGCGCAAAAGCTTATGACTTCACGTCAGTGCTCGAACCAATTTTTTCAAAACCATTTTCATCCAAAAATTCGAAAATTACAGACATTTGGGCAAATTGATAAGCACTCTGAGGAACATGAGCACCAAAAGCGGATTAATTAGCGTATGCAGATGAATAATAAAATGAGAGAATCACATAATGCCTTTATGTAGAATTTGAGGCAAATTTTGTCAACTATTGAGTTCTTCTTGTAAGTTAGGTGTGAAAATTCAGATCATCAATGTTCTCGACTTAATGTACTAAGAGTGAACCCTAATAAACCCTGAGAAAAGTCCATAAGAAACGAGAATCAAAATCAGTGCATCGAAAAAAATGAAAGATTCTTTCATCACACCATCAATTAAATTCCTGCCAGCATCATAAAAAGAAATTAGGCTACTACATTATAAGAACAAACGCATTTTGTGTTCGCGTAGGCCCTCTCTCTAGAATTAGTCAACTCTGACGCATACCAGGCGTCCAATATTTCTGTCTAAACTTCCATAATTCACAACAGTTGAGTAGGAGAGTGTAATGACAGATTTATAAAGTACTTAAAATAATTTGCGATGGAATCTATAGGTGGTAATTTTTTTCCTGGGAAGTATTAGATCTGAAGAATATTTATTCGACTGATTCGAAAATTCCTAGGTACTTGTTCGATCGGAAATCTGAATGCACTTCTCAATATAGCTGAATTTAAGTTTTCACTCTCTTATCGGGGCGCTGTCATTTTGCCCATATGTCTGTAATTTCTGAATTTTGATCAGAAAATGGGTTCAAGCCCTGTAGACAAATTATATCTCCGAAAGTATTGGTTTCTCAGAGTTGGGAATTATATCAATGTATTCTTATGATAGAACTGCATCATAAAGGAAATTCAATTCAAATAATAGTTTATTTATCAAGATTAAATGAGCAATCTGAGAATGAGAACTGCACCATGGAAGAAATCAAATTAAAATAGCTGAAATGAATTTGACTCTCTCTTATAGAACAGGATGACATGTACGAGTATGAACACAGATCATATAATAAAGCTTATATAGAATAATTATAACATTCCGTGAAAACATAGAAGTACGACTCATTATTGAAATTTCGATAACTCATATCTCCGAAAGTATTAGCTTGTTGGAGTTGAAAATGATATCAATGGATTTTTATGGTGGAACTGCATCTTAAATGAAAATTGAATTTGAAATTTGTTACTTAAAAAAATTTTTTTTTTCGTAACTCCGAAACCATCTCGCCTATTTTGCCCAATAACGAACTTAACCGAGATATTCATCTTCCTAAGCTACTGAAAATTTCAACTGCCTAGCTTAGTCCGTTCGAGAGTTATTGTAGAATTTTTTTTTTTAATTTTCAAATTTTTTTTTACACTTTGCGGTAACTTGGTCAATACAAAACTTCACATGCGTATAAAGGTCATGATTCTACAATATGATGCTAAATTTCAGATTGATCGAGTAATCGGTTTCGGAAATATTCATAAAAAATATTTTTACTAAAATTGGCCATAACTCCGAAACCACTCTATGGATTTCGCCCATTATCGAACTTGTCCGAGATATTTACGCTCCAAACCCACCTTGCAAATTTCAATCCTCTAACTCCTTTCGTTCGAGAGTTATTGTGCCTACGGCCGGCTGGACAGAATTGATTTTGACCTCGGATTCTTGATCAGTGAGTCGAACCAAATCGTTTGAGACCATTTTCAGCCAAAAATTCGAAGATTACAGACATTTGGGCAAATTGATAAGCACTCAGTTCCGAGGAACTAAGCGCCAAAAATGATCTCAAACGAGTTAAGTTATGGATTCCTCCATAGAGTATTCACTGAATGAAGAAGAAATAAATCTCGAAACTTACTGATGGGGAATCTATAGTCAAATTCAATTCTATACGAATAACACGGATGAGCACGATAACTCGATACACTTGAATCTTGTAGAATAATGACAAGGATTCAGAACAGTCTTAAAAAAATTACAGTACTGAGCAGTTGAGTTAAACGAACTGTGAACATCGTTTATAATAAAATTAACACAGCAAATGAATTAGAAAATATTGGTTCAAGCCCTGTGGAAAGGAGCTTTTTGGCGCTCTTGTTCAAACAGACAAATTATATCTCCGAAAGTATTGGTTTCTCAGAGATGGGAATTATATCAATGGATTCCTATGATAGAAATGCATCATGAAAGAAATTGAATTCAAAAGGGGTGTCGTTTATAAAAAATGCTTCAAAAATTATATATTTATCAAGATTAAATGAGCAATATGCAATGATTCAACCTCGTGGAATGGGTTGTTGCAACTTACACTCGGTGCATAGTTTTTACAACTCGAAATATATGAATATGAAAATATCATCGAAATGTCTAGATCAAGACTGGAGAATATCACAGCAGATTGTCCATTTAATCCTGATATTTGAGTAGGTAGAGGCTGACGATCAAATCATTCAAATAGTTCAAAATCTTAATATATATATTTCTTGTGTGCGTGTGTATGTGACTGAACTCCTCCTAAACGACTGGACCGATTTTGATGAAATTTTTTGTGTGTGTTCGTGGAGATTCGAGAATGGTTTAGATTTACAATTTGGTCAACTGGAAAATGTTTTTTCAATTAATTTCTTATTTATAAGGAGTTGTTGATTTTGGAATGTTTTAATTAGATCCGGCGGATTGGAGTTGGAGTTCTTCTTTCCTATTGCCTCCATGAGTCATAGCAACCTTCGTAATCTATAAAAAAAATTGCATTGGATTCGACATTGATTTATTCACAGATCCGATCCAATTTAAACTTGGCAATTAGTTAGAAATTAGTAGAGTCAGAATCCGCTCAAATTCCGCACATACCTTCCAACTGCCATTTTATAATGGTGTACTTACCGAATAACAGCTCGGTCGACTCTGTATAAGGCATGAATAGACAACGGAACAAGCGCGCAAAATTTCCTGACTTCACGTCAGTACTTTTTAATAAAGTTTCCTTGAGGGTTTATGCAAAATTAAATTAGAATCGTATGACTAAATGCAAAAACTAAATCTCAACATAAATTCATTAACTCGGAAAGATATCGCTGAAATTTTGAATGTCCCTCAAGGACAGCAATAAAATGACTGAAATGAGTTATCGACAAAATCAGCTTTATGTGGTAAATCTTTTTTATTATAACAGAAAATAATATCTTTCTGGAAAATGCATAAGTCAAAATGTTGAGGTCTTTGCGGAAGAGGCTTACAAATTTCATTATTTCAAATGTCTTTTAGACGCTTAAATATTATTCGACCCTGTTTCCAGATAGACAATTGAATCTAATATTGTGACATCTCTGTTTTTTTGATGGGACTTATAAAAAACATTCAAGGTTCCTTTTCCCATCCGCAACTTCCCATTTCGATTTTGTTCCATGAAACAGAACACGCCTGTAATTTGTTAAGCTTCGCTGTATCTCGTTAAGAGGGCTGTCACAGCACATGAAGGAAGCTTTACAATAACTAACCTAGATGGCGAGACCTGTGTAGTGGGAAGCTTACAATTTCGCATGTCACGCATAACACATTTGAATAGAATAAGAGAAGCTAGGTAAATTATGATGATCTCTTGTAATAATGAAAAAAAAATAACTAATCTACATATTCAACCTTGACCGTGTTGGCACGTATCAGCACCGAATTTTCGAAAAATTATAAGAATTCCTACATTTTTACCTCAGAGTGCTACGACGGACGAACAACCAGAAATATTATCATAAAGTATACAGAGCATGGGATACATTTGAATTATCAACATCCAGACATTCGCTGTTGTAAATCATGTTTTAGCAACAAATTAGCCCTCGATCTCCCAACTTTCCGTTGAAAATTGCAATAAATTGTACCTCTGGAAAGTATCGAAATATATTAAATAAGGTAAAGGGTTTTCAAATAACAGGTGTTATCTTGATATTCAAAGAAAAATGCCATTTTTCAATATAAATGATCGGATGTTTATTTCATTATAAAGAAGAAGCTATGCCGTTAATAGTGGAGAATAAACTTAGGCAAATGACCATCACGACCACGCTCACAGGACCATATCCTTTTAATGTAATTTTCCATGACCAAATCGCAAAGTAGCTGCCCTCGATAGCTACACGAATTCCATCTTTGAGGTCTTGAATTGACGCTGGGCTATTGGCGTAGACCTTCTCTTTCACGTGGCCCCAAAGGAAGAAGTCGCAAGGTGTTAAATCACAAGATCTCGGTGGCCAATTGTGATCACCTCTTCGAGAGATAACACGGTCCGGAAACTTTTCCCGCAAAAGATCAATGGTTTGGTTGCTTGTGTGTCACGTAGCGCCGTCTTGTTGAAATTAAACGTTGTCCAGATCAATACCATCCAATTCCGGCCATAAAAAATCATTATTCATCTCTCGATAGCGCAATCCATTCACCGTAACTGTTGCTCCAGCCTCATTTTCGAAAAAGTAAGGTCCAATGACTCCGCCGGACCATAAACCGCACCAAACAGTCACACTTGAGGATAGAGAGGCTTTTCAACAATAACTCTTGGGGTTTCCGTGCCCCAGATGCGAAATTTTGCTTGTTGACGAAGCCACCGAGGTGGAAATGGGCCTCATCACTCAAGATGATTTTTCGATGGAATTCCGGATCATTTTCATGCATTTCAACGACCCAATCAGCAAGGACATGACGTTGTTGGTGATCGGCCGGCTTGAGTTCTTGTGTTAACTGAACCTTCTAAGTCTTAAGACCCAAATCTTTATGCAAAATACGGTGTAATGATGTTTGTGGAATGCCTTATTCCAAAGAACGACGAGGAATGGACAAACCTGGGTTTTCTTCAACACTTTCGGCTACAGCAGCAATATTCTCGGCTGTTCTTGAGCGACGTGCACGGGTTTTATTCTTCACATAACTAACTTATCCCAACAGTTTGAATTTTTCCACCAATTTCTTTATTGCGGTCCGACAAGGTGCTTCACGACGACCCAAAAAGTTCGTGTTTTACGAACCGTCTCTGCCAAATTTTCACCATTTTTATAGTGAATTTTAATAATTTCAATGCGTTCTTGAAGCGTGTATCGTTCCATTTTTATTAATGGCGTAGTTTCTTCTTGTCAAATGTCAAAAAATGACAGCTTCAAAAGTGACATCTACCGAAATAGCGGGCTATTCAAAATAACACCTCTTATTGGAAAACCCTTGATGTTTTACTCAATAATGATCAAACCCCTATTAGCAACTGACTAATCGATTTATGACAAAGAGTGATGTCAGCCCATATAACTAGAGTAATAGATAGCATGCTTTAGTGACTTTTTATCCTGGAAGAACATAATTCTCAAACATACGTGAAAAAATTTTTTTATAGTGGACAAGTGTGTTGTTACTCGCTAAATAGCTATTTAATCCGAACAACATGGCAGATATGGAAGGTTCTTTATTTCAACACATTTACTGGTTTCCTATTGGAAGTAAATTTATCAACTCAAATAATATCGTACCGCTAAAGAAGACTATACAAATACGTGTTCATTTAAAGCAATCAGTTCACAAGAAAAAAATTGAGGTAAGATCAACTTGAAAGGCTTATTCAATGATACGCGTCGACGCAACGTTTTCGGACACAATTAGGCCTCAAATTAAAACATTTCTTCCTTGCGTAACAAATGAGCCAAAAAAATTAATTAAAAGCGATGGCATTCTCCGCATAAAGTAATTGTCTTCCTTCTACATCGATAAATATTAATTAGCCAAGTGGCGTACAGATGGAGGCTGCGGAAGACTGGATGCTTTGGGAAGAAAATCGAGTTACGTACAGAATAAGGACCGTATCGGTTGGAATTCGGGGGAAAGCATAATTTCACAATAACTGATCCTTGCAAAATCGGAATGTTCCTACCAATACTTCGAATAATTTATATTATCCACTGATTATAAAGAGGTTTTGAATACAAATCGAAGGATGCCCTAGAACTGTAGGGATTGCAATCCGGAAAATACGGACCGGAAATCCGGCGGATCCGGCATCATTTAGCCTATACCGGATCCGGTACCAATATATGCCGGATCCGGCACGGGATCCGGATCCGGATTTTTATTATAATTATTTGACTTGATATTAATGCTGATTCTTCTGGAACTTTAAATTCTCCCCACTCCACCACTTCTTAGTAGGCCTAACCGACTCTATTGCATAACTGGCCCTGTTTAGTGTCTAATTCGTCCCTTTCTTCATGACTATTTTTGGCGCTCTTGTTCCTCGGAACAGAGTGCTTATCAATTGGCCCAAATGTCTGTAATTTTCGAATTTTTGCTGAAAATGGTCTTGAACGATTTGGTTTGACTCACTGATCAAGAATCCGTGGTCGTTATTGGGCAAAATCGGTTTCATAGTTTCGAAAAAAAATATTTTGTTTTTACATTACAACTTTTGAATTCAAATTTTTTTAAGATGTAGTTTCATCATAAGAATCCATTGTTATCATTTTCAACTCTAACAAGCTAATACTTTCGGAGATATGATGTTTTAAAGTTTCAATAATACCTACATCGTTCTATGTATTCACAGAATGTGAACACAGAATCTGTCTGTGATTCATAAATGTCATCTTTTCTAGTTATTAGAGATTGTCAATTCATAGTTGTTATTTGATCTTGGAAAGCAAGTATTCGATTCTTGAATTTGTGAATATATACAATTATATAATTATAGACTGTTTTGATGTACTTTATGGAGGCAATAGGAAAGAAGAACATAACGGAATCATCGAAAGAAATTACTGTTCGTTGACCACTGAGCTTAATATTACCTTTTACTTCCTTAAGTAGTGAGACATGTTCCTATATACAGTATTTTCATAATGTTGCTTGCAAAAAAATACTGAAATATGGATCTACATTTGTGTATCAATCATTTTTTCTTGAGTTAAGGTTCATAATACAGAAAAGAATGTGTTAGAGGTATGGACTACTAAATTTCAAATTATTAAAAGTGGAGAATATTTTATTAATATATTTTGAACTATTAAAATAATTTGTTAGTAATCCACTACCTACACAAATATCAGGAATAAATGGACAATCTGCTATGATTGTCTCCAGCCTTGCTCTAGACATTTCGATGATACTTTCCTTAGGTATTTCGAGTTGTGAAAACTATGCACCGAGTCTAAGTTGCAACAACCCATTCCACGAGGTTGAATCATTGCAGATTGCTCAATTAATCTAGATAAATAAAATTTAGTGACAATTTTTGAAGCATTAAGGCATTGAAGCATTGTAGATTGCCCTTTTTTTTATTAGATAATTTTTGAAGCATTTTTTTTAACGACACTTTTTTAAATTTAATTTCGTTCATGATGCATTTCTATCATAGGAATCCATTGATATAATTTCCAACTCTGAGAAACCAATACTTTCGGAGATATAATTTGTCAGTTTGAACAAGAGCGCCAAAATGCTCCTATCCACAGGGCTTAAACCAATTTTTTGACAATAAAGCCAACAAGTTTGGAAGCTGATAGGGCTTCTCTGCAGCAAGCTATATTTGTAGCTCCTTAAGGAGTCGACTGACAGATGACTCAATATACACGATTTCATTCAATTTCATATTAAATGTATTTTATTTATTTGATATTTTGTTATAGTGAAAACTGGAAGTGTTAGACTGAGAAAATAGTTTGATTTTTTGAATTTTATTTGTTCGTCATTACATCAGAAGTATAATCACATTGTATTTTCTAACTTAAAGATCATTCTGGACAGAAAAAAGAAAATATTCTTCTGGCCGGATTGAAAATCCCTCTGGATTGCAATTCCTAGGCCTACAAGATATATTAAGAATTAAGAACGGGCATATTGTATTCGATCGGTAAAATATCTTTATTATATTACTTTGGGGGTATATATTAGTTATAACCCGAGTGCTTGCCAAATATTAGAGTAAATATTCGATAATTTGTCAAGCACGAGAGGTGTATGAAAGACTATTTCCCGAAAACAATTTCACTCAATTTCAATTATAGGAAAGAAATAAAACTAACCTTAACTTTAAATAAATGAAATCTTTTTGACAATCATCCCGAATGTTTCGATGCACACGTGCAAATACTCGAATATTTTCACGCTGCATTGATATTCAAAACTACGGATTCGTTAAGCTAAGTGATTTGTGTCATATGCGTTAATATAATTGGTTGAAATTACAACAACGATAAAAGAATTATTTCGTAACGTTTCTGAGACTATAGATCAGACTCCTTCGTCAGACACCAAGCGAAAATCTTCAGAATTATTTTTTGCGCGTATGTTCTGTGGAACATCGCGTTATCATTTTGCCCAAATGTCTGTAACTTTCGAATTTTTTTATGAAAATGGTCTCAAACGATTTGGTTCGACTCCCTGATGAACAATACGAGGTTAAATTTGATTCTGTCCGGTCGGCCGTCCGGCCGTCTGGCCGTTGCCACGATAACTTGAGAACGGAAAGAGCTAGCGACTTGAAATGTTCAGGGTAGGTGGCGCATCTCAATACGACGGACAAGTTCGTTAATGGGCATAATCGGCTTAATGGTTTCCGAGTAATAATTTTGTTTTCAAACTATAATGGTCCGATCGAATTGAAACTTGGTGAATAGTTGTAGAATATAAACTTAAGCACGTTCGTAAAATTTTGTGAGAATCGTATTGCTAGCAAATTATTAAAAAATCATTAAGAAATATTTTTATTATCACGATAACCTGAGAACGGAAAGAGATAGCGGCTTCAAGATTTCAGATTAGGTTGTGCATCTGAATGCTACATTTGAATTCGTTTATGAGCATAATCGGCCAAACGGTGTTAGAGTTATAGCCATCTGAAATTTGGTTGTTTCTTGTTCCTCATTAACTCGAAAAATACTAAACCGATTGAATCCAAACATGGTTATTAGTTGTAGAATGCCAACGCAAAAATTCTTGCAAAATTTCTTGAGTATAGTATTTCTAGAAAATTTTTAAAAAAATTGGTTCAAGCCCTGTGGACAGGAGCTATTGGGCGCATGTTCATCTTCCTTGTGGCCCGTACTGACCAGTAAAGAAAAAAAGCAGTATCATGTTGAATACCTTAATATTATTCTGGAACAAAAATTTTCCATTACAATAATCTTCATCTAGCTTCTATTTAGTATCAATTCCTGTAGAACGTGATCATAATAAGTGTTTTCCATATAATAAAATGTGTTTGAACTTGGTATGTAGGAAATCTGACATCAATTATTGGAATTAATTGATTTGACAAACAGCCGTCAAATGAGGTAAATAGATTTTTGTGACGATTTTCTGTGACCATAGAACGTCAAAACACGCTGGAATGTGAATTTTAAGCAATATCTTCTGGAATTGAGATCGTATCGAACTGAAATTTTGCACACTCGTGTAGAATGCTTGATTTAACGTCGGTACAAATTTTTTTATTAAAAAATTTTCCAACTGCCCGATCCCAACAATACTTAGATAATATTATATCCATAAATTAAGCATTTCATTATTGCATTTCTTGAAATAGGTACCTTTTCAAGTCGATCAACATCGTCCTTCTTTCGACGTCTAAACTATGACTTGATTCTTTATGTTTATGTCTTTGAATTTGTTTTCGGTGGAATTCAAAGAGTTCATAGAATAATCGATGAAAATACTGAGAGAGACCCAGGAAATTTGACACATTTTGTCTTATATCTCCAGAAATTGAAATCGTATAGAGCCAAAATTTTGCACAATGTTGCAAACTACTACAATTGACGTTAGTACAAGTTTTTGTTGCAATCTGATGAATAGTTCACGAAAAAAAAATTTTTTTTTCGAAAAAATTAAAAGAAATATTTTTTTAAAAATTACCAACATTTCGATCATAACAGAATTTTGCCAAAAGTTGCGCGTTTATATCCTCAAACTGACTACCAAGTTTCGATTCAACATCTTCTTTAGTTCCTGAAATATCAGGGAAATAACCTCAAAATTTTAAATGTCTATAACTCCTAAACCGTACAGCCGATTTTGCCCGTTAACGAACTTAACCGTCGCATTTTGATCAGAAACCTACCCTGAAAGTTTGAAGTTGATAGGACCTTCGGTACTCCTGTTATCGTGCCTACGGCCGGAAGTACGGCCGGCCAGCCGGCCGGCCGGCCGTACGGCACCCTAAAATCTGACACCGGATTCGTGATCAGGGAGTCCGAATTAGTCTATTAGCCAATTTTCAGCTCGAAATTCGAAAATTACAGACATTTGGACGAAATGATAGGACGATGTTCCCCTAGAACATGCGCCCAAAAATCATTGAAAATTGAAAAAAAAAATTATATATCAGTAACTATTCGTCTGAAATTGCTGAAATTTTGCAAGAGCCTTTAGAACCTAACTCTACTGCCAAGTTTCAAGTTTTAATACGATCGGTTAAATATTGTTGGAGATTCGAGCAGCCTTGTGTGAGTTCAGTAGATGGGTGACCGTTGCCTCGATAACTTTCGAACGAGAGGAGATAGGGACTTGCAACTTTCAGGGTAGGTTGCGTATCCGAATGGGAGAGTTGAGTTCGGTTTTGGGCATAATCGGTCTAACGGTTTCCGAGTTATACCCACCTGGAATATTATTTCCTTGATAACTCAAAAAATAAATATTCGATCGAATTAAAGCTTGGTAACTAGTAGTAGAAAATCAACATAAGGACGTGTTTAAAATTTTGTAAGTCCGTACCCCTGGAAAATTTGAAAAAAATAACGAAAAAAAAAATTTTAAGAACCTTACCCCTAGAAAATTTCAAAGAAATCACGAAAAAAAATTTGGTTCAAGCACTGACGTGAAGTCAGAAGCTTTTGCGCATATGTTCTATTGTCCATTCTTCTGTATTGGACACCCTTAATCGAATTCACCTTGGTGAATTCGAATTAAGAGTGTCCAATACAGGAGAATGCACAACATAATTTACCATGGTAAATCTGATTAAG
Organism: Halyzia sedecimguttata; assembly: GCA_937662695.2. Taxonomy (NCBI): domain Eukaryota; kingdom Metazoa; phylum Arthropoda; class Insecta; order Coleoptera; family Coccinellidae; genus Halyzia; species Halyzia sedecimguttata. The sequence continues at coordinate 4,812,218 of OW569414.2, read as the reverse complement.
GGTGTCCAATACAGAAGAATTGACAATAGAACATACGCGCAAAAGCTTCTGACTTCACGTCAGTGCTTGAACCAAATTTTCGTTGATGAAATTCGAAAATTGTCGACTGACAGTCTTGGCAACACAGTTTCATTCTACATAGAAATTTCCAAGTTCCAACTGCAAATTCAACCAAATATGGTCAATTCTAATTGACCGTCCACTCCTTAAGTTTCCTTTTAATGTAATCGGAGTCTGTCATCAGAATCTTTGTTTTAATACAATCCATCATGTAATCTCCAAACATTGTACATTCATGTTCTGCTATTTTAATTTTTGTATGTCTCTATTTCTTAAGTTGTTCCTATGTTCCAACATTCTTACTTCTAGTGGTCTGGATTCCTGTTTACGATTTACCACAAATACAAGGAATATTTTACACATAGTTTTCGGATTTTCGTCTTTCATTAATGGGTTTTGTCTTGGTTAATAAAGATAATGAAGACGTAAGATCGTTCTGTGTTTTTAAAAAGGTTCTTATATTGAACTTAGAACCGACTCTCCTGATTTTTCCCGAAAGCCCACGAACATAAGGGATCCCATTCAACATCTTAGGTTGCTGTTCTTGTTGATTATTCTGTTTTACTTGATTGATTGTTATTTTATTAGATGATCTTCTTTCTAACTTCATTATTGATGTATTTATGAATTGCCTCGGATATCCATTATCTTCAAGACATTTTTTGATTAAATCCATTTCATTATTTCGAATTTCAAGAGTAGAACAAATTAGGTTAGCTCTATCGTAAAGTGTTTCAATAACACCTCTTTTCACACTGAGTTGATGGTTCGAATATGAATTCAAATATCTATTTGTATGAGTCTGCTTCCTGAAGACACTTCTTTCAAAATGGTTCTGATACTTAATTATCGAAACATCTATTATATCCTGTGATCGGTTGATCCTAACTTTCGTGATGGTTATGGATCAATTTGTATGATCTTTTTTTCCTTGATTTATAAGAATTACCGCCTAATAACTGATAAGTCAAAAGTGTCACACATTTGAAAGAACATTAATCTTTGGGTCTTATTATTTTCTGCGAAATTGATCGTAAGACCAAGCAATAAGTAAACAATACCTACCATTTTGAGAACAGATACCATAAGTACTCAGCAGCTTCGAACTGGTTCAATCATTATTACCAATTATGAATCATTAGCAATGGGTGACGAAGATGGGGATCGAGGAAACTCAATCCCTATGGCGGCAATGTACCTACTGGAAAGACAATCATTACAAGCGCCACCTAGGGAGATCCTTACGAACTGCAATCCTCGGTGATGCAGAAACCTTGATCACTGTTGATGAAGTTTATCCTTTTGTCGCAAGAGGTAGTCGAGTACTGCATTGCTGTATAATTGTGACTCCTACACGACGTGGAAATGCTCCGGTAATGTGGTTAGAAGCACAATAAATCCTTAACATCAGAGAGAGAAATTTTACATAGTGGTATTTCATCATTGCTGGTTCCATAAAATACATTGAATCCATTTTTGGCGTGCCTGTTCTCCTGAACAGATTGCTTATCAATTAATCCAAATGTTCGAAATTCTCGAATTTTTGACCGAGAATGATCTCAAACGATTTGTTTCGACTCACTTATGAAGAATCCGAGGTCAAATTTGATTCTTCCTGACCGTCAGCACGATTACGCTGGAAATAAAACTGAAAATAGTTTTATTTCCATCTTTTCCTTGGTTTCTTAGTAGCCCTGCCCTGAAGAAGCCAACTAGCAGAAACACGTGCCGGCAGGTACCACCAGAATGATTTTTCTCTGCTCCTTTTGCGGAGTTGCTCGTTAGACCTACCTACTTAAATATACTTCTCGGCATTATCCATTTTCTATATTCTATGTTTTTGGCGCCCTTGTTCCTCGGAACAGAGTGCTTATCAATTTGCTCAAATGACTGTAATTTTCGAGATTTTTGATGAAAATGGTGTTAAACGATTTGGTTCGACTTCAAGAATCCGTGGTCATAATCGATTATGTCCGGCCGACCCTGCGGTAACACGATAACTCTCGATCGGATTGAGCTAGACAGTTCAAATTTCCAGAGTGGGTTAAGGAGATAGATATCTCGGTTTAGTTCGTTATTGGGTAAAATTGGCCTAAAGGTTTCGGAGTAACCAAAAAAAAATGATTTTAAATATAAAATAATTTTTTTTTGCATTTGAAATTCGTAATAACGAATTTCATTATTTGGCCAAGTGTCTGTAATTTTGGAATTTTTGGCTGGTAATGTTCTTAAATGATTTGGTTCGACTCACCGATCAAGAATCCATTGTCGAAATCGATTCTGCCGGCCGTCCGGCCCTTAACACGATAACTCTCGAACGGAATGAGCCAGACAGTTGAAAAAAAAAATTTTTTTACATTACAAATTTTTACTTCAAATATCGGAGATATGATTTTTCAAAATTTCAATAATTATTCTCAATTCTATAGAATACTCTTATAATAATTTCCTGATGTATGTAAATCCAACATCAGATGGGTCATAGACCTACGTTTTGAATTTAATTACGAAATTTCTTGAGAATTCACGCATAGAAGCCGAATTGAAAATTTGGGAAAACTCTGTGGACAGGATCTTTGGCGCTCTTGTTCAAAATTCAACAAATCATAACTCCGAAAGTATTGGATTCTCCGAGTTTGGAATGATATCAATGGATTTTTGTTTAATTTGCCCTATTTTATGATGCAGCTCTATCATAAGATTCCATTAATACCATTCCCAACTCTCAGAAACCAATACTTTCGGAGATATAATTTGTCAAAGTTTGAACAAGAGCTCCAAAGCTCCTGTCCACAGACTTGTTCGTTTTTTATATTATATTATAATATATCATATTATTTTTTATGAAGTTTGTCAGTTATTCGATCCTCACAAAATTCTGCATAAGTCGACGTGTGGGTATTTTTGGCGCTCTTGTTCCTCGGAACAGAATGCTTCTTATTTTGCCCAAATGTCTGTAATTTTCAGATTTTAGCTGAAAATGGTCTTAAACGAATTGGTTCGGTCTACTGAGCAAGTGTCCATGGTCAAAATTGATTCTGTCCGGTTGTAACCACGATAACTCTCGAACGGAATGGAATAGATAGCCATATTAGATAGATTGTGAATTAGATACTCTGAAATTTTCAGAGTAGCTTTGGGAGATAAATATCTCGGTGAAGTTCGTTATTGGGTAAAAGCGGCCTTGTGATTTCAGATCAGTAGAAAAAAAATCAAAATATTTCTTAGAAAAAATATAAATATTTCTTAAAAAAAACAATTAAATCTCAGAAATTATTAGGCATATTCCGCACAAACCTTTAAGCCGAATTTCATTGGTTATTGATCGGCGCCAAAGCTACAACTTCACGTCAGTGCTTTTTAAGATTTTTTTATAATTCCTAGCTGTCAATTATCTGACCCAAGAACTATTGGTTCATGTAGTTCTTAATAATCGAAGAGGGCGTGGATCCTGCCCTGCCACCGGCCCAAAAACAAAAGAACACCACGTCGTCTCTATACAGAGAGAGGCTGATTAAGAAAACACTCGCAGAAAGTTAAGCAAGTCGCAATTAAGATGTTATCATGGCCGACCACGATGCGGCGGTCTGTCGACAATTAACGTAATTTATTATAAAGCAACAATGGTAATGTTGTGATAATGTGATTGGGTGGTCCCTCTCTTAGAATTGTTTGCCAGTCATCGTCATTAGTTACTTATTGAAAAGTACACTCCGGAGATCGGGACTTGCCGGTTCCTCGGCACCAATCAAATTCGACATTTTATTATGATGAGGCCCTTTGAGCGCAGGAATTTCGGCCAGCTCGTCTGGAAAAAAAATGTTGTGAAGTGGGCTTCATTAGTCATGTCGTCAGTGTATCGTGTGTGGAAATGAAAGAGGTTCTGTGGACACGTCATCTTCCACTAATTACGGCATGGGTACAAATTTCGTGAGATGTTCATTAGGGGTGTTTTCAACTGTTATATCCTTGATGATGTATTACCTGAGGTGAATCGGAAATTTAATGAAATGAAAGGTGCTTTAATCTTCTATCATTAGTCAATATTTCATACGTGACATATTGCGGCACAGGATCATATCTGCCGAATTAAGGTTAGATAATAATTTCCCGGAGTCATAATAATAATGAACCCGTTTGCAGAAACAATCAGAAATCCAGAAAAATAAATTCCTCAAAGATGTCACTTTTATCGATCGTTTTCTGATGAAACGGACTGTATCCTTGGCAAAGAAAGGTGCCCCAGGCACAATTCGCCGTTTTTTCTTTCAGATCGGATCAGATTTTTTCTTTGCTTAGATACTAAATCGTTTGAAAATGTTCCCTTCCTACTATAAGCATGGTCTTTTCTGGGTTTTCATACAAAAAATAATTTTCGTTTAGCGTCTGACGAAGGAGTCTGATATAGAATCCGAAACGTTACGAAATAGTTATTTTATCGTTGATGTTGTTTCGATGTTGTTTGATAGGCAACATTATTCTGACAAATATCTTGTTTCTAACGCAGGAGCAATTCAAAAATTGGTTCAAGCCCTGTGGACAGGAGCTTCAAACAGACAAATTATATCTCCGAAAGTATTGGTTTCTCTGAGTTGGGAATTATATCAATGTATTCATATGATAGAATTGTATAATAAAGGAAATTCAATTCAAATAATAGTTTATTTATCAAGATTAAATGAGCAATCTGAGAATGAGAACTGCTCCATGGAAGAAATCAAATTAAAATAGCTGAAATGAATTTGGCTCTCTCTTATAGAACAGGATGACATGTACGAGTATGAACACAGATCATTTAATAAAGCTTAGATAGAATAATTATAACTTTCTGTGAAAACATAAAAGTACGATTCATTATTGAAATTTCGAAAAGCATATCTCCCAAAGTATTAGCTTGTTGGAGTTGAAATTGATATCAATGGATTTCTATGGTGAAACTGCATCTTAAATAAAAATTGAATCTGAAATTTGTTACTTAAAAAAAATTTTTTTTTTCGTTACTCCGAAACCATCTGGCCTATTTTGCCCAATAACGAACTTAACCGAAATATTCATCTCCCTAACCTACTCTGAAAATTTCAACTGCCTAGCTCATTCCGTTCGAGAGTTATTGTAGAAATTTGTTTTAAAATTTTCAAAATTTTTTTTTACACTTTGCGTGAACCTGGTCAGTACAAAACTCCACATGCGTTTAAAGTCATGATTCTACAATTTGATGCTAAATTTCAGATAGATCGAGTAATCGGTTTCGGAAATATTCATAAAAAGTGTTTCTACTAAAATTGGCCATAACTCCGAAACCGCTTTATGGATTTCGCCCATTAACGAGCTCGTCCGAGATATTTACGCTCCAAACCCAAGTTGCAAATTTCAATCCTCTAACTTTTTTCGTTCGAGAGTTATCATGTCTACGGCCGGCCGGCCGGACCGGCCGGACAGAATCGATTTCGACCTCGGATTCTTGATCAGTGAGTCGAACCAAATCGTTTGAGACCATTTTCAGCCAAAAATTCGAAAATTACAGTCATTTGGCTAAATTGATAAGCACTCTGTTCCGAGGAACTAGAGCGCCAAAAAGTGGGAAAGCCCTGTGGAAAGGAGCTTTGGCAATTCATCTCTGAAATTATTGATTTCTCAGAGTTGGAAATGATATCAATGGATTGTTATAATAGAACTGATTCATAGAAGAAACTGAACTAAAATTAAATAACGAACTTATCCGAGATATTCATTCCTCAAATTTACTCTGAAAATTATATTATATCAATTGAAACTTTTTTTTTGATGAACTTACCAAATTATATATTTCCATCATCATATGGATTATCCAAGGGTATATAGGGAAGGGGTTATATAGTATCCTATAGTTGGTCATTTTGTTTGTTTGATTATTATAGATTATTGAGACACACATTTGACATGACTGGTATAAGTAAATCAGGTTATAAGCATGAACAGTGAACACAGAATTCCCTTTTTGTGAAAACATGATGGAAGTAAGATGTATTAATGAAATATTGAAAAATCATATCTACCAAAGTATCGGCTAGTTAGAGTTGGAAATTATATCAATGAATTCTTACGATGAAACTGCATCTTAAAAAAAATCGAATTCGAAATTTGTAATGTAAAAAAAAATTTTTTTTGTTACCCGAAACGATCCGTCGTCTTTGGTCCAATAACGAACTCAACTGAGATATTTATCTCCCAAACCCACTCTGAAAATTTCAACTGTCCAACTCATTCCGTTCGAGAGTTATCGTGTACGGATGGCCGGACAAAATCGATTTCGACCACGAATTCTTGATCAGTGAGTGGAACCAAATCGTTCAAGACAATTTTCTGCCAAAAATTCGAAAATAACAGACATTTGGGCAAATTAATGAGCACTCTGTTCCGAGGGACAAGAGTGTCGAAAATAAAAAATCTTTTATTTTATAGATATTTTGCAGAGTTTGGGAGAGAAAACTCAGAAAGCAACCATCATTTAATGATGAATATAACTCCCAAATAATCCTTTGATTATTACCATAAGAGTTGTTTTTCATAAAAAATACAATATATTTTAAAGTCGTTTCCGACTTGAGTTCAGCGGACTTCAAAAAGGCAATGGATAATTCTTCCGACATGCCCTAATCTTTCAAACTTATGAAGTATATGGAGTGCAGGTATTTACTCATGTGATCTTCGAGTAGTTTCTTCAGTTGTGCCTGCCTTATCTCTCTGCCAACTCTTCTTTGGTCTGTTGGCGAGATAGGCGATCCTGCTAGTTCATGATCGATGGATATATGCCGGTTATACAGAGCTTCTCCAAAGCTCTCTGACCAACCCTAAGAAAATATTGTGGTGATTAAAGAAGAACAGAAGAGGGAGCAATATAAGGATTTAATGTTTGAACTAGGGATCCTGTATCCAAGTTATAAGGTTAGGATGGTCGTACTAATCATAATGCCTAGGCAGAATGAGAGCGAACTACGTGACTGAAGTGGAGATTATTCCGGCCTGCAAATCTCTGGCCGAGGATTTATCGCATAGAAGCCAGAAAGCGGTGTTGCTCGGATCATTTCGAGTCATGAGGTCCCGTCAACTATGAAGGCCGCTTGCAGCTAAAAGCTTTTGTTAAGAGACGCTGTAAGGGCAGGACGAAGAACTACTCCAAGGAACGTGCGAGAGGTTTTTTAGTGAGTAACCCATCAACATCTGGAGTCTCACACTCCTGAGAGTAGCGGACCCTCTCAGGGCGGGCCTATAAAAGGTTTTTCCTCTCGAGCGAAAAATAAATAATAACTTCTGATGTAGGTATACCGATGAGCACCCTAGAAGAAATGCACTCAAAATGTGAACATTCCATTGAAGAAGGTGCGATGAGAGATAATCTACTTTCTATTCGTGAATTGACTTAGTCCGAAGTCGTGAATAATCTCCCCCCCTCCCTCTCGATATTTATTTCCGTTCTTCTTATCCCGGTGGCCACACGCTTCGATTGAGACATCACAAGAGTTCAAGTGAAGTATCTCTATATTATAAGCGAGTGAACATGACCTGTTAGGAATAAACATGGCTTTTATGTTTCTTTATCCCTAGGTGACTCGATAGAGATACGATAAATATGTCGCTTTTCGGTAAAGTTTCTACCGTCGTTTATTTTTTCACGATTTATTGTTTCATTGTGTTCTCCCTCGAACAATAAAAAATAAATAATTTATAAAGTTATATCTGGTTTGGCGCGTTCGTTCGTGAGGATGCTGATTTATTTTTTGATTTCTGCTTGTTCTTGCATTGATGCAGGGATGAATGTATTTATTATTGATTTGCGTTTGGTTTAAGCCGAAGAGGTAACAGTCTCGAGTAAAATCTCAACGACTGTTACTGGAAAAATGTTACGAGCACATTCGTATGGTTCTTCCCTTCATGATCTATTCCTTTTCCTGTTTGAATATTCAGATTTGGACTATGCTCTTAGCTGGATTGAATGAACTATGTTGTTGACATACATGTTACAAGTTTTATCCCATTTTGAAGATGGGAAATATACCTGGATTTCACATGTGTAGAAAAAATTGCGCTTATGGAATTCATATTTCCATTAAATGTATCATTATTTCCTTGAATAATAAAGACATCAGTTCAATAGAAATTTGTTTCACTGCACTCCATTTCTTATACGTCAAGAACGCATGAAATGAGGTATACGTGTTAACATAATAATAAGTCTCTCCAATTGAATACGATTTTATCTGACAATTTTCATAATAATTCTACAAAAGTAACTACACAAGTTTCTTTTGTAGTATTAATAATGAGTCCAGGATATTATATTAATTATATTATTATATTAATAATATTGATAAAATTAATAATAATTGATAAAAGGCATAGCCAATCGAACTGACATCCGGTAATCAATTGCAAATTGGCATCTTGAAGATGTATGCAGAATTTCAGCGGAATCTGACAAATAATTTCTGAAATATAAAATTTTTTATGAAAAATTTTTTTTTTCTTGTTATACGATCCTCGCTAAATTCTGGAAAAATGTGTGCATCGATATTCTACAACTAATTACGATGTCTCAATTCATCGAATATGTAACTGTTGTATTGAGGAAGCAATATTTCGAAACATTCTAAAATAACATAACATACGCTCAAAAGTTGAAAAACCACTGCCGTGAGGTCTTCTTTGACATGCTTGTTCGAATCAATAACCAGAGTGATCAGCCATATCCAGGTACTGAACTTACCCAAAGGCTGATTGACCAGGAAAATTAATAATATTTTCACAATATTTCCAATAAGATCCGATCGAGTTTAAATCTAGAACTTGGATGTAAAATAAGGTTTTGAAGCATCTTGCAATATTTTGGAGATATAAGTCAAAAAATAATACGAACATTTCATGAAATGGCGAAGGGCAATATACAGGGTGTCCTGTGTCATGCATCAACATGACCTCAGTAAAAGTCCGCTGGTTTTCGAGATATCACCACTTTTGTGTATTTTTTTTTAAATCTCCAGTTTTCGGTCTTTTATCGCCTAGCATTGCTAGAAATTACTTCAAACTCATGTTTTTTTTTTTACCTAGGCTATCCTGAATAGTTGCTTTAAACAATGAAGTAATAACTTCACCGACAACTAGAACAAAATCCCTCAAAAAATGTCTAACTTGTTGTATTTTATGCCGAAGTTAAACCGTTAACTTAAGTTTGGCTGACTGCTGTGAAAAAAAATTATATCAGACTGAATTGACAAATAATCGCAAAAACTGGTCCATTTCATGCCCTTTTCAAAATGATACAACACTACCAATTTTTTTTAATCAGAACCAGAATTGCTACTTATTAAAAAAAACCAAAACCCTTATCGGCTATCTCGCTCCCACATTCATTGTTTTGTAACATGGAAACCGGTCCGACTTTCACAGACTAGGGGTCTTCGAATAGTCTAGACCAGGGGTCACCAAATGGGGGACCGCGGTCCGGATGCGGATCGCGAACCTTTTTTTTGCGGACCATTTTTCCAGAAAACATGTATTCTTGATTAAAAAAATTGGTTCAAGCACTGACGTCAAGCACGTCAGTGCTTGAACCAATTTTTTTTTTCGTGATTTTTTTAAATTTTCTAATAGTACGGCTCTTAAATTTTTTTTTTTCGTAATTTTTTTCAAATTTTCTAGGGGTATGGTTCCTACAAAATTTCAAACACGTCTTTATGTTGATTTTCTACTACTAGTTACCAAGCTTCAATTCGATCGAATATTTATTTTTTGAGTTATCAAGGAAATAATAATCCAGGTGGGTATAACTCGGAAACCGTTAGACCGATTATGCCCAAAAACGAACTCAACTGTCCCTTTCGCATACGCAACCTACCCTGAAAACTGCAAGTCCATATCTGCTTTCGTTCGAAAGTTATCGAGGCAACGGTCACCCATCTACTGAACTCACACAAGAATGCTCGAATCTCCAACAATATTTAACCGATCGTATTAAAACTAGTAACTTGGCAGTAGAGTTAGGTTATGAAGGCTCTTGCAAAATTTCAGCAATTTCAAACGAATAGTTACTGATATATAGAATTTTTTTTTTTTATTTTCAATGATTTATTAAAAATTTTCTACGAATGCTATCCTCACCAAATTTTGCAAACATTTCCGTGTTGGCACTCTATAACTAATAACCATGTTTGAATTCAATCGGTTCAGTATTTTTCGAGTTAATGAGGAACAAAAAACCACCAAATTTCAGAAAAGTTCAGATGGCTATAACTCTAAAACCGTTTGGCCGATTATGCTCATAAACAAACTGAAATGTCGCGTTCTGGTGCACATCCTAACCTGAAAACTTCAAGCCGCTATCTCTTTCCGTTCTCAAGTTATCGTGACAACAAAAATATTTTTTAATAATTTTTTTTTAATTTTCTAGCCATACGATTCGCATAAAATTTCACGAACGTGCTTAGGTTCATATTCTACAACTACTCACCAAGTTTCAATTCGATCGGATTCATATTGGTTGAAAACAAAATTATTACTCGGAAACCACTGGGCCGATTATGCTCATTAACGAACTTGTCCGTCGTATTGGGATGCGCCACCCACCCTGAAAATTTCAAGTCGCTAGCTCTTTTCTTTCTCAAGTTATCGTGGCAACGGCCGGCCGGACGGACAGAATCAAATTTGACCTCAAATTCTTCATTGGGGAGTCGAACTAAATCGTTTGAGACCATTTTCGTCAAAATATTCGAAAGTTACAGACATTTGGGCAAAACTATAACGCGATGTTCCCCAGAACATACGCGCAAAAATTCAGATAACTTTTCGTTTTATTTACTAATTATAGATATTGGATTTAGATTAACTGCTAGTCAAATTCTTATGCCATCATAATGCTATCAAACGACCCGCGACAGATATACAGATTTTGTGAACGGACCTCCAATGAAACTAATTGGTGACCCCTGGGTTAGATACTAGAGAAAACTTTTTGGCGTTTGACGGATTTACTCATTTCCTAATATTTTCCGAACGGATGGAGATACAGAGGAAATAGATACATAAATCTAAACGTCGTCCACCGACCAATCATCGGGGAAAATTTGGATATCGAGATGTGAAAATCATAGATTTCGGACGGGAAAGAAGAATTTTCCTTCGATTCCGGGTCAAAAATATTTCGAAGTGCCAACCCAAAAAATTTTTTTCATGGTATATCGATACGGAGCTCGTGTCTATTTAAATCGAGGTCGCTGATCACGAATATGCAATTAGTTTTTCCCTAAGTGGCGTACTTTGGGAAAATTTTCACTTAGAGTGAAAAAATGGACGAAAATAAGTCAATTTTGGAAGTTCACACCGCCCTAAAAAACGGAGTAAGGTGTTGTTGATTTTTGCCGTGTTATATGGATCCTTTATCTACTGAATAATCCAAACAGAAAATGTCCAGGCCGTACTATTCGGAAATTATGATTTTTTTTCCAAGGGTCTGTTTTTCGGAAAATTCATTTCGCGGTATTTCCGCGGAAAATTCTCTAATGAAAAATCCGATCATATATTCGTAATCTACGGCCCCGAATTAGTAAATGACGTAATTTGCATCGAAATCGGAGACCGGTCGAATTTTGGCAATTTTTGCGGGTATGTTCTGGGGAACATACGCGTTATAGTTTTGCCCAAATGTCTGTAACTTTCGAATTTTTTGAAAAAAATGGTCTCAAACGATTAAGTTCGACTCCCCAATGAAGAATTCGAGGTCAAATTTGATTCTGTCCGGCCGGCCGTCCGGCCGTCCGGCCGTTGCCACGATAACTTGAGAACGAAAAGAGCTAGCGACTTGAAATTTTCAGGGTAGGTGGCGCATCGCAATACGACGGACAAGTTCGTTAATGGGCATAATCGGCCCAGCGGTTTCCGAGTAATAATTTTGTTTTGAACCAATATAAATCCGATCGAATTGAAACTTGGTGAGTGGTTGTAGAATATGAACCTAAGCACGTTTGTGAAATTTTGTGCGAATCATATGGCTAGAAAATTTTAAAAAAATTATTAAAAAATATTTTTCTTGTCACGATAACTTGAGAACGGAATGAGATCGCGGCTTGAAATTTTCAGGTTACGATGAGCACCAGAACGCGACATTTCAGTTTGTTTATGAGCATAATCGGCCAAACGGTTTAAGAGTTATAGCCATCTGAAATTTTCTGAAATTTCGTGGTTTTTGTTCCTCATTAACTCGAAAAGTACTGAACCGATTGAATTCAAACATGGTTATTAGTTGTAGAATGCCAACGCGGAAATGTTTGCAAAATTTGGTGAGGATAGCATTTGTAGAAAATTTTTAATAAATCATTGAAAATAAAAAAAAAAATTCTATATATCAGTAACTAATCGTTAGAAATTGATGAAATTTTGCAAGAGCCTTCATAACCTAACTCTACCGCTAAGTTTCAAGTTTTAATATGATCGGTTAAATATTGTTGGAGATTGGAGCATTCTTGTGTGAATTCAGTAGATGGGTGACCGTTGCCTCGATAACTTTCGAACGAAAGGAGATAGGGACTTGCAATTTTCAGGGTAGGTTGCGTATCCGAAAGGGAGAGTTGAGTTCGTTTTTGGGCCTAATCGGTCTAACGGTTTCCGAGTTATACCCACCTGGAATATTATTTTCTTGATAACTGAAAAAATAAATATTCGATCGAATTGAAGCTTGGTAACTAGTAGTAGAAAATCAACATAAAGACGTGTTCAAAATTTTGTAAGAACCGTACCACTAGAAAACTCGAAAAAAATGACGAAAAAAAAAATTTTAATAACCGTACCCTAGAAAATTTCAAAAAAAATCACGAAAAAAAAAATTGGTTCAAGCACTGACGTGAAGGCAGAAGCTTTTGCGCGTATGTTCTATTGTCCATTCTTCTGTATTGGACACCCTTAATCGAATTTACCATGGTAAATTATGTTGTCCATTCTCCTGTATTGGACACTTAATTCTAATTTACCATGGTAAATTCGATTAAGGGTGTCCAATACAGAAGAATGGACAATAGAACATACGCGCAAAAGCTTCTGACTTCACGTCAGTGCTTGAACCAATTTTTTAATACATTGAGCCTTAAAAAAATCCCATTTTTCGAGAAAAATTTTTTGACGCAAAACTATGAAACGGGTACTTATTCCTATAGATTCGGGGCCGTAGATTCCGAATCTACCATCAGATATTTATTACAAAAATTTTCCGAGGAAGTATCGCGGAAAGAATTTTCCGAATACTAGACCCTCGGGAAAAAAATCATAATTTCCGAAGCGTACGACCTGGACATTTATTGTTCGGATGATTCGATAGATAAAGGATCCAAATATGACGTAAAAAATCAGCAACACACTACTCAAATTTTTTTGGGCGGTGGAAAGTTCCAAAATTGACCTATTTTCGTCAATTTTTTCACTTCAAGTGAACATTTTCCCAAAGCACGCCACTTAGGGAAAAACTAATTACATATTCGTGATCAGCGACCTTGATTTAATTAGACACGAGCTCCGTATCGATATACCATGAAAAAAATTTTTTGGGTCGGCACTTAGAAATATTTTTGACCCGGAATCGGAGGAAAATTCTTCTTTCCCGTCCCAAATCTATGATTTTCACATCTCAATAACCAAATTTTTCCCGATTATTGGTCGGTGGACGACGTTTAGATTTATATATCTATTTTTTCTGTATCTCTATCCGTTCGGAAAATATTAGGTAATGAGTGAATCCGTCAAACGCCAAAAAGTTTTCTCTAGTATCCAACACATACAAAAATCTACAATTTTCCGATTAGGTCGACGCGGCTTTGGTTATTCACTAAATCGGGTACGCAGATCACGCATCTGTAATTAGATTTTCCGTATCTCGATTAGTTTCGGAGCAATGACGAAAAAAGTCGCAATTTCTGGCTGTACATCCGGAAAATGGACTAATCAGTCGGATTTTTCGCCATATTACCAAAATTAATCGAGATACGGAAAAACTAATTACAGATTCGGAATCTACGCCCTCGATTTAGTGAATAGCCAAAGCCGTGGCGCGATCTAATCGGAAAATTCTAGATTTTTGTATGGGTTACAATCTAGACAAAGGACTCAGGCAATGTATTAGTTGTTGTATGCATTTTATCAATATTTCACAGGAAATAGGTCATAAATACTTCTACAAGGGTTGAAGTATTATTTTACTTGCAATTATCTTTTCGTGGAAAATATTAATTTCAAGGGTGAGACCACCCATGCAAAAATAAACCAGTTAACCCAAAACATTTAAGTTTTACAAGCGAGCTGCTTTGTTTAGAAATACAAATGAGCGCTTCCCAACATGTGAAGTCATGGGACGCAACAGTGGTGAAATCTCGAAAACCAGCGGACTTTTACTGAGGTCATGTTGATGCTATCTAATGCCAATCTATCTCCAGTGTCACTTTCGCGTGGTATTTTTGGGACACCCTGTATAATTCATCCTCAGAACCTAAAACTATGTTCTCAGAATTTAACTAATCAGTTATCATAATCCATATTCTAAAAACTGAAAATATTCTTATCAATTAATATTTTAGGCAATTCAATTTCAATGAATTTTTTTAATTAGGTTTTGAAGCTACTCGCAATATTTCAGCAATATCTGAAGGATGGTTTCTGAATTTTTTTAAAATAATTTTTATTAATTATGCGAAACTATAATATTGCTATTTTTTTATTTTTTCCCCAAACTCGACTTGAATCGAAACGTAATTATTATGACTGAATAGGTCATTCCAAGACCTTTCGAACGAGATATTAATTGTATAAGATCCCAATTGTTTCATATCATCTATGATAGTTCGTTAATGGGTAAAATCCACTGAGTGGATTCAGAGCTTTAGCCTTCTGAAATTTTGTTTTCCCAATAATTCGAAAATTACTGATCTGGTCGAATTCAAGCCTGGTAGTTATAGTTGTAAAACGAACGAAAATTATGCAAAATTTTGTGAGGATCGGATAAAATTTAAAAAAAATTCTGTATATCAGAAACTATCCGGCGGATATCGTTGAAAATCTGCGACAGCCTGCGAAACTTTATTTTACAATAAAGTTCCAGATTTGAACTGGATCGGATCGATTGGTGAAGATATTTCCGAAATATCAGAATATTACCACAATCGAGATGTACTGGCACATCAAATTTAACAAGTTGATTCGTCAGTAATAACATCCTTTCAAGTTCCGTTTTATCATAATTCTGTACTGGCCGAATTTATAGTAGGAGAGCTGGCACCAATTTTTGGGTAGGTATTTGAGGCAACCTGAAAACTTGTCAGATACCTCTCCTATTATATCCCAACTCGGGATTGCAGACCTGGCTGGTGATTAGCAGGGCTAAATCAACCCCTACATTTTTAAAAATATTATTTTTTTTCCCCAAAAATATATTTGAGGCACTACGCAATTTATATACGTTGCAGTGTAATACTTAATGAATACGAAAAAAAATAAGCCAGATAATTTAATCGGGGTTTTAACATCGCCAGACGCGTGCAAAAATATTTTGCAAAAAATTATAAAAAATGTTTTTGAGGCAGCTTGAAATTTATGTGTTATTTAGAACTAAAAAATAAGATTCCCTAAAAGATAGATCATTTCGGTGGGGCTTTTTACCTGCCAGGTGATCAAACAAATAATAAATGGGTACGAGCATGTAGTGCTATAGACAAGCTGTAGTGTGAGAGAGATCGCGTAACGACAGCTGTCTTCGTCTTGCTTGCCGCGTTACTATTGTATCTGGCGAGGCCACGTGACTTACAATAACCCATGAGGTTTCTAGTTAAAATGTCAAATTTTCTGAATTTGTACTAAAAACATTTCTTTTTAATTTTCAAAAATTAGTTATTTTGCCAATTTAAATGCGAATTTGAAAGTAATAAATTGTTTGAATATTTGATATTTCCGCAAAAATATTTATTTTTTGAAGAGAATTTAAAAAAAATTAATTATTTTTTCAATTTGTTCCAAAAATTTTTGTTTAGGATTCATATTATTACCCCTACATTCAAAACTAAAAATTGTTTTTTTTCTGGCAGTATTCTAAATAAAAATTTATACGGAAATTTAAAATTTTTTCATCTTAAAATCAATAAGGGTTAGGCCTGTATTGAAAAAAGCAATAATTAAAATAAAAAATCGCAAATTTTAAATTTCCGGAACAAAAATTGTTGAAAACATATTTTTTGGGCGCATGTTCTAGGGGAACATCGTCCTATCATTTCGTCCAAATGTCTGTAATTTTCGAATTTCGAGCTGAAAATTGGCTAATAGACTAATTCGGACTCCCTGATCACGAATCCGGTGTCAGAATTTTGGGTGCCGTATGGCCGGCCGGCCGGCCGGCCGGCCGTACTTCCGGCCGTAGGCACGATAACAGGAGCACCGAAGGACCTATCGACTTCAAACTTTCAGGGTAGGCTTCTGATCAAAATGCGACGGTTAAGTTCGTTAACGGGCAAAATCGGCCAAACGGTTTAGGAGTTATAGACATTTAAAATTTTGAGGTTATTTCCCTGATATTTCAGGAACTAAAGAAGATGTTGAATCGAAACTTGGTAGTCAGTTCGAGGATATAAACGCGCAACTTTTGGCAAAATTCTGTTATGATCGAAATGTTGGTAATTTTTAAAAAAATATTTCTTTTAATTTTTTCGAAAAAAAAAATTTTTTTTCGTGAACTATTCATCAGATTGCAACAAAAACTTGTACTTACGTCAATTGTAGTATTTTGCAACATTGTGCAAAATTTTGGCTCTATACGATTTCAATTTCTGGAGATATAAGACAAAAAGTGTCAAATTTCCTGGGTCTCTCTCAGTATTTTCATCGATTATTCTATGAACTCTTTGAATTCCACCGAAAACAAATTCAAAGACATAAACATAAAGAATCAAGTCATAGTTTAGACGTCGAAAGAAGGACGATGTTGATCGACTTGAAAAGGTACCTATTTCAAGAAATGCAATAATGAAATGCTTAATTTATGGATATAATATTATCTAAGTATTGTTGGGATGGGGCAGTTGGAAAATTTTTTAATAAAAAAATTTGTACCGACGTTAAATCAAGCATTCTACACGAGTGTGCAAAATTTCAGTTCGATACGATCTCAATTCCAGAAGATATTGCTTAAAATTCACATTCCAGCGTGTTTTGACGTTCTATGGTCACAGAAAATCGTCACAAAAATCTATTTACCTCATTTGACGGCTGTTTGTCAAATCAATTAATTCCAATAATTGATATCAGATTTCCTACATACCAAGTTCAAACACATTTTATTATATGGAAAACACTTATTATGATCACGTTCTACAGGAATTGATACTAAATAGAAGCTAGATGAAGATTATTGTAATGGAAAATTTGTGTTCCAGAATAATATTAAGGTATTCAACATGATACTGCTTTTTTTCTTTACTGGTCAGTACGGGCCACAAGGAAGATGAACATGCGCCCAATAGCTCCTGTCCACAGGGCTTGAACCAATTTTTTTTAATTCTCTTCAAAAAATAAATATTTCTACGGAAATATCAAATATTTAAACAATTTATTATGTTCAAATTCGCATTAAAATTGACAAAATAACTAATTTTTGAAAATTAAAAAGAAATCACAAAAAATATGTCCCTTTAACGTCCATAAATCAATACAATCCCTTTTATGCAAAATGTTTTTAGTACAAATTCAGAAAATTTGATATTTTTTACTCCAAAATTTTAACTAGAAATCTCATGGGTTATTGGAAGTCACGTGGTCTTGCCAGAGCCAATAGTAACGCGGCAAGCAAGAACGGAGACCATCTGTCCGATTTCACCCAATAATGAAGTTAGCTTTATCTCCCAAACCTACTCTGAAAATTTCAACTGTCTAGCTCATTCCGTTCGAGAGTTATCGCGGCTACGGCCGGCTAGCTGGCCGGACTGGCCGGACGGAATGAATTTCGACTCACTTGATCAGTGAGTCGAAGCAAATCGTTTAAGACCATTTTCATCGAAAAATTTGAAAATTACAGACATTTGGGCAAATTGATAAGCACTCTGTTCCGAGGAACAAGAGCGCCAAAAAGTATAACACTTCTTGTGAACCTATTTTAAAATAAGATATATTTCTTGGGAATAAGCCAGATTCATAGCCCAACCTCATATACTTCGAAGCACCGAGTCTAATTCTCTAGAAAAACGGCCTATAAACATCATAACCGCACAGCCATAACAGTAAAAATACCCTCTTCGAACAAAATTATCTGCCACTTTACATCTCCCTTTGCCAGCCCCATCTATAATTGAATACCGAACTCAATTAATTTTCCAGAGTGGCAGCGACGATTTTCAACTCCCAAATTCCTTAATAGTATCCTATAAATAAAGTGGGCGCTTTAATAAACTTGAAGGGACCGCTTTGTTTCGATAGTTATTATCTTGTTTCGATATGAGATGTTCGGTAGGTGACTTACTGTCCCTGCTTCTATTTCTACCTGCTGTTCGCATTTTAATAATTTGTGTGGAAGGTGGGTCGTAGATCTAGGGAGGTTTCTTCGAAAATATCAATATTTTTGGGTTTAGTTGTGTTCATGATTTTCGTGGACAGCATTTAATTTTTCGTTGAAATAATAACCCGATATATCAGCTTTTAACAAAATATGGCAATTTCAAATACGTCTTTTCGTCAGTATTCTACAACTAGTTATTTGAGTTATCGAGAAAACAATATTACAAATTGGTATAACTCCAAAACCGTTTGGCCGATTATGCCCAACAATGAACTTAACTGTCCAATTCCGATGTGCAGCCTACCATGAAAATTGCAATTCGCTCCCTTAGTCCATTCTCACATTATCGTGTAATACATAATATTTTTTAATAATATTTTTAAAATTTTCTAGTGATACGATCCTCACAAAATTTCACAGTATTACGATATGTATTTTTTTAGTTAACGAAGTTAACTGTCCCATTGGGATGTGCAAACTACCCTGAATATTGAAAGTCGTCATCCCTTTACGTTCGACAGTTTTTGCGTGATACATAATATTTTACATATTTTTTTAAAAATTGTCTAGTGTTACGATATGTATTTTCTCTATTTCAGTATTGTAATGAGTCCATTCCAGCACTGAAAACAGTGCTGGAATGAACTCATTCCCGAATTGTTTCTAGTTATTCTTTTCGTTTTGTGGTAGTCTGCACTGACATTCGATCCTATCAAATTTCCACGTCAATTGACAATACAATATAATCTGGATATAGTGAAATAATTGTAAAATCCATTTTCATTGAAAAATATGGTACTAGAGATTACCTTCTTGCTAATTTTGAATCATTCATGCTATTAGGAAACTGTTTTAAATCTGATCTCCATGGCCTACGTACGTTTCAAATTCAAATTCCGTAATCTGTCAACTTTCGTAACAGTCACACCAACTACCAAGATACAATACAAGAGTCACTAGGATGTATAATCCGAATTTTTCATTAAATTTCAACAGTATTTTACAAAAATTGCCTGAAATAGAGAAAATATCGTCTAATACTCGTTGCAGAAGGCAATTCCTACACTCATGCGTTCGAAAACTCGCTCCTTCGTCACTCGTTTTCGAATTTCGCATTCGTGTTTTAATAGGAGCCCATTCTGCAACTTGGTTTAGAATATACTATTTTCAGTTATCAAGAAAGCAATATTCTAGATGGGAGTAATTCCGAAACCGTTTGGCCGATTATGCCCAATAACTGCGTTGTGCCTAAGGTGGCACAAGGACATATTGACAACTCCTACATAGTACACAGCTGAATCACCTCACTCTTACAAGCTCTTAAGAGGTTCTTCTTCTTCTTCTACCGCGGTGCCGTCCCAGGCTTAACTGAGGCCGTCAGGCCCATTGTTCTCTCGCTTGCCAAACTCGTGAGACTCAGTCCAAAAAGCACGCTGACAGGAATGCCGCGAGCTTAAAAGGAGAAGTCTCTCTCACCGTAGGAATCGTAGGTGTTGGGTTGCCTAGGTGTATGACCCTCAATTCTTTAAGGTTGTTACAGTCGAACAGAATATGTTCAGCTGTTTCTTCCATGCTCTTGCACCAGCGACACAGAGCGCTATCGGCCGATCCCATCCTATTCAGATGTTTGTTGAACTGGTGACCAGTTAGTAATCCAGTCACCAGGCTCAATTCTCTTCTTTCGAGTGAAAGAAGTTTCTTTACTTCAGACTTTGACGATGGTTTCTCAATGAGAAGCCTTGACTGCCTGAGTCCTACTCCCATGTTCCATACACTGGAGAAATTCCTGTCCAAACGATTCTTGAAGAATGTTTTAACAGAGGTACGACATACTGGAAGCGAGGGCTCAGGACCTATATATGGTATCCGAGCCCCCTGCTTCGCCAGCTTATCTGCCTTAACATTATCTGAAATCTCCGAGTGAGCTGGACACCAGATGAGTTTTACAACGTTACCAGCACCCAGCCTTCGCAGAGCCTTCCTGCATTCGCCTACTAAGTAGGAGTTTATTTTCACATCAGATAGGGATTTTAACGTTCCTTGACTGTCACAACATATATATATATATATATGTACTTGCCAGAGTATCCTAATCGGATGTTTTCCAGCGCGCAGACAAGAACAGCATATGGTTCTGCATGTATTATAGAGCAGTTCTTCCCGAGAGGGATGGACATGCTCACTCGAGGTCCCACAATGCCTGCACCTGTCCCTGTAGTCGTTACAGAGCCATCTGTGAACCATGTGGGCCCCTCCGGTTTAAGGAGATCACTCCTTGTATCCCATTGGTCTCTATCAGGAACAATCACCCTATAGGGTTCGTTAAAGCAGAATAAGGAGCCCGCACGGTCACTCCTCCGGAGGAGAGATGCATCATCATCCTCCACCTTCTTGAGTGCCCTCGCGTGTCCCCTAAACATTCCGCTGTCACGCCACTGTCCCTGTTCCCAGGTTCTTAAAGCTGTCTTCATAGTCCCCTCCTCAACTACAAGATGCAGGGGAGGTAGCCCCAGCAGGCACTCCATAGCTGCTGTTGGAGTAGATCTCAGAGCACCTGTGATGCTTAAACAAGCTTTTCTCTGAGATCTTGTCAATTTCTTGCGGATATATGACTTCTCCAGTTAGGTTATCAGTTAAGAGGTTATTAGGGGTATCCCCAGAAAAAGGGTGCCAGTATAATCATAATCACATCAACCAATGGTAATGATATTTTTTAAGTACCTTATTTTCAGTGAATTACTTAATTTTGCGCTCATCTTCTTAGGAACAGCGCACTTTTTGTCAAAATGTGTGCAATAATTGAATTTTTTGCCGAAAATAGTCTCAAACGATTAGGTACGAATAACTGATGAAGAATCCGAGGTTAAATTTGATTCTGTCTGGTCGAAATCGATTCTGCCCGGCCGGCCGGCCAGCCGTAGGCACGATGAATGAACGGAATGAGCAAGACAGTTGAAAGTTTTTTTTACATCACAAATTTCAAATTAATTTTTTTTCAAGATGCAGTTTCACCACAAGATTCCAATGATATAATTTTTTAACTCTAACATAGAAATACTGTCGGAGATGTGACATGTCGAATTAATAACAGCTATCGTAGAATTATGAGGATTATAATATGATATCATACTTTTTGGGTGATATTTTAATGCCCATGGTTAATCTATATGAGGATGGGAATGGTAAGGGTTAGTTAATAATATTGAGTTCAGAATATCTCCAGTAAAAACAAAACTGGAATAATTCAATTGATATAATATAATTTTCAAAGTGGATTTGAGGCATGAATATCTCGTTCATCATAGATTTGAGGAATCAATATCTCGGATAAGTTTATTGTTGGGTGGAATTGCTCTGTTGGTTATGTAATAATTTTTGGGACTCTCGTTGAATTTGAATTCTTTTATGATGTTTGAATTCAATTTCTGCTATGATGAAGATCTGTCATAAGATATATTGCTATAATTTTCAACTCCTACTTACCAATACTCTCGGAGATATGATTTGTCAAAGTTCGAACAAGAACGCCAAAGCTCCTGTCCACACTGCCTTCCCATATTTTTTGCGCTCTAGTTCCTCGGAACTGAGTGCTTATCAATTTGCCCAAATGTCTGTAATTTTCGAATTTTTCGATGAAAATGGCCTTAAACGATGTGGTTCGACTCACTGATCAAGAATCCGTGGTCGAAATTCATTCTGCCCGGCCGTAGGCACGATAACTCTCGAACGGAATGAGCTAGATAGTTGAAATTTTCAGAGTAGGTTTGGGGGATAAATATCTCGGCCAAGTTTGTTATTGGGCAAAATCGGACAGATGGTTTCGGAGTAACAAAAAAAAATTCTTTTTAAGAAAAATTCCAAATTAAATTTTTTTCAATAAGCAGTTTTTCCATAATAATCCATTCATATCATTTTTAACTCTAACAAATCAATAATTTCGGAGATATGATTTTTCAAAATTTCAATGATAGAATTATTCTGTGGCTATTCTATGAATTGTTATAATGTCAACTTTGACGTTGTCTCATTGTCATTCATTCCAGTATCAAAATGAGAATTATAATATAATATCATACTTTTTGTTGGTTGATATTTTCATGCCGATGGTCAATCCATATGATGGTGGGAATGGTAATGGTAAGTTAATAACATTGTCATTCATTCCAGCAATCGTACAAATATGAGAATTATAATATAATATCATACTTTTTGTTGGTTGATATTTTCATGCCGATGGTCAATCCATTTGATGATGGGAATGGTAATGGTAAGTTAATAATATTGAGTTCAGAATATCTCCACTAAAAACAAAACTGGAATATTGGTGTATTGGAGTAAATTTGAGGAAAGATATATATTATCGTTCATCATAGAATTGAGGAATGAATATCTCGGATGAGTTCGTTGTTGGGTAGAATTCGTCTATTGGTTTTGGATTGATAATTTTTGGCACTCTTGTTGAATTTAAATTCTTCTATGATGTTTGAATTCAATTTCTGCTAAGATGAAGTTCTAAATTTCAATAATGAATCGTACTTCTATGTTTTCACAGAATGCTATAATTATTCTATCTAAGCTTTATTATATGATTTGTGTTCATACTCGTACATTTCATCCTGTTCTATAAGAGAGAGTCAAATTTATTTCAGATATTTTAATTTGGTTTCTTCCATGGTGCAGTTCTCATTCTCAGATTCCTCATTTAATCTTGATAAATAAACTATTATTTGAATTGAATTTCCTAAATGATGCAGTTCCAGCATAAGAATACATTGATATAATTCTCAACTCTGAGAAACCAATACTTTCGGAGATATAATTTGTCTGTTTGAACTAGAGCGCCAGAAAGCTCCTGTCCACAGGGCTTGAACCCATTTTATTTCTTCCGTTAAGGTCATATTACTGAAGAAATTTGTTCCATTTTGTTTGTTGATAATTTTCTGAACTAGTTGATGACTATACCCGTTTCTTTCGGCAAAAAACTGTAGTGGACAAGTGTGTAGTTACTTTTGTAGTGTTGATAATCCACAGTCCACAGTGAACTCAAACTAGAATATGTAAAGATATATCCAAGTAGAATCAGTACATTTTCAATACAAAATAATACATTCAACTTTTCATCTAAAGCTTCCTTCTCTGTCAGGTATGCACGCACCAGAGAAACTAAATAGATACCACATTCCAGACAAATCGAAAGCGTAACAGAAATCAACACCCACCTAACGATGTCATTGCGCCATTACTGCATCTCAGCTCTCGGCTAATTAACATTTACATAATTAGTGATAATCATAACATCGAATGTCCTCCGTTATATTCCCTATTTTATGATTATTAGATGTTTGCTATATGTGAGCATAAAACACTAACAACTAACTTAATTTTCTCTGCGATAAAACCCCCCTTAACTGATCGTAAACACCGAAAAGAAAATCACTATAATTTTCGAAATAGGCGGCCCTCGATAGCGGAACCCGTTTAAGAAGCGAGGTATAATTTTTTTAGTTATATCTCGGGAATTGGTGGAATAAAGATAATCACTTCATAAAACTACTTAGAAATAATAGTGGGCTGTAGAATGATTCAGTGGGTGGTTTTCGATTTCCATCCAGGTAATTTGTATTTAGTCTTGACAGAAAACTTAATTGTTTCCTTCGGTTATTATCGTAATATTATTTCGAATATATTAGTCTCAGAAATGTAATTGATGCAATTTTCCAAGCTATAGTAATCTGCAAATTAATGGAATCTTGGCGATTATTAACGTGAAGCAGTTTATTGTTGAACATAGAATAGGGCGGCTGTTGCTAAGTGCTAATAACTAAAAGATATATTCTATATTGTTCTAGGGGGTAACGTTGCACTGCGACCTTAAGGTCTATTGTGCCCCCCCTGCAGAGCTATCGATGTCATTACCATCTACAGCAAGAGTTCTGATGAACTCCAGTATCTGGGATGGCATCAAGGAGGCTACGTGTTTGCTCCCTAGATTTCTTGCCCAAAGCATTCCTTGCATTGGTTTGAGATAACGAGGCATTCCGTTATCAGGAGATGCATCCTTTTCCCCACAGAATGTACACTCGTTAGTTTCTGCTAGCCCTAATCTCATCATATGCTTCATGATGCTGCAGTGCCCTATGAGGAAGCCAGTGAGGAGGAGCAGCGTGCTCTTACTGAGGTCCAAGTATTTCTTGGATCTGACAGTATCAAAGTTCCGGAGGAATTTCTTGGAGTGATACATTCCGGGGAGAGAACTCCAGAAAATACCTCTCTCAGTTTCTTTTTTTATCCGGAATTCGCTTTCGTATAGTAGAAGATCCGAACCTAAGTCGACCTTCACCGAGCTGATAATAGAATGAAACATATTATATAATAAATTTAGCATATTAGATAATATACTAAAAATGGGTTGCCTGAAAAAATCCTGGACAGACTATTTTTAATTTAAAAAAAAAATCTAGTGATACGATCCTCACAAAATTTTGCAAAAATTTCCGTGTTGGCATTCTTCAACTAATAACCATATTTAAATTGGATCGCTTTAGTATTTTTCGAGTTATTAAGGAAATAAAACCCAAATTTCAGATGGCGATAATCCCAAAACCGTTTGGCCGCTTATGCTTATAAACAAACTCAAATGTCACATTCAGATATTTTCGGCGAAAAATTCGAAAATTACGGACATTTGGGGAAAATGATAACACGATGTTCCCCACAACATACGCGCAAAAATAATAAAAAATAGTCTGTCCAGGATTTTTTCAGGCAACCCATTTTTAGTACATTTTCTAATAGGTATACAAAATTCATTATAAAATATGTTTCATTCTATTATCAGCTCGGTGAAGGTCGACTTAGGTTCGGATCATAGACTAGTAGGTGTATCTACCAACCCCACAGTAAGGTTCCGGGCCAATAAAGGGGGTTTATTGTGCTCCTTTCTTGGCAAGAGTGTTGGCCTCCTCATTTCCTATGATTCCCGCGTGACCAGGAACCCAGACCAAGGAGATCTTGTTGGTCTTGCCTACATCATTGAGTTTTCTTCGGCACTCCCATATTAGCTTGGATTCGATAACATGGGAGCTCAGAGCTTTAATAGCAGCTTGACTGTCAGAGTGGATTGCTATATCACATCTCTGATAGTTTCTTTCTAGGTTCATCTCCACGCTTCTTTCTATTGCCGAATATTTTGCCGTGTATGTTTTAGTTTTCAATAAAATAGAAAACTAAAAGATACACGGCGAAATATTCGTCGAGCTTAACCATCAACAAATATTCCCTTGTGATCCGGGATAGTCTTCATCGCTCAGTGTTCCCCAGAAGGAGAACTTTCCCCTAATTGTGTGCCTTTTAGTTATTAGGAATTAGCTACAATTGCCTTATCCTATGTACACTAGTTTGTTGTTTTATGCGCGTATGTTCTGGGGAACATCGCGTTATCATTTTGCCCTAATGTCTGTAACATTAGATTTTTTTTACGAAAATGTTCTCAAACGATTTTGTTCGACTCCCCAATGAAGAATTCAAGATCAAATTTGATTCCGTCCGGCCGGCCGTCCGGCAGTCCGGCCGTCCGGCCTTTGCCACGATAACTTGAGAACGGAAAGAGCTAGCGATTTGAAATTTTCAGGGTAGGTGGCGAATCCCAATACTACGGACAAGGTCGTTAATGGGCATAATCAGCCCAATGGTTTCCGAGTAATAATTTTGTTTTCAACCAATATAAATCCGATCGAATTGAAACTTGGTGGGTAGTTGTAGCATATGAACCCAAGTACATTTGTGAAATTTTGTGTGAAATTATTAAAAAATTTTAAAAAAATATTTTTTTAGTCACGATAACCTGAGAACGGAAAGAGATAGCGGCTTGAAGTTTTCAGTTTAGGTTGTGCATCCGAACTCGACATTTGAGTTTGTTTATAAGCATTATCGGACCAACGGTCTTAGAGTTATAGCCATCTGAAATTTGGTTGTTTTTTTCTCCTCATTAACTCTAAAAATACTAAACCGATTGAATTGAAACATTGTTATTAGTTGTAGAATGTGAACGCAAAAATTCTTGCAAAATTTCGTGAGGATAATATTTGAAATTCGAAATAATGAAATTGATTTCATCAAAAAATTTCTTGAAGAAAATGGATATCCGAGGCAATTCATAAATACATGTATCATGAATTTAGATAGAAGAACAAATAATCAAGAACAACAAAATAATCAACAAGTACAACAGAATAATCAACAGAACAGCAACCCAATCTGTTGAATGTGATCCCTTATGTTCGTGGCCTTTCTGAAAAAATTAGAAGAATCGGTTCTAAATTCAATATAAGAACCGTCTTCAAAACACAGAATGATCTTAGGTCTTTATTAACGAAAACAAAACCCATAAATGAAAATAAAAATCAAAAAACTGTGTATATAATATTCCTTGTATTTGTGGTAAATCATACACAGGAGAACCATCAAGGCCACCAGAAGTAAGAAAGTCAGAGCATAAGAATAACTTGAGAAATAGAGACATACAGAAATCAAAAATAGCAGAACATGTATGTACAATCCAAGGAGATCACATGATGGATTGGAGTAATACAAAGATTCTAATGACAGAACCCGATTTTATGAAAAGGAAACTTAAGGAGTCAACTTGTATTTTATTGAACAGAGAATGCAATTTTGCAAATTGCTCAATTGATATTGACCATATTTGGCTAAATTTATTGAAAAAGGAGTTGGAACTTGGAGATTTCTATGCGAAGTAAACCTATGTTAGCTATGATTTTTAAATACTGTCAATGTAACAATTCTTGAATTTCACAAAATAACTATCAACAAAATAATTCTAACGATTTTCATTAAGCGTCTGACGAAGGAGTCTGATATAGACTCCGAAACGTTACGATATAGTTGTTTCTTCGTTGATGTTGTTTCGTTGTTGTTTGTTAGGCAACATTGTTCAATTGATTGCTTCTGACTAAAATCCTGTGTTTCTTACGCAGAAGCAAATAACAAAATAATTAATTTTTATTTTATAGATATTTTTCAGAGTTTGGGAGAGAAAACCCAGTAAAAAACCTTTCAATAATAATGAGTATACCTGCCACAGTATCCTTTAATGATTACATAGATCATTTAGTTAATAATTGTCGCATATATAGATTCGAAGATGGTTTTAGGGCTATTCATAATAATTCTGAATCTTTTTTTAGAATGGGTAGCGAGTTTAAAATCTATTTAATAAAATATAGAATATTCCATTTTTAATTTGTTCGTCTTCTTCCTTTGTCTTTTCCTTTTCCAGATTGGGTTTCGGGTACCTTGGAGAAACTTCTCTGCTTGTTGAAGGAAGAAGCGATAATGAAGAAAAAGATGCCCTTCAATATTTAATATTTCAGCATATTTTGTTAACAATTTCAATTTTCATAAATCACAACACTAACGGGGAGATAGGGTTTTTTTGCTGAGGTTTTTTCCCTAAGCTTTAGTATCATATATCAAATTATATGGTACCCCGTTACACTAACCTCTGCTAACACTTTTTTCATACACATGCTTTATTGTTAGATAAAAAACAAATTGTAATGCTCAAGTTCAAAAAAAAATATATATATATATAAGTATATAATTATATATAACATATGTTCAGACTCGGTCAAGTAATTGCATTCTTTTCTACTTCTTCGAACCTTTTAAAATATTTCCTAATGAGGCTACCTTCGAAACCAACCGGCGAAACCCATGAACAAGTGAAGATTCCAACGCTTAGGTCCCACCATAAATCAACATAAAAATGACCATTTTTCACGAAAAAATCACTTTAACAAATTGAGGGTTTTGTCAGTTTGCCGCTCCCCATTGTTAAACTGTTAGTGTTGACTTTTGAACATCGTAGGTAGGAGTCAGGTCAAGTGGTCCACTTACAACGAATAAAATTTTTCACAAGAGATTAGTTATGGCACTAAACTCATTGGACGAATTTAATGTTGCTTGAAATTCACGATCTTGAGATGGTAGATGCAGGTGATCTAGTTGATATTCCCACGAGGAATTTTCTCAGGGTTTCGTATAACGAGAAGTGTCCAAATATAAATTTTTCATTCTGTTTCGATACTTCTTTAGAGGAATTCCTGTGATTTTTGATGATTTAGAATGAAAAATTGGTTCAAGCACTGACATGGAGCAAGGAGCTTTAGCGCACATCTATTGGACATTCTTAATCGAATTCACCATCGATATCGACAATTTTCTCAGCTTTTATAAGAATAAATTTCGTACCGTTTTAATGACAGACTTGAGCAATGACAGAATCGTGTGAGATCACAGAATTTTTAATTCTGATATAATGTTTTCTATCGGAATTGAAATCCGTTAAATATCTAATAATGTACGAAAAAACTTACGTCTCGAGTAATTGCAGAATACGATATTCACGAAATTCCGCGAAAATTATATATAAATTCGATTTTCACTAACCTTGCAGTTTTAAATTTCGCAAAAAATTTCACTTTCTGTAAATGTAGAGTTTCGTCGAAAATTTCCTACTTGATAAAATTATGAAATAATTCTTGAAGGTTTTTTTTATAAAAGCAAATTACATACCATTAGAAAGGTAACACCCTAGGGTTGTTTTGCTAGAATTGGAACTCCTCAATCATTTTTTTTTTCGTGCAAGTTGAAGTTAAGATTTAAGAATTTTTTTCATCTTTTTGTAAGTTTGAGGACTCATAACTTTTTTTCTAGCTGATATCTGAATAAAGCAATAATATTATAAAAATCGGCCAACATTAAAGATTAAAAAAAAACAACAATTTTGCCTGTTTTACGGATTTGTAATAAAAAAAATTGGTTCAAGCACTGACGTGAAGTCAGAAGCTTTTGCGCGTATTGTCCAGTACAGGGTGTCCAATACAGAAGAATGGACAATAGAACATATGCGCAAAAGCTTCTGACTTCACGTCAGTGCTTGAACCAATTTTTTTTTCGTGATTTTTTTAAAATTTACTAGGGGTACGGTTCTTAAAATTTTTTTTTTTCGTCATTTTTTTCAAATTTTCTAGAGCTTACAACATTTTAAACACGTCTTTGTGTTGATTTTCTACTACTAGATACCAAGCACCAATTCGATCCAATATTTATTTTTTGAGTTATTAAGGAAATAATATTCCAGGTGGGTATCACTCGGAAACCGTTAGACCGATTATGCCCTTTCGGATACACAACCTACCCTGAAAATTGCAAGTCCCTATCTCCTTTCGTTCGAAAGTTATCGAGGCAACGGTCACCCATCTACTGAACTCACACAAGAATGCTCAAATCTCCAACAATATTTAACCGATCGTATTAAAACTTGAAATGTGACAGTAGAGTTAGGTTATGAAGGCTCTTGCAAAATTTCAGCTATTTCAAACCAATAGTTACTGATATATATAATTTTTGGCGCTCTAGTTCCTCGGAACTGAGTGCTTATCAATTTGCCCAAATGTCTGTAATTTTCGAATATTTCGATGAAAATGGTCTTAAACGATTTGGTTCGACTCACTGATCAAGAATTCGTGGTCGAAATTCATTCTGTCCGGCCGGTCCGGCCGGTCCGGCCGGCCGTAGGCACGATAACTCTCGAACGGAATGAGCTAGAGAGTTGAAATTTTCAGAGTAGATTTGGGGGATAAATATCTCGGCTAAGTTCGTTATTGGGCAAAATCGGACAGATGGTTTCGGAGTAACAAAAAAAAATTTTTTTTTTTACGAAACAAATTCCAAATTAAATTTTTTTTAATGAGAGGATTTATCATAAGAATCCATTCATATCATTTTAAACTCTAACAAGCTAATACTTTCGGAGATATGTTTTTTCAAAATTTCAATAATAAATCGTATTTCAACGTTGTCACAGAATGATATTATTCTATGTATGAATATGAATTGTCATAATGTCAAATGATGTTCCTGGCAGATTATCTAATCAATCGAAGAATTGTGAGCGAAGTGAGAAAAATCTCAGTTGTTTGCTCCGAAATTAGTTTTTCTCAGAAAATTCTTACATTTCGGAACTGAACATGAAGTAAGAGATCTGAGAGTAGTGAGACTGCTTTTCATCCATAGACATAGATATAACTCTCGAACGGAATGAGGTAGGTAGTTGAAATTTTCAGAGTAGTTTAGGGAGATGAATATCTCGGTTAAGTTCGTTATTGGGCAAAATTGGCCAGATTTAATTTGATTTCTTCCATGGTGCTTTTCTCATTCTCATGATTGCTCATTTAATCTTGATAAATAAACTATTATTTGAATTGAATTTCCTTTAGGATGCAGTTCTATCATATGAATACATTGATATAATTCCCAACTCTGAGAAACCGATACTTTCGGAGATATAATTTGTCTGTTTGAACTAGAGCGTTTATTTTTATTTTCAATGATTTATTAAAAATTTTCTACAAATGCTATCCTCACCAAATTTTGCAAACAATTTCGCGCTGGCATTTTACAACTAATAACTATGTTTGAATTCAATCGGTTCAGTATTTTTTGAGTTAATGAGGAACAAAAACCACCAAATTTCAGAAAATTTCAGATGGCTATAACTCTGAAACCGTTTGGCCGATTATGCTCATAATGCATGTCGCGTTCTTGTGCACATCCTACCGTGAAAATTTCAAGCCGCTATCTCATTCCGTTCTCAAGTTATCGTGACAACAAGAATATTTTTTAATAATTTTTTTAAAATTTTCTAGCCATACGATTTGCATAAAATTTCACAAACGTGCTTAGGTTTATATTCTACAACTACCCACCAAGTTTCAATTCGATCGGATCTATATTGGTTGGAAACAAAATTATTACTCGGAAACCACTGGGCCGATTATGCCCATTAACGAACTTGTCCGTCGTATTGGGATGCGCCACCTACCCTGAAAATTTCAAGTCGCTAGCTCTTTTCGTTCTCAAGTTATCGTGGCAACGGCCGGACAGCCGGACGGCCGGCCGGACAGAATCAAATTTGACCTCGAATTCTTCATTGGGGAATCGAACCTAATCGTTTGAGACCATATTTGTCAAAAAATTCGAAAGTTACAGACATTTGGGCAAAACTATAACGCGATGTTCCCCAGAACATACGCGCAATTACACTTTAAAGTTAAGAAAGTGGTGAAACTAGAAGAAAGCAAAAAAAAATTTTTTTTAAATATCCAGGGGGCCAGGGCCAAATGAATTAGGACTGAGTAAGTAGCAGATGACCTCACCTATCCATCATTTTCGTATGTTCAACGTTCTGCCAAACACCCTGTATATCCGATGTCCCATCCCTAGGTTTCCACAGTTTCAATGAGAATAAAAACGTCGAAAAATTTCTCCTCCAATTTTCCAGAAATGAAATTTCTCCGAGTATAACGCGCCAAATTACACCATCGAGAAAGGAATAACTTCCAGTGCTACTCTGAATGAAAAACTACTTACACGCCCGGAAAATGGCCGTTCGCAACGAGTTCTCTCGCAATTCTCTCCGATTTTCCCCGCTTTCTTCTTCTTGATGAAAAGCCGCCGCCTCTTTATTCGTTCAATGGAATCCCACTAGGAAAAACTCCCCGTGCAGAAATGAAATTGGAGGAATATTGGATTGCTCCGAATTTGAATATAAAGTGGAACTTGTAATAAAAGGGGGAGGCAGTCGAGTGGGCCATTCGCTGCACAGCGCCGGGACATTTTTCGCGCTCGTCTAGCTTATTATGAGCGAAAAGAAGTCATAAAGGGAATGGTTATTTGATATAAAATGTAGTTTTCGCTTCTAAATGATCACAGGGTGAATTCGTTTAGCATTTTTCGATTTCGTTTTGGCAATGTTGCCTACTGAGGAAGTATTCAACTTTGAACCTTATCTGCATACGATATTGAGTTTGTGTAGGACATAGTTTTTCGTCGCGAAGATGTCAATAAAGAGGCCCACACACAGGCAAATATTTCATTCGAAATTTTTAGTACAATTATTGCGTTTTTGGCACTCTTGTTCCTCGGAACAGAGTTTCAATCAATTTGCCTAAATGTCTGTCATTTTCGAATTCTTGGCTGAAAGATTTGGGTCGACTCACTGATCAAGAATCCCTGGTCGAAATCGATTCTTTCCGGCCGTCCGTCCGGCCGTTAACACGATGACTCTCGAACGAAAGTAGCTAGAGGATTGAAATTTGCAGGATAGGTTTGGAGCGTAGATATCTCGGACAAGTTCGTTAACGGGCGAAATCGACCAATCGGTTTCGGAGTTATGGCCGTTTTTAGTAAAAACATTTTTTATAAATATTTCCGAAACCGATCACTCGATCTATCTAAAATTTAGCACCAAATTGTAGAATGATGACCTTCATATGCTTGCGAGTTTTGAATTGATCGGGTTGCCGTAAAGGGTCAACAATAATTTTTAAATTTTGTTTTTACAGGAACTCTCGAACAGAATGAGCTAGGCAGTTGAAATTTTCAGAGTCGGTTTGGGAGATGAATATCTTGGTTGAGCTCGTTATTGGGCAAAATCGACTTGATGGTTCGGAGTAACGAAAAAAAAAATTTTTTACATTAAAAATTTCAAATTCTTTTTTTTTTCAAGATGCAGTTTCACCATACAATCTATTGATATTATTTTCAACTCTATCAAGCTAATTTTTCCGGAGATATGATTTTTCGAAATTTCAATAATGTTTAATGCTTGTGGCTTTTACTTGATGCAAATCCATATTAACTCAATGAAAAATTATTTACGATTTACACTTATTTATTCAATATTGTGACGAAACGAAATTTTTCATTGAATTTCAATAATGAATCGAACTTCTATGTTTTCACGGAATGCTGTACTTAATTATTCTATCAATGAATTATAATATGATCTGTGTTCTTACATGTCATCTTATTTTCCTATGAGAGATAAATGTGAACATTATTCCTGGTTCGTTATTCTTGATATAAAATACACCTCCTGTTCTAGAAAACAAAGAAGGATTGAATGCAAATGAATGCAATAAAATAACCTCAGCTATCGAAGAATTATGTGGATGATATGATATTATACTTTTGAGGTGATAATATAATGCCCGTAGATAATCCATATGATGATAGAAATATATTCTTTGGTAACATGTATAATAAAATTGGGTTCAGAATATCTCCAGTAAAAACAAAACTGCAATATTGTTTGAGTTTTAATTTTAATTGATATAATATAATTTTCAGAGTAGATTTCAGGAATGAATATCTCGGATAAGTTCGTTATTGGGAAGAATCGGTCTGTTTGAATTTAATTTCTTTCATGATGCAGTACTATCGTAAGAATCCATTTATATCATTTCCAGAGACCAATTATTTCGGGAATATGATTTGTCAAATTTTGAACAAGAACGTGGTCCCGATGCTCCTCCTGTATACCACAAATACAAGGAATACTGTTTACTTATACAGATCTTGTATTTTTCTTTTGCATTAATTCGTACTTACATATTTTGAGGTTACTAAAAATCTAAAAGTTTCCACATTATGGATGACTCAATGGTAATTTACGTCCTTATCTTATCACAATTTTGAAAACCATTTTTCGTCACCAGTTCCATAATATTTTACTTTGTGCACAAATTTTAAAAAATGTCACTTCAACTGTTAAAATATTAATTCAATATCCTTTCAGTCCACCGACTAACATTATTTTACCTTATCTTGAGTTGATTTTGAAGATCATTTTCCGTTATCAGTTCCATAATATTTTACTTTGTGCAACTAGTTACACAAAGTAATACATTTCGTTACGTAATATCAGTTTAAAAAAATTCACCTCAAATGTAAAAATATTATTTCAATATCCTTTCAATCCACGGACCAACATTCTCCCCTCAACCGTACCGTTTCTGGATATGGTCAGGATATTTCTTTCGCACTCCGTTCTCAAAACTGCGTTTAGCTTATTTATTGGACTCCGATCGCCACATTCTCTCTGATAAAACTATTTGTGGTTTTTGTAACAATAGAACACTTTAAATGCTTCGGATTTTATTGTTTCCACTGTGTTATTTTAATATGAGACAAGTAAAATCCTCAGGGGTCACCATAAATAAACCAGAGGTGAAAGATTCTGGTTAAAATGTTGATTTCTCAATTCATTGTTCCCTGTGTATTTCGACGATAACATTTATCACTGATAATATCGAAATCCAGTAGCATTCCAGGTGTTACAAACAAGGCAATAGGTCGCTGTACGTATTGACTGGGAAAGATATTCAACTTTATGGAATTTGAAAGGTTATGTCCGTGAGAAGACAGTTTTTTTGTGTACGGAAAATAATGGGAATATTTAATAAATCCTTGCATACTCATCGGCCAATTTTTTCGTTGAAAGAAATTCTTCTCTTATCTGTCTGTAAAATTATTAAAAGATTCAAAGAGTATCTCCAACACGGTATGTTGGTGCGTAGTTATCTCCATTTTTGCGTGCAAGTTCTAGAGAAGAGCGTGCTATCATTTTGCCAAATGTCTGTGATTTTAGAATTTTTTGCTGAAAATGGTTACGGTTGTGTTCTTTTTTGGCGCTCTAGTTCCTCGGAACTGAGTGCTTATCAATTTGCCCAAATGTCTGTAATTTTCGAATATTTCGATGAAAATGGTCTTAAACGATTTGGTTCGACTCACTGATCAAGAATCCGTGGTCGAAATTCATTCTGTCCGGCCGGTCCGGCTGTAGGCACGATAACTCTCGAACGGAATGAGCTAGAGAGTTGAAATTTTCAGAGTAGGTTTGGGGGATGAATATCTCGGCTAAGTTCGTTACTGGGCAAAATCGGACAGAAGGTTTCGGAGTAATAAAAAAAAAATTTTTTTTTTACAAAACAAATTCCAAATTAAATTTTTTTTAATAAGCAGTTTTATCATAAGAATCCATTCATATCATTTTTAACTCTAACAAGCTAATACTTTCGGAGATATGGTTTTTCAAAATTTCAATGTAAATCGTATTTCACAGATTGATATAATTATTCTATGTATATTCTATGTATGAATTGCCATAAACTCAACTTGACAGAAGGGAATATTGTAACTTCAAGAATATTGGGGTTGAAATACTCGTATTTTAGCGATGCAACGGTGACCTCACCCGAAAATGTTTGAAAATATTACGTAAATATTGAAAGCATATTTCCAAAGTTCGAGAGAGGAGAAAATTTTGTGAACGTAGATCAGGAAATTTTTGGTCGATTACAAGGTAATTTATTATTTTATACAAGTTTTATGGAATACCTACTATTTGTAGGTACTTTAAACCTGTTTTGGGCAATTGTCATACGAAACTTGTTTTTTTGGCGCTCTAGTTCCTCGGAACAGATTGCTTATCAATTTGCCCAAGTGTCTGTAATTTTGGAATTTTTGGCTGAAAATGGTCTCAAATGATTTGGTTCGACTCACTGATCAAGAATCCGAGTGCGAAATCGATTCTGCCCGGCCGGCCGACCGGCCGTAGGCACGATAACTCTCGAACGAAAGGAGTTAGCGGATTGAAAATTGCAAGGTGGTTTTGGAGCGTAAATATCTCGGACAAGTTCGTTAATATGCGAAAACCATCAAGGGGTTTCGGAGTTATGGCCGATTTCAGTAAAAATCTTTTTTATGAATATTTCCGAAACCGATCACTCGATCTATCTGAAATTTAGCACCAAATTGTAGAATCATGACCTTTATACGCATGTGAAGTTTTGTATTGACCAGATTACCGCAAAGTGTCAAAAAAAAAAATTGAAAATGTGGTGCAGTTCTCATTCTCATGATTGCTCATTTAATCTTCATAAATAAACTATTATTTGAATTGAATTTCCTTCTTGATGCAGTTCTATCATATGAATACATTGATATAATTCCCAACTCTGAGAAACCAATACCAGATATAATTTGTCTGTTTGAATTAGAGCGCCAGAAAGCTCCTGTCCACAGGGCTTGAACCCATTTTTTATTCGAATATTGGTCTAATTGTTCATTTGATATTTTATTCAAGATTTTGTTTTGGAAATGAGAGAAAGTATGAATTCGGATTATAGAAACAAAGTATTCATGCAGATATTTAGCAAGAAAAAGCAAGATGTTATGATGATGTTGTAATTTCTTGCGTTAAATATACTGCATATTCTTTTTTTTTTCCGATTGAGAATATAGCTGGCTGCAGATAAGTTTATTAGACAATTAATATGAATTTAACAGAAAGTATTTTCAATGTTTTTTTTGCATAATAACTATGAAACGAAAATCTAGAGTACGCACCATGTCTGTTGATCTTGATGAACAATTCCTACACATTAATGGACATGGACATGAAAATCATTTTTTTTCTAAACCTTCTTTTATTTCAATTCTATATAAACTTCCTATCGAATATTGACACCACAGAAAATAATAAAATAAAAATTGTATACAATTTACAATAAGGTATTTATTACTGTGAAGCGTTTCGCCGACTGCACCAGAGTACATCAATCTAAAATTTTTAACGAATTTTGATCTCCCTATACCTCACAATCGATGACCTAGACATAGAGTCCCTTTGTTCTTCTTCTTATGTATCCGACATATGTTTCGGAAATGATATTTCCATATTCTGAGATGAGACGTTACTGACGCTTGCTATCTATAAGTCAATTGAAATAAGGACTGACATTACGATTAATCATAAACTGATCACTGAGAACAAGGAGTTGTTCATAGGGTTAAACTCATTATTGAGTAAAATATATTTTCTTATATACACAGAGAAAACACTCACATATGATCAAAGAGATACCCATTCATTCAACGATATACTCTATTCCGTATTCCACGAGTATAGTAAAACATCATTCAATGATTGGATTATATTTGCTTGCCAATGAGATTTGAATATAAGGACCCATTAGGTTTCAATAGATTTTTCAAAATTATAGTGAGTATTTGAGTTTCAATGATATACTATAGTAGTTACCATAACGGATTTATCATTTATTCTATCTTTACCTCAGTTTCATTCAAATTCATTGTTTAGAATAATATAATAATAATATATTCATTTTCATAACGAATTTTTCATTGATGCTTTTTAATCAGTTTCATTCAAATTCAGTGCTTGGATATGATGGATATCATACCTTTTAATAATGAGTATACCTCCCCTATATCTAACCCCTATTAATAATTGTTATTACTTGATCATAAATCGGTTTATGTCCGTAGGGTAATGTCAAACCATATTTGAGTAGAAATAGCATGCTTTAGTAAATATTCATCTCAGAATATGAGAACCTGGTTCCCGAAACATGTCAGACTAGGGTTTCACGCGAGAGCGAGATTTTTCTCGTATCGTCTCGTTCTCGTCTCGTAAAAGCGAGACGAGACGAGACGATACGTTTTCAAAAAATTATAGGCGATACCGAGACCACATACAGCGCAACACTAGAGTCTAATTTTGGTCTCGTAAAATTTTTTGTATGAAGTTTTAAATACGACTCGACTTTTTTTTGACACCCACAGAAAACAATTGAATATGAAGAGTTTCCACTATAATTACACCCACAGAAAACAATTGAATATGAAGAGTTTCCACTATAATTACCAATATATTTTGTCTATATTATGCATCGATCGTTCTAGAAATACACGATTTTTTAGAAGATTATTAATTCGTTATGACCTTGCGATAATTGAAATTATTTCTCAAGAAAAAATAGAATTCACAACCATAAAAACGGATGCCATTATGAATTCAATACTTAATGGACAACTTTTATTGCCCCTAAATCCCAATGCTCTGAAAACTTCATCTCTATCTGAACATCTGGAGAAATTTATTCTCTTGTGCTCCTTGTAGTGAAGATGTGAACAATTATTGTATACATCTGTGGAACTACGTATAATAAAACTGGTAAAGAAATGAAGCTATTCAATGTTTTGAAATGTGCTATGAAGAATACGCCAAGATTCAATTATCTAGCTACTGGGAAGGTACTCTTTGAAAACTACACCAAATTGTTCAATTATTTTAAAAATTGTATCGATATCGATACCCTAATTAAAATATCAACAAAACTTTCGAAATATTGGAAAGCTGAGTTTGAAGAATATTTGCTGTTAGAAAGAGCAAATAGGAATCAAAATATTTTAAAGTGGTGGAGAGTGATGAAAAAGTTCTTCCTACACTTTCCAAGAGGGCCGATGATTTATTAATGGCTACATCCGTACCTGTTGAAAGATTATTTTCCACAGCAGGTATGATCATGGCAAAAACACGTACATCATTGAAAAATTATGTGATGCAAGTGTGATTATGTTTGAGTACTTGGTCATCGAGTAATTTAAAAGTTGAAATTATCAGTGTTGAAAATTAAAAATAATATGTACGTACAGGTACAAATATTGTTGTATAAGAGCGTAATAAACATACATTTACAAATGTATTCATTATTGTATACCATTTCGTTTATATATTATAATATTTATTATCGTTATTCAGAATTAAGCGAGACGAGACGAGACAACTGATAACGAGACTTAATTTTTTGGGAATTGGCGAGAGCGAGACGACATTTTTGGGCGTATGTTCTAGGGGAACATCGTCCTATCATTTCGTCCAAATGTCTGTAATTTTCGAATTTCGAGCTGAAAATTGGCTAATAGACTAATTCGGACTCCCTGATCACGAATCCGGTGTCAGATCTTAGGGTGCCGTCCGGCCGGCCGGCCGGCCGGCAGGCCGGCCGGTTGTCCGGCCGTGTGCACGATAACAGGAGCACCGAAGGTCCTATCGACTTCAAACTTTCAGGGTAGGTTTCTGATCAAAATGCGACGGTTAAGTTCGTTAACGGGCAATATCGGCCGGACGGTTTAGGAGTTATAGACATTTAAAATTTTGAGGTTATTTCCCTGATATTTCAGGAACTAAAGAAGATGTTGAATCGAAACTTTGTAGTCAGTTCGAGGATATAAACGCGCAACTTTTGGCAAAATTCTGTTATGATCGAAATGTTGGTAATTTTTAAAAAAATATTTCTTTTAATTTTTTCGAAAAAAAAATTTTTTTTTCGTGAACTATTCATCAGATTGCAACAAAAACTTGTACTAACGTCAATTGTAGTATTTTGCAACATTGTGCAAAATTTTGGCTCTATAAGATTTCAATTTCTGGAGATATAAGACAAAATGTGTCAAATTTCCTGGGTCTCTCTCAGTATTTTCATCGATTATTCTATGAACTCTTTGAATTCCACCGAAAACAAATTCAAAGACATAAACATAAAGAATCAAGTCATAGTTTAGACGTCGAAAGAAGGACGATGTTGATCGACTTGAAAAGGTACCTATTTCAAGAAATGCAATAATGAAATGCTTAATTTTTTTTATGGTCACAGAAAATCGTCACAAAAATCTATTTACCTCATTTGACGGCTGTTTGTCAAATCAATTAATTCCAATGATTGATGTCAGATTTCCTACATACCAAGTTCAAACACATTTTATTATATGGAAAACACTTATTATGATCACGTTCTACAGGAATTGATACTAAATAGAAGCTAGATGAAGATTATTGTAATGGAAAATTTGTGTTCCAGAATAATATTAAGGTATTCAACATGATACTGCTTTTTTTCTTTACTGGTCAGTACGGGCCACAAGGAACATGCGCCCAAAAGCTCCTGTCCACAGGGCTTGAACCCATTTTTTATACTCTCGTCTCGTGTGAAGCCCTATGTCAGACGACAAGAGTGTTTTCACTCGTATAACGAATTGTTTCATTTTAATGCTCCGAATTTTTGTCAAATTCATCAAGATAGGCATAATAATTTTGTCTGATCAGCAAAGTCTGTTTCTGAACAACTCCAGTGAAATAAAAACCATGTTCTCAGATTCTTTCGTTGTCTTACAAGACGAACAGCACCAACAATACATCCCGGTCGAAATCTCCGAAGGAACGTTGTCGGCGCTTATGACACATGTCAACCCCACGTGTTTCTGTCCGTACCTGTCCCCTTCAACAACTTTCGGAACCTTTAAAGTCGCGATTAAACGCATCAACTTGATTTGTTTACTCCCAAGATTACCAGGGGCTTATGCCCGTCGGATATATTCAAACATCCTGTACAAATACAGGTGAAGGCGGCGCCTTAAAAAATTAACACATGTCATCACTAACGCCACGGTGCCACTTTAACCTCTGAATTGCTCTCAAGGAGGTATTTAGACCGGAGAAAAAATTCTGGAGGTAATTGCTTGATGAGGCTCCTTGAGATGTCAGGGCTGACTTCGTCCATGCTCGAACGTTTGGGAAATTCTGGTCTAATATTGCCCTAAACACTGCAACTTCCACACCATTGTTTATTACTTTCTATTGAATTTTATTTAAATTTTCCTAAACAAAGAGTAGAAAATTGCTCTTAATCCAATTTACCATGGTAAATTCGATTAAGAGTGTCCAATACAGGAGAATGGACAACATAATTTACCATGATGAATTCGATTAAGAGTGTCCAATACAGGAGAATGGACAACATAATTTACCATGGTAAATTCGATTAAGAGTGTCCAATACAGGAGAAAGGACACTAGAATTCACCATGGTAAATTCGATTAAGAGTGTCCAATACAGGAGAATGGACAACAGAACATGCTCACATCAGTGCTTGAACCAATTTTTTTTTCCATTATTTTTTAAAAATTTCCTTATGATACGATCCCCACGAAATTTTGCAAGAATTTTAGCGTTGACACTCTACAACTAATAACCATGTTTAAAAT
Organism: Halyzia sedecimguttata; assembly: GCA_937662695.2. Lineage (NCBI taxonomy): Eukaryota > Metazoa > Arthropoda > Insecta > Coleoptera > Coccinellidae > Halyzia > Halyzia sedecimguttata. The sequence continues at coordinate 4,770,838 of OW569414.2, read as the reverse complement.
GGATCGGTTTAGTATTTTTCTGAGTTATTGAGGAAATAACAACCAAATTTCAGATTGATATAACTTCGAAACCATTTGGCCGATTATGCTTATTAACGAAATTAAAGGTCGTATACAGATGCACAATCTACCTGGAAAACTGCAAGTCGCTATTTCTTTCCATTCTCAAGAAATCATCAGATACATAATATTTTTTCGTAATTTTTTGAAAATTTTCTAGTGGTGCGGTCCTCACAAAACTTCACACACGTCTCTATATCGACATTCTACAACTATAGTTACCAAGCTACAATTCGATCGAGTATATATTTTTTGAGTTATCGAGGAAAAAATATTCCAGATGGGTATAACACCGAAACCGTTGGGCCGATTATGGCCAACAGCGAACTTAACTCTCCCATTCAGATGTGCAACCTATCCTCAAAATTGCAAGTCCCTATCTCCTTTCGTTCAAGAGTTGTCGACGCAACGATCACCCATCCAGCTACTGAACTCACACAAGGCAGCTCGGATCTCCAACAATATGGATCCGATCATGTTCAAACTTGGAACTTGGTAGAAGAGTTAGGTTCTGAAGGCTGTCGCAAAATTTCAGTGATGTCGGTCGAATAGTTTCCGATATAAAGAAATTTTTTTTTGATTTTTTAAAAATTTTCTAGTGATACGATTCTCACGAAATGTTGCAGGAATGTTTGCTTTGCCATTCTTCAACTAATGGTCATGTTTGAATTGGGTCGGTTTTGTATTTTCGAGTTATTGAGGAAAAAGCAACCTAATTTTAGATGGGTATAACTCCAAAACCGTTTTACCGATTATGCTTATAAACAAACTCAAATCTCGCATTCATATTCGTTACTTAACCTGAAAATTTCAATTCGCTATCTCTTTCCGTTCTTAGGTTGTCATGACATAAATAATATTTTGTAATAAGTTTAAAAAAAAATTCTTTCGATACGATTCTCAGAAAATTACGTCCTTACATTTATATTCTACAACTAGTAGTATTGTTTGTAGACAAAATTATTACTCGGAAACCATTGGGCCGATTATGACCATTAACGAACTTGTCCGTCGTTTTGGGATGCGCCAACTACCCTGAATACTTCAAGTCGCTATCTCTTTCCGTTCTCAAGTTATCGTGGCAAAAGCCGGCCGGACAGAATCAAATTTGACCTCGATTTCTTCATCAGGGAGTCGAACCCAAGCGTTTGAGACCATTCTCAGCGAAAAATTCGAAAATTACAGACATTTGGGCAAAATGATAACGCGATGTTCCCCTGAACATACACGCAAAATAATAATCCAAAAGCATTCGGCAATCTCTCCTCACCGTATGGATTACGCAGGATGGGTGGGTGAGATTGCTTATGCAAAAAAAAATGACAAAGATAGAAGAATCAGGGGCCTTGGCGCTTTTGTTCAAACTTGAAAAATCATATCTCCGAAAGTATTGGTGTATCAGAGTTGGGAATGATATCAATGGATCCTTACGATAGCACTACATCATGAAAGAAATTCAATTCAAAAAAGTGTAATTAAAAAAAAAAACAAGAGTACCAAAAATAATTAATCCGAAACCACCAGGCCAATTCTACACAATAACTAACTTATCAGAGGCATTCATTCCTCAAATCTACTCTGAAAATTATATTATATCAATTGAAAACATTAGCCAATAGTCCAGTTTTGTTTTTACTGGAGATATTCTGAACCTAATTTAATTAACTTACCAAAGTATATATATTTCCATCATATTAAGGATTATCCAAGGGCAATATATTATCACCCAAAATTGATATTATCCTATAATCCTCATAATTATACGATAGCTGAGGTTATTTAATTGGTCATTTTGCATTTAATCATACCTTGTTTTCTAGAACAGAAAGGATATTTTATATCATGAGTAACGATCCAGAAATAAACTTGACATGTCCCTTATAGGTAGATAAGATGACATGCTTGAACACGTACAGATCATATAATAATGCATAGATAGAATAATTACAGCATTCTGTGAAAACATAGAAGTACGATTTATCATTGAAATTTTGAAAATCATCTCCGAAAGTATTCGCTTGTTAAAGTTGAAAATGATATCAATGGATTTTTATGAGGAAATTGCATCTTAAAAAAAAATTTTATTCGAAATTTGGAATGTAGAAAAAGTATAATAGATAGATAGATTTGTTAGTTAGTGGAAAAACCGAAAGCTGTTAATGTGGGAAAATTAATTTTATTTTAAATTGGAAGTCAAAACGACTTACCTCCGAGTTATCATTTTCCTGTGAAATTTCATTATAATTCAAGGTGTCCTTCAATTATAGTACCTTGAATTAGAGAACTAATGGTCTGTCAAATTTTCTACAATTACCTCTTATCGCTTCAACAGCAATTTGTGTGAAGAACTAAAACAATTACCTAACAAGTTAACAATTAATGATAATAATAACTGCGCATCAGTTCCACATAATTATCTGATAATACTCGCACTAATCATATGCGTCCTCGTTACTATCAACTTTCCCAATGGAAATGAAACAAATTCCTTTTTTTGCCCTTCGTACAACGTCATTATCACTTCCCCCAAATATCTCTGCACTTTTGAAAGACCATAATATTCTGCAAACAGAACATCGAAAGTATTGTCATATAAGAAATTTCTTGAAGAAATCAATGATTCCATCTGAAGCCCGGCAGTATCCAAGATTGCCAATACATTCTGCATGGGCCATACGATATATTTCTAAAACACAAGCCCACTATTTTAATAGAAGATGGATCAGGACGTGATCAGGTGCTATGGACTGCGAAATCACCTGACTTGAATCCTTTGGATTTTTTGGTATGGGGGCATTTAAAACAACTAGCTTACGCATTGAAAATAAATAATCAGGAACAATTAATTTGACGAATTATTAATGTTGTAGAATCCACTCAAAATAGGCAAAACGTGCAATCGGTAAACGATTCCCTTGATGACATGCAGAAAATTTGAAGCCAAATATCTCGTAAGCAAAGTCATATCCAAAAATGTTATTTTACATTTTTATTAAGAATATCGGCCTATATGCGTTCCTAAATTGTTCGCCTCGAGTTTTGAATCATCCTGTATACTGATTGCAAGTCAATCTACCAGGACCAATTGTGAATTTAAACCAACCTGAGGCCCACTCAAACACACATAAAGTTTCATCAAAATCACTCAAGCGTTTATTTTATTGAGTTCCTATGATCTTTTGCAGCGCCACCTACAGTTATCAACTGCTGACTGAACGTCGATTTGTGAATGTTTAGTCGATATATTGAAGATCTTTCTCCTGCGTCATTCACTCACTTACTTTTCATATTATGAGGTTTAGGAAACTTTTCCGAACGATTTTTTGAAGGTCTTCGTTTGTACTAATCTTTTTCTGGAAATAAGGAACACAACAAGAAACGAATAATTATCCAATTTGGTTTCGTTCAGTTTATACTAACCGACAAAGAAGCTGCAACACCCAGTAGGAGCTGTTTAAATTTGTTGGTAAAACAGATAGTATAGCAGGGAGTTAATGATTAAAATTTGGAGAAAAAAATTGTGAAGATTTTTTTGTTACTTACATATTGTAGTCGTTTTTTGCAAATTTTTCAAATTTTACAACGAACCAGCTGTTCGAGGAGATCAATGTCGATGTTTAGTTGTTGTTAAAATGCCTAAAGCACGTGTACGCGGAATTTATCGCCAGCTAAGTGAATTTGAAAGAGGTTGAACTATTGGTCTACGGGAGGCGGGGTTATCATTTCGAGAAATCGCTAACCGTACGAACAGAATTCCTATTACTGTTATATATATCGTCGGCGACACCGCAAAACCAAATAACTGATAAAAATTCAAAAATGAGATTTCGGCGGTAATCATTCAATTGCATTTGTAAGGACAGGTGTGCAAATTCTTTTCAAAGAGTAAACAGACCCTGAGATGATCAATATCAAGTGGTTGGTAACTATTTTGAATTTAAACTAATTTATCAATCCAAAATTATGAAGTATTTAGTGCCTTCTGAAAATGTTGGTTTTTGCAGTTACTTGTTTGCGGTGTCGCTGACGATATTCTTTTGAAAAGAATATATATAATATATGTTATCAGATGTTGTTAAGCGTGGTTTTATAATGCCCAAAATCGAAGAAGAGTAGGCACCGGACGTCGAAGGGGCACAAATAAAGTTCAAGATCAACGTCTAAGACTTATGGCTATTAGAGACCGATTTGCGACAACTCGATCTTTGGCTGATGAGTGGTTAGGAGAACAAGGCCATCATGTAACAGTCCGAACGGTTTACAGCCAGATACGGTCTTTTGGACTGCAGCATTATCGACTCCATCTTGTGTTACCTGTGACGGTTGAGCATCGCATGCAACGATTACAGTGGAGCAGAGAACGTCAACATTGGAATGTGGAATGGCATCAGGTCGTCTTTTCTGATGAATCTCGATTCTCCTTGGGTGCACGTGTTGGCCGAAGAAATGGTTAGACGACGTCAGGGAGAAAGACGTGAACCTCAGTTTGATATTGAGCGTCATGTACACCGGACAGTAGGCTTTATTGTATGAGGTGCTATTGCACACGCAAGTAGGTCACCTTTAGTCTCTATTCGAGGTAACATGACAGCGCTGCGTTACCTTCAAGAAATAATGGAGCCATATGTTCTCCCTCACCTTAACCGGCTCGAGGATCCAATATTACAGCAAGATAATGCTCGACCGCATGTTGCCAGATTTAGTTTAAACTTTGTTGAAGCGACTCATGTGAATCTTTTCCCATGGCCGCCCAGATCCCCCGATCTTTCGCCCATAGAGCATGTTTGGGACATCATGGGTAGAAGGCTTGGAAAGTTACCCCAGCCTCCATGGACTTTGGCGGGTCTGATACATGAACTACAGGTAGCTTGGAATAGTATCCCTCAAGAAGAAATAGACCATCATATTGCATCAATACCAAGAAGTGCTGGTGAGTGTATAGATAATCGTGGTGGAAAAACACTTTATTAACAAATTTATTAAAAAATGGGTTCAAGCCCTGTAGACAGGAGCTTTCTGGCGCTCTAGTTCAAACAGACAAATTATATCTCCGAAAGTATTGGTTTCTCAGAGTTGAGAATTATATCAATGTATTCTTATGATAGAACTGCATCATACAGGAAATTCAATTCAAATAATAGCTTATTTATCAAGATTAAATGAGTAATCTGAGAATGAGAACTGCACCATGGAAGAAACCAAATTAAAATAGCTGAAATGAATTCGACTCTCTCTTATAAAACAGGATGAAATGTATGAGTATGAACACAGATCATATAATAAAGCTTAGATAGAATAATTATAGCATTCTGTGAAAACATAGAAGTACGATTCATTATTGAAATTTAGAACTTCATTTTAGCAGAAATTGAATTCAAACATCATAGAAGAATTTAAATTCAACAAGAGTGCTAAAAATTATCAATCCAAAACTAATAGACGAATTCTACCCAACAACGAACTCATCCGAGATATTCATTCCTCAATTCCAGTTTTGTTTTTAGTGGAGATATTCTGAATTCAATATTATTAACTTACCATTACCATTCCCATCATCATATGGATTGACCATCGGCATGAAAATATCAACCAACAAAAACTATGATATTATATTATAATTCTCATATTTATACGATTGCTGGAATGAATGACAATGTTATTAACTTACCATTACCATTCCCATCATCATATGGATTGACCATCGGCATGAAAATATCAACCAACAAAAAGTATGATAATATCATAATTCTCATATTGATACCATTACTGGAATGAATGACAATGAGACAACGTCAAAGTTGACGTTATAACAATTCATAGAATAGCCACAGAATAATTCTTTCATTGAAATTTTGAAAAATCATATCTCCGAAAGTATTAGTTTGTTAGAGTTAAAAATTATATGAATGGGTCTTATGGTAAAACTCCTTATTGAAAAAAAATTCAATTTGGAATTTGTTCTGTAAAAAAAAATTTTTTTTTTGTTACTCCGAAACCATCTGTCCGATTTTGCCCAATAACGAACTTAGCCGAGATATTTATCCCCCAAACCTACTCTTAAAATTTCGACTGTCTAGCTCATTCCGTTCGAGAGTTATCGTGCCTACGGCCGGACCGACCGGACAGAATGAATTTCGACCACGGATTCTTGATCAGTGAGTCGAACCAAATCGTTTAAGACCATTTTCATCGAAAAATTCTAAAATTACAGACACTTGGGCAAATTGATAAGCACTCAGTTCCGAGGAACTAGAGTGCCAAAAATTGTAAACCTTTCGTTTTTTGGCGCTCTAGTTCCTCGGAACTGAGTGCTTATCAATTTGCCCAAATGTCTGTAATTTTCGAATTTTTCGATGAAAATGGTCTTAAACGATTTGGTTCGACTCACTGATCAAGAATCCGTGGTCGAAATTCATTCTGTCCTGCCGTCCGGCCGGCCGGTCCGGCCGGCCGGTCCGGCCGTAGGCACGATAACTCTCGAACGGAATGAGCTAGACAGTTGAAATTTTCAGAGTATGTTTGAGGGATAAATATCTCGGCTAAGTTCGTTATTGGGCAAAATCGGACAGATGGTTTCGGAGTAACAAAAAAAAATTTTTTTTTTACAGAACAAATTCCAAATTAAATTTTTTTCAATAAGCAGTTTTACCATAGTAATCCATTCATATCATTTTCAACTCTAACAAACTAATACTTTCGGAGATATGATTTTTCAAAATTTCACTGATAGAATTATTCTGTGGCTATTCTATGAATTGTTATAATGTCAACTTTGACGTTGTCTCATTGTAATTCAGTCCAGTAATGGTATCAATATGAAAATTAGAATATTATCATACTTTTGTTGGTTGATATTTTCATGCCGATGGTCAATCCATATGATGATGGGAATGGCAATGGTAAGTTAATAATATTGAGTTCAGAATATCTCCACTAAAAACAAAACTGGAATTGAGGAATGAATATCTCGGATGAGTTCGTTGTTGGGTAGAATTCGTCTATTGGTTTTGGATTGATAATTTTTGGCACTCTTGTTGAATTTAAATTCTTCTATGATGTTTGAATTCAATTTCTGCTAAGATGAAGTTCTGAATTTCAATAATGAATCGTACTTCTGTTTTCACAGAATGCTATAATTATTCCATCTAAGCTTCATTAAATGATCTGTGTTCATACTCGTACATTTCATCCTGTTCTATAAGAGAGAGTCAAATTCATTTCAGCTATTTTAATTTGGTTTCTTCCATGGTGCAGTTCTCAGATTGCTCATTTAATCTTGATAAATAAACTATTATTTGAATTGAATTTCCTTTATGATGCAGTTCTATCATAAGAATACATTGATATAATTCTCAACTCTGAGAAACCAATACTTTCGGAGATATAATTTGTCTGTTTGAACTAGAGCGCCAGAAAGCTCCTGTCCACAGGGCTTGAACCCATTTTTTCTTCAAATTTCAATAATTTACTCCTTGCTATACTATTTATGTTTAACCAAATAAAATATTTAAATTTAAACAGCTCCTTCTGGGTGTTGCAGTTTCTTTGCCAGTCAGTATATTTATAGATTTCCAGCGTTTCAGGGGACGTGAACGTAAACGTAGGAGGCTGGGAAGGTGTAGCGGTTATAGTGTTATATTTCTCACTTTAAAAGAGACCCGATCATGGGGTTTTAATGGTGTTTATTCCGATCTTGAAAGGGAAAGGAAATGAGGCATTAGTGTCAATTTCATATGCATAAGTGAGTGAGTGGTAATGACTACTTAGTGTGGTTTCAGCGCTCAAGCACTGGCTAATGGATGCATCTGACGAGAATCAATTCAGATTTGTTAAATTTCTTAATACATTGCGCTTCCAACGAAATGACTGTTTTATGGATTGATATCCCGTCAACAGTTGTCTAAATATATCATGTAACTTACTTAAATGACGCGTCACATTTATTACGCGCATGTTCTACGGAACAGCATGCTATCATTTTGACAAAATGTCCGTGATTTTCAAATTTTTTGCCGAAAATTTCAACAAACGATTATTTCCGACTCGCTGATGAAAAATTCGATTCTGTGCGGCTGTCCGGCCGTTGCCACGATAACTTCCGAATGGAAAAAGATAGCCACTTGCAAATTTCAGGATTCGCTTTCAAATGCGACGGCGTAATAGGACCAAGAGTGTCTGTGTTGTTCCGATCTATAATATTGTTGATCTTTCCTCAATAACTCAAAAAATTTAATATTTTTTCAAACTGAAGCTTGGCAATTAGATTAATAACTCGCAAATTTCAGCAAAAATTAGTGAGGATCTGATTGGTTCAAGCACTGACGTGAAGTCAGAAGCCTTTGCACGCATGTTATATTGTCTATTCACCTGTATTGGACACTCTACTACGATTTTTGCATCGATATATACCGTCTTGCTGACTATAGGAATTCCATATTGAAATATGGGCTTTTCGACTCGTCGCTGAGAGTTTCCTTATTACCTACTTAACCATTAAGAGCATAAAGAAGATAAATCCGGTGTATATCAGTTAAATCGTAGTAATTACGATAACTTATACAGGTGGAGTTTGTAAGTTGTACATTGATTTTAACTATATCAAATAAAACACTTTTTTAGGAGGTTGAAATTAAAAAAAAAGGTTCAAGCCCTGTGGACAGGAGCTTTGTGGCGCTCTTGTTCAAAGAGACAAATTATATCTCCGAAAGTATTGGTTTCTCAGAGTTGAGAAGTATATCAATGTATTCTTATGATAGAACTGCATCATAAAGGATATTCAATTCAAATAATAGTTTATTTATCAAGATTAAATGAGCAATCTGAGAATGAGAACTGCACCATGGAAGAAATCAAATTAAAATAGCTGAAATGAATTTGACTCTCTCTTACAGAACAGGATGACATTTAAAAGAATTTATTTTGAAATGTAAATGTTAGAAAAAAATTGTTTTCGTTACTCCGAAACCATCTGGCCTATTTTGCCCAATAACGAACTAAACCGAGATATTTATCTCCCTAACCTACTCTGAAAATTTCAACTGCCTAGCTGATTCATTTTTGGAGCTTTTATAGAAACAAAACAAAAATTTTAAAATTTTTTTTTTTATACTTTGTGGTAACCTGATCAATACAAAACTCCACATCGGTTTCGGAAATATTCATTAAAATGTTTTTACTAAAACCGGCCATAACTCCGAAACCGCTTGATGGATTTTGCCCGTTAGCGAACTCGTCCGAAATATTTACGCTCCAAACCTACTCTGCAAATTTCAATCCTCTAACTCCTTTCGTTCGAGAGTTATCGTGTTAACGGACGGCCGACCGGCTGGACAGTATCGATTTCGACCTCGGATTCTTGATCAGTGAGTCGAACCAAATCGTTTGATACCATTTTCAGCCAAAAATTCGAAAATTACAGACATTTGGGCAAATTGATAAGCACTATGTTCCGAGGAACAAGAGCGCCAAAAATCAACTCTATTTACACGATAACTCCCGAACGGACTGAGCTGGCAGTTGAAACTTTCGCAGTTGGTTTGGGATATAAATATCTCGGTCAACTTCATTATTAGGTAAAGTTGGCCCCAAATTTTAAATTCAATTTTTTCTATCATGCAGTTTCATCATAAGAATGCATTTATATCATTTCCAACTCTAACAAGCTAATACTTTCGGAGAAAGATGTATTCACAGATTGCGAATTCTATCTGTCTGTGTTCTAACTGTATTCGCTGTTCATAAATGTCATCTTATCTACCTCTAAGATATATGTCAAATTTATTTCTGTTCTAGAAAATAAAGTATGATTGAATGCAGTATGACCAATTATAGGATATTATAATTTTTGGGTGATACACCCCTAGCATGTATGCCCTTGGATAATCCATATGATGATGGAAATATTCACTTTGGTAAGTTAATCAAATTGGGTTCAGAATATCTTCAGTGAAAACAGAACTGGAATATTGGCTAAGTTCCAATTGATATAATATAATTTTCAGAGTATAGATTTGAGGAATGCATATCTCGGATAAATTCGTTATTTAATTTTAATTTAGTTTCTTTCATGATGCATTGAAATCATTCCCAACTCTGAGAAACCAATACTTTCGGAAATATGATTTGTTTGAACAAGAGCGCCAAAGCTCCTTTTCACGGGGCTTTCCCACATTTTTGAAAATTAAATTTTTCTCTATCATATCTCTTTATAGTATATATAGTGAAGAATATCCGAGATATTCTTCATTGAATGTTACAGAATCTGAAATTCAAGAAATATCACTACTTTGGATCCGCCAAAAGTGTTGGAATCCAGAATTAAGCTGTAAACTACGTTTTCGTACCTTTTTCACGTTCACTATCAATGTTATAGATGATTTGTATGCAGGAGTATATTAGCAATTTTTTTTTACCTGAACCAAATCTGGAAATATGGGAAATGAAAAAAGTATTTTGTTTGCTGACAGGAATATATTATTATTATATAGTTTATTCTTACGTGTACATACCCATACATTTTTGAATAAACAATGGATATAATTACTGTACAACATAATGACTCACCCTGTATATATGGAAAATAGGTAGAAATTTTGGAACAATAATTATGGAACATCATCACAGATACCAACACAACAAAATTGATCATAATTATTCCTATAATTTATTAGCATTAGGACATAATTTTAAATCAGATTTAAAAATATTGGACAATTTGACTAACTAGATGATGAAAATAAATAGAGAAAATATACGGGTAATTCAGTTAATGAACAAATAGATCTCAATTTTTCTCCGTTACCCAGTAAATCCATTTAATTAAAGAATAATTCATGAAAGCGCTAGGAATTTAATATTTTACATCTTTACAAAGTGGTAGCAGTAAAAGATTGTGTAACTGATTTCAAATAAATCGTAAGAAGAAGAATAAATAAGAAGAAGAACAGAAGGACTCTATGAGCAGCTCATTAATTGTTAAGAATTTAGTCTTACGAAGTCACTGTGTCGACGAAAAGCGTCATAATATTAAATAAATGAGTATAAATCAACTATAATTTTTCATTAGAGAATTGATTAGGCTGTACACGTCACAGAATCATCCTTGAATAATTATAGTTCCATATTGAAAACGTTAGGACCATGGCAATAAAATAGTTCAACGATTCATACAACTCGTAATGTTTCCCAGCCATATTGCTTGTAATAATAATTCTCATGAATCTTGCAATAAATAATGCAAAAGTAATGGTTCCTATCGATATTGCATATAATAATAATTCCCGTAATTCTTACAATAAATTTGGTCATCTTTCTAAGCCAGCTGTATTCGCATGTGACCATAACTATCTGTATACAGATATATGGTAATAATTTCGAATATCGATTTCTTATCCCGCATAATCCTTGAAGTGTCATCGTGAATAAATATCTTTGTGTGGGCACGCTCTCTTTATTTTTCTGTCACCAGTGTAGAATTAGTTTGACACATTGAAAAGAAGGGCCCTCATTTGTTTTTATAACCAGGAAACACCTGGTTCAAATCAACTGTTGAAGTTAATCGAAGCTTATTGAGATAGACCTCAATTTACTGAAGGAAAAACTCAGCTGAAGCGATACATTCACAACAATTTATGATGAAAGTCCTGTTTATATCGGTATTTATGTCAGGCAGACTATCCATAATCAATACAGTCGAAGAAAAAATATGATAAAGTCTCCTACGTTGAGCTATAATGCTACAAATTTCACTATAAAGAGAAATAAAAAAAAATTCCAAACTCAATTTACTGTTTGAGTGAATCTGTTATTGCTTTCCCAATTTCCATGCCGTCTTCTGTCATAACTCCTGCATAGATGGCGTTAGTATTCGCTCAAAACGCTGCCATCGCCTACATGATGGAAATATACATTTACCGGGTGGCCCACCACAGACGCGGAGCCCATTTTGAGGGAGATATTCTGAGAATATTTTTTTGTGATGTGTGTAGGGTATTCGAAAGCATAATTTAAAATCATTTTCATTAATACAGGGTGTTCGAAAACGAAGATAAAGACCAAAGTTACATGTTTTCAAATGTAACATCCTGTATTTGACCTAAAAATGGAATGGCAAGCTCAAATTACGATGAGTTTCTTCAGATAACTTTATACCTTAGAAGCACCACTTACGAGAAAATGGCGCAAAATTGAAAATAGTTTTTTAAATAGCAATTAATGAAGAAACCAGTTACGCAAGCGATACAGACAGTATGTTTTCGAGTAGACATATTGGATACTCCTATACAGAAAAAAAAAGAACTCTGGAATAAATAATACTAGCTGGCCCGGCGAACTTCTTTCCGAATAACTAATAAAAAAAAAATTGGTTCAAGCACTGACGTGAAGTCAGAAGCTTTTGCGCGTATGTTCTATTGTCCATTCTTCTGTATTGGACACCCTTAATCGAATTTACCATGGTAAATTATGTTATCCATTCTCCTGTATTGGACACTCTTAATTCAAATTTACCATGGTAAATTCGAATTTACCATGGTAAATTTGAATTAAGTGTGTCCTGTATTGGACACTATCTTAATTCAAATTTACCATGGTAAATTCGAATTTACCATGGTAAATTTGAATTAAGAGTGTCCAATACAGGAGAATGGACAACATAATTTACCATGGTAAATTCGATTAAGGGTTTCCAATACAGAAGAATGGACAATAGAACATACGCGCAAAAGCTTCTGATTTCACGTCAGTGCTTGAACCAATTTTTTTTTCGTGATTTTTTTTTAATTTTCTGGAGGCGCGGTTCTTAAAATTTTTTTTTTCGTCATTTTTTTCAAATTTTCTAGGAGTACGGTTCTTACAGAATTTTAAACACGTCTTTGTGTTGATTTTCTACTACTAGTTACCAAGCTTCAATTCAATCGAATATTTATTTTTTGAGTTATCAAGGAAACAAAATTCCAGGTGGATATAACTCGGAAACCGTTAAACCGATTATGCCCAAAAACGAACTCAACTCTCCCTTTCGGATACGCAACCTACCCTGAAAATTGCAAGTCCCTATCTCCTTTGGTTCGAAAGTTATCGAGGCAACGGTCACCCATCTACTGAACTCACACAAGAATGCTCGAATCTCCAACACTATTCAACCGATCGTGTTAAAACTTGAAACTTGGCAGTAGAGTTAGGTAATGAACGCTCTTGGAAAATTTCAGCAATTTCAAACGTATCGTTACTGATATATAGATTTTTTTTTATTTTATTTTCAATGATTTATTAAAAATTTTTTACAAATGGTATCCTCACCAAATTTCGCAAAAATGTTTGCGTTGGCATTCTACAACTAATAACCATGTTTGAATTCGATCGGTTCAGTATTTGTCGAGTTAATGAGGAACAAAAAACCACCAAATTTCAGATGGCTATAACTCTGAAACCGTTTGGTCGATTATGCTCATAAACAAACTCAAATGTGGCATTCATATGCACAACATAACCTGAAATTTTCAAATCGCTATCTCTTTCCGTTCTCAGGTTATCGTGACAAAAAAAATATTTTTTAATAATTTTTTTAAAATTTTCTAGCCATACGATTCGCCCAAAATTTCACAAACGTGCTTAGGTTCGTATTCTACAACTACTCACCAAGTTTCAATTCGATCGGATTTATATTGGTTGAAAACAAAATTATTACTCGGAAACCACTGGGCCGATTATGCCCATTAACGAACTTGTCCGTCGTATTGCAATGCGCCACCCACCCTGAAAATTTCAAGTCGCTAGCTCTTTTCGTTCTCAAATTATCGTGGCAACGGCCGGACGGACAGAATCAAATTTGACCTCGAATTCTTCATCGGGGAGTCGAACTAAATCGTTTGAGACCAATTTCGTCAAAAAATTCGAAAGTTACAGACATTTGGGCAAAACTATAACGCGATGTTCCCCAGAACATACGCGCAAAAAGCTCGGTATGAATGAAGTTTTATTATTATTTTCGATTAATTGCACATGATGTTGCTTACTTACAAAACAGAGTTTTCCTGAAATACTGGCATTTATAAGGATTCAATTTGATATTGGCAGACACACACAGTTATGATACTCTCTCAATCAATTTAAAGGTTTCTGATAAACTATATATATATATTTTTTTTTTGTTGTGCGTAAATAAACAAAGATGACGGTATGATTGTCCATATGCGCCATGTCCACACATCAAAGGAAAAACAAAATTGTTACATTTTTAGAATCCATCCAAGGTACCTATTTAGATAATGCTATGTTTGTGCCACAAATCACTTCAATCGCGAACATTAAATGAAATTGTATGACTATGGCATGAAAAAGAGCAAGTTGCCATTGACGTTAAAAGAAAAACACCCTGCAGACATTTTTATATTTATTCACCTTTTAAACCTTTCCTTCACTTTAATTGTGTACAATTGTGCCGTGATATAAAGAACGTCCTGTATAGTATTCGTTTATTTTCAATGATGTATGCCTCGAAAGTATATTTTTTAACACAATTGAATGAAATTGTATGATTGGCGGCGTGAAAAACAGAAAGTTGCAATTGACGTTAAAAGGAAAACACCTTGTGTGAAAATTTCGGACAAATACATTATGAGAATCCATCCAAGGTACCTATTTAGTTAATGTGTTAATGAGTTTGTGGCATTAATTAATTCAATCGCGTACAATTGTGCAGTGATATAAAGAACACCCCGTATAGTAATGGTTTATTTTTAATGATGTATGCCTCGAAAGTATATATTTAACACAATTGAATGAAATTGTACGATTGACGTGAAAAACAGCAAGTTGCAATTGACGTTAAAATAAAAACACCCTGTATGAAAATTTCGGTCAAATACATTATGAGAATCCATCCAAGGTACTCATTTAGTTAATGCTTTGTTTGTGGCACGAATCACTTCAATCGCGTACAATTGTACCGCGATATAAAGAACACCCTGTATAGTAATGGTTTATTTTCATTGATGTATGCCTCGGGAGTATAATTTTTAACACAATTGAATGAAATTGTACGATTGGCGCGAAAACAGCAAGTTGCAATTGACGTTAAAATAAAAACACCCTGTATTAAAATTTCGGAAAAATACGACGTTAAAAGAAAAACACCCTGATGGAAAATTTCAGACAAATACATTATGAGAATCCATCTAAGGTACCTATATAGTTAATACTTTATGGCACAAATCACAACAATCGCGTAAAATTGCGCTGTGAGAAAGAGAACCTTCTGTATAGTAATGGTTTATTTTCAATGATGTATGCGTCGAAAGTATATTTTTTACCACGATTGAATGAAATTGTACGACTATGGCGTGAAAAAGAGCAAGTTGCGATATGACGTTAAAAGAAAAACACCCTGTAGACATTTTTATATTTAATCACCTTCTAAACTTTCCCTGGACTTCCATAAATAATTCAAGACCAAAATTAGCCAAATCGTTCCAGCCGTTCTCGAGTATTAGCGAGACTAACGAACAGCAATTCATTTTTATATAATATTGTGACTGTCAATTAATTATATACAAATAATTTGCAATAAAATAAAATTGCGACTATAATTAAAGATCTAAGCTATCCTATCTCTCAAGTTGGACCAGACTGCTCACGGTGTGCCAATTTAATTTAAAATCGGTTAAGTAGTTTAGGAATCCATCGCGGACAAACATCGTAACAGGAGAATTATATATATATTAAGATTTTTCAAAACGTCTCGTCTCATCTCGTCTCGCTTTTCCGAGACGAGAACGATACGAGACGAGAAAAATCTCGCTCTCGTGTGAAGCCCTATAACCCTTCTTATTAATTACCTTTGAATTTCAGGTATATTTCATTTGAATAATAATTCAGAATCTGTTCGGCCTAAGCCGAACTTGTGAAGCCTAATGTATTTAGGACAAACTAGTAAGTTTATGCTGACGCTTACGATAAACCGGTTTGGCATCGGACAAAGTAGTTTGGGTCTGGAATCGGGTTTGGTCGGTGCCATATATAACCATAAAAGTTTTTGCGCGTATGTTCTGGGGAACATCGCGTTATCATTTTGCCCAAATGTCTGTAATTTTAGAATTTTTCACTGAAAATGGTCTCAAACAATTGAGTTCGACTCCCTGATGAAGAATTCAGGGTCAAATTTGATTCTGTCCGTCCGGCCGGCTGGCTGGGCGTCTGGCCGTTGCCACTATAACTTGAGAACGGAAAGAACTAGCAACTTGAAATTTTCAGGCTAGGTGGCGCATCCCAATACGACGGACCAGTTCGTTAATGGGCATAATCGGCCGAATGGTTTCCGAGTCATAATTTTGTTTTCAACCAATATAAATCCGATCGAATTGAATCTTGGTGAATAGTTGTAGAATATAAACATTAGCACGTTTGTGAAATGTTGTGTGAATCTAATTACTAGAAAATTAAAAAAAAATTATTAAAAAATATTATTTATGACACGATCACCTGAGAACGGAAAGAGCTAGTGGCTTGAAATTTTCAGGTTAGGTTGTGCATCTGAATGCGATATTGGAGTTTGTCTATAGATATAATTGAACAAACGGTTTGGGAGTTATAACCATCTGAAATTTGGTTGTTATTTCCTCAATAGCTCGAAAAATACAGAACCAATAATATTCAAACATGGTTATTAGTCGTAGAATGCCAACGCAAAAATTCTTGCGGAATTTCGTGAGGATATTATAACTAGAAAATTTTAAAAAAATTATTGAAAATAATTGAAAAAATTCTGTATATCATAAACTATTCGTCCGGCATCGCTGAAATTTTGCAAGAGCCTTCAAAACCTAACTCTAGTGCAAAGTGCCAAGTTTGAACATGATCGGATCCATATTGTTGGAGAACCGAGCTGCCTTTTGTGAGTTCGGTAGCTGGAGTGTATTTTTACGAGAACCTTCAAAACCATAAATGTCATGATGACATATTTTTTCATCACAAATCTATGGGAGATGATAGCCCTACATTAGCGGTCAGACCTGATTTTGAAAGAGATCCTCCTTAGAAGAGGCAACTAAATATTGAAGGGATTTCTATGAACAAGAGTGGATATCTTTGATAAATAGAGAAGGCGATTCTTCATTTCTTCATTTTAGGCCAGTTTTTCTATCACTAATGGAAATACATCTTTATGTTTCACCTCAACACCTTTAGATCTATCAATGGGCATTTATTGGTTAAAAATAAGTAATTGAATATTACTGGAATTCAATTGAATTTCATTCAATATGTTAGTAACTAAACTTATAATTTTCTTTACTTCGATTATTTAAATATGACATTAATTCTTTCTAGAATAATTATGTATTCTTCTCCCAAAGAAGAATTGAAGGTAGACAATGTGTTAATTTTTTCATCATTGCATTCTATCCTGATTTCACGAAAAAAAAATTGGTTCAAGCACTGACGTGAAGTCAGGAGCTTTTGCGCGTATGTTCTATTGTCAATTTTCCTGTGTTGAACACTCTTAATCGAGTTTACCATGGTGAATTCTATTGTCTATTCTCCTGTATTGGACACTCTTAATCGAATTCACCATGGTAAATTCGATTAAGAGTGTCCAATAGAGGAGAACAGATAATAGAATTCACCATGGTAAATTCGATTAAGAGTGTCAAATACAGGAGAATGGACAATAGAACATACACACAAAGTGCTTGAACCAATTTTTTTTCGTTACTTGATGATTTCTACCTATTAAATCCTACCGAAAGTAGAGTTAAGATCTGTATTCAATAATAAAATACTAACTACGTACGTCTTTCATAGAATGCAAATTTTTTATGCTGTCAGCAAACAATAAAGGGCGTCTCTGATGAATTTTCTGAACAAAATCAATTAAATGATTATATAACTTAACATCCTCCCTTTCTATGAACCAATTCTGGTTATACCACTTACTCCCAACTCCTTGTCAGACTTTGATCTGATAAAAAGACGAGGAAAAGGAAAGATCCAGCCTTCCGAACGCACGAGTGACTCAATTTAAAATCGAAGAACCTTATTATCGGGGATAATAAGAGGATAATGGGATATTTATCGCCCTTCCGTTCTGAATAAATTTCCTAATGCGAAAATAAGAACCCCCAGCCCCCACGGCTCCTTTCCGTTCCATTTCACCCTCCCAACCCCCGGCTATCAATTCCCGCCGACATATCGGGCCGGTTTCCGTTCTCGATCGAATTGTATTAAAATTTAAATGAAGACATTTTGTAATCAGAATTCGCCAATAGATTTCCGGGGCCGAGATAGGCATCTCGCCTTTTTCCTTTGCTGAGGGGGTCGAAGTGAGAGATTGCCGATCGCTTATACATCACGTCCTCCATGCAAATAAAACGACGACGCACGCGGGGTTGGTCCCCCCGAATTTACATTTTCTGGGACTGTTTAAAAAGGTGATTTACGGATCGTGGGAGGCACCCCTTGCGAAAGGGCAGGGTCGGATTAGTTAGAATTTTAATTGTTGTGGTAAATTATTTATGACGTGGTTTGAGGACCTTTTATTCATTTCTGAAATTATCTTTTGCAAATCTCACTCCATTGCTGAAATTTTTATGACACTGGGTGCGTAAAAATAAGCTTTATTTCCAGTGGCGGATCATTCCATAGGCGGAGGAAGCGTGTGCTTGGGGTCCCAAAAATCGTCTGCAGTTCAACAAGTACAATACGCTCTATTAGTGCTGACGTCAGTTCACCGTTTTAGTAATGCCAGGTCAGGGTGTTTTCATGGTATTGTATCCAAACAAACATTTCTTCGAATAAGTATTCATTAAAGGCTACTTTGGTAGGTGAATTCAACAACAAATGGATCTTTTCTATATAATAGAAAAATTATTATTTTGGAATTGCTTCTGCGCAGACCTGAGCCGAAGAATTGTGCTTACCCATGCAGGAAACCCCCAGAATTAACAAAGGGGCCATGCCTGGGCCAGTACTGGGAACCCCAGATTCGGCATACCTGTAACCTAACCTTGGCCATGCCAATGATTACCCAGACTTGGGCCAAGCCTGGTTGACCTAGCCTTGGTCAAGCATTCGGAACCCAGACTTGGGCCAAGAGTGGGTAACCCAGCCTTGGCTATGCCAATGATTACTCACACTTGGGCCGAGCCTGGGTAACCCAGCCCTGGTCATGCCAATGATTACCCAGACTTGGGCCGAGCCTGAGTAGCCCAGCCTTGGCCATGCCAATGATTATCAGACTTGGGCCAAGCCTGGTTGACCTAGCCTTGGCCATGCCAATGATTACCAAGACTTGGGCCAAGCCTGGTTGACCTAGCCTTGCCCAAGCATTCAGATCCCAGACTTGGGCCAAGACTGGGTAACCTAGCCTTAGCCATGCCAATGATTACCCAGACTTGGGCCGAGCCTGGTTGACCTAGCCTTGGCCAAGCATTTGGAACCCAGACTTGTACCAAGACTGCGTAACCCAGCCTTGGCCATGCCAAAGATTACCCAGACTTGGGCCGAGCCGAGTACTTGCTAGTTACCACATAGGGGAAAAGAATATACGTAGAGATCTATAGTTTTGGGTAGCCACAGCGAGGAGCTTGGTTGATTGAATTCCAGGTGTCACTTGTGTCTAAATTCTACTCACAAGTGATTGATGGTTTCTTATATGAAACCGCGGTATGTAGCTATTCAACTTTGATGAAATCATACACACCCTGTGGATTGCTCCAAAACTTTGGTCTCTGCTAGTCCTTTTATCTACAATAACTAGTGGTTAGCTTTCCTAAAGCGTTATTCTCTTTCTATGGCTCCGTACCAGGCATAGCCCAGTCCTGGCTCAGTCCTGGCAACCAAGCATGGCACACTCCTGGCAACCGAGCATGGCCCAGTCCTGGCAACCAGGCATGGCCCAGTCCTGCCAACCGAACATGGCCCATCGGTATCACTCCAGACTTATACCAGGACTGGGCCTAGCCTGGTTTACAAGCTTGTCCCAGAGTCCTTCATAGTTGCGCCAAGCCTGGGCCAAGCTTGGGCCCGTGGTACTTTCCTCTATGGGTAGTGCTCGTGAAACCACTTGAAGCATTTTTGTGCTCCGATGTGTACTGTACTCCCGAGTACTTTGAAAACCATTTCATGAGAAGGCTAAGCGCTTAGTAATCGCTTGAGTGCTCTCGAATACTTCCGAGGATTACTAAGTACTAACCTTTGCAAAATCTTATCGTAAAACGAATAGACGCCAACGCACTGTGGTCGCAGGAGTTAATATACACCAGGGTGATCAATTGAGGCATGAACGAAACTTCTAATAATCCGTTGTTGGTTAATGATTCATATAGTGGTGCGTGGATATGTGAATATTGACAACTCCCGGAAATTATTCAGTATCATAGTATTTTCATGTGGATCGTCTGTCAAGGAGATATATGTTTTTTTCAAAAAATTTCATATACATTCTATATACAGTGTGTATGGGGCAGTAGTTTGGTACTCAAAAACAAGCCAGAATTGTACGAGGAAAACCATCGACAAAGTACAAAGGCTGGCCTGTGTATGTATCACTGGAGCTATGGGAACCTGTCCTACCGGGGCACCTGAGATTAAAAACAAATCTCACACTACTTCATCTGGTGATAGAGAAAATGGCCCATGAAGCCATTCTCAGAATATCTAGGAAAGGATCAGGTAATGAGAGCATTAAAAACCAGAAAGCCTGGTCCTCTCTTACCAGGTACATTTCATCAGCCAATCTTCTTAGTGACGAAATGATCAAGAAAGTAAGCATCAAAAAAAACTTTACTACGATGCTTGGTATGAAAAAAGATTAGGACAGGGAATCCACCACCCAAGTTCTTAAAAGAAATGCCATTAAATGGTACACAGACGGTTCAAAAACCACTACAGGAGCTGGCGCAGGAGCAATTATCGACACAATAGCGTGTTCCTCAAAGTGTCTGATACATTTCGACTTCAAAGAATAATTTTATATGAATGAAATATTCTGCTTCTACTTCTCTGAACCCCCTATTTTGATAAAAGTACAAAAAACGAACATATTGAAAGGGGTAAATATTATAAAAAAAATGAATGGTGTCTCAAAGCAGATGTACCCATTATCGACACCGGAAAAATATGAATTACCAATCATCGACATACATGTGCACCAAATATCGACACTTTGGGAAATCCAGATTTTGGCATCGATAATATGTTTGTATTTAAAGAAATATTGATATATTTAGTGAAAATAACAGTTTAAAAATGTTCACAAAAATTAAAAAAACCTTAGATATATAAATTCTCTGCTTAATATGAAAAATATTTGATGATATTTGGTTAATCCTTAGAAATTAACGTTTTCACTTCAGATACTTCCTATAAGCCACGTTCATTTTACTTTTTAGGCTCGGTAATTCTACGTGTTTCTCCTCTGTCCTAACTCAATTTTTTTTTGTGTCATTTTCAAGGGCTCTCTCATTTGATTCACTATTTTTTGCATTTTGTATGCTTGCTTCACCAAGAACTTGGGCTTCAATAAGATAATCTGTAATCCCCCCATTCTTACCATTCATAGTTCCACAGGGTTCGGTATTGGGACCTATTTTGTATCTCATATATGTGTCGGATGTTAGCAGAGTGGTCAATCATGCTCAGCTGCGTTCTTTTGCGGATGACACCCAATTGCTGCTATCCTTTGAACCATCGAATGGTGAAGCAGCGATTCGCCAACTTAACCTCGATCTTGATGCCATCTATAACTTTTCCGAATTGCACAAGTTGACTCTCAATCCTGATAAATGCTGTACTTTGTTGTTCAACAGTAGGGCTTCTGCCGAGGTACCTCTTCCTAACTTTCAGCTCTTCATTGATGGCAGGTCCCTGAGATTGGTCAAAAGTGCGAAGAACCTTGGGATAATCTTTGACTGCAGGCTTCGCTTTGAAGAGCATGTGGCACTTCTAGTGAAGAAATCTTATTTGGTTATGAGACGTTTGTACAGAAATCGCCAGATGCTTGGATTTTTACTGAAGAAAAAGCTCTGTGAGACCTTGATCTTATCCATTCTTGGCTATGGACTGATAGTATTTTATCCTTGTTTATATGCTATTACCAAAAATAGGTTACAGAAAATACAGAACACATGTTGTAGATTCATCTTTGGGCTGCGTAGGTATGACAGAACATCTGCCAAGATAAATGATTTGCAGTGGCTAAGATTGGATAGTTCATATAAATATTCAATGGCTACAATGGTGTATCGTGTGCTTGGGCATTCATCCCCTTCATACTTAAGAGATAGGCTTGTTGTGCGTGGTGTTGTGCGGGGACGCCCTTTGAGATTTGGCAATAGACTTGAAATGCCAAGACATCGCCTGGCCAATTTCAGGAAATGTTTTGCCTATAACGCCGTCTCAGTTTATAATAGTGTTCCAATGGTGTCATTAAATTCAAATTCGTTATCTTCATTCAAACGTACCTATAAAGGTTCTTTATTGCTGGCACAGGGCAGTGGGTAGCTCATGTTGGATTGGTAAGTCAGGTATTGTGATTTTCTATTTCTACTTCTTCTGCTGGGTTTATTTAATTTTTTTTTTTTTTGTTCTCACACTGGAGAAGAATTGATTAAGTTTGAAGTTTTAGATAGTTGTAATATATGGATAATTGTTAATTCACTTAGTGTTAGTTATAAAATTTTGTGATTTACTCAAATCTTGTATGTTGTAGAGGTTAAGTTGAGTAGCTTAGGCTAGACTTCGCCTCTTTTCTCATCGTTGTACTCCTATATCTTGGTATACAATAAAGGCATTATTATTATTATTATTATATCTTGATGTAGCCCACAAACATTTATATCAGTGTCGGAGTAATCACGGTCATAACAATCCAGTAGTAAATCTACACCCAAATTATCTTCCCTTACATCCAAGAGAGACGAATTCAGGGAAAAGTTAGCGATTTCTATTCTACTCGATTCAAAATTATTATTTGCGTCAGAAGTTGCTTCCGACGGGACACAGTATTTTTCATGTGTGCATTGCAGTCTTCTAGACATTTTGTAATCATGAGATAACTGGAAACTAAATATGACCAATTATCCCCACATAAATGTGCGTATGATCGACAGTCATGAAAAAATGGATGATTAAATCATATAAATGGACCACAATCGAATGTCGATCAGTACTGAGAGCAATTTTGAATATTCTATGAGCTGATTATCAAAAGATAACAAAAATAGTTTAATGAGTTCTCCATATAATTGATTATTTTTACTTATGGTATGAGTCTCAGCCGTCGACAGAATATTGCACCTTTTATCGACATAGTGTTGAACGTAGTAACGACATCAAAATTTGTTGTACTTTTATCATGTAATTCGATGGAAAACAGTGTGTCGATAATTGGTACACTGAAAATTGTGGATCTTTTGGGTAGGATAACGAAACAATCGTATCCAGGAAAATGGAGTTAACGTTTCTGAAAGTTAATCAAAAATCATCCTCAGCGACTCTAATATCGACATATAGATGTCGATATCTGGGACACAATATGTTTCAGAAGTACCATTTATCGACACACAAATTTCACATAAAATATGATACACATTAAATTTTTTTTTTTATAGTACTGAATACAGTTAATCGTCTCAAGTTTATTATTCTTCAAAAAATTAAATTTCACCTGCATTCGTTGAATCTGGGGAGACATAAATGAAGAGTGTGGACTTACCAGAATAGCAAGGAAAACATTGCTCACTCGATGAAGACCGACATTCGGCCAATTAACAGCTGATTTTTCGCTGAGGATGCTTAAGAGAAATAAATGGTGTGAACAAATTCATTCAAGAAACTATAAACTAGATAATTGTTGAATTAAAATTTGTAAGGACATTTTCTTCGTCTTGATTTATGGAAAATAAACGGAAGTTGTCGATAATTGGGACACTGTCGATAATTGGGACATTTACCTTATATGGGCCAGGCACCAAATGCTCACTATCGCTAGGCTCCTATCCGAGCATCTTTCAGGCAGAAGTACTTGTAATAGAAAGATGCGTGGAAATGAACCTAGAAAGAAGCTATCAGAGTTGTGACATAGCAATCCGCTCTGACAGTCAAGCTGCTATTAAAGCTCTGAGCTCCCATGTTATCGAATCCAAGCTAATATGGGAGTGCCGAAGAGAACTCAATGAAGTAGGCAAGAACAACAGGGTCTTCTTAGTCTGGGTTCCTGGTCACGCGGGAAACATAGGAAATGAGGAGGCCAACACACTTGCCAAGAAAGGAGCACAAACCCCCTTCATTGGCCCGGAACCTTATTGATGTTGGGTAGAATTTGTCTATTGGTTATGGATTGATAATTTTTGGCACTCTTGTTGAATTTAAATTCTTCTATGATGTTTGAATTCAATTTCTGCTAAGATGAAGTTCTTTTATAAGAATATATTGATATAATTCCCAACTCTGAGAAACCAATACTTTCGGATATATAACTTGTCTGTTTGAAGAATAGCGCCAAAAAGCTCCTGTCCACAGGGCTTGAACCAATTTTTTAATAAGGGTTGTCACAAAACCATTTCAACTGACGTCATGCATCAACTTCAAACACATCGAAATCATAACCTAATAT
The DNA here is from genome assembly GCA_937662695.2 of Halyzia sedecimguttata. Classification (NCBI taxonomy): domain Eukaryota; kingdom Metazoa; phylum Arthropoda; class Insecta; order Coleoptera; family Coccinellidae; genus Halyzia; species Halyzia sedecimguttata. The sequence continues at coordinate 4,746,168 of OW569414.2, read as the reverse complement.
TTTCCAGCGTTGGTAACGTTTAGCGCCAATTTTGTTTCACGGCAGAACTCCACAGATATAACGACTTTTCTAATAGCAACATAATTTGGGACATGGGGACCGCCCGATGAAAAATTATTTAAAGTTCCATATATACCGATTTTACTCTAAAGATTATAGAAAAACAGAATTATTCTTATAGGTTTTTATTAAATTAAATAATTTATTCATAAAAGTAACAGAAAACATTAAATAAATTAAAATTCCCAACTAAGAGGGATTATCTAACTAACATATCTATTCTTTATTCTTGTAGTTTGTTTATTGAAAATTTGTTTATTGCATAATAGTATATTGTATAATTAGTGGGAAAAGCATAATATTCCCGAATGACTCTGATAGGAGTGTGACAGGAGTTTGGGAATATGCTTTTCCCACGAATTATACATACTATTTTTTCTTCGATCGTTGATTTACATTTAAAAAATTAAGTCAAAAATATTTCATTCAAGACGTAATCAAGTAAGTTCAAATAGGTTTATCTATGTTCATATTGAAATATAGAAGTGGTAACCATTGAAATTACTTTTTTATGACAAAAGTAAAATAAATTCCAAGCTAGTTTTATTTGATTCGTTGTATTTTGTGAGGAATTGAAAAAGAATTAATAAACATGAACACTGATAGTGATTATTTGTTACCTTGCACGCCTCCTGAACTAGTAGAAGCCGTGATCGCGGCTTCACTTAATTTACTTCTGGCGAAATCCAGAGAGAAGTTTGAACTTGCGTACCCACGCCTCATGGATTTTGGCAGAAAAAAACAACAGTGTATCCTTTTCTGAGAATGTACTGATGATGTATAATGTTGAATTGGCTAAACTGCTAAAGCAATGCAATCTTCGACGTTGTGGGCACTTTATTCCATGCTTCGATCAACTTTGTCTATTAAAAATAATATTAATATTGCCCAGTACCAAAAACTGAGAGCATTTTTAAAACGTCAAGCTACAGGATACAAACTGAAAAATCCAAAACTTTAATCCAGGAACAAGTTCAGAAATTAATTTTAGAGGCCCCAGATGACATATTTTTATCGACGAAAGTAAGTAGATATAGATAAAATAGTAATACTCAAAATACATAAAATACGAAATATACATGATAGTAGCTCTAATATTTGGAAAAGCACGAGCCTGTCGACGGGATGAGCTTGTCCGAATGAAAGTTCAGGATATAAAAGATTTCGATTCAAAAATACTGGTAAAAATACCACAAACAAAAACAAAAAATCCTAGATCATTTATCATTAACGAAACATATTTAAATGTTTATATAAAGTACGTATCATTTAGGCCTAATGATTTTGAAAATCCTAGATTTTTTTTTAAATTCAACGAAGAAAAAGGGTGGAAGACAGTCATTGGAATAAATCAATTTGGAAAAATGCCGCAAATTGTTGCAAGTTATTTACGGTTTGCCAAATCCGACAGAATATACAGGACGTTGTTTCAGAAGATCATCAGCAACACATTTGGTAGATGCTGGAGCTGATATTCTTTCTTTGAAGCGTCACGGAGGATGGAAATCTTCCAATGTGGCGGAAGAATGTATTGACGAGTCACTTAATAATAAAGTAGAAGTGGCTAATAAAATATTCAACACCCCTGCCTCGACTTCAAATGAAAATGATCGAAACGAGATAAACCAAACAATTAGCCACGCAGCTTCAACGTCTATGAATTCTCGTTACCCTCCAGTAGAATTTCCAAATTTTACAAACTGTACAATAAAAGTAAATATTAACAACAATCAATTTGTGTTCAAGAATATCGTTATAAATTAGATGTTTCTTTTAACAGAAATCAGAGGTTTCAATCAAAAAAATCAAAATAGAAAATAATGCTATGCGATTGTATTTTTGACATTTTGAAAAATTAAAAAAAAACATCTGTCTGCATTGGCGTGCTGAATCATGTTGATGAATTTAAATTAAACTATGTATTAATGGAAAAGTGTACCCCAAAGAGTACTGAATTAACGACAATGCATTTTTGGTGCTCTTGTTCCTCGGAACAGAGTGCTTATAATTTTGCCCAAATATCTCTAATTTTCGAATATTTGGCTGAAAATGGTCTTCAACGTTTTTGTTCGTCTGACTGATCCAGAATCCGTGGACAAAATCGATTCTGTTTGGCCGTCCGCTAACACGATAATTCTCTAACGGAATAAGCTGGTCAGTTGAGATTTTCAGAAGGGATTTGGAAGATAAATATATCGGTTGAGTTGTTCATTGGACAAAAAAAAAGTACAGAACGGGAGTGTATAAACTACGAGCGGCAAACACTCGAACATTGGCTCGCGAGGTGGCCTCGTGCTAAGTTGTGTAATAACTACGCGTGGCAGACCCTGGAACATTGGCTCGCGTATCAACCTCGAACTTTTTAGACGGGAATTTCCCACGCGGCAACCCCGTCTACAAAGTGTGAGGCCGCCTAGCGAGCCAATGTTCGAGGTTTTGCCGCGCGTATTTAATACACAGATTTATGTAGACGTGGTTGTCCCGCTCTGCAGCTTGAACAGGCAGCAGGTCATGTTTCGGAAACTAGATCAGAATCCTTCATCAGACACCAAGCGAAAACCTTCAAAAAAAAATAATTCTGAAGATTTTCGCTTGTTGTCTGACGAAGGAGTCTCATCTAGTTTCCGAAATGAAGACTAATATCATTCCCAACTCTGAGGAACCAATACTTTCGGAGATACGATTTGTCAAAGTTTGAACTAGAGCGCGAGAGCTCATGAACGCAGGGCTTTCCCACATTTTTGGTACGTCAGTCTGTTTGAATGTAATTTCTTTCATTATGCAGTTCTAACGTAAGAATCCATTTTTATCATTCCCAGAGACCAATAATTTCGGAGATATGATTTGTCAAAGTTTGAACAAGAGCGCCAAAGCTTAAAGCAATTTTTTCTCTTCAGGTTTAGAACCCTTTGAACTGAATCCAATCCTGCACCCTAAATTCCACTTTGCTGCTGAGCTAAGCTTTCTGAACGTCCCAAATACGTTTTTATTCTAATCTCAGCCACTTGACAATTTTTGGTCGAATGCCTCCAGCGAAGTTCTATTCTTGCACAAAATGGTTTTCCAGCGGTGATACCATTTTTCCGATTGCAATAAATCTCTTTCCGAATTCTTTCTCATTCTCTTGTTCAGCCCAGGAGAAAATGGATATTGATCAATAAGTTCCCGTAAATTCAACTATTCAATGGAGGAAGTGCTGCGGAAGGCATACCTTGTTCCCTTTTGATTTAATTTTAAGCAATTTGTTTTGTTTAGGTTGAAACAGAATCTATAGAGTTAATTGAATTTCAATCAATCAATTCATCATTTATTTCGTCATCAAAAAGCATTTACATGGCATGTCACATAAAAAGAGTTGGACTCAGGAGCCGGAGGGCCTAAGTTCAATCCCGAGGCTAGTTAAGAAATTTTGTAGTCACGGTAACCGCGTAACTTATCTACTGAATCACTTACGAAGGATCTCTAGGAAACGTACACCCTATAGTGGCGAAGTACCGGAAAGGCAATCTTACGAGTGCCATCTATGAAGATCCTTACGAGAAAACTGTGATGTTCATGACTAGACATCGTATTATATACATTAACAAAGTGGCAAAATATGCACTAAAAAATTGGTTCAATCACAAACGTGAAGTCAGGAGCTGTTGCGCGTATGTTCTATTGTACATTCTCCTGTATTGGATAATCTTAATCGAATTTACCATGGTAATTTTCATTGTCCATTCTCCTGTATCGGACACTGTTTATCGAATTTACTATGGACAATAGAACATACGCGCAATAGCTCCTGACTTCCCGTCAGTGCTTGAACCAAATTTTTTTTCGTAATTTTTTGAAGATTTTTCTAGGGGTACGATTCTCACAAAATTTCAAACACGCCTTTGTGTCGATATTATACAACTAGTTACCAAGCTTCAATTCCATCGAGTCTATTTTTTTTGAAATATCGAGGAAATAATATTCCAGGTGGGTACAACTTCGAAACCGATGGACCCATTATGGCCAAGAACGAACTTAATTCTCCCATTGGGACGTGCAAATACCCTGAAAATTGCAAGTCTTTATCTCCTTTCGTTCGAAACTTATCGAGACAACGGTCACCAATCCAGCTACTGAACTCACACTAGGCTGCTCTGATCTCCAATCTCCGATCGTGTTTAAACTTGGATATTAGCAGTAGAATTAGGTTCTGGTAAAAACATACATCAAAAATAATACATAACCTTTCCAAAGTTTCCTCTCACAAATATGCTCCTCTGTAGCCGCATGGATCTCTTGAAGAAGAATCGCCTCCACTAGTTTTCAAAGATATTCACTCTTATTCTTAGAAATCCCTTCAATATTTGATTTCAAAAAGGAAAATGTCGTAGCTTATAAGCCCCGGTGGGTCTCTTTCAAAACCAGGTCTGGCCAATTCAAACGATGATTATTCAGAACTTCATATGTTCGAAAACCGCTACAGGACCCTAATATAGGGCTATCATCTCCCATAGATACATGCTTCACTTTCTATTGTGAAATTTATGTTATAATTTAATATGTCATCATGATATTCATCGTTTTGAAGGTTCTCGCAAAATTTCAGCGATGTCGAACAACTGCTTTCTGATATATTATAAATTACTTTTCAAGTATTTTTTTTTAAATTTTCTAGAAATACGATCTTCACGAAATTTTGTAAAAATTTTTACGAAGGCATTCTAGAACTAATTACCATGCTTGAATTGAATCGGCATCGTATTTTTTGGGTTACTGAAGAAATAATAACCAAATTACAGATTGATATAATTCCAAAACAGTTCGGCCTATAATGCTAATTAACGAACTTAAGTGACGCATTCAGATGCGCAATCTATTCTAAATACTGCAAGTCGCTATTCCCTACCGTTCTCAAGGTATCGTGAGATACATAATATGTTTTCGAAATTTTTGAAAATTTTCTAGTGGTACGGTCCCCAGAAAATTTTACACACGTCTTCATGTCGGTATTCTACAACTAGTTAGCAAGGTTCAATTCGATCGAGTCAATATTTTTTGAGTTATCGAGGAAATAATATTCCAGATGGTTATTACTCCGAAACCTTTGGGCCGATTATGCCCAAAAACGAACCTAACTCTACCATTCAGATGTGCAACCTACCCTGAAAATTGCAAGTCCCTATTTCTTTTCGTTCGAGAGTTATCGAGGCAACGGTCACCCATCAAGCTACTGAACTCACACAAGACTGCTCGGATCTCTAACAATATAGATCCGATCGTTTTCAAACTGGGAACTTGGTAGTATAGTTAGGTTTTAAAGGCTCTCTCAAAATTTCAGCGATGTCGGACGAATAGTTTCTGATATATAGAATTTTTTTCAATGATTTTTGAAAAATTTTCTAGTGTTATGATCCTCACGAAATGTTGCGAATTAACCTGGAAATTTGAAGTCGCTATCTTTTTCCGTTCTTAGGTTATCCTGATATAAATAATATTTTTGAATAGTTTTTTGTCAAAGGTTCATATTCTACAACTACTCACCAAGTTTCAATTCGATCAGATTAGTATTGATTGGAAACAGAATTATTACTCGGAAACCATTACATCGTATTGGGATACGCCACCTACCCTGAAAATTTCAAGTCGATATATATCTTTCTGTTCTCAAGTTATCGTGGCAACGGCTGGCCGGCCAGCCGGACAGAATCACATATGACCTCGAATTATTCATCAGCGAGTCAAACCCAATCGTTTGAGACCATTTTCGGTGAAAAATTCGAAAATTAGAGATATTTTGGCAAAATGTTCCCCAGGACATACGCGCAAAAAGGGTAAAATATGTAGAAAATATCACACTGAAAAAAACCCCTATTTTCATGGACTCTTTCAGTTTATTCTTATACTCGTTAATTATAATTTTGGTGGCAGTACACAATTAAACTTTTCGCCGGGTTTTCTATAGAAAACTTGTGATGTTTGTCAATTAATATGAATTTATTGGCTGGAAATTACCTCTCTACAGCTACAAAATTTGAATTTTGGCGCCATTTATGTATGCATTGATCTTCTTGATTTTGATTTGGTTTCAATGTTAGGGAATATGTTATCTGTCCTCCCTTTTTTATTGTCTAAGATTTAAAGTTTTATTTTCTATTTTGCAGCGCAATTTGTTAGAATTCAGAAAATGCTTGACGAAACAAAAATGATTTATATCATTGGAATATTTTCGAAATTATTCTCGCATCAAAATTTTTTTGAGCTCATTGCATTGTTTGGCAGAAATAATTGACCTCTTGTGAATTCATCAATTTTTTTTTTAATTCCGACAAAAAGCGAAACTGAAATATATCGATTTTTCCACCTCGGCAAATTGTCAATCGGCAGAGTTTGACAATTTACGTCAAAATCTGTCGATTCATATTGGTTCACCTGTAAAACATTCAGACGCAGCTTAAATGGAACAAATATTGAACTTAACCCAGCTTTTGTTTGTTGAAAATTCCCATCCCTATGTAAAGGGAAGCTGGATTTACCGGTGGCGTTTGTAACTGAATACGACTGTTCAAGGGATGTTGGAGAGGCGGCCCTTAGCAACGCAAAAAGGGACTGGTTGTTAACGAATCATCTCACCCTCGAAGAGAGGGTGTTTAAACTAACTAAACATCCCTTAATCGGTTTATATTTAAACATCCCTGCCGCACTGTTTGTTTTTCAATTAAGGGAATGTTTTGCTTCATCCGATTTGTGTATCTGTTCAGGAAATTGGGGTTGTGATTCGAGGATTATTCGAAAATTAATATTTAGGTTTATTAATTTTTCAGATAATGACCGTTGAAAATCTTCCGGAAGGATTAAATGTGTGACTTCACCTGCCATCAAGAAAGCCCTCTCTTTGAGAGTGTAGAATTCGAAAACAAATTAAAAAATCTCCATCCAACGCCATACAGTGCTCAACAAGTAGTGTAATTTGACATATTATCGTATATTACAATTAAATTATATAGGGCTTTATAAATGATTGTAAAATCGTAGTTGGTTCTGAAATCCTCTCATTTTGCTGCTTCATTTGCATGCTGATTACATTTGCAATTCCAGCCACATAATTCATAATAGACGCATAACCTTACTTTCTGCTTTGTTTACATTGGCAATGATAAATGATGAGTTACATAATAATTGTCACTGTAAGGTTACTTTTCCTTCCATCCCAGTTAGGACCAAATATTTTTATTATCCAAAATGAATTGATTTAATAGTTGATATTTCGCATTAAGTTTGTAGAAAGGGAAATTCTCAAAAAAATGAATTTTCGGATTTAAATTTTTGTTACACGTGATTTTGGGTACCTACATAGCTTAATTGCTGAGCCTAACTCCTTCTCTGGGTTTACAACAGACCTTGTGATGACCAGAGTAGGGTAATTTGACTGAAAGAATGATGAATGACCAATGATACTGGAATTTTACTCCGTTTCAAGCAGTTTTCTTTCAGAAAATATCAAGCTGATGGAATCGAGAGTAAATTATTCACTAGTGGGGATTCTATTCTCCTAGTCATTTTTAAGATATATCATATTAGCTATTGAACACATATGAATAATCTGTTCCTTTGCGTATGAATCCTATTTCATTATCAGAATTTTTGAGATGTAAGTACTGATAACTGAATGCATACTGTTGAACTAATTTTAATGCAGGTAGTAAATCAATACAAATGGACAGAATATATTGAATAACTGTTAGATAACTCCCAGTTTGAGAGTGGCAATTTGTGAAAACTCTAATAATGAATTCACTTCAAATTTTCAAAATGTGTACCGTTATTCTCAAGGCATGTATAAATTATTTTTAGTTAGTTGTCAAATATATTTTATAACATTTGTGGACCAATATTTTGGCAGCACATTATTATTGATGGATGGAGGTCCTCAATATTATTGTAGGATTTTTGAAAACCTCATCTTTCAGACATGCAAGGATGCTAAAGTCAAGGGAAGTCAAGTCTGGACAGCGTGTTGGAGAGAAAAGCTGGAGTCCTCGACTTATTATACGGTTGCCATAGAACTCCTGCAAATAGCTTAGATTTGCAGAAGTATCGTGTGCAGGTACCCCATCTTGTGGAAAATATCCAAACTGTATTTCTTCTTCATCTACTTGGTTTATGAATGGCTCCAGCATTATTCTTTTGTACCTTTCACTATCAATGGTATCATGAAATAAAACTGGGCCATATATTATATGACGAGAAACTGCTAACCGCACACCAAGTTTTTGGCGCTCTAGTTCCTCGGAACTGAGTGCTTATCAATTTGCCCAAATGTCTGTAATTTTCGAATTTTTCGATGAAAATGGTCTTAAACGATTTGGTTCGACTCACTGATCAAGAATCCGTGGTCGAAATTCATTCTGTCCGGCCGGCTGGCCGGCCGGCCGTAGGCACGATAACTCTCTAACAATTTCGAAAAATTCGAAAATTACAGACATTTGGGCAAATTGATAAGCACTCAGTTCCGAGGAACTAGAGCGCCCAAAAGTTGAATTTGAAATTTGTAATGTAAAAAAAAAATTTTTTGTTACTCTGAAACCATCAGTCGACTTTGCCAGCAACGAAGTTCGAGAGTTATTGTCGGAACAAAATTAGAAAATTTTTGAAATTCTTTTTTGCCACTTCACGGTAATACGAAACATCGCAAGCATATAAAGGTCATGAACCTACAATCTGATGCTAAATTTCAGATAGCGATTCCGGAAATATTCATAAGAAATGTTTTGACTAAAAACGGCCATAATTCCGAAACTGCTAGGTGGATTTCGCCCGTTAACGAACTCGTCCGATATATTTACGCTCCAAACTTACCCTGCAAATTTCAATCCTCTAACTCCTTTCGTTCGAGAGTTATCGTGCCTACGGCCGGCCGGAGAGAATTGATTTCGACCACGGATTCTTGATCGGTGAGTCGAACCAAATCGTTTGAGAACATTTTCATCCAAAAATTCGAAAATTACAGACATTTGGACTAATTGATAAGCACTCTGTTCGAGGAACAAGAGCGCCAAAATTAAATGGAATTAGTGAATAAAATAACTATAGTTCCCTTTGGACGAGCTATTCGTAATACCCCTTGTATATCAACTAAAAACTGCCAATGATGCATAATGCTTCAATTCCAGTAAATAGGACTCTACCTCCCCATTTAATGGTTCAAGAACATCCAGACATATGCTTGAGGGGTTAAGAAAATAATTTCCGTCTCTACGTACATAGAAAAGGCACTAAATCGCTCAGTTCTTCAACCATTGGGAAGTCATCTCTCTCTTCAAATTCATTTCTGCTCGAGTCTACTCAAGGTGAGGAAATGAGAATGATTTGCATTTTAATGTAAAATATACATTCCATCTAATTCAGGAGAATCCATTTCCCTTCAGAAGCTACAACATTGACGAAACACATTTGTTTCAATTTATTTTAGGAAATGGGGCGTGGTGTTCATTTTCTCGAGGCAGTTTTATTACGCAAATTATTGACTGATGTAAAGGGTGATTTAATTAGTTTTTTATGATTTTGAAGTAAAATTAATAGAAATATTCCTGCGTAGCCAAAGAGTTTTCATTCGAAAAATCAACTAATCACAATTATGATTTGAAAATTATATCATATATCAATAAATTATCCAAGCAAACGCACTTGTTTGAATTAATTTGAACAATTTCCTACTATTCGCACTATTTGGGATGATCTAAATATACAGGCTGAACTGAAATATGCAGCTCAAGCTCATGTGCTGCCCAAGCATAAAATTACAAAAATTCTATTGATTTGCAAAATATACTTATACAATTTAACATTGATTTAATGGAAACGAAATTTTATTATTATTATATGCCATATTGACGATTTAAATGATATATTCGACATTTTATAAGCTATTTATGACGACAAATTCCATCTAGTCGGCATCATAGGCAAATCAAATTCAATCGATTATTCCCTTATATTCGGACTGTCCAAGCAGTTCAGATTTCACTTAACATGAGATCTGACTGATTGTTATTTGATTTTTTGGATGGCCAGCGTTTCAGTAACCGAACACTCACCTATATTAATCAACTCATTCAATATCATTTCTAATATTTAGTCGAACCTTTCAATTATTATTAGATATGATATCATCCCTTTGTCTTTCTAGCCTAGAAATATTTCCGTATTCTAACAAACATTCGTGAGGAAAAATCGTCTGTATCAATAAGAAATATTCACGAAGGTAGAACATACTGGTATGAAAAATAGGTCCTGCCCCTCAATTTGGATAAGTGTTGCGTTCTAGACATCGGAGAGAGCAATCCAAAACTCTCCTTCTTCATAGATGGTCATTGCATCTCTCCTATCCCTAGTCAGTGCGATCTGGGATTGGTCGTTTCTGATTACCTCACTTGGACTTCTCACAATGCAGCTACGACGAGCAATGCCCGTCAGAAACCTACCTGATGCAGAAACACTTCAGCAAATCCGATCCGACTACATGTAAACTTATATACGAGACCTACATCCTTCAAATCATAGAGCATGCGGGTCCAGCCTGGTGGACCACCCTTAGAGGAGAGTTTGATGCTCTCGAGTACACTCAGAGATGGAGCACAAGGATCCCTTATGGTACAGTTTGTTCTGTATTTCTCACACGATTGCGTCTACTAGATCTATCCACCTTCTACAGTATACGGGCCAGAGGCGACATGATCTTCACATAATATGTGAAGATTATAAAGAGTGCATTCTTAGTAACAGAGTTTTCTGCACCTGGAACGGCCTGCCCTTTGAGGTGGTCGAAAGTAACTCTATCAATTGTTTTAAAAATTGGTTCGATGGATGGCGCAGCTCTCATTGATCATAGGGATGTACTTTCTTTCATTCTCTTTTCTCTTTTTCCTTTTCATATGTGGTGGTTTTGTACACATATCATTTTTCTTTTGAGTTTATAGGTGTACAAGGCCGGGCCAACAGGCAGAAGAGAACAACTGATCTCACATCTCCTCTGGATGCTTATTCCAGGTCAGAACTACAACAATTGAATATGGATGCCGAATATACCTCAGCAATAGGAATGTAAATCGGTCTGGACAAGTGGGCTGTTTTTCATCGAAGCAGAGAAAGAACTGAAGAAACAGGAGAAGACATCGACCTAGAAGGAAGAATAAGAATACGATACCTCAAAGACGAAGAAACATACAAATTCCTTGGTATGAAATAACGAGATGCACTGAAGACAACCCAAATCAAGGATGCCTTAACAGCTGGCTACGAAAAGAAGATCCGAGATATATGGAAGTCACAGCTGTCCGGGAAAAATAAAGTATCTGCTACGAACAGCTTGGCAGTACCGATAATCACCTACTCATTCGGAATAGTTAACTGGACTGTGAATGAAATTCTCGAGCTAGACAGAAGCACTCGTATAGTGCTGAATATTTATCGTAGCTTGCATCCCAACTGCTCGATTCAAAGTACGTATATACCTTCCAGGAACGCAGGGAGGCAGAGATATGCAAAATTTGGAATACCAACACCATCAACAAACGTTGGAAATGGCAATAAGGATATCGAGATGCAAAAACCCGCTTCTGAAAACGGTGGCTCATCATGTAATTAGGAACCAATGAGCTTTCCTATTTAGGGCTGGTCAAAGAGCTCTGGAGAAGCTCAGTAGAACTGGCATATCCATTGAACATGAGCTAGCAGGAACACCAACAGACCAAAGAAAATTTGGCAGAGAGATAAGACAGGCACAACTAATGACACTACTCGAAGATCAAATGAGTAAACACCTACACTCCATATTTTTCAGGAGTTAAAAAGATCAGGGCCTATCGGAAGATTTATCCTTCGCCTCTTTGAAGTCCACTGGGCCGAAGTCGGAAAAGGTGGGATTCGTTATGGCTTATCAAGATGGGGTGCTAAACATAAGATGGTATGAAAAGAACATCATGAAAGTGTACACCCCAACAATGTGCAGAGCATGTCACAGCCAGCAGGAAACTGTTATGAACATTCTGTCTGTTTGCAGAGTCCATGCTCTAACAGGATATGTGGAAAGACACAATGCGGCACTCTGAATTCTCTACTTCCATCTGAGAGAGGTTGATGGTATAGACAAAGAACTAGTGCTACCATATGTGCCTCTGGAGATTGAAGCAAATGTTGCAAATAACAGAGCTCGCAGCTACTGGAACTATGCGATTCCAACAACTCATCAGATCCACGCCACTAAGCCAGATATACTCTTGCCGGACAATGAACTCAAGGAAGTGTTTCTCGTCGAATTTTCCTCCCCCGCAGAAAATAATGTGGCGATGAAAGAAGAACAGAAGAGGGAAAAATACAAAGATTTAATGTTCGAACTGGGGATCCTGTATCCAAGGCACAAGGTTAGGATGGTCGTACTGATCATAGGGTGCCTAGGCCGAATGAGAGCAAACTATGTGACCGAATTGAAGATTATTCCACCCTGAAAATCTCTGGCTGAGGATTAAGCACACAGAATGCAGAAAGCGCTGTTGCATCAACTGTGAAGACCGTTTGCAGCTCATCTCTTTTGTTAAGAGACGCTGTAAGGGCAGGACGAAGAACTACTCCAAGGAACGTGCGAGAGTTTTTTTAGTGATTAACCAATCAACAACTGGAGTCTCACACTCCTGATAGAAGCAGACCCTTTGTTCCGGAAAATGAATTATCTTAGACTGGTAGCGATATCTCCAGAAGATTGCTTCAAGATGTCTTGTTCATCTCACTTTGTGATTTGAATGCGAATATCTATCAGTTAAGTTGCTTGGCGTCCGCTAGGAGCTTGCAATATGTGTTTCCGTAAATGTCTAAATGTAAACTCCGAAAGACATCCAAGGGAGATCTGCATTGCATGGTTTTGTATCGATATAATTTATTCCAAATTCTTATACCCGGCACCGCCCATGAAACTAAAATTTAGTAATCATTATCCGGACTGTACACCTATACAGATAGCACCGAATTTGAATTGCAGAATTGTTTTTTTTCAATTTGGCATGAGTTACGATTGAAAGTTGACATCGAATGCCGAAAAACTGCAATATAAAAAACGGTTATCATAAATCCATCCAGAACCGACTATGTATTTGCACCCATATGCATTTAAAGCGAGCGAATAAAATAAATCACGTAGATATCGGCTCAATAACAGCTTTTTCGCTTTCAGAAACGTAATCAATTCAGGGATGCACTTTTATTTACGGCTATTGGCAGGGCTGAAGTTGCGAATGGGCTGGCATTTTCACTGTTTCCCATACAGGAACAAACATTGAGTCTCTGAATATCCACAAAGGTTCGAACATCGTTTGTCTTTCGCCATGAATTAGACCCGTACAAATTAGACGTTTATCAACACGCTTTTAGAAAAGATTAAAATAGCAATAAATTAGACTTTATATAAATCTGAGCTGTTATAACTGGCCCAGTCGAATTAGTGCTCTAGCCCCTAAAAAGTTCTCCAGAGCTGTAAATTATTTTAACCCCTTTTGGGGGTCCTGATTAACAAGTATCTGAGTTTGCGACATTTTCTAGGTTGTGCTTCAGATTTGAGAACCCAAAAACCGCGAAAATTTCGCATTTTTTCAGTATTTCACTTATTACTCGAAAAGTACGCATCCTACAGAAAAAATTGTTTAAACGATTTGGTTCGACTCACTGATCAAGAATCTGTGGTCGAAATTCATTCTGTCCGGCCGTAAGCACGATAACTCTCGAACGGAATGAGCTAGACAGTTGAAATTTTCAGAGAAGGTTTGGGAGATAAATATCTCGGCTAAGTTCATTATTGGGCAAAATCGGACAGATGGTTTCGGAGTAACAAAAAAAAATTTTTTTCATAAAAAATTCCAAATTTATGTATTTTCAATAAGCAGTTTCACCATAAAAATCCAATGATATCATTTTTAACCCTAACAAGCTAATACTTTCGGAGATATGATTTTTCAAAATTTCAATAATAAATCGTATTTCTACGTTGTCACAGAATGATATAATCATTCTATGTATGAATTGTCATAATTATTTTCCTGAGCCATGATATTATCTAATCAATCGAAGAATTGTGAGCGAAGTGAGAAAAATCTCAGTTGTTTGCTCCGAAATTAGTTATTCTCAGAAAAGTCTTACATTTCGGAACGGAACATGATGTAAGAGATCTGAGAGTAGTGAGACTGCTTTTCATCCATAGACATAGAATGATCAGTTCTCTCAATTTATGACGGGACTGACGGAAGGGAATATTATAACTTCAAAAATATTGGGGTTGAAATACTCGTATTTTAGCGATGCAACGGGGACCTCACCCAAAAATGTTTGAAAATATTACGTAAATATTGAAAGCATAATTCTGTAGTTCGAGAGAGGAGAAAATTTGGTGAACGTAGATCAGGAAATTTTTGATCGATTACATATATTTTTCATTATTACTTCTCTTCTTTCATACATGTTTTATGGAATATCTACTATTTGTAGGTACTTTAAACCTGTTTTGGGCAATTTTCATACGAAACTTGTTTTTTTGGCGCTCTAGTTCCTCGGAACAGAGTGCTAATCAATTTGCCCAATTGTCTGTAATTTTGGAATTTTTGGCTGAAAATGGTCTCAAACGATTTGGTTCGACTCACTGATCAAGAATCCGAGGTCGAAATCGGTTCTGTCCGACCGGCCAGCCGTAGGCACGATAACTCTCGAAAGAAAGGAGTTAGCGGATTGAAATTTGGAAGATGCGTTTGGAGCGTAAATATCTCGGACGAGCTCGTTAATGGGCGAAATCCATCAAGCGGTTTCGGAGTTATGGCCGATTTTAGTAAAAATATTTTTTATGAATATTTCCGATACCGATCACTCGATCTATCTGAAATTTAGCATCAAATTGCAGAATCATGACCTCTATACGCATGTGAAGTTTTGTAGTGACCAGATTAACGGAAAGTGTGAAAAAAAAAATTTGAAAATTTAAAAAAAGTTTTTCTACAATAACTCTCGAACGGAATGGGCTAGGTAGTAGAATTTTTCAGAGTAGGTTGGGGAGATGAATATCTCAGTTTATTTCGTTAGTGGGCAAAATTGGCCAGATTTAATTTGATTTCTTCCATGGTGCAGTTCTCATTCTCATGATTGCTCATTTAATCTTGATAAATAAACTATAATTTGAATTGAATTTCCTTTATGATGCAGTTCTATCATATGAATACATTGATATAATTCCCAACTCTGAGAAACCCATACTTTCGGAGATATAATTTGTCTGTTTGAACTAGAGCGCCAGAAAGCTCCTGTCCACAGGGCTTGAACCCATTTTAGAAACAAAATTTAAACCAGAATAGTTCCATTTTCGACAACCCCAATCAAACATCTTGGCTAGATGATAGAAATCCATTATCAAGGACCACGACGTGTCTGCTACAACAATATCATATTAGGAGCGAAGATAATCAATCACTAAGGTGACCAAGCTCGTCAAGACGATCTGGCGGTGTCCAGACAAAGGACCGAAAAACGACGATTCATTTTCATTTGTTTTAAATAAATCAAATTCATTAAGACAAACAATGATTCTTCTTTGGACTTACAGCTTATTAATTACAGTCAACGGTTGTTCTTAATGGAGCGGAGAGCTTGAGCAATTTCTTCCGGATGCTTTGAATGTCGTCTGTGAAATGACAGCGAGCGAGACGATGGATGAAATTGGACGGGTAACGAAGCCGCCTGGTTTTGTTGCAGGAATAATTGAATGGTTTATTTTGAGTTAAATTGAGAATTAGTTTTATCGTTAGCAGATTTTGGCAGTTTGAGAGGAAGAATGTTACAATAATTATACTTTGGCACAAATACCTAGCATAATACTGCACGGCCGTCTGTGAGAAATCCTCAGTGGCTGATTAACGTTTATTACGCTTAAGCGTAGGTTGGGAGCCGCCGATCCGATCTTATCAATATTTTTCAGAATAAAAATTCGTCTTGTAAGTAAAAAAAAAAAATTCTCTTTGCCTTCTAACAAACAGAGCAAAATCTAGCTGTTAGTATTAAAATTGGCCCTGTGGACAGGAGCTTTTTGGCGCTCTTGTTCAAACAGACAAATTATATCTCCGTATTGGTTTCTCAGAATTGGGAATTATATCAATGCATTCCTATGATAGAAATGAATCATGAAAGAAATTGAATTATCTTAAAAAAAAAGAGCAATCTACAATGCTTCAATGCCTTAAAGCTTCAAAAATTGTCATTATATTTATTTATCAAGATTAAATGAGCAATCTGCAATGGAATGGGTTGTTTCAACTTACACTCGGTGAATAGTTTTCACAACTCGAAATACCTCAGGAAAATATCATCGAAATGTCTAGAGCTAGGCTGGAGACAATCATGGAGGATTGTCTATTTATTCCTGATATTTGAGTAGGCAGTGGATTACGAACAAATTATATTAATAGTTCAAAACATTAATAAAATACTATCACCTTTTCATGATTTAAAATTTAATAGTTCATACCACTAACACATTCTTTTCTGTATTATGAACCTTAACTCAAGAAAAAATGTTTGATACATAAATGTATGTAGAACCATATTTCAGTATTTTTTTGCTAGCAACATTATGAAAATACTGTATATAGGAACATGTCTAACTACTTAAGGAAGTAAAAGGAAATATTAACCTCAGTGGTCAACGAACAGTAATTTCTTTTGATGATTCCATTATGTTCTTCTTTACTATTGCCTCCATGAACTACATCAAAACAGTCTTGTTTATATTTACAAATTCAAGAATCGAATACTTGCTTTCCAATAGAAAATAACAACTATGAATTGACAATCTTTAGTAGCTAGAAAAGATGACATTTATGAATAGTGATCACAGACAGATTCTGTGTTCACATTCTGTGAATACATATATCTTACGATGTATTATTGAAACATCATATCTCAGAAAGTATTAGCTTGATAGAGTTGAAAATGATAACAATGGATTCATATGATGAAACTGCATCTTAAAAAGATTAATTCAAAAGTTGTAATGTAAAAAAAAATTTTTTTCGTTACTCCGAAACTATTATACCGAGTTTGCCCAATAACGAACTCAACTGAGATATTTATCCTTCAAACCTACTGTGTAAATTTAAACTGTAGCTCATTCCGTTCGAGAGTTACCGTGTTAACGGCCTGACAGCCGGCCGGACAGAATTGATTTCGACCACGGATTCTTGATGAGTGAGAGTGAGTTTGACAATATTAATCTATTATTATTTATATAATCGGCATATTCGGTAAAACATTTTTGGAGTTATACCGATCTGAAATTTGGTTGTTTTTTCCTCAATATCTCGAAAAATACTAAGCCGATTGCATTCAAACATGGTTATTAGTTGTATAATGCCAACACAAAAATTTTCGCAAAATTTGGTGAAGATCGTATTACTAGGAAATTTTTAAAAAATCATTGAAAATTATTGTAAAAATTCTACATATCAGTAACAATTCGTCCGACATAGCTGAAATTTTACGAGAGCCTTCAGAAACTAACACATCTGCCAAGATTCAAGTTTGAACACGATCAGATATATTTTGTTGGAGATTCGAGAAACCTTGTGTGAGTTCAGTTGATGGATGGGTGACCGTTGCCTCGATAACTTTCTCAAAAAATATAGACTCGAGCGAATTGAAGCTTAGTAACTAGTTGTAGAATATCGTCATAAAGTCGTGTTTAAAATTTTATAAGAACCGTACCCCTAGAAAATTAAAAAATGTGTCCAATACAGGAGAATGGACAATAAAACATACGCGCAGAAGCTCCTGACTTCACGTCAGTGCTTGAACCAATTTTGATTCAGAGTTTCAGACAAAATCACAAACAAGTAATCATTAAATGATACATCATAATAAATATTTCACGTCCTTCAATTTGTAATTGTTGATGTGGGATAATGGGTATAGGACAGCCAGTAATAAGGTTACCCCTAGACATGTGTCACAAAATATTAAATGCTTGAATGAAATAGTTGAGGATACATCGTGTCCAATCTTGAACAAAGCAAATAAATTACTAAATAATTTTAAGAGATCTGTAATAAATATAGAGATAGAGGCAACAATTTGGCAACTGTCAGGGGTACTTATTATTATTATTATTATGGGTTGTGCTGGGCAGACGACACCCGCCCCTCCACTGCGACCAATCGGTCTATTGTGGCACACCTTTAGTATATAAACTATACTTCACCCACAAGCTCAAGTCTCTTGATGAGGGATATGAGTCTGGTGGGTGAGAACTTGTCCAGTTCCCTCAGTGTCAGTTTGTGGACTCCTAGTTCCTCCAATCTGATCCTGTCCCCAGCGGGGCAGTCACACATGATGTGTTCGATAGACTCGTCGTCCTCCAGGCAAAGTCTGCACTCGGAGTCCTCAGTCAACCCCAGTGTATTGAGGTGTTTCCTGAGGCCACAATGGCCCGTGTATACAGCTGTAAGGATTCTCAGGTCCACCCTAGAGAATTTGAGCCATTTTCTGGCTCTTTCAGCTGATGGGCCAGTAATTGATGAGCGAGCATGTCTGTGTCCAGGTATGCTGCTCCAGATTTCTTGGACCTTTTGGTCCACCCATCTGTTGTTTTCCTTCGCCGCTGTTCTGAGAGAGATGCCGCAGGCCGGTTCAGGTCCAATGAGCCCCACGGAAGCCCCCCGTGCCGCCAGTGAGTCCGCCATCTCATTACCCTTTATGCCTGAGTGGCCCGGGACCCACAAGAGCTGCAGCCTGCAGCGCCCTCCAAGTTCAGCGAGTGTGGTCCGGCAATCCTGCACAAGCAGGGATTTGCATTTGTATGAAGTCAAGGCCTTCAAGGCTGCTTGGCTATCCGATAGGATCTTGATTGATCCGTGAGCCCAACCTTTCTCAAGTATGAGCTTCGCACAGTGATCAATGGCGAAAATTTCTGCTTGAAAGACAGTCGCAAAACTACCCAGGCTGATGGATTCACCCCTAGCAATTCTGCAACCGCTGACTCCCGCTCCCACCCCTTGGGTGGTAGCGGAGCCGTCTGTGAACCAGCAGGGACCCTCAAGCAGTCGGGTCTCAGAGACGGCCCAGTCGTCTCTACTGGGAAAAACAACTCGGTAGGGCCACTCTGTGTAGGTTCTGGTTTTAGATACGTCCGATCGCATGCCCATTATCTCGTTGACCTCCAATTCAGTCTGCAGAGAACTAGGCACGTAGCCGATCGCATCTGGCTCGTTGTGAGCTGTATGCAGAAGTCTGTATGTCGCCATCCGGGCCACGCTCCTGATCACCAGGTGAAGAGGGGCGAGGTCCATTAGGCGTTCCATGGCTGCAGTGGGAGTGGAGCGAAAAGCCCCTGTCACCATCAAGCACGCAGATCTCTGAATTTTTGCAAGCTTCAGCTGAGATTGCACCTTTACAGTACACTCCCACCAAGCAATGCTGCCGTAAGTGATTTGTGGTCTCACCACCATCACGTACAACCAGTGGAGCTGTTCCGGCGCCAGTCCCCACCTCTTTCCACAAGTCCGTTGGCATGCCCATAGAGAGTGCCTAGCCTTATGGATCACCCTATCCAGGTGTGAGTTCCAGTTCAGCTTTCTATCCAGGATAACACCCAGATATCTGGCTTCATCCGCAAACGGGATGTTAATTCCATTCATAGTGATGGAAGCTATATTAAGTTTCCTTTTCCTGGTGAATGGCACAATCAAGGTCTTTCGAGGGTTCACGTTTAACTGTTCCCCCTCACACCAGCCTTGTGTTGCTGTCAGTGCCTCTGATAGGCTCTCGACCAGGACTGAGTCATCCCGGCCCGTGGTCATTATGACTATGTCGTCGGCGTACGCTTGGACATATACATCCAGCGTGCCTATTATGGCCAGTAAGTCGTCCACCAGAAGAGACCACAGCAGTGGGGAAAGTACTCCTCCCTGTGGACAGCCCCTTCTGGCAACGAATCTCACTATGTCCCCACACAGGGACGTGGAGATGAGTCTGTTAGTCAGCATGGATCTTATCCATTCCACAATGAGGTCTGATACTCCCCTCGCCCGCGCTGCTTCACAGAGCGAGTACGTGAGCGGTGCGTTAAAAGCACCCTCGATGTCCAGGAAGGCCACTAGAGCAGTCTCCTTGTGGTCAAGAGATTGCTTCAGCCTTCCCACCAAGTTGTTTAGGGCCAGATCAGTTGATTTACCACTCTGGAAGGCGTATTGGTGCTCACTCAGAGGATTCAGTGTTAGTACACTGCCCCTGACGTAGCGGTCCAGTATCTTCTCGAGGGTTTTCAGAACGAAAGACGTTAGGCTTATCGGTCTGTATGAGTTAGGTTGTGAGCAAACTTTGCCCACTTTAGGGATGTACACAACCCTAACCTTACGCCAGCTTGTCGGGATAAAGTTCCAGGCAACACTGGCTCTAAAGAGTTTGATTAAGTATGGAAGGAGGTCGTCTTCCCCCTGCTGAAGCAGAGCAGGGAAGATGCCATCCTCGCCGGGGGCCTTGAAAGGTTTGTGTGAGCGAATCGCCCATCTCAAGGTCCCAGGGTTGATGATCAGTTTGGCATTTCTCCAGTCTTCCCGGCACGGCCTACAACGCCGCTCCTGGGAAGCACAGGTAGAACCGCTTTCCGACTCATCAAGTATGCGACAATCTGGGAAGTGTGTCCTCGCAAGGATCTCTAACGTCTCTTTTCCAGAGTCTGTAAGACGACCATCAGATCTAGAGATAGATCCCAGCCCTCCTGACGGATCTCTGGAGAGGACTCTGTGGAGTCTGGCACTCTCCGGGGTAGCCTTGACTTCCCCGCAGAACCTTCTCCAAGAATCTCTCTTTGCCCTTCTTATTTCTTTGTTGTAGTTTGTCAGAGTGTTTCTATAGTTGTCCCAGTTGCCGGATACCTTAGCTCGGTTGAATAGTCTCCGAACTTCTTTTCTTCGTTTTTCAAGGGCTGGGTTCCACCAAGCAGTTTTCCTGTTATCAGGTTTCCTCCTTAGTGGGCAGTTTTCTTCATACGCCGAGTTTATAGTAAGGACTAGGTCCTCAGCTAGTCTCTCAACGTCCTCACGAGAGTTGGTGACGGAAGAAATGTATCCCAGTTGGACACCTAAGGAGCGTTTAAATCCACCCCAATCGGTGCTTCTAGGGTTTCTATATTCCACCGTCGCTCTTGGACCAGACTCAATGGAAAATTGAATATGTCTGTGGTCCGAGCCTGAGGGTTCACGGGAAACCCTCCAATCCGAGATTTTGTTTCCCAGAGAGTTAGAGCTGAACGTAATGTCCAGTACCTCTGAACGGTTTTTAGTCACAAAGGTTGGTTCGGCTCCCCTGTTATTAACTAGAAGAGCCTCCGCCAAGAGGAAGTCCAGTAGACGTTCCCCTCTCCAGTTAACATCTGTGCTGCCCCACACCGTGTGGTGCGCATTTGCGTCACATGCCACCAAGAGGTGGTAGTTTTTCCTACTGCAGTGGTCCACCAGCTGGCGGACCACTACAGGTGGACATTCTATCGAATCCCCCGGAAAGTAGGCTGAGCAGACCACTATCTCTAGTCTGCCACAGTCCACCGGAATATTCACAAGAACTGTTGTCACGTCCCTTGTGCAGAATTTAGTCAGGATGAAATTCTCAATCCTGTTGTTGATAAACATACACGCTCTGGGTTCGACCCCAGGGCAATTGTAAATTATCTTGCCTGGCAGGTTACTAAGCCCACAAACGCTTGTGCCTGCCAGCCATGGTTCCTGAATGAAGGCTATATCCAGTCCTTCACTACGGATACACTTCCCAAGGAGGTATGATCCTGCCTTGGAGTGTTGTAGATTTGCTTGTAAGCACTTCACCCCTGGGGGCATCATTTTGACGGCCCAGGGGGAGGGGTAGCCTTTCCCTGTGAATCCTTTTTGCTGGTCTTCACAGGTGCCGGTCTTCCACTGGCAGGTTGTTTGCCCTTCCTAGTGGTTTTGCCGCTGGCGGGTCGTTTACCCTTGCCAGCGTTTTTGGTCCCTGGCTTAGTCGGTGCCGGGGGCGGAGGCACCCTGCCTCCCCCACCAGACCCAGACGGGCCAGCGACCATTCCGGAGGGACCTGCTTGGTCCCCCCCTTTGCTCCCGACCCCGGCAGCCCCAGTATCACCCCCCGACGATGAAGCACGAGGCAGATTCTGTGGTCTCCCACTCCCGCCATCCGCTCCACCACCAGAGGGGCCCGAGGCCACAAGAGGTGCGGTTGCTTGCCTGATTCGGAAGGTTACCCTTCCGAATCCGAAGTAGGGTCTCATTCCGAGAGCCCTCAGAGCCGAAACAGATGGGTCATCCATAGCGAAGACCCATGTCTGTCCCGGCCCCGACACTTCGTGTCTGACTACATTCCAGCTCTGGGTTGCAAGCCCAGAGTTGGAGCTTCTGAGGCCTGCGAGCACCATATCCGCCCTTAGCCTTTTATTAGCCGAGGGGTCCGGAATGAACGCTACACAGACCTGCGGTTTCGGTAAGTCCGCTCCTTGAACCAGGCGTAGCGTTGCCCCATCCCACGGCATCAGAGTCGGTACTCGGCTCCTCAGCCACGAGACGCTGGCCTCGTCCGCGCAGGTTATCTGGAGCCAGCCTGGTCTGGGGGCAGAGCCCAAAAAACGGACCTGAACCCCCGTTTCGACTCCTTTGCATAGCTGCTCCAGTATTGCCTCTTGCAGTAGCTTGTTCTGCTCTGCCGTCAGCTGTGCAGCCGGGTATTCCGAGTGAACTGTCAGGGGTACATAAGCAGTTGGTTGATATCAGGAATAGATCTAGAACTTTACTCCCCACACATATGTTTTATGATTTTGAACAGAGATCATATAAAAACTACGATAAGTTATTCAGGAAAATCCGAAGTTTGAATATTAAAAAAATTGAAGAACTAAAAAGGCAACAAAAAGGCACTCTACTAGATGACACAGGGACTGGTGGCTTCTTATTTAATTATACAATGTTGAAAGTCCCTAGCGACGTTGAAAATATTTTATCCATGGGTCCTAATTTTGCAGTTAGAGAACTTAAACAAGAATTTTCAATTCCCAGGGTTTTGAAAGACTTCGAATACTGTGTTCAAGGATTGTCGGTTTCGGGGGAAATTAAGAACATTCATAGATCTCAAGCAGTCAACATGATCACGAATCATTATCAGAATCCAGATAATTTCCGTCCGGATGATATGGTGAAGAATTTTCAACGAACCAAACGGTTCCTTAAAGGCAATCCTGACATAATAGTTATGAGATCGGACAAAGGTAATTCCACTATACTCATGTATAGAAGTGAATATATAGATAACATGAATAACATGCTTAGCGATGCTACAGTCTATTGCCAACTAGACCGGGACCCAACAGCGAAGATCCAATCGAAATGTAATGGTCTTATTGAAGAACTTTTTGAGGGTGGCATTGTGGATTCCGCAACATCTAAAAAGTTGAAGAGGAACAATTCAACAGCTCCGAAGCTATATGGCCTGAGAAAGACCCATAAACAAGGTACTTGTTTTAGACCTGTAGTGTCGTGCGTAAACACTCCCTTATATGATCTTTCTGTTTTCTTGCATAATGTACTTTCACCCTTAACGTCTACATTTGTCTATAGTGTATAAAACTCATACAGCTTTGTAGATTTTATTAGAACAGTAACATTGCCGGATGGCTATATTTTGGTTTCACTGGATGTGGTGTCGTTGTTCACCAACATTCCTAAATTATTGACATTAGACATGATTAGTAAAAATTGGACATTTATATCATCGTATACACAGTTATCAAGGGGCATGTTGCTGAAGATAGTTAGTTTTATGTTTGACAATAGTTATTTCGCATTTGATGGTAAGTTTTTCAGTCAACTTGATGGAACAGCAATGGGAAACCCAGCATCTCCTGTAATCGCCAATTTTGTAATGAATGAAGTAATTGAGAAATGTCTTGAGAAGTTATCATTTGATGTACCTTTTCTTAAAATCTATGTTGATGATGTTGTTTTGGCGGTCCCAGATTCTAAAATAGATGAACTGTTAAATGTATTCAATTCGTTTCATAATAGAATACAGTTCACTGTTGAAAGGGAAATAGATGGAAAAATTCCATTTCTGGATATTATGATACATCGGTGTGATGATGGTAGACTTTTGACCAGCTGGTACAGGAAATCTTTTAGTTCTGGAAGATTGCTTAATTATTATTCCAATCATGATTTCAAGCAAAAGATAGCCGTAATAAAAGGACTGATTCACAGAGTCAAAAATTTGAGCAGTCCAGAGTTTGAAAAAGAAAATATAAATTTAATGATTAAAGTATTCAGGCTTAATAACTACCCTATAAATTTGGTTAAGAGGATAATTGCACAGACTAAGTATGAAACTTCAAGATTGCCTGTGCTAGATAACGTAGAGAGCAGGGATATGGTTAAGTATTGTAGGTTTCCATTTATACCATCATTATCGCATAAACTGAATTCCATATTCAAAAATTATAATTTGCCTATTAAATTGGCGTTCTATAATACAAAAAAGGTAAACTCTTTGTTCTCTCGTCTAAAGGATGAAGTGCCAATTGTGCAGCGTTCTGAATTGATCTACCAGATACCTTGTAGTGATTGTAATAAATGCTATGTTGGACAGACGAAGCAGTATCTCCATAGTAGAGTTAGACAACATCGATATGATTGTCAGACTAAGAATTATAATAACAGGGAAAAAACCGCACTTTCTAAACATCATTTTAATGACCTCCATTCATTTAATTTTCAGAATGTAAAAATCTTAGATTATGAAAGTGTTTATTTTAAAAGGTGCATAAGCGAAATGATTTATATTAATTTGAATGACACGGTAAATGACAGGACTGATACCCAAAACTTGAGCTCCGTATTTTCGAATATTTTAAATTTGTATCGAAGAAATCGCAATCAGCTGGCGGACGGAATAACCTGACCATCTGTGTTTACGTAGATCTGTTGTAAAACTTTGTTCATTGTCATGATTGGAGTATATGAAATATTGTGTTTGTGTTAGGACTTATTTATTCTGCTGTGATGTCGATTTTAATTTGTTTTTATTGTAAATATTTGACATTAATTTTATCTATACATGGTTTGTTCTATTGTTTGTTTTTTACATCTTAGCCTGCAACAGTTAATTAGTGGTAAGGCTCCATTCGATAATTTCATTTCATATCTTGTAATTTTCAATTTGGTTCTTTTAGCTGTGAAGAAGTCTGAATATATGGACGAAACGTCGCGTAATTAAAAAGTTGTTTTAACTGGCTGTCCTATACCCATTATCCCACATCAACAATTAAATGATACTGTGGGAGGTATACTCATTATTGACAGGTTTTTTTTCTGGGTTTTCTCTCCCAAAGTCTGAAAAATATCTAAAAAATGAAAATTAATTATTTTGTGATTTGCTTCTGCGTAAGAAACACAAGATATTTGTTAGAAGCAATCAATTGAACAATGTTGCCTAACAAACAACAACGAAACAACATCAACGAAGAAACAACTATATCGTAACGTTTCGGAGTCTATATCAGACTCCTTCGTCAGACGCTTAATGAAAATCTTTAAGGTAGCATTCGGATCTCGGCAGTTGCGACCCAGCAGTCGCGCCGCGGTCGCCGCGTCCGCAGTCGCAGCACACCGCTCTGAAGGGATTTACTAGGGATGAGTCCGATATATCAAAACGTAACTAAAAACCGTTTTCAGTCAGACATCGGTTCGTATCGATATCCCAAACTACAAAAACCGTTTTCACAAAACCATCGTAGCGGCGAAATATCGAAACGGCGAACGAAAACGGTAACCGCCATATCCAAAACCAAAACTAAAAACGGTGAAAACTGAAAACGTAACACAAAACCGAAAACTTCAAACACAAACCGCTTCGTCTCTCTCTAACTAACGCAAGCGGTTAGCGGTATGACAGAGATGATGCGAATTTCAGTTTTCGGTTTTTACTACAATCGATATTGAAATTCGCTTCATCTCTATCTGAAACACGAAAGCTTAAGCGGTATGACAGAGATGGTGCGAATTTCAGTTTTCAGTTTTCGCCAGACTCGATATCGAAATTCGCTTCGTCTCTATCTGAGACACGGAAGCGTTAAGCGGTATGACAGAGATGGTGCGAATTTCATTACACTCGATCTCGATATCCAAGCCGAAACGAAGCAAACGTTTTTACGTTTTGCGGGAAGGTAGAGCCGGCAGATGTGATGCGAATTTCGCTGCACTCGATATCGAGAGGAAAGGAACGTTACATACGGGAAGTCGTCAAATATGAAATTAAGGCGCGACGATGGTAGAATTATGGAAATTTAGGGAATTAAATGGCGCGGCCCGGAGATGATGCTAGAATTATGGAATTTTAGGGAAAATTTTGGTACAAATTATATATTTGCGTATATGTGTTAGTTGTACTAATAGTACGTAGGCACGATTACGAATGAATCAACAATCCAATAAATACATTTACATTATACTGTATTTATGTATTTGTATACAGGGGTCCCACCGATCATTATGTTATAATGATATACCTATTGGGATGTGAAAACCTGAAAAAAAATGTATCTATTGAAAATAAACGACATACAGTCGACTCTCGTTAACTTGAAACTCCAGGGACCAGCAAAAAAGTTCAAATTATCGAGAGTTCAAAATAATTTTCAAATAATCAAGAGGGTGTTCTGATGAAATTCAAATATTCATGAGTTCGATCGAAATTAGTGGTTTATGTATTATTTCTAATATTTGTCCATCTTCCACAGCTTCAATCACATGCTTCCTTGAAATCATTTTACTCAGTCCTTCCTTAAGTAAAGTAAATTGCTATTTGAATAATTACCCTCACAACTATGGCACAAAATGATTTGTTGTTTTAACGACTGCAAGTGTTGCAAGATAGAAATCTCTGAGAACACGAATCTTTTATTGCGTTAATTTGTTTTTAACAAATTTATTTGCGTTCCGATCTTAAAAATGTTCAATAATATGGTTTAAATAACACCCCCATTACCGATAGCATTCTCAATATTGGAACAAGATATGAATTAAAATCTCATTAGTCACCTCAAGATAAGCGATCCTGATAATGTAATAGAAATTAGAATACCTATGGATATTGGATGGAAAAGATAATCCTCCCTTAAATACTACCTGTGTCCTGTACCTATTCAATTTAGTAGTACTGTTAGTAGTAACCCCCCCCCCCCCGGACCGAAGAAGTCCTTGATGTCCTTTATTCCAATTATTCCCCAGAAAACGGTTTTTAAAAAACGGTTTTCAAAACCGTTTTCAAAATCTGAAAACGGTTATATATCGGTTTGTGTAAAAATCCAAAAACGCCCATCCCTAGGATTTACATACAACGCTTTCTGATGCAAGCGACTCAGCAGCGCTGCTGGGGGGCGTGTCCTGCACGCGACCACGGCATCGCCGCCAAGCCGCTTCGGCAGCAGTATAGTCGCGCTGCTCGCTCTTTACGATAGTCAAAATGACATTGTTCACCGATGAAAATGACGAGTTTTTACTCGAATTAATAGCTAAAAATCCGCCGATTTACAATTCCGGACCCACAGCCTATAAGGACAACATTGTCTAACTAAGTACGAATTTAAATTGTGTTCTATTAAGTCTGCAGTACTTCCTGAATTTCTCTTCGTTTAAATTGAAGTGGAGTTTTATGAGGATGTTGTAGCTACCTTCATCAACTCTGGATGTACAGGCACGGGCCTAAGGGGGGGGGGGTATAACATTTTTGGAGTTATACCGATCTGAAATTTGGTTGTTTTTTCCTCAATATCTCGAAAAATACTAAGCCGATTGCATTCAAACATGGTTATTAGTTGTATAATGCCAACACAAAAATTTTCGCAAAATTTGGTGAAGATCGTATTACTAGGAAATTTTTAAAAAATCATTGAAAATTATTGTAAAAATTCTACATATCAGTAACAATTCGTCCGACATAGCTGAAATTTTACGAGAGCCTGCAGAAACTAACACATCTGCCAAGATTCAAGTTTGAACACGATCAGATATATTTTGTTGGAGATTCGAGAAACCTTGTGTGAGTTCAGTTGATGGATGGGTGACCGTTGCCTCGATAACTTTCTCAAAAAATATAGACTCGAGCGAATTGAAGCTTAGTAACTAGTTGTAGAATATCGTCATAAAGTCGTGTTTAAAATTTTATAAGAACCGTACCCCTAAAAAATGTGTCCAATACAGGAGAATGGACAATAAAACATACGCGCAGAAGCTCCTGACTTCACGTCAGTGCTTGAACCAATTTTGATTCAGAGTTTCAGACAAAATCACAAACAAGTAATCATTAAATGATACTGTGGGAGGTATACTCATTATTGACAGGTTTTTTTTCTGGGTTTTCTCTCCCAAAGTCTGAAAAATATCTAAAAAATGAAAATTAATTATTTTGTGATTTGCTTCTGCGTAAGAAACACAAGATATTTGTTAGAAGCAATCAATTGAACAATGTTGCCTAACAAACAACAACGAAACAACATCAACGAAGAAACAACTATATCGTAACGTTTCGGAGTCTATATCAGACTCCTTCGTCAGACGCTTAATGAAAATTATTTTGTTGATAGTTAAGCGTCTGAAGAAGGAGTCTGATATAGACTCCGAAACGTTACGATATAGTTGTTTCTTCGTTGATGTTGTTTCGTTGTTGTTTGTTAGGCAACATTGTTCAATGGATTGCTTCTGACAAATATCTTGTGTTTCTTACGCAGAAGCAAATCACAAAATAATTAATTTTTATTTTATATATAGATATTTTTCAGAGTTTGGGAGAGAAAACCCAGAAAAAAACCTTTCAATAAAATCACAAACATTTACGTTCCTCAAGTATCGACAATTTTACAATATATTACGATAGTCACCCTTATCCATTGAAAACGAAACGGAATCAAATTTATCCACATCGCATCTCGATTTTTACGGAACCCAAAGCCCCCGAATAAGACAAAACCGCCTTATTCAAATGCAGCGGCGTTAAAATTTTAACAAATGTATTGACGGTATCAGCTCCCGGACCTAAAATAAAAATATCGAATAGAAATGGCCTTATTTGACGGTCGTATGCGAGTTTAGTGGCCGGCGACAGGATCAACAGATTTATATTATGCGTTTTTGATGTCCACTACCTATGCTTTATTCAAATTTGGCCAGCGTCGCGCTAACTCCCTGTTTCGCATATTATGGCTTTGTATGATAATATCTTTGCGCTGCCGCCGGCTCCCAATCTGTAGGCGTTACAGGATATTGTTTTGGAGATGCTGCCGTACGATCGATGCATAATTGAATCGTTATAAGGAGGTTTTTTAGCCTTTTTATTAGGATGGGACGCTCGGGATGGGATTATGGAGTTGATGGGATGAAGCGTCCTCTATCTTCCTGTCCGTAATACCGTTTCAGGTCGGCATTTCCTCCTTTCATCTTTGCTACGGTTATCCTTTATTCCTTGCGTTCCGAAATTGCTGGCATTACTGGCCGTAGTAAGTAATTTCGGAACACTCTTAAGTAAGAGTAAGCATCGCCAGTGAATTGTTTTCAATAATTTTCTATGATTTTTAAAAAATTTTTTAGTGATACGATCCTCACGAAATTCTGCACGAATTTTTGCCTTGCCATTCTAAAACTAATAACCATGTTTGAATTGAAACGGTTCTGTATAATTCGAGTTATTGAGGAAATAACAACCAAATTTCAGATGGGTATAACACCGAAACCGTTTTGCCGATTATGCCTATAAACGAACTCAAATGGCGCATTCTAATTTTAAACCTAACCTGAAAATTTCAAGTCAGTATCTCTTTCTTTTCTTAGGTTATCGTGACGTGAATAATATTTTTTAATAATTTTTCAAAATGTTTCTAGCTGTACGATTCTCACAAAATTTCATAATCGTCCTCAGGTTTATATTCTAGAACTACTCACCAAGTTTCAATTCGACCGGATTAGTATTGGTTGTTGAAACAATCATTACACAGAAACCTTTGGGCCGATTATGCCCATTAACGAACGTGTCCGTCGTATTGGGATGCACCACCTACCCTGAAAATTTCAAGTAGCTATCCCTTCTCGTTCTCAAGTTATCATGGCAACGGACAGCCGGCCGACCGGCCGGACAGAATAAAATATGACCTCGAATTTTCGGCGTAAAATTCGAAAATAACAGACATTTGGACAAAATGATAACGCGATGTTCCCCAGAACAAAGGCGCAAAAATGGTATGCAATAAGCGGAAAAAAAAAGAAATAACAACCATATCTGAATTATGTTTAAAAGACACTAGCTCAATCCTCAATCAGGGTGAGGTTTAATGAACTAGGTGACAAAAAAGTGGGAAACCCCTTTGAACAGGAGCTTTGGCGCTTATGTTCAAACTTTGACAAATTATATCTCCGAAAGTAGTGGTAAGAGTTGGGAATTATATCAATGGATTCTTATGATAAAACTTCATCATAACAGAAATTAAATTCAAACATAAAAAAAAAATTACATTCAACAAGAGTACCAGAAATTATTAATCCAAAACCAACAGACCAATTCTACCCAACAACGACGAACTTATCGGAGATATCCGTTCCTCAAATCTATGATGAACGTGATATTCATTCCTCAAATACACTCTGAAAATTATATTTTATCAATTGAAACCCCATTCTAATCATCATATGGTTTAACAATGGGCATTAAAATATTACCCAAAATGTATGATATCATGTTATAAACATCATAATTCTACGATAGCTGAAAAGAATTTGACATTTCGTGTCTCAGGAAAATAAGTTGACATGTATCAACACAGATCATATAATAATTCATAGATAGAATATTTATAGCATTCTGTGAAAACAAAGTAGTACGATTTATTATTGAAATTTTGAAAAATCATATCTCCGAAAGTATTATCTTGTCAGAGTTAAAAATGATATCAATGGATTCTTATGATGAAACTGCATTTCGAAAATAATTGAATTTTTAATGAAAAAAAATTATTTCTGTTACTCCGAAACCATCTGACACTTGTCTAAACCGGATGGTATTCCTCTTTCTGGGTCGTATTTGGCAACTATATTAAGTAGCTGTTGTAGTGCTGCCTTGGAAGGATCCATCATTCTACAATCGAGTTCCAGATTTCAGCTCGATCGGCTTGGAAGTTTGGCAATTATTGCGAAAATAAAATTCTGAAAGATTATCTGCTTCTGAAATTTCAAATAATTTAAATATGAGTAGATGACATTCCTATT
This sequence comes from Halyzia sedecimguttata, assembly GCA_937662695.2. NCBI lineage: Eukaryota > Metazoa > Arthropoda > Insecta > Coleoptera > Coccinellidae > Halyzia > Halyzia sedecimguttata. The sequence continues at coordinate 4,714,777 of OW569414.2, read as the reverse complement.
TCTGAGGTGTCTTTGGCAACTATATTAAGTAGTTGTTGTAGTGCTGCCTTGGAAGGAGCCTATAGTTTTGAGTCGTCCATTTACAGGAGATGTGAGACCAGATGTTCTCTTCTGCCTGGTGGCCCGGCCTTGTACCCTATTCTGCTTGCCCTCAATATTTTAGCTATTATTGCACATAATATTTAATAATAATATCTTGACTAATTGCACAAATCTGCACGTTGAAATCCGTAACCAAATCAAGAACTGTGATTGTAAGTTGTATTCTTGCAGTTGAAGCAGACTTTCTAATTGATTTATCAATCGAGTTAATTGAAGTCGTTCCATCATAAACAACCATAGCAACTAAATTTTTATCATAGGTTATCACTATACTACTACTGTCACATTGAAAGGAATAAAATTATTGAAATCGAAAGTGATGATTCTGATGTGTATTTTAGATTATTTGTGGTATCCATGTCGACTTCCTCTGCCTTGGAATATAGCTTCTTTGTATTTGGGGCATATCCCCATGTCCTATCTAAAAATAATGGAATTCCAATGCCACTTGCTCCTTGAAAGCCCGCTCTATCTCATTACATAGCATTGCAATTACTAATTTGAATTTTCTGTCAGTGCATACCTGTCAGGGTAAATTGAATTGTTATGTGAATGTTAAAATATGTCAGCGTTAAGCAACAGGTATGGTGGTAGTTGACATGAAAGTTCGTTCGGTCGTGCCTGTCCGGTTATTTATTTATGAGGACGAAATTGTTGAAACTAAATGATTTATAGACGCAGGCATGTCGTGAAAATCTGCCAAGCGATGCCTGGATGAATTCCTTAGAGAATATGGGTTTATTGCTATGAATTATTTATTATATGTGATATTTGCCTCCTGAGTGAGGGCATTTAGACTCGTGATCATAGTGCTCGCTGAAAAACTTTGGTTTTTATGTGAACATAAAGGAAATGCATTCTCTGTTGAACGTTCTGCGAACAGTTTGATGTAGAATTAGCTTTGTTCGATGCTGAAAGTTTATTGTTTTCAAATTATGATTTATGAACACTTCACTAGTACCTACTATTCCGCCGTATTCACAAAGCATTCAATCTCCGTTAAGTCCTAACTGAGGTCCTCAGTTAAGGATAAATAAGAATCGCAACATCAGTTTAAGTGAAAATTAACGTGAAACAGGCCTGTTTCAGCACCGTTACATAAGTTAACTGAGGTTGCGATTCTTATTTATCCTTAACTGAGGACCTCAGTTAAGACTTAACGGAGATTGAATGCTTTGTGAATACGGCGGATTGTCTACTACAAATTTTGTTGACTGATATAATTTCCTAAAACGATGTTTCCATCTTCTGAGATGAAGGGTTACTAAAGCAGAGTATCAATTACTATACTCAAGTATGGATTAATATTATACCCTCAGTCATAAACCAATTAGTGAGAACAATTATTTGTAAATAGGGGTTAAATCATTACTGAGTAAAACATCTTTTCTCTTATACATTTCGATACCTTCAGGTGTTCCTAGGTATAAGTTATTGAAATTTTTCAACAATTTGACGGAATTTTCCCAGCAAATACACCAAGAGGGACTTTTCTTTTCTATTGAGGTTTTCGGATTTTATTTTTTACAAAAAGCTGGTGCATCAAAGATGATATAAAACATGGCCAACTCTGACTCCCGTTTTGAGCGGAAAACACCATTTAAAAAAAAATGTTGATTATCTCGGAAAATTCAAACTTTTTGTATGAAACGCTCAAAGTAAACTTATTTGAAATCACAATTTAGATCAATGTGCAAAAATTCAGATCGTAAATCAATGAACATATTTTTCCTATAACTCTTAAAAAAATTGTATAAGTACTTACCTAACGGATTTTTTTTGGTGACTTGACAATATTAGAGTACGCATGAATATGATTGTAACTAGCAAATTCTGTTGGATCTTGGTTTTTCGACTTTTGCTCGAATTTTCACAAATCTGTGATCATAGCAAAAATTAACTGTTGTTGAAATTGAACTATCGATGAATATTCATGACAAAATTCTTTTTCTATCCACAATTTAGCTATTACATGGCATTTTGCAGAATGCTTTGCATTCTTTGGATTCTCAGAAGTGAATTAAACTTGAAAATGAAAGATTTTAATGGCGAAAATACGAATAGGTGCACCAGAAGGAAACGACTTTTCAGGAAAAATTCGAACGAAAGTCGAAAAACCAAGTGCAAACATCAAATTTGTATCTATCTTTTTGTAAGAAAAGAAGTCCTTATTGATGCTGAGTTGTTGGGAAGCACTGTATATCTGATTTTAACATGACCGGAGTTTTAAAATCTGTAATTCCTAGAAGTTTTTTAATTTTTGTGTTTTGAAAGCCAGTTTAATATAATATAACCCTTTCAAAAATATTAAGGATTTGTGGTTTGTTTTCGGATGGAACGTGAAAGCTTGGAAACAAGTTTCCCTTTTTGGCGCTCTAGTTCCTCGGAACATAGTGCTTATCAATTTGCCCAAATGTCTGTAATTTTCGAACTTTTGGCTGAAATTGGTCTCAAACGATTTGGTTCGACTCACTGATCAAGAATCCGAGGTCGAAATCGATTCTGTCCAGCTGGTCCAGCCGGCCGGCCATAGGCACGATAACTCTCGAACGAAAGGAGTTGGAGGATTGAACTTTGCAAGGTGGGTTTGGAGCGTAAATATCTCGGACGAGTTCGTTAACGGGTGAAATTCATCAAGCGGTTTCGGAGTTATGGCCGTTTTTATTAAAAACATTTTTTATGAATATTTCCGAAACCGATCATTCGATCTATCTGAAATTTAGCATCAAATTGTAGAATCATGACCTACATACGCATGTGAAGTTTTGTATTGATCAGGTTACCGCAAAGTGTAAAAAAAAAAATTTGAAAATTCGAAAAAAAAATTTCTACATTAACTTTCGAACGGAATGAGCTAGGCAGTTGAAATTTTCAGAGTAGGTTAAGTAGATGAATATCTCGGTTGAGTTCGTTATTGGGCAAAATAGGCCAGATGGTTTCGGAGTAAATTTTTTTTTAAGTAACAAATTTCAAATTCAATTTTTATTTAAGATGCAGTTTCACCATTAAAATCCATTGATATCATTTCCAACTCTTGTTGAAGTTGAAAATGATAGTACTTTCGGAGATATGATTTTTCGAAATTTCAATATTGAATTGTACTTCTATGTTTCTACAGAAAGCTATAATTATTCTATCTATGCTTTATTATATGATCTGTGTTCATACTCGTACATGTCATCCTGTTCTATAAGAGAGAGTCAAATTCGTTTCAGCTATTTTAATTTGATTTCTTACATGGTGCAGTTCTCATTCTCAGATTGCTCATTAATCTTGATAAATAAACTATTATTTGAATTGAATTTCCTTTATGATGCAATTCTATCATAAGAATACATTGATATAATTCCCAGCTCTGAGAAACCAATACTTTCGGAGATATAATTTGTCTGTTTGAACAAGAGCGCCAGAAAGCTCCTGTCCACAGGGCTTGAACCAATTTTTTATTTCTCTCGTTAGGGTTATGTTACTGAAGAGATTTTTATCTTTATGATAATTGATAATTCCCTGATTTAGATGATGACTATACACGTTTCATTCAGCAATATGGAGAATCATTTTTGGGCGGATGTTCTATGGAACAGCGTGCTATCATTTTGCCCAAATGTCTTTAATTTTCGATTTTTTTCGAACGGAAACAGATAGGATAGGTGGCGCATCTGAATGCAATGGTTAAGTTCGTTAATGGCTCCAACGGTGCCCGAGTACTAATTTCGATTCCAAAACAAATCTAATCGAATTGAAACTTTTTGTAGAATACCTACACAAAGACGTATGTGAAATATCGTGTAAAAAATATTATGTTTATCATGATAACTTGAGAAAGGAAAGAAACTTTGCAATTTTCAGGGTAGGTTGCACATCCAAATGCGACATACAAGTTCGTTGATAGGCATCATCGGCTTAGTGGTTTTCGAGTTATACCCATCTGGAGTTTTGTTGTTCTTTCCACAATAACTCAAAAAATACGAATCTAATCCCTGTAGATTGCCGACTCGCAAGTTTCTGCGAATTTTCGTGAGGATCGTAGAGCTAGAAATTTTTTTTTAAATTAATTGAATAAAATTGTGTGTCTCAGAAACTATTCGTCCGATATCGCTGCTAATTTTGTGAGAGCCCTCAAAACCTAACTTCACAGCAAAGTTCCAAATTTTAACACCATTGGATCTATATTGTTGAAGATCTGAGCAGCCTTGGGTGAGTTCAGTAGATGGATGGGCAACCGTTGTCAGGATATGAGATAGCGACTTGCATTTTTCAGCGTAGGTTGCGCATCCAAATGGGACAGTTAAGTTTGTTGTTGGGCGTAATCGGCTGAACAGTTTGGGAGTTATACCCATTTTAAATTAAACAAACAAAACAATTCGATTAAATCTTCCTCAGAAGAATGCCGATGCGCTAGTTTTCGCGAAAATTCGTGAATATCGTATCACCAGAATAAAACATTGAATGAATGTTTCTTCGAAAAATTCATATTTCAGAAAATATTTGAGTACCGAATTTCAGCTCGATCGACTTCGTATGAGGCGTGAATAGACAATGGAATATGCGCGCAAAACTCCTGACTTCACGTCAGTGGTTTTTTAAGATTTTTTTTATGTTTCTATAAATTCAATTTCACTTGTCGAACTCGAATTCTTTCAAGTTATAGAGGCATATAGTGTCTGTTGTAAATATATTCGATAGACTTGGGGTAGATTTTGAAAAGCAGACATCTAAAACCCCTAAAATATTGTATCTCCTTGCTAACCCCTACCAGATTAACATAACAAATAATACAGAAGTAATAACATGAAAGTTGTAGGTTTCATTTTTGGCCCTAAGAGAACAGAGTGCTTAACAATTGAACCAAATGTCTGTAATTTTCGAATTTTTGGCTGAAAATGACTTCATAGAACACTCTAATTATAATTTGCTGATGTATATAAATCCAACATGAGACGATTCATAGACCTACGTTTTGAATTTAATTACGAAAATACTTGAAAACTGACGCATAGAAGCCAAATTAAAAAAGTGGGAAAGCCCTGTGGATAGGAGCTTTGGCGCTCTTGTTCAAACTTTGACAAAACATAACTTCGAAAGTATTGGTTTTTCAGATTTGGGAATGATATCTATATATTCCTATTTAATTTATTCTATTTTATGATGCAGTTCTATCATAGGAATCCATTGATATGATTCCCAACTCTGAGAAACCACTTTTGGAGATATGGTTTGTCAAAGTTTGAACAAGAGCGCCAAAGCTCCTGTCCACAGGGCTTGAACCAATTTTTTTTAACTGCTCAATAATATCCCTATCTAAATCATAATAATTAACCCCGACATAATATTTGAGCAAAATTATTGTTATAACCTGAAATTACACACAAACTTAAATTACTGTGAAAAATAAATCAATAATTTCGACCATTGATACTTGTTATCTCTACCTACCGAAACAAATTCAAGGGTTGGTCTGTAATTTTTGCCGATTTAATTTCGTTCAAACATTATGTTTGAACGGAATAAAATAAATATATTCTATTACTACCCCTCTTTAATGTTCCCAAATATTGTAATTTGAAAAATATTACATTTCAATTGATATAAATTATAAGTGTACACAGTGCCTTCCTAATAAATATACAGTAAATATTTCTGAATTTATTCTCAACTGACTATGTTAATTCTCAGTCATTAAAAAATGGACACTTAGCAGGAGGATGTTAATATGAATTTCTCGAAGTGGTACTTGAGTACTCGATAACAACACCTTAAAATGTGTTAATGACTTAAACGATTGTTGAGACAAGTATCTGTGATAAATATTGGAGAAGATAATTCGTTGTTTACAAATCATTTGGTTATATTTGTTCGTTCGCAATAGGTAAGTAGGTTATAATTGAAAGGTAAATAAATTTAATACGGTTGAAGGTATTAGGATGAGGAAACATGGAATAGATGGAAAGTTTTTGACTATGATTTGAACAATAGGCAATACAGGGTGAGTCTTTGACCACTGCATTAATTTTAACCAAAGATTCCTCTCATCAAATAAAACAGTTTTTTCATTCACCATTTTTCCAGATTCGGCTCAGATAAAAAGATACAGGCTGTTGAAATTTCGAAAAAAAATCAGTTTTTATTTTGTAGCTTTGACATCCTTTTTTCGAATAAAATGAATATTGGTGTAAAGTTTCCTATAACTATGAGACATATTTTCCAAATATTAGTTGTTTTCTTCTTCTACTGGTTTTCTAATTATGGACTCGTGGATTAATAAAACTAAACGAAATTGGCATAAAGAAAGCAGACAAAGTTTTTATTGGGTAATTTCAAGAATATTCCATCGTTTTAGAACATTATATTATTCTTCATCATTTCGCCTTAAACGCACCGTTTTCGAGATATTCTTCATTGAATGTTTTAAAATGGAAAACTCCAGAAATTTCACTACTTTTATGGATCCGTCCCTGAGCGTTGGAATCCCGAATCAAGCTGTAAACCACGTTACCATGCCTTTTTCTCGTCCGCCAACAATGTCATAGATAATTTATATGCAGGAGTGTATTAGCACATTGTGAAATCTTTAAACGCTTGTAACTTTTTACCTGAGCCTAATCTGCAAAAATGGTGAATGAAAAAACTGTTTTATTTGATGAGAGGAATCTTTGGTTAAAATTAATGCAGTGGTCAAAGACTCACCCTGTATACTGCAAAAGACTGTTCCGAACCTGAACGTCAAATGGTTACCGAGGAGAGGTTCAGGATATACCAGTTCTAACTGGTAGTTGGAAAAGAACTGAAGTCAGGGGATTTGGCACGCTTGTTCAAGTTTACAGCCAGAGTGGTGACTCATCCAGGTACTCAACTCGCCCAAGGCATCATGGCTTCCAGAAAAAAAAATACATATTCACAATACTTCGAACAATACACGGTCATTCTTTTAAAGGGAGAATTAGCCTTATGGGGAAGTAAAAATAATACACTCATAAAAATTCACACACAGAGGATCTGGGTCATAAACTACTTTTTGGCGCTCTTGTTCCTCGGAACAGAGTGCTTATCAATTAGCCCCAATGTCTGTAATTTTCGAATTTTTGGCTGAAAATGGTCTTGAACGATTTGGCTTGACTCACTGATCAAGAATCCGTGGTCGAAATCGATTCTGTCTGGCCGTCCGTCCGTCCGTCCGTCCGTCCGTCCGTCCGTCCGTCCGTCCGTCCGTCCGTCCGTCCAGCCGTCCGGCCGTTAACACGATAACTCTCGAACGGAATGAGCTAGACAGTTGAAATTTTCAGAATAGGTTTGGGAGATTAATATCTCGGCTAAATTAATCATTGGGCAAAATCATTTAGGTGGTTTCGGAGGACCAAAACAATTTTTTTTTTACATTTACAAATTTCAAAATAAGTCTTTCTCAAGATGCAGTTTCACCATAGGAATCCGTTGATGTCGTTTTTAACTCTAACAATCTAATACTTTCGGAGATATGATTTTTCAAAATTTCAATAATAAATCGTAATTCTGTGTTTTCACAGAATGCGATAATTATTCCAACTATGAATTGTTATAATATGATTTGTGTTGATACATGTCAACTTATTTTCCTGAAACATGATATGTCAAGTTTTGATATTCAGTGCCCATGTTTAATCCATATGATGATGGGAATGGTAATATGGTAAGTTAATAATATTGAGTTCAGAATATCTCCAGTAAAAACAAAACTGAAATATTGGCTAAAGTTCCAATTGATATAATATAATTTTCAGAGTGGATTTGTGGAAAAAATATATCGTTCATCATAGAATTGAGGAACGAATATCTCGGATGAGTTCGTTGTTGGGTGGAATTGGTCTATTGGTTTTGGATTAATAATTTTTGGCACTCTTGTTGAATTTAAATTCTTTTATGATGTTTGAATAAAATTTCTGCTATTATGAAGTTCTATCATGAGAATTCATTGATATAATTCCCAACTCTTACCAATACTTTCGATTATATGATTATTCAAAGTTTGAACAAGATCGCCAAAGCTCCTGTCCACAAGCTTGAACCAATTTTAAATATTGACATCAGTTTATGTTTATGTTCAATTTCACATTCAGATTCCTCTTCAATAGGTAAGGTCTTTTTATTCGACAATATCTATGGCCATCTAAGATCCCTTTAGAGATATTTGCATTTCAAGACAAATTTTTAGAGCTGAGGGGATACTTTGATGACTTTTATCTCAGTAACTGTTAGAAGTAAGAAAATGAAGATTTGGGAGTACCTAAAAGAAATTATGTTTATTCAAGTATTCATAATCATTTTTCACAAGAATCCACAGGTTCATCATAAATGATGAATACAGTTCTCTTTTCAGTTTTTTCTAACTCGTTTTTGGCGCTCTAGTTCCTCGGAACTGAGTGCTTATCAATTTGCCCAAATGTCTGTAATTTTCGAATTTTTCGATGAAAATGGTCTTAAACGATTTGGTTCGACTCACTGATCAAGAATCCGTGGTCGAAATTCATTCTGTCCAGCCGTCCGGCTGGACAAGGCAAATTCCAAATTAATGTTTTTTCAATAAGCTGTTTCACCATAAGAATCCAATGATATCATTTTTAACTCTAACAAGCTAATACTTTCGGAGATATGATTTTTCAAAATTTCAATAATAAATCGTATTTCAACGTTGTCACAGAATGATATTTTCCTATGTATGAATTGTCATAATGTCAAATGATGTTCCTGAGACATGACATTATCTAATCAATCGAAGAATTGTGAGCGAAGTGAGAAAAATCTCAGTTGTTTGCTCCGAAATTAGGTTTTCTCAGAAAATTCTTACATTTCGGAACGGAACATGAAGCAAGAGATCTGAGAGTAGTGAGACTGCTTTTCATCCATAGACATAGATATAACTCTCGAACGGAATGAGGTAGGTAGTTGAAATTTTCAGAGTAGTTTAGGGAGATGAATATCTCGGTTAAGTTCGTACTTGGGCAAAATTGGCCAGATTTAATTTGATTTCTTCCATGGTGCAGTTCTCATTCTCATGATTACTCATTTAATCTTGATAAATAAACTATTATTTAAATTGAATTTCCTTTATGATGCAGTTCTATCATATGAATACATTGATATAATTCCCAACTCTGAGAAACCAATACTTTCGGAGATATAATTTGTCTGTTTGAACTAGAGCGCCAGAAAGCTCCTGTCCACAGGGCTTGAACCCATTTTTCTCCGAATGAAATGCCCCATTTTTTATTTCGCATAGTCATTCAATACAAAATTTCTTTTCAATTGACATTCCACGATGGAGCAATATTACCACCATTTGTTCAGTTAAAACTCGATCTGAACGCAAGAATTTTCTAGGGCTGAAAAGTTTATGTTTAGCAAAAATGAATTAATTAAAGTTGATAAAATATAAGTAACCATTTCAAATATTTCTAAATAGACGCGAATTAAGGGCATGCATAATTAAACATCTGGAAATATAAAATCTTCCTCGAAAAATTCTTCTACTTTTTATGGCGCAATTCATCTGAAATTAAAACCGGGGACAATCTCTTTCGGGACATAATTTGGAGATTAAAATTCGAAAAAATGGGGGGATCAATAAACCTGGAACGAGCAGTAAAAGGGAAAGGCGGGAACTACCGCTCGAAGCCGGGAGAATTGCCATAGCAACCGCTGAAGGGGAAAAGGAATATTATTTTTTGATGGTTATGAGATTTTCCTGCAGAAAAAGTTTAAGGGTTTGAAATTTAACCTTCGAGTTGAAAACACTTTCAGAGTAACATAAAAGGCGTAATTTCATGATCATTTTTCATTTTTTCACTCTTCCCGAATGGGGCTGAATATGATTATGACTGGAGTTGTTGAGGAAGATCTCAGTGTGCAGATATAACTTTTTTACGGTTCTTTATTTATCTAAGCTTATATTTGAGTAGTTGCATGAATTAATTTATAGATTCGAATACAGGGTGAATATTTTTGAGTTCAAGACTTTATGGAAATGAATTCCACGAGAGAACAAAATGTGAAAAGGAATGCCATATTTGTATGTATAAATTTTTTCAGTTCTAAAAAATGAAATAAAAAATTAGTTCAAGCACTGAGGTGAAGTCAGGAGCATTTGCGTGCATCTTCTATTGTTCAGTATAGGAGAATGGACAATAAAACATGCACTCAAAAGCTCTTGACTTCACCTCAGTGCTACAACCAATTTTTTATTTCATAATTTCTTAAAACTTTTCTATTGCTAGGGTCCTCACCAAATTTAACATATGTCTTTATGTCGATATTCTTAAACTAGTTATCAAACTCCAATTCGATCGAGCCTATATTTTTTGAGATATCGAGAAATCCATGGAGATCACATGATGGATTGAAGTAAAACAAATAAAAAAAAAATAATAATAATGTTTATTTCAATAGTAAATACCTTACACATAAAAAATTTATCAATTTCATAGAATACACAATATGGAAGTAAAAATCGTGATATCAACGAAACAAATAGAAAACAAATATTCTCGAAGGTGAACTCCCGCACGATTAAACCTTGTGTGAGAATTAAATAATTAAATAACTAAGTAATTAAATAATTAAATGATTAAATAATTAAATAATTAAATAATTAAATAATTAAATAATTAAATAATTAAATAATTAAATAATTAAATAATTAAATAATTAAATAATTAAATAATTAAATAAATAAATAATTAAATACTCTGATAACAGAGTTTGATTACATTAAAAGGAAACTTAAGGAGTGGACTTGTATTTTGTTGTGCAGAAAATGAAAATTTGCAAATTTCTCGATAGGAGTTGACCATATTTGGTTGAATTTGTTGAAGAAGGAGTTAGAACTTGAAATTTCAGAATACCTAACTGTCAACAAAAAATATCTCTTAAAATTTTCGCTTAGTGTCCGACGAAGGAGTCTTCACTGGGATATAGAGGGCATGCATCATGGCTATTCAATATCACCCCCAAACCATCGATAGCTATATCCAAAAAAAATAATTCTGAAGAGTGATTTAGACTCTGAAACATTACAAAATATTTGTTTTATCGTTGATGTTGTTTCGTTATTGTTTGTTAGGCAACATTGTTCTATACATTGCTCCTGACAAATATAATTTGCGCGTATGTTATATTGTCCATTCTCCTGTATTGGACACTCTTGATCAAATTCACCATGGTGAATTCTATTGTCCGTTCTCCTGAATTGGACACTGTTTATCGAATTTATCATGGTAAATTCGATTGAGATTGTCCAATTCAGGAGATCGGACAATATAATTCACCATGGTAAGTTCGATTAAGAGTGTCCAATACAGGAGAATGGATAATAGAACATACGCGCAAAAGCTCCTGACTTCACGTCAGGGCTTGAACCAAATTTGTTTCAATGATTTTCTAAAAATTTTCTAGTGCTACGATCCTCGCGAAATTTTGCGAATATTTTCGCGTTTGCATTCTACCACTAACAACAATGTTTGAATTAGATCAGTTCTGTATTTTTCGAGTTATTGAGGAAATAACAACCAAATTTCAGATTGATATAACTCCAAAACCATTTGGTCGATAATTCGACTTATGTCGCATTCAGATGCTTAATCTATCCTGAAAATTGCAAGTTGCTATTTCTTTCCTTTCTCAAGGAATCGTGAGATACATGATATTTTTTCGTAATTTTTAAAGAAAATTTCTAGTGTTCCTCACAAAATTTTACAAACATCTTCATGTCAATATTCTACAAATATAAACCAAGTTTCAATTCGATCGAGTCTATATTTTTTGAGTTATCGAGGAAATAATATTAAAAGATGGGTATGACTCCGAAACCGTTGGTCCCATTATGGCCAACAGCAAACTTAACTCTCCCATTCAGATGTGCAATCGATCCTGAAAATGGCAAGTCCCTATCTCTTTTCGTTTGAGATCTATCGAGGCAACGGTCACCCATCCAGCTACTGAACTCACTCAAGGCTGCTCGGATCTCCAACAATAATTTTCTATGATTTTTTAGGAATTTTCCGGTTATACGATCCTCACGAAATTCTGGAAGAATTTTTGCGTTGCCATTCTACTACTAATAACCATGTTTTAATGGGATCGATTTTGTATTTTTCGAGTTATTGAGGAAATAACAACCAAATTTATTTCAGATTTTTTTTTTCAAACCGTTTTGCCGATTATGCCCATAAACAAACTCAAATGTTGCATTTAGATTGGCAACTTAACCTGAAAATTCCAAGTCGCTATCTCTTTCCGTTCTTAGGTTATCGTGATATAAATAATATTTTTTAACAATTTAAAAAAAATGTATTGCGATACTATTCTCACGAAAGTCCTCAGGTTTATATTCTTCAACTACTCACCAAGTTTCAATTCGATAGGATTAGTATTGATTGTAGACAAAATTATTACTCGGAAATCATTGGGCTGATTATGCCCATTAACGAACTTGTCCGTTGTATTGGGATGCGTCACCTACCCTGAAAATTTCAAGTCGCTATTTCTTTCCGTTCTCAAGCTATCGTGGCAACGGCCGGCTGGCCGGACAGAATCAAATTTGACCCGTTTTCTCCATCGGGGAGTCGAACCCAATCGGAAGAGACCATGTTCGGCAAAAAATTCGAAAATTACAGACATTTGGGCAAAATGATAACGCGATGTTCCCCAGAACATACGAGCAAAAATGTTCCTTGGGGCAGATTAATAAAGAATAACTTGAACGCGGATGAACGCCTTACGGCCGAGAGCCTCACACACCCTGGACATTCTCACGATTCCCAAAAACAAAGATCATACAAAAAATCGAACGTAAGAACCCACTTCCCTCCTGTGAGAAAACCAAACAAAATAATTCCAATACAAACATCCCTCATCGGCAGGCACGCTTAAAATAAATCAAGACCGTTTAATATATTTTACGCATTCAATATGCCAACAGTAAAAAGCCATCGTTAAGCCGTGTAAACCACCGCATAATCCAATAGATTACGATTCTATTGCCTCCCTCCCGGTCAGACTGTATATTTGGCGACTTGCTCCCGTTTCCCATGGAATGACGGGGCGCATATTGTATTTCGCCATACACTTATTTATTGCTTGTCGGCCGGGGCTGAGAGCGGGAGGGTGTAAGCTAATATCCGAGGAAAATATGTTACATATGAATATGAATTTTATTGCGTCCACAGAGCGTGCCTGCAACATTATACATCAATCTCAATCGTTACTCTTGGATAATAGCCGGGGAAAATGGTGACGGGTTAATCTTTTCTTGCCGGATTGATGGCTTAGGAGATAGCCGGATCAACAATGAGCAGTAATCATCTTTATTCATTGATTGAAATTTATTTGGTTCGTACCGTATCATGTAACGATAGTTTATGCCTGTACGTAGGTGCGATTAGGTGATTGTTCATTCGAGAAGCCCCCGTATATGTGTGAGAGAATTGCGGTTCATTATTTCCAAATGAATAATATAGTATGTCTTACCAAATTCTTAGATGCTGCAAGATTCTTTGTGCAAAGGTACTTATTATTCATCTTTCCAATTACCAATCTCAACATATAAAATTCTATTGCACGTGTGAATGTCACTAAACTTCAAACAAACGACGTGATTGATTCCGAAGAAATTTTGTGTCTGTTCAAATCGATCCATAGATGGTTTAGAATCACAGTTGGATTCGCTATGTGGTGCTACAATCAGGATATAGAATTACTTTCATATTTTTCACGAAATTTATGTATTTTGGTGTTATAGGATATTTTGAATAACAGAACATACGGAGTGATTTCTGACCAATGATCCATCGGGCAGAGGGTACTAGACGACCTTATGAGGAGTTAGAAATGATCACTCAAACCTCTCTTATGCCTGCTAGTTTCTGAGAAATTTTCCTGGATTTATAACAAGTTTCAAACCCCTATAAGTTCAGAACTGTTGAATAGATTTTGATAATATTTTGCAAGCTTATTGATGTTGAGATACTTAAGAGAATCCGAAAGCAAAAATGGAAAGGAAAGCCATGTGGTCAAGAGCTTTGGCGAATCGATTCTGTCCGGCTGGCCGGCCGTCCGTCCGTTAACACGATAACTCTCGAACAGAATGAGCTAGACAGTTGAAATTTTCAGAGTAGGTTTGGGAGATAAATATCTTGGTTGAATTCGTTATTAAGCAAATCGGCCTGAAGGTTTTGGAGTAAGGAAAAAAAATATCTTGGTTAAGTTCGTTATTGCCCAAAATCGGCCTAGTGGTTTCGGAGCAACAAAAAAAATTATTTTTTTTGCATTATAAATCTCAAATTACATTTTTTTTAAGATGCAGTTTCATAATAAGAATCCATTGATATCATTCTCAACTCTAATAAACTAATACTTTCGGAGATTTGATTCTTCAAGATTTCAATAATTTTTCTCGATAATTCTATATGATATCATAGACCTACGTTCTTAATTTAATTATGGAAATTGAAAAATTGCAAAAAAAATTGAAAACTGACGCACAGAAGCCAAATTGAAAAAGTGAGAAAGCCCTGTGAAGAGGAGCTTTGGTGCTCTTGTTCAAACTTTGACAAATCCTAACTGCGAAAGTATTGGTTTTTCAGAGTTGGGAATGATATCAATGGATTCTTATTGAATTTATTTAATTTTATGATGCAGTTCTATCGTAAGAATCCATTGATATAATTCCCAACTCTGAGAAACCACTTTTGGAGATATGATTTGTCAAAGTTTGAACAAGAGCGCCAAAGCTCCTGTCCACAGGGCTTGAACCAATTTTTTTTTCATGTACCAAGTTATTTTGGTACCCAGTACCCGTATATTCTAGTACGGTCCTGTTGATTCTTTCATTTTAGCTGCCGGATAGTTTAAGTGTCTCACAGACAATATGCTTGCAAAATATCAAAATGGATTCAGGAATTTTGAATTTATAGGAACTTATAATTAAGGTAGCAAAAAAAAATCTTAAGTTTTCAGTGAATTTTTACGGGCTGCATCTCAGTGAAAAAATGGCGTATCAAAGATATAAAAATTGGTTCAAGCACTGACGTGCAGTCAGCAGCTTTTGCGCGTATTTTCTATTGTCCATTCTCCTGTATTGGACACCCTTAATCGAATTTACCATGGTAAATTATGTTGTCCATTCTCCTGTAATTTTTTTTCGTCATTTTTTTCAAATTTTCAAGAGGTACGGTTCTTAAAAAATTTTAAACACGTCTTTATGTTGATTTTCTACTAATAATACCAAGTTTCAATTCGATCGAATCTTTATGTTTTGAGTTATCGAAGAAGTAATATTCCAGGTGGGTATAACTTGGAAACCATTAAACCGATTATGCCCAACAACGAACTTAACTCTCCCATTCGGATACGCAACCTACCTGGAAAATTGCAAGTCTCCATCTCCTTTTGTTCGAAAGTTATCGAGGCAACGGTCACCCATCTACTGAACTCACACAAGGCTGATCGAATCTCCAACACTATTTAACCGATCGTGTTAAAACTTGAAACTTGGTAGTAGAGTTGGGTTTTAAAGGCTCTTGCAAAATTTAAGCAATTTCAGACGAATATTTACTGATATATAGATTTTTTTTTTAATTTTCAATGATTTTTAAAAAATTTTCCATAAATACTTTCCTCACCAAATTTTGCAATAATTTTCGCGTTGGCATTCTACAGCTAATAATCATGTTTCAATTCAATCGGTTTAGTATTTTTCGAGTTAATGAGGAGAAAAAACAACCAAATTTCAGATGGCTATAACTCTAAAACCGTTAGGCCGATTATGCTTATAAACAAACTCAAATGTCGTGGTTAGATGAACATCCTAACCTGAAAACTTCGAGCCGCTATCTCTTTCCTTTCTCAAGTTACCGTGAGAACAAAAATTTTTAATAATTTTTTAATAATTTTCTAGCCATACGATTCACACAAAATTTCAAAAACGTGCTCAAGTTCATATTCTACATCTACTCACCAAGTTTCAATTCGATCGGATTTATATTGGTTGAAAACAAAATCATTACTCGGAAACCATTGGGCCGATTATGCCCATTAACGAACTTGTCCGTCGTATTAGGATGAGCCACCTACCCTGAAAATTTCAAGTCGCTAGCCTTTTCCGTTCTCAAGTTATCGTGGCAACGGTTGGACGGCCGGACGGCCGGCCGGACAGAATCAAAGTTGACCTCGAATTCTTCATTGGGGAGTCGAACCAAATCGTTTGAGACCATTCTCGTCAAAAAATTCGAAAGTTACAGACATTTGGGCAAATTGATAACGCGATGTTCCCCAGAACAAACGCTCAAAAAGAGGATTTTGAAGCTTTAAAACTATAGTTTTTGAAACCTCTGACAAAATAATTTTCAAAGTTATGTTTCTCACACAATGGGGAAGAATGTAGCAAAAAATCAAATTTTCCTCATTTTCAGCTTTCTTTTCTAGGTTCTCGGGCATGTGGACAAAAAAAAAGCTTGTTATGGCCATTTGTCGTAGGGATATCCAAACTCAAAAGAAAAAAAGATCCGATTTGTATTCAACCAATGATCTAATAAATTCATGACTAAAAAAAAAAAAGAATTACAAATTCCATTTTTCATAAGCTTTGAACCTGCACACAAAATTTCACTAATGATTAACTAGAATATCAACTATCCCTACTCCTTTCATCTCTACGTATATTCCATGGAAAAGTGTAGGTATTTTATTCTGTTTTGAAATGAAACATATATGTCAACAACATCTGTTTTTAATGTGAAACTTAAATCAAGTTGTTTTCTTTAATAATTTAACAAAATATTTCATCAAGTGATTAGGAAAAATCCAAAACTATTATTTAAATTCTACAAAATTGTGATTTCAATCGACAAGAAAAGAGTGATAATTAATATACATACATTTCCTTCGTTGTCGTTGTCTAAAGTAAAAATCTGTACAACAGCCAACCCCAAAATGTTAATTAGATTGCCAAATTCGGGGAACTAAATAGGGTTATATATTCGCACACAATTAAGTTATAGTAGGCGTGTACGGAAAACTAGAACGCCACGCGACTTCAATGATTGATTACGATAATTTCGCCTGGAAAGTATAATAAAGATTACATCTTGTGTACATAGGATGAATTTTATGTAAATCTTCTTGTGAATAATCGGATTAGTTATTGTTTTGTTGGGTATAGGGTAGGAACGATATGTTCTCAACTTTAATATTGATGTTAATAAAGCAAATATGATGAATCATTCTGAGTATGATCGTTTATTTGAAATGCCTTGGTCAATTTAATAAAATTAATTATTTATATCATATCAGTACTCTGTAAACGATTACTTAGAAAATAAATATTTTGGTTTGGTGTTCCAATCAACCAAAAATTGGACAAACGAATTCATTTATCGACGATGAAACTACAATATGTGTAAATTTGGAGGAGCCGTAGCGTTCCATAGGGATATCTTTTTAAAGAAGTTTGTCAAGGCGACAGTTCTTTGACATTTAAGAAGATAAGAAATTGAGTACATTTATTTTCAAAATCAGAGTTTGTTTTATGTTTGACAAGCACCCTTCTGAGCAGGATTTTTGTGGTGTAATGAACATCGTTATATTGGTGCTACTTGCTACAAAGCCAACGAAACCATCAATATTCATTCAAAATCAATGTTTCGGCTACAACACGTGGAAATGGGCTTTTTACGAAACTGCTCGAAGAATGTAGGGTTATGTTTTTCGAGTGTGTATGTATGTATAATAATAATAATAATAATAATAATAATAATAATAATAATAATCATCATAATGTATGTATATTACTATACAGGGTCTTTCACGAGGAACCTCACCCATATTTATACGGGAAACTACTGAACGTATTTTCATGATATTCAGCACTTATAAGTACTTCACGATGCTGATGAAATCTAAAATATTTTCAAGGCATGAGCACCTCCGGTTTTTCCGGAAATGACGTCAACTTCCGTTTTTCAAATTAGAACACCATTTTTTCATTGCAGAAATAGATTCCTGAGGAAATTTCAAGTTATTTTGATGTAACATTTTTCAGTTTTGGTTGGAAAATTCTCTCTGAGCGGGAAAATTCGAAAAAAAAATCGAAAATAGAGCTCCGCTGAAACAAGAATAACTTCGAGGTTTTTAGATGGAAAATTTTCATTTTTGGGATTTTTCAAGATGTAAGATTGATGTATCCACTTTGAAAATCAAAATCGCGATTCATGATACAGGGGGTGAAAAAATCGCGTTCAAAGTTAGGGATGACAAAATCGTGAAAAATCAATTTTTTCAAATTAGAACCCCATTTTTTGGCGCTCTAGTTCCTCGGAACTGAGTGCTTATCAATTTGCCCAAATGTCTGTAATTTTCGAATATTTCGATGAAAATGGTCTTAAACGATTTGGTTCGACTCACTGATCAAGAATACGTGGTCGAAATTCATTCTGTCCGGCCGGTCCGGCCGGCCGTAGGCACGATAACTCTCGAACGGAATGAGCTAGAGAGTTGAAATTTTCAGAGTAGGTTTGGGGGATAAATATCTCGGCTAAGTTCGTTATTGGGCAAAATCGGACAAACGGTTTCGGAGTAACAAAAAAAAAATTTTTTTTTTACGAAACAAATTCCAAATTAAATTTTTTTTAATAAGAAGTTTTATCATGAGAATCCAATCATATCATTTTTAACTCTAACAAGCTAATACTTTCGGAGATATGATTTTTCAAAATTTCAATAATAAATCGTATTTCAACGTTGTCACAGAATAATATTATTCTATGTATGAATATGAATTGTCATAATGTCAAATGATGTTCCTGAGACTAATCAATCGAAGAATTGTGAGCGAAGTGAGAAAAATCTCAGATATGATTTTTCAAAATTTCAATAATAAATCGTATTTCAACGTTGTCACCATAGATTAAAGACCTTTAATCTATGGTTGTCACAGAATGATATTATTCTATGTATGAATATGAATTGTCATAATGTCAAATGATGTTCCTGAAGTAATCAATCGAAGAATTGTGAGCGAAGTGAGTTAAATCTCAGTTGTTTGCTCCGATATTAGTTTTTCTCAGAAAATTCTTACATTTCGGAACTGAACATGAAGTAAGAGATCTGAGAGTAGTGAGACTGCTTTTCATCCATAGACATAGATATAACTCTCGAACGGAATGAGGTAGGTACTTGAAATTTTCAGAGTAGTTTAGGGAGATGAATATCTCGGTTATGTTCGTTATTGGGCAAAATTGGCCAGATTTAATTTGATTTCTTCCATGGTGCTTTTCTCATTCTCATGATTGCTCATTTTTTATGGCAGATATTGAATCTACGTTAAAATGATGTGAGTGTATGCATCACACCCTTGCCCTAAAGTGGATATTTTCTGAGTTATTCACAAAAAATTGTTTTTCGTCTTGAATTTTCAGCTATTTCTTTTCCCTTCACGCCAAAAAGATGAAATTGTCAGGAACTGTTACTTAAACCATGTTTTAGATTTTACTACCCTAATATGCAAGAGAAAAAAGTTACAGGTTGTTCCTAAATAGATGGCGAATTTTGATTCGAATTTTTATCGGAAACCTCTTTATTTCAACTAATGGGCCATCGGTTTTCTCTCTAGTGATAAATAAATAATTCCTTATGAACCATATGCAAAAACTTACCATGTTTTACATTCTTTTTTTTTTAATGATAGATATCATTAATTACATCTGCCAAATTCCTCTTTATTCAGTAGCATTTTGTGTTTACTATTAATTTGGTGATAATTCGTATTAAGTTATAAAATCGATCACTATGCCTAATTTTACCAATGAAGATTATTTAAATCTCATTCTACTTCATGGAGAATGTAATAAAGTTGTAGATAGAACGATTCGACTGTTCATTGAGAGGTTTCCTGACCGACCCAGACCAACGAGAGATACCATTAACACAACCATGACAAACTTGAGAAATGTCGGATCTTTCGTTAAGAAAACTATACACAGAGAAAAAAGTGTAGTAGAAGATGAGAACAACGAAATTACAGTTCTTGCATATTTTCGTGTGAATCCTCAAAATTCTCTCAAAGATGCCGAGATTGATCTGGGATTATCTCAATCGAGTGTTTGGAGAATATTAAAAAAACATAAAATACACCCATATAAATTCAATAGGTTACAGCATTTGAAGGAAACTGATTTCGTCAGGAGAACAGAGTTTTGCGAAGCTATGATGATTCGATTTCAAGAGAATGAAAACTTCCGTCGTGGCATTGGGAAGCGCCATCTACCTTGAAAATTTCTAGCTGCTAGCTCTTTTCGTTCTCAAGTTATCGTGGTAACGGCCGGACGGCCGGCCGGACAGAATCAAATTTGATCTCAAAATCTTCATCGGGGAGTGGAACCAAATTGTTTGAAACCATTTTCGTAAAAAAATTCGAAAGTTACAGACATTTGGCAACATAATAACGCGATGTTCCCCAGAACATATACGCGCAAAAATAGGGACAACTTAAAAAATTATCGATGACGTCCCTATTTGGTAGCGAGAAATTGAAGAAAAATGAGAATTACGGAAAAATTTTCTTTAAAAAGTGTTCAGAAGGCCCTGTGGCAGGAGCTTTGGCGCTCTTGTTCGTACTTTGACAATGCATCTTCAACATTATTGGTTTCTCAGAGTTGGGAATGATATCAATGGATTCTTATAATAGAACTGATTCATAAAATAAACTAAATTAAAATTAAATAATGAACTTATCCGAGAATTCATTCCTCAAATTTACTCTGAAAATTATATTATATAAATGGAAAGTTAGCCAATACTCCAGGTTTGTTTCCACTGAAGATATTCTGAACCCAATTTGATAAACTTACCAAATTATATATTTCCATCATCATATGGATTAGCCAAGGGCATATAGGGTAGGGGTAATTATTATATCCAATAGTTGGTCATTTTGCGTTCAGTCATACTTTGTTTGTTAGATTATTATAGATTATTGAGAGACACATTTGACATGTTTGATATAGGTAAATAAGATTACATGTATGAACAGTGAACACAGTCAGATATAATACGCATTCTGTGAAAACATTTAAGTACGATGTATTATTGAAAGTTTGAAAAATCATATGTCCGAAAGTATTAGCTTGTTAGAGTTGGAAATGATATCAGTAGATTCTTATAATGAAACTGCATCTCAAAAAAAAAATTGAATTCGAAATTTGTAATGTAAAAAAAAAGTTTTCGATACTAGGAAACCATCCAGTCGATTTTGCCAATAACGAACCTAGCCAAGATATTTATCTCCCAAACCCACTTTGAGAATTTCAACTGTCTAGCTCATTCCTTTCGAGAGTTATCGTGTTAACGGACGGCTGGACAGAATCGATTTCAACCGCGGATTCTTGATCAGTGAGTCGAACCAAATCCTTTAAGACCATTTTCATCCAAAAATTCGAAAATTACAGACAGTGTGCAAATTGATAAGCACTCTGTTCCGAAGGACAAGAGCGCCAAAAATATATTAAGTTGATCCATCTGATCACTTTTCGCTATTCCTGAAAGGGGAGAAAATACATCCATTATTCCATACTCTTGACGCTTACTGTATACCTATCAAATAAGTTTTGATTTACCTATATGAAGAATTATAGTATCAACAAAACAATCGATTAATTATGGCGTCCTCAACATCCCAAGGAAAATTCAGGAATGGTAAACGACCAGAATGAGGCATCGCCATCCAGTTCAGCCGAGTACGCATCAACCGGTCCACCGGGGCACCATCAGGGTCATAAACAGCACTAGTTAGACCGCTGCTGTTCTGGTCGATTCCAAATAGGTAAAAAACCCAAGTGATAAATATCAGGTAAGGCAGTGGCCATTTGGCTTATTATTCCGATATCTTCATTCAATGTAAAGTGGTTCAGTATCTGGCCACGGTACTAACAAGACACTGCGAGGTGGCTGCGTCAGTCAGCAGGTAACGAACTGCGGTCTACCTACCGCCCTGGTTCTCCTGCCATGGCTCGTTCCTCAATTCACAATATGCCATTAACTCATTCCACGTTTCTTCCGTCCGAGGAATAGACCCGGACCGTGCGTGAGATTTCCCGGCAACGACGCTGAAATATATATGACAAATCAAAATCGGTGAAGGGAAGGTATGCTGTATTGAATTGCGTCGGGTTTGAACGCTGACCTCATGGATTTATTACAGAACTGTGATGTGTATTTATGTACAGGGTTTACCATTGAAGCTTGGAAAAAACGTTGCAAATGTTATATGAAAGTTTATTATATCTGGAAATGTAATAATGAATATTGAAAAATGGCGATAGCGTTGTTAATAAATCAACAAGTCTAGAGCGTTCCTGCCAATAGAGTCCTTCATAATGGCTTCGTATTATTAATATACTTATGCATATATTTCACAAGTCAAATAGACCCCGGGGGGTTCATTGATTTGACGAGAAAGCAAGAGCAGATGCGTTTCTGGCTTCTTGGCCTTCATCAGTACTCTGTAGCTTCTCAACAAATTCAACTGAACTGAACCGGGTTAAGCTTCTCAGAGCTGGCTTGGTCGATCATACCTAATCGCCCACGCCACCTATGAGGCATAACACGGAATTCAGCCTTTCCCCACCAGTGAATATTTGAAGCGTGAAATCATATGCCACCATTTGCTCGATATTAATCGAGAAACGAGTCCCGCAGAGCTCAGACAGTAACTTCCAATGGCCATGAACGCTGTTTAGCGTTTTCAAAAATAATAATGAATTTTTGGCGCTTCTTGTTCCTCGGAACAGAGTGCTTATCAATTTGCCCAAATGTCTGTAATTTTTGAATTTTTGGCTGAAAATGGTCCTAAACGATTTGGTTCGGCTCACTGATCCAGACTCCATGGTCAAAATTGATTCTGTCCAGCCGTCCGGCTGTTAACACGATAACTCTCGAACGGAATGAGCTAGACAATTGAAATTTTCAGAGTAGGCTGGAAGGATAAATATCTCAGTCAAGTTCGTTATTGGTCAAAATCGGCCTGATGGTGTCGGAGTAACGAAAAAAAAAATTTTCTTTTACATTAAAACTTTCCAATTTGAATTTTTTCAAGATGCAATTTCATCATAAGAATTCAATAATGTATCCTCAACTCCAACAAGCTAACACTTTCGGAGATATGAATTTTCAAAATTTCAATAATACATCGTAGTTCTATGTATTCACTGTTCGTAAATGTAATCTTTTCTAGCTATTAGATTCATGTCAATTCGTAGTTAGAAAACAAGTATCCGATTCTTGAATTTGTGAATATATACAAGACTGTTTTGAAACCGAAAATAATATTGACTAGTTGCATATTGAATAATTTACGTTTAAATTCGGGATGATGTTAGAGAGGATTTTGAATTGGATCATTTCAATGATGTAGTTAATGAAAGCCATAGGAAAGAAGAACATAATGAAATCATCAAAACAAATTACTATTAGTTAACCACTGAGGTTAATATTACATTTTACTTCCTTAAGTAATAAGACATGTTCCTATATACAGTATTTTCATAATGTTGTTAGTTAATATACAGGGTGTCTGGTGAGGAATGGGACAACGTTTAGGTAGTGATGAGGGATGTCTCAAGGAG
Source organism: Halyzia sedecimguttata (assembly GCA_937662695.2). NCBI lineage: Eukaryota > Metazoa > Arthropoda > Insecta > Coleoptera > Coccinellidae > Halyzia > Halyzia sedecimguttata. The sequence continues at coordinate 4,691,030 of OW569414.2, read as the reverse complement.
TGAGAAAATGCCATTGGAAATCATCTGAGGTTCATGGTTCCTGATATACAGGGCGTTTTAGAAAAAATAACGAAATTTCAAATTACTATAAATCAGGAAATATTGGAGCTAATCCGATGATTTTTCGTATGAACAATGATAGAGTGAGTACAAATCTGATTGGATGGAAAATTCGAAATAAAATCAGATCCGGACTCAGAAATTTTAGTTTTTCTGAAATTAGGAAAAAACAACACCCTGTATGCGGTTTTAAATTTTTTTGACTTCAGATTCTGAGAGAACAGGAAAAATACTTTCAAACTCAACTATCATCCCGAATGGCACAAATTTTCCCTGCTTTCTCTGACCCTTCGAATGTAAATCTTCCAATTTTCGCTTCTTCCAAATTTTTTTCTCGACATTGCAGAAACATGAGATCTCAGATAGTTACTTATAAGTAAAAAAAAAGATCATAAACGAATCAAAAATTTTATAAAAATTATCAAAAAAGAGAAAAACAGTTAACATATGGAAAATTTACGAAGTATTTCTGAAGTACTAATTGATGATTCAGTAGGAACAAAATTAATGATTAATTCTTCAAATATTGTTCAAAATGAAAACCGTCCACTTCTTGTCTCTTAGTCGATCTTTCAGATGAGTTTGGATCATTTTTTCCTGTAATATCCAAAGTTTCATTCGTCATGTACATATCTCCATCATTAGTCTTGAATCTAGTTGCCATTTCTGTCAATTCTATGGTTTGCTATCATTCATGATGAGAAAAGATAGAGCATTTAGTTATCTGTCAAACTAGTGATTTTATTGATGATACAATCTTTCTTCAATTTGTTGAAAATCATGCCGCACACATTTTCTAATGAAGAGTATGTTGACATGCTTTTGGTGTATGGTTCATATGATATGAACAAAAGAGCAGCTGAAAGGGAGTATCGTAGACGTTTTCCCAATCTTCGGGTTTCAAATCACAAAATTTTTTCGTGGTCGTGGTGGTCAAAGAGCATGGCCACCTCGGTCTCCAGACATGACACCGTTAGATTATTTCCTTTTGGGGCCACCTTAAAACTATGGTGTATGAGCAAGAGATAAATACGAGGGAACAATTAATTCATCGAATAATAGACGCATGTGACGAAATACGAAACAACCCAAATGTGATAAGGAAAGCAGTTTTGTATTTAATGAAAAGAGCAGATAAATGTGTAGAAGTTGGGGGTTTTCATTTTGAACAATATTTGAAGAATTAATCATTAATTTTGTTCCCACTGAATCATTAATTAGTACTTCAGAAATACTTCGTGAATTTTCCAAATGTTAAATGTTTTTCGCTTTTTTGATAATTTTTATAAAATTTTTGATTCGTTTATGATCTTTTTTTTTACTTATAAGTAACTATCTGAGATCTCATATTTCTGCAATGTCGAGAAAAAAATATGGAAGAAGCGAAAATCGGAAGATTGACATTCGAAGGATCAGAGAAAGCAGGGAAAATTTGTGCCATCCGGTATGACAGTTGAGTTTGATAGAATTTTTCCTGCTCTCTCAGAATCTGAAGTCAGAAAAATTAAAAACCGCATACAGGGTGTTGTTTTTTCCTAATTTCAGAAAAACTGAAGTTTCTGAGTCCGGATCTGATTTTATTTCGAATTTTCCATTCAAACAGATTCGTACTCACTTTATCATTGATCATACCAAAAATCATCGGATTAACTTTAATATTTCCTGAATTATAGTCATTTGAAATTTCGTACTTTTTTCTAAAACACCCTGTATATCAGGAACCATGAACCTCAGATGATTTCAAATGGCATTTTCCCACTCCTTGAGACATCCCTCATCACCACCTAAACGTTGTCCCATTCCTCACCAGACACCCTGTATTTTGAACCATTAAAATAATTTGTTCGTAAGCCTCTACCTTCTCAAATATTAGGAATAAATGGACAATCTGCTATGATTGTCTCCAACCTTACTCTAGACATTTCGATGATACTTTCCTTAGGTATTTCGAGTAGTGAAAACTATGCACCGGGTGTAAGTTGCAACAACCCATTCCACGAGGTTGAATCATTGCAGATTGATCATTTAATATTGATAAATAAATTTAATGAACATTTTTGAAGCATTAATGCATTGAAGCATTGTAGATTGCTCTTTTTTTTATAAGATAATTTTTGAAGCATTTTATTAAACGAATCCATTGATATAATTCCCAATTCTGAGAAACCAATACTTTCGGAGATATAATTTGTCTGTTTGAACAAGAGCGCCAAAAAGCCCCTGTCCACAGGGCTTGAACCAATTTTTTTCTTCAAATTTCAATCATTTGATCCTTGCTATACTATCTATGTTTTACTGAAAAAAACTAAAATTTAAACGGCTCCGTCTGGGTGTTGCAGTTTCATTGTCAGTCAGTATATGTAAACATGAGTCAGGAATGCTTTAATTGTTTTTCCTACGATGCCGCCTGCGAAGATATGTGCCTCCAAATGGTACTCCCATAATTAAGTTTTTTTTTGTGCCGAACGGCTCAACCGATTCTGGTAATTTTTTGAATTTGAATAAATAAAAATATCAGTATTGATTTTTTTCCAACACCTTCCCCATAAGTCTTCAAGCCCGCCAGGGACGGACCCACCCTTGTGCTCAATGGTCCGAAACTTTTTTGCGCGTATGTTCTGGGGAACATCGCGTTATAGTTTTGCCCAAATGTCTGTAACTTTCGAATTTTTAGACGAAATTGGTCTCAAACGATCAAGTTTGACTCCCCGATGAAGAATCCGAGGTCAAATTTGATTCTGTCCGTCCGGCCGTCCGTTGCCACGATAATTTGAGAACGAAAAGAGCTAGCAACTTGAAATTTTCAGGGTGGGTGGCGCATCGCAATACGACGGACAAGTTCGTTAATGGGCATAATCGGCCCAGTGGTTTCCGAGTAATAATTTTGTTTTCAACCAATATAAATCCGATCGAATTGAAACTTGGTGAGTAGTTGTAGAATATGAACCTAAGCACGTTCGTGAAATTTTGGGCGAATCGTATGGCTAGAAAATTTTAAAAAAATTATTAAAAAATATTTTTTTTGTCACGATAACCTGAGAACGGAAAGAGATAGCGGCTTGAAAATTTCAGGTTATGTTGTGCATATGAATGCCACATTTGAGTTTGTTTATGAGCATAATCGACCAAACGGTTTCAGAGTTATAGCCATCTGAAATTTTCTGAAATTTGGTGGTTTTTTGTTCCTCATTTACTCGAAAAATACTGAACCGATTGAATTCAAACATGGTTATTAGATGTAGAATGCCAACGCGAAAATGTTTGCGAAATTTGGTGAGGATAGCATCTGTAGAAAATTTTTAATAAATCATTGAAAATAAAAAAAAAAATTATATATATCAGTAACTATACGTTTGAAATTGCTGAAATTTTGCAAGAGCGTTCATTACCTAACTCTACTGCCAAATTTCAAGTTTAAATACGATCGGTTGAATATTGTTGGAGATTCGAGCATTCTTGTGTGAGTTCAGTAGATGGGTGACCGTTGCCTCGATAACTTTCGAACCAAAGGAGATAGGGACTTGCAATTTTCAGGGTAGGTTGCGTATCCGAAAGGGAGAGTTGAGTTCGTTATTGGGAATAATCGGTATAACGGTTTCCGAGTTATATTCACCTGGAATATTGTTTCCTTGATAACTCAAAAAATAAATATTCGATTGAATTGAAGCTTGGTAACTAGTAGTAGAAAATCAACACAAAGACGTGTTTAAAATTCTGTAAGAACCGTACTCCTAGAAAATTCGAAAAAAATGACGAAAAAAAAAATTTTAGGAACCGCGCCTCCAGAAAATTAAAAAAAAATCACGAAAAAAAAAATTGGTTCAAGCATTGACGTGAAGTCAGAAGCTTTTGCGCGTATGTTCTATTGTCCATTCTTCTGTATTGGACACCCTTAATCGAATTTACCATGGTTAATTATGTCGTCCATTCTCCTGTATTGGACACTTAATTCGAATTTACCGTGGTAAATTCGAAGTAAGAGTGTCCAATACAGGAGAATGGACAACATAATTTACCATGGTAAATTCGATTAAGGGTGTCCAATACAGAAGAATGGACAATAGAACATACGCGCAAAAGCTTCTGACTTCACGTCAATGCTTGAACCAATTTTTTTGGTTGATGATATCGGTGAAATTCCTCCGATTATTTATTTTATCATGAATTCTGCAAAAAAAAGTATGCCAGTGCAACATTGAATTAATGCACCGTTTTCGAGGTACAAGCAATTTTATGATTGAATATATAAATTTTTTCATTCACCTGTTTATTGTTGATATGGTTACTAAGACTTATCTTTCTGTAATTGTTCATTTATCTGAAACTTCCCCCAAATATTTAGATATTCAATCATAAAAATGGTTGGGTCAGTCCGTCCCAGGCTGTCTTGAAGACTTATGGGGAAGGTGTAAGAAACAAATCATAACTGATATTTTTACTGATTCAAATTCAAAAAATTGCCATAATCGGTTGAGTTGTTGGAAAGTTAACACAAAAAAAACTGAATTATGGGATTAACATTTGGAGACACAAATCTTCGCAGGGGGGCGTCGTAGGAAAATTATTTTTAGCATTCCTGAATCGTCTTTATACCAGGTGTCCCAGTAAACATGTTCCAATTGATTATCTCAGCCATTTAAAAAGATAAAAATTTGAAAATTTTATTATTTTGAATTCGTCCAAGGAACCTTCAACTGAGAAAAATAAAAATTGAAATTCACTTTTGGATTGACTGGCACCCTATATATTCTTTGCGATTTTTTAATTCTACTAAAAATTACCTTTCCAACGATGTATCACACCTTGTATTTTACTTTTCAGTCGATGGAGAAAACGTCAATTGATATTTCAAATTGAAAGAACTGCAGTAGGCTACGATATTTTGTGTAATCTTGATTTGGACTTCAATAATCGAGATCAATAAAAAAAACCTTCCTCGAGTTGAAATCAACTAAGTATATATTTTACCGAACGTTAAACAAAGGATGTATAGTAAAAGAAACAAAAAATTACAAAAAAGGGGGCAAAAAATACCTATAATAACTAAAGCATAGGTATGTTCGAAATGTTGACCATCAGCTTCTATACATCTTTCAGCTCGGTGGACTAGTTCACGCGAAGTAACACTCCTCAACATCTCAGCATTGAGGCTCTATATGCATTCCTTATTTTGTTTTTTAGATCATCCAAATCAATAGGAGGAATCTGGTACACACGATCTTTCAAATATCCCAAAGGAAGAAATCTAATATATATTCCGGTTTTATAGCGTAGTACGCCTTCCGGTTCCCAATCGCCAAGCCAGTCTATCATAAACGTCCTCCCAGGATAAATATCTCTCTGACATAGCTCTTGTTATTCCCTGAATCTAGCTGGTAGCTGGTCTTCCTCGTTTTCTTCTTTTTTGTGGTGTCCATTCCAAGACCTTTCTTGGCAATCTCTCCTCACCCATTCTTCTCACGTGGCCGTACCATATTAATTGCTGTTTTTCTATATCTTGTACGATTGTATGTGTTAAATCTGGAGGTCTTGCAGGCCATCTTATTGGTCCAGTTGAAGATAGATGGATCGGCAAACACGGATTATAAGTCGAAATCAAGATTACACAAAATATCGTAGCCTACTGCAATTCTTTCAATTTGAAATTTCAATTGACGTTTTCTCCCTCAAATTAAATGTAAAAGACAAACCGCCGTATTCACAGAGCATTCAATCTCCGTTAAGTCCTAACTGAGGTCATCAGTTTAGGTTAAATAAAAATCGCAACCTCAGTTTACGTATGTAACGGTGCTGAAACAGGCCTGTTTAACGTTAATTTGCACTTAAACCGAGTATGCGATTCTTATTTATCCTTAACTGAGGACCTCAGTTCAGACTTAACTGAGCTTTGTGAATACGGCGGAAAGTGTGATACATCGTTGGAAAGGTAATTTTGAGTAGAATTGAAAAATTGTCAAAAATGTACAGGGTGCTTCTTGAGATAACAAAGTTAGAGTCACTTCCGGTCAAACCGAAAGTGACTTTCAATATTATTTTTTCTCAGTTGAAGGTTCTTTGAACAAGTTGAAAATCATAAAATATTCAAATTTTGATCCTTTGAAATGGCTGAGATAATCCATTGGAACAGGTATAGGTACTGGGAAACCCGGTATATACTTTAATGACACCTGAGGAAGTGCCGGGACACCTTGTATATTTGGACAAATTAATAGGTACTCTACTCTGTTCAGACGAATAAGCGCGTCAAAAACTATAATATCATCAGAATGAATCACGTATCACGTTTTATCGAAAAGCGCACATAAAAGGGGCTTCACCGCGTACAATGTAGGTGATGTACGATATTGGGTTAAATTGCTCACATGTTCAGCCGCGCCACCGGCTACAGTTCACGTGATAAAGCCGCTGTCAAAAAGATAATAGAATAGTTGAACGTCTTTGTTGCACGCTAAATGAGTGTTCTTAAATCAAACTCCAATATGGCGTCCGTTGAACGGAGCAAATCGAGCCGAAAGTGCAGATTAGAGAGGCGACTTCCGTTCCGGAGTTTGATTCTCTAACCCCTAGCGTGGCGCGGTATCTGCTCCGGCATCCCCTTCAATGTGTCCGTTAATGTCTAAATTGTTACTACCACTTTATTAACTTGAGCTAATACCCTTTTTATGGTCCTCCGATGAGTTGGCTATAGATAGCGCATGTTTAATGGACGATGCCGGAACGGGGGGTGGCATATGGGGTGTTTTCCGGGGTTGGGGGTGATGGGGTTATTGAGTCGTTGGTTTGGAATTATCGCGTGGGGAACACTTCAGTTGAAATGTAGCGATTTTGGATGGTACGGGTTTGTAATATTGGTACATTAGATATTAAATTAAATCTGCTGAAAACTTATCCGGTTTTTGCATACTTGTGTCAGATCGTTATGATTTGGCCCATTTGTCTGTAATTTTTGAAATTTTTGCCGAAAGTAATATTTTCGGCTCGCTGTTCAGGCAACAGCGCCGCTATTATTTTGCCAAGACGTCTGTATTTTTTGCCGAAAATGGTCTTAAACGATTCAGTTCGAATTACTGATGAATAATCCGGGGCAAAATCCAATTGTGTCCATCCGTCTGGCCAATCCCGCCATCACTTACCACGATAACTTTCGAACAAAATAAGTTGGATATTTAAAATTTGCAGGTTCGCTAATGGGCCAAATCCACTAAGCGGTTGCAGAGTTATGGCCATTTTTAGTTGAAACATTTTTGGCGCTCTATATAGTTCCTCGGAACTGAGTGCTTATCAATTTGCCCAAATGTCTGTAATTTTCGAATTTTTCGATGAAAATGGTCTTAAACGATTTGGTTCGACTCACTGATCAAGAATCCGTGGTCGAAATTCATTCTGTCCGGGCGTAGGCACGATAACTCTCGAACGGAATGAGCTAGAGAGTTGAAATTTTCAGAGTAGGTTTGGGGGATAAATATCTCGGCTAAGTTCGTTATTGGGCAAAATCGGACAGATGGTTTCAGAGTAAAAAAAAAATAAATTTTTTTTACATAACAAATTCAAAATTGAATTTTTTTTAATAAGCAGTTTTATCATAAGAATCCATTCATATCATTCTTAACTATAACAAACTAATACTTTCGGAGATATGATTTTTCAAAATTTCAATGTAAATCGTATTTCACAGATTGATATAATTATTCTATGTATGAATTGTCATAATGTCAACTTATGACATGACATGACATTATCTAATCAATCGAAGAATTATGAGAATAAAGTGTATTCCGAAATGTGAGCGAAGTGAGAAAAATCTCAGTTGTTTGCTCCGATATTTGTTTTTTTCAGAAAAGTCTTACATTTCGGAACAGAACATGAAGTAAGAGATCTGAGAGTAGTGAGACTGCTTTTCATCCATAGACGAATGCTCAGTTCTCTCAATTTATGACGAGACTGACAGAAGGGAATATTGTAACTTCAAAAATATTGGGGTTGAAATACTCGTATGCGATGCAACGGGGACCTCACCCGAAAATGTTACGTAAATATTGAAAGCATAATTCTGTAGTTCGAGAGAGGAGAAAATTTGGTGAACGTAGATCAGGAAATTTTTGATCGATTACAAGGTAATTTTTTAATATTACTCATCTTATTTCATACATGTTTTATGGAATACCTACTATTTGTAGGTACTTTAAACCTGTTTTGGGCAATTGTCATACGAAAATTGTTTTTTTGACGCTCTAGTTCCTCGGAACAGAGTGCTTATCAATTTGCCCAAGTGTCTGTAATTTTGGAATTTTTGGCTGAAAATGGTCTCAAACGATTTGGTTCGACTCACTGATCAAGAATCCGAGTGCGAAATCGATTCTGTCCGGCCGGCCGACCGGCCGTATGCACGATACCTCTCGAACGAAAGGAGTTAGCGGACTGAAAATTGCAAGGTGGTTTTGGAGCGTAACTATCTCGGACAAGTTCGTTAATGGGCGAAATCCATCAAGGGGTTTCGGAGTTATGGCCAATTTTAGTAATAATATTTTTATGAATATTTCCGAAACCGATCACTCGATCTATCTGAAATTTAGCATCAAATTGTAGAATCATGACCTTTATACGCATGTGCAGTTGTATTGACCAGATTCCCGCAAAGTGTCAAAAAAAAAATTTGAAAATGTGGTGCAGTTCTCATTCTCATGATTGCTCATTTAATCTTGATAAATAAACTATTATTTGAATTGAATTTCCTTTATGATGCAGTTCTATCATATGAATACATTGATATAATTCCCAACTCTGAGAAACCAATACTTTCGGAGATATAATTTGTCTGTTTGAACAAGAGCGCCAGAAAGCTCCTGTCCACAGGGCTTGAACCCATTTTTTTAAGAATATTTCCGGAACTCATCACCTGATATCTGAAATTCAGCATCAAGTTGTAGAATCATGACCTTATATGCATGCGAAGTTTTGTATTGATCGGATTGCTACAAACTAGAAAATGCTGTTTCCACAATAACTCGAAAACAACTGATCTGAATGAATTAAAATGACGCAAACACTTTTGCGCGTATGTTCTGGGGAACATCGCGTTATAGTTTTGCCCAAATGTCTGTAACTTTCGAATTTCTTGACGAAAATGGTCTCAAACGATTTAGTTCGACTCCCCAATGAAGAATTCGAGGTCAAATTTTATTCTGTCTGGCCGGCCGTACGTCCGGCCGTTGCCACGGTAACTTGAGAACGAAAAGAGCTAGCGACTTGAAATTTTCAGGGTGGATGGCGGATCCCAATACAACGGACAAGTTCGTTAATGGGAATAATCGGCCCAGTGGTTTCCGAGAAATAATTTTATTTTCCACCAATATAAATCGGATCAAATTGAAACTTGGTGAGTAGTTGAAGAATGTGAACCTTTGCACGTTTGTGAAATTTTGTGCGAATCGTATGGCTAGAAAATTAAAAAAAAAATATTAAAAAATATTTTTGTTGTCACGATAACTTGAGGACGGAAAAAGATAGCGGCTTGAAATTTTCAGGTCAGGATGTGCATCTGCACGCGACATTTCAGTTTTTTTATGAACATAATCGGCCAAACGGTTTTGGTGTTATAGCCATCTGAAATTTGGTTGTGTTTTGTCCCTCATTAACTCGAAAAATACTAAACCGATTGAATTCAAACATGGTAATTAGTTGTAGAATGCCAATGCAAAAATTCTTGCAAAATTTCGTGAGGCTAATATTTGTAAAAAATTTTAAAAAAATCATTAAAAATTGAAAAAAAAACATTCTATATATCAGTAACTATTCGTTTGAAATTGCTGAAATTTTGCAAGAGCCTTCATAACCTAACTATACTGCCAAGTTTCAAGTTTTAACGCGATCAGTTGAATATTGTTGGAGATTCGAGAATTCTTGTGTGAGTTCAGTAGATGGGTGACCGTTGCCTCAATAACTTTCGAACGAAAGGAGACAGGGACTTGCAATTTTCAGGGTAGGTTGCGTATCCGAAAGGGAGAGTTGAGTTCGTTTTTGGGCATAATCGGTCAAACTGTTTCCGAGTTATGCCCACCTGGAACATTATATCCTTGATAGCTCTAAAAATAAATATTCGATCGAATTGAAGCTTGGTAACTAGAAGTAGAAAATCATCATAAAGACGTGTTTAAAATTTTGTAAGAACCGTACCCCTAGAAAATTTGAAAAAAATGACGAAAAAAAAATTTTAAGAACCGCACCCCTAGAAAATTTCAAAAAAATCACGAAAAAAAAAATTGGTTCAAGCACTGACGTGAAGTCAGAAGCTTTTGCGTGTATGTTCTATTGTCCATCCTTCTGCATTGGACACCCTTAATCGAATTTACCATGGTAAATACGAATTAAGAGTGTCCAATACAGATGCTGTGATGACCGAATACCGCAGTTGATCGAAAAATGTGATATTATTGGCATTTATTGTTATTTAAGGTTGTCTAAGTAACATAAAACAACAATAAACAAGTTAGTCATTACATTTGATACATTTCAATACCCCGAATTTTCGGAATGTATTTATGGCAATATGTTCATCGGAAAGTTTCTATCAAAAATTAATAGAGTATTATGACCTTAAATGTTTAGCACGTCGGTTGGAAACATCCTTTATTGTGGAACTTTCGTCAAGTTGTTCTCTTCACTTCAATAGCAATGATTCATCCCAACTCTGAGGCAACCAGTTCAATATTATGAGCTCTGTTGCATTCAAATTTATTCACCTCAATGTTCGCATAGCCGAAAAGTGAAGATAATTGGTCCGTTTCGAATAGGACAATATAAGCCTTCTTCCGAACTTTTCAGTACGTACTTTCTTCATTATCATCGCCGAACGAATTACACTCGAAGGAATAAGAATTAAAATTTCGTCAGTTAGCGCCGCCCTCCACTTCTCCCTAAATCTCGCCCGGAACGCGGGGGCGTCGGTCCGTAGGAGGGGCGGGGGCGAGCTCTGCGTCTGCATAATTCAGATTTGATATTAAAGACGTAATAACAAGAAATAAGGCAATAAAGAACGCCCCGGTTAGAATATGAGATTGTCGCCTGAACGTTTCACCAACTTTAATTTCTTTCGCTATAACTCAACGACGTTTGAATATCTGACGACGTTTTTACGACGCACGGAGAATTATTGGAGTAAATTACGTCTCACATCTGAAATATTTAAATTTGAATTGGTGAATTTATCCCGGCGAGGCCGGAAGACTCGAATCCTTTCGGGTTTTTCTCGGGAGGTTAGATGTTATTGCGTTTTCGGAACGCAATTATGCGGTCCGTATTCTGATAGGCGGCCGAAGGCGCCGAGCTACTTCATAATTTGGTATAATTCATTTTTCTGGAATATTTTATGGAAGTAGGACGTATCGTCACGACATTCAAGTCCATCATAGAAGAATGAAACGCCTATGGTAATAAGAAGGGCGGTTCATACTGAGGCTCGGAATTGAAACTTTTATTTAAACTTAGAAACACAATCACAAACAAAATCAAAACTGAAACATAATAGCAATCATTTCACGAAAGCAATCAATAGTCAGGAAAACAAATGGTTCAAGCACTGACGTGAAGTAAGAAGCCTTTGCGCGTATGTTCTATTGTCCATTCTTCTGTATTGGACACCCTTAATCGAATTTACCATGGTAAATTATGTTGTCCATTCTCCTGTATTGGACACTCATCATTCGAATTTTCCATGGTAAATTCGATTAAGGGTGTCCAATACAGAAGAATGGACAACATAATTTACCATGGTAAATTTGATTAAGGGTGTCCAATACAGAAGAATGGATAATAGAACATACGCGCAAAAGCTTCGGACTTCACGTCAGTGCTTGAACCAATTTTTTTTTCGTAATTTTTTTCAAATTTTCTAGGGGTGTACGGTTCTTACAAAATTTTTTTTTTCGTAATTCTTATGATAACTGCATCATAAAAATTGGTTCAAGCCCTGTGGACAGGAGCTTTCTGGAGCTCTTGTTCAAACAGACAAATTAGGTCTCCGAAAGTATTGGTTTCTCAGAGTTGAGAATTATATCAATGTATTCTTATGATAGAACTGCATCATAAAGGAAATTCAATTCAAATAATAGTTTATTTATCAAGATTGAATGAGCAATCTGAGAATTAGAACTGCACCATGGAAGAAATCAAATTAAAATAGCTGAAATGAATTTGACTGTCTCTTATAGAACAGGATGACATGTACGAGTATGAACACAGATCATATAATAAATCATAGATATAATATTTATAGCATTATGTGAAAACATAGAAGTACGATTCATTATTGAAATTTAGAGAAATCATATCTCCGGAAGTATTAGCTTGTTGGAGTTGAAAATGATATCAATGAATTTTTATGGTGAAACTGCATATTAAAAAAAATATTTTGAAATTTGTAATTTTTTTCGTTACTCCGAAACAGTCTGGCCTATTTTGCCCAATTGCGAACTCAACCGCGATATTTAAATTTCAACTGCCTAGCTCATTCCGTTCGAGAGTTATTTCAGAAACAAAATTTAAAACTTTTCAAATTTTTTTTTGACACTTTATGGTAACCCGATCACTACAAAACTTCACATGCGTCTAAAGGTCATGATTCTACAATTTGATGCTGAATTTCAGATAGATCGAGCAAATGGTTTCGGAAATATTAATAAAAATATTTTTACTAAAAATGGCCATAACTACGAAACCGCTCGATGGATTTTGCTGTTTAACGAAATCGTCCGAGATATTTACGCTCCAAACCTCCTCTGCAAATTTCAATCTTCTAACTAATTTCGTTCGAGAGTTATCGTGTTATCGGATTCTTGATCAGTGAGTCGAACCAAATCGTTCAAGACCATTTTCAGCCAAAAATTAATAAATGGGTTCAAGCCCTGTGGACAGGAGCTTTCTGACGCTCCAGTTCAAACAGACAAATTATATCTCCGAAAGTATTGGTTTCTCAGAGTTGGGAATTATATCAATGTATTCATATGATAGAACTAATAAAGGAAGTTCAATTCAAATGATAGTTTATTTATCAAGATTAAATGAGCGATCAAGAGAACGAGAACTGCACCATGGAAGAAATCAAATTAAATCTGGCCAATTTTGCCCAATAACGAACTTAACCGAGATATTCATCTCCCTAACCTACTCTGAAAATTTCAACTACCTACCTCATTCCATTCGAGAGTTATATCTATGTCTATGGATGAAAAGCAGTCTCACTACTCTCAGATCTCTTACTTCATGTTCCGTTCCGAAATGTAAGACTTTTCTGAGAAAAACTAGTTTCGGAGCAAACAACTAAGATTTTTCTAACTTCGCTCACAATTCTTCGATTGATTAGATAATGTCATGTCTCAGGCAAATAAGTTGACATTATGACAATTCATACATAGAATAATTATATCATTCTGTGACAACGTTGAAATACGATTTATTGTTGAAATTTTGAAAAATCATATCTCCGAAAGTATTAACTTGTTAGAGTTAGAAATTATATCATTGGATTCTTATGGAAAAACTGCATATTGAAAGAAATTTAATTTTGAATTTGTTTAGTAAAAAAAATTTTTTTTTTTGTTACTCCGAAACCATCTGTCCGATTTTGCCCAATAACGAACTTAGCCGAGATATTTATCTCCCAAACCTATTCTGAAAAATTCAATTGTCTAGTTCATTCCGTTCGAGAGTTATCGTGCCGGACAGAATGATTTTCGACCACGGATTCTTGATCAGTGAGTCGAACCAAATCGTTTAAGACCATTTACATCGAAAAATACGAAAATTACAGACATTTGGGCAAATTGATAAGCACTCTGTTCCGAGGAACAAGAGCTTCAGAAGATTATGTTCGATTGATAGGCAGACAATGGCTTGACAAACGATCATTAACTCTTCCATCCTGAATAAATCTAATACACCCCATATCCACGGAATATCTCTGGCATCTCATTCATTAATTGTACCTTCCACCTTATTCAAATGTTTTCAACCGTGCCGAGAGGTGCAATCAATAATGAATTAGCGAATAACCGTCCTGCAGATAATATTTTCAGTCAACAAATCTATGAATTTATCTCGTTAGCAGTTAACAATGAGGCATAATTCTTATCTGCGATATCCGTCAGCGGCATAAAGCAGGCATTATAATGCGGCGATTGTCGGAGCTACAACAAACAGAACTGAACGTGATCGACCCCCCCGTGAGGGTTGGCAACGTTCAATTATTGGCCTTATCATCCCCTTTCTGACGCCCGTATCGCAGAAGACCGCCTTTTCATTTAGTCTCCCCGCGTATGTCAGCGGGGTATAATACCCTTAATTCAGTAAGCGATATCCTAATATGAAATCGCCCATGTGTGAACTCCGATTTGCAAAATTAACAATCGGCCACTTTGCGAACTGACACAGAACATTATCTCGATGACGAGAACAAAATATATTGACAGGATCGAGGACAGGGGATGAAGCTTTTGTTCGAGTTCGAGATGACGGGTAACAACGATTCTGATTAGGGGTACATTAGATTATTAGATTTTAAACTTCCACAAAGAAAGAAAAATTCTATTATGCCATAATCTTTATTGGAGAACGATAAGGTTGACGACAAGTTGCGAGACTTTTACAGCATTCATTTTCAACTCAAAGTTACAAAAAATCACTGTATTAAAGTAAAAGGTTCAAAAAGTAATGACGCATAACACTTCCACAATAAAATAAAACAAGCTACAAGTATTGAAGAAATCATAATATTAAACTAGTTTGAAAAGCTCTGTGGCCAGGGGCTTTGGCGCACTATTCAAATTTAAAACAGCGGTTACCCATCCAGGTACTGAACTCACTCAAAGCTAGGAAATAAATTATTTACAGAATAGTTGAATGTCAATAATACACTAAGGTACTAAATGGTTTCTTTCTGGGTTTTCTCTCCCAAACTCTGAAAAATATCTATTAAATTAATAGTATATTATATACCGCGGGACTGAAGTAGTACATTTAATCCTGAAGGTAAAGTTTATGGCCCGACCGCAGGGAGGGCCATAATTTACCTGAAGGATTAAATGTACTTCAGTCGCAAGGTATATACGATACGTTTCGTACTTCCGGTATGATTTTATTAATTATTTCAATAATTTCAATCAGTTTATTCTCTCTTCAACTCATTTAATAAACTGTCTTTAAAATAAGTTACCATAGTAACATTGCGTTGTGACAATTATAATTTAGAAACATTGTCATTACTAGTGTCATTGTAAAGAAACATTGTTATTGATAATTATTGGTATCATGAGTGAAGAAGGTGTATCTGATATTGATAAAAGAGCAGCCGAAGTAGGTGAAGAATTGTTACCACCGAAATCTAGAAAACTATACGAGCAGCAGTACGATGCTTTTAAAAAGTGGTGCCGCTTAAAAAATGTGAGACAACCTACTGAAAATGCGCTGTTTTTGCTAGTGCCTGGTTTCGCGCCTGGTTTCGCTAGTGCGTCGGCTGCATGCAGTGACTGCAGAAAGTTGCTACACCGTCTTTCGAATAGACTGCTACTTCAGAACTACGAAGAAGTGGTTTCGCTTCGGCGTCCGACGCAACAGCACTGCAACAGCCAAACGGCTGACTGCTTGGGGTACCAGTCTGTGCGACGTCGCTGCAGCGAAAACAAGAGAAAATTAGTGTCGATAAATTCAAAAGGGACGAAGATATTATTCTCATTGAATTAGTTTCGCAAAATAAATGCATATATATGATGCATCTCATGATAATTATTAAACTAATAATGTTAAAGATCTTCTTTTTTTAGTGCCGTGCAGATTCCTGCGTAGACGTTCATCCTCATCTATTCCCATCATATGTTTCTATTGAATGCAGCATTCTGCAATGTTTGGAAGTCCTTTATCCCCGTGCATTGAAGGATATTTCTAAGCCATGATAACTTTCTTCTGCCCATTCCTCTTCTTCCTCCCTCAATTTTACTCTGGAGAATGAGACGTTGAAAGTGGTAGCGTTCTCCACGCAGTATGTGTCCGAGGTATGTTAAAGATAACATATGGAAAATGATCGCGACAGAAATGGAGAGAAACCAGTTGAAATGAAGTTATATTTTAAAAAAAAATTATTTCCTATGCTAATATGAACAGTTTTGTACAATTTTATATTCCTAATTTCGAGCTCTACGTTCTTGTTGGAGTTTTTCTTAATTATCTAGAAGATGTCTCGTTATGAGGTTGTTGAAGATACCTTCCTCATCCCTGTTTTTATACATTAAATGCACAGGTCACCATTTTTAATTTTTTTGCTTCAGATATTTCAAAATCAATTCATTCTCTGCTCTTCTTCCAAAATATGAAGCGCAAGTACATACTCCATTGCTAACCAATTTTCACTGACGACTAACAGAACACAAATAATTATGCCGGCTGCAGTAGTTCCGCTGCACCTAATGAAACCACTCCGACGACGCAGCGGACGCAAGCATTCGCTGCACGCAGTCACTGCATGAATCCGACGCACTAGCGAAACCAGGCCTTTAGTCTACTTCAATGATAAATCAATAGCGGTTTGTGCCTCAACTCTCTGGGCACATTACTCAATGCTGAAATCGGTTATTAACATTAGAGAAGATATTGATATAAGTAAATTTCCAAAATTATTAGCTTTTTTGAAGAGAAGAAATGAGGGATTTAAGCCAAAGAAGTCAAGAATTCTCACGTCTGAGCAGGTAGATCAGTTCTTACGGGAGGCTCCGGATGATAAATATTTAATGCTTAAGGTAAATTTGGAAATGTGTTTATATTCAGAAATTTTAAGAAATCAATTTTTTTGTAGGTTGCACTTATTTTGGGCGTTGCGGGAGCTTGTCGTGGAAAAGAGTTGGTTGATTTAGAAATCGACGATGTGAAAGATTTGGGCGATTCCTTCCTAATTGCGATTAGAAACACCAAAAATAAAATTGACCGAAATTTTGTGATCAAAAATTCAGAAAACAGTGACATCAGTTTTGTGGCGATATTTCGAAAATATGTGGCATTGCGAAAGACAGGGACACCTCATTCAAAATTTTTGGGCGTATGTTCTAGGGGAACATCGTCCTATCATTTCGTCCAAATGTCTGTAATTTTCGAATTTCGAGCTGAAAATTGGCTAATAGACTAATTCGGACTCCCTGATTACGAATCCGGTGTCAGATTTTTGGGTGCCGTATGGCCGGCCGGCCGTAGGCACGATAACAGGAGCACCGAAGGTCCTATCAACTTCAAACTTTCAGGGTAGGTTTCTGATCAAAATGCGACGGTTAAGTTCGTTAACGGGCAAAATCGGCCGGACGGTTTAGGAGTTATAGACATTTAAAATTTTGAGGTTATTTCCCTGATATTTCAGGAACTAAAGAAGATGTTGAATCGAAACTTGGTAGTCAGTTCGAGGATATAAACGCGCAACTTTTGGCAAAATTCTGTTATGATCAAAATGTTGGTAATTTTTAAAAAAATATTTCTTTTAATTTTTTCGAAAAAAAAATTTTTTTTTCGTGAACTATTCATCAGATTGCAACAAAAACTTGTACTAACGTCAATTGTAGTATTTTGCAACATTATGCAAAATTTTGGCTCTATACGATTTCAATTTCTGGAGATATAAGACAAAATGTGTCAAATTTCCTGGGTCTCTCTCAGTATTTTCATCGATTATTCTATGAACTCTTTGAATTCCACCGAAAACAAATTCAAAGACATAAACATAAAGAATCAAGTCATAGTTTAGACGTCGAAAGAAGGACGATGTTGATCGACTTGAAAAGGTACCTATTTCAAGAAATGCAATAATGAAATGCTTTATTTTTTTTATGGTCACAGAAAATCGTCACAAAAATCTATTTACCTCATTTGACGGCTGTTTGTCAAATCAATTAATTTCAATAATTGATGTCAGATTTCCTACATACCAAGTTCAAACACATTTTATTATATGGAAAACACTTATTATGATCACGTTCTACAGGAATTGATACTAAATAGAAGCTAGATGAAGATTATTGTAATGGAAAATTTGTGTTCCAGAATAATATTAAGGTATTCAACATGATACTGCTTTTTGGGCGAATGTTCTAGGGGAACATCGTCCTATCATTTCGTCCAAATGTCTGTAATTTTCGAATTTCGAGCTGAAAATTGGCTAATAGACTAATTCGGACTCCCTGATCACGAATCCGGTGTCAGATTTTAGGGTGCCGTCCGGCCGGCCGGCCGGCCGGCCTTCCGGCCGTAGGCACGATAACAGGAGCACCGAAGGTCCTATCGACTTCAAACTTTCAGGGTAGGTTTCTGATCAAAATGCGACGGTTAAGTTTGGTAACGGGCAAAATCGGCCGGACGGTTTAGGAGTTATAGACATTTCAAATTTTGAGGTTATTTCCCTGATATTTCAGGAACTAAAGAAGATGTTGAATCGAAACTTGGTAGTCAGTTCGAGGATATAAACGCGCAACTTTTGGCAAAATTCTGTTATGATCGAAATGTTGGTAACTTTTAAAAAAATATTTCTTTTAATTTTTTCGAAAAAAAAATTTTTTTTTCGTGAACTATTCATCAGATTGCAACAAAAACTTGTACTAACGTCAATTGTAGTATTTTGCAACATTGTGCAAAATTTTGGCTCTATACGATTTCAATTTCTGGAGATATAAGACAAAATGTGTCAAATTTCCTGGGTCTCTCTCAGTATTTTCATCGATTATTATATAATAATCTCAATAATATTAAGGTATTCAACATGATACTGCTTTTTTTCTTTACTGGTCAGTACGGGCCACAAGGAAGATGAACATGCGCCCAATAGCTCCTGTCCACAGGGCTTGAACCAATTTTTTATTTTCTTTACTGGTCAGTACGGGCCACAAGGAACATGCGCCCAAAAGCTCCTGTCCACAGGGCTTGAACCCATTTTTTGTTCAATACATCAACAAAGAATGTACTACGCGAGTAGTAGGAAAAAACATGTTTGGTACATTTCCACGGCAAATAGCAGCTTTCTTGAAATTAGAAAATGCGACGTCTTATACGGGACATTGTTTTAGACGCACATCTGCGTCTTTGTTAGCTGATTCGGGAGCAACAATAGACGTGCTGAAGAGACATGGAGGATGGAAATCCTCCAACGTGGCCGAGGGATATATTGAATCGTCTATTAAAAATAAACAAAAAATTTCAGATAAAATATTTGGTCAAGTCGCCGATTCGTCCACTATAGTTATGCCACAGTCCTCATTCTCGCTTCCTGTTTCCGCAGGATCTTCGAAACAAACACCAGTTCAATATGAAAAGGACCTATCTGTTACTCGTCAGTTACCTGCTGCATTAACCCAGGAAAGACTGGTCAATATGACGAACTGTCACAATTTTAATTTGAATATTAACGTTAATTACCTTTCTAATTAATTATATTTTTCAATAAAATATCCCTTAAATTCGTTTGTTTGTGATTTAATCGTTCCGGGAGTTTCGTCAATATTTAATCCCGGAGGGATTAAATGTGACACTTTAGTACGTGTCACAAGGGAGTGAAGTTGTTACTTTAGGCCCGGAAGTACGAAAAATTTATTATTTTCTGAATTGCTTCTGCGTAAGAAACACAATATTCCTCAGAAGCAATAAATCGAACGATGTTGCCTAACAAACAATAACGAAACAACACCAACGATGAAACAACTATTTCGTAACGTTTCGGAGTCTATATCAGACTCCTTCCTCAGACACTTTTGTTGATATAGCTATTCTGAAATTCGAGAATAGCTATACAGTAGAATCTCAGTAATCCGGCACCATTAAAAACCAGAGTGTGCCGGATTATTGGAATGTTCGGATTACTGGATTGTATAGAAAAAACATATTAATATAAATAAAAGTTTTTTCATGACTGTAACATATTTCACAATGATGTCGAGTTAACTAAATAATCTTTAATTGAGGTAATTTTTTGTGCAAGTCGTAATCCATATGTGAAAACCTTTTCTCGCATGTTTCGAAGAATTATAACATCTTCAGCATGTAAGCCGTTTTCTTCAGCCCCTGTTATGCAGGTATTGAAACAATTAAATGCTGTATCTGTATTCTGATACATTTTGTAACCAATAGGCAAAAGGTAGATCATTGTCAGGTTCCCATTCTTCTAATTCCCGTGATAGAACATTGAGTGTAGGTCAAAGCTTTTCCATGATCAGGGGCGAGGGAGGCGCGAGCGGAGAGTGCCGGATTATTGGACGTGTCGGTCTATTGAAGTACTGGATTAGTGAGATTCTATTGTATCTACAAAAAATTGGTTCAAGCCCTGTGGACAGGAGCTTCCTGGCGCTCTTGTTCAAACAGACAAATTATATCTCCGAAAGTATTGGTTTCTCAGAGTTGAGAATTATATCAATGTATTCTTGTGATAGAACTGCATCATAAAGGAAATTTAAATCAAATAATAGTTCATTTATCAAGATTGAATGAGCAATCTGAGAATGAGAACTGCACCATGGAAAAAATTAAATTAAAATACCTGAAATGAATTTGACTCTCTCTTATAGAACAGGATGACATATACGAGTGTGAACACAGATCATATAATAAATCATAGATAGAATAATTATAGCATTCTGTGAAAACATAGGAGTACGAATCATTATTGAAATTTCGAAAAATCATTTCTCCGAAAGTATTAGCTTGTTGGAGTTGAGAATGATATCAATGGATTTTAAGGGTGAAACTGCATCTGAAAAAAAAATATTTTGAAATTTGTAAGTTGAAAAAAAAAAATTTTTTTCGTTACTCCAAAACCATCTCGCCTATTTTGGCCAACAGCAAACTTAACCGAGATATTTATCTCCCTAACCTACCCTGAAAATTTCAACTGTCCAGCTCATTCCGTTCGAGAGTTATTGTAGGAACAAAATTTAACTTTACGGTAACCCGATCAATACAAAACTTCACGTACGCCTAAAAATCATGATTCTACAATCTGGTGCTAAATTTCAGGTAGATCGAGTAATTGGTTTCGGAAATATTCATGAAAAACGTTTTTAGTAAAAACGGCCAAAATTCCGAAACCGCTCGATGAATTTCGCTTGTTAAAGAACTCTTCCGAGATATTTACGCTCCAAACCTACCCTGCAAATTTCAATCCTCTAACTCCTTTCATTCGAGAGTTATCGTGTTAACAGTCGGCCGGCCGGACAACCGGACAGAATCGATTTCGAACACGGATTCTTGATCAGTGAGTCGAACCAAATCGTTTGATACCATTTTCAGCCAAAAATTCGAAAATTACAGACATTTGGGCAAATTGATAAGCACTCTGTTCCGAGGAACAAGAGCTCCAAAAATAGATCTGAAGATTTTCGTAAGTGTCTGAAGAAGGAGTCTGATTTAGACTCAACGATATCTGACGAACAGTTTTTGAAATTGACAGAATTTTTCTTCATTTTTTTTAAATTTTGAACTCATGCGATTCTCTCCAACTTATTTAGTTCGAGCGTAATCGTAATGTCCTCGGATTCTTCATCATTGATTTGAAGCTGATCGTATGAGACCATCGTCGGCCAGAAATTCGAAAATTACAGACATTAGGACGAATTGATAGGCATTCGGTTTACCTGAGCCTCTATGAAAAGTGACATTTTACGTAGTTACTATTTTGCGACCATAAAATCAACTATTATTGAAGGCAGACGAGAAAGTACTTTCTCGTCCGCAAAATCCCTTTATCGTCCGCTATGAATACGGCATGATACGGGTGATTACAGGCATAAGTGTCTGTAAGAATAACTGTCAGTGCTGTGGTCATTATGGATACGGTTCAATACAAACATAAGTGTATGTATTGAAAGCTTTTTTTCTGGGTTTTCTCTCCCCTTTCAATAATGAGTATACCTCCCACAGTAACCTTTAATGATTACATAAGTGTATGTGTCATTTGCTATTGTGAAATTATTTAAGAGGTCAGAAATTCATTAAAATAGGTGGAGGTCGACGAAAAAATGTAATATGCACCTCAGCGAAAAACTGTCTATTGTCTCGCCTGCTTGGTATCCTCGGCTCCGCCTTGGATAGCAATTTGCAGACTCGACTATAATAGACAGTTTTACCTCCTTCTCATATAAATAACTATTATTTATTTTCAAATACCTTAACGTACGAGTTGAAATCATAAGGAAGAAGATATTCATTACGAACAGAACGAAAATAAGTCTGATGGTCACCAAATTATACTGAGTTAATCTGAATATTTTGTCCGAATCTGGATTTACTTTTTCCGGAATTGGATTGACTATTTCCGAAATTGAACTTGAAAAGGAATATACGTCATAATGCGTTGCATACGTTACGTACGCGGGCTCAGTATTTCCTTACCTTAATGGAGACGTTAATGTAATCGTCCGAGCATGGTTCCCATGGAAACCGAGTGTGAGTGTAGTGTTTTATATGATATTTGTACGTTGTTGTGTAAATGTTCCTGGCTGATGAAATTTGTGTTAATTTACTACTATTATATACATATTTTATGACTTGTGCAAACAACTGAAAATTTTGTAAAGCATGTCATAAATGATTTGAATTGAATTGAATCAGGAGATTGGAATCGCGTCAATTCGGTATGACCGTGTGCGGATGCTCTTAGTGAGAGGAACACATACTAACATTTGTACCTTCACAGAAGATTCTCGTAATTCGCAACGAATTCGTATGGTTATAATTAGATCAGACAACATAGTTTTCATCATTAAGACATCCTGAAAGTATTTTCAGCACAGAATATTTGAAATACATACTGAGGAACGAATAATACGACTACGATACGAGTACACAAAAATGGGTTCAAGCCCTGTGGACAGGAGCTTTCTGGCGCTCTAGTTCAAACAGACAAATTATATCTGGTATTGGTTTCTCAGAGTTGGGAATTATATCAATGTATTAATATGATAGAACTGCATCAAAAAGGAAATTCAGTTCAAATAATAGTTTATTTATGAAGATTAAATGAGCAATCATGAGAATGAGAACTGCACCACATTTTCAAAATTTTTTTTTTACACTTTGCGGTAATCTGGTCAATACAAAACTTCACATGCGTATAAAGGTCATGATTATACAATTTGATGCTAAATTTCAGATAGATCGAGTGATCGGTTTCGGAAATATTCATAAAACAAATATTTTTACTAAAATCGGCCATAACTCCGAAACCCCTTGATGGATTTCGCCCATTAACGAACTTGTCCGAGATATTTACGCTCCAAAACCACCTTGAAATTTTCAATCCGCTAACTCCTTTCGTTCGAGAGTTATCGTGCCTACGGCCGGTCGGCCGGCCGGACAGAATCGATTTCGCACTCGGATTCTTGATCAGTGAGTCGAACCAAATCATTTGAGACCATTTTCAGCCAAAAATTCCAAAATTACAGACACTTGGGCAAATTGATAAGCAATCTGTTCCGAGGAACTAGAGCGCCAAAAAAACAAGTTTCGTATGACAATTGCCCAAAACAGGTTTAAAGTACCTACAAATAGTAGGTATTCCATAAAACATGTATAAAATAATAAATTACCTTGTAATCGATCAAAAATTTCCTGATCTACGTTCACAAAATTTTCTCCTCTCTCGAACTTTGGAATTATTCTTTCAATTTACGTAATATTTTCAAACATTTTCGGGTGAGGTCCCCGTTGCATCGCTAAAATACGAGTATTTCAACCCCAATATTCTTGAAGTTACAATATTACCTTCTGTCAAGTTGACTTTATGGCAATTCATACATAGAATATACATAGAATAATTATATCAACCTGTGAAATACGATTTACATTGAAATTTTGAAAAATCATATCTCCGAAAGTATTAGCTTGTTAGAGTTAAAAATGATATGAATGGATTCTTATGATAATAAGACCGGCCGGCCGGACAGAATGAATTTCGACCACGGATTCTTGATCAGTGAGTCGAACCAAATCGTTTAAGACCATTTTCATCGAAATATTCGAAAATTACAGACATTTGGGCAAATTGATAAGCACTCAGTTCCGAGGAACTAGAGCGCCAAAAACACAAGATTCAGCTTTGTTCCTCATTTCGTCATATCTAACTCTAATCCCAACGCTACCCCTGTCGCCCACCTAAACAACGAATATAACACAATAATTCCCAGCGGCAGGAAATGGGAAAATATCTAAGAAGCGCCTTCCCCTAAGCCATACCGGGGCTTTCATCTTGAATCCACCACGACACCAGTTTATACCGCAATAATAAATTTTATTAGACTCATCCCTCGCGCCAAATAAGAATTCAATAGGGATTTTATTGGGGGATGATGGGATCAGCTGGACCCTGGCAGACTGTTATTACCGGGATCCTCCATATTGACTTCGCGGAGACTCCAGACTTGCGTTTGCGGGGGGCTCTATACGCACAAGACTTTCGGCGTGTCTACGAGGCTTGGGTTCCGAACGTTCTTCTAGATATGATTTTAGTGGTTGCTGAAAATTACTTTTTTTACTCGAGTTTCGGAGAGTTTGGCAAGACGGGACACTTACTGTTTGAGTTTCGTTATCTCTTTTAATATCTTATTAAAATCAAGGTAATTCCTTCCTTAATTTGTTTTGTTATTACACTATGAAGATTTTTCAGCGGATTCCATAAATTCCAATGACATCCAATGCATATTTTCACAAAAAGTGGGTGAATATCCTTTGTGGTAAAATCAGTGCAAAATCTAAATCTTGATTAACGCTTCCCAATTTCCAATCATACAATTCATATAATTCATACGTTTCAGCAGGTACCAGCAGAATGATTTTTTGGCGCTCTTGTTCCTCAGAACATAGTGCTTATCAATTTGCCCAAATATCTGTAATTTTCGAAATTTTGGTTAAAAATGGTCTAAAACTATTTGGTTCGACTCACTGATCAAGAATCCATGGTCAAAATCGATTCGGTCCGGTCCGTCTGGATGTCCGGCCGTTAACACGATAACTCTCGAACTGAATGAACTAGACAATTGAAATTTTCAGAGTAGGTTCGAGGGATACATTTCTCGGTTAAGTTTTTTATTGGGCAAAATCGGCCTGATGGTTTCGGAGTAACGAAAAAATGTAAAAAATTTTTTTTTTACATTACAACTTTTGAATTCGATTTCTTTAAGATGCAATTTTATTATAAGAATCCAATGAAATCATTTACTTTCGAATATATGATTTTTCAAAATTTCAATAATACATCGTAGTTCTAAGTATTTACTGTCTGTGTTCACTGTTCATAAATGTCATCTTATCTAGCTATTAGAGTCATGTCAATTCGTAGTTCGAAAACAAGTATCTGATTCTTGAATTTGTGAATATATACAAGACTGTTTTGAAACCGAAAATAATATTGATTGGTTGCATATTGAATAATTTAGGTATAAATTCGGGATGATGTTTCAGAAGATTAAGAATTGGATCATTTTAATGATGTAGTTTATGAAGGCAATAGGAAAGAAGAATATAATGGAATCATCAAAACGAATTACTATTAGTTGACCACTGAGGTTAATATTACATTTTACTTCCTTAAGTAGTAAGACATGCTCCTATATACAATATTTTTATAGTGTTGCTAGTTAATATATTTTGACCTATTAAAATAATTTGTTCGTAAGACTCTACCTACTCGAATATCAGGAATAAATGGACAACCTGCTATGATTGTCTCCAGCCTTGCTCTAGACATTTCGATGATACTTTCGAAGTTGTGAAAACTATGCACCGAGTGTAAGTTGCAACAACCCATTCCACGAGGTTGAATCATTGCAGATTGATCATTTAATCTTGACAAATAAATTTAATGATAATTTTTTAAGCATTGTAGATTGTTCTTTTTTTTGGCGCTCTTGTTTAAATGATAATTTTTTAAATTTTTTTTTAAACGACACTTTTTTTGAATTCAATTTCTTCCATAATGCAGTTCTATCATAAGAATTCATTGAATTAATTTCCAACCTCCTGAGAAACCAATACTTTCGGAGACATAATTTGTCTGTTTGAACAAGAGCGCCAAAAAGGTCTTGCTCCCTTTGGGGAACTACCCGTTAAATCTTCCTATTTGAATACACTTCTCCGCATTAACCATAATATGTCTGCCCAAAATTAACGCTGTGACTAGAGTCCCGAGTCGGGATCCATATCCAGTCCCGAAAAATGTCATTAAATTCGTGCCTCACTGATCCAGCCATATGTAAAATTCCTTGGCTCTGGGCATTTGCAAAATATGTGTTCTGCAGTTTCCTTTTTCGATTCACAGAGACTGCATGTTTCGTCTGTTGACTTCCCCATGCGGAACAATTGCTGTTTATACCGACAGTGTCCTGTCAGCAATTCCATCAATACCCGAAGCTCAGCTCTTGGTAGTTGAAGGAGCTTGGTATAAGATGGTAAAAAATCCACGAATCGTCTTGCCTTTTCCAAGTACACAGAAGAGGTCTGGTCCATCAGGTGTTAACCTGGAGGCCCTTTGCGCCAAGATCATCGACTTTATCATTTCGTTCAATACCACAGAGCCTTGGCAGCTATATAAGTGTCACATTATTGCCTCTAGCCAGTTGCTTTATGAAATTCCGACATTCCCAGGACAATAGAAGACCTTGGCTGCGCCATTCTAGGCGAGCAGTGTGGCCTAGGTGTCCGCTATAATGTAGATATACGCCCCCTAGAGGTTCTTTTCTAGACATTTGTTACGTTCTAAAATTTCGATTTGAGGTCGAGTTATATTCTTTTTTGTATCAGCTGATATATATTCTTTTGAACTTGAGCATTACAATTTGTTTTTTATCTAACAACTAGCTGACCCAGCGAACTCTGTTCCGCCTTAGAGGCAAAAAATAAGCAGATTTTAGATTTTATTATACACGTTTGTCATAAAATATAGATAGTTTATATTCACCGTTTCTATACAATCCCTTTATGTCTCAATAATTGAACGTACAATTGTGCAATTAGAAAAAAAACACCCTGTACAGTAATGATTTATTTTCAATGATGTATCCCTCTAAAGTTTATTTTTTAACACAAATGAATGAAATTGTACGATTGTGGCATGGAAAACAGCAAGTTGCAATTGACGTTAAAAGAAGAACACCCTGTATGGAGATTTCGGACGAATACATTATGAGAATCCATCCAAGGTACCTATTTAGTTAATACTTTGTTTGTGACACAAATCACTTCAATCAAGTACAATTGTGCCCTGAGAAAAAGGACACCCTGTATAGTAATGCTTTATTTTCAATGGTGTATGCCTCGAAAGTTTATTTTCAAGCACACATGACTAAAATTGTACGATTATGGCAGGAAGAAAAGCAAGATTTAATTGATGTTAAAAGAAAAACACCCTGTACAACACAAAAAAGTATCCTATGTCCGTCTTCTGGGTTGCGTTCGGAATCAACGTCGGACGTTGTCCGGTGCGTACCCAACCCGTTCGGAATCGACGTCGGGTGAAGCTACACAATGACTAACCACAGAGAACAAACGATCGCGCTCTACGTCGGACGCATCCGACGTTGATTCTGAACGCAACCCTGGTTCTAAGCTACCTTCCCACCAATTTTGAGCCAAATCGGTATAGCCGTTCTTGAGTTATAAGTGGAGTAACTTACACGACTTTCTTTTATATATATTTAGATAAAGCATGTGTATGAAAAAAGTGTTAGCAGAGGTTAGTGTAACGGGGTACCATATAATTTGATATATGATACTAGAGATTAGGGAAAAAACCTCAGTAAAAAAAACCCTATCTCCCCGTTAGTGTTGTGATTTATGAAAATTGAAATTGGCCGTAGGCACGATAACAGGAGCACCGAAGGTCCTATCGACTTCAAACTTTCAGGGTAGGTTTCTGATCAAAATGCGACGGTTAAGTTCGTTAACATGCAAAATCGGCCGGACGGTTTAGCAGTTATAGACATTTAAAATTTTGAGGTTATTTCCCTGATATTTCAGGAACTAAAGAAGATGTTGAATCGAAACTTGGTAGTCAGTTCGAGGATATAAACGCGCAACTTTTGGCAAAATTCTGTTATGATCGAAATGTTGGTAATTCTTTAAAAAATATTTCTTTTAATTTTTTCGAAAAAAAAATTTTTTTTTCGTGAACTATTCATCAGATTGCAACAAAAACTTGTACTAACGTCAATTGTAGTATTTTGCAACATTGTGCAAAATTTTGGCTCTATACGATTTCAATTTCTGGAGATATAAGACAAAATGTGTCAAATTTCCTGGGTCTCTCTCAGTATTTTCATCGATTATTCTATGAACTCTTTGAATTCCACCGAAAACAAATTCAAAGACATAAACATAAAGAATCAAGTCATAGTTTAGACGTCGAAAGAAGGACGATGTTGATCGACTTGAAAAGGTACCTATTTCAAGAAATGCAATAATGAAATGCTTAATTTATGGATATAATATTATCTAAGTATTGTTGGGATCGGGCAGTTGGAAAATTTTTTAATAAAAAAATTTGTACCGACGTTAAATCAAGCATTCTACACGAGTGTGCAAAATTTCAGTTCGATACGATCTCAATTCCAGAAGATATTGCTTAAAATTCACATTCCAGCGTGTTTTGACGTTCTATGGTCACAGAAAATCGTCACAAAAATCTATTTACCTCATTTGACGGCTGTTTGTCAAATCAATTAATTCCAATAATTGATGTCAGATTTCCTACATACCAAGTTCAAACACATTTTATTATATGGAAAACACTTATTATGATCACCTTCTACAGGAATTGATACTAAATAGAAGCTAGATGAAGATTATTGTAATGGAAAATTTGTGTTCCAGAATAATATTAAGGTATTCAACATGATACTGCTTTTTTTCTTTACTGGTCAGTACGGGCCACAAGGAAGATGAACATGCGCCCAAAAGCTCCTGTCCACAGGGCTTGAACCAATTTTTTATATATATTTCCGAAATCGATCACTCGATCTATCTGAAATTTAGCATAAAATTGTAGAATCATGACATTCATACGTATGTGAAGTTTTGTTTTGACCAGGTTACCGCAAAATGTAAAAAAAAATTTTTGAAAATTAAAAATTTTTTTTTTTTACAATAACGGAATGAGCTAGGCAGTTGAAATTTTCAGAGTAGGTTAGGGAGATGAATATCTCGGTTAAGTTCGTTATTGGGCAAAATGGGCCAGATGGTTTCAGAGTAACGAGAAAAAAATTTTTTTTTAACTAACAAATATCAAATTCCATTTTTATTTAAGATGCAGTTTCACCATAAAAATCCATTGATATCATTTTCAACTCCAACAAGCTAATACTTTCGGAGATATAATTTTTTCGAAATTTCAATAATGAATCGTTCTTCTATGTTTTCACAGAATGTTATCATTATTCTATCTAAGATTTATTATATGATCTGAATTCATACTCGTACATGTCATCCAGCTCTATAAGAGAGAGTCAAATTCATTTCAGCTATTTTAATTTGATTTCTTCCATGGTGCAGTTCTCATTCTCATATTGCTCATTTAATCTTGATAAATAAACTATTATTTGAATTGAATTTCCTTTATGATGCAGTTCTATCATAAGAATACATTGATATAATTCCCAACTCTGAGAAACCAATACTTTCAGAGATATAATTTGTCTGTTTGAACTAGAGCGCCAGAAAGCTCCTGTCCACAGGGCTTGAACCCATTTTTGGCGCTCTAGTTTAATATCGAGATCATCGGGAAGACGCAATATTTCTACATAGTTTAAATACAGAGATGTAACACACTGTTGGACACAAAATACATACAGGAAGAGTATATGCCTGTAAGATAGAGAGCTCATGTCCCAGGGGTACATAAATCTTCAGTGTCGGACCGTATACCCCAAAAAGTGCACCCTTATCTGATTTTGATCGATCCGTATACCAAATGGATGACTCTTTGTCTGATCGATCAACGCATACAGTATATTATGACTGCTGCAAAGGTTATTTCAAAATCGAATGTGGTTGGCATTATATCCGAAGGCTTTGCCAAGAGGTTATATTCCAGATGGTCAAGTAACCTCATAATTCCTACCCAATTATCAGGTAGGAGTTTTCCACTACTAGAAATTCTCATTATATCTGGTACACTACATTTCCTTACATGTAAGTTTAAGGGAGGCAGATAAGGTATGACCTCTGGTGCTGCTGTGGTGGATGTATAGTTATTAGCACCTGTGACACCAACATAGGCAAGCCGTTGCATTTTCTGCAACCAACATCGTGTGGTGGCCTCATCAGTTTTTGTCACCATCCTAAGGATACGTAGGTGACAATGGGGCGTACTACTGCTGTGTATAACCCTGTTAACATTTCTGGTTTCAGCCTCCATGTCTTCCAAAATATCCTTTTTCAGGCCCACATAGCCGTTTTGTCCTTGGAAAGAATTTTGTCTAAGTGTTTTCTCCAGTTGAGTTCACTATCTGGTATTACTCCTAGATATTTGTACTCAATGGAGAAGTTAGAGTGTGCTCATGTAGGACTGGAGCTCTGAGATTCAGATTTCTTCCTCTAGTGAAGAAAATACAGGTGATCTTAGAGGAATTGACGTTAAACGCCTATTCTTCTCTTCACCTTTCGGTGAAAATGAGTATTGGGCTACTCAGTATGCTTTCATTCTTGCCTCTAACAGTTATCAGTGTGTCATCAGCGTATATCTGGGCATTGAAACCGTGGACACAGTGGAGGTTTCTACCCCTTTAAGCTTGGCAGCATTGTATAAGTACGTATGCAGGGTAGTGTCAAAAGCACCTCCAATATCACCAAACATAGCAAGTAGGAACAATTTTCAGAGAAGGTCCTCTCCACCTATACAAAAAGATGGTGGAGTGCATCTACCGAGGATTTGACTGATCTGTAGGCAAATTGTTATTGTTGGACTCTGAATTTAAACATTCGTACTTTTTCCGCATAGATGCTTAATATTGTGCTTTTCGGCAACATTCGTATAGAATATTCTAGCTGTTTTCAGTCAAGAATGACAGAATTAAGAAGAGGTTAATTTCAGGATTCCTGAGCCTCATGTGGCGAAGGAAAAATTTACAAAAATGGAAAAAATTAATATTCCGAAACCATCACACCGATTCTACCCAATAACACTTATCCGAGATATCCATTCCTCAAATCTACTCTTAAAGTTACATTATATAAATTGAAACTGAGCCAATATTCCACTTTTGTTTTTACTGGAGATATTCTGAACCCAATTTGATTAACTCACCAAAGTATATATTTCCCTCATCATATGGATTATCCAAGGGCAGTATATTATCTCCGAAAAGTTATAATATCCTATAATCCTCATAATTCTACGATAGCTGTGGTTATTTCATTGGTCATTATGCATTCATCACACTTTGTTTTCTAGAACAAGAGGGATATCTTGAAAAATCATATCTCCGAAAGTATTAGCTTGTTAGAGTTGAAAATGATATCAATGAATTCTCATAATGAAACTACATCTTAAAAAAAAATTGAATTTGAATTTTGTAACATAAAAAAAATTTTTTTTCGTTACTCTGAAACCATGAGACTGATTTTGTCCAAAAAGCAACTCAACCGAGATATTTATCTCCCATATCTACTCTGAAAATTTCAGCTATCTAGCTCATTTCGTTCAAGGGTTATCGTGTTAACGGCCAGCCAGCTTAGGGCTTCACGCGAGCGCGATTTTTACTCGTCTCGTCTCGTTCTCGTCTCGTAAAAACGAGACGAGACGAGACGAGAAGTTTTCAAAAATATTATAGGCGATACCGAGACTACATACAGCGCAACACGAGAGTCTCGTTTTTGGTTGTTAAATTTTTTGCATGAAGTTTTATACGACTCGACTCTTTTCAGCACCCACAGAAAACAATTGAATATGAAGAGTTTCCACTATAATTACCAATATATTTTGTCTATATTATGCATCGATCATTCTAGAAATACACGATTTTTTAGAAGATTATTATTTCGTTATGACCTTGCGATAATTGAAATAATTTTTCAAGAAAAATAGAATTCACAACCATAAAAACGGATGCCATTATGAATTCAATACTTAATGGACAACTTTTATTGCCCCTAAATCCCAATGCTTTGAAAACTCCGTCTCCAACTGAACATCTGGAGAAATTTATTCTCTTGTGCTCCTTGTAGTGAAGATGTGAACAATTATTGAAGAACATCTGTGGAACTACTTATAATAAAACTGGTAAAGAAATGAAGCTATTCAATGTTTCGAAAAGTGTTATGAGGAATTGTTCAATTCTATTAAAAAATTTATCGACATCGATAGCCTATTTAAAACATCAACAAAACTTTCGAAATATTGAAAAGCTGAGTTTGAATAATATTTGTTGTTAGAAATAGCAAATAGGAATCAAAATATTCTACAGTGGTGGAGAGTGATGAAAAAGTTCTTCCTACACTTTCCAAGATGGTCGATGATTTATTATTAATGGCTACATCCGTACCTGTTGAAAGATTATTTTTTACAGCAGGTATGACCATGGCGCGTACATCATTGAAAAATTATGTGATGCCAGTGTGATTATGTTTGAATTCTTGGTCATCGAGTAATTTAAAAGTTGAAATTATCAGTGTTGAAATTTAAAATTATTAAATATTATTATTTAAATATTTTTGTATAAGAGCGTAATAAACATAACTTTTCAAAATTATTCATTATTGTATACCATTTCGTTTATATATTATAATATTTATTATCGTTACTCAGAATTAAGCGAGACGAGACGAGACAACTGATAACCATACGAGAACGAGACTTAAACGAGACTTAATATTACTCTCGACTACTCTCGTCTCGTGTGAAGCCCTAAGCCAGCTGGAGATAATCGATTTTGACTACGGATTCATGATCAGTGAGTCGAACCAAATCGTTTGAGAACATTTTCATCCAAAAATTCGAAAATTACAGACATTTGGGCAATTTGATAAGAACTCTGTTCCGGGGAACAAAAAGGAATACTAATTATTTGTATTCATCTAAATATTGTGCACCCGAACAATAAACAACTGACAATTGAAACATTAAAATAAAGAAAATGAAAATTTAAAGGATCAACTATCATAAAGGCAAACGAATACTAGGCGGAGATTCACAATATTGTTCACCATCTGAAGAAAATCTAATCATTATCATTATCTTAAATTCAAAAGATAGCAAACTTTTCTTAACAACAACACTGTAGAAAGAACTAAAATCCCTGGATCCTCCGCTGTTTCATCTCGAAATATTCGACAGCAAATTTGCTGCGATTTAAAGAGCCAGCATCATCAAGCGCTGACGAGCGAAGAACGAGGGCAGGGGTGGCCAGCGATAATTGGTTTTTGTTTTAATTTACGTGATGCTAGGAAAACCAATTAACCTGCCCTTTATAGTTTTAATTACTTCATTTTCGTCGCTATCTCGACTTTACCGCGTGATAGGGCCCGTTTTACACAGCTCAATGTCTGAATCAACGCCGCAGGTTCTTCCATTGTTTGGGACGTGTGTGTGCTAAATTTTGATTGGTTGACGGCGGTATAAAATTGTTGCTAATATTTCGGAAATTATTTCGATTTTATCTCGAGTTTAACAGCCGTTGATGCGTTTGGGTTTGCTGAAAGCCAGTTGAAAAATGGGAAATGTTCACAACGGCATACACAATATATTTTGCTTTAATACCCACGGACATTTATAAATGTATAATATGTAGGACGCGCCACGGGTGCCCATTAGAAGTTTACGGAGAAATATGCAAGGTGTGAGTAAATATGGGCGAAAGAATTTTAGAGGTAATTCCTTGTCAAAAAATGGGTTCAAGCCCTGTGGACAGGAGCTTTCTGGCGCTCTACTTCAAACAGACAAATTATATCTCCGAAAGTATTGGTTTCTCAGAGTTGGGAATTATATTCTTATGATAGAACTGCATCCTAAAGGAAATTCAATTCAAATAATAGTTTATTTATCAAGATTAAATGAGCAATCATGAGAATGAGAACTGCACCATGGAAGAAATCAAATTAAATCTGGCCAATTTTGCCCAATAACGAACTTAACCGAGATATTCATCTCCCCAAACTACTCTGAAAATTTCAACTACCTACCTCATTCCGTTCGAGAGTTATATCTATATCTATGGATGAAAAGCAGTCTCACTACTCTCAGATCTCTTACTTCATGTTCCGTTCCAAAATGTAAGAATTTTCTGAGAAAACCTAATTTCGGAGCAAACAACTGAGATTTTTCTCACTTCGCTCACAATTCTCCGATTGATCAGATAATGTCATGTCTCAGGAACATCATTTGACATTATGACAATTCATACATAGAATAATATCATTCTGTGACAACGTTGAAATACGATTTATTATTGAAATTTTGAAAAATCATATCTCCGAAAGTATTAGCTTGTTAGACTTAAAAATGATATCATTGGATTCTTATGGTAAAACATCTTATTGAAAAAAATTTAATTTGGATTTTGCCTTGTGAAAAAAAATTTTTTTCTCGTTACTCCGAAACCATCTTTCCGATTTTGCCCAATAACGAACTTAGCCGAGATATTTATCTCCCAAACCTACTCTGATAATTTCAACTATCTAGCTCATTCCGTTCGAGAGTTATCGTGCCTACGGCCGGACAGAATGAATTTCGACCTCGGATTCTTGATCAGTGAGTCGAACCAAATCGTTTAAGACCATTCTCATCGAAAAATTCGAAAATTACAGACATTTGGGCAAATTGATAAGCACTCAGTTCCGAGGAACTAGAGCGCCAAAAATACGGTGGGTCTTTTAATTAAAATTTTTTTTGAGCAGCTCCTGCTTAGAAGGCGCCATAAAAAAATGTATTTAAGATTGATTCATTCTGCACGAATAAGTTCTCGAGTAATTTCTTGTTAAAATTCACGGTTTAAAAAAAAAAATATTCATTAACATGTACGTAGCGAACTTATATTCATCTAGTAGGCGGATGATTGTTCGATTATTAAATGGTATCATAATCAATGAAGAAAACAGGATATTGCTTAGATTTCGCGAAAGCGTTCGATAACCTGGAACTTTTGTCGTTTTGGAATATATCAATGCTTTAAGTTGCGTGATGCGTTTTCGGAGTAGTGCCCGATAACTTCTGGTGTGCCTCAGGGGTCCATTCTTGACCCTCTGCAATTTATAATATATTTAGCTGATATGTATAGATTAGTTAGGTTTGTTGTCATCTATTTTTATTGCGATGACACTCAGGTTCGTCTCTATTTCCTTCCATCTTCTGTTTCTGCAGCTGTCGAACGGTTTAATGAAAATTGGTCTAGAATAATGCACTATTGCAGGGGAAATAACCTGAAAATAAACGTAATTTTTTTTATATAGGTACCTTTTTTCCTAGAATGCTCAATGCGGAGTTTAAAAATAAAATAGGGGATTATAAAATTGCTGCAGAAACCTTGGGAATTTTTTCGATTGCTGGCAGAGATTCAAGGAGCATGTCTCACGTCTGTTCAGGAGTTATTTTCCAGCACGTCGTAACTTGTATCGACGAAGACATTTTTGCGCGTATGTTCTGGGGAACATACAAATGTCTGTATTTTCGATTTTTTGCCGAAAATAGTCTCAAACGATTGGGTTCGACTCCCTGATGAAGAATTTGAGGTTAAATTTGATTCTGTCCGGCCGGCCGTCCGCTGCCACGATAACTTGAGAACGGAAAGAGATAGCGACTTGATATTTTCAGGGTAGGTGGCACGTCCCAATACGATGGACAAGTTCGTTAATGGGCATAATCGGCACAACAGTTTCCGAGTAATAATTTTGTTTCAACCGATATAAGTCCAACCGAATTGAGACGTGGTGAGTAATTGTAGCATACAAACCTACGGAAGTTTGTGAAATTTTGTGAGAATTATATCACCAGAAAATTTAAAAAAATATATTAACATTTTGATTTGTCACGATAACCTAGGGACGGAAAGAGATAACGACTTTGAATTTTCAGTGTTTAGGTTGTTCATCTGAATGCGACATTCGAGTTTATTTATAGGCATAATCGGCCAAACGGTTTTGGAGTTATACCCATCTGAAATTTGGTTGTTATTTCCTCAATAACTCAAAAAATATAAAACCGATCTAATTCAAACATGGTTGTTACATGTAGAATGCCAACGCGAAAGATCTTGCAGAATTTTGAGAGCATCTATAAATCAAGAACTAATCATCCGATATCGCTGAAATTTTGCGAGAGCCTTCAGACCTAACTCGACTACCAAGTTCTGATTTTGAACACGATCGGAGATATATTGTTGGAGATTCGAGCAGCCTTGTGTGAGTTCAGTAGATGGATGGATGACGGTTGCCTCGATAACTTTCGAACGAAAGGAGGTAGGGACTTGGAATTTTCAGGGTAAGTTGCGTATTCAAATGGGAGAGTTAAGTTCGTTTACGGGCTCAATCGGTCCAACGGTTCCGGAGTTATACCCACCTGGAATATTATTTCCTCGATAACTCAAAAAATATAAACTCGATCGAATTGAAGCTAGGTAACTATTTGTAGAATATCGATATAAAGACGTGTTTAAAATTTTGTAAGAACCGTACCCCTAGAAAATATCAAGAAAATTACGAAGAAAAAATATTTTGTGAGAACCGTATCCCTAGAAAATTTTAAAAAAAATACGAAAAAAAAGTGGGTCAAGCACTGACCTCAGGTCAGGAGCTTTTGTGCGTATGTTCTATATTGTCCATTCTTCTGTATTGGAAACTCTTAATCGAATTTACCATGGTGAATTCTATTATCTGTTCTCCTGTATTGGACACTCTTGATTGAATTTACCATAGTAAATTTGATTAAGAGAGTGTATCATATCGTATGTATTCTATTGACTATATATGTCTCAAAGCAATTTTCTTGTATGCATTAAGCTCAAGGACCTCCAATTCAGAGGCAATCTTTGGTTTCTTGGTTGTCCTGTCCTGAAGAAGTCAATTAGCAGAAATAGGTGGTATATACTTGAGGATTTTCACATGGAATAATCGCAGGGTCCTCGCTAAGCTCATCCCAGGCGGCGGACATTTGTACGAGAAATAAATCTCTCCTCAACCTACTGGAGAGGTAATAAAAGTCCATTTTTCTGGCAAGAAGTCGCAAAGATATCTTTCGAAGCTCTCTGTATTGCCTGGGATACCAAGATTATTCAAAATAACAAAAACGCCTATGGAAGGCATATATATACATCATAACATTCAATTCTTTAGTTCTATATAGGTGTCAATATCTTCAAAGGTATAACGTTCGTTATGGAGACATTTATGCATCATTGAATAATGTTCTATAAATTACGGTGGTAGTTTTTGTTATTATTAGAATGAGGCTTGGTCCAGCCCTTCAGAACTGCGAACAATACTATATTTTGTTCTATTGCTTTACTTATTCAATCATAAGGAAATTGTCAATGGTGTTAGCATACCTGATTACATCCTTAGGAGCCTTGTATATCACGTCGTGAGGTTTTAGGACTAGCTCACCAATATGTAAATTTTTTAGGCTGGCCAGCACTCGGCATTTACAAAATATGTGCTCGGCAGTTTCCTTTTCAGTTCCACAAAGCCTGCATGTTTTGTCTGCTGACTTGCCCACGCGTGACAATTGGTGACACCGACAGTGTCCTGTCAGCAATCGCACCATTACCCAAAGCACAGCTTGTGGCATCTGCAGGAGCTTCCTTGTATAGGATGGTAGGAAATCCACAATAGTTTTTGCCTGAGTTCTGGAGTATTTCTCCAATGAGTTGTTCTGTTATTCAGCTTCCATTGTTGACTGCTGCCCTGTAATAGTCTTTTCCATGCCCACAGAAGGGTTCTGGTTCAGCTGGTGTAACCCTGGATGCCCTTTCCGCAAGTTCATCGGGCTTATCATTTCCTTCAATACCACAACGCCACAATTGCAATGCACCCATACAAAAGTCAACTTTTTGCCTCTAGTCGGTTGTATATGGTATTCCAGAATTCCCAGCCTGGCCTGGCTGTCCGTTATAATACAGGATGTGCCGAAATATATGCAACAAAATTTACCAGAAGATTCTTGAAGAAAATTTAGGGGACCCCTTTATTTTATTCTTGTGAAATAGGCCCCCATTTCGGAGTTACAGACTTCTGAATTTGCCCCAGAATCGTTTTATGTCAATATCTCCTAACAATGTTGCATATTACAAACCAAATTACATAATATCAAACGGTTGGATATTCAACTCCTATGATTGACTAGAAATCCCGATATGCATGATGTTACATTATGTCGTTTCAATCAAAAACAACTTATTTAACGAAAAAATGCAAGGGACAAAGAAATTTACAAACAATCCAGGCTTTCCTATGAATTAATGAATTTAGAGAAAGAAACAAAGATTTCCGGCTCCAAAGACCAGGAGGCTCAAGGAAATGTGTCCTGAGGGGGCACTATGCCAAAAAAATTAACATTGTAGAATTATCATATTTCAGAATCCCCGCGAATAAAATTTGGTATGAAATATGCAAAAATGTTCTCAGATATTCACATAAAACGATTCTGGGGGGCAAAATTGAGGGGCCTGTAACTCCGAAATGGGGCCAATTTCACAAAAATAAAAAACATAGGTCTCTTAAATTTTCATCGAGAATCTACTGTTATATTTTGTTGCATATACTTCGGGACCCCTGTATATGTGCAACTCCTTCAGGTTTATTTTCAGACACACTTGAGCACAAAAACAGACTGCTAGTGTCTCTGCCTGTAAGATAGAGCGCTCATGTCTTAGGGGAACATAGATCCTCAGTTTTCGCCCACATATCCCATATTTGCACCCTTATCTGATTTTGATCCATTCGTATATCAGATAGATAACTTATGTCTAATAGATTAATGAAGATCACCGCAATCAGAGGGTCCTTGTGACCGTTGCTAAGGGTGTTTCGAAATTGAATATGGTTGGTATTACATCTAAGGGCTTCGCCAAGAGGTTTGAGTCCAGTTGGTCCAGTAACCTCCTAACCAGTTACCAGGAAGGAGTTTCCCACTACGAGAAATTCTTATTGCATCCAGTAGGCTACATTGCCCTACATGTAAGTGCACGGGAGTATTTTTAATAAAGATTTATTATACGTCTTTTGGTAATGGACATGTTCAGCTCCATAACGATTTGCTGTAGCACTTGATACTACTTCGGAATTTCAGATGATATAGGCATCACGATATTTCCTGTTAATTTTTCTTGCAGATACATCGGAACAATTGTAAATCAATCACAGAATTTGAATGGCACTTAGATGTTCATTGGATATTGTAAAGATTCATTATTCCAGAAAATAGTAAATTTAAATGGAGAACGAGAATGAAGAAAATAAATTTACAGAATGTTATTCTTTATAACATTTCACCTCCACCCAAACGGCATCATCCTAATTTGTCTTGAATGCCTAATAGCCCAAAGGTATAAAACCAGTGCAGTCCACCAAACTATCTCGCACATCGGGGGCATAAATCTCCCCCGATGATTTGTACCACGCAGCGACCAGCTCGTTTGATAAATACGGGATAAATTACAAGAGTGTAGTGTTGGAGGACTGCCCACCGCGGCTATATCAGGTAATGAACACAATTTATAAAAGGTTCTTGCTATATAAATAAGTTGTTACATCGTGAAATTTTTCATCAGCTCGTTTGTTGGGCACAAGTTGAATGCCGATTAACCTGTACACGTCACTGGCCATTTCGAAAACTCATAACTTATATCATTTCAAACTGTGTTCAACATGCTTACCTGACATGGAATTATAATGCCCTCGGAGCAAATTGAAGAGATTTATGGGGCTCTTAGGGCCGATCTGTTTCTGGAAATGGTGCTGGCAGATGGAGATGAAAAAGGATTAATACGGTAAAATGGGCGAATGCGTTTGGGAATATTGGCGTCATATCGGAAACCAGCGTGGTGAGTTTATGCGCTATTTATGCGCGCTTAGTCCTGGGTACTTCAATGTCTTCCGAATATCTGAAATTCAGGCATTACGAGGTCTCAAAAGATACTATTTGAGTAACTTTGAGTAACTGGTGATGAATCCATTTTTGGATTTTTGGATTCCCAGGCAGCACAAAGAGCTCCCAGCTATATATCAGCGACTTCTTGCCGGGAAATTGTGAGAACTCTTGTTACTTCTCTGTGGAGTTGAAGAGAACTATATTTCTCATCCATATCCGCCACCTGGAATGAGCTCAGCGAAGTCTATGCGATATCACATGCGGAAACATTCAAATATCTCACATTGTATACCAAATGGGGACATTCGCATTCATCTCCCATATCGAGGTTCCTGCGATTTCGCATGAATACTTCTTTATGATAATCACAATCACTGCCTATGGCGAGCTATTTGGGAAATTCTCATTCAGCTTTGATCGTGCATGAGATCTGATAGATCTCACATAAAGTATTATTTGTGATATTTTCAATTGCTGCCTATGGTGATCAAATCGGGTAATTTCCATTTATTTCCCATGATTACACTGGAATATAACTTTAGTCAATTAAATTATTTATATTCTTTTTATTTTTTTTTTATATCTCAAAATTTAAAATTATAGGTATGTAGGTTATAGGTTTTGAATATACATATTCAATATCTACCTATTGAGTTCAGGAGAAATAACGAAACAGCTCACAGACAATCGTCTGTATCCAATAATAAAAACGAATTAAAAAGTAGTCCAGAATCGAATGAAAAATGTTTGATATATGTTTTAGCAATTCATTATTCCTCAATATTCCATCCTCCACTTCTTTTTACAGGGGCAGTGGAGTTGCCTATCCTATGAGAATATTTGGATTTCTTTCTCGGTCAGATCCCATGCTTCAGTGAATCAAGAAAATAAATATTTCATATAGTAACATAACTGCATTTATTTTATAGGCCAATATTATGAAAAAATATCTCAAAGACTTGAAAAGAGTTCATTTAGGAAGTATAGATTCGACAATTAAAAAATGTTGGTTCTAGCACTGACGTGCGCTTTTGCGCGCATGTTCTATTGTCCATTCACTTTTATTGGACACTCTTGATCGGATTTACCATCGATATATAGAGACCGTTTTCTCAACTTAGTTGTAAAGTTAGATTTGGAAGATTCTCGCAAAATTTCAGCTATGTCGGAAGAATACTTTCTGATATATAGAATTTTTTCAATAATTTTCAATGATTTTTTTTAGAAATTTCTAGTAACCATCTTCACGAAATTTTGCGAAAATTTTAATGTTTGCATTCTAGAATTTATTTCTTGAGTTATTGAGGAAATAACAACCAAATTTCACATTGATATAAATCCAAATCAATTTTTTTTCAACCCCCTAACGATATCTACATGTGGTTGAACCAAATAAACCCTTCCGTGAATTATTCCAAGTCACAGATAACTCGGGGTCCTGTTATTAACTGTGGAAAATGTGATTTTAGATTTGAATTAATTCCACCGAAACTACTAGAGCTACGAAGTAAATAGAACAGATAAAAGTTTTCAATAATTGGATCTTCTTTCGAAAAATATTTTCACTTTCTAAATTTCACGAATATCTGAAAAGTTATGGAAAAATGTATGGAATGGGTTGTACATTTCAACCCCATGTTTATATCGTAGGGGGTTGAAACAATTTTGGTACTTGTACCACGTATGGTTCAGTATAACTTTTCAAGATCTATATCTCTGAGTATTCTGGTTTGATAGATGAAATTGTGGGAAAGCTCTGTGGACAGGAACTTTGGCGCTCTTGTTGAACCTTTGACAACACATATCTCCGAAAATATTGGTTTCTCAGAGTTTTGAATGATATCATTGGATTCTTATGATAAAACTGCATTATAAAAGAAATTAAATGAAAGAAACCAGGTTGCCAAAAATTATTAATCCAAAACTATCAGACCGATTCTACCCAATAACGAACTTATCCGAGATATTCATTCCTCAAATTTACTCTGAAAATTATATTATATCAATTGAAACTTTGCCAATATTACAATTTTTGATTTTACTGGAGATATTCTGAACCCAATTTGATTAACTTACCGAAGTATATATTTCCATCATATGGATTACCCAAGGGCATTATATTATCACACAAAAAGTATAATATACTATAATCCTAATAATTTTACGATAGCTGAGGTTATTTCATTGGTCATTTTGCATTCAATCATACTTTGTTTTCTAGAATAGGAGGTATTTTATATCACGAGTAACGAATTTTTTACTTAACCAGAAATAAATATGACGTCTTATTTATCGGTAAACTTTCTCTAGTATCACGGTGGGTTTCACAAAGCTTTGACAGCTCTTAATAACATAACATAACATTAACATAACATTTATTTTCAGCATCAAAATTTACATGCCTTGTCAGAAAATATTGATTTTAATTATTAATTTTGAATGAATTCTTGAATATTATAAATTGTGTTTTGCAGAAGTATATTTCGAACACCGTTTTTGAATCTCCGTCCTCGCAATTGTTTGACATCGTCCGGTAGCCTATTATAAATTTTAGGGCCCCAGTAGTCTATTCCTTGTTGAGCGTAGTTCCTGCTATGGTATGGTATGGTAAGTTGATTTTTGCTCCTCGTATTGAACCCGTGAAAGGAGTTATTGGCTGGAAAAGTGTTCAGATGTAAGTGCACATATGAGGCACATTCCAGTGCATAGGCTGCCGGTATGGTGAGTATATGGAGCTGCCGAAAGGCATTCCTACAGCTATCTGTTTGTTTAAGGCTCAATATTGTCCTTAACGCTTTTTTCTGGAGAATGAGGATTTCACGTGCGTTAGTTGACATACCCCATAATAGTATTCCGTATGTGGCAATCGAATGGAAGTTGGCAAAATAGGCCATCACTGCTGCATTCCTGGAGGAAACTTTGCTCACTACTGAGATGGTGTATACTGCCACTGTAAGTCTCCTCTTCAGTTCGGTCATGTGTGGTCCCCAAGAAAGTGCTCCATCAAATATAATTCCCAGTAATTTGATCATTTCGTCTTTGCTACTTCTTATCATTAATTGCTGTGTTTTAGAATCATTAATTGCTAGAGCATTACAGTTGAACCAGTTGTTTGATGTCCAATAAACGTATCTCTCCAATATTCTTAGTTTATCAACGTCTGTTGCCCTCAAAAGAAAGGAAGTATCATCTGCAAACAGGAGAGTAATAAGATACATGGTTTGCTGAGTTTTGGTGAGATTCAGATCATTGACAAATATAATGAATAGTAATGGTCCTAGCTTTGATCCCTGTGGGACCCCATATTTCATGTTGTTCGACTCTGATAGTATGCCGCCCCATACAACCCGTTGTCGCCTGTTTGAGAGAAACGAAGATAACAACCCCACAGCAGCACCGCACACACCATAGAGCCGCAGCTTTCCCTCCAGTATTTCATGATCCACGGTATCAAAGGCCTTTGATAAATCTCGTGAAATGATCTTAACTGGCCATTTTTCATTAAAAGCTTTTATTATTTCATCCATCGCTTGTAATAGCATGGTTGTTGTTGACCTAGAGCTCCTAAAACCATGTTGATGTCCTCCAAGCAATTTGTGTTCTTCAAAGTTTGCTAAGAGTCTTGACTTAATAATCTCTTCAAGAATTTTTGACAAGGCTGGCAAGATGGAAATTGGGCGGTAGTTGGACAGGTCGTTTGTATCTCCTTTCTTATGTATTGGTGTAACATTTGCTATCTTTAATGCCTCCGGAAAAACACCCTCGGAAATAAACTTGTTGAAAATTGTTGTGAGGGGTTTGGCAATTTCAATTGATAGGGCTTTCATAAATGTAGTTGTCATGCCATAAATATCCTGAGTTTCCTTTCCCTTAATTTTTTTGATGATGCTGATAATTTCGAATTCTGTTGTTCGGTGAAATTCTTTCAAGTCACATTTACTGGGAGCAGTTTGTTCCAGCAATTTGAGAGCTTTATCTTTGGTATCAGCCTGTACTTTCATATTCCCCCTCATATGCTCAGCCACTGATGAGAATAGTTATTGAGGTCTTCGGATGTAATTGTATCATTTATTTTATGGGTTCTCCCCTTTGCAGTTTCTTCCTTTATAATGTTCCATATTGTCTTTGTTTTATTTTCTGAATTATTTATCAGTTGTTCATTTGATTCCCTTTTTACTTCTTCAATGATTTTCTTCAATTCAGCTTTGCAATATTTGTATTTATTATATATGTCGATGGATTTTGTAACTTTGAATATGGTATCCAATATTTCCAGTAGATTCCTGACTTCTTTGACTTTCGGATTATTTTGTAATTTTTTTCTATGTAAAGGTTGACGATATTTTTTCCTTTTTTCAGGAAACTGTAAATTGAACCAGAGTCTCAACTTATTAAACAAGCAATCGAAACTTTCCTCTGCCGACAAAGGAGCAAGAATATGTTCCCAATTAACAGCTTTAATTTCATCTCTTATATTCTCTATTCCAGATATTGTAATATTCCTGTAGAGAATATTATTCGTATTTTTCATTGATGCAATTTCATTTTTAGATGCAAAAGTGATCATTTGGGCTGAATGGTCTCCCATATGTAGATTTTTGGTAATTTTGGTGTTTGGTTCAAAATTGCAGAAAATATTGTCGATGCATGTTGAGCTATTCACAGTTATTCGAGAAGGTTCAGTCATTTTATATTCAAGATTGTAACATTTGAAT
The DNA here is from genome assembly GCA_937662695.2 of Halyzia sedecimguttata. Classification (NCBI taxonomy): domain Eukaryota; kingdom Metazoa; phylum Arthropoda; class Insecta; order Coleoptera; family Coccinellidae; genus Halyzia; species Halyzia sedecimguttata. The sequence goes on along the minus strand of OW569414.2, from coordinate 4,646,186 downwards.
AAATTACATAGTTTTTCTTTATCTCTGCTTTCATTCAGTATATCCACATTGTAATCTCCGCAGATAATCCATCTATACCTCGTGTATCTGTCAAGTAGGAGAATATTATCCAAGATTTCTTCCATTTTGGGTAGGCAATGGTCCAAATGTGCTTTCTGAGACCTATATATGCAAAAAACCAACAGCTCTTCTTGAGGGATTTCGATGGCTGATATTTCAGTTGTAATTTCTTCCTTGTATTCACAAATATTTTCAACCCGTATATATAGCAAACTATCCTTAACGAGTATTAGAGAACCACCATTCTTGATTTTAGATCTACAAAAATGGTCAGCGCTGGTATAGTTCTTTATCCTCATATTGGGAAGGATCATTATCTCCTCATCATCAAGCCAGTGTTCCGTTATGCAGACCACATCAGGTTGTGTATGGTCCAGTGCAAGATTCAGTGTATCAAATTTATTTCGTAGGCACTGAGCATTGAGATTTAATACTTTGATATTCGCTGTTATATGACTTGAGATTTGTTGAACCGTTGTTGAAAATTTGTATCTGCAGATGAACTTGGCAGAATGTTTCTATAATTGAATTTGAATCTGGCGAAAGCCACCCCTGTGGGCCAAAATTCCGACTCATAAACTTTGTCTATATGTTTGAAGTCTAAACCAACTTGAAAACATTCGTTGTCACTTGCCTGATGATATGTTTTCATTTTGTTCACTATTATCGGTTCTTGCTCTGACGGTTTCAGTTTTTCTGTGAGATACGCCTTTATTACATCTTCGGTTACGCCAGTCTTGATTTTTGAAATGAAAAGCCACAACTTTTTAGTTGTAACGCCTCTTCCTTGAAAACTTGCGTAAATTTCATTGTGTGATGCTACTTCCGCTGTACCGATTGTTTTAATTCGTTTAGAGATGACTTTCTTCCAAGGTATTTCAATAACATCCGTTTCTTTCCTCATATTATCATCGCTTTCAGATGCAATATCCATTTGTTTTAGAGATGCCTGTGGAATATCTTTGGTTTGTTTATTTTCACCTTCCGTCGAAGTCAGGTAGAGATTGTGATTGACGTTGTTTCCTTGACTTCTGTTCGATGAGCGTAGTTCAGATGGTTGATTATTTTTACGCCTACTCTGTGGTGCGGTACCAGTGGCGTTTGTATTCATAGTTTTTTGTACTACTTGACTGTATAGTTTTTTTCCTTGTTCCTGTTCTAGGAAACTAACCTTTTCTGATAGCAATTTATTATTTTCTCCTAAAAGCCTATTGTGTTCTTGGCATTCCTGCAGTAGCTTAATCAAATATTCATTTTCAAGATTTACGTGTGTGTACTGGGCAAATAATTCGTCGTACGAACCATATTCCGTCGACAGCTTTTCCACTTGTAGATGTTTACAGACCGCTTCTTTGCGGCTTGCAGATACACTTATACAAGATTGATGGAAATATTCATGGCATTTTCCACACTGAACACTTTCCACAACTTTTCTTGCACAATGGGAACATTTTTGATCATTTTTCTTCCTATTTTTATCGGAACGTAAATCCGTATCGTCTTCACTCGTCGCCATCACGACTATCAATGAGAGAATAATTGACAAATAAGTGTGATTATATGTCAATTTCCAGTTCACTTTTGATGCAAATTAATTCTGGAATACACAGAGTGATCATAATTAATTTTCCAACATCAACTACAAATATTGGTCAAAAACATCCTCATTTCAGATGGCACACCTGGTATTTCTATATATCGTTGAACGTAAAAGTTAATTTCGAAACTATCTTCACAAGGTTTTCGTACACCTAAACCTGATAGTTTCTCGGCAATTTTCGACCACTACTTGTAGTTGATGTTTGAAAGTTAATTATGATCACTCTGTATATTCCAGAGTTCTGTTTTCTGTATAGGAGTATACAATATGTCAACTCGTAAAAATAATGTCTGTATTGCTGGAGTAACTGGTTTCTGCATTAATTTCTGTTAAAAAATCTCTATATTTTCCATTTTTCGCCATTTACGAGAAAATTGCAAAAAATGTTGCTTCTAAGGTTTAAAGTGATCTGAAGAATCTCATCATAATTTGAGCTTGCCATTTCATTTTTTAGGTCAAATACAGGGTATAAATGTAACTTTGGTCTTTGCTTTCGAACACCCTGTTTATATGAAAATAATATTGAATTGTGCCTTTAAACACCCTACACACATCACGAAATAATATTCTCAAAATATCTGTATTTATTCCTTGAAAACAAGCTCCGCGTCTGTGGTGGGCCACCCGGTATAATGTCGTCATAAATTATGCAGTGTTTCTGATTTTCTTCGATATCTCGAAAAATTCAAAATTTTCAACCTCTTGGCAAGATTCATTTCCTTATGCTTAATAGAGAACCTAACAGCGTCATCTGTAATCATCCGGTCATATCAAACCTAGCAACAACCGATCCATTCAGCAGTAATTGAGACGACTCGACCAACCACGTCAAATTCCCTCGCTTGACAAGACTGAACTGCTTCGTAGCGATGATATATTAATAAATTCATGAATAGTGCTATCATAATATACCAAATGAGACGTCTCGAAGGTATGTATGTTCGGTTATTTGTCAATGACATGCAGTATTTCATTAAAGACAAAGCGGAGTTAAGGATCTCCATGGCCGGCTAAGAATGCGAGGAATCCCGCCAACCGATAGCCGTCGATATACCGGCGAGCTACCATGAGACAAAGTTGTAAAACAGCGATCTTTAATTAGATTTATTGGGGATTTGTGATTACCGACAGGCAAATTGGGTAAAACGCTGATGATTGCTACGAACGAATTCCTTTTGAGTAGGAATTTGACTGGAGTTAATCAACGGATAGGGTTAATTGAATTTACGGGGAAGAATTCGCAAAAAAACGAGGTACTGGGATGACTGGAATGACAGTATTCGTTTCGAATTTAAATTTATAGCTTTTTTTTTTTTTTAATTTAATGCTTGTGGCTTTTACTTGATGCAAATCCATATTAACTCAATGAAAAATTATATACGATTTACACTTATTTATTCAATATTGTGACGCGTTTCGTCGACACAGCGACTTCATCAGACTACATCATACTAAATTCTTAACAAGTTATTATCTCCCTATACCTAGATGTCATGGACACAGAATCATTTAAAACTAATTACATGAGAAACTTATTTAAAACAAATTACATAATAGACTTATTTAAAACTAAATACATGAGATTTCACTGCTGGATTCTTTGTACACATTAACAATAATTCATTCCTAAGCTTTTATAAATTGATTCTCTATTTGAATAGATTGAGTAAAGGTGAAAAATTTAGATCTAATTGTTCATTAACTAAATTACCTGTATGTTTTTCCCTATTTATTTCGACCATTTCCTAGTAATTGAGTTGCGCACCTTTATTCAAATTGTGTAGAATTTTGAAATCCGGGTTAAACTTATGTCCTTCTGCTAATAAAGCATTCGAATAATTTGAATTGATTTTGTTATTTTTGTAGCTGTGATGATGTTCCTTTATTCTTATGCCAAAATTTCTACCAGTTTTTCCTATATATGATTTGTCACAACTCCCGCAATTTAATTGATAAACACCGGATTTATCTTCTTTATCAATTTGTTTATCAATTAAATTGCGGGAGTTGTGACAAATCATATACAGGGTGATTTTTTTAAGTGTTTCATTAGAAGTTTTCGAGGAAGGAATTGTAATGCAGATTCAAGATTTTGGATTTTCGTTTTAGAGTACATGAAATTTAATTGTAAAATATTTTCAAGTGGAATCTACTTCCGGTTTCACCGGAAACGAATGTAACTTCGCTATTTCAAATGCAACACCCTGTATATTTTTACGTATTCGAATTCTTCGTTTAATTTTACACTGATTTGATGTATGATATGTGCAACCATTCAAGCGGTTTTTGAATTATAGCCTGATTATCAAATTTTTCGAAAAAAAGGTTGTCACAGATTAGTGTCCATATCTTAAAAATCCCTCATTACAAGAATTTCTTTTTGCGAAAGTGGAACAAAAGAAAGTACGCTGATACTGTTTCTTGTATAACTTATGAGGAAATATTATACAGGGTGTCTGAAAAAGGGCCCCAAAGTGAGCCTCAATAAAACTATGAAATCTCACTTTTTTCAAATGGCAACCCTATAATTTTGTAATTCCAATCGATTGCTCATCAAAAACCAGTTATGGTGTCCCGAACATTTCATGCCTCTAAAATCAGTATTTTTGCCGTTATTCAATAAAATTAGAATTTCACGATTAAAGACAGGTTTCGCACAGTTTGTAAGCTTGCATTTTTGAAGTAGGCTATTTTAGGAACTGTCATTCTTACTTTTTCTTACAGATCAAGCACTAAGCAAAGTATGCAATAATAATTTCACTGGAATGATATATCAAGGGTATGTTCTTTATTTGCGGCAAATGTAACAAATTCCTAGAAAAGGTAATTAGAAATTCAACGAACGAAATTCACATTTACTGACTTTAACGAAATCAAAGTTCAGGAGGTATCAAATCAATTTTCTCCGTACTGGAAGCCTTAACCCTAAACGGACTCGAGTGAATACAGTAATAGATAATGAATGATCTCTTAGTTTAAAACTATCACAAAAATTTTATTCACAACAAGAAACTAATACTACAATAAATTTTCAAAATATTGGCCGCCTACTGCCATACATTCATCAATTCTTCTACGAACTCCATCTGATGTAGCTTTTCTTATTTGTTCAGGTGGTAATTCCCTTAATGCACCCCTCACCCTCGCTTCAAGTTCTTCCTTTGAGTCGATGTTATTTTTGTAGACCTCTGATTTTATAGTACCCCATAAATAAAAATCAAGGGGTGTTAGGTCTGGAGAACGAGGGGGCCACTCTAATGGATCATTTAGTCTGATCCACCTCTCTCCGAACATTGCGTTCAGTTCGGTAGTGACAGGTCTCGTGCAATGTGCCGGTGCTCCGTCTAATTGGTACCAGCAATGGAACATCACATTAAGAGGTAATTCTTCCAAAAAAGGGGAAACCACCGACCTTAAGATTTCCAGATACCTTTGTCCGGTTAAATTCTCATCATAAATATGATAACATAGTTTATCATCCATCAACATGCAAAAGACATTGAAACCAAACCTATGTTGATGGTTTTTCTCATGAATCAAATGTTAATTTGTATCATTTGCCGCAAATAAAGAACATACTCTTGATATATCATTCCAGTGAAATTATCATTGCATGTTTTGCTTAGTGCTTGATCTGTAAGAAAAAGTAAGAATGAAAGTTCCTATCATAGCCTACTTCAAAAATGCAAGCTTACAAACTGTGCAAAACCTGTCTTTAATCGTGTAATTCGAATTTTATTGAATAACGGCAAAAATACTGATTTTAGAGGCATGAAATGTTCGGGACACCATAACTGGTTTTTGACGAGCAATCGATTGGAATTACAAAATTATAGGGTTGCCATTTGAAAAAAGTGAGATTTCATAGTGTTATTGAGGCTCACTTTGGGGCCCTTTTTCAGACACCCTGTATAATATTTCCTCATAAGTTATACAAGAAACAGTATCAGCGTACTTTCTTTTGTTCCACTTTCGCAAAAATAAATTCTTGTAATGAGGGATTTTTAAGATATGGACACTAATTTGTGACAACCTTTTTTTCGAAAAATCTGATAATCAGGCTATAATTCAAAAACCGCTTGAATGGTTGCACATAGCATACATCAAATCAGTGTAGAATCGAACGAAGAATTCGAATACGTAAAAATATACAGGGTGTTGCATTTGAAATAGCGAAGTTACATTCGTTTCCGGTGAAACCGGAAGTAGATTCCTCTTGAAAATATTTTACAATTAAAGTTCATGTACTCTAAAACGAAAATCCGAAATCTTGAATCTGTATTACATTTCCTTCCTCGAAAACGTCTAATGAAACACTTAAAAAAATCACCCTGTATAGGAAAAACTGGTAGAAATTTTGGCATAAGAATAAAGGAACATGATCACAGCTACAAAAATAACAGAATCAATTCAAATTATTCGAATCATTTATTACCAGAAGGACATAAGTTTAACCCGGATTTCAAAATTCTACACAATTTGAATAAAGGTGCGCAACTCAATTACTGGGAAATAGTCGAAATGAATAGGGAAAAACATACGGGTAATTTAGTTAATGAAAAATTAGATCTAAATTTTTCACCGTTACTCAATCTATTCAAAATAGCGCCAAGAATATCGTCTTGGGCATGGCACGTAAAAAGTGTTGCGGTTCCAGCTATACAACACTCCTATTCTTCTCTTATTCTGAGGGTCTGTTCCCAGGAATAGCAACGCAACATTCGGAAGTAATTGCACAAGTGCATCAAAATTACCGATAATTTTGCATGACAGCATGTTGTCAAAAAACTGCATGAGTTTATTTTCATTTTTTGGGAAAGAGCCCGACACCGAAGGTGGAGGGCTCTTTCTCCAAAAATGAAAATGACCGAATGCAGTTTTTCAATGACAATACGCTGGAATGCGAAATTATCCGGTTCATTTTGATGCACGAGTGTAATTCGGGGAAATATTTCCCGAATGAACAGTTAACTTGTCAAACTGACGTTACCAATCAATGAATTTCTACCTCGTTATCAACATATTATATTAGGTAACTGAAAAATGAAGAGATCCAATGTATTTTATTCCTATAATATGAAAGCATGCGTAAAAATATATGGAAACTTTATTTATTTAGAACGAAATATTATTTATTTGGAAACGAAATCAAAAGTTGCAGGAGCTGCAGTTAAAAACACAATTATTATAAGTGTTCTGATTAGACAATGCTGCTATCGGAGCATTAACAGCAGAAGAGGATGTTTGGGAAAGCTGTGCCTGTAGTACATCATTAGCACGCATTCTTCTGACGATTTCTTCATGGTGATCTTCATCCATTTGAAGATATGGTGTTATTGATTTGAAATTTGTGTGACCTGTGATTTTTATGAGTTGTTGCTCCCCCACCCCATTTTTTGCGAGATTGGAAACAGCCGTAGCTCGTAACGAATGATTTGTTATCTTGATGTTTTCCGTATTCAAACCAGAAGCTTTGGCTTGTACAACAGTCCATTTGCTCACTGTATTTCGTCCAGCAGGAATGTCTTTGTACCATTTTCTATTCAACTTCCAAGCGGGATTTACAGTGGAAAGAGTCGTTTCGTTTTTATTTCAACCCGCTTTTCTAGGAATTTTTGGTACAGTCGGATCGGACACATATCAGCATTAATATTATTCTTTACTAGCCATTTTGATGAAGCGCATGGTTTTTCCCCTCCTTGGGTCGTCTTAGTAAATACGGGATCGTAAATAATTCTTCCTGTCTTTTCACCAACGTTATTTTCTTCTTCTTTGAAGTACGAAATTAGGCACTTGTGGCCTTCTCCACCACGCCAAGCTAATTCAAAAGCAAAAACAAAAAATAATTTCTTCTGCAAACCATCCGGGGTGTTTTCGTCGCAAACACGAACCATATTTTGGAATTCATCGTACCTTAGAAAAACTGCACTTTCCTTCCTCTTCTGTGGATCTCTTTGCAGTTGTTTTCTCTTGGCATTTTTCGCGTCTCTGGCTGCTTTGAATTCAATATTAGTGAAAGGATTGAATTGGATATTGAATTCGGTGAAATATTTTTCCATTAGTAATTTAGCGGTTACGTTCCAAATCGTTTTAACAGTATATTCCTTGTACTCATCGCCATTTTGCTTACGCATATTAAATGCCCAGTCTGTTAATATTTTTGCCAAAACATCAATTGGTGTTCTTCCATCCAAAATATAATTTTTCTCTTCACAGAAGCCCATAAACTGACGCCACACGTATTTTCTATTATTTTTTGTATTGATTGGTTCTATTTCCGAAACTTCTTCTTCAATAGCTTGTAAGGAAGCAAAACCAAAACGAGACATTTTTAATAACGTCTTCGACATTGCTTGTCAAACTGACATACAATGGAATCGCGTTTGAACTGATCCATAGATATCTGTGTACAAGACAATTATCAGTTTCTACAAGATAATTATCGCTTTCTACATAGATAATTATCGCTGTAATCATGCGGTAATTGCACTTCAATCACAGGGGATTTTTGACAGGAAGGAAATATTCGCTGTAATCATGCGGTAATTGCACTTCAATCACAGGGGATTTTTGACAGGAGGGAAATATTCATTTTAATTCAATGTTACCGGCTATAGGAACATATCACTTTTTGGCGCTCTTGTTCCTCGGAACAGAGTGCTTATCAATTTGCCCAAATGTCTGTAATTTTCGAATTTTTGGCTGAAAATGGTCCGGCCATCCGGCCGTCCGTCCGACCGTACGTCCGTCCGCCCGACCGTTAACACGATAACTCTCGAACGAAATGAGCTAGACAATTGAAATTTTCACAGTAGGTTTGGGACAATAATATCTCGGTTATGTTAGGCAAAATCGGTCTAATAGTTTCGGAAAAACGAAAAAAAAAATTTTTTTTTACATTACAACTTTTCAATTCAAATTATTTCAATATGCAGTTTCATCATTGTTATCATTTTCAACTCTAACAAGCTAATACTTTCCGAGATATGGTGTTTCAAAGTTTCAATAATACATCGTAAGTTCTATGTATTCACAGAATGTGAACACAGGATCTGTCTGTGTTCACTGTTCATAAATGTCAACTTTTCTAGCTATTAGAGATTGTCAATTCGTATGTTGAAAATACTTTCTCTTCGAAAATAAGTATCCGGTTCTTGAATTTGTGAATATATACAAGACTGTTTTGAAACCGAAAATAATATTGACTGATTACATATTGAATAATTCATGTATACATTTTAGGGATGATGTTTCAGAAGATTTAGAATTGGATCATTTTAATGATGTAGTTTATGGAGGCAATAGGAAAGAAGAACATAATGGAATCATCAAAAGAAATTACTGTTGGTTGGCCACTGAGGTTAATATTACCTTTTACTTCCTCAAGTAGTAAGATATGTTCCTATATACAGTATGTTCATACTGTTGCTAGCAAAAAAATACTGATATATGGATCGACATTTGTGTAACAAACATTTTTTCTTGAGATAAGGTTCATAATATAGAAAAGAATGTGTTAGTGGTATGAACTATTAAATTTTTAATTATGAAATGAAAAGAGGATAGTATTTTATGAATATATTTTGAACTATTAAGATAATTTGTTCGTTATCCACTACCTACTCAAATATCAGGAATGAATGGACAATCTGCTATGATTGTCTCCAGCCTTGCTCTAGACATTTCGATGATACTTTCCTTAGGTATTTCGAGTTGTGAAAACTATGCACCGAGTGTAAGTTGCAACAACCCATTCCACGAGGTTGAATCATTGCAGATTGCTCACTTAATCTTGATGAATAAATTTAATGACAATTTTTGAAGCATTAAAGCATTGTAGATTGTCCTTTTTTAAAGATAATTTTTGAAGCATTTTTTTAAACGACACTTTTTTAAAATTTAATTTCTTTCATGATGCAGTTCTATCATAGGAATCCATTGATATAATTCCCAACTCTGAGAAACCAATACTTTCGAAGATATAATTTGTGTGTTCGAACAAGAGCGCCAAAAAGCTCCTGTCCATAGGACTTGAACCAACTTTTATATTCCAATTCTCTTCGCATTCAACTTTTCAGCAGGTGAAATCTTGATTCGTATCTAACAAAATCTGTAATTCAACACATCGAAAAATGGTCCCAAACGTACAACAAACTCTTCCTGTCGCAGCTTCGAGCTACGAAAGTTGACAGATTCATTTGGGGTGAATCACACACGTTAGTTAAAACCGAACATGTGTATTTCTGTTTGGACGGTTTTGTTTCACCGTTTTTTCGACGACTCGATGCATTTTTAAATTGCCGTCTGCATGAAACTGATTGAATTTTCGCGCACTCGCCTCCGGCCGGAATTCCATTCATCCAGTTTGACGGATGAAAAACGTCGAATGAAAACTATCGACCTCTGTGCGGGCAGTTAGGTGGAGAAATCACAAAAAAAATGGGAATGGATGTACAGTTTTGACGATTAGTTTCAACAGAACGTCTAGGCTATTGAAAGGCGCTGGTTACTCATTTCGGTTTATTTCCTGGTGCGAGATTCGTCTGGGGAAGCCAGTTCTTTTTTTCGACAATTTAGTTTGAGCGCTCTTGCATATCATTTCACCCTTTTTTTGTCGGATGAATGAATGAATTCTGAAAAAGTTCGAAAGTATTTATTTGAGATTCCATCATTTATGATGGGGTAATAGTAAATTGTATAATTAGTGGGAAAAGCATAATATTCCCAAACGTCTGTGATAATTACCAGACGAGTAGCGTAGCAACGAGTCTGGTAACACAGGAGTTTGGGAATATGCTTTTTCCACGAATTATACATACTATTTTTTCGTCGATCGTTGATTTATATTTAAGAAATTAATTTAAAAATATTTCATTCAAGATGTAATCAAGTAAGTTTGAATAGGTTTCTCTATGTTCAAATTGAAATATAGAAGTGGTTACCACGGAAATTACTTTGTTATGACAAAAGTAAAATAATTTTCAAGCTGGATTTGTTTGATTCGTTATATTTTATAAGGAATTAAAATAGAAATAATAAATATCGACACTGATAGTGATTTATTGTTAACTTGCACGCCTCCTGAACTAGTAGAAGCCGCGAACGCGGCTTCACTTTATTTACTTCCGGCGGAATCCAGAGAGAAGTATGAACTTGCGTACCAATGCCCCATGGATTTTTGCAGAAAAAACAACAGTGTATCCTTTCCTGAGAACGTACTGTACCTGAATTGGTGAATTGGCTAAAACAATGAAATCTTCGACGTTGTGGGCACATTATTCAATGCTTCGATCAACTTTGTCTGTTAAAAATAATATTAATATTGCCCAGTATCAAAAACTGAGAGCATTTTTATCGACGAAAGTAAGTAGATATAGATAAAATAGTGTTACCTACTTAAAATGCATAAAATACGAAATATACAATTTTTGATTAAAATAATATAAAAATCAAAACTATACTTTGATTCATTTTATTGTAGTAATCCATTTGTAACATTACCGCACGCTACAGCAGTGCGGTAAGAATATTACAGCACTGTTATTTACTAATTGCTTAGCAACTGCCCACTATTCTGGAATGTTGAGCTTTGCGCATAGAAAACAGGTCAAAATAGTGTCACTTTTCCCACGATCGAAGAAAAACATTATTCTATGCTGTTCCGTTTGTTGGACGAAATTTCTCTGAGGGGTAGATTGAAACCATTGTTAAGGGCTATTTATTTAATAATGTTCAATTCTTTCAAAAACACTCTGAGGGTTCATGAGTATTTTTAGTAACCTATCGATTAAACTATTAAAGGCCGACATTATTTTTCAGTTGAAGGTTTCTTGTATGGGGAAATCTATGTGGGTAGGTTTGTTCGATTGACTTGGTATGAGGAGTGAATAGACAATGGAATATGCGCGTAAAAGCTTCTGTCTTCACTACAGCGCTTTTCTCGACATTTTTGTGGTGAGAGCGATTCGGTACCTGGGTCGAACCGGGTTTGTCATCGCACGACTCAGACCAGAGATATCTACACATTTGTAATAATGGATTCATGAACTCGAACCTCAAATTTCTAATTCCCGGTATCCTATCAACTTTCCCGGTAATTCCAGGTATCCGAAACAGTGAGAATAACTTTCCCTCCGTCAAGGTCCATGAACCCATTGGCAGGTAGTATGAAGGGAGGATCAACGGAGAAGGGTGGTCAGTAACAATTTGGGTTAGTTACCTTTTGTAACCCAAACAGGTATCCTCGAAATAAAATTATGTTTTCGTTTTCGTCAAGTGTTTCAATATTCCCCGTAAAAAAAGTCACCCAAATTTTCAATTAGGGTTGGATTGAAACCATTGTAAATGGCTATTTGTTTAGTTTTGATTAATTCTTTCGAAATATTCTGGGGGTTCAAGAGTATTTTTAGTAATCTATGGATTGAACTATTAGATTTCGACTTTTTTTGGTTTAAGGGATGGTTGCAGCTATGGCGATATATGTAAGGGTAGTTTCAAGAAATACGTTGAAATCATGTGAATAATTGATTATTGATATGGTGATGTCCAGAAAATTAATGCTTCCTTCCTTTTCTTCTTCGATGTTAATAGAATATGTGAAGGTATTCAATTGTCTATTGGTACATACACGGAGGAAGCGTCATTCAAGGGCAGAGACAAACCTGGGTTTCATGGTTATTAATAATCATCAGCGAGACTTAGCGCCCTGAATGAACAACCGGAGGAGTTCTAGGAAACTTAATTTCATCAGTTGCGAACTGGTAGCGAAATAATCCCACTAGCGGCACCTATGGAAATCCTTACGACTCCAACTCTCTGCGATGAAGAAACCTTGAGCGATGTTCAGCAACGTTTATTCTTTCCAGACTCCCACTCTTGGAATATCTTGAAATGAACAGATATTATTCTAGAGAGATTCTTTTAAACGAACAAACAGATATTGACCGATCGCCGTTACTGAATATCTTCAATTAAACTGCTCCACAAGAGGTTAGGGATATTATATTAAGTTGTTCTGAGGGGCGAAAAATTTTAAAGACTATATCAAAAACATGATCAACTGCTAATAAAAACTTATTAATTCGATTTTAATGCATATTTTCACCAACTGGTCGTATTTTTTCATGAGTTTGGCAGTTTTTCACATTATTCGTAAGATTTAGCATTTCAATATGCAGTTAGTTTTTTGTCAGTCTCCTAGCGATATCGAACTTAGTAAATTTCACGAGCTTCTTAAGATGCCAAGATGTAAATTAACAAACGCCGGGGCTAATAGGGCTATCGGTATGCTACAGGGTGACCTCACTCAAGTCGCTGTGGCAGAAACATTTCAAGTATCGCAAAGTGTAATATCGCGACTGGAATGGGTTGAATGAGACAAGTTCGGTGCAGGAAAGACATAGGGTTGGTGGACCAAGAAAAACAACACCCGCATAAGACCGTTTTGTTACCATTTCGGCGAGGAGATATCCTCTTTCTTCATGTAGGATGCTGAGAAATCGACTTTTAAATGCCAAAGGTCCTGAAATTTCCATTGAAACCATCCGACGTCGTTTGGGGGAGAAATCTGGCTTCTAGACGTCCATTGAGGGGTGTTCCGTTAACACGTGAGCATAAACGACAAAGATTAGAATGGGCCAGGCAGAATGTTAATCTGAACGTCCAATGGCGTAGTGTACTTTTCACAGATGAATCCAGATACGGTCGATTTTCAGATTCTCGAAGAATAAGGGTATGGACTATGCCGCGTATACCCCGAAATCACCGTTATGTGCAAGAGGTTCATCCATTTCGAGGAGGCTCTGTTATGGTATGGGCTGGGATATGTTACAACGGGCACACAGACCTTCACATTTGTCCTGGCAATATGACTGCTTTACATTATAGGGAACATGTCATTGGCAACGTAGTGCCAAATTTTCATGCTGCCATTGGTGAAGCTTTCTAATTTCTTGAAGTTAACGCAAGACCACATCGTGCAGCAATAGTAGAAAATGCGCGAGACGAGTATGGTATTCCACATTTACCAATACCTCCGCATTCGCCAGACTTAAACTGCCTAGAACATGCATGGGATATGCTACAAAGAAGATTAGATGATCACCAACCTCCACCAGAAACATTGAATGACCTCAAAGCACTACTGCCTCGTTTATGGAATGAAATTCCTCAAGATATGCTCAACACCCTCGTCAACAGTATGCAACGAAGATGTCAGGCGGTCATTGATGCCCGTGGTGGCCATACCTTGTATTGAAGGCATAAAAAGACAAAAAAAACAATAACATGTCCGGAAATAAAAGTCGTTAAATTTGACCCTATTCTGCTAATCACCCTGTATATGTTGCAGACCAAAAAACTTACGTGCATTTATAGTTTTAAACCTAAAACTATATTAAATTACGTTTTCAGCGCAAACAAAGGTTTCAGAATGTCAGTTATTTTAGTTGAAACGATTATCCCTAACTCTTGTGGAGCAGTTTAGTTTGGAAGTGGCAGCGGCAATCTCCAATTTCTTTTTATTACTTCAGCATTTCATGATTTAGTGTCAGTATCCTTATATTGAAACAGAATAATGTAGTAACTGAAGAAGCCACAGTATGGCGAAGCAATTGTCGTTCTCGATACATACATTTGTGTAAATTAAAAACTTGAATCATTGTTCATCCTTATCATTTTATTTGATCTTTTTGATTTTCCAACAACACAAAGATTATTTTTCTCTCATTATTCTTATACGTCTTGCTGCCTCGTCACCCAAGCTCTCCTTCTCAATTTTACACTTAACCCACATTTTTCTTCATTCTCTCTATCTTCAACTCATTCCTATAATGGATATATTTGGTTCATTATCTCAAAGAACTCAAAAAAATGTTTTCGAACTTGTTTGATCTTTCAATAATCTCAGTACATGCTCTGTAAATCGCAACATGTACTGGAAGTGTATACCACACTTCCAATGCGTTCCTCTAGCGAAACCCCATAACGGTCATAGAGAAATCTAAGCGAAGCACGCTCTTAAGACCCGCCGACAATCTCCTACATCATAATCGACGTAGGCAGCCATAACAGAAATATTAGCCAACTATAATTCTCAATTATTTCCCATGCTGTCTCACACAATATACACTTCATCATGCACCACAGAAAGACCCGGTTCCATACAGCTACGACCGTTCGTGGCCAAGGTACCCATTATGCTGTCCTTCGCGGTCATAGAAAAGTTATGTATCTGGCCCGTGTCGCATCTCTGTCTTATTTATGCCGCTCTATGCGTCGCGGACGCCATACTGCCGTCTAGCGGATACGTCTTAATTCAGCGGTGGATCGTGAGGTCTGCAGGTTGTTCTTCAACGGAGTTGATTGTTTTTGAGGGCTCGGTCACGGCTCTTCGGGTACTGCGGACACGATGTCATATCGACGACGTGGTATCTTTGAGGAATTCGTGGGGAGATAAGGTATTATTTACGAGGAGATTATAAGTCTGGAGCAGGGATGCCACAGCTACCGAAATTTCGAACATTTAGCGAATTCACTAGTAACAGAACGAATGGGAAGATTCATCAATCGTGTGAGACATTCCAGTTGGACTTCAACCAAATGAACAATAATTTCTTCGGATTCACTAATTAGATTTTAGACAATATGAATATTGAGAGATAATGAGCCGGGAAATACAAGTGCAAGCAATCATAAAATCACTACTGACAAATACTATGAGAATCGATATGATTAGACTTACCAGTAGAAAACTCGTGGTGGTATTTCGAACCACTTATTTCGCTGAGATTAGAAAACTAACTCGCTAGATCGTACGAGAGAGGTACTTCTTCTTACTAGACTGGCTTAAGTCTGGCATAATCGATCTCTATGCGCAGAGTCAGCAAAATAATGTCAAAACATAGGGCCAATCGTGCATTCCACGTATCATATAATTGCATTGTCGCAAATCAATATAATTATAATTTAAAAGAAAAGAAAAAATACATACACATATTAACAAAATGGGAACATCACACTTTCACTTGGGACCTCCATTACAGTAATTATGGTAATATTGTTCATGTTTAACGAAATTCGACCAGAATTGAATACAGAAGATACAGTATAAATACACTGGCTGACAGAAAAAATTGTAACATTATACCATATTATGGTAGAATGGATGTATCCAAATACAAAAATGAGAAAAAAAAGTTGTGGAACGTAAGGTTTACAATATCTGATGTATATTGAAGAAAGATTTAAGAATTTTTCTTACCCTTACATTTATGAAAAACGAGAATAGAAAGATTGACTTCAAATACTAATTAAATTAAAAATTTTTCTTTGTATCACAGGTCATATCTTCTCTCTTTAAAAACCAGCAGCAATAACCCAACATGGCTGGATCCCATCGACCTTGATAGCGAATATACATTGTGTGGCAACATAGCTTACAACTTAATCAGAGTATTTCAACGCTCAGGGGCGGATCCGCAGAAGTAATGACATTTCCTGAATTTCAGATTTTATAACATTCAGTGAAAAATATATCGAAAACGGTGCGTTTAAGGAGAAATAATGAAGAATAATTTAATTTTCTAAAATGATTTAATCTTCTTGAAATGACTAAAGATAAACTTCATCTGCTTTATTAATGCTAATTTCATTTAGTTTTATGAATCGCCGAGTATATAATTACGAAAATAAGTAGAAAAAATGTGGGAAAGCCCTGTGGACAGGGGATTTGGCGCTCTTGTCAAACTACTTGCGAGTACCTAATTATTTAAACTTTGACTAATCATATTTCTGAAGTATTGGTTGCTCCTAGTTAGGAATGGTATCAATGGATTCTTGTGATAGAACTGCAGCATAAAAGAAAATAATTAAAAACGTAGGTCTATGACTATGGAATAGAATAGAAGAAAAATGATTTTCCAAATTGCCGAAAGAAACGGGTATAGTCATTAATTAGTTCAGAAAATTATCAACAAACATAAAGATAAAAATCTCTTCAGTAACATAAACCTAACGAATGAAATAAAAAAAAGCACTGACGTGAAGTCAGTACTCTTTGGCGCGCCTGTTCACGGTGGCTAATTTGAATTGAATGATTCAAGCTCAGTGGATAGAGCGAGCCGAAGATCTACCCAAAGGATAGTGGACACCATTCACTGTCGGTTCAAAAATTAACAGTGCTGTATCTAAGCTGCCATCAGGATAGAGTAACAAAGTTGGAAAAGAACACAACTGACTCAGAGTCGCACAAGCTCCTAGAAGATTTGGGACGGTCAGGATAATCCTAATTATGTTTATAGAACGCGCGCCAAGGCAGATTGCCTTTTTACACTTTTTCTTTCATTGTTAAGTCAATCTACTGTGGCACGCGTGCTAACGGCCGGCCGGCCGGCCGGCTAGACCGGACGGACAGAATTGAATTTGACGTCGAATTCTTCATCAGGGAGTCGAACCCAATCGTTTGAGACCATTTTCGAAAAATAATTCGAAAAATACAGACATTGTGACAAAATGATAGCACGCTGTTCCTTGCGGAACACGTGCGCAAAAACGGTAAAAGGTTTCCACGCGTTCACGTTCCATCCGAAAACAAACAACAAACTCCAGAAGATTTTTGAAAAGGTTAATATAAAACTAGCTTTCGAAACTTCCACGAAAATTAAACATCAATTAATACATTCGATAAAACTCCGGACATGTTAAAATCGGGTATATATGAAATTGAATGTTTAGATGGCAACAAGTGTTACGTCGGGCGAACAACCAGAAATATTCTCACACGGTAAAAAGATCATACGGAACACATTCGGAACAACAACATCGATAAATCTGCGGTTGCAAATCACGTTTTAACAACTGGCCACTCAATTTCAGAAAATTCCGTCGAATTGCTGAAAAATTCCAATAAAGCGTACTGAAGGATATTTTACTCAATAATAACCTAACCCCTATCAGCAGCCCATTATTCTCACAAATTGGTTTATGACTAAGGGTATAATGTTAACCTGTACTGGAATGTAGAAATTGATTGCCTGCTTTAGTAACGCTTCGTGTTTGAAGATGGAAACTTTGTTTCCGAAACATGTCAGACGGCAAAAAACTGTAGTGGACAAGAGTGTAGTTACTTTTTTAGTGTTCATAATAAGTCCACAGTGAACTCAAATTAGAATATGATACACGGCAGTTACCTAGACCAGATTTTCTTTCAGTCACGATACCCACAACTATACCCTGTCTGTAACCAACACATGACGCAAAATAGCGCCTGAAACCAAACACCCCCTTCAACCTATCTAGTTTTTCGCACAGCAGATTTAACAGCCAATATGAATTGATACGAGGGATGAATTATTATTGGCACACGGACGCGGTACCGGCGACTGTCAAGTATCAGCGTCACCCTTATCGGTGCGCCATCTAGCGGTGACGACGCTTATGACGCGTGGCGATTAGAGCCGATTACGAAACTGGTCGTTAGGACGGTCTTTGTGCTCGGCAAGGGTGATGGATGTTAGTCTTTTGTTTTTCCCGATTCCCGACCATCAAGGGAGGTGGAGATTCGATGATAGATATGGAAGGGCTATTAGCAGCGAGCCGTTTTATTTCTAACGGGTAATTTGGGATGGTTTTAGATATTTAGTCGGCGTAATAATGTCACGATTGATGAGAGACGGTGGGGAAATTGTTGAATGAACTGGAGTTGGTAATGTGGGAATCTATACTCCATTCACTTTTATAAAGTCTCCCGGTTGGCCATGATTTAGGTCTATCACGTTTTTGTAACTAAAACTGAGGCAGATTGGCACTCCTGAAATATCGTCAATGTCAAAACAATTCTCTGAGACGTTGCCAATTTCTACTCTCAACGATCTTAATAATTAAGATCATTATCTTTGAATAATAAAACACTCTTCGCTTTGAAATTGAAAATGACGAGAGCAGTTTTGAAGAAGCAGAGACTGAGTATCAGGAAGAGCTATACAGAACTGAAATCATGAAATCTGCAATGGGAAAACCTCATTCTGTCCTATAACTATATTTTAGGAAGGTTTAACAGTGACTAGGGTTTCGTAGTAAACTACATTGTGGTACTGGTGTATTTCAAGTTGTGCAACAAGGTATTCAAATGTCTTCTGTAGGCTTATTTCTTGCGAATTTCGAAAAGTGGGGAATTCCGTAGGTACGTCTGCTCGTTTAGAAGTTT
This sequence comes from Halyzia sedecimguttata, assembly GCA_937662695.2. Classification (NCBI taxonomy): domain Eukaryota; kingdom Metazoa; phylum Arthropoda; class Insecta; order Coleoptera; family Coccinellidae; genus Halyzia; species Halyzia sedecimguttata. Next base: position 4,627,323 of record OW569414.2, on the reverse strand, counting down.
TCCTTCCAGGTTATTCAGGTGCTTTCATTATTTTTTCGAATGAACTATCACAAAGTAACGGACTACTGTATCCATTACTTTTGGCGCTCTATTTCCTCGGAACTGAGTGCTTATCAATTTGCCCAAATGTCTGTAATTTTCGAATATTTCGATGAAAATGGTCTTAAACGATTTGGTTCGACTCACTGATCAAGAATCCGTGGTCTAAATTCATTCTGTCCGGCCGTCCGGCCAGCCGGCCGTAGGCACGATAACTCTCGAACGGAATGAGCTAGACAGTTGAAATTTTCAGAGTAGGTTTGGGAGATAAATATCTCGGCTAAGTTCGTTACTGGGCAAAATCGGACAGATGGTTTCGGAGTAACAAAAAAAAATTTTTTTTTTACAGAACAAATTCCAAATTAAATTTTTTTCAATAAGCAGTTTTACCATAAGAATCTAATGATATCATTTTTAACTCTAACAAGCTAATACTTTCGGAGATATGATTTTCAATGATAAATCGTATTTCACAGAGTGATATAATTAATCTATGTATGAATTGTCATAATGTCAACTTATTATCCTGAGACATGACATTATCTAATCAATCGAAGAATTATGAGAATAAAGTGTATTCCGAAATGTGAGCGAAGTGAGAAAAATCTCAGTTGTTTGCTCCGAAATTAGTTTTTCTCAGAAAAGTCTTACATTTCGGAACGGAACATGAAGTAAGAGATCTGAGAGTAGTGAGACTGCTTTTCATCCTTAGAAATAAAATGCAAATAGAATATAAATATTGAAAGCATAATTCTGCAGTTCGAGAGAGGAGAAAATTTGGTGAACGTAGATCAGGAAATTTTTGATCGATTACAAGGTAATTTTTCATTATTACTCTTCTTTGATACATGTTTTATGAAAAATCTACTATTTGTAGGTACTTTAAACCTGTTTTGGGCAATTGTCATACGAAACTTGTTGGCGCTCTAGTTCCTCGGAACTGAGTGCTTATCAATTTGCCCAAATGTCTGTAATTTTCGAATTTTTCGATGAAAATGGTCTTAAACGATTTGGTTCGACTCACTGATCAAGAGTCCGAGGTCGAAATCGATTCTGTCCAGCCGCCGGCCGTAGGCACGATAACTCTCGAACGAAAGGAGTTAGCGGATTGAAATTTGCAAGGTGGGTTTGGAGCGTAAATATCTCGGACGAGCTCGTTAATTGGAGAAATCCATCAAGCGGTTTCAGAGTTATGGCCCATTTTAGTAAAAATATTTTTTATGAATATTTCCGAAACCGATCACTCGATCTATCTAAAATTTAGCATCAAATTGTAGAATTATGACCTTCATACGCATGTGAAGTTTTGTATTGACCAGATTACCGTAAAGTGTCAAAAAAAAAATTCAAAATTTAAAAAAAGTTTTCCTACAATAACCGTTGAACGGAATGAGCTAGGTAGTTGAAATTTTCAGAGTAGGTTGGGGAGATAAATATCCCGGTTAAGTTCGTTATTGGGCAAAATTGGCCAGATTTAATTCGATTTCTTCCATGGTGCAGTTCTCATTCTCAGATTGCTCATTTAATCTTGATAAATGAACTATTATTTGAATTGAATTTCCCTTACGATGCAGTTCTATCATAAGAATACATTGATATAATTCCCAACTCTGAGAAACCAATACTTTCGGAGATATAATTTGTCTGTTTGAACTAGAGCGCCAGAAAGCTCCTGTCCACAGGGCTTGTTCATTAAAATTTCAACACTTGATTCTTGATTTCCTTACAAGACAATAGCATAGCTGAATCTTCCAACCAGTTTATATACGTGAAATATTTCCATAGTAACAACAGATGAAACATTTTCTTCAACAGTCGCGAGGTCTTTGGTATTGTTGAATTTACATAATATCCTCTCAAATTCATTATATTTCCCAAGAAAATTCACATTGTGAAAAAAAACGAAATTACTACGACTTCTATGTAGAGAGGACAACGTTGTGGTGTCATTTTCGAATTGAAGACATTATTCACTCCGAAGTGGCACACCGGTTGATATGGTCAATACATAATTCCAATCCTTCAAAAATAAATTTCTACCCAATAAAAACCGGCAATTCATAAAAGGAAATTTCAAAACATAAATAAAGAGATCGAAGATATGATAATTTCTCGAAAATACCAACCGGCGCGGCATTCCGATAATTTGAATAAATCCTTCTTCTATATGGGAAACATCACCAAATAATTTAGTGCTGTTGATATTTTCGGTAACAGAAGAAGCATCTCTTCGTCGGGTAGCTCCCCTGTAGGATCCTTGTCGAAGTTGTAAATAAAAATATCTCAATAGATTCTTGGAGCAGATACATATCGCTAGAAATGGGAGGGTGAATTATCGATGTTTCATCGCGACGTGGCTTAAGGAAATTTATCTGAGGGACCCAATATCCATATCGTGCTGATTGAATACCATTCAAAGAAGCGACTAGATCAGAACATTATTTATTCTTGTTGGACAATAGAAATGTACGTTGCAATTTTATATTGAAGATTATTATTTCTGCTGATTAATTTCACCAATAACTTACTTGCTTAATTGAATGGTTTCTTTCTGGGTTTTCTCTCCCAAACTCTGAAAAATATCTATAAAATAAAAAATGGGTTCAAGCCCTGTGGCCTGTGGACAGGAGCTTTCTGGCGCTCTAGTTCAAACAGACAAATTATATCTCCGAAAGTATTGGTTTCTCTGAGTTGGGAATTATATCAATGTATACATATGATAGAGCTGCATCATAAAGGAAATTCAATTCAAATAATAGTTTATTTATCAAGATTAAATGAGCAATCATGAGAATGAGAACTGCACCATGGAAGAAATCGAATTAAATCTGGCCAATTTTGCCCAATAACGAATTCAACCGAGATATTCATCTCCCTAACCTACTCTGAAAATTTCAACTACCTAGCTCATTCCGTTCGAGAGCTATTGTGGAAAAACTTTTTTTAAATTTTCAAATTTTTTTTTTTACACTTTGCGGTAATCTGGTCAATACAAAACGTCACATGCGTATAAAGGTCATGATTCTACAATTTGATGCTAAATTTCAGATAGATCGAACGAACTTGTCCGAGATATTTACGCTCCAAAACCACCTTGCAATTTTCAATCCGCTAACTCCTTTCGTTCGAGAGTTATCGTGCCTACGGCCGGTCGGACAGAATCGATTTCGCACTCGGATTCTTGATCAGTGAGTCGAACCAAATCGTTTGAGACCATTTTCAGCCAAAAATTCCAAAATTACAGACACTTGGGCAAATTGATAAGCACTCTGTTCCGAGGAACTAGAGCGCCAAAAAAACAAGTTTCGTATGACAATTGCCCAAAACAGGTTTAAAGTACCTACAAATAGTAGGTATTCCATAAAACATGTATGAAAGAAGATGAGTAAAAATATGGAAGAAGATGAGTAATAAATAAAAAATTACCTTGTAATCGATGAAAAATTTCCTGATCTAAGTTCACCAAATTTTCTCCTCTCTCGAACTACAGAATTATGCTTTCAATATTTACGTAATATTTTCAAACATTTACGGGTGAGGTCCCCGTTGCATCGCTAAAATACGAGTATTTCAACCCCAATATTTTTGAAGTTACCATATTCCCTTCTGTCAAGTTGACATTATGACAATTCATACATAGAATAATTATATCAATGTGTGAGATACGATTTACATTGAAATTTTGAAGAATCATATCTCCGAAAATATTAGCTTGTTAGAGTTAAAAATGATATGAATGGATTCTTATGATAAAACTGCTTATTAAAAAAAAATTAATTTGGAATTTGTTTCGTAAAAAAAAAATTTTTTTTTGTTACTCCGAAACCATCTGTCCGATTTTACCCTGTTTTGTCTGAAAATTTCAACTCTCTAGCTCATTCCGTTCGAGAGTTATCGTGCCTACGGCCGGCCGGACAGAATGAATTTCGACCACGGATTCTTGATCAGTGAGTCGAACCAAATCGTTTAAGACCATTTTCATCGAAATATTCGAAAATTACAGACATTTGGGCAAATTGATAAGCACTCAGTTCCGAGGAACTAGAGCGCCAAAAATTAATTATTTTGTGATTTGCTTCTGCGTAAGAAACACAAGATATTTGTTAGAAGCAATCAATTGAACAATTTTGCCTAACAAATAACAACGAAACAATATCAACGAAGAAACAACTATATCGTAACGTTTCGGAGTCTATTTCAGACTCCTTCTTCAGATTTTTTCGTTAAGCGTCTGAAGAAGGAGTCTGATATAGACTCCGAAACGTTACGATATAGTTGTTTCTTCGTTGATGTTGTTTCGTTGTTATTCGTTAGGCAACATTGTTCAATTGATTGCTTCTGACAAATATCTTGTGTTTCTTACGCAGAAGCAAATCACAAAATAATTAATTTTTTATTTTATAGATATGTTTCAGAGTAGGGAGAGAAAACCCAGAAAGAAACCATTCAATGATGAATAAACCTCCCACAGTATCCTTTAATGATTACTTGCTTAAGTATCACACTATAATAATTTTTGTTGACTTAGCTGAAGAATTTGATTTGTGGTAGAAAGGCTCTACTAAAAGATACGATTAAATGCACGAAGTGTGAAAAGATATTCCATGAATATTGTATCAAGTAAACATTAAAGGATACTGTGGGAGGTATACTCATTATTCAACGGTTTTTTTTTTTTTTTTGGGTTTTCTCTCCCAAACTCTGAAAAATATATATAAAATAAAAATTAATTATTTTGTCATTTACTTCTGCGTAAGAAACACAGGATATTTGTCAGAAGCAATCAATTGAACAATGTTGCCTAACAAACAACAACGAAACAACATCAACGAAGAAACAAGCGTCTGAAGAAGGAGTCTGATATAGACTCCGATACGTTACGATATAGTTGTTTCTTCGTTGATGTTGTTTAGTTGTTGTTTGTTAGGCAACATTGTTCAATTGATTATTCTGACAAATATCCTGTGTTTCTTACGCAGAAGCAAATCACAAAATAATTAATTTTTATTTTATAGATATTTTTCAGAGTTTGGGAGAGAAAACCCATAAAAAAAAAACCGTTGAATATTGTATCACTTAAAATAAATGCTTTGTTTGAGCACGGTAAGGGAGAATTCCTTTGTTGTGTGTTACAAGGAGTTCCATGATGCTTCGAAAGGTAGATACCAAATTCTGTTGGCGACACCTTCATGATAGCATATTTTAAAATGAGAGTAAAATTACTCCTTCAGCTTGTGAGTGAAAAGGAGAAAAGTATTGTTTCAAGAAATTATTCCGCACACCTGTTGAAATGTGCAATATCAATCCTATGTTCATGAAATTGAACAAGGTATGGAAAGGATAATGAACAGAAAATGTAATTGGATATGCCACAAGGGTCGGGTTTTGGACCTGTATTGATTCTTATTTCTCATAAGTAATAGGGACACACGGCGAAATTTTTGTCAATTTTAACCATCACCAAATATTGCCTCGTGACAAAGTGATTTAGTCGGAAATACTCCAGCTTTTAGAGATGTGTTTGAATCGAAATTGATTTAGTTTCAACGAAAATTTCCCTCGTACATAGAACTTCTCATCACAAGAATGCAATTATCGAAAAATTACAGCGGTAATTGCACTGCAGAGCGATAATTGCATGGCGAACACATCTCGTCGCCTTGACAATACAAATAGATAAACTTCAAAGTGTCAAAAAATTGAATTCTCAGTTCATTTGATCGGGGAAAATATAATTACAAAGGGGGAAACGCCTGTGGTCAGGAGCTTGGACGAATTCATAGCCCAGTAATGGGTTCACCAAATAACTCCTTTTTTTTTTAATGCAATAAAAAAAAACTACTGAATATTTTCTCGAATTTATTTTTTTATTTGAAAGTACAATCCTTCCAGTTAATAATGGAAAATAATTTCATTCAAATGGCTGCCTCGGCTGGCCATGCAGTAGCCTACACGATCGGTCCAATTTTTGAGCACATTATCGATTGTGTGCAGCTGTATTTCACCAATGGCTTCACGAATATTATCCTTCAAAGCGTCCATTGTCTCTGGCTTGTCGGCGTAACACTTATCTTTGACGGCACCCCACAAATAATAGTCCAACGGTGTCAAATCGCAGCTCCGAGGTGGCCAAACGACATCAGCTCTGCGGCTGATAATGCGATCTTCAAAAACAGGGTGCAAAACATCGAGTGTAGCTTCGGCTGTGTGGCACGTAGCGCCGTCCTGTTGAAACCAAATGTTGCCAATATCCTCCTCTTCAATTCTTGTGAACAAAAATTCGTTCAACATGGCCCGATAACGTTCGCCATTGAATGTAACGGCCACTCCTTGCTCATTTTCAAAGAAAAATGGCCCAATTATGCCTCTGGACCAAAATCCGCACCAAACAGTAACTCGTTTTGGGTGTATCGGCTTTTCAATGTATGCGTGCGGGTTTTCTGTGCCCCAAATGCGACAATTCTGCTTGTTTACATACTCGCCATGATCAAAATGAGCTTCATCTGAAAAGATGATTTTTTTGGCAAAATCGGCATCTTCTGTAAGTCGATCGCATGCCCACTTAGCGAAGCGAAAAAGCATTGAATGGTCAGTTGGCTTCAATTCCTGAACCAATTGGACTTTGTATGGCGTCATACCAAGGTCTTTATGCAAAATTCGTCTCAATGATGTCTCCGAAATGTTTAATTATTGAGAACGACGGTGAATTGATGTTGATGGCGCTTCACGGACACTTTCTGCCACACCAACAATATTCTCGGGTGTACGCACTGATTTTGGTTTTTCACGCTTTGGTTTATCGATGAGGATGCCAGTTTCTTTCACAAGATAACGAACATACGGAGCTGACGGTGCTTCTCTTCTTCCAAAATCCGTACGCAATTTTCGCACGCATTCTGCAACATTACCATGATTTTCAAAGTAATGTCGCAATATTTCCCAGCGTTGTTCAAGAGTATACACAACCATATTCGTTCAGCGGACGGATAACACTAATTATCTGTCAAAGCAGACATAAGCTAAGTGTTACCATTCACGAAATAAGCACTAATTGAAAAAGAAAAATGGGTTCAAGCCCTGTGGACAGGAGCTTTCTGGCGCTCTAGTTCAAACAGACAAATTATATCTGATATTGGTTTCTCATAAGAAGAATAAGAATTATATCAATGTATTCATATGATAGAACTGCATCAAAAAGGAAATTCAATTCAAATAATAGTTTATTTATGAAGATTAAATGAGCAATCATGAGAATGAGAACTGAACCACATTTTCAAATATTTTTTTTGATACTTTGCGGTAATCCGGTCAATACAAAACTTCACGTGCGTATAAGGGTCATGATTCTTCAATTTGGCGCTAAATTTCAGATAGATCGAGTGATCGGTTTCGGAAATATTCAAAAAAAATATTTTTACTAAAATCGGCCATAACTCCGAAACCCCTTGATGGTTTCCGCCCATTAACGAACTTGTCCGAGATATTTACGTTCCAAAACCATCTTGCAATTTTCAATCCGCTAACTCCTTTCGTTCGAGAGTTATCGTGCCTACGGCCGGTCGGCCGGCCGGACAGAATCGATTTCGCACTCGGATTCTTGATCAGTGAGTCGAACCAAATCATTTGAGACCATTTTCAGCCAAAAATTCCAAAATTACAGACACTTGGGCAAATTGATAAACAATCTGTTCCGAGGAACTAGAGCGCCAAAAAAACAAGTTTCGTATGACAATTGCCCAAAACAGGTTTAAAGTACCTACAAATAGTAGGTATTCCCTAAAACATGTATAAAATAATAAATTACCTTGTAATCGATCAAAAATTTCCTGATCTATGTTCACAAAATTTTCTCCTCTCTCGAACTTTGGAATTATGCTTTCAATATTTGCGTAATATTTTCAAACATTTTCGGGTGAGGTCCCCGTTGCATCGCTAAAATACGAGTATTTCAACCCCAATATTCTTGAAGTTACAATATTCCCTTCTGTCAAGTTGACTTTATGGCAATTCATACATAGAATATACATAGAATAATTATATCAATCTGTGAAATACGATTTACATTGAAAAATTTGAAAAATCATATCTCCGAAAGTATTAGCTTGTTAGAGTTAAAAATGATATGAATGGATTCTTATGATAAAACTCCTTATTAAAAAAAATTTAATTTGGAATTTGTTTCGTAAAAAAAAAATTTTTTTTTATTACTCCGAAACCTTCTGTCCGATTTTGCCCAGTAACGAACTTAGCCGAGATATTCATCCCCCAAACCTACTCTGAAAATTTCAACTCTCTAGCTCATTCCGTTCGAGAGTTATCGTGCCTACGGTCGGACGGCCGGCCGGCCGGACCGGCCCTCAGAATGAATTTCGACCACGGATTCTTGATCAGTGAGTCGAACCAAATCGTTTAAGACCATTTTCATCGAAATATTCGAAAATTACAGACATTTGGACAAATTGATAAGCACTCAGTTCCGAGGAACTAGAGCGCCAAAAACGTTAGATGGCGGACCCTTTAAAACAAATAACAATTCCGCCGCACAATTCCAATAGTTCATTATTTCAGAAAATAGTAAACCAAAACGAATTCAAAATTTACGACGACCCCAAATCGCGTAGGGTCGGGATAGGGGAAAGATAATTATTAGATAAACGGTGCGACAGAGCTATTGGAATTTTCGCCTGTGTGAATCTTGCCCCTGTTATCTCCCTGGCAATTTACCATTTCTGTATTCTGATTATGGCCCTATATAATGACTGCACCATTGTTGGAGGCGGCCATTTTAATTTCTAGTAAAAACAACATGGCGCTCTTGCCGAGCAATTAAAACAGATGATAGGCGATAACGGCGTTAATTAATTCAGCCTTTCTCTGTCGGGGACTAATGTGCAAATTAAACTGTTACACAGCTCAGGGCCTGTTCACAATTACCAGCTCGCTGGCGGATTCCTGTGCTGTAACTGGAGTTCTCTGATTCCTTTTCTCTTCCGTATTCGGATGGTTCAGAACGGAATTAAAACTTGGATCTTCGACAATGCTAAGTACATGGCCTGAGAAGTTAATGGTTTATTAGAGGAATGTTGCTGCAAATTTTACAGCAAAGATATTTCTCCCTCAAAAACCTTGGAAGCAGAGATTTTTTTTTAACACCTTTACTGAAATTTACAATCTACTATTCGTAAGTAAGAAATAAATGTGTTCATAAATTAACTGACATGAAGAAGTTATTAAACAATATTGATTCTTCTGTACAATAATTTAATTGAAGTCAATTGGCCAAGATCTCTGTAGGTAGTCTTCTTTTGCTGAAGGGGTTTTGTGCCAGTTGATCTATGAGGTTATTGTCATGTCTTTCAAGATTTTGACGGTATTTTGTTGTACAGGGTGATTCACTTATCTTGGTAACCCCAATTTCCTCGAAAACGGCCGAATATATTTTAATTCTGTAAACGCAATGAATAGAAAAATAATAGCTAGCTAACCAAAAAAGTCTTTCTCATGCAAAAGACTGTCACTTTCTGATTTAGTTGAATTCCCGAACAAATATGTATTTCAAAGTGAAAATATCCGAAGAAAATTTCAAGGATTTGATAAATGCAAGTATTTGGTTAGAGGGAGCTTATAAAAGCCGGTTTTTTACCAAAATAGATATCTTCAGTTTCTAACGCAGTACACAGTTAAATGTAAGGCACTTTATGTCTTGTATTAATGGCATTTAAGTATTCTGCAAAGAATTTACCCAAGTAACATTTATTTACATATATGGAGACCATCCACTGTCAGCAAGTAGAAAATATATAAAACAATCAATAATGTCTTTTAAAGGGTTTCGCAAGTATTTGACAGCTCTTAATTGCTAAATAAGTGCGATTCTATATCGATTTCCAGTTCATTTTGTCATTTGATCCTCTAATGAGTTTTGTGAGCTTTTCCGTATTATTATAGATATTTTTCAGAGTTTGGGAGAGAAATCTGAGATCGGGAACATTTAATAATGAACATGTTGATAGGATTCTGGAACCAGTTACGCCACCACAAACACAGCACTGTTTGTTTTCGACCTAACAGTTGAAGTATTTATTTGAATGGAGACCATACGCCACCACGTAACCAGCCCTGTTTATTTTCAAACCAACAGTGAATGTAATGCATGTATTTGTAATCGTGGACGATTGTGTTTAATATCGTATCTAAAATCTGGAAAAATTGGGAATATTATTTTTTTTCCTGGAGCTGAGCATGATGGGTGACCGATCTGGCTAAAAATTTAAACAGCGCGCCATAGCCCCTATCCACAGAACTTTCTCACTTGTTTTTTCTGGAGCTAAGGAGTCTTGGGCAAGTTCAATACGTGGATGGGTGCTCTGGATGTAAATTTTAACAAGCGCAACAACGCTCCTGACCACAGTGCTTTTCTAACTAGTTTAATTCAAATTTTGATCTTACTGCATTTGATAACCTGTTGTAACGTTCCTTTTTTAATCCAGGCACGGGGTTTATTTACATTCTGCGTGCGATAAGGTTGTCGTCTGTGTTGACATCAAATTTGATGTTGGGTCTCAGTGGTACCAATCGACGCACAAAGAATTATCGTATTCGAAGAGCCGAATGAGTTGGCAATATTGTTTCATTGTGACAGTCTGAAAGTTTGGGAGAGTCTGCGCCAGTCAGGGAGATGAGATCGTCCATTTTGTGGAGATTCTACGGAGGAGCAATAGGTTGTCCGTATTTTCGAAACTTCGTAAGAATTGTTCACTTCTTCTTAGTTGGATATAGTTTCGAAAATCGAATTAGGAGTGAGGATTACATTGCTTTGATTTGGAAAGATAACAGGTAACTTGCGCTTGTCTCGAAAGAGGATCTAAAGACCTTTTTGCAAAATCCAAGTTGACCACGTGAACGATCTTGGCGACTTTGACAGGTATTTGTTAAATGTTGCATTCTCGTCATTTCTAGTGGAAACAATTCAGGTTGTAATTATCTTTCTATATCCAGAACATCGCTGTGTGCTTGAAGGATTATTTGGTGGAGGCACGGCCAGATTTAGTTTTGAAGCAAACTTATACAGGACAACCCCGAATATCAGGGTATGTACGAATTCTATAACTATTACATAACAACGAATAACTGGTCTGATTGATATTCTGGTAACTGAAATTATTATGTGTTGGAGAAATTCATTTATTTCTTATCCGAGAGAAGTCACTGATGGTTTCTTTTCTGTCATCAGGGTTTTTATGTCAGGAAGAGAATCGTTTTTTTATGTCAGGAAGAGTGAAATTGAGACATTCGAGGATATACAAGGTTGTCCATAAGTAACGCTGTGAGACAGCCAACGTAGGGTTGCAGATCACGAGTGTATATACAAGGTGGCCAGTAAGCAACGCTGTGGGACATTCAATCGAGGGTTGCAGACTACGAGCACCGAGAGAAAGAGTACAGTATTGCGAGACCATCGACGCAATACTACGTTCAGGAATAAGGATAATCAGCACGCAAGTTATAGGAAACTTATTTCGAAACATATCTTATACCTGCTATATATAACGCGAACTTATTATCATCAATTACATAAATTATTGTTAACATCTACAAGAGCAGAAATTGGGGACAGATTTGTGGTAATCATAAACGATCATAGATAATAAACGTGGATGCGCCTGAGCTCAAGCGGCGCTTATTTGAATCAAAGAGAAATATCTACGTACAATTTTCGCCACCCTCATTCAGGGTTTCACAGTAGTTTTATTTTGTTGAATCTAAAGACCTGGGTTGTAAGCTACTGGAATAAATTGTTTGTTTTTAGCGTGAATATTCTTTTGGTGAATTTAGGAATTATTACATTACGCTGGGGTATCTGGGAGACTTAAATTTACCTGGCGCCCATTTACTAGGTTCCCTTTTTAGAAATCCACTCCCATCTCCACTGGAGCTAGACCGCGGATCCCCGAGTTCTAGTAGCTCCGAATTTAACCACTGCGACTTGGTAACAGTCGTTTGTCGTTATACTGTCTGTAAGTAATCATTAAAGGATACTGTGGGAGGTATACTCATTATTGAAAGGTTTTTTCTGGGTTTTCTCTCCCAAACTCTGAAAAATATCTATAAAATAAAAATTAATTATTTTGTGATTTGCTTCTGCGTAAGATACACAAGATATTTGTCAGAAGCAATCAATTGAACAATGTTGCCTAACAAACAACAACGAAACAACATCAACGAAGAAACAACTATATCATGACGTTTTGGAGTCTATATCAGACTCCTTCGTCAGACGCTTAATGAAAATCTTGAATTTCACAATAACTAACAACAAAATAATTCTAAGGATTTTCATTAAGCGTCTGATGAAGGAGTCTGATATAGACTCCGAAACGATACGACATAGTTGTTTCTTCGTTGATGTTGTTTCGTTGTTATTTCTTAGGCAACATTGTTCAATAGATTGCTTCTGACAAATATCTTGTGTTTCTTACGCAGAAACAAATCATAAAATAATTAATTATTAATTTATAGATATTTTTCAGAGTTTGGGAGAGAAAACCCAGAAAAAAACCTTTCAATAACCTGTCAGTAGCGAGGTATGCATCAGGGAATAATAAACCCAAAAAGTATTGGGCGTGTATGTTGAAACTAACTATTTCATCAATCATTCCTAATTTTGCCCATGTCGTCTTTGAAGTACAATGAATAGATCCTTCCTTGAATCGAAGCAGCTTCCTCTACAACTGTTACATAAATACCCATATACACCTCTTTGACGTGCCGGACTATTAAATTTCAATTTATCCAAGCCTAGCTAGGCTCCTAATTCGAGTCCTGCGCAATATACAACACAATTTCTCATGAACGGAGCTTTAGCCATTAAATTTCCCTGTAATTGCTAGATTGCGCGAGGTGTAGATTAGCCATTGTTCCACAATTCCCCGCAAAGATAAATGAAGGTGCAATTGTGCTCGTTTGTTTCAATAGATAGGGACGACTTATGCTGTATTTTGTCCCTTCCATTTAATTATCCGGCCTATTATTAAATTTAATTATTATAAATGAAGGCTTTGCGACGTGATTATCATGTGAAATCCTCGGTTTAGGAAGAAAAATGAGGCTTTTGTTACTACAAAGCCTCAGTAAATGGGATACATTAGAAGGTGAGCGCGGATTGCAAATTTGTTAGAACAGGGTATGGAAGGATTGTTTTGAATTTTGAAAGGACATCATTAATTTGGAAAAGTAATAATAATGTTGAATCCTGATTGTTTTATCAGGATATTATGGTTCGAAGGATCAAATGTTGAGTCCTGATTCTTTTATCAAGATATAATTTTATTTCGAAGGACCAGAATGTTACACCCTGATTGTTTTATCATCAGGTGGATGAGTAAAGGGGTATACTTAACTTTAAGCACCCAGCAGTAATCTCGGCCTTTGCTGTTACTTGCAATAAGATAACAATTACGAGGATAGGAAGTGGTAAAATATTCAAACGCACTTTAAACAAAACAACGAACTGTATTTTCTTGTTACCGTTACTTTGATAAAGAGCACGAAGAATTTGTACAATGCAATATTAATACAATTTACAATACAATTTTCTTCTATATGAAAATATATGGCAAAGAATAAGTGACTACATATTTGGAAGGAGAACTACAGAGATATTAATTTCGGGACCGATCAAAATAGAAGTGATGTCTCTTGCACAAAGAGAAAAGAGGGAATACCAGATATAAGAAAAATAGGAGGTTCCTTCATCTGGCAAAATCGGGGGAAATACTAACAATGATCTTGGTTTTGATCTTAACACTGCCCTGATATGGTACAACAATACTCTCATTTGTCGTTTATGAAATAGAGTGAGAATATTTCAAATTTGAATTTTGTAGTTTTTGAAGAAAGTGTTTGCTGTTCTTCAGAAAACTTTCTTTCTTTCCTGTTAATGGGTTTAAAAATTGAAGTAAATATTTCGCTAAATTTTGTCATGGAGATCCAATAGAACTTACTATTGATCTCAGTGGAATTAGACTTTTGTGTATTTTTGGACGACCACATAAATGTGTTGATAAAACAACTATTTCGTAACGTTGAGTATCGTTAATTCGATTAATCGAAAACGTCAACAAATATGAAAAACATCTCACTTTACTTATACAGTCTGGAAAAGCCAAATTAGAATAATTTCATTATGTTGGTTACTATACATATTTATGGAAAATACAGAAACATATCAAATTTAAATTTTAAATTGTAATTTTTCTTCGTGGAAATGCGTGAGTCCCTCTATCATCCAGTGAGGATTTTCGGTAGACCAGTAGCGGCAATTGTGACAATTAGCATGGCCGTTGAGAGAAAAAGTGGACTTAGCAGAAAACAAAACGTCTAATAATTGAATGATGTTATTATTCAACATGTCCATCATTTGTTCACAAAAATAAGTTCTCCTATCAAAATCGTCTTCCAAGTTTCAAGAGCTCCTGGGAAGGTGTTATGTTATAGGGATTTTTTATTTTGTTTTAATATGTTTAGAATTGATGTATGGCTGACATTGAATGTTGTGGAGGCATGCCTACCCGATCTATGTGTATTTTCTTCAAAGTCAAGCATCACATCTAATTTCACATTATTAAGTATTAGCAGCTGCTTTGATCTGCCTTATATACCCAAACTCGCGAAACTGCTTCTATATTTTACTTACTGTCCCTTATTGGGTTATAGGCAGCAAATTCGGAAATTTCTCATGAAACAAGCTATTTCTTTTTTTGTTCGGGTGTTACCTCCGTAACCAATCACTTGTAAAATTGTTATTTTCTGCATTTCCGTTAATCGAGCATTATTCAAAATTGAAGTTATTGAAATTCAAACACAAATTAGACAATCTATAAACTAAAACTTATCAGCACAAAACAAATTTGGGAAGGCGTTCTGAAGAAACTAACCTTGCCACAGAAAGTGTTTTACAATACAATGCTATGGTTTTTTTTCTAAAATGAATTTCGGTAATCACATGATTTTATATTTTTCTGTTTTGCAATGAACATGAGAGTGATAACTTTTCTGAATAGAGGATGACGCGACCTTTCAAACAATGGATCACAAGACCATACTTGCCCATCTGAAAAATTGGGGGTTTTACCTGTCTTTCGAAGAGGGTTGAAGATAGGGTTCGCATTTTTAAGGAGAAGAATGACAATTTAAAATGTGAATTTGAAGTGTTTCAGTATTTTCCATAAACATGTACATTATATAAATATATTCTTTTGAACTTGAGCATTACAATTTGTTTTTTATCTATATTACTCGGAAACCATTGGGCCCATTCTGCCTAGTAACGAACTTCTCCATCGAATTGGGACGCGCCACCTACCCTGAAAATTTCAAATGGCTATATCTTTTCGTTCTCATGTTATCGTGGCAACGGACGGCCGGACAGGGTCAAATTTATCCTCTAATTCTTCATCAGGTAGTCGAACTCAATCGTTTGAGACCATTTTCGACCAGAAATTCGAAAATTAGAGACATTTAGGCAAAATGATAACGCGATGTTCCCCGGAACATGAGCGCAAAAAAACTTTTTGAAATTGCTTCTGCGGCCTAATTAATAGTAACCAAACAACATCAACGATAAAACAACCATTCTGCAACGTTTCGGAGAACAAGTCAGAATCCGTCATCAGACACCAAGCGAAAATCTTCAGAATTATTTTTTGTCGACATTTATTCTGAAATTTGGAATCTTTCACACTAAAGCAATTTCAAAATAATAGCTTTTTTTTTTATTTAATGGATAACTTCCAGAGTTCTGTATAGAGAAACAAGATAGGAACCATTTAGTGACCTACGAGCGCAGTTTTGTGAAGTAATGCAGGAGAGATGCAATTAGGATTTCATAGAGAATTCTTTTTACGGATGAAGCTACGTTTTACTTGAATGGATCTGTCCATCGATATAATTGTCGCTTCTGGTCCATAGCAAATCCTCATTGGGTGCATACAGTTCACACCCAATATCCCTAAAAATTAAATGTGTGGTTGGGCACAATTGGCCATCACAATACTGGACATTTTTTTATAGAAGGAAATTTGACTAGTGACTCTTATGTAGAGTCATATATATTACCTGCAGTCATTAATATCTTTCCTAGTGTGAATGGTTGTCAAGTAGCTGACAATATTTGGTTCCAACAACATGGTGCGCCTCCGCATTATGGAATTGAAGTGAGGAGTTATTTTGATTGCACATTTCCTGAGAAATGGATTGGTAGGAGAGGATCAGTTGAATGGCCACCCCTATCTCCAGATTTGAACCCTCTCGACTATTTTCTGTGGTGCCATTTGAAGAGTACTGTTCACCAAAATCGGCCAGATAATTTGGCAAGTAGTCAACGGTTCTCAATTCAAACATTTAATATATTAAAATTAGTTTCCATCCTTGAATAGGAAACTCGTCGATTTCAAAAAGCGACTAACCATACGCAATTGATTATTTTCTAATGTTTTAATAAAAAAATGGCACAACCAATCTTCCTTTCATTCACACCGTTGAGTAGGTAATCAAATTACCTTTCAATTGATGTATCACAATCCATATATTCCAACTTGAAAAATATAAAGTAGAGGGGTGAGAAATATCAAATTCAAAAAAGCAGACGATAAATCGCTTTTGAAATTGAAAATCGACGGGTGCGAGGATTTTCCGTAACAATTCTTCGTACAAGAATTATTGAAGAGTTACGTTACGGATTTGGCACGCTTATGTCGGTTATGTGTGTGTGCAAGCCAATTCCTAGGAAATAGATTAGTTCCTTGGGACAATTTTGTAATTCACACTGCCCCTTACGGGCATTTTTCTTTCTGCGTCAGTACTATTTAGCGCGCTTTTTCACGTTGAATGATTTGAATTGGGCAACAGCAAATCACGCAATGTCGAAGCAAAATCTAATGAAATGTCACTCAGATTAAATAGTATAAGTATTGAAAATTTGAACAACGAAAAGACATTTGCATTTGAAGATTTCGCAAATAGCAGACAATCCTACGTTCGAGCATCATATTATTATGATTTGTCTCTATATCATTCTTCATTAATTTCGAAGGTAATCAACTGATATCTTGCGAATTTTCTAAAATCGACATAAAACGTTTCTTATTAACATAAACCCTCATAATTTCCCCATAAAACCACGTCTAACAAGCCCATCTCCAATTTGTCGATCCGTATATCCGACACAAATTTTATTCGAAACCCTGATCGATTATGCATGCAAATCATCGCAGCGTGTCATGTCTTTCGCTAAGATCATTGACAAAATGCGCTGTTAACTCTTCATCGGCCTTGTAATCAATCAATGGATGTGCGTTTCTAGGTCCGAAATCAGGTTATCCTCCGAATACGATTAAAAATATTAATAACATTGTTTATCAAACAGGCAATATATCATAATAAAGACTAATCAATCGATATTAAGCTATGCAGAGCTGCAGGGGTGAGTGTCGGGTTCAGAGAGCATAACTGGGTCCATTTATGCGTACTCTGGAGGCATTTCCACAGGTGATGCTAAAGGGTTTTTCAATAAGAGGTGTTATTTTGATATTCAAAGAAAAATTCCATTTTTCAATATAAATGATCGGATGTTTATTTCATTATAAAGAAGAAGCTATGCCGTTAATAGTGGAAAATATCATCAGGCAAATGACCACCACGACCACGCTTACAGGACCATATCCTTTCAATGAAATTTTCCATAGCCAAATCACAAAGTGGCTGCCCTGTGTCCTCGATAGCCTCACGAATTCCATCTTTGAGGTCCTGAATTGACGCTGGGCTATTGGCGTAGACCTTCTCTTTCACGTGGCCCCAAAGGAAGAAGTCGCAAGGTGTTGAATCACAAGATCTCGGTGGCCAATTGTGATCACCTCTTCGAGAGGTGCGGAAACTTTTCCCGCAAAAGATCAATGGTTTCGTTGCTTGTGTGGCACTTAGCGCCGTCTTGTTGAATGTAAACGTTGTCCAGATCAATACCATCCATTTCGGGCCATAAAAAATTATTAATCATCTCTCGATAGCGCAATCCATTCACCGTAACTGTTGCTCCAGCCTCATTTTCGAAAAAGTGAGGTCCAATGACTCCGCCGGACCATCAACCGCACCAAACAGTCACACGTTGAGGATAGAGAGGCTTTTCAACATAACTCTTGGGTTTTTCGAGCCCCAGATGCAACAATTTTGCTTGTTGACGAAGCTACCGAGGTGGAAGTGGGCCTCAAGATGATTTTTCGATGGAATTCCGGATCATTCTCATGCATTTAAACGACCCAATCAGCAAAGCCTTGTCGTTGTTGATGATCGGCCGGTTTGAGTTCTTGTGTTAACTGAACTTTATGAGCCTTAAGACCCAAATCTTTATGCAAAATACGGTGTAATGACGTTTGTGGAATGCCTAATTCCAAAGAACGACGAGGAATGGACAAACCTGTGTTTTCTTCAACACTTTCGGCTACAGCAGCCATATTCTCGGCTGTCCTTGAGCGACGTGCACGGGTTCTATTCTTCACATAACTAACTTGTCCCAACAGCTCAAATTTTTCCACCAATTTCTTTATTGCGGTCCGACAAGGTGCTTCACGACGACCCAAAAATGTTCGAGTTTTACTAACCGTCTCTGCCAAATTTTCACCATTTTTTGGGCGCATGTTCTAGGGGAACATCGTCCTATCATTTCGTCCAAATGTCTGTAATTTTCGAATTTCGAGCTGAAAATTGGCTAATAGACTAATTCGGACTCCCTGATCACGAATCCGGTGTCAGATTTTTGGGTGCCGTCCGGCCGGCCGGCAGGCCGGCCGGTTTTCCGGCCGTAGGCACGATAACAGGAGCACCGAAGGTCCTATCGACTTCAAACTTTCAGGGTAGGTTTGTGATCAAAATGCGACGGTTAAGTTCGTTAACGGGCAAAATCGGCCGGACGGTTTAGGAGTTATAGACATTTAAAATTTTGAGGTTATTTCCCTGATATTTCAGGAACTAAAGAAGATGTTGAATCGAAACTTGGTAGTCAGTTCGAGGATATAAACGCGCAACTTTTGGCAAAATTCTGTTATGATCGAAATGTTGGTAATTTTTAAAAAAATATTTCTTTTAATTTTTTCGAAAAAAATTTTTTTTTTCCGTGAACTATTCATCAGATTGCAACAAAAACTTGTACTAACGTCAATTGTAGTATTTTGCAACATTGTGCAAAATTTTGGCTCTATACGATTTCAATTTCTGGAGATATAAGACAAAATGTGTCAAATTTCCTGGGTCTCTCTCAGTATTTTCATCGATTATTATATAATAATCAATAATATTCAGGTATTCAACATGATACTGCTTTTTTTCTTTACTGGTCAGTACGGGCCACAAGGAAGATTAACATGCGCCCAATAGCTCCTGTCCACAGGGCTTGAACCAATTTTTTCTTTACTGGTCAGTACGGGCCACAAGGAAGATGAACATGCGCCCAATAGCTCCTGTCCACAGGGCTTGAACCAATTTTTATAGTGAATTTTAATAATTTCAATGCGTTCTTGAAGCGTGTATCGTTCCATTTTTATTAAAGGCGTAGATTCTACTTGTCAAATGTCAAAAAATGACAGCTTCAAAAGTGACATCTACCGAAATAGCGGGCTATTCGAAAAAACACCTCTTATTGGAAAACCCTTTATTATTGGTATATACATTTCCGAAATACTTGATACGTATTCTTTCGGAAATGATGTGTGAAGTAAAATAATTCGTTCAAGCTCTAACTGGAAGTCAGGAGCTTTTACGCTCATGTTATATTGTCTACTCACATCTATTGGACACTCTTAATAGAAATGATTAATTAAGAGGAGTGTATAATTTTTAGTGTAATTTCATTAATATCCGGTAGGGCGCTTTCTGCTATTAAGCCATCTACCGCTGAAATTAATTTGTACGGTCAAATAAATTTAAATCACAACAGACAATTACAGAACTTACTTGTCTTAAAAAAGTCATGAAAACATAAAACACAAAGTACACCAACATAAGTAAAATGGATCGCAGAACAAGCTCACCCAAGCATCCTTGACGGTGAAACTAGAAAATACTTTTCACTCCCCCATATCGACCAAAATCTCTGCGAAAGATCAATAAAAATTGACTTTAGCGGTATTGAAGATGGCTTAATAGCCAGAAGTGCTTTACCTGATATTAATAAAATTATACCCAAAATTATACGCTCCTTTTAATTAATCATTGATATTCTATATATCCAACTGTTTGTCTGAAATTGCTGAAATTTAGCAAGAGCCTTTAGAACCTAACTCTACTGCCAAGTTTCTAGTTTCAACACGAGCGGTTAAATATTGTTGGAGATTCGAGCAGCCTTGAGTGAGTTCAGTAGATGGGTAACCGTTGCCTCGATAACTTTCGAATGAAAGTAGATAGGGACTTGCAATTTTCAGGGTAGGTTGCGTATCCGAATGGGAGAATTATAAAAAATAACGATTCGATCGAATTGAAGCTTGGTAACTAGTAGTAGAAAATCAACATAAAGAAGTGTTCAAAATTTTGTAAGAACCGTACCCCTAGAAAATTCGATAAAAATGAGGAAAAATTTTTTTTTCCAAGAACCATACCCCTAGAAAATTTCAAAAAAATCACGAAAAAAAAAATGGTTCAAGCACTGACGTGAAGTCAGAAGCTTTCGCGCATATGTTCTATTGTCCATTCTTCTGTATTGGAAACCCTTAATCGAATTTACCATGGTAAATTATGTTGTCCATTCTCCTGTATTGAGCAGTCTTAATTTGAATTTATCATGGTAAATTCGATTAAGGGTATCCAATACAGAAGAATGGACAATAGAACATACGCACAAAAGCTCCCGACTTCACGTCAGTGCTTGAACCAATTCTTCCAGTTGAGCTTACTATCTAGTATTACTCCTAGATATTTGCAGTCACTGGAGAAGTTCAGTGTCTGGTCATTTGGGACAGGAGCTCTTGGACTCAGATTCCTTCTTCTATTGAAGACAATCAAGGTTGTCACAGAGGAATTGACGTTAAACCCTTCTTCTACACACCATTTTTTGGTGATACTGAGAGCAGCTTGCATTTGGCTACTCAGCATGCCTTCATGCTTGCCTCTAACAGTGATCAATATGTCATCAGAATATACCTTAGCATTATACGGTGTTACAAGTCAATGAAATAGATCATTGAATGAACTAGCGCACTAAAAAGTCCCACGTCACGTGATTGCTTTCAAAATATTTGAAAAAGTATTTTTCCGTTTGATCCAGAATGAGTGCGCATAAACTGCTCACAAAGTGTAACAACACAAAAGCATAATCGATAGCTGAGATTGAAAACCAGCTGCTAGGCGACTTTTGGGTCTCGTAAGGCCGAATGGGGTCTTAATTGGACCCCCGGAACGTAGGAGCTCCCCCTGAGGGCACATGGCCCCCACGTAAACACGATTCAAACTCGACGAATTATTTTTATTGTATATATTTCGTAGAAATTTGGCGCTGAGATTTTTACGACTTAATATATTGTTCTGTTAATTTGAGGATGTATTTTTGTGTGTATATGTATAGCACGAATGATTATTGATCAGAAGATTAGATGTTGAGAGACGCTGACGCTGGATAGCTCTACCCAAATTTGAGGTATTCTATTAGTTTTAAGGAAGATTATTAAAACATATACACATGATGTATATGCTTTCAGTACACATTCAGGAAGATTTTTGTGTAGTTTGAATCAGTTATCGAGATATGCCCTGAGTTTGCTCGTTTATGATGGCGTTTTATGCATTCTATCGAAAGAATCAACTTGTATAACTGTAGAACGGTTTCATAGATTTTCATGTCTAGGACAATGACCAATATTCAGTTCTAGATAATAATGAATAGCGCAGGCCTGGACTGAGAAAATTATATTGTTGGTGCACCGGCCTTCTCTCCGTTAACACGATAACTCCCGAACGGAACGAGTTAGACAGTTGAAATTTTCAGGGTAGGTTTGGGAGATGAGTATATCGGTTGAATTTTGAATTCAAATATTTTTAAGATGCAGTTTCATCATAAGAATTCATTTATATCATTTTCAGCTCTAAAAAGTTAACACTTTCAGAGATGTGATTTTTCCAAATTTCATTAATACATTGTACCTACTTATATGTTTTCACAGAATACGAATTCTATCTGTCTGTATTCTATCTGTGTTCACTGTTCATACATATTATCATCTCATCTACCTATAAGAGACATGTCAAATTTATTTATGTCCTAGAAAACAAAGTGTGATTGAATGCAAAACAACCAATTATAGGATATTATAATTTTTGGGTGATATACCCCTACCATGCCTTTGGATAATCCATAATATTATGTTGGAAATATATACGTTGGTAAGTTAATTGGTCTCAGAATCTCCAGTGAAAGTAAAACTGGAATATTGATTAAGTTTCAATTGATATAATACAATTTTCAGAGTATATTTGAGGAATGAATATCTCGGATAAGTTTGTTATTTATTTTTAATTTAGTTTCTTTCATGATGCAGTTATATTATAAGAATCCTATGATATAATTCCGAACTCCTAGAAACCAATACTTACGGAGATATGATTTGTCAAAATTTGAACAAGAGTGCCAAAGGTCCTGTCCATAGGGCTTTCTCACATTTTGAAGCTACATCTAGTGATGCCCCTTGGACATCAATTTTTGGCGCTTTTGTTCCTCGGAACAGAGTGCTTATCGATTTGCCCAAATGTCTGTAATTTTCGAATTTTTGGCTCAAAATGGTCTCAAACATTTTGGTTCGACCCACTGATCAATAATTCGTGGTCAAAATCGATTATGTTGACACGAACGGAATGAGCTAGTCAGTTGAAATTTTCAGAGTAGGTTTGGGAGATTAATATCACGGCTTAGTTCGTTATCAGAGTAAGGAAAACAACATTTTTTTTATTACGAATTACATCACAGATTTTAAATTCATTTGTTTTCAAGATGCAGTTTCATCATAAGAATCCATTGATAACATTCTCTAACAAACTAGTACTTTCGGAGATATGGTTTTTCAAATTCTCAACAATTAATCGTAATTTTATTATTTGACATCTGACATCATTCATGGATTGATGTCAGATTGACAGGAAACTGATTGTATACGCGTAGACTGATGGCAAGATCGATGTCAGATTGACACGAGATTGACCGTGTAACTATAATTTGCTGATGTATGTAAATCCAACATGTAAGGTGACTCACATTACATTACATTTTGAATTTGAATTTTTATGGTGGAGCTCTATCATAAGAATCCATTGATATAAATCCAAACTTAACGAATTTACCATGGTAAATTCGAATTAAGAGTGTCCAATACAGGAGAATGGACAACATAATTTTCCATGGTAAATTCGATTAAGGGTTTCCAATACAGAAGAATGGACAATAGAACATACGCGCAAAAGCTTCTGACTTCACGTCAGTGCTTGAACCAATTTTTCTCTGATTAGATACGGACAAAAACTGTATGAGGTCGATTTGCATTTTAATAGACTCATCTCAATTTGACCTCATCTCATACATATCTTCAACACAACAGAACGCAGTGATGTCCCACCAAAAAGGAAAGTTACTCAAAGAAATAATACAGAGCGGAGATCAAAGTTCACAATCGACAGCAACGCGTCATCGCTATTATTAAAATTCAATAGATACGTTGAAACGGAATCCATCAACAATATTATGAATACAATTTTAATTTTGAAAAATATACATTAATAACGATAATGGTCATTGATTTTGATACATCTCATATTAATTAGCATATTGATCAATTGAATATTAACCTCTATTGGTCATGGATAATCAATTTAATAAAGTTATCGAATGAAGTTACTTATTACGGAGCTCATTAATTTCGAAGCCGAAGAAAGAACCGGACTAGGTCGAAAAAGTTTGAGAGAAACCGATCACGAAAGGCCATCAATTGTTTCGCTCATAAGGTTAGAAGGCCATGACTTCCACATAAGTGCTTGAAAATTTATATTTTTCTTAATTCAATTCAACACTTGTGAAAACCTCCAATTACATTTGATTATCCTGTTTTAATAGATCACATTAGGTCATTAGTGGTCATTTGGCTGCGAATCAATTAGTTTTTCTGTGCCATACCATGCTCCAATCAGATTATTGCGCGTATGTTCTGGGGAACATCGCGTTATAGTTTTGCCCAAATGTCTGTAACTTTCGAATTTTTTGAAAAAAATGGTCTCAAACGATTAAGTTCGACTCCCCAATGAAGAATTCGAGGTCAAATTTGATTCTGTCCGGCCGGCCGTCCGGCCGTCCGGCCGTTGCCACGATAACTTGAGAACGAAAAGAGCTAGCAACTTGAAATTTTCAGGGTAGGTGGCGCATCCCAATACGACGGACAAGTTCGTTAATGGGCATAATCGGCCCAGTGGTTTCCGAGTAATAATTTTGTTTTCAACCAATATGAATCGGATCGAACTGAAACTTGGTGGGTGGTTGTAGAATATGAACCTAAGCACGTTTGTGAAATTTTGTGCGAATTGTATGGCTAGAAAATTAAAAAAAAATTATTAAAAAATATTTTTGTTGTCACGATAACTTGAGAACGGAATGAGATAGCGGCTTGAAATTTTCAGGTTGGGATGCGCACCAGAACGCGACATTTTAGTTTGTTTATGAGCATAATCGGCCAAACGGTTTTAGAGTTATAGCCATCTGAAATTTTCTGAAATTTGGTGGTTTTTTGTTCCTCATAAACTCGAAAAATACTGAACCGATTGAATTCAAACATGGTTATTAGTTGTAGAATGCCAACGCAAAAATGTTTGCAAAATTTGGTGAGGATAGCATTTGTAGAAAATTTTTAATAAATCATTGAAAATAAAAAAAAAATTTATTATATATCAGTAACTATTCGTTTGAAATTGCTGAAATTTTGCAAGAGCCTTCATAACCTAACTCTACTGCCAAGTTTCAAGTTTTAATACGATCGGTTAAATATTGTTGAAGATTCGAGCATTCTTGTGTGAGTTCAGTAGATGGGTGACCGTTGCCTCGATAACTTTCGAACGAAAGGAGATAGGGACTTGCAATTTTCAGGGTAGGTTGCGTATCCGAAAGGGAGAGTTGAGTTCGTTTTTGGGCATAAACGGTCTAACGGTTTCCGAGTTATACCCACCTGGAATATTATTTCCTTGATAACTCAAAAAATAAATATTCGATCGAATTGAAGCTTGGTAACTAGTAGTAGAAAATCAACATAAAGACGTGTTTAAAATTTTGTAAGAACCGTACCCCTGGAAAATTTGAAAAAAATGATGAAAAAAAAAATTTTAAGAACCGTACCCCTAGAAAATTTAAAAAAAATCACGAAAAAAAAAATTGGTTCAAGCGCTGACGTGAAGTCAGAAGCTTTTGCGCGTATGTTCTATTGTCCATTCTTCTGTATTGGACACCCTTAATCGAATTTACCATGGTAAATTATGTTGTCCATTCTCCTGTATTGGACACTTAATTCGAATTTACCATGGTAAATTCGAATTAAGAGTGTCCAATACAGGAGAATGGACAACATAATTTACCATGGTAAATTCGATTAAGGGTGTCCAATACAGAAGAATGGACAATAGAACATACGCGCAAAAGCTTCTGACTTCACGTCAGCGCTTGAACCAATTTTTTTTTCGTGATTTTTTTTAAATTTTCTAGGGGTACGGTTCTTAAAATTTTTTTTTATTTATTTAAAATACAAATAAGAGTAGAGGCTTACGCCTGTAAACTCCAAAAGAACTAGGAAAAGAATCCATGTACAGACAGTGCATCAGTTTACAAATCAAATAGAAAGGAAAACAAATTGGTTCAAGCACTGTCGTGAAGTCAGAAGCTTTTGTGTGTATGTTCTATTGTCCATTCTCCTGTATTGTATATATGTTTGAATCACCAGCAATTTCTTCTGGATTTGAAATTCACGCCAACCCTTTCAGACATTTTTCGTTCTGCGCATGAGCAACTCAAAAGTGATTTAACTGCTGGAGTTTTCTTTTGAGAGGAGTGGGATTTTGAGGTGGAGGATACTGTTCCTCTATAGAATAGAGAGGGTTCACGCATGCCATTCACGATTGAAGCTGCAATATCTCCTGAACCAGTGGTGCTGGAGAATCAGAATTTTGTTTGAGGTGTGTTATATTGAAATGACTTTCAGCATCGATTGGACTGCGCATACGCAGAGGAAAAGTGGCTGTAGGTTGTATGTGTTAGTTTAGGAGTGGTTTACGTCTAGCTATCATGACTCTTCTGCTGAGCCAATATTGTTTCGTTTTAAATGAAAATTCAGGATTCCAAGTTCAAGAAAATAGCTTTGCCTTCAAGTTGGGGTATCCGTACCGTGGCCATAGGGGAAATTTTGTAATTCACGATGTCCCCTTCGGGCATTTTTCGCTATGCACATGAACGGAAGTTTTGTTCGAGGTTTTGGGTGCAGGCTACACAGAGAAATTTTAGAGACGAGTCAACGACGCGTGCGCTGAAGTAAGCTGGCTATTTATAGTGTTGTTTGTGCTAGGATGTGAATAATTCCGTTGAGTGTTCATCGGGGTCTGGTACTGAGCCAACATATCAGTCTACTGTGTACTCTTTGTTCGGAACGAATTTATGAATTACTATATTTGGAAGAATTCTTTAATTGCTGCGTCTTCTGATACAACAGTACTATGCATAAACTATGCGTAAGGATACAGCAACAAAGCCTACACAGACCACAACTGACTCTCCTAACTCGCAGAACCACCTAGGAGCTTCTGGGGGGTTCCTGGGGAAGACTTAGGAGGGTCGGTATAATCATAATCATGTCATTAGCAAGCCTCCCAACTCATATTAGCTTCACTATGGAGGAAGTAAAAAAGCGGAAAAAGTACTACCGTGGCACTGTCGGGTCAAAAATTAACAGTGCTGTGCCTAAGCTTACGTTAGGATAGAGTAACAAAATTGACAAAGAACACTTCTGTGTTCTCTGAGGGATCTCCATGGGGAAGACCTGGGAGGGTCAGTATGATCATAATCATGTTTATAGCACACGCGCCAAATGCAGATTGATTCCACAATGAAAGAAAAAGGCTAAAAAGGATGGACGTGGGATCAATCTGCTTTAGGGCAGTTGCTGTATTACTAATGACATGATTATGATTATACTGACCATACTATGTCTTCCTCAAGGAGACCCCTCTGAAGCTTCGAGCTCCGAGAGTCAATTGCGTTCTGTGTAGGCTTTCTTATATTACTGTATCCTTAGAATAGCTTAGGCGCACCACTGTTAATTTTTGAGCCAACAGTGGCTGAGGGCCACTACGATCTGACTAGATCTCCAGTTCGCTCTATCTACTGAGCTTAGAGCAAACATCATTCAATTGAAATTAGTCAACCTATACAAGCTCACCGATCACTACTGACTTCACGTCAGTACTATAGTTTTATATATTATTTCCTGATTATTCGTGCTTTCTCCCCTGATATTAGTTCTGACAGGCCCGCTGACCGTAAGCACGATAACTGTCGAAAGAAATGAGTTAGAAAGTTTATATTGGCAGGGTAGGTATGGGTCATAAATATGTATATTGAGTTATTAAAGGAAAAAAGCAGCCAAGTGGTTTTGGAGTAATAGCTATCTTGTGCCAAAAACTTGAAAAATCCCGTTATGATCGAATTGAAACTGGTAGTCAATACCGACAAGATTACATTATGCAAGTGTGAGAATCATACGACTAAAAAAAATTGGTTCAAGCACTGACGTGAAGTCAGAAGCTTTTGCGCGTATGTTCTATTGTCCATTCTTCTGTATTGGACACCCTTAATCGAATTTACCATGGTAAATTATGTTGTCCATTCTCCTGTATTGGACACTCTTAATTCGAATGGACAATAGAACATACGCGCAAAAGCTTCGGACTTCACGTCAGTGCTTGAACCAATTTTTCTTTTCGTGATTTTTTTGAAATTTTCTAGGGGGGTGCGGTTCTTAAATTTTTTTTTTCTTCATTTTTTCAAATTTTCTTGGGGTACGGTTCTTACAAAATTTTAAACACGTCTTTATGATGATTTTCTACTACTAGTTACCAAGCTTCAATTCGATCGAATATTTATTTTTTGAGTTACCAAGGAAATAATATTCCAGGTGGGTATAGCTCGGAAACCGTTTGACTGATTATGCCCAAAAACGAACTCAACTCTCCCTTTTGGATACGCAACCTACCCTGGAAATTGCAAGTCCTTATCTCCTTTCATTCGAAAGTTATCGAGGTAACGGTCACCCATCTACTGAACTCACACAAGAATGCTCGAATCTCCCACAATATTCAACCGATCGTGTTAAAACTTGAAACTTGGCAGTAGAGTTAGGTTATGAATACTCTTACAAAATTTCAGCAATGATTTTATTTAAATTTTTTACAAATACTGTCCTCACGAAATTTCGCAAGAATTTTCGCGTTGGCATTCTACAACTAATTACCATGTTTGAATTCAATCGGTTCAGTATTTTCCGAGTTAATGAGGAACAAAAAACTACCAAATTTCAGATGGCTATAACTCTAAAACCGTTTGGCCGATTATGCTCATAAACGAACTGAAATGTCGCGTTTTGGTTCACATCCTAACCTGAAAACTTCAAGCCGCTATCTCTTCCTGTTCTCAAGTTATCGTGACAACAAATATATTTTTTAATAATTTTTTTTTAATTTTCTATCCATACGATTCGCACAAAATTTACAAACGTGCTTATGTTCATATTCTACAACTACTCACCAAGTTTCAATTCGATCGGATTTATATTGGTTGAAAACAAAATTATTACTCGGAAATCACTGGGCCGATTATACCCATTAACGAACTTGTCCGTCGTATTGGGATGCGCCACCCACCCTGAAAATTTC
This sequence comes from Halyzia sedecimguttata, assembly GCA_937662695.2. Classification (NCBI taxonomy): domain Eukaryota; kingdom Metazoa; phylum Arthropoda; class Insecta; order Coleoptera; family Coccinellidae; genus Halyzia; species Halyzia sedecimguttata. The sequence goes on along the minus strand of OW569414.2, from coordinate 4,598,304 downwards.
AAGTCGCTAGCTCTTTTCGTTCTCAAGTTATCGTGGCAACGGCCGGCCGGACGGCCGGACGGACAGAATCAAATTTGACCCCGAATTCTTCATTGGGGAGTCGAACTAAATCGTTTGAGACCATTTTCGTCAAAAAATTCGAAAGTTACAGACATTTGGGCAAAACTATAACGCGATGTTCCCCAGAACATACGCGCAAAAAAAATATTGATTAAAATTATTTGTTTCAGGAAATATACGTCAAACATCCCTGAAATTTTGGGAAAGCCTTCAAAGCCGTATTTAACCGCCAAATTTAATCTTGATCTGATCTATCTTGTGTAAAATATTGGTTTTTCTTGGAAGCCAAGTAGCCTTGGGCGAGTTCAGTTCTTGGATGGGTGACCGTGCTTGTTATGAATTTGAACATGCACACCTAAGCAGTCAGCCACAGCATTCTATGTTAGCCATACATCGATTCTTAACATATTGAAATAAAATGCATCCCTAGAAAATGATATACCTACCCAGGAGCTCTTGGAAGTGGATTTTGATTGGAGAACTTATTGGCGCTCTAGTTCCTCGGAACTGAGTGCTTATCGATTTGCCCAAATGTCTGTAATTTTCGAATATTTCGATGAAAATGGTCTTAAACGATTTGGTTCGACTCACTGATCAGGAATCCGTGGTCGAAATTCATTCTGTCCGGCCGTCCGGCCGGCCGGTCTTTCCGGCCAGCCGTAGGCACGATAACTCTCGAACGGAATGAGCTAGACAGTTGAAATTTTCAGAGTAGGTTTGGGAGATAAATATCTCGGCTAAGTTCGTCACTGGGCAAAATCGGACAGATGGTTTCGGAGTAACAGAAAAAAAATTTTTTTTACAAAACAAATTCCAATTTAAATTTTTTTCAATAAGCAGTTTTACCATAACAATCCAATGATATCATTTTTAACTCTAACAAGCTAATACTTTCGGAGATATGATTTTTCAAAATTTCAATGATAAATCGTGATATAATTAATCTATGTATGAATTGTCATAATGTCAACTTATTATCCTGAGACATGACATCATCTAATCAATCGAAGAATTATGAAAATAAAGTGTATTCCGAAATGTGAGCGAAGGGAGAAAAATCTCAGTTGTTTGCTCCGAAATTAGTTTTTCTCAGAAAAGTCTTACATTTCGGAACATGAAGTAAGAGATCTGAGAGTAGTGAGACTGCTTTTCATCCATAGACATAGAATGCAAATAGAATGTAAATATTGAAAGCATAATTCTGCAGTTCGAGAGAGGAGAAAATTTGGTGAACGTAGATCAGGAAATTTTTGATCGATTACAAGGTAATTTTTCATTATTACTCTTCTTTGATACATGTTTTATGAAAAATCTACTATTTGTAGGTACTTTAAACCTGTTTTGGGCAATTGTAATACGAAACTTGTTGGCGCTCTAGTTCCTCGGAACTGAGTGCTTATCAATTTGCCCAAATGTCTGTAATTTTCGAATTTTTCGATGAAAATGGTCTTAAACGATTTGGTTTGACTCACTGATCAAAAATCCGAGGTCGAAATCGATTCTGTCCGGCTGGCCAGCCGGCCGGCCGTAGGCACGATAACTCTCGAAAGAAGGAAGTTAGCAGATTGAAATTTGCAAGGTGGGTTTGGAGCGTAAATATCTCGGACGAGCTCGTTAATGGGAGAAATCCATCAAGCAGTTTCGGAGTTATGGCCGATTTTAGTAAAAATATTCTTTATGAATATTTCTATCTAAATTTAGCATCAAATTGTAGAATCATGACTTTTATACGCATGTGAAGTTTTGTATTGACCAGATTACCGCAAAGTGTCAAAAAAAAAATTCAAAATTAAAAAAAAGTTTTTCTATTATAACTCTCGAACGGAATGAGCTAGGTAGTTGAAATTTTCAGAGTAGGTTGGGGAGATGAATATCTCGGTTAAGTTCGTTATTGGGCAAAATTGGCCAGATTTAATTCGATTTCTTACATGGTGCAGTTCTCATTCTCAGATTGCTGATTTAATCTTGATAAGTAAACTATTATTTGAATTGAATTTCCTTTATGATGCATTTATATCATAAGAATACATTGATATAATTCCCAACTCTGAGAAACCAATACTTTCGGAGATATAATTTGTCTGTTTGAACTAGAGCGCCAGAAAGCTCCTGTCCACAGGGCTTGAACCCATTTTTTTAGTGAACATTTATCATCGATCTGTCTTATTGTAACTTCCTGTAAATACAGATATATATCACGCGTAATGCGTAAAGAATTCGATGAGCATCATAATTGTTAACTGTTTCCATCACTCGTCACCAGATGGTTTTAAACGAAAATTATCCTAGGTGAGCTAATTCACTATAATGATAACCTTTAAATGTTACAATCCTTCATGGATGGATAATTTAAGCCGACTTTGATGTCTTTTATAAGTGATGTTATTATGCAATTTGAACATGGACAGATGACCAAGATTGAAGAAGTTCTAATGATATGGGATTATTGGTTAGATTACGGTTATTATACCTAGATCCCATTGCGCAGCGAGTTGTCATGAGATTTGTGCAATCGAATGCATCACAGATTAAGAAGAACAACATTTCCAATGCGTATAATTAAAATTGGGTCAAGCGCTGACTTGAGCTTTTGCGCATATTTTATATTGTCTATTCACCTCTACTGGACACTCTCAATCGAATTAACCATCAATTTAGATCGTTTTCCCAGCTTTTATAAGATATTCATACATTTCGTATCATTTTAATGACTTGAGTAAAAATATAATTTCGGCGCTCTAGTTCCTCGGAACTGAGTGCTTACCAATTTGCCCAAATGCCTGTAATTTTCGAGTTTTTCAATGAAAATGGTCTTAAACGATTTGGTTCGACTCACTGATCAATAATCCGTGTCGAAATTCATTCTGTCCGGCCATCCGGCCGGTCCGTCCGTCCGGCCGGCCGTAGGCACGATAACTCTCGAACGGAATGAGCTAGACAGTTGAAATTTTCAGAGTAGGTTTGGGGGATAAATATCTCGGCTAAGTTCGTTACTGGGCAAAATCGGACAGATGGTTTCGGAGTAACAAAAACAAAATTTTTTTTACAAAACAAATTGCAAATTAAATTTTTTTCAATAAGCAGTTTTACCATAAGAATCCATTCATATTATTTTTAACTCTAACAAGCTAAGCTAATACTTTCGGAGATATGGTTTTTCAAAATTTCAATGTAAATCGTATTTCTACGTTTTCACAGAATGATAGAATTATTCTGTGGGTATTCTATGAATTGTTATAATGTCAACTTATTTTCCTGAGACATGACGTTGTCTCATTGACATTCGTTCCAGCAATCGTATAAATATGAGAATTATAATAAAATATCATACTTTTTGTTGGTTGATATTTTCATGCCGATGGTCAATCCATATGATGATGGGAATGGTAATGGTAAGTTAATAATATTGAGTTCAGAATATCTCCACTAAAAACAAAACTGGAATATTGGTGTATTGGAGTAGATTTGAGGAAAAATATAAATTATCGTTCATCATAGAATTGAGGAATGAATATCTCGGATGAGTTCGTTGTTGGGTAGAATTCGTCTATTGGTTTTGGATTGATAATTTTTGGCACTATGTTAAATTTAAATTCTTCTATGATGTTTGAATTCAATTTCTGCTAAGATGAAGTTCTAAATTTCAATAATGAATCGTACCTCTATATTTTCACAGAATGCTATAAATATTCTATCTAAGCTTCATTATATGATCTGTGTTCATACTCGTACATTTCATCCTATTCTATAAGAGAGAGTCAAATTCATTTCAGCTATTTTAATTTGGTTTCTTCCATGGTGCAGTTCTCATTCTCAGATTGCTCATTTAATCTTGATAACTTTTATTTGAATTGAATTTCCTTTATGATGCAGTTCTATCATATGAATACATTGATATAATTCCCAACTCTGAGAAACCAATACTTTCGGAGATATAATTTGTCTGTTTGAACTAGAGCGCCAGAAAGCTCCTGTCCACAGGGCTCGAACCCATTTTTTTTCCTGGAAGCAAAGCAGCCTTGGGCGACTTCTGTACCTGAATGGGTCTCCACCCTGGTTATGAATCTGAACAAGCTCACTCGAATTTGTTGTCGCAAATTGACTCAAACGATTAGGTTCGACTTACTGATGACTAATACGAGGTCAAATTTGATTCTGTCCTGCAGGTCGACCTTTGTCGGTCGTTGTCACGATAACTTTCGAACAGAAAGAGATAGCGACGAAATTTTCCGGGGAGGTTGCACATCCGAATGCGACTGTTGCGGTTTTAATAGTCGTAATCGGCCAAACGGTTTCGGAGTTATAACAATCAGAATTATCGTCTTTATTTCCTCAATAACTCAAAAATACGAATGCGATCCAATTCGAACATAGTAATTAGTGTCATAATACCGAACGAAAATTTTTGCGGATTTTCTTGAGTATCGTATCACTAGAAAGTATTTAGAAAATTACTGAAAAAAAATCTGTTTCTCAGAAACTATGCGCTCAATATTACTGAAATTTTGCGAGAGCCTTCATAACCTAATTTTGCTGTCAAATTCCAAATTTGAATACGATCGCATCTATATTGTTGGAGATCCGAGCAGCCTTGGATGAGTTTAGTAGCTGGATGGGTTACCGTTGCTACGACAACATTCGGACGAAAAGAGATAGCAAGTTACAATTTTCATAGTAGTTTGCTAATCTGAATGGTACAGATAAATTCGTTCGTGAGCATAATCGGTCAAATAGTTTCAGAGTTATACCCATCTTAAATTTTATTGTTATTTCGTCAATAACTCAAAATATACAAATCTGATTCATCTCAGACCTGGTAATTAGTTGTAGAATGCCAACGCGCCAAATTTCCCTTGTATCTTATAACTCGAAAAAAAAAATTCCGCCCATTCCGAGTCACCATTTTACAAGTACGGAGTATGGAATTCCAGCTCAATCGTCTTCGTATGAGGTGTGAATACACAATGGAACATGCGCGTAAAAGCTCCCGGCTTCACGTCAGTAATTTTAAAATTATATTATTGAATAATTAAATGGTTTCTTTCTGGGATTTCTCTCCCAAACTCTGAAGAATAATTACCTATTAAATAAACATAAGGTGACGCATCCTCATACGACTGACAAGTGTGTTAATGGGCTTAATCAGACTAACGGTTTCTGAGTAACTATTTTTGTTTTCAACCAATACAAATCTGATCGAATTGAAACTTGGTGAGTAGTTATAGAATACAAACATAAGGACGTTTGTCGAATTTTGTTAGAATAGTATCACTAGAACATTTTTAAAAATCATTACATAACGACTTGAATTTTCAGGTTGGATTGTGCATCTGAATGCGATATTTCAGTTTGTTTATAGGCATAATCGGTCGAACCGTTTTGGAGTTAAACCCATCTGAAATGTGGTTGTTATTTCCTCAATAACTCAAAAAATTCAAAATCGATCCAATTCAAACATGGTTATTGAAAGGTTTTTTTCTGGGTTTTCTCTCCCAAACTCTGAAAAATATTTATAAGATAAAAATTAATTATTTTGTGATTTGCTTCTGCGTAAGAAATACAAGATATTTGTCAGAAGCAATCAATTGAACAATGTTGCCTAACAAACAACAACGAAACAACAACAACGAAACAACATCAACGAAGAAACTTCTATATCGTAACGTTTCGGAGTCTATATCCAGGGCCGTCGCTACCGGGGGGGGGGGGGGGAGGGAGGGGAGCCTCCCCCCCCGGATCATAAATCAAAGGGCGCCAAATTTACTGCGGATATTTGAAAAACTATAGCAAAATGACATAATGAAAATAGATTTTTTGGAACTACTACTTGCATAAGATGATTATTATTATACATAAGTGCAGTGACTGTATCGAATGATTGCCTACCCTACCATTTACTCAATTTATTTGTACAAGACCGACAGCATTGTAGAAAGCTTTCTTGCTGCTAGAGACTACATGGCAGGAGTGGGGAATTCCCGGCCTTCCCCGGCTATACATCAAAATCGTTCAATAGAAATAAACTAACCTTCTTCTTCTTATATACATTATTCGTGAATAGTGAATATGAATATTGATTGAAATTTAAAATCGAAAACCGAATATGGATATGGGTCCTTGCCAAAATAAGTTCAAACCGTCTGGAGCGGAATTCAGAAGGACAGCCCAGAAAAGAAAAATTGAAACGGGAAAAGGCGCAAATGTCATGAATACATGGCGAGTTGTTCAAGCACTGACGCGAAGTCAGGAGCTTTTGGCGCATGTTCTATTGTCCATTCTCCTTAATCGAATATACCGATTAAGAACCAATTTTTTTTTAATTTCTACGGTTCCCACTAAATTTTACACAAGTCTTTATGTCGATATTCCGCAACTAGTACAAGCTTCAATTCAATCAGTTCTAAATTTTTTGAGTTATAGAGGAAATAATATTCCAGGTGGTTATAACTCCGAAACCGTTGGACCGATTATGCCCAAAAACGAACTCAACTCTCCCATTCGGATGCATGACCTACCCTGAAAATTGCAAGTGCTTATCTCCTTTCGTTCCAAAGTTATCGAGTCAGTTAACAGTCAGCCATCCATCTACTGAACTCAAACAAGGCTGCTCGAATATCCAACAATATCTATCTAATCGTGTTCAAACTTGGAACTTGGCAGTACAGTTAAGTTCTGAAGGCTCTGGCAAAATTTCAGCGATATCGAACGAATAGTTTAGGACACTTTTTTAAATGATTTTTTTTTAAATTACTAGTGATACGATCCTCACGAAATTTCGCAAGATTTCGCGTTGGTATTCCTTAACTAATAACCACGTTTGAATTGGATCGGTTTTGTATTTTTCGAGTTATTGAGGAAATAAGAACCAAATTTCAGATAGGTATACCTATGAACAAACTAGCATTAAGATGCACAACCTACCATGAAAAATTCAAGGCGCTATATCTTTCCGTTTTCTAGTTATCGTGGCAACGGCCGGCCGGTCGGACAGAATCAAATTTGACCTCGAATTCTTCATTAGAGAGTTGAACTAAATGGTTTGCGACAATTTTCGGCAAAATAATCGAAAATTACAGACATTTGGGCAAAATGATAACATGTGATGTTACCTAGAACATGCGTTCTAAAAAGAGGACTGTATTTTCGAATAGAGCGAAAAGTTTTGGCCATTGCTGACACATAGTTTTTAATGGAAGTAGCACCTTGTGAACCTTCATTTAACAACTGCACTTACAGGTTGATTTTCAGTGTCTATAAAATAACATTTTATTTCGTGATATTTCGGTAAAATATTCGATTGAGTGACATCGAAGATTTAATTTTCTATATGCAAACAACAAAAATTTTCAGGGTGATGAGTACAAAAATGTTGCTCAAATTCAGGAATTACAAAAAACTCATTCAATATTCCAAATAGCAGATATTTTCGAAGAATTGTTGGAACATTCCACTCTAGATAGCAAGGTAACGTGAAATTATTGTTATATCATTTTTCGAAAGTTTTCTTTTTAATATCTATAAAATCTTCAGATTATTCTTATCATCTCGAAAACTCGGTATATATATTTATTTTTGTCAAATATAATTCTTTTTTGGCCCTGGATCTGTTGAGAGATGCAAACAATTTTTTTCACTCAAAAACACAAATTTAGAACGCGGTATTCTTTGTAAAATAATTTTCATTGATAGTTATATTAATTTATAATTCATTCTTTATTAAGAAACTATGTAGTATTTATCAATATATGTACACTTCATCCATATGTGTGTTTTTCGATTTTTGTCTATTTTTCCAAATTAGGGGCGCCAAAAGACGTTTCTCCCCCCCCTCGGAATAGCTCTTCGCTACGGCCCTGTCTATATCAGACTCCTTCGTCAGACGCTTAATGAAAATCTTTAGAATTGAATTTCACAAAATAACTATCAACAAAATAATTCTAAAGATTTTCATTAAGCGTCTGACGAAGGAGTCTGATATAGACTCCGAAACGTTACGATATAGTTGTTTCTTCATTGACGTTGTTTCGTTGTTGTTTGTTAGGCAACATTGTTCAATTGATTGCTTCTGACAAATATCTTGTGTTTCTTACGCAGAAGCAAATCACAAAATAATTAATTTTTATTTTATAGATATTTTTCAGAGTTTGGGAGAGAAAACCCAGAAAAAAAACCTTTCAATAATGAGTATTCCTCCCACAGTATATTTTAATGATTACTTCAAACATGGTTACCGGTTGTAGAATGCCAACACGAAAATTTCGTGAGGATCTTAGGTTGCGCATCTGAATGAGAGAATTAAGTTCGTTTTTGGTCATAATCTATCCAACAGTTTCGGATTCAAACTCAACTGGAATGTTATTTCCTCGATAACTCAAAAAATATATAGCCTCGATCGAATTGAAGCTTGGTAACTAGTTGTAGAATATCGACAGAAAGACGTGTGTAAAATTTTGTGAGGACCGCACCCCTAGAAATATCTTAAAAATATTACAAAAAAAAATGGCAGGCACTGACGTGAAGTCAGGAGCTTTTGAGCGTATGTTCTATTGTCCAGTGCTTGAACCAATTTATTTTTGTTGATATAGCTATTCTAAAATTCGAGAATTGTCACATTGACAGAAAGAAACCATTTAATAATGGATATACCTCCCACAGTATCCTTTAATGATTATTTATTTTATTGAGTATTGTAAACTTCAATAACTGTTAAAATGCAAAATGATCAAGCCCAAACTACATACATTCCATGTAGTTCGGCCCTGTAATCCCATTTCTCCGAGATAGCAAGCTTAATAAACACTTATTATGTATTCGAAATAGTAAATAATGGTCGTTAAGAAATGACGGCGTGAAGAGATCGAGCCTCTTAATCGCGTTTATTGAACGATCAATAACGGTTTCGTTATATCAATATATCCGTGATTTGACAGGCCGACAAGACGTGTTCATTCAATGTCGAACAGAAAGGTGGTATATTTTCGACCTCTCCCTATACAGATGGATCACAAATGACGAGAAATAAAGGAATATTATAATTTATTGGCTTATCTATTCTATTATTTTCTTGGTGTAATACAAAGTTTCAGTGCTTCGAATATCGGCTTGAAAAATTACTGTACCATACGAAGAATTAAATTTAATAATCATTAAAGGATACTTACGGAGGTGAATTAATCATTAAATGGTTACTTTCTGGGTTTCCTCTCCCAAACTGTGAAAAATATCTAAGTATAAAATAAAAATATTATTATTTTAAAAATTGCTTCTTCGTTGGAAACACAAGATATTTCTCAGAAGCAATATGAAGAATGTTGCCTAAAACACATAACGAATGAAGATTCACGATGAAACAACTATTTTGTAACGTTTTGGAGACTAAATCAGACACCAACCAAAAATGTTCAGTATTAGTTTGTGTTGATAATTATTCTGAAATTCAAAATTTGCCAGTCTTTGAAGAAACATAACAGGGTTTCATTTTATATAAAAATTTCCAAGTGCTAACTCCTTCATCAACAAATTCAACCAAATATGGTCAATTCCAGTTGGGCTATTTGTGAAATTGTATTCTCTGTTCAACAAAATATAAGTTGACTCCTCGAATTTCCATTTTATGTCATCAGACTCTGTCATCAGAAACTTTGCTTTACTCCAGTCTATCATGTGATGATAGATTGGAGTATCCATCCAAGATTGTACATACATCTTATGATCCAACAGTCTTACTCTAGTGGTCTCAATATTTCTCATGTATACGAATTACCACAAATACAAGGAATATTATATACATGGTTTTTCGGTATTTCCTTTTCATTAATCGGTTTTGTGTTAGTTAATAGAGACCTGAGATCAATTTGTGTCTTGAAAATGGTGCTTATATTCGAGAATTTCAGAATATCAATCAACAAAAATGGGTTCAAGCCCTGTGGACAGGAGCTTTCTGGCGCTCTAGTTCAAACAGACAAATTATATCTCCGAAAGTATTGGTTTCTCAGAGTTGGGAATTATATCAATGTATTCATATGATAGAACTGCATCATAAAGGAAATTCAATTCAAATAATAGTTTATTTATCAAGAATAAATGAGCAATCATGAGAATGAGAACTGCACCATCGAATAAATCAAATTAAATCTGGCCAATTTTGCCCAATAACGAACTCAACCGATATATTCATCTCCCTAACCTACTCTGAAAATTTCAACTACCTAGCTCATTTCGTTCGGGAGCTATATATATATATATATATATGGATGAAAAGCAGTCTCACTACTCTAAGATCTCTTACTTCATGTTTCGTTCCGAAATGTAAGACTTTTCTGAGAAAAACTAATTTCGGAGCAAACAACTGAGATTTTTCTCACTTCGCTCACAATTCTTCGATTGATTAGATAATGTCATGTCTCAGGAAAATAAGTTGACATTATGACAATTCATACATAGAATAATTATATCATTCTGTGACAACGTTGATACGTTGTGATACGATTTATTATTGAAATTTTGAAAAATCATATCTCCGAAAGTATTAGCTTGTTAGAGTTAAAAATGATATCATTGGATCCTTATGGTAAAACTGCTCATTGAAAAGAATTCAATTTGGAATTTGTTTCATAAAAAAAAAATTTTTTTTTGTTACTCCGAAACAATCTGTCCGATTTTGCCCAATAACGAACTTAGCTGAGATATTTATCTCCCGAACCTACTCTGAAAATTTCAACTGTCTAGCTCATTCCGTTCGAGAGTTATCGTGCCTACGGCTCGCCGGCCGGCCGGACAGAATGAATTTCGACCACGGATTCTTGATCAGTGAGTCGAACCAAATCGTTTAAGACCATTTTCATCGAAAATTGCAGACATTTGGGCAAATTGATAAGCACTCAGTTCCGAGGAACTAGAACGCCAAAAATAATTCAGAAGATTTTCGTTAAGAGTCTGACGATGGAGTCTGATATAGACTCCGAAACGTTAGGATATAGTTGTTTCACCGTTGATGTTGTATCGCTATTGTTTGTTAGACAACGTTGTTCAATTGATTGCATCTGACAAATCTCCTTTGTTTTTTACACGGAAGCAAATCACAAAATAATATTTTTTTCATTGTATAGATATTATTTTGAGTTTGGGAGAGAAAACCTAGAAAGAAACCATTTAATAATGAATATACCTCCCACAGTATCCTAAGGATTACTCCCATATTAGCTTAGACTGGAGAACATGGGAGCTCAGAGCATCAATAGCAGCTTGACTGTCAGAATGGGTTGCTATATCACACCTCTGATAGTTTCTTTCTTGGTTCGATTCCACGCATCTTTCGATTGCGAGTATTAATGCCTGAGAGGAGCCTAGCGAGAGTGAACAGGCTTGTTTTGGTTCGCAGTAGGGACAGTTCCGAATCGGTTCTAAAGAGTGGGCCAAACGTAGCGTGTGAAAGATTTCGCCCATTCGCGCAAGTCCAATTACAATAAACGACTGTGTGACTACTTTGAACTGTTCTAGGACAGTCCGAATTGCGAACCAAAACAAGCCTAACATTAGGTGCCTGGCCCATATAGGTACTCCAGTCCCAGCTCCTATACTGGTGTTTGAACCGTCTGTGTACCATTTAATGGCATGTTTTATAAGGACTTGGATCAGTGCTGGATTTAGAGGTCTAGAGGCCCTGGAGCAATAAAGGAGTGGAGGTCTCCTGGACACAAATTATTTTCCAAATAAAACGGACAATTTTTTTCGGTCAAGTTTTCCAATAAATAATTTATTGTGTAAGGAAGTATAGAAAAAAATGGGTTCAAGCCCTGTGGACAGGAGCTTTCTGGCGCTCTAGTTCAAACAGACAAATTATATCTCCGAAAGTATTGGTTTCTCAGAGTTGAGAATTATATCAATGGATTCTTATGATAGAACTGCATCATAAAGGAAATTCAATTCAAATAATAGTTTATTTATCAAGATTAAATGAGCAATCTGAGAATGAGAACTGCACCATGGAAGAAATCAAATTAAATCTGGCCAATTTTGCCCAATAACGAACTTAACCGAGATATCCATCTCCCTAATCTACTCTGAAAATTTCAACTACCTACCTCATTCCGTTCGAGAGTTATATCTCGGATGGATGATCTCTTATGGATGAAAAGCAGTCTCACTACTCTCAGATCTCTTACTAACTTCATGTTCCGTTCCGAAATGTAAGACTTTTCTGAGAATTATCAAGATTAAATGAGCAATCTGAGAATGAGAACTGCACCATGGAAGATACCAAATTAAAATAGCTGAAATGAATTTGACTCTCTCTTATAGAACAGGATGAAATGTACGAGTATGAACAGTGAACACATATCATATAATAAAGCTTAGATAGAATAATTATAGCATCTTAGCAGAAATTGAATTCAAACATCATAGAAGAATTTAAATTCAACAAGAGTGCCAACAATTATCAATCCAAAACCAATAGACGAATTCTACCCAACAACGAACTCATCCGAGATATTCATTCCTCAATTCTATGATGAACGATAATATATTATATATCTTTCCTCAAATCTACTACAATACACCAATATTCCAGTTTTGTTTTTAGTGGAGATATTCTGAACTCAATATTATTAACTTATCATTACCATTCCCATCATCATATGGATTGACCATCGGCATGAAAATATCAACCAACAACAAGTATGATATTATATTATAATTCTCATATCTATACGATTTCTGGAATGAATGACAATGAGACAACGTCATGTCTCAGGAAAATAAGTTGACATTATAACAATTCATAGAATACCCATAGAATAATTCTATCATTCTGTGAAAACGTAGAAATACGATTTACATTGAAATTTTGAAAAATCATATCTCCGAAAGTATTAGTTTGTTTGAGTTAAAAATAATATGAATGGATTCTTATGATAAAACTGCTTATTGAAAAAAATTTAATTTGGAATTTGTTTCGTAAAAAAAAATTTTCGGAGCAAACAACTGAGATTTTTCTCACTTCGCTCACAATTCTTCGATTGATTAGATAATGTCATGTCACAGGAACATAAGATGACATTAGGACAATTCATACATAGAATTATATCATTCTGTGACAACGTTGAAATACGATTTATTATTGAAATTTTGATAAATCATATCTCCGAAAGTATTAGCTTGTTAGAGTTAAAAATGATATCATTGGATTCTTATGTTGAAACTGCTGATTGAAAAAAATTTAATTTGGAATTTGCTTTGTAAAAAAAAAAATTTTTTTTGTTACTCCGAAACTAATTTGTCCGATTTTGCCCAATAACGAACTTAGCCGAGATATTTATCTCCCAAACCTACTCTGAAAATTTCACTGTCTAGCTCATTCCGTTCGAGAGTTATCGTGCCTACGGCCGGCCTGCCGGCCGGCCGGACCGGACGGCCAGACAGAATGAATTTTGACCACGGATTCTTGATCAGTGAGTCGAACCAAATCGTTTAAGACCATTTTCATCGAAAAATTCGAAAATTACCGACATTTGGGCAAATTGATAAGCATTCAGTTCCGAGGAACTAGAGCGCCAAAAAGTCTCTGTCGTGGGTGCCCTTCTTTTGTGGAGGTCCACCCTGAAATCCGGCTCTGACTTGGGTGGTGGATTCCCTGTCACTACCTAGCATTCTAGTGGAGTTCTTTTCGATTCTTACTTTCTTAATCATTTCGTCACTAGTAAGATTGTCTGATGAAATGTACCTGGTAAGAGAGGACCAGTCTTTTTGGCTTTTAATACTCTCATTTCCTATTCCTTTCCTTGATATTCTGAGAGTGGCTTCTTGGGCCATTTTGTCTATCACTATAGATGAAGAGGTGTGAGATTTGTGATAATCTGAAGTGCCCTAGTAGGAAATGCTCCCATAGCTCCGGTGATACACACGCATGCAAGCCTTTGTACTTTGTTGGGGGTTTTCCTCGTACCATTTTGGCTATACTATAGGAGATTAGACTTCAACACTGAATGGATATTCGTAACATTTTCAAATGAATAACTAGTCTTATTTTTAGCTGATGAATCTGCTCCTACAATTTGGCGGCCTATTTGTGAAACACCTTGTACATATATTATCTATACTCTTGACGTAGATAAATAGCAGTTGTTGAAAAATTTTGAAATATTATTTGGATTCAAAATATAGTTATATTTAGACACTTTAATTATACTGTAGAAAATATTGGCCTCAAAGCCAGCGATAATAGTTGCATTTATGTCAGTGATTGCATTGAACCATAAAATAATTAATTGCATGTTACTCAGGGGTCAATTTTACAGGACTTTTATAGTGTTCTACAGCATGAGAAATATTTTCTTGATGGCGACCAGAAGAACAAATGAGACAGAACTGGATTCACTTATCTACATTTTTTTACTAAATAAATGTCAAATTCTGAAGACCATTTCTTCATTATCTCAATAACTTCTCACAAACTTTTTTAGTGCAATGATGTTGTTAAATATGCTTCAATTCAAGTTAAATATTGCATCACCCTAAACTGTTGCACACATGATCGAGTTACAGCCAAATTATGTACTTCTTGTGATATTTTGGAGTTCTGATGGACTCCAGTATTTGGGATGGCTTCAAGGAGGCTAAATCTTCGGTCCTGCAGATTTCTTGACCAAAGCATTCCTTGCGTTGGTTTGAGATGGTGAGGCATTCGGTTATCAGGTGATCAGGTGTTTCATCCTCCTCCCAACCTGAGGAAACCTGTGAGGAGGTGCAGCATTTCGTACCAAGGACCAAGTATTTCTTGGATCTGTCAGTGTCAAAGTTCCGGAGGTATTTCTTAGAGTGATAGATTTCAGCCCAGGTAACACAGGGACCTCCCAGAGATGTCTCGGCGAGCTGGGATATTGTGACGCATATTGCGATATCGCTGGGAGGTCACCAAGAGCTCCCTATCACCTCCAAATGTCTGCCACAGGGGATGAGCCCAGTAATATCTCTGAGATATCACATGGGGAAGTTCTCAAACTGCTCACCCTGGGCAATATTTTGAGAGGTTCGTGGCGATATCGCAGGGAGCTCGCCCATACCTCCCTATTACCTCCAAATTTCCGCCACAGGGGATGAGCCCAGGAACATCTCAGAGATATCGCATGGGGAAGAACTCAAACAGATCACCCTGTGGAATATCTTGAGACGTTTACTGCGATATCGCAGAGAGGTCACCCGGATCTCCCTATCACCTCCAAATGTCCACCCCAGGGGATGACCCAGTAACATCTCGGAGATATCGCATGGGGAAGTTCTCAAACTGCTCACGCTGGGGAAAATTTTGAGAGGTCTATTGTGATATCGCAGGGAGGTCACCTAGACAGGGAGGTCGCCCAGACCTCCCTATCACCTCTAAATGTCCGCCACAGGGGATGAACCCAGTAACATCTCAGAGATATCGCATGGGTAAGTTCTCAAACTGCTCACCCTGGACAACATTTCGAAAGGTTTATTGCGATATCGCAGAAGGTCGCCCAGACCTCCCTATTACCTCCAAATGTCCGCCACAGGGGATGAGTCCAGTAACATCTCAGAGATATCACATGGGGAAGTTCTCAGGCTGCTCAACCGGGGCAGTACTGAGAGGAGATGGCTGCGATATGGATCTATAATCTATATATCCTCATAATGTGCAGTACATGTGTGGCGTGGAATACATCATTTCGCTGCGTAGATTGATATTCCACTCGGCTTATTAGCGGTGGGGTTGTTCTTCCGGGTACAGAGTAGACGATTGCGACATCTACCGGTGGAAACGAGAAGTGCAGAGTAGAGATGGAGTAGATCCCTGCAACACGCCACCTGATTTCCTATTCTTGTTTAATTTGCGAGGTTTTTAGGACCTCGCAATGGAATGTGGTATTCTCGTTACACTTGTGATATCTTGAGGAGCTCGCAATAGGAATGTCCTCTTCTAGTTATCTGCGTGATATCTTTAGGATCTCGCAATGGGAATGTCTTATTCAGGTTACATATGTTATATCTTGAGGATCTCCGCACCAGGAATGTCTTATTCTGGTTATCTTTGGGGTATCTTTAGGAGCTCGCAATAGAAATATCTAGATATCACATATGTGATATCTTGAGGATCTCTCAACAGGAATGTCTTAAGTAATCATTAAAGGATACTGTGGGAGGTATACTCATTATTCAACGGTTTTTTTCTGGGTTTTCTCTCCCAAACTCTGAAAAATATCTATAAAATAAAAATTAATTATTTTGTGATTTGCTTCTGCGTAAGAAACACAGGATATTTGTCAGAAGCAATCAATTGAACAATGTTGCCTAACAGAGTTTGGGAGAGAAAACCCAGAAAAAAACCGTTGAATAAGGAATGTCTTATTCAGGGTAACTGTGGGATATCTTTAGGAGCTCGCAATAGTAATGTCTTATTCTGATTATCTGTGTGATATCTTTAGAAGCTCGCAATGGGAATGTCTTTTTCTGGTTACATATGTGATATCTTGAGGATCTCCGCAATAGGAACATCTTATTCTTGTTATACTTGCGATGACTTAAGGAGCTCGCAACAGGAATGTCTTAGTCTGGATATCTGTGGGATATCTTTAGGAGCTTACAATAGGAATATCTTATTCTGGTTACATATGTGATATCTTGAGGATCTCGCAACAGGAATGTCTTTTCCTGGTTATCTGTGTGATATCTTTAGGAGCTCCCAATAGGAATATCTTATTCTTGTTATCTGTGTGATATCTTTAGGAGCTCGCAATAGATATATCTTATTCTGATTATCTGTGTGATATCTTTAGGAGCTCGCAATCGGAATGTCTTATTCTGGTTACATATGTGATATCTTGAGGAATCCGCAGCAGAATGTCTTAGTCTGGTTATCTGTGGGATATCGTTTGGAGCTCGCAATAGGAATATCTTATTCTGGAGGGCTGTGTTTCCTGGGAGGAAGAGATCTACAGAAAATACCTCTTTCAGTTTCTTATTTCATCCGAAATTCACATTTGTAGAAGTATCTACCAACCCCACAGTAAGGTTCCGTGCCAATAAAAGGGATTTTTGCTCCTTTCTTGGCAAGTGTGTCAGCCTCCTCATTTCCTTCAATTCCCGCGTGACCAGGAACCCAGATCAAGAAGACCCTGATGTTCTTTTGCCTACTTCATTAAGTTTTCTTCGGCAATCCCATATTAGCTTGGAATCGATAACATGGGAGCTCAGTACTTTAATAGCAGCTATCAGAATATTGTTTCGCATGGCTCCGTTCAAAAGGATACTTACCTTCAATTTATCAAGGGCTTCGTTGAAAATGCTTTCGCAGTGCAAGTACAAAATCAACGGCCATAATATCTGTTAGGTTATTTCCAATGGACCACATACTATTCTGATGTTTTCAGAGGCGGTCAATTAAGTTTTGCCTTCTAATGAGTCGATTTAATGCGTGTTAACACGTCACGTGTTAACAATTTTTCCGAAACTTTATCATAGCGTATAATCGTTACAACTGCAAGACCATCCAACAAGAAAATATTTCTAGTCATCATCATATTCAAAATCGCACAAGTGCTACGTTAGCACCAATTACACTCATCAGTTTTTAAAGAATATGCAGTGAAATGTTTTACCTTGATGAGTTTCTTCTGCTGCAAAACATAGCCTCGAAAAGCAGCCTGTAATTTAATTTCTTGTTAAGCTTCATTAAATCGATAGTTGCCATCAACGTTTAGCTCATATCGCATTCCTGTTGAAATGTCCATATACCTATATAAATTTTATTTGCAGTTTAATATTTTTAATCTTCATGTCTTTTGATGTCTGTCGGTCTACTGCATTGACCTTTATTACATATTAGGTCTATGGTCAGCTATAATTATATAAGCTGACCATGAAGAAAAAATATTTTTCCATAAAGCAAAACGTGTTGATTAATTAGAATTTAATAATGGGGGTATTGTTTCATACCGATAAACCTACTCCTGCATATTTAGTTTTTACAACGGATGTTAATCAAGTTGTCCTATTGGGGGACTTAAATGCTGATAAATATGTCGGGAATTCTTTAATTGAACCCTGTACCATAATAATTGTTGCATACTCATAACCTGCATCAGTTGAACGATGTGTTGAATATGGAATGCGAGGTAATTGGCATGGATTTCCCACTCGTATCAGCTCATTCTCATCATACAGCCATTGAGATTCCATTTGGTTTCACGTAGCCCAAAATAGTGTGCAATATTGATTTTAATAGGAGAGTTTCAACGTTTCCATCTTATAATTATCGAAAAATTAATTTTGTTGGCATGTATGAAAGTTTTCTAGACGAAAACTGGTCGAGTGTAGGGCTTCACGCGAGAGCGAGATTTTTCTCGTCTCGTCTCATTCTCATCTCGTAAAAGCGAGACGAGACGTTTTCAAAAATATTATAGGCGATACCGAGACCACATACAACGCAACACGAGAGTCTCGTTTTTGGTCTCGTTACATTTTTTGTATGAAGTTTTATATACGACTCGATCTTTTTCAACACCCACAGAAAACAATTGAATATGAAGAATTTCCACTATAATTACCATTAAATTTTGTCTATATTATGAATCGATCGTTCAAGAAATACACGATTTTTTAGAATATTATTAATTCTTTATGACCTTGCCTTAATTGGGATTATTTTTCAAGAAAAAATAGAATTCACAACCATAAAAACGGATGCCAATATGAATTCAAAACTCAACGGACAACTTTCATTGCCCCGAAATCCCAATGATTTCAAAATTTCGTCTCTATATGAACATCTGGAGAAATTTATTCTCTTGTAGTGGAGCTGTGGAACTACGTATAATAAAACTGGTAAAGAAATGAAGCTATTCAATGTTTCGAAAAGTGTTATGAGGAATACGCCAAGAACACCCTTGAAAACTATACCAAATTGTTCAATTTTATTAAAAAATGCATCGACATCGATAGCCTATTTGAAATATCAACAAAACTTTCAAAATATTGGAAATCTAAGTTCTTCATTCTTTGTTTAACGTTCGGTAAAATACATAGTTGATTTCAACTTGAAAAAAGTTTTTTTTGTTGATTTCGATTATTGAAGTCAAAATCAAGATTACACAAAATATCGTAGCCTACGGCAATTCTTTCAATTTGAAATATCAATTGACGTTTCCTCCATCAAATCAAATGTAAAATACAGTGTGTGGTACATCATTGGAATTTGATAATTTTGGGTACAATTAAAAAATTGCAAAAAATATATAGGGTGCTATCTGAGATAAACAAGTCAGAGTCACTTCAGTTCAATCCGAAAGTGACTTTCAATTTTTGTTTTTCTCAGTTGAAGGTATCTTGAACGAATTGAAAATCATAAAATATTAAAAATTTTTATCTTTTGAAATGGCATATATACTGGGACACCCGGTATATAACAGATACTATCCGTCCGGAATTTCTGAAATATTGCGAGAGCCGTCAAAACCTAATTCTAAAGCCAAGTTGAACATGATCGAATCTATTATTGTAGGAGTTATTGAAAAAATACTGAAAACCGAGCAGCGTAGAAGAGCTCAGTATCTGGATGGGTGACTTTTGCCGCGATAACTTTCAAACGGAAAGAAATAGCTCTCGCCACTTTCAGGGTAGGCTGAGCTTCAATGGATGGAGCAAAAGCTACTGACGTTGGTGCTTTTTTTTTCGAATTTTTTTTTGCAGTGAACTTCGGGAATTATTTATTATCAATATTGTTTTTTCTGTAATCGGGAGATTTCTCGTGTTGGAAATAAAGGCTTATTGTTACTATATTATTATCACTGTGAACCACATTAGACCGAAAATAGAGCGCGGGATATTGCCCACTCACATCAAATCATCATCAGGGAAGAAATGAAACAAGACGAATATTTAAATATGTTTATGTAAATATTACCATACTTATAATAAATAATACACTTTCCACCAGAGCTCCTTAAAAGCTCCCACAACTTACACAGCTGATATTTTTACAAGTCTTAATGATAATAAGAAATCGAACAACATCTACTCGCAATTTACACTTTCTTCTTTTTACATCCATCATTACGATTATATACAAAATATTTGTACAGATATTATATACAGATTGACTGTCACAACTGGCGATAATGACAAATACCATGCTGATAAGCGAACCTTGAATCGACCTCATTTTCTCTTCGATGATAACCTACGAAATTTATTCTATGGTGATAACGTCGAATTAGTTACGTTATCTGAAATTAATTTTTGTGCCTATTCAGCCACTTTAAAGACAAATTACATGCGTTTAAGGAAATAGTCTTATGTGGGTAATAATACTCTTCAGATAAGGAGATTATCGTTTCTGTTAGAACTTGTGGTATATGTATTTGTTTCATAATAAAGGGTTTTCCAATGAGAGGTGTTATTTTGAACAGCCCGCTATTTCGGCGATGCCACTTTTGAAGCTGCCATTTTTTGACATTTGACAAGTAGAAACTACGCCATTAATACAAATGGAACTTTACACGCTTCAAGAACGCATTGAAATTAATAAATTCACTATAAAAATGGTGAAAATTTGGCAGAGACGGTTCATAAAACTCGAACATTTTTGGGTCGTCGTGAAGCACCTTGTCGGACCGCAATAAAGAAATTGGTGACAAAATTCGAGCTGTTGTGACAAGTTAGTTATGTGAAGAATAAATCCCGTGTACGTCGCTCAAGAACAGCCGAGAATATTGCTGCTGTAGCCGAAAGTGTTGAAGAACACCCAGGTTTGTCCATTCCTCGTCGTTCTTTGGAACTAGGCATTCCACAAACGTCATTACACCGTATTTTGCATGAAGATTTGGGTCTAAAGGCTTATAAAGTTCAGTTAACACAAGAACTCAAGCCGGCCGATCATCAACAACGTCGTGTTTTTGCTGATTGGGTCGTTGAAATGCATGAAAATGATCCGGAATTCCATGAGGCCCATTTCCACCTCGGTGGCTTCGTCAACAAGCAAAATTGTCGCATCTGGGGCTCGGAGAACCCAAGAGTTATTGTTGAAAAGCCTCTCTATCCTCAACGTGTGACTGTTTGGTGCGGTTTATGGTCTGGCGGAGTCATTGGACCTTACTTTTTCGAATATGAGGCTGGAGCAACAGTTACGGCGAATGGATTGCGCTATCGAGAGATGATTAATGATTTTTTATGGCCGGAATTGGATGGTATTGATCTGGACAACGTTTGCTTTCAACAAAACGGTGCTACGTGCCACTCAAGCAAACGAAACCATTGATCTTTTGCGGGAAAAGTTTCCGGACCGTGTTATCTCTCGAAGAGCTCGAAGAGGTGATCACAATTGGCCACCGAGATCTTGTGATTTAACACCTTGCGACTTCTTCCTTTGGGGCCACGTGAAAGAGAAAGTCTACGCCAATAGCCCAGCGTCGATTCAGGACCTCAGAGATGGAATTCGTGAGGCTATCGAGGACATAGGGCAGCCACTTTGCAATTTGGTTATGGAAAATTTCATTAAAAGGATATGATGGTCCACGCTTACATCGTGGTCGTGGTGGTCATTTGCCTGATGTTATTTTACACTATTAACGGCATAGCTTCTTCTTTATAATGAAATAAGCATCCGATCATTTATATTGAAAAATTGATTTTTTCTTTGAATATCAAAATAACACCTCTTATTGGAAAACCCTTTAGAAGCGTTCGAGGCATTAGCTTTGAGAATAACTTCCGCCACACACAACAATCTGAGGTATCTGCACAGAGTGTATCATTCGGAACAACTGTTTATGATATAATTGCAAAAACATTTATTACCACATCAGGAATATTATTATTCTAGTTTGAGGTCACTGTGAAGTGATTATGAATAGTATCCCAGTAACTGCACTCTTGTCTACTAAAATTTTGTGATCTCACATATGTTTCGGAAACGATGTCTCCATCTCCTGAGATGACGCGTTGAGTGGCCAGTTGTTGAAGCGTGATTGGCACAGCAGAGTAATCGATGTTGTTGTCCATAATGTGTCCCGTATGCTCTTTATACTGTGTAAGAATTGTTTCCCAACTTAGCACTTATTGCAATCTATATTTAATTCCATATTTACCCGATTTTAACAATGAATGTGTAGAGTGCAACCAGTGCTAGGGCGGGCGAATAATCAGAAACATTCTCACACGGTATAAAGAGCATACGGTATACATTCGGAACAACAACATTGATATATCTGCACTCGAAAATCCCGTATCAATAAACAGCCATTCAAATCCAGAACATTCCGTATACCTATCTGCCATGGTTTTCGAGATATCGAGGAAATTTATAAAAGTTGAGAATTCGTTTTTGATTGGAAAGCAAGCCTTAGAAATGAAAATTCTCACATCCAAAAAATAAATAGTAATTTTCAATACTGCCTATCAAGTATTGTGATTGTTAAATATTTGAAATGGTAGGTAAATCAACAATATTCAAATACAGATATTCTGAATTAATTTTAAATACATGGCGAACGTAATAAAATCATACAAAGAACTTGTACGTTCAATGAGAGATACCCTCATCTATCTCCAATAAATTGGATAAAATTTCACGAAATGGAATAGAGCTTCATGATATATTGAACAGTAAAATCTGCTAATGTTCTTCATAAACCTTTAACAAATGATTAAGCTAATGAACTTAACACATTAGGATATTCCACTGCATATCCTCAGCGTTCAATTCAATTGGCCACAGTAGATTTGACCTTAATGTGTCCAATTGTTCAAACAATACTGAAAAAATATAAGCTGCACCACTACTCCTTTACTATAGTGTAGGAATTTCAACCAGGAGATGATGTAAGAAGAATTGAATATTGTGAAGGAATACACCTAAGAATACAAGAGGATCCACTTTTTTAAAGCGTGAAAATAGCTTCAATGGTCTTTTCAGTTTTAACGTCTGTTGAATCCACGCCATATGGATCATTCATAATATATTTTTCAAATCAACAAGTCCAGAGCGTTCTGTCAATAGGGTCCTTCATAAATGGCTTCGTATAATTAATATACTTATGCATATATTTCACAAGTCCAATAGACCCCTGGGGGTTCATTGATTTGTCGAGAAAGCAAGAGCAGACGCATTTCTGGCTTCTTGGCCTTCATCAGTACTCTGTAGCTTCTCAACAAATTTAACTAAACTGACCCGGGTTAAGCCTCTCAGAGCCGGCTTGGTCTATCATACCTAATCGCCCACGCCACCTATGAGACAAAACGCGGAAATCAGCCTTTCCCCACCAGTGAATATTTGAAGCATGAAATCATATGCCACCATTCACTCGATAATAATCGAGAAACGAGTCCCGCAGAGCTCAGACAGTATCTTCCCAATGGCCATAACGCTGTTTAGCGTTTTCAAAAATAATAATGAAAAATGGCGATACCGTTGTTAATAAATCAACAAGTCCAGAGCGTTCCTGCCAATAGGGTCCTTCATAAATGGCTTCGTATAATTAGGCTTCATCAGAGTACTGATGAAGGCCAAGAAGCCAGAAACGCGTCTGCTCTTGCTTTCTCGACGAATCAATGAACCCCCTGGGGTCTATTTGACTTGTGAAATATATGCATAAGTATATTAATTATACGAAGCCATTTATGAAGGACCATATTGGCAGGAACGCTCTGGACTTGTTGATTTATTAACAACGGTATCGCCATTTTTCATTATTACATATTTTTCAGTTTATTTATTTAGCTTACCATTGAGTTAGTCAATTATTCGTTCAATTAAGTACCTACTTTTTGTTAAAACATTATGTCGAACATTAACAGGTACCTACTCTTTCATTCACCAAGAATTACGATTTAATTGAACGAAAATATGAAAATTTTTCTTTACTTGGCTCGCTTTCCAATTACTTCAAAATTAATTCTCGAAAACAATGGCAGATAGGTATAGGGAATAATATTTATGATTGTTTCCTTCGAGTGTTTGTGGTTTGAAATTGCCTTGAACGTTAAATTTGGAACCCCCCTTAGATTCTTTATCATCTTGCAAAATTTCATACAAAAGATAATTCTTCTGCTGCGCATATCCTCAATCTTAGCGCAGTATCTACAAAGGTGACGACGGTAGATGACTTCAAGCGTGACATTATAAATTTAAAAAAATATTCGTTAAGTTGAAATGAGGCGCTTAGAGCAAAAATGACCCAAGCCACATTTTTTCTAAAATTGAATAAATAGCAGGAACGACGCACAAATATATCAAATTTTCTGATGCAAGCTGACCCAAGCCTATTTCGAACATTCAGCACAAGATGCTGCACTTAAATCCACTTTTGCGCACACATAGTCGGTACAAATTCGCTCAAGCAAGACCCACTTCTGCATTGTGCCATGTTCGATATCCTAGAGTCACGTGGAACAAAATAAATTAAAAAACTTCTAAAATTGCAAAATTTTCTTTTGCTATTTTCTCTTTGATGAATATAGGCTTGGGCCACTTTTGTTTTGAGCGCCTCAGATATTCAAAGAATTGCTGCAAATAGGTAAAGAGAATGCTGATGAAATGCAAGGAAAAATTCAAAATAATTACCATGAAGGCATTTTCGAGAAAGGGCACCTTAAATTAATTAAGGCCTATGCATTAAAACGAAATGCAGTACTAAGTGGAAATAGACGCAAAGTTAATGGCTTTCGAGGTAGCATAACCAATTAATCAATTCCATAAAGCCATCCGACTAACCCACTCTTTAACGTTTACTCCTCCCAACAAACTGATAGTCACCAGAAAAAGTCACTAAGAAAAAAACTGTCCCCTTTCTTTACGCTGCATTAAAAAGCTCGTAAAATGTTTAAGTGATCATATAGCAGTACCTAATTTCGACATAACCCAAGTAAACGACAAGTTAAATGTCTAAACACATGTGTTAAGCTATTATATATTTCCGTTCGTCCTTTTTGTTGGTTTTTTTGCCGGACCTCCCGGGTAATAAATTACTGCCACCCGCTCAACGTTGCCAACAAAATAAGACGAATTCACCACCCTGCGAAATGAGTGATTATTTCTGCTCATTATTTATAGCTGTTCGGGCGCAGGGAAGGTTCAGCTCTCTATCGAGTTTTTGGATCGATTCGAATGAAGGATTTTCCGAACATTTGAACACCTCACTTGATTTGATATTATGTGATATACAGGGTGAGTCTTTGACCACTGCATTGATTTTAACCAAAGATTCCTCTCATCAAACGAAACACTTTTTTCATTTAACATTTTTCCAAATTCAGCTCAGGTAAAAAGACACAGTCTGTTGAAATTTTGAAAAAAAAAACAGTTTTTATTTTGTAGCTTTGACATCCTTTTTTCGAATGAAATGAATGTTAGCGTAAAGTTTCCTATAATTATGATACATATTTTCCAAACATTAGTTATTTTCTACTTCTACTGGTTTTCTAGTTATGGACTCGTGGATTCATAAAACTAAACGAAATTAGCATAAAGAAAGCATATAAAGTTTTTCTTGAGTCATTTCAAGAATATTCCATCGTTTTAGAACATTATATTATTCTTCATCATTTCTCCTTAAACGCACCGTTTTCGAGAAATTCTTCATTGAATGTTTTAAAATGGAAAACTCCAGAAATTTCACTACTTTTATGGATCCGTCCCTGAGCGTTGGAATCCCGAATCAAGCTGTAAACCACGTTACCATGCCTTATTCTCGTCCGCCAACAATGTCATAGATAATTTATATGCGGGAGTGTATTAGCACATTGTGAAATCTTTAAACGCTTGTAACTTTTTACATGAGCCGAATCTGGAAAAATGGTAAATGAAAAAAGTGATTCATTTGATGGGAGGAATCTTTGGTTAAAATTAATGCAGTGGTCAAAGACTCACCCTGTATGAATTTCTTTAGTTTTCGTTGAAAGAAACAGGAATAATTCGGAAAGACAAAAAGTTTTAAATTTCTTTGCCTAAAGTCAATTGATTTCAGGGACAATGGCAACCGAAATTACATATAATTAACTTTGGGATTCGAACAAACATTTAATTCATGACATCTAGTACCTTTACAAATGGGCTATTATCCAGCGTTGATTCTACAATCTTTTTATCCAGATGCGAACGACTTTACAAGAAATTTGCATTACTTTAAATGTTCAATATGAAATATAAACGTAATGCTCTATGATCAGTTGGTTGTAATTCATAGAACATAATATTCTAAAAATACGTGTAAAAACGGTGTATTTTTATACGTGAAAAACCGAACATATAAACACGTATTAAAATAATCGATCCGCAATCAATAAGGAATAAACCTTTATGTAAACTTTGCAGCTTATGTACGTACTTCAAATAATGAACTATAAAATTAGTTCAAGCACTGACGTGAAGTCAGGAGCTTTTGCGCGAATGTTATATTGTCCATTCTCCTGTATTGGACACTTTTAATCGAATTTACCATGGTGAATTATATTGTCTATTCTCCGTTATTGGACACTCTTAATTGAATTCACCATGGCAAATTCTATTGAGAGTGTCCAATACAGGAGTCCAATACAGGAGCCAAATGGAATAAATTCATAATGGAATAAATTCATCATCTTGGTAACTGTACATATTTATGGAAAATTCCGAAATATATCGAATTCAAATTTCAAATTGTCATTCTTCTTCGTTAAAATGCGAACCATACCTTCAACCCCCTTCGAAAGACAGGTGCAACCTCCAATATTTCAAACAGGAATTTTCGTGTTGTGATACATCGTTTGAAATGTCGCGTCAGTCTCTATTCAGAAACTTTCGTGTTCACTGTTGGGTCAAAAATTAACAGTGCTGTGCCTAAGGTGGCGTAAGGACACAGTAACAAAAGCCTACACAGAACATAACTCGTTCTCCTTACTCGCTCAAGCTCTCCCAGAGTTTATGAGGGGTCTCCTTGGGGAAGACCTTGGAGGATCAGTATAATAATCTAAAATACAATCTACAAATTGCAAACCACAAAATAGAAAAAAATAGAATCATCATCACTTTTTTACCAGAGCCGAATCTGGGAAAAAGGTAAATGAAAAACGTGTTTCCTTTGATGATAGGAATCTTTGGTTAAAATTAATGCAGTGGTCAAAGACTCACCCTGTATAAATTCAGTTCGCAATTCTTATTGCAGTTACCTTCAAAGTTCAAACGTTAATTTTTGATTTGTGTTATTCAAATGATTTCAAGAAAGAACAAGTGTCTTCCCATAAGTGAAAAAAAGCGTGTGATTTAAGCTGTGGAGGATGGACAAATATTTGAAATTATACATAAATCACGCATTTTGAGCCAACTCTTGATTATTTGAACAGAACACCCTCTTGACTATTTGAATACGTAATATTTTGAACTATCGATAATTTGAACTTTTTTGCCGGTCCCTAAAGTTTCAAGTTATCGAGAGTCGACTGTACTTCAAAATGATGTCGTTACAACTTTGGCAAATTCATAGCTTGATCAAGGAAATCCTCAAGTTCTACAGAATACGGTATGATTCCAACAGGATGAGCACCACCACATTACTAACGCAATGTCCGGCAGTGCCTCCACGCAATATTTCCAAATCGCTGGATAGAAAGGTGAGGAACGATCGAATGGCCAGCGTGATCCCCTGATCTGAACCCACTAAATTTATTTTTATCGGGATATTTGAAAAGCATTGTTTACAAAACTAAACCCCTTGATTAGAATGACCTGAAAAATCAAATAACGCTTGCGATTAGGTTGATCATTCCTGAGATCTTCAATACTGTTAGAAGAAATTTCTATTTGAGGTTACGATGTTACCAAGGCGTTCGTGGTGAACACTTTGAACATCTGCTTCATTAATGTTCATACTTTTGTTGCTACAATTTGTATTTCACTTTAGTTTTTGATATTGTAACAAATTTCATTAATCACTTGATTTAATTTTTTTCTACTTTGATTTTCGCAAAAAACATGCAAGTGATAACATTTCTGAATATAGAATAACGAGATTTTTCAAACGATGTATCACAAGCCCATACTTCCTAGTTGAAAAATTGGGAGTTGTACCTGTTTTTCTAAGGGGGAATTTATTCTATTTGGCTTGTCTACACTTTATATTACATAGGCACCGTCATAAAATTTTCCAAGAGTTATCCTCATCAGCAGGAAAAAAGAAGAAACCAACTCTGTTGGGTATCCGAAAAGAGGATTTAACCACGACTTTTGAGAATATTCAAGAAATCCTCAAAAATCCTGAATTTTTTTATCAATTTTACGTTTCAGGACAGGCAACCTTATCGATTCGTATATATTTCACTGGGTATTTATCACCAACGTTGAGAATAGTAAAAGATTGAAATTTATGATATATTTGAAATTTAGTCCAAATATCAAAATATCGGTACTGCTAGCAGAATCCTTTTGACTTGACCAATAAAAGTGGTGAGATACGATTTCCTACATTGAAAATCATCTGCTGCCCTCCACGACCCAAAAAAAATTATTTGGATTGACTATGATTCCAATTGAAAATAAGGTTTGCGACAGTATATAAATTCATCAGAAATTATTACCGATTTTGCAGAATAAAATGTGCGAAGGAAGTTATTTCAGTTACAAGGTAGGCATTATTATTCTCAGAAAAATGTGTTTTGATATATTTGTATATTGTTTACTAATGGTCAATTAGGTTTGTGTCCCTACATGACCATTTTTATTTAAAGCATTGAAATTTCGAAAAAGGGCATAGCCGGCTAGATATGGGAAATCTGCCCCCATGGCTTTTTTGACTCATACTCAGGGGTTCGATTCGGTATCGAATTTAAATATTTCACCTCAATTTTTAGCCCTTTAACTCAAACGGCTTTCGAGATTTTCAAAAAAACCTGTTTTTTAGATTTTGATTTTATTTTTATAGTAAAATTCGGAATTAATCAATGCTGATTTTTTTTTCCTTATTCTTAGGAGTCTAAAATATAAAAAAAAACATATGATCGTGGTTCCTAAACGAAATTTAAATTTTTTTTTAGCCTTTAGAAATATGTCAATCACCAAAACTCGTCAGAACATGTCTTTTATGCTCCTATAGACAGGGAATTTTTTTGGATTTTTTGAAGTGGTGGAACAATTTTAAAAAAATTAAAAACTCCCTTTTTTCCTAAAATCCTGCGTTTTTTCATTCGAAAAAATACATAAGTAAGTAAAAGGCCTATTAATGATTCAAAAGACACTTGGAGACTATTTTTATAATTTTTTATACCATTGGAAATCATTTTTAATACAACAAAAATTAAAATTATAATCTTAACAATTACTAGATTAGTCTTCATCACTGTCTTCATTTATTATTTATTGTGTGAATTATGAGTAAAGAAAAAATTTTTGCTTGTTTTTTCAAACAAAAAAAATCAAAGTGTGTCAAAACGCAGGATTCTTGGAAAAAATGATTTCCTAATTTTTTTGGAATTGTTCCACAACTTCAAAAAATCCAAAAAAATTCCTGAGTCTATACGAGCAGAAAAGACATGTTCTGACGAGTTTTTGTGATTGACATATTTCAAAAAGGCTAAAAAAAAGATTTTAATTTTCTTTTCTTCATTGAAAATCGGCTTTTCGCTAAGGGACCATGATCGAATTTTTTTTTTTATATTCAAGACTCCTAAGAATAAGAAAAAAAATCACTATTGATTAATTCCGAATTTTAATATAAAAAAATTGGTTCAAGCCCTGTGGACAGGAGCTTTTGGGCGCATGTTCATCTTCCTTGTGGCCCGTACTGACCAGTAAAGAAAAAAAGCAGTATCATGTTGAATACCTTAATATTATTGATTATTATATAATAATCGATGAAAATACTGAGAGAGACCCAGGAAATTTGACACATTTTGTCTTATATCTCCAGAACTTGAAATCGTATAGAGCCAAAATTTTGCACAATGTTGCAAAATACTACAATTGACGTTAGTACAAGTTTTTGTTGCAATCTGATGAATAGTTCACGAAAAAAAAATTTTTTTTTCGAAAAAATTAAAAGAAATATTTTTTTAAAAATTACCAACATTTCGATCATAACAGAATTTTGCCAAAAGTTGCGCGTTTATATCCTCGAACTGACTACCAAGTTTCGATTCAACATCTTCTTTAGTTCCTGAAATATCAGGGAAATAACCTCAAAATTTTAAATGTCTATAACTCCTAAACCATACGGCCGATTTTGCCCGTTAACGAACTTAACCGTCGCATTTTGATCAGAAACCTACCCTGAAAGTTTGAAGTCGATAGGACCTTCGGTGCTCCTGTTATCGTGCTTACGGCCGGGAAACCGGCCGGCCGGCCGGCCGGCCGGACGGCACCCTAAGATCTGACACCGGATTCGTGATCAGGGAGTCCGAATTAGTCTATTAGCCAATTTTCAGCTCGAAATTCGAAAATTACAGACATTTGGACGAAATGATAGGACGATGTTCTCCTAGAACATGCGCCCAAAAATAAAATGAAAATCTAAAAAAAAGGTTTTTTTGAAAATCTCGAAAGCCGTTTGAGTTGAAGGGCTAAAAATTAAGGTAAATTATTTTTATTCGATGCCAAATCGATCCCCTGAGTGTGAGTCAAAAAAGCCATAGGGGCAGATTTCCCATATTTATCCGGCTATACCCTTTAGTTCGAGTGTTTTTGATTTATCTGAAGTGCAGGCAAATAACCTCGGACTAACAGCCACATGACAAATGCGGTAGCATTGTGAAGAGCGGAAAATATAGTTTTTGCTCGGAACTGCTGAAAATTTAGATAGGACCCCACTAGTTATAACAGTAATTGCATTCTCAAATCTGGAAGAAATAATAGGAGGTCATTTTCAAGATTCACCTACCAGTCCGCCACAAAAATATTCATCAGAATCTAATTTCCGTGCAATATTACCATTCTCACAATCATCAACAGTAGAATTTTAAATCACCCAAATATAATCTACATTATCTTGCTGCTGAAACTAGCCATTACAGGTCTAATTATCGCCATTTTACACCATCAGCTTTAGCAGAAAAAAGATTTTAAAGAATAAGCCAATTTAGTACATTTTTCCATGAATTTCAAATGTTTTATTCTCTCATGAAGGTTCCAATCTCATGTTCTCTTCAGTAGCCATGATTTTCTCAAATAAGAGAATACCTGGTGTGCTACAAAATCGCACAAAACCTTCTCCAACCGGATCTCCAGAATTTCCCATCACTTCGCACTCGTCTATTCACACTTAATTATCACTTCCTTAAGACATATGCGGACTGGGGGACCTTATTGCACTTTGTGTTGGATTGAGATGAGGTGGCGGCTGTGGCATTAGTCCGAGGTGGCTCATGGGGGGCCTAGAGCCCAGCAGCGATGCCAGAGGGTGGGCGCCGTGGTTAAAATATCCCTGCAGGGCAGGATGTGGGTAGAGGGCATGGTGGTGACGGGATAACGACGCCATTTTCAGCTTCTCAATCTCCGCTTCTTGCAAACGTTTCGCTTTGGCTCTTCTGTTCTGGAACCAGATTTTCACCTACAACGAATGAAGGAAAAAATAAATTAACTACCCAACTAGCAATTTTATATTTTATAATAGTTGTGGAAACGTTTTCAACCAAAATCTTATAATACATTCTTAGTCGCTGAATTGTTTTCAATACGTTTATACAACAGATATAAACCCAAAATTGGCACATTTTATAAAATAATTTTGTCATTCGAAACATTTCATAAAGCTCTTCATAAATATTACAAAACTATTTCATAAACATTCTGGCGCCATCTAAAAAACTGTTTTGTAATAGCTTTGTAAGGTTTTTCATATGAGCG
Organism: Halyzia sedecimguttata; assembly: GCA_937662695.2. NCBI lineage: Eukaryota > Metazoa > Arthropoda > Insecta > Coleoptera > Coccinellidae > Halyzia > Halyzia sedecimguttata. The sequence goes on along the minus strand of OW569414.2, from coordinate 4,566,425 downwards.
TTCTGATATAAAAATGTTACATAGAATGATATCTATAAAATTAATTGATTAATCAATTTGCCAAAACGTCTGTAATTTTCGAATTTTTGGCTGAAAATAGACTTGAACGATTCGGTTCGACTCACTGATCAAGAATCCGTGGTCAAAATTGATTCTGACCGGCCGGTCCGGTCCTTAACACGATAAATCTCGAACTGAATGAGCTAAGCTGTTGAAATTTTCAGAGTAGGTTTTGAGATAAATATCTCGGTTGAGTTTGTTATTGGGCAAAATCTGGATTCGGAGTATCAAAGGAAACATTTTTTTTTCACATTACAAATTTCAAATTTAATTTTATTAATATGGAGTTTCATCATAATAATCTTTTGATTTTATTTTTTTACGCTTTTGTTCCTCGGCACAGAGTGCTTATCAATTTGCTCAGAAAGTCTGTAATTTTCGAATTTTTGGCTAAAAATGGTCTTAAACGATTTGGTTCGACTCACTCATCAAGAATCCGTGGTCGCAATTGATTCTGTCCGGCAGTCCGTTAACACGAGAACTCTCGAACGGAATGAACTAGACAGTTGAAATTTCCAGAGTAGGTTTGAGAGATAAATATCTCGGTTGAGTTCGTTATTGGGCAAAATGGGTCAAATAGTTTCGGCGTAACGAAAAAAAAATATTTTTTTTTACATTAAAACTTTTGAATTAAATTTTTTTTAAGATGCAGTTTCATCATAAGAATATATTGTTATCATTTTCAACTCTAAAAAGCTAATACTTCCGGAGATATGATGTTTCAAAGTTTCAATAATACACTGTTAGTTCTATGTATTCACAGAATGTGAACACAGAATGTGAACACAGAATCTGTCTGTGATCACTATTCATAAATGTCATATTTTCTAGCTATAAGAGATTGTCAAATCATAGTTGTTATTTTCTCTTGAAAAGCAAAAATTCGATTCTTGAATTTGTGAATATATACAAGACTGTTTTGATGTAGTTTATGGAGGCAATAGGAAAGAAGATCATAATGGAATCATCAAAAGGAATCACTGTTCGTTGAGCACTGAGGTCAATATTACCTTTTACTTCCTTAAGTAGTGAGACATGTTCCTATATACAGTATTTTCATAATGTTGATAGCAAAACAATACTGAAATATGGATCTACATTTGTGTATCAAACATTTTTTCTTGAGTTAAGGTTCATAATACAGAAAATAATGTGTTAGTGGTATGAACTATTAAAATAATTTGTTCGTAATCCCCTACCTACTCAAATATCAGGAATAAATTGACAATCTGCTATGATTGTCTCCAGCCTTGCTCTAGACATTTCGATGATACTTTCCTTAGGTATTTCGAGTTGTGAAAACTATGCACCGAGTGTAAGTTGCAACAACCCATTCCACAAGGTTGAATCATTGCAGATTGCTCATTCAATCTTGATAAATAAATTGAATGACAATTTTTGAAGCATTAAGGCATTGAAGCATTGTAGATTGCTCTTTTCCTTATAAGATAATTTTTGAAGCATATTTTCAAACGACACTTTTTTTAAATTCAATTTCTTTCATGATGCATTTCTATCATAGGAATCCATTGATATAATTTCCAACTCTGAGAAACCAATACTTTCGGAGATATAATTTGTCTGTTTGAACAAGAGCGCCAAAAAGCTCCTGTCCAGAGGGCTTGAACCAATCATTTGAATTTAGTTTATCTTATGATGAAGAAGAAGGAAGTAAGAATATATTGATATCATTTCCAACTCTGAGAAACAAATACTGACTTCATCTCAGTGCTTTTGTCGATTTTTTTAAATAATTTCAACGTGTTTTCAACCCTTGGAGTGAATAATTCTGTTTGAAATCTTCAAAGGATCGTTATTGAGGGATTCCCTAAATTTTGTATGAAGTTTCTTGAATATTCCCTGTAGTTCGTAGTTTCCACCTATATCAAAATGTCAAGGTTGAGAATTTCAGTGAAGGTCACAAAATTTCGATTGCAATTATTGCAATATCTTTCTTCCCAGAATAAAATTAACTAATTTGACCCCAGCGAAAATGTATACAAAATGTAGTTACTTTTATGATCAAATTTACGCTCATAAAGGGCAGCCCTCCGTCCGAAAAACAACGAATAAACCCGGCGATCGATAGAACAAAGGTTGAATTATAGTGTTGATAGGAAATAATTCACATCCAATACCATGAGGGTTGACAATTCCATCGTGACACAGGAACATCCGGTGATTGGCGACAAGTGATGAACCCCTCACAACTTGTATCAACGAATAAGACATAAAAAGTTCCTATCTACGAACCTCCGCCCATATTAAACGAACACCGTAATTGAGCAATATACCGGCTGTGCAAAATACTCAATCGACACAATTAAACGTCATTACCGATTAAGGATAAGGGTAATAACAAACGGAAATAGCCGTAAGCTTTGACAGGTCCGATGGATTTTTCTATGGGTTCACGAACGTGTATAGAGTTAAAGCTTTCGATTGAAAACTTCAGCTTGTCTATGCCACCTCCTTCATGCAGGTCTTTATGTAATATCTTGGGATTATGGATTGAGGAAATTAATATATAGGATTGATGGCATTTATTCCAAGGAATTCTTTTTTCTCTATTTCAGTATCGTAATGAGTTCATTCCAGCACTGTTTTTAGTGCTGGAATGAACTCATTCCCGCATTGTTTCTAGTTATAGTTTTCGTTTTGTGGTAGTCAGCACTGACATTCGATCCTATCAAATTTCAACACACGTCAATTATTGTCAATATAAGATAATCTGGATAAGGTGAAATAATTGTTGAGAGGAAAGGTTTTATTTTCATCAAAAAATAAGGTACTAGAGATTTCTTTCTTGCTTATTTTGAATCATTCATAATATTAGGAAACTGTTAAATCTGATCTCCATGCTCTACGTACAATTCAACTTCCGTGATCTGTCAACTTTCGTAACAGTCACACCAACTGCCAAGATATAATACAAAAGTCACTAGGATGTATAATCCTAATTTTTCATCAAATTTCAACAGTATTTTACAAAACTTGCCTGAAATAGAGAAAATATCGTCTAATGCTCGTAGCAGAAGGCAATTCCAACACTCATGCGGACGAAAACTCGCTCCTTCGTCGCTCGTTTTCGAATTTCGCATTCGTGTTTGAATATCAGCCCATTCTGCAACTTGTTTTAGAATATTATACTATTTTATAACTACCATATAAAACGACACTTCCAATTATTATTTCAGTTGAGGTGATATTCATTACTGAATACGCATAAATAAAACTTTGAGATTTTGTCCAAAATTCATGGTTTGAACCATTCAGCAATCAGATATTTAACACACATATTTTGATGAAAACAGTTCGAGTAATGTTTCATACTCAAACATAAAATTTCAAACCTTAATATCTCACACTCACTTATTTGTGACTTAGGTACTTCTTGCATTGATGCCTTCAATTGGTCTATTGGTTTTTGATTAATAATTTTTGACACTCTTGTTGAATTCAAATTCTTTTGTGATGTTTGAATTTAATTTTTGTTATGATGAAGTTCTATCATAAGAATCCATTGATATAATTCCATACTCTTACCAATACTTTCGAAGATATGATTTGTCAAAGTTCTTCTTGTGGTTTTCAGTTAAGTACGGCATTTTGTCCGATTTTTCAACCAATGTTGTTTCTCGCAAAACGATAAACTAATAAATCTAGTCTAGACAAAAATGAAAAACAAATACTTGTTGGCATTTCGTTTTCGAAATAGCTGAATTATTTCATTGCGTTAAATGAGATTCTTTCAGTTTCGATTCAGTTGATGTTTGTTAGATATATTTTCAACGACAAGGAATTAGAATTTTATATTTGACATGAACGTGTAACTGAATATACCCTTTGAGAATAGTCATAAGAAAATTAGTATTGCCGTTTAAAAAAATTATTGATGACGGCATATCTCAAATTTGGGATCCGTTGTATAAAACTATGTTACATCAACAAAAGCGCAATTTAAAATACTAATTGACCTGTCCGAGCATATTTTGAATTTTTTTGAATTTTGTTTCCACAATAACGCTAGAACATAATCAGCTAGGCAGTTGAAATTTTCAGGGTAGGTTTGGGAGAGAAGTATCTAGGTTAAGTTCGTTATTGGGCGAAATCGGTCAGATAGTTTCGGAGTTACGAAAAAAAAATTTTAAATACATTAAAAATTTCAATTTAATTTTTTGTTTAGATGCAATTTCACCATAAAAATTCATTGATATAATTTTCAACTCCAACAAGCTAATACTTTCGGAAATATGATTTTTCAAAATTTCAATAATAAATCGTACTCTTTTGTTTTCACAGAATGCTATAATTATTCTATCTATGAATTATTATTTGATCTGTATTCATACTCGTACATGTCATCTTGTTTTTCTACAAGAGGCATGTCTGATTCACTTCAGCTATCGTAGAATTATGAGGATTATAATATGATATAATACTTTTGGTGATAATTTAATTCCCGTTGATAATCCATATGATGATGGTAATATATACTGTGATAAGTTCTTCAGAATGGGTTCAGAATAGCTGCAGTTAAAACAAATCTCAAATATTTGCTAAGTTTCAATTGATATAATATATTTTTCAGAGTGGATTTGAGGAATGAATATCTCGGTTAAGTTCGTGGCTTTTGGCGCTCGAGTGAATTTGATTTCTTTCATGATGCAGTTATATCATAAGAATCCATTTATCTCATTTCCAACTCTGACAAATCAATACTTCCGGAGATATGGTTTTTCTTCTTGAAATTGAATTATATTGAAATTTTCGTAAACGGGAACCAAAATTGATAGATATTCATCAACAAGTAACATTACCTGAATGTTCAATAGCTAATTTGAAATTTTGCTTTCTATAACAGATCTCTTATATTCATAAATTTCAATTGAGTACGGTGCTACAAATCAGTGAAATATATTGATCATTGGACGAACAAGCGCACTAGGGCTCCTGACTTGACGTTTGAAATTTTATTAGAATTTTTTATTATTAAACGAGCCCTGTGGACAAGAGCTTTCTGGCGCTCTTGTTCAAACAGACCAATTATATCTCCGAAAGCATTGGTTTCTTAGAGTTGGGAATTATATCAATATATTCTTATGATATAACTGTATCATAAAGGAAATTCAATTCAAATAATAGTTTATTTATCAAGATTAAATGTGCAATCTGAGAATGAGAACTGCACCATGGAAGAAATCAAATCAAAATAGCTGAAATTAATTTGACTCTCTCTTATAGAACAGGATGACATGTACGAGTATGAACACAGATAATATAATAAATCACATATAGAATAATTGTAGCATTCTGTGAAAATATAGAAGTACGGTAATTCATTATTGAAATTCCGAAAAATCATATTTCCGAAAGTATTAGATTGTTGGAGATGAAAATGATATCAATGGATTTTTATGGTGAAATTGGATCTTAAAAATAATTCATTTCGCAATTTGTGAGTTAAAAAAAAAATTTTTTTCTTTACTCCGAAACCATTTTGCTTATTTTGCCTCCGAAGCCTATATTGGCCAAAAGCGAATTCAACTGAGATATTTATCTCCCAAACCTACTCTGAAAATTTCAACTGCCTAGCTCATTCCATTCGAGAGTTATTGTAGAAACAAAATTTAAAAATTTTCAAAAATTTTTTTCGACACTTCACGGAACCCGATCAATGCAAAACTTCACATGCGTATAAAGGTCATGATTCTACAATTTGATGCTAAATTTCAGATAGATCGAGTGATCGGTTTCGGAAATTTCATAAAAAATGTTTTTACTAAAAACGGCCATAGCTCCGAAACCACTGGATGGATTTCGCCTGTTAACGAACTCGTCCGAGAGATTTATGTTCCAAAGCTACCCTGTAAATTTCAATCCTCAAACTGCTTTCTTTCGAGAGTTATCGTGTTGTCCGGACTGCCGGACAGAATCGATTTCGACCACGGATTCTTGATCAGTGAGTCGAACCAAATCGTTTGAGCCCATTTTCAGCCAAAAATTCGAAAATTACAGACATTTGGACAAATTGATAAGCACTCTGTTCCGAGGAACAAGAGCGCCAAAAAAGATTATTAAATTCATTCGATACACCTGCACTCATGCTTATTTGAGCGACCAGCGATCGAAGACTTCTCAAATAGAACTCCTATTACTGAATTATTATCTCTATATTTTCACCTGAAAGAATTGCCTCACCTGTGTCTCTGTCAGTCTCAACGAACTTGAAAATTCTGCCCTTTCTGCTATGCTAAGATACTGTTTGTCCCTGAATTTCTTCTCTAGTGCTAGTAGTTGCTGCGTGGTGAAAGGCGTTCGTGGTTTCCTATTTGGTTTGTGTTTCCTCAGATTGCACTTCAGTTTAGCATGCTCTCCATTCGCATCAACTAGAACAAAAGGCAATCGTCAATATGTAGCAAGAACATAATTATTATTAGTAATAAGAATTATTCACAAATATTTATTATTTCCTGGAAGATAGTTTATAGAAGGACTAGCTGACCCACGCAACTTTCGCCTGCGCGAGAAGTGAGAAAAGGTGAGAAAGACAGGAGACCGGCTTCGTTCGACGCGGAAATTTAAAAAAAATCTAGCACTAAGTATAGCAGGAATAAAGTGCCTTGATACTTTAATAAAAATAAATATTTTTTTTGTACAAAAATTTTAGCTTTGCCATAAGCTCAGGGAAATTTTAATCGACATGATGTGAAAAACATTCACAAAAAAAATGGCGACTTGGTTTTAACTAGCTCTGTCTCTGGGATAACTTACCAAGTGATAATTGATTAGTTATCGAGCGGGATGAAAAATGATTAATTACTAAAATGACTATTAAAAAATAGGGGTTGGTGATAGAAGTGTGAAAATTTAGGGTTGTATGTATTTTGCAAAACACTGGTTCAAGCACTGACGTGAAGTCAGAAGCTTTTGCGCGTATGTTCTATTGTCCATTCTTCTGTATTGGACACCCTTAATCGAATTTACCATGGTAAATTATGTTGTCCATTCTCCTGTATTGGACACTGAATTCGAATTTACCATGGTAAATTCGAATTAAGAGTGTCCAATACAGGAGAATGGACAACATAATTTACCATGGTAAATTCGATTAAGGGTGTCCAATACAGAAGAATGGACAATAGAACATTCGCGCAAAAGCTTCTGACTTCACGTCAGTGCTTGAACCAATTTTTTGCTGAGGTTTGTTCACTAAGCTCTAGTATCATATCAAATTATATGGTACCCCGTTACACTAACCTCTGCTAAAACTTTTTTCATACACATGCTTTATTGTCAGATAAAAACAAATTATAATGCTCGAAGTTCAAAAGAATATATATTATTGGTCAAAATGCTTCATCTATTATACTCAAAGCATTATTTTGAATACACCGGTTGAAATACAGTATTTCTTCAACTAATTTGAAAATTAGGTAAATTTCTATCATCTTTGTGAATAATGTTACTAACTAATTAGCTTTTTTTCAAAATTAAAGTATTTTTCAAACTTCGGAGGCACATGTATGGGGCAATTAATTCATATCCATTATTTCCGCAATTAATCATTAATTTACATTTTTATGTCGTTTTGTGAGTTGAATTGTATGTTTTGAGATAATTCGGCTATTATAAGAGCTCCGCAACAAATTTAAATTGGGAACTCTGACCTTCATTGCGATAAGTGTCAAAACAGAAGATCACCATTATAGCGATATATGGCTACATAATTTTTCATAAAGAAAGTACACAAACATGAGCAGAACGGTTTATGATTCATCAACTCTACGTTACTGTACAAAACTGAAAGTAGTACTGCGAAATATTTGTCGATTTTAATGCATCATGAAAGAAATTAAATTTAAAAAAAGTGTCGTTTAAAAAAATTGCTTCAAAAATTATCTTATAAAAAATTGGTTCAAGCACTGACGTGAAGTCAGAAGCTTTTGCGCGTATGTTCTATTGTCCATTCTTCTGTATTGGACACCCTTAATCGAATTTACCATGGTAAATTATGTTGTCCATTCTCCTGTATTGGACACTCTCAATTCGAATTTACCATGGTAAATTCGAATTAAGTGTCCAATACAGGAGAATGGACAACATAATTTACCATGGTAAATTCGATTAAGGGTGTCCAATACAGAAGTATGGACAATAGAACATACGCGCAAAAGCTTCTGACTTCACGTCAGTGCTTGAACCAATTTTTTTTTCGTGACTTTTTAAAAATTTTCTAGGGGTACGGTTCTTGAAATTTTTTTTTTCGTCATTTTTTTCAAATTTTCTAGGGATACGATTCTTACAAAATTTTAAACACGTCTTTATGTTGATTTTCTACTACTAGTTACCAAGCACCAATTCGATCGAATATTTATTTTTTGAGTTATCAAGGAAATAATATTCCAGGTGGGTATAACTCGGAAACCGTTAGACCGATTATGCCCAAAAACGAACTCAACACTCTCTTTCGGATACGCAACCTACCCTGAAAATTGCAAGTCCCTATCTCCTTTCGTTCGAAAGTTATCGAGGCAACGGTCACCCATCTACTGAACTCGCACAAGAATGCTCGAATCTCCAACAATATTTAACCGATCGTATTAAAACTTGAAACTTGGCAGTAGAGTTAGGTTATGAAGGCTCTTGCAAAATTTCAGCAATTTCAAACGAATAGTTACTGAAATATAGAATTTTTTTTTTATTTTCAATGATTTATTAAAAATTTTCTACAAATGCTATCCTCACCAAATTTTGCAAACATTTCCGCGTTGGCATTCTACAACTAATAACCATGTTTGAATTCAATCGGTTCAGTACTTTTTGAGTTAATGAGGAACAAAAACCACGAAATTTCAGAAAATTTCAGATGGCTATAACTCTGAAACCGTTTGGCCGATTATGCTCATAAACAAACTGAAATGTCGCGTTCTGGTGTTCATCCTAACCTGAAAATTTCAAGCCGCTATCTCATTCCGTTCTCAAGTTATCGTGACAACAAAAATATTTTTTAATAATTTTTTAAAAATTTTCTAGCCATACGATTCGCACAAAATTCCACAAACGTGCTTAAGATCATATTCTACAACTACCCACCAAGTTTCAATTCGATCGGATTTATATTGGTTGAAAACAAAATTATTACTCGGAAACCACTGGGCCGATTATGCCCATTAACGAACTTGTCCGTCGTATTGAGATGCGCCACCTACCCTGAAAATTTCAAGTTGCTAGCTCTTCTCGTTCTCAAGTTATCGTGGCAACGGCCGGACGGCCGGACGGCCGGACGGACAGAATCAAATTTGACCTCGAATTCTTCATTGGGGAGTCGAACTTAATCGTTTGAGACCATTTTCGTCAAAAAATTCGAAAGTTACAGACATTTGGGCAAAACTATAACGCGATGTTCCCCAGAACATACGCGCAAAAAAGGGCAATCTACAATGCTTCAATGCCTTAATGGTTCAAAAATTGTCATTAAATTTATTTATCAAGATTAAATGAGCAATCTGCAATGATTCAAACTTGTGGAATGGGTTGTTGCAACTCAGACTCGGTGCATAGTTTTCACAACTCGAAATACCTAAGGAAAGTATCATCGAAATGTCTAGAGCAAGGCTGGAGACAATCATAGCAGATTGTTCATTTATTCCTGATATTTAAGTAGGTAGTGGATTACGAAAAAATCATTTTAATAGTTCAAAATATATTAATAAAATACTAATCTCTTTTCATAATTTATAATTTAATAGTCCATACCACTAACACATTCTTTTCTGTGTTATGAACCTTAACTCAAGAAAAAATGATTGATACACAAATGTAGATCTATATTTCAGTATGTTTCTGCTAGCAACATTATGAAAATACTGTATATAGGATCATGTCTCACTACTTAAGGAAGTGAAAGGTAATATTAACTTAAGTGGTCAACGAATAGTAATTTCTTTTGATGATTCCATTATGTTCTTCTTTCCTATTGCCTCCATAAACTACATCAAAACAGTCTTGTATATATTCACAAATTCAAGAATCGAACACTTGCTTTCCAAGACAAAATAACAACTATGAATTGACAATCTCTAATAGCTAGAAAAGATGACATTTATGAATAGTGATCACAGACAGATTCTGTGTTCACATTCTGTGAATACATAGAACTTACGATGTATTATTGAAACTGTGAAACATCATATCTCCGAAAGTATTAGCTTGTTAGAGTTGAAAATGATAACAATGGATTCTTGTGATGGAACTGCATATTAAAAAAATTTGAATTCAAAAGTTGTAAGGTGAAAAGAACTGAATCATCCCAATGTACTGAAATGTGCCGAACTGAATACCGAGATGTTGAAAATAGTTACGTAAACATAAAACGTTCTGATACTCTCTCATCCTGCTTTAATGGCTAGGCAAATACAAATAGGGAAAAAGCCAAAGATTCGAATCGATTTACTTTCGATACAACCATCAGATTCGCTACCACAGAACACACATTTTCGGAGCGACTTCCATAGAAAAAATCCACGTAACTGGAACATCGTGAACAACTTATCTTTCTGAAGAAGCAGTAAATAGTTTCTAGTTGCAAGCCATCTTCAGTACAGATTTAGATCCCGTCTCTTCTCGAGGTAATTACGATTCCTATTAGGATCGCTTAGGTAAGATTGAACTACTAATTGTTGCAAATGGTAAACGCCATTTACGGGCAAGACCAGGAGTTTAACGTCGAACGACCATCGAGACGATATTTTATTCTGTGACCACAATGGCGGAAATCTTCTTTGGAAGGAAAAACGATTTTTTGTCGCGGCTCTAGATGGCGGCGCGGAAGCTTGCTTATAATCAATTAGGATTGATAGCTTTCTGGAAGGCACGGCAAAATTGATCTTCGCGGAAAATGAGGAGGGCTAAAAAGTGACGCAGGTCGTTTGCGGTCGATTAATAACAAATCCCGTTTGAGATTTTACCGACTCTCTTATCGAACATAATCAAGGAGTTTATACGCCTTCAATTTCAAACGTTCTAAATTTGACAACAAGGATTATTATCTCCTGAAGAATCAATGAAAACTGTTCCAAAATATTTGAACATATCACCATATACTTATTCAAAAATTTCGAAATCTATTTATTTTCAATGTTTAACAGTTATATAAATATGTCCTTTTACTCTTCGAACAACAGCCTTAGTTAGGGCTTCACACGAGACGAGAGTAGGCAAGAGTATAAAAAATCTCGTCTCGCTCTCGCCAATTCCCAAAAAATTAAGTCTCGTTCTCGTCTCGTTATCAGTTGTCTCGTCTCGTCTCGTTTAATACTGAATAACGATAATAAATATTATAATGGTAGATTAACGTGAATCATTTTGTAAAGCTATGATCATGATCTTACCTGCTGTAGAAAATAATCTTTCAACAGGTACGGATGTAGCCATTGATAAATCATCGGCCATCTTGGAAAGTGTAGGAAATTTTTCATGCACTTTCCATCACCATAAAATACAATTTTGATTCCTATTTGCTCTTTCTGACAGCAAATGTTCTTCATACTCAGCTGTTTCGAAGGTTTTGTTGTTGTTTTAAAGAGGCTATCCATGTCGATACATTGGGTGGGTAAATTATTGAGGGTGTACTTAGCGTATTCCTCATAACACTTTTCGAAAGATTCATTTTTCATTTCTTACCCAGTTTTATTATATGAACTTCCACAGATGGATACAATAATTGTTCACATCTTCACTACTAGAAGCACAATGAAAATACAATAAATGTCTCCAGATGTTCAAAAAGAGACGAAATTTTAAAAGCATTGGGATTTAGGGGCAATGAAAGTTGTCCATTTAGTATTGAATTCATAATGGAATCAGTTTTTATGTTTGTGAATTCTATTTTGTCTTAAGAAGATTAAGATCTCAATTATCGCAAGGTCTTAAAAAAATCGTGTATTTCCAGATCTATGTATGTTATAGACAAAATATATTGGTAATTATAGTGGAAACTATTCCTGTTCAATTGCTTTCTTTGGGTGTTCAAAAAGATCGAGTCGTATATAAGAAAAGTTTTATTTACTGCAGATACATACAGTAGTATGTATCTGCAGTAAATAAAACGATCTTCCACGTAGACATTTTCGAGCCAAAGAAACCGAGAAGAAATCCTTTCAATAGTATACAAGTTTATTAATCAGTAGTTTATATACACATATTCTAAAACGATAGTAAAAAATCGATCTTGAAAAAAACACATTCAAACTAAAAATATAAGAATCTGCAAGGATAGGTATTTATGATATGAGATACGTTACTCAAAGAAGTTATCAGAACAGTTAACATGTTGCAATAATAAAAATGCGAAAAAACTATTTTGATTTTCAATAAAATATTTCAAAGATAGACACATGAAGAGTTGATAATTTGTGAAATATATTGATCTCTATGTAGACCTTTTCCAATGTTTCGAATAAAAACTTCATACAATTAATTTAAAGAGACTCTCGGGTTGCGCTGTATGTGGTCTTGGTATCGCCTATAATATTTTTCAAAACGTTTCGTCTCGCTTTTCCGAGACGAGAAAAATCTCGCTCTTGTGTGAAGCCCTAGCCTTAGTCTTGGTTTCTTTGTGCCGCTGAATATTGTTTCTGGTTTAATTGTGCTCATACCCAAAAGATTGATGCTCAGCTGAATTCATCTATGAAGATCTTTACTGGAACTATTAGATCTACACATATTCATTGGTTTCAAATTCAAAAATTGTCCGGCCCGACATTCGCAGGCAGACTGCTGTTTCAAATTCTTGGAATAAATTTCATTCTGTTCCGAATTCATTTCCGATTATCTCCTATATTCCAGGCAATACGATTCCCAGATTGAAGTCACGTAACCCTTTATGGTCTAACTGTTTTCTCAATTTGAATAAAAGTGACAAGCAAGTTTGGCGGTCTCAATGGATTTCTTGCGATTTATTGAATAAAGGTTTAATTTCTGATCCTTCAAATAGACTTCCGGGGTCTGCTCTTCCAAGTAAAATATAGTCTATTCTGAATCTTTTAAGAACCGGTTATAGTCGTTACAACAGCATGCTTTTTCAGATAGAACTCAGCTGAGCGCCTTAGTTGTGAATGCGGGGAAGCAGAGGAAACCATAGATCATTTAATTAATAATTATTCAATATATATATTCCAGGAATGACTATTCTAACAGAAATCAATTGAGCTAAGGCCACAAAAAATATGCAATGCTTCTTAGGCCGAAGGATTTACCACATCGGAAAAGGTAATTTTCCTAGAAATTTTCAACTTCAGTCGAATCTTAATTTTTGATTTTGTGAAGGTGGGTTCATACGGCGAGTAAAATAAAACAAGGAACAAATTAAAATAAAATAAGAAACAAATTAAAGTAAATTCAGAAACAAAATAAAATGAGAAAGTTATGCATGTCAATGATAGCGTTTATACATGGAATGATATGAAATAAGAGATAGGAATAAAAACTAAAGATGTCCAATATTCATCTTCATTTCTTATTTAAATAAGAAAAAACAAACAAAATAAATTTATTTTGTTTGGACAACAACCAATGCGCATGCTCAAAGATTGAAATTCACACACTTGCATAAAATTTTCAAAAAGCTGCGATTTGATTTGTTCATTCTTATTTCTCATTTTGTTTTAGATCATCTGTATGAACCAATCCTTTTACCACATAATTCTTATTTTATTTTAATTCGCTTCTTATTTTATTTGCTGTATGAACCCGCCTTTAGATCTATGAAACGTATGTGACACGTAGTGGCACATCACAATATGTAGATATACATCACAATAGATCTATAACAGGAACCATAAAACCTGTAACAATCCATAACTGGTGTAATCGTTTCTTAAAACATGCTGAGTGATTATGAACATAATCTCAATTTCAAAGAAAAATATTGAAAATATGGTTTTTCCTACAAATGTCATCCCTACATAAATTTGATGCTATATGATAAATCAACAAAATTTGCACCAGAACAAAAGGTAAAAATATGTCTTTGACGTGCTTTTTAATTTGGTTTCTCTCAACATTGGGTAGTTCTGATTTATTTTAAAGCGCTGCAGTTATCCGGACCCACAACACTTATTTAGAGCGTAAAATTTAGTTCACATAACAAAGTGGACATATAGTAATATTATTATAGTAGTATTATTATAGTAGTATTAGTATTGTTATAGTAGTAATTTTAGCGCTTTAGAAATAATATATTCCAATAGTACAAGACAGAAAGTTATATCAGAGACCCCTTTTATATAATGTTTATTTAAGGGTAATTTAAGAGGTTTTCCAAACCCCACTCAATTTATTAATAGTTCCATAAAATTTTTGTAATTAGTTACAGCAACTCCATAATAAGAACTTGGGTGATAAAATCAGGGTTCCGGCAACCTTTATAGTACTGTCCAAATAAGTTCATTTAGGGCCGGTTTCTCAATTGCGGGTTAACTCAAGGTTGCGAGTAACCCAAGTCTTACGAGTTCATGAATATAGCCAAACACTTTCGTAATGATTGGATGTATATTGTTGGAGAAATTGAAAACATATTGGAAGCCGAGTAGTCTTCAGCGAGTTTAGTATCAGGATGGGAGATCATTGCCACGATAACTTTCGAACGGAGAGAGACAGCGTTTTGCAATTTTCAGGGCAGATTGCGCATCTGAATGCGACAATTAAGTTCGCTTATCGGCCAAAGGGTGAGTTTCACCCATCTGAGATTTATTTGTTCATTCCTCAATAACTCAAAACATACAAATCCAATTGAATTCAAACTTCGTAGTTACTTGTAGAATGCATAGGTACGCAATAATTTTTGCAGAATTTCATAAGAAATGAAATTTTAAAAAATTGGCTCAAGCACTGACATGAAGTCAGGAGACAGTGGAACAAAATTCAGCATGGTAAATTCGATTAAGTGTATCCAATACAGGAGAATGGACAATAGAACATACGCGCAAAAGCTCCTGACTTCACGTCAGTGCTCGATCCAATTTTTTTCTTCGTAATTTTTTAAAAATTTTCTTGGGCTACGGTTCTCACAAAATTTTTCACACGTCCTTATGTCGATATTCTACATCTAGTTACTAAGCTTCAATTCGAACATACGCGCAAAAATGAAAAGACAAGAGCTGAAAAACGAACAAATTAAAAATAATACCCACATAACCTTTCAAAAGACCCTTCTCACAAATATACTCCTCTGTAGCCGTATGGAGTTCTTGAAGAAGAATCGCCTCCGCTAGTTTTCAAATATACTCGTATTCAATCTTGTTCTTAGAAAACCCTTCAATATTTGATCTCAAAAAGGAAAATATCGTAGCTCATAATGCCAGGAGGATATCTTTCAAAACCAGGTCTGGCCAATCCAAACGATGATTATTCAGAACTTCACATGTTCGAAGACCGCTACAGGACCCTAATGTAGGGCTAACATCTGCCATTGATTCAATTGTATAATGAAAAATTGGTTCAAGCACTGACGTGAAGTCAGAAGCTTTTGCGCGTATGTTCTATTGTCCATTCTTCTGTATTGGACACCCTTAATCGAATTTACCATGGTAAATTCGATTAAGTGTCCAATACAAAAGAATGGACAATAGAACATACGCGCAAAAGCTTCTGACTTCACGTCAGTGCTTGAACCAATTTTTTTCAAATCAAATCCAAAAGCTCTCAAAAAATCACCCGTTATTACATAAAGATATATTCTCATTAGTGATAGAAAAACTGGCCTAGAATTCCTTTCTACCCATCACGAGATTTAATATCCACAAATGAGCCTCTCACCTTACAAGATCAGAAGCCTTCTGCAAAATTCGAAGGTCCCCTCTCGCAAATATACTCCTCTGAAGGCACATGGATCTCTTGAAGAAGAATTGCCTCTCTATTCCTCAAAGATATTCACTCTTGTTCATAGAAATCCCTTCAATATTTAGTTGCCTCCTCCTAAGGAGGATCTCTTTCAAAACCAGGTCTGACCACTAATTTAGGGCTATCATCTAATCTCCTATAGATTTGTGATGAAATAACACGATTTTACCATGAATATATATGTATAATAATATGTCATCATGACATTCATATTTTATTTTTGGAGGTTCTCGCAAAAATACGACCATAGACAACATATCATACGACGATTCGCATCCACCTACCGAACTCACAAAAGGCTGCTCGGTTCTCCAACAATATAGATCCGATCGTGTTCAAACTTGGAATTCTGCAGTAGAGTTAGGTTCTGCAGGCTCTCCCAAAATTTCAGCCATGCCGGACGAATAGTTTATGATATATAGAATTTTTTTCAATTATTTTTAATTATTTTTTTTTGAATTTTCTAGTTATACCATCCTCACGAAATTCTGCAAAAATTTTCGCGTTGGCATTCTACAACTAATAACCATGTTTGAATCCAATCGGTTTTGTATTCTTCGAGTTAATGAGGAACAAAAAACATCCAAATTTCAGAAAATTTCAGATGGCTATAACTCTAAAACCGTTTGGACGATTATGCTCATAAGCAAACTAAAATGTCGCATTCAGATGCACAACCTAAACTGAAATTTTCAAGCCGCTATCTCTTTCCGTTCTCAGGTTATCGTGACAACAAAAATATTTTTTAATAATTTCTTAATAATTTTCTAGCGATTCGATGCTCACAAAATTTCATAAACGTGCTTAGGTCTATATTCTACAACTATTCACCATGTTTGAATCCAATCGGTTTTGTATTCTTCGAGTTAATGAGGAACAAAAAACATCCAAATTTCAGAAAATTTCAGATGGCTATAACTCTAAAACCGTTTGGACGATTATGCTCATAAACAAACTCAAATGTCGCATTCAGATGCACAACCTAACCTGAAATTTTCAAGCCGCTATCTCTTTCCGTTCTCAGGTTATCGTGACAACAAAAATATTTTTTAATAATTTTTTAATAATTTTCTAGCGATACGATTCTCACAAAATTTCATAAACGTGCTTAGGTCTATATTCTACAACTATTCACCAAGTTTAAAATTCGATCGGATTTATTTTGGTTGAAAACAAAATTATTACTCGGAAACCATTGGGCCGATTATACCCATTAACGAACTTGTCCGTCGTATTGGGATGCGCCACCTACCCTGAAAATTTCAAGTCGCTAGCTCTTTCCGTTCTCAAGTTATCGTGGCAACGGACGGCCGGACGGCCGGCCGGACGGCACCACAGAATTAAATTTCACATTTGGGCAAAACTATAACGCGTATGTTCCCCAGAACATACGCGCAAAAATCGGTCCAAAAATTTAAATTATAATTTAATACGTCATCATGACATTCATGGTTTTGAAGTTCCTCGCAAAATTTGAGCGATGTCGGACAACTGCTTCCTGCTATATTATAAATGCTTTTTCAATTATTTTTTTTTAATTTTCTAGTAATACGATCTTCATGAAATTTTGTAAAAATTTTCTAGTCGGCATTCTAGAACTAATTAGTATTTTTTGGGTAATTGAAGAAATGATAAACGAATTTCAGATTGGTATAACTCCAAAACCATTTGGTCGATTATGCTAATTAACGAACCTAACTATCGCACTCAGATGCACAATCTACCCTGAAAACTTGCAAGTCGCTATTTCTTTCCGTTCTCAAGGTATCGTAAGATACATGATATTTGTTAGTGATTTTTTTTTAATTTCCTAGTGCTTCGGATCGTACAAAATTTCACACAAGTCTTCATTTCGATATTCTACAACTAGTTAGTAAGCTTCAATTCGGCCGAGCCAATATTTTTTGAGTTATCGAGGAAATAATATTCCAGATGGGTGTAACTCCGAAACCGTTGGGCCGATTATGGCCGACAGCGAACTTAACTCTCCCATTCAGATGCGCAACCTCCCCTGAAAATTGCAATTCCCTTTCTCCTTTTGTTCGGGTTATCGAGGCAAAGTTCAACCATCCAGCTACTGAACTCACACAAGGCGGCTCGGATCTCCAACAATATAGATCGGATCGTGTTAAAACTTGGTAGTAGAGTTAGGTTCTGAAGGTTCTCGAAAAATTAGAGCTATGTCGAAAGAATAGGTTCAGATATAGTATTTTTTTCAATGATTTTCAATGATTTTTTTTTTATTTTCTAGTAATACGATCCTCACGAAATTTTGCAGAATATTTGCGTTGGCATTCTACAACTAATAACATGCTTGAATTGGATCGGTTTTGTATTTTTCGAGTTATTGAGGAAATAACAACCAATTTTCAGACGGGTATAACTCCAAAACTGTTTGGTCGATTATGTTCATAAACAAACTCAGATGATGCATTCAGATGCACAACCTAACCTGAAAACTTCAAGTCGCGATCTCTTTCCGTTCTCAGGTTATCGTGACATACAAAATATTTTTTAATAATTTGTTTTTAAATTTCTAGTGATACGATTCTCACAAAATTTCACAAACGTGCTTAGCTTTATATTCTACAACTATTCACCAAGTTTCAATTCGATCGCATTTATAATGGTTATAAACAAGATTATTACAAGGAAACCATTGGACCGGTTATGCCCATTAACGAACTTTTTCGTGGTATTGGGATGCGCCACCTACCCTGAAAATTTCAAGTTGGTAGCTCTTTCCGTTCTCAAGTAATCGTGGCAACGGCCGGCCGGATATAATCAAATTTGACCTAGAATTCTTCATCGGGGAGTCGAACCCAATCGTTTGAGACCATTTTCGGTAGAAAAACCGCAAATTACAGACATTCGGGCAAAACGATAACGCGATGTTCCCCAGAACATACGCGCAAAAATGTTTTTCTAAACCGCCATTTTACAATCGATTACCGAATTTCAGCTCACACGCACTCAAAAGTTTCCTTCCGCCAATGTTTTTTCTCCAGTTTCTTGTTATTAATACAGATCATTAATCATTCCCTCTCGTTCAACGACACCAAAAAAATGACTGACATGCAAAGGTCCAAACATGGACAAGTTACAAATATCTCAAGAAGAAAGCACTCGATTTTACGATCGCCATAATCAACCTGAATAATTACAGTAAATGCGCTTGATAATTTTCCCTCATATAAGGTAACTAATGTCATAACTATCTACATGGCTCAAATAATAGTCCATAGCAGTCTCAAAATCACCCGACAAAGTGCTATTAGGTACCCATTAGACTAATTGAGCGAAGTTTGCAGAAATAATTCATTGCTGCGTATGTGTCGCCATCACCAACATGGCAACGCTTAGATTGCTACTCCGCATGGGATAAAAAGTGCAGAGGACGAGCAATGGTACGATTCCTTTGGGTAATTTCGAAACCATAAAACGCTATTACCTCCTGCGTCGAAATGATCAAAGTATGGACAGCATTCCCATTAAATTAATTTTAAATCAACAGGTATTCCTCGCGAATTGTTGCAAATAGCTGGGGAGATGTTTACAGAAATTTCCATTATCCAATAATAGACGGAGTGAAAAAGTAGTTTAATTTCTCCTGTGCTGCCGTAGAAGGAAAGCGACGACAGAAAAGCGTAAACTCGTGAGAAAAGCGGCCATAGCTTGATGACGGCCAGGTAATGACATCTGGAGGAGGGGCTTGAGGTTCTTCTGATGTCGTTAGGATCGTGAATACGTGTTGATAACTCGTGGATCTAGTGTGGTTAATTCCTGATAATAAGTTCCAAGGATCGGAACTCATTACGACGACATGGGTTCGCAATAAACGGCGAATAAAAGAAAATTTTCTCTGTTAATGGTTTTCTAATTGTTTCTGCTCGGAATGGAAGAGTTTTGTCGAAGGATTTTGGTTTTACGATTTGTAGTCGTTATGTAGAATTTTTAATGGGTTGTTAAGTCCGGGGACAGGAGAAGGCTGGGCATTTCGGATAATCAAATTATCAACTTAAAATTATGTTATACAAATCTTCACCTTTGGTTCTTGTGCATTAAAAATGATAGCAAATCATTAATTTTGAAAATACAGAAGCTAGTTGGAAAATTACTGAGATCAGGAGGCTTGTTCAAATTTATAACCGTAGCGATCACCAATCGCTGAAGTAGCTTGGCTTCCTCGAGAAAAAATATCACACTACTTCCAACAATATTGATCTGATCAAATTCAAATCTTTAATTTGGCTGTAAAACAAGGTATTGAAGGCTCTTCCAAAATCTAAGCGTTATCTGAACTAAAATATAAGTAAAAAAAAATCAAGACAATTTTATGAATTCATTGAAATCGTAAATCTTCTCTGAAGGATTCAGGATATTATTTAATTAAATCTTAGAACGTAGAAGTGTTCTAGCAATTCAATTAATCAGTTATCATATTCCATATACTGAATTCCGCAAATATTCTTTCCAGTTCATTAGAATGCGCCAACTCACCCTATTTTACGCATTTCGAGCCAGTATTGCTTTTAGATATCGATTTCAAATCAATTTAAAAAAAAACCTTAAATCGGTGTAAAACAAAAAAATCTACTTCAGAATGTATGATCTGAAAATATCTCATTCAATTTATCAACATACGTCCAATATACCATATTTGATTATCTTGGACCAAAAAAAGTTCTTAATAATTATTGATATGAATACATCTAAATAACTGATTTCTCCTATGAAACTAATATTCGAGAAATTTCATAATATTTTTTTCGTTTTGAATCGGTAAAAATTGTCCGTAAAATTCTTGAAGATTTTACGTTACTTAAGATTATTCATCGTTTATTGTTTCATATTATATTATAATACTTCCGATTTCGGCAATTCCTCGAATCTTGGCAACCCTGTATTAGATCTTGATAAAAACATTGTTTAACTTTCAATCTAAGCTAAATATATGGGTACCAATTCTTTTAAATAAGTCCATAATTCACTCGTCTCAACCCGCGCATAGGTACTAAACATCGATTTTTGGGCGTGCTGTTCGGGTGAACAAAATGCCTATCAATTCGACCAAATGTTAATGGGCAAAATCCACCGGAAGGTTCCATCTAAAATTTTGTATTCCCAATTACTCGGAAAATAATGATCTCATCGAATTAAAGAGCGGTAGTTAGTTGAAAAATTCCGACGTGAAGACTTATGCACAATTTTGTGAGGATCGCATGGCTGCAAAATTATAAAAAATATATTTAAACAAATTCTGTATCTCAGATATCATTGAAATTTTGCAAGAGCCTTCACATCCTTATTTTACAGTAAAGTTCTAGACTTGAACTCGATCGAGTCTATATGATGAAGATATTGCTGAAATATCGAAATATTCCAACGATCGAGATGTACTGGTGAACTGTATTACACTCGACAAAGAAAGTTGTCAATTTCCAATAATAGACGGAGTGAAAGAGTAGTTTAATTTCTCCTGTACTGCCGTAGAAGGAAAGCGACGACAGAAAAGCGTAAA
This sequence comes from Halyzia sedecimguttata, assembly GCA_937662695.2. Classification (NCBI taxonomy): domain Eukaryota; kingdom Metazoa; phylum Arthropoda; class Insecta; order Coleoptera; family Coccinellidae; genus Halyzia; species Halyzia sedecimguttata. The sequence goes on along the minus strand of OW569414.2, from coordinate 4,544,941 downwards.
CTCGTGAGAAAAGCGGCCATAGCTTGATGACGGCCAGGTAATGACATCTGGAGGAGGGGCTTGAGGTTCTTCTGATGTCGTTTGGATCGTGAATACGTGTTGATAACTCGTGCATCTAGTGTGGTTAATTCCTGATAATAAGATCCAAGGATCGGGCCTCATTACGACGACATGGGTTCGCAATAAACGGCGAATAAAAGAATTTTTTCTCTGTTAATGGTTTTCTAATTGTTTCTGCTCGGAATGGAGAGTTTTGTCGAAGGATTTTGCTTTTACGATTTGTAGTTGTTATGTAGAATTATTTTCATTGAAAAATATGGTACTAGAGATTTCCTTCTTGCTAATTTTGAATCATTCATGCTACTAGGAAACTATTTTAAATCTGATCTCCATGCCCTACGTACGTTTCAAATTCAAATTCCGTAATCTGTCAACTTTCGTAACAGTCACACCAACTGCCAAGATACAATACAAAAGTCACTAGGATGTATAATCCGAATTTTTCATTAAATTTCAACAGTATTTCACAAAACTTGCCCGAAATAGAGAAAATATCGTCTAATACTCGTTGCCGAAGGCAATTCCAACAATTATGCGTTCGAAAACTCGCTCCTTTGTCACTCGTTTTCGAATTTCGCATTCGTGTTTTAATAGGAGCCCATTCTGCAACTTGTTTTAGATCTGCAACTTGTTTTAGAATATACTATTCTTGAATCAATTTTTGGCGCCCTTGTTCCTCCAGAGTGCTTATGAATTTTCCCAAATATCTGTAATTTTCGAATTTTATTATGAAAATAATCTCAAACGTTTTGGTTTGACTCACTGATCAAGAATCCATCGTCAAAATCTATTCTGTCCGGCCGTCCGGTAACACGATAACTCTCGAACGGAATGAGCTAAACAGTTAAAATTTTCAGAGCGGTTTGGGAGATAGCTTTCTGTAATTTTCGAATATTCGGCTGAAAATGGTCTCAAACGTTGTGGTTCGACTCACTGATCAAGAATCTATAGTCAAAATCGATTCCTTCCCTCCACCATAACTCTCAAACAGATTGAGCTAAACTTGGTGGCAATGTAAATGACAGGCAGCCTTATCAGCGCCACCTAGGAAGATCCTTACGAACTTCAATCTTCTATTCAAGGGCTAGAAAAACAGGAAGTTCAATGTACCCTCAGCAATGCAGATATTAAAAGAAACTCGTAAATCAATGACAAATGGTCATAATGACATGGAATTTGAACCTTTATCTCAGTGCAATACAGTGGAAAATACTTCAACGTTTCAACGAGATGGAGTTTCGCCGTTGACTGCCGTTTACAGCGAAATTGGAGGTCGAATAAACTACGAACTAAACATATCAAGATCGTTCAGAATCTACAATCTTTTCACCTTGTAAATATCCGAAAAACTAGAACAATATTAATGATGACCGTGTTAACACTGAAAGCACAGTCACGAAATGACTTTATTTAGAACTGCCGAATATTTACAACCCTAATAAAACCATTCCAACGTAACATATATTCCATGAAAATCCAGATTTCCGTGGCATAATAGATTGATGTAATGAAAATCACTCGCATATTTATGTTACTGTTCTGTTCTGTATCGCAAATTACGTAGAATATTCAGATGCATATATCTATGTAGTTATTGCACAGAAATAAAATTTCTTTGAATTTTGGAGTTATATAATCCATCCTATACTACATCTAATTCGAATGACTTCAGTTGACTTTTACCTTTTCAAGCCCAAAGTACTCAACCTATAGTAATTTATTCGAAAAATGTAATACGGAAATACAGGTATTTTCGACGCAGGCATGAGTGATATAAAATGAAAGTTAGACCTTACAACCATTGATTCTCTAGTTTCATGATGTCTTTGAACAGCCTTGAAAGTTTCATTGGACTCGACGCTGCTGCTTTTACTGGATGAAAAGGGTACTGATGATTATTATTAGTACAGACAGGCTAGAACATAGAGTGGATACATGAAAACTGCAGACTGAAAAGTGAGGACTTCAGCTCGTGTTTGAGAGACTATACAGATTAAGTACGAGCTCAGTGCTAACTGTGAATTTGATATCAACGAACGCCATGAAAGCAAGAAAAGTTGCCTAACCTGAAAAAAAATCAAATACAGTTGACCCTCGGTAATCCGGCCCCTGTCTCATCCGGCGCCTCTTGTAATTTGACATTCCTAACACTGTTGAATGTATGTATTTTGATCTGTATTTTGTCGGATTACAAGGTAATTTTTTTCAAAGAATTCCGGGCTATAGAGAGTTTTGGGCTCTATAGTACTAGTACTCTAGAATCCGACAAATTGGATAGTCCGACACTGTCTTGCAAAACGTTTGTCGCACTACCGAGGGTCTACTGTAATTATGTATACAGATCTGTAATCATTAAAGGATACTGTGGGAGGTATACTCATTATTAAAAGGTTTCTTTCTGTGTTTTCTCACCCAAACTCTATAAAAGAAAAATTAATTATTTTGTGATTTGCTTCTGCGTAAGAAACACAAGATATTTGATAGAAGCAATCACTTGAACAATGTTGCCAAACAAACAACAACGAAACAACATCAACGTAGAAATAACTATATCGTAACGTTTCGGAGTATATATCAGACTCATTCGTCAGATGCTTAACGAAAATCTGTAGAATTATTTTGTTGATAGTTATTCTAAAGATCTTCGTTAAGCGTCTGACGAAGGAGTCTGATGTAGACTCCGAAACGTTACGATATAGTTGTTTCTTCGTTGATGTTGTTTCGTTGTTGTTTGTTAGGCAACATTGTTCAAGTGATTGCTTCTAACAAATATCTCGTGTTTCTTACGCAGAAGCAAAGCACAAAATAATTAATTTTTATTTTATAGATATTTTTCAGAGTTTGGGAGAGAAAACCCAGAAAGAAATCTTTTAATATACAGATCTGTCATTAGCGGAAAAAAGCGAGGATAACAATTATAGCTCTACCTAAAACTCAACAATATCTCCAGACAGATCTATCTCATCGGCTGATAACTTTCCAGTCTACCACAGAGATGGCACTGCGAATACAGATTGATGACATACCTACATATCTTCGTCGTATCTCAATTGGATGAGTAATTTGGTTTGCGGCTTGAGGGCTGGGCAAATTGAACTGAACCTTTTAGAATAGTCGACGTTTGAGTCCATATGTGGTCATTATAAGAATTACATTTGAACTGAACATGCGATATACTGGTGTATAAAACGAAATATACAATAAGACGAAACCCTTACGCCAACTTGAGCAACAAAAAGATTCTTAGTTAACACCAAAATATTGAAATATTCATCTTAGAAGCAGCCAGATCAAACAGAATAGAAAAAGACCCAAAAATTACACGACTCTCAAATGAATTTATCTGGAAGTATATTATGTCTGTGACATGTTTTTTGTAGAACTGTATTATTCTTCTGCAAAACCAAGCACGAATGTATAGGAGTAAGCAGTAGTTAGGTGAGATCTCACTTAATATCTTGGAATAAAAATTAGAAAACAACCCTGACCGCCGCCTTTTCGATAGTTATCACGACTTTGATATCGAAAGTGTAAAAATCATAGGCAGAGAAAATGATTATTTCAAACATTGCATTAGTGAAATGATCCAGATTGTAATACGTGATACAGTTAATTCGAGAACTTCAGATCAAATTTTAAATTGACATTCTTCTTCTTAAAAATGCCAGCCCTAGCTTCAACCCCCTTCAGCAGGCCGGTACAACTCCAAATTTCAAATAGGAAGTATGGGCTTGTGATACATCGTCATTCTGTATTCAGAAAAGTGATCACTTTCATGTTTATTGCAAAATTTAAATTAGAAAAAAATTAGTAATACAATATGTAGCATAAAATTATGAATGTTAGTGAAGTAGATGTTCAAAGAGTTCACCGCGAACGCCTCATTCAAATCAAGGAGTTTAGTTTTGTATACAATGCTTTTCACATATCGCCAAAAAATAAATCTAATGGGTTAGGATCAGGGGATCGCGCTGGCCATTCGATCGGTCCTCACACTCCTATCCGCCTATTTGGAAATAATACGTGGAGGTTCTGATCCATCCTGTTGGAACCGAATCATATTCCGTGGAACTTGAGGATTTCCTTGATTATGATATAAATTGGCCGAAGTTGGAATGACATAATTTTGAAGTAGTGGTAATTATTTATCGCCATTCAAATTTGCCTCAATTAAAAAGGGGCTCATGATATGGTTTCGAACATTTCCTGCCCAAACATCAACCTTTTGACGTAATTGCGTGTGTTCCTCTCTTATCCAGTCAGGATTTTCGGTAGATCAGTAGGGGTAATTTTGACGAATAGCATGGCAGTTGGGAGAAGAGGTGCACTCATCAGAAAACAAAACGTCTACTAATTGGACAATACTGTTATTCAACATGTCCATCATTTGTTCTCAAAAATGAGTTTTCCTATCAAAATCGTCTTCCAAGAGCTCCTGGGTATACGTATCATTTTATAAGGATGCATATTAATTTGTTTTAATAATTTTAGGATCGATGTATGGCTGACATTGAATGTTGTGGAGGTATCTCTACTCGATTTATGTATGGATATTCTTCAAAGTCAAGCATCCCATATAATAACAGCTGCTTTTCCAATCTGCCTTAAATTCGCAAACTCGCGAAACTGCTTCTCTATATTACTTATTGTCCCTTGGGTTATAGGCGGCAAATTTGGTCATTTCTCTTAAAAAAAAAGACTTACTTTAAGAAAATTCGAGGGAATATTATAATGAATTTGGGTAATCACATGATTTAATTTATTTCTATTTTGAGTTTTGCAATAAACGTGAATGTGATAACATTTCTGAATAGAGAATGATGTTTCAAACGATCACAAGCCCAAACCTACTATTTGAAAAATTGGGGGTTGTACCTGTCTTTCGAAGGAGGTTGGAGGTAGGATTCACATTTTCACGAAGAAAGAATGACAATTTAATATTTACAGTAACTAAGATAATGAATGTACTTCATTTGGCTTTTCCACACTGTATATTGCTCCTGACAAATATCCAATACAGAAGCAATTTACTAATTTTAATTTCATACTTTTCAGAGTTCGGGAAAAAAAACCAGACATTACTCAAGGTTTCCGCATAACGAAGGGTTGGACTTCGTAAGGATTTCCATAGGTGGCGCTGGTTAGATTTTATTTCCAGTAGTTCGCAACCGTAGGGCCTAAGTTCCTTAGAGCTGCTTCAGTTACTGAGTTAAGCAGACGATTGCTAACAACCATGTAACCGGTACGTCTGCCCTGATTGACAATTCCTCTTTGGAAGACACTGAGCTATGAGGTGGTTAGTCCAGGGAAATATTTTTGCGCGTATGTTCTGGGGAACATCGCGTTATGATTTTGCCCAAATGTGAAATTTAATTCTGTGATGCCGTCCGGCCGTTGCCACGATAACTTGAGAACGGAAAAAGCTAGCGACTTGAAATTTTCAGTGAAGGTGGCACATCCCAATACGACGGACAAGTTCGTTAATGGGTATAATCCGCCCAATGGTTTCCGAGTAATAATTTTGTTTTCAACCAAAATAAATCCGATCAAATTTAAACTTGGTGAATAGTCGTAGAATATAAGCCTAAGCACGTTTGTGAAATTTTGTGAGAATCGTGTCACAAGAAAATTTTTAAAAAATTATTAAAAAATATTATTTATGACACGAAAAGCATGAATGTCATGATGACATATTTTTGCGCGTATGTTCTTGGGAAAATCATGTTATTTCATCACAAATATATGGGAGATGATAGCCCTACATTAGCGGTCAGACCTGGTTTTGAATGAGATCCTCCTTAGGAGGAGGCAACTAAATATTGAAGGGATTTCTATGAACAAGAGTGAATATCTTTGAGAAATAGAGAAGGCGATTCTTCTTCAAGAGATCCATGTGCCTCCAGAGGAGTATATTTGTGAGAGGGGACTTTTGAAAGGTTATGTATTATTTTTAATATGAATTCGCTGAAATTTTGCTGAAGGCTTCAAAACTCAACTTTAAATTAACCACACTTTCTGATCTTGTAAGGGGAGAGGCTCATTTGTCGATATTAAATCTCGTGATGGGTAGAGAGGAATTTTAGGCCAGTTTTTCTATCACTAATGAGAATATATCTTTTATGTTTCACCTCATCACCTTTAGATCTATCAATGGGCATTTTATTTATTAGGTTAAGAATAAGTAATTGAATATTACTGGAATTCAATTGAATTTCATTCAATATGTTAGTAACTAAACTTATAATTTTCTTTACTTTGATTATTTAAATATGACATTAATTCCTGTAATAATTTTCTAGAATAATTATGTATTCTTCTCCTAAAGAAGAATTCAAGGTAGACAATAATGTGTTAATTTTTTCATCATTGCTTTCTATCCTGACATCACGAAAGAAAAAATTGGTTCACGCACTAACGTGAAGTCAGGAAGTTTTGCGCGTATGTTCTATTGTCCATTCTCCTGTATTGAACACTCTTAATCGAATTTACCATGGTGAATTCTATTGTCTATTCTCCTGTATTGGACACTCTTAATCGAATTCACCATGGCAAATTCGATTAAGAATGTCCAATACAGGAGAACAGACAGTAGAATTCACCATGGTAAATTCGATTAAGAGTGTCCAATACGGGAGAATGGACAAAAGAACATACGCGCAAAAGCTCCTGACTTCACGAAAAAAAAATTGGTTCAAGCACTGACGTGAAGTCAGGAGCTTATGCACGTATGTTCTTTTGTCCATTCTCCAGTATTGGACACTCTTATTCGAATTTACCATGGTGAATTCTATTGTCTGTTCTCCTGTATCACTCTTAATCGAATTTACCATGGTAAATTCGATTAAAAGTGTCCAATACAGCAGATTGGGCAATAGAACATACGCGCAAAAGCTCCTGACTTCACGTCAGTGCTTGTTTGATGGTTAAAATCGACGAATATTTCACCGTGTGTCTTCCAGAAAGGAACCAATTAAGGCTGAATTCCCCTCCCTGAGTATCCTTTAACGATTTACATAAATGAGCATAAATGAAACGTAACAATGTTTTTTTTTCGAACTTGATCTATTTCACGGTCGGTCGACATCTGACCCGCGAATCGCCCAAGATGAATAGGCGAAATTAGACGCTCCAGCGGCTCGGTACCAACTCCCAGAAGCCAAACCGACACACACATCTTATTAACCATATTCAAATCGTCTCATAAATATATTAATGAGAGCCCGAAGTAATCGCCCGCGACCTGGTGTTTGTGAATGTTACGGCGAGACAGATTCTGACTAATTGTATTATATTAACTTTATAATTAGTATCTCGGGAGATTGAGTAACTTCCTTCCACATCAAAGATGGCGCTGAGACGTCGACGTTCTTCCTCGCGGACTTAAATTTAAGTTGTGACAGTCGGGTTAATGAATGCTTTTTATAAACCCGGGGCAGGATATTACAATATGAGGGCAATTAGAAGCTTACGAAGCGGGACTGGGATCGTTTATAAGGACGGACGTCTGGAATGGATCTTGATACAGCGGTTTACGGCTTCGCTTCGCGTAATGGTTGCGAGGTCCTGGTCGGGATTAATAGGGAAGGAAATAGCTGTAGTAGGGAGCGGTGACAATTTTTGGAGAGATATTTTATTCATTATTTTATGATCGAAAATAAAATCGGTTAACACTGATTTTTTCGGAGTTTAAGAATGAGAGTAAGATGATATAACGGTCTGGAACATATTCCTGTGGATATAGATCACATTAGTTAGGTTAGGCGGGAAATTTGAATTACGATCCATCCGTGGATCCGAGCACTGAATTCCCCATGCATTTCTCATAGACCTAAAATTTACGCGAATTTCTCGCCTGTTTTGAGATACATGTGCTAATTTCTTAAGGTTTATTTTGGTTGAAATAGATTCAGTGGACCTTTCTCAATAATATAGAATACAGTTTTCATAAGAAAATTGTATATTTCCAAAATAATTAATAAATATAAAAGTGTTCACCAAATTCGATTGAGGTATGTCTTAGCTCAGTCGAAATTAGTCAAAAACAATAACATAATCCTAAATCGGCCTTGTAATGACGCACAACAGAAGTCATCTAAGACATACGGAAATCTTTCGAACTACAATGGTTTCAATTTTGATTTAAGGATAAACAGAAGTAGATTTTGATGTGGAAGGAACATGAAAACATCTCGAAGTTGAAATTCCATGTTAAAAAATTTGAATATGGATCTTCCGCCAAGAGAATGATTCTAACCTAACTAATGTGGTCTATATCAGTTTCTGCCACATCTGGCGGTATCAATGATAAATTTCCTTCGTAATTCATTTTAGCAACTGAAAAAGTTAGATTCCATTTGTGAATTGAAAGCAGATAGATAATTTTGACAGTACGACGGTGCCTCGATTTGAATTTAGAATTAATTTTTCTTCGGAAATTACCGGGTGTCCCAGTAAACGTGTTCCAATGGATTATCTTAGCTGTTTCGAAAGATAAAAATTTGAAAATTTTATGATTTTCAAACCGTTCAAGGAACCTTCAACTGAGAAAAACACAAATTTTAAGTCACTTTCGGTTTGACTGGAAATGACTGTGACTTATTTATCTCATTTAGCACCATATATATTTTGTGCAATTTTGTAATTCTACTCTAAATTACCTTTTCAACGATGTATCACTATTTGTATGTTACATTCAATTTGTGGGAGAAAACCTGAATTGAAATTTCAAATTGAAAGAATTGCAGTAGGCTAAGATATTTGGTATATTCGTGCTTTTGACTTATAATCCGTGTGTGCTTACCCATCTATCTTCAAATGGACCGATAGCATGCAAGATCTCCAGATTTAACACCACTGGATTTCTTCCTTTGGGGATATTTGAATGATCGTGTGGACCAGACTTGAGATTGATTTGGAAGATCTATAAAACGAAATTAGGAATGCGTATAGAGCCCTTAATCGCTGGGGTATTGAGAAGTGTTACTTTGCGTGTACTAGTACACCGAGCTGAAAGATTTGTAGAAGCAGATGGTCAAAATTTCGAACATATGCTTTAGTTATTATAGGTATTTTTTGCCCCTTTTTGTAATTTTTTGTTTCTTCTACTATTCATTATTTGTTTTACGTTCGGTAAAATACATAACTGATTTCAACTTGAGGAAGGTTTTTTTTATTGATCTCGATTATTGAAGTGAACATCAAGATTACACAAAATATCGTAGCCTACTGCAATTCTTTCAATTTGAAACTTCAATTAACGTTTTCTCCATAAAATATAATTTAAAATACACTATTGAAAGGTTTTTTTCTGGGTTTTCTCTCCCAAACTCTGAAAAATATCTATAAAATAAAAATTAATTATTTTGTGATTAGCTTCTGCGTAAGAAACACAAGATATTTGTCAGAAACAATCAATTGAACAATGTTGCCTAACAAACAACAACGAAACAACATCAACGAAGAAACAACTATATCGTAACGTTTCGGAGTCTATATCAGACTCCTTCGTCCGACGCTAAATGAAAATCTTTAGAATGATTTTGTTTTGATAGTTATTTTGTGAAATTCAAGAATTGTCACATTGAAAGTGTTTAAAAATCATAGCTAACATAGTTTTACTTCGCATAGAAATTTCCAAGTTCCAACTCCTTTTTCAATAAATTTAACCAAATATGGTCAATACCAATTGAGCAATTTGCAAAATTGCATTCTCTGTTCATAAAATACAAGTTGACTCCTTAAGTTTCCTTCTATTATAATCAGGTACTGTCATTAGAATCTTTGTATTACTCCAATAAAAAATACAATGTGTGATACATCGTTGGAAAGGTAATTTTCGGTAGAAATAAAAAATTGCAAAAAAATATATAGGGTACTATTTGAGATAAAAAGGTTTGTTTTTCTCAGTTGAAGGTTCCTTGGACGAATTGAAAATCATAAAATTTTCATATTTTTGTCTTTTGAAATGGCTGAGATAATCCATTGCAAAATTTATACTGGAACACCCGGTATACAGTCGATTTTACGGCCACAAATTAGTATGTATAATGTCACTTTTCATGGAGGTCCACGAACAAATAAATTAATTCCACCTATCAAATAATTTTTGGCTATTCCTAAAATGGGAGAAAATAAATCCATTCTTTCGACGTTCAATGTACGTTAAGACAAAGGCATAAAGTTCTTAATTCCCCAAATTGGCAATCTCCCGGGTTCCATCCCATGGGGAATCGCCCAGAGTCTTCAAAGACCTGTAAATGGCCGCAACCGACTTCTACGCATCCGCAGGGGAAGCACGTAGCTACAGGCGCCCCCTTACGTCAGCCACTACCCGAAGGATAATTTATCCGCGCCAAATTGGTATAATTGGTATCTGCGAGGTCGGCCCGAAGACCTTCCGTAGGTAAATAAAGCTGGATGCCCAAAACCGGGAGCCGGGCAGCCTTAATTGAGCTAATCTTCGTCTCGTTCTCGGCTCGCATCAATTAACACATCGCCATTTGAATAAAATGCTCGTTACGAGATCGGAAAGTGCCGTTTTAACTTTTCTCCCAAATCGGTCCTTTTTTTATAACTTCATCGGGCATCTATAGACCGGACTTCGGGATTGCGTGGTGAATTGTGAAATACCGGGCTTATTAGGCTCGTTTTACGGTCAATGATGCGGTTTAGGATGTCCGTAGGCATCAATCCGTATAGCTAATTGCCTGAAGAAGTTGTCGAGAAGATTGGAGCTCCTGGTCAAGGGATGTCTTCCAAATTTCGGTTCAATCCTCGGTATGATCCTGATGGCTTCGTGACCTGGATTCAATGTTTTTTAGTCTTTCAGAGAAATTGAAACTTCTATGAGCTAATATGCTAGCAATCAATATGGGATCAGTGATTTGAAGGCCTTGGGATTTTTTTTTTATTGGCGCTCTTGTTTCTCGGAACAGAGTGCTTATCAATTTGCCCAAATGTCTGCAATTTTCGAATTTTTGGCTGAAAATGGTCTTGAACGATTTGGTTTGACTCACTGATCGAGAATCCGTGGTCGAAATAGGTTCTGTCCGGCCGTCCGGCCAGCCGTTAATACGATAACTCTCGAACGGAATGAGCTAGACTGTTAAAAATTTCAGAGTAGGTTTGAAGGATAAATATCTCAGTTATTTTCGTTATTGGGCAGAATCGGTCTAATAGTTTCGGAGTAACGAAATAAAATAATTTTATTTACAATACAACTTTTGAATGCAATTTTTTTTAAGATGCAGTTTTATCATAAGAATCTATTGTTATCATTTTCAACTCTAACAAGCTAATACTTTCGGAGATATGATGTTTCAAAGTTTCAATGATACATCGTAAGTTCTATGTATTCACAAATTGTGAACACAGAATCTGTCTGTGTTCGCTATTCATAAATGTCATCTTTTCTAGCTATTAGAGATTGTCAATTCATAGTTATATATTTTCTCTTGGAAAGCAAGTATTCGATTCTTGAATTTGTGAATATATACAAGACTGTTTCGATGTAGTTTATGGAAGCAATAGGAAAGAAGAACATTCTGGAATCATCAGAGGAAATTACTGTTCGTTGACCACTGAGCTTGATATTACCTTTTACTTCCTTAAGTAGTGAGACATGTTCCTATATACAGTATTTTCATAATGCTGCTAGCAAAAAAATACTGAAATATGGATCTACATTTGTGTATCAAACATTTTTTCTTGAGTTAAGGTTCATAATACAGAAAAGAATGTGTTAGTGGTATGAACTATTAAATTTTAAATTATGAAAAGAGGATAGTATTTTATCAATATATTTTGAACTATTAAAATAATTCGTTCGTCAGCCTCTGCCTACTCAAATATTAGGAATAAATGGACAATCTGCTATGATTGTCTCCAGCCTTGCTCTAGCCATTTCGATGATACTTTCCTTAGGCATTTCGAGTTGTGAAAACTATACACCGAGTGTAAGTTGCAACAACCCATTCCACGAGGTTGAATCATTGCAGATTGCTCATTTAATCTTGATAAATAAATTTAATGACCATTTTTGAAGCATTAAAGTATTAAAGCATTGTAGATTGCTCTTTATTCTTAAAAGATAATTTTTGAAGCATTTTTTTTAATGACACTTTTAAAATTTTATTTCTTTCACGATGCAGTTCTACCATAGCTATCCATTGATATAATTCCCAACTCTGAGAAACCAATACTTTCGGAGAAATAATATGTCTATTTGAACAAAAGCGCCAAAACGCTCCTGTCCACAGGGCTTTTTTATTTTACACGAACCCAACAGGATAAAAAAATTGGTTCAAGCACTGACGTGAAATCAGGAGCTTTTGCGCGTATGTTCTATTGTCCATTCTCCTGTATTGGACACTGTTAATCGAAATTTACCTTGGTAAATTTCGTGTCCAATACAGTAGAACGGACAATAACATTCACCTGTTATCTTTCAAAATCGAACCAATATAACCCTCACTCTTAATTCGGTTTTCTAAACTATATCCTACTAAGAAGATTCCAATAATTCTTACAAAGTTTCGAAAATGCGTATAACCAAATTGCTTCCTTCGTTGAAATTCCTCAAAAATGGACGATCTTATCTGACCGACGCTGACTCTGACAAAATTTCAGAACGTCAAAACGAAACAATATTGCCAATCCATCCGGTTCTCTGAACACAATTCCTTATGCGTCGATTGGCATTACTCAGACCCCACCTCAAATTCGATGTCAATACAATCGACAACATTATCGCAAGCAAAACATAAACAAACCTCTGCCTGGATCAAAAAGGAATGTTACAACTGATAAATTCAAACTGACTCTTTCAAAGTTCTGAACTTCCGATCAGAACTGTCCATATACGTTGTATTCGTCACAGTTTTCAAAGTATTGCAATCACAAGACTCTCAGTGGCCTGCACCCGTATGGAAATAGTAAACAGTGCCCAATACAATCGTTTGGGACCGTTTTCAGGTCAAAATGCGAAAATTACAGACATTTGTGCAAAATTACAGCGCTCTGTAACAGTCACTGAAAATATAGTTCTCACTTCTAAATTTATGAGTCAGTGCTTTATAAATGCACCAATAAAGAAATATAGACGTCGTGATTTCATTGGAGCGCAATGCGACGACAATCCTACATGTGTCGACCGTAAATACGTTCAATTAAATTGTAATAAATATTTTGACCGCATATATGGTAATAACGAACTCAACCTTCGGATATCGTCTGAACATTACGGGAAAAATTCACACAACACGGTTTTTTTGCACATGGAACGGTGACCAAATGAGATATTGTTATTCTTCGGGAACGCAATTAGAAATGTTAAAGTAAAATAAATCAAGCTACAAATTGACTATTATCATTCCGGTTAGCCAACTCGAATTTCCAATGAAACGGTTGCATAATGGCGGGACGATAGGTCTATTGCAAATCCTGCAACCCAATTACGTGAATAATTGATCGTGGACCAGGACAGATCCGTATCAGATGGAAAGTAATAGCTGCGAGGAAATACCACCGGATCAATTATTATTTGTCGTCATTTTCAGAGTCTTGAAATTACCCATCTTGGAGGAGCAGTGACGGATTATGTTAATCTCACCATAAACAATCACCAACTTGGCTACTTTATCACAATTTATTGCGGAGTCTCTGGATGATGGTGGTCAGGTCGATGTGATATACACTGATTTTTCAAGAGCGTTCGATATTGTTGATCATGGGATTCTGTTACAAACTTTCTTCGTTCGGTTTCAGCCCTGCATACTTAAAATTAATTGGTTCTTAATTGAGTGATAGAGTCAATTATGTGTTTTACAATGGTTTTGAGTCATTTGAATATGTTTTGGAATCTGGAGTTCCGCAAGGATCTAATCTTGGTCCATTACTGTTCGTGGTGTTTATAAACGAACTGTTGAATTTCCTGGGGTGCATGGTCTTGGCGTATGCTGATGATTTGAAGCTGTTCTGGAGGACACGTTGTGCGGAAGATTTGGAGCTGCTTCAGTCTAGTTTGCAATTCGTCTGGGATTGGTGTTTGAGGAATGGACTAACGTTGAACTTGGAAAAGTGCTTTCAGATGACTTTCACGAGAAGAGTGCAACCTTTTGTTGGCAATTACTTCATTGGTGACCGTTCCCTTACCCGTGTGGATCAAATACGCGATCTCGGCATTATGTTCGACGCTGAATTGAGTTTCATACCGCATATTGAAGACCTCAGTGCCTCCGCTTGTAAGATGCTAGGCTTTGTCTTCAGGTGCTCTAGGGAGTTCGGCGATCTGGAGGTATTGAGAAATCTACTTCACAATCGTTATCAGCAAATTGGAGTATGGTAGCCTCATTTGGTTTCCAATATACGACTGTCATCTAAGTGTGCTCGAGCGAATCCATAGGAGGTTTTTTAAGTACGTCTCATTTCGGCAAACGGGTATATACCCTGAACGTGGAGCTAATCTTTCCTCAATTATGAGTGATATGCGAATATCATCGTTGGCCTAAAGACATGGAAGCCAATGTGCTAAATTCGCCCGGCGGCTACTGATGGGTCACCTCGACTCGCCCTACTTGTTGTCGCGAATGAACATTACAATTCCAAGGATGGTCTCTAGGTCTGCTCCTGTTTTTCGTCTGCCAACACCTCGTACAAACTTGTTGGTGCGTGCACCAGTGTATCGTATGTGTAGGAGTGCGAATGCACTCAGAATGAACATGTTCTTTTAGTTAGTGATATTGTTGTATATTTTTTAAGAAAACCGATATTATTTTTGGTATTTTTATTTTTTGGCATAGTTTGAGAATGTACCTATATATGTTACCTTATAATTGGGATTATTCCTGTTGGGTAAATAAAGTTATATTATTAATATTAATTTGCGCCCACAGGCAACTGTTCAGCCACCCTTCCACGATAAAGCACGGATTTGTTCGTGGAAGATCTACGGTGACTTACTTTTCGACGATTTCACAGGTTATGGCAGAGTGGTCAGATGACCATGGTCAGGTTGCTGAGGGATATAACGATTTATCGAGGGCATTCGACACTATCGATCGTAGTATTCTCCTCGCGAAGCTATCCTCCTCCGGCTTCATTCCAGAATATATTGTAACGTTCCTTTTTGATCCAGGCAGAAGTTTATTATTCAACTCTGTCACGTAGTTCCGCCTGAAACCTTAATATTAGTACGACCATCCTAACTTTATGTCTTGGTTATAGGGTCCTAGTCCACAGTTAAATACGTTAACTGAGATTGCGATTCAAATTTATCCTTAACTGAGGACCTCAGTTAGGTCTTAACGAAGCTTTAAACACTTGACAATGCTTCGAGAATACGGCGGAGAATGATTATCGCATTCTGTGAAAACACAGAAGTACGATTTAATATTGAAATTTTGAAAAATCATATCTCCGAAAGTATTAGAATGTTAGAGTTAAAAATGACATCAGTGGAATCCTATGGTGAAATTGCATCTTGAGAAAATTATTTTGAAGTTTGTATTGTAAAAAATTTTTTTTTTGTTACTCCGAAACCATTTGACCGATTTTGTCCAATAACGAACTTAGCCGAGATATTTATGTCCCAAACCTATTCTGGAAATTTCAACTGTCTAGCTCTTTCCATTCGAGAGTTATCGTGTTAACGGCCAGCTGGACGACCGGACAGAATCGATTTCGCCCTCGTGTTCTTGATCAGTGAGTCGAACCAAATCGTTTAAAACCATTTCCAGCCAAAAATTCGAAAATTACAGATATTTGGGCAAATTGATAAGCACTCTGCTCCGAGGAACAAGAGCGCCAAAACGGCGGAGAATACGTCAAACTTAAGTTAAATGTCAAGTTCTCTTCCTCAGTACCCTCGAAGAATGCAGGAAAACAAAATGTCTTCCTAAATGGGGCAACTCGTAAAGTAAAGAAATCTTTCCAACATTCACAACCAACATGACTAAAATAGCTCGGATAGAACATCTGTTCCCAAGAAAAATGGCCGTATATTTCTTCGACAATTTTCGATGGGCGAGGAACATGACACGTCTGGGGATAAAAAATGTTTAGACCGCCACAAATATCTCGACGCTCGGCGTCCCGACGGCACATAGCTGGATGTCGGAAGTTAAACGACCAACTAAACGATCATTACCAAATATTTATTACTCGGCCTGTTTAGCGGGATTAATAACCATTTATCACGTGACAGCGCTGGCAATTTTCAGAGACTGAGACCGACGGCGGAGGGCCTCGCGCATGATTTATAACGTACGCAGTCGTGCAGGCGTCGATGTATCGGTGTTATCTAGATGGCGTCATCAGGCGGTCTCAGAGGGATCAACGCATTTCTGGGGTTTCCAAATATTGGTTTATTATCTCAATATATCACAATATTTCAAATTACAAACAATGGTAGTGGAGATTATATACAGGGTATATACAGGGTGAGTCTTTGACCACTGCATTAATTTTAACCAAAGATTCCTCTCATCAAATGAAACACTTTTTTCATTTACCATTCTTCCAGATTCGGCTCAGGTAAAAAGTTACAAGTTTCACAATATGCTAATACACTCCCGCATATAAATTATCTATGACATTGTTTGCGGACGAGAATAAGGCATGGTAACGTGGTTTACAGCTTGATTTGGGATTCCAACGCTCAGAGACGGATCCATAAAAGTAGTGAAATTTCTAGAGTTTTCCATTTTAAAACATTCAATGAAGAATATCTCGAAAACGGTGCGTTGAAGGAGAAATGATGAAGAATAATATAATGTTCTAAAACGATGGAATATTCTTGAAATGACTCAAGAAAAACTTTATATGCTTTCTTTATGCTAATTTCGTTTAGTTTTATGAATCCACGAGTCCATAACTAGAAAACCAGTAGAAGTAGAAAATAACTAATATTTGGAAAATATGTATCATAGTTATAGGAAACTTTACGCCAACATTCATTTTATTCGAAAAGAGGATGTCAAAGCTACAAAATAAAAACTGATTTTTTTTCAAAATTTCAACAGCCTGTATCTTTTTACCTGAGCTGAATTTGGAAAAATGTTTAATGAAAAAAGTGTTTCATTTGATGAGAGGAATAGTTGGTTAAAATTAATGCAGTGGTCAAAGACTCACACTGTATAACTGGACATATTTGGAATCTGAAAATTGGGATTATGATATTGCTTGAAATTCTCTACAGAGCTAAAATATTTTCGAAGCCCAAGCACTTCCGGTTATACAGGGAGTGAAAATAAATTCAATAATTCAATATTGGCTGTCAGTTTAGAAATTCTATAGGTATTCTATATAAACCGAGTACAAGAAGTGAGTAGTGGCAAATAAAAATCTAAAGCCAACTGCGATGATACATTCATTTATAAACAACCTGTAGTACTAATGCACTGCACCGTTCTCTTGATTGGTAAACCACTACTTAAATTGTGCAAAGAAATACTGATTGCCAGTAGGTCATTTTGAATTTCTTCTAGGAGAATTGACATTGCATTCGCCGAAAACTATTCTGAATTAGTGCAATTCAATGGGTTGGATATAAGGAGTTGAACTATGAAAGAATTGAAATTATTGAGAATGAAGACATCAAACAGTTATCTTCAAAACAATGCTCTCTATCGATACATCAGTGTACGTGTTACCATCAAATATTTTGAAGCTATTCTTCGAAAAAAATTGGTTCAAGCGCTGTGGACAGGAGTTTTGGCGCTCTTGTTCAAACTTTGACAAATAATATCCCCGAAAGTATTGGTTTTCAGAGTTAGGAATTATATCAATGGTTTTTTATGATAGAACTTCATCATAAAATAAATTAAATTCAAATATCATAAAAGAATTCGAATGCAACGATAGTGCCAAATATCATTAATCCAAAACTGACTGACCAATTTTACCCAATAACGAACTTATCCGAGATTTTCAATCCAAACTTAGCCACTATTCCAGTTTTGTTCGTACTGGAAATATTCTGAACCCTATTCACCTACCGAAGTATATATTTCCACCATCATATGGATTATCTACGGGCATTATATTATCATCTTAAAAGTATAATATCATATCATCCCTACGATAGCTGAGGCTATTTCATTGGTCATTTTGCATTCAATCATACTTTGTTTTCTATAACGGAAAGGGTATTTTATATCAAGAATAACGAACCAGAAAGAAACTATGAAATGTCACTTAAAGCCAAATAAGATGACATGAATGAACACAGATCATGTAATAATTCAAAGATAGAATAATTAGGTACAGCGAATGAACTTTATACTAACGTAGTATAGAGTACTTTGAGTACAGCATTCTGTGAAAACATAGAAGTACGATTTATGTTTGAAATTTCGAAAAATCATATCTCCGAAAGTATTAGCTTGTCTGAGTTGAAAATGATATCAATGGATTATCATGATGAAATTGCATGTTAAAAAAAATTGAATTTGAAATTTGTAATATAAAAAAAGAGATATTTATCTCCTTAACCTACTCTGAAAATTTCAACTGCCCAGCTCAATCCATTCGGGAGTTATCGTGTTAACGAACGGAAGGAATCGATTTTGACCGCGGATTCTTGATCAGCGAGTCAAATCAAATCGTTCAAGACCATTTTCAGCCAAAAATTCGAAAATTACAGACATTTGGGCAAATTGATAAGCACTCTGTTCCGAGGAACAAGAGTGCCAAAAAATCACTCACAGTAAATGAATGACCCAAAATTTCCAATAACTGATGGATACACGATATGGTTTCGAGGTTAATCGGTGAACCGGTGAGTTAGTTGATCCGCATTTTTAATCATAATATTCCTGCAGATTATTCTAATTTATGATCTGTTTATTGCTATATCAACTCAATAATTAATCATTCACCATCGAATAACAGTAATAGCACGAAACATGGATACTATTAGATCACTCTGAGCAATTGAAATATTGCTAATTAATTATAGAGAATCCAACTTTATATTCCATTATATTGTTATTCAGCTCCTATCTTCCTGATTAATGCGTCATTGATACGGTTAATGAAGATGAATTGCTTTTTATGTCATAAGTATAAGCGGCATCGTTAAACACCAATGAAGAAAGCTCACACTGCTTATTCTAAAAAAAAACTTGCGTTGTATAATGGATTTTTATTATTTGGTATTCATATATTCTTTATCCGATAAAATATGGGTTTCTCTGACATACAGGGTGTCCTGGCACTACGTGGACCTTTCTCAGGCCTGAATAAAGTATATAAAGACGAGTCTTGCAAACCTCTCCTGTCCATCGCTTCCTGAAGTCCTTCCCTCCACGTTCTTCTGGGCCTTCCTCTTCTTCTTTCCGGAGTAGATAGTAGCCGATTCTCAGACCTACTGAATACGCATATAATATTTGGTAAAAATCGGTAAAGCCGTTTCGGAGGAGTACGGTAACTAACATTGTGACATGGAAATTTTATATATTAAAGAATACTAGCTGACCCACGCAACTTTGCCAGTGACTTGGTTTTAATTAGCTCTTTCTCTGGGATATCTTACCAAGTGATTATTGATCAGTTATCGAGCGGGATGAAAAATGATTAAGTACTAAAATGACTATTAAAAAATAGGGGTTGGTGATAGTAGGGTGAAAATTTTGTGTTGTATGTATTTTGTAATGCCACAATATAAAAAAATAAAAACAAAACAAAATTTTTTTTAATCACTTAGGGGTATGAAAAATAGATAGTAGCCGATTCTCAGACCTACTGAATACGCATATAAAATTTGGTAAAAATCGGTAAAGCCGTTTCGGAGGAGTACGGTAACTAACATTGTGACATGGAAATTTTATATATTAGAAGAAGAACAACAAATAATGAAAAACTATAACTATAAAGTATAACTTGTAATTCATACTTAACTTGTTATTAATACTTAATCCGGAAACTGTTTGATCCATGTGTTCCTTAAAGAAGGCTATGACTGAGCAAGTCTAACTGAGTTTTAGAAGGGCACATTTAACGAATGGAGCAAACCGATCATCGAAACGTTTTGAACCGGAAATCCATGTATACCCTTAGGCGTAACACGATGCTCAGAACTGAAACGACTCATTCTCCCAGATACCTGTCCAACGGCCATAAAACCCTGAGCCGGATAAATTCCGGAGTTCGGATTTCAAACCGGAGCCGAAACGCTGAAATATTGCACGTGGTTCTTGGTTCACCTGTTCGTTATATTTAGAAGTCGCGGCCGGTCATGGCGATGCTGCATTTTCGTCGTCAGTCAGTCCGTACGTTCGTCTTTTGTTTTACTTACTGGAATAAATAAACATATCCGGCGATTAACTTGTTATTTATCGTGTGTAACTGTCAAAATACAAGTCATTAACTGTCATAATACCGTAGGGCCATATTTATCAACGCGCACTCGTAGCAGTACGCCGGTTATTTACGATACGGCGGGAGGATGAAAAAGTCCCGGGTCGTAAAAGGTCAGTGGAGAATTCGAAAGATTGAATTTTGGGGTATCAAATGTGGGGTATTCGAGGAATCCGTTTGAAGGTTTCCAGGAATAGATTAAGGTTGGTTAATCTTCATAGTAGTCATGAAATGTGTTATTTCTTGTTATGGCATTCCAGTGTAGATATTAAGTTGATGGTAGTTCATTAATATTAGTTTTATGATGAGTTAAGTGTGCATTCCTGTGATTCCTCTGATCACGGTTCTTCTGTGAACTGTCATGACGCCTAGAGGAACCATAGCCATAGAATAACGTGGACTGGTTAAAGGCAAAACCACGGTATAAGAATATATCTTATACTGTGGCAATTGGTTAAACATCGGTATCCTTTGACCTTTCCTGTATACTGTATTGTTTGGTTTCGTGTATTGTGTATGTGTTTTCGTGATTTGTAGACAGAATAGTTAAAGGCAAAACATTTTCATTTAAATCAGAGACTCGTTTCTTAATATTCTGATTCTTATAATCTGAAAATGTGTCTCATAACATTCCTTACTGTAATTCATTCAGCTTTTTCGATACTCATTCAAAATAATCAATATTGTACAGTGCGTTTCCAAAAGTACGCACCAAGAGAAACTTTATTGAAATGTGGGTTTTCGGGAAAGTTGGTGCTCAAGAAACGATGATTTTTGACATATATGTCATTGATCGTGTTACTCTGCAAACCTGTCAAAATTGACATTTTTTTTTGAAAAATTACCAAAAGACGTAGAAATCAGAACAATATCAAACAGTTTCTGAAATAAATGTTGCTCAGAATTTCATTTAATACCAAACTGCCAAAGTTCATAATGAAAATTCAGAAATTTTTTGATATTGATATTTTGATGACAGCACGTAAGTGTCAGCTGTGTGCTTTGCGGAAATTTCAAAAATAATTCGGAATGTAATTCCAATGCAAGAGACATTGACACAATTCAAATAAAGTTAATATTAATTCAATGTTCCTCATAAATTATGGTTTCTACTGTGAAAGCCTCACAATCTTGATGCAAACCGAATTATACTTGAGAAATTTACTCCGCAAAGAGCTAATATCTCGCTAATTATTCTTGGAACATCATAAGAAATTAAATTCTTTGATTTCATAGATGAAGAATAATTCTCCAAACCCTGTAAAAACTCTTTTGAATATAGTTTCTCAAATACCACTAAAAAAGCATATCAACTCAATGAAGTAGGCAAGAACAACAGGGTCTCCTTGGTCTGGGTTCCTGGGTAAGCGGGAATCACAGGAAATGAGGACGCCAACACACTTGCCAAGAAAGAAGAACAAACCCCCTTTATTGGCCCAGAACCCTACTGTGAGGTTGGTAGATAAACCTACAAAAGTGAATTTCGAATGAAAGAAGAAACTGAAAGAGGTATTTTCTGGAGATCTCTCCCAGGAATGTATCACTCCAAGAAATTCCTCCGGAACCTTGATACTATTAGATCCAAGAAATACTTGGACCTCAGTAAGAGCACGCTGCACCTCCTCACTGGTTTCCTCTTAGGGCACTGGGGCCTTAGGAAGCATATGATATGATGAGATTAGGACTAACAGAAACTGGCAAGTGCAGATTCTGTTGGGAGGTGGATGAAAAAACTCCTGATCACCTGATAACGGAATGCCTCGCCATCTCAAACCAAGGCAAGGAATGCTTTGGGCAAGAAATATGTAGGAGCGAAGACGTAGCCTCCTTGAAGCCATCCCAGATACTGGAGTTCATCAGAACTCTGCCCTCTGGAACTGGAAGGCGAGCTGTAGATGGTGATGACATCGACAGCTCTGACGGAGGGACTCAATAGACCTTAAGGTCGAAGTGCAAATTTACCCCCTACAACAATATACAAAATATACAATATATGCAATATATATTGTGCTTAAGGACGACAGGCCGTACGGACATAATTAGATTTGACACAGGATTATTCTTCAGTGAGTCGAACCCAATAGTTTGACACCATTTTGGGCAAAAATTCCAAAAATACACACATGTGAGCAATGTACTGTATAACAACAGTGGTTACGTATTCATCCGCTATTAGATATTCTAGGTCTCGATTGCAAGCCATTAAAAATGATGTTTTAGATTTTATGAGAATAATTTTTGCGTATATACCCGATTTGAGTGCTTCCTAGTTCATACAAAAGTCAAATACAATGATATCAACAGACTATTGCTCAATAATTGTATTCAAATCTTTTTCTTCTGATTCGCCGATTTCGAATGAAAAATAATTAACATCGTGTGTAAAATTTTATTCATGACCCTCACCTTGCCATTTCAATGATGATAGTAATTAAGTTTAGCATATTACGAAATAACCACATCAAGATTATTAGCAAGTGTATACTTCAACATGCGAATAATTAGTCCATGTAGATTTGAGGGTTTCCTCGTTGAGCAAAATAGCAAGAAATTTACACTTACGATATTTTCTGAAGAAATGTCATATTTCCATATTTTCCAAAGAAACTAATGTATGCATAGTAGTATTTTCTCATTATTTCCGTGGTAGTTAAACACAGGTAGCTGAACTTAACGCCTCCGCTGGTTCACATGAAGTAGCCATCGTCAGTCAACATCATTTGGTGCTTGTTATTTCCATATTTACAGAAATACTAGCCGAGTTTATAGACGCATAGAATACATGGTGCGGAAAGTCTTTGACATATTTTCGGCCGAAATGCGGTCCAAGTATTGTCAGAATATCAGGATATTGTTGACGCTCTTGTTCCTCGGAACAGAGTGCTTATCAATTTGCCCAAATGTCTGTAATTTTGGAATTTTTGGCTGAAAATGGTATCAAACGATTTGGTTCGACTCAATGATCAAGAATCCGTGGTCGAAATCGATTCTGTCCGGCCGGCAGTCCGTTAACACGATAACTCTCGAACGAACAGAGTTAGAGGATTGAAATTTGCAGGGTAGGTTTGGAGCGTAAATATCTCGGACGAGTTCGTTAACGGGAGAAATCCATTTAGCGGTTTCGGAGTTATGGCCGTTTTTACTAAAAACGTTTTTTATGAATATTTCCGAAACCAATCACTCGATCTATCTGAAATTTAGCATCAAATTGTAGTATCATGACTTTCAGACGAATGTGAAGTTTTGTATTGACCAGGTTGCCTCTAAGTGTCAAAAAAAATTTTTGAAAATTTTTAAATTTTGTTTCTACAATAACTCTCGAACGGAATGAGCTAGGAAGATGAAATTTTCAGAGTAAGTTAAGGAGATAAATATCTCAGTGAAGTTCGCTTTTGGCCAAAATAGGCGAGATGGCTTCGGAGTAACGAAAATTAATTACTTTTTTAACTCACAAATTTCAAAATAATTTTTTTTTAAGATGAAGTTTCACCCTAAAAATTCGTTGATATCATTTTCAACTCCAACAAGCTAATACTTTCGAAGATATGATTTTTCGAAATTTCAATAATGAATCGTACTTCTATGTTTTCACAGAATGCTATAATTATTCTATCTATGATTTATTATATGATCTGTGTTCATACTCGTATATGTTATTCTGTTCTATAAGAGAGAGTCAAATTCATTTCAGTTATTTTAATTTGATTTCTTACATTGTGCAGTTATCATTCTCAGATTGCTCATTTAATCTTGATAAATAAACTATTATTTGCATTGAATTTCCTTTATGATGCAGTTTTATCATAAGAATACATTGATATAATTTTCAACTCTGAGAAAACAGTACTTTCGGAGATATAATTTGTCTGTTTGAACAAGAGCGCCAGAAAGCTCCTGTCCCCAGGGCTTGAACCAATTTATTTCTATTTCAGTTTTTGCCGATAGATGCCGACACTAGAAAAGATACCGACATTTCCAATTAGATTCGAAGTGTTGTTTTTCCATCTTTCCTGTTGAAAGTCCTACAATTTGCTGAAGTTTCCTATTTTGAGTATTGTAATTATTTAGTATGATTTTTTTTAGTTATTAGTGTTTCTTTTGTTTTTTTCTAGGTTTGTGACGATAAGAATGGCAACTTGCGTGTGGCAGGGTATTGAAAATTGGAACATTCCTTCTTGGAAAACATTTTATACTACTCAATATTATATTGAAGAAACTATTGAAAAGTGGAGCAATACCATCTATTTATTTTGTGTATCAATTCAATGAACCATTTTTGTTATTTCATCAATAAACCTACATCTGAATGATCAAATCAAATATATTTTGAAATCTACCACCATCCACTTAATCATTGAGAAGATAACCATCCAGTTTGCAGAAGTTTAGAAAATGCTGCATACATAAGAATGTTTTGATGAAGTTGCAAATTACGCATCGAACATAATAAACAGAATGCCCAATTTAAATGAGTCTTGTACGATAAAGATAATTTATACAAATATAGAGGTATTTCAGAATATTCAGTATAATTCAATGTATTGAATTGAATGTGTAATATAGAAAAATATTGAATTCACAGGTTTTTTTCATTTGCAGTTTCTCTCAAATTGATATCCTGTTCCAATGAAACTCCTTCACCAATAAATGCCTTATTTGACCTCATTACGTCTGTGCAAAATAAAATTGCCGTTCCTTACATATGGGGTTTACATATTACTGATTGAACAGTTTCTGTTCTCAAAAGTTATTTGTGATGCTGCTGGAAATTTTAATATAGAAAGCGCTGTAGTTATAAGTGCTCACCTTGTTGAAGCAAATGTGGAAAATAAATCAGTTAAGCTGGAGAATATATCCACTCTGGTTGGACAACAATATATGTATATATAACTATCAAAATCTTTGATTATGATTATATTCTTTTAAGTAAGATTTCTAAACTACAACAGTAGACCTAAGTCGTTTATAGATGTCTTAAGTGGAATCAATACATTTTTTTTGCTGGTTAGAATCTGTAAAATCGCAAACGCCATCATCGTTTACAGAGTGAAGTAAACCATGATTTAACAATATTCTAGTTGTAGTTGGGTATTAGTAGGCAGTGTCTACGTCTTGTTATTCCATGAATTTGGTGTCAACCCCTCAGAAACGGAGTTTATTATGCATTTTCTTCAACTTCCAATGTGATTCGAAATATTATTTTGTACCTAGGTACTTATATTTTATTTTTAATTCTATATCATTATATCAATGTGAATATTGTAAAACGCCTAACGAATCAAATTAAAAAGTTTCATTCGATATTTTAGCTTAAATATTAATTTATTGAAGATATAATATCAAATACTGAACTGAAAATATAACAAATAACAGTCTTTATCCCAACCACTGAAAAACAACTATGAAATAAATGAATCTTTCAATTAATTTCCACTAATTTATGGAAAAATGGTGCCAAAAAACAATAAGCAAATGACCCTAACGATAAAACAACTTTTCGGTAAAATTTCAGAGCCTAAATCACACTCCTTCATCAGGCATCAGCAAACGAAAACCTTCAGATACATATGTTGTTGAAATGGGGTGAATTTCAACTAAGAAATTTGCAAAATTGTTTTCTCTGTTGAATAAAATACAGGTCAACTCCTTAAGTTTTTTATTGCTGTCATCAGAATCTGTGTTTTTTGGAGTAAAACAGTCACATCATGTGATCTCTATTCTTTGTCATACATTATCTGCTATTTTTGTTTTATGTATGTGCCTATTCCTTGTGTTGTTCTTATGTTTTAACTCTAGTGGTCTTGATGCCTCTCCTGTATACGATTTTCCACAATAAACTTTGAAAATAGGTAAGTCTCCTGCATATATGGGTGGAATTATGAAAATTTTATTTTATTAATTTAGAACCTTCCTCGTATATTCTAATAGCGATGCAATAATAAAAATGTAATATCCTCGATCATTTGATTTATTGATATATAATTGGCAAGGATGACTACTTTGCAACATCAGAAGGGAAGACCGGGTTCAAAATTAACGAGGAGACGGGTCAAAACAACTTTTAATATAGATAACTATATTGCCAGTAAATACACTCTTGTCATTCTTAGAATTGCAATGATCTAAAGATATCTCAAAATCGATCCGCTTTGAATGCAAATCCTTTTACAAAATGCCGACTAACAAAATTGGTTCAAGCCCTGTGGACAGGAGCTTTTCGGCGCTCTTGTTCAAACAGACAAATTATATCTCCGAAAGTATTCGTTTCTCAGAGTTGGGAATTATATCAATGGATTCCTTTGATAGAAATACATCATGAAAGAAATTACATTTAAAAAAAGTGTCGTTTAAAAAAAATGCATCAAAAATTATCTTATAAAACACTAGAACAAGAGGTGTACCAGAAATAATTTTGACATTTATCTCTCATAGGAAAATAAGATGACATGTAAGAACACAGATCATACAATAATTCATAGATACAATGATTAAGTACAGCATTCTATGAAAACATAAGAAGTACAGAAGTACGATTGATTATTGAAATTTCGAAAAATCATATCTCCGAAAGTATTAGCTTGTTAGAGTTGAAAATGATATCAATGGATTTTTATAGTGAAACTGCATCCTAAAAGGAATTAAATTTGAAATTTGTGCTGTAAAAATAATTGTTTTTTCTTTTCTCCGAAATCGTCAGGCCAATTTTGCCCAGTAAAGAACTCAACCGAGATAATTATCTCTCAAACCTACTCTGAGAATCTCAACTGCCTAGCTCATTCTGTTCGAGAGTTATTGTAGAAACGAAATTTTAAAATAAAAAAAAATATGTTTATACCTTATTGAAACCCGGTGAAAACAAAACTACGCATGCATATAGAAGTCATTATTCTACAATTTGATGCTCGATTTCAGATAGATCGAGTGATCAATTTCGGAAATATTCATAAAAAATTATTTTACCGGCCATATCTCCGAAACCGCTTCGCGGATGTTGCCCGTTAACGAACTCGTCCGAGATATTTACGCTACAAACCTACTCTGCAAATGTCAATCCTCTTACTCATTTCGTTCGAGAGTTATCGTGCCAACGGCCGGCCGGACAGAATTGATTTCGACCACGGATTCTGGATCGGTGAGTCGAACCAAATCGTTTAAGACCATTTGCAGCCAAAAATACGAAAATTACAGGGATTTGGGCAAATTGATAAGTACTCTATTCTGAGGAACAAGAGCGTCTAAAACAAGAACATATGGGACACATTCGAAATACGAACATCGCTAAATCTGCTGTTGCAAATCATGTTGTAACAACCAACCACTGAATTTCCCGAAATTCCATAAAATTGTCGAAAAATGTGAATACATTTTTACTGGGAACCCTAGAAGTTGTCGAAATATACAGGGTGAGTCTTTGAGTACTGCATTAATTTTAACCAAAGATTCCTCTCATCAAACGAAACACTTTTTTCATTTACCATTTTTCCAGATTCAGCTCAGGTAACAAGTTACAAGCGTTTAAAGATTTCACAATGTGCTAATACACTCCCGCATATAAATTATTTATGACATTGTTGACGGACGAGAATAAGGCATGGTAACGTGGTTCACAGCTTGATTCGGGATTCCAACGCTAAGGGACGGATCCATAAAAGTAGTGAAATTTCTGGAGTTTTCAATTTTAAAACATTCAATGAAGAATATCTCGAAAACGGTGCGTTTAAGGAGAAATGATGAACAATAATATAATGTTCTAAAACGATGGAATATTCTTGAAATGACTCAAGAAAAATTCCATATGCTTTCTTTATGCTAATTTCGTTTAGTTTTATGAATCCACGAGTCCATAACTAGAAAACTAGTAGAAGTAGAAAATAACTAATATTTGGAAAATATGTATCATAGGTATAGGAAACTTTACGCCAACATTCATTTTATTCGAAAAAAGGATGTCAAAGCTACAAAATAAAAACTGATTTTTTTTCAAAATTTTAACAGCCTGTATCTTTTTACCTGAGCTGAATTTGGAAAAATGTTAAATGAAAAAAGTGTTTCATTTGATGAGAGGAATCTTTGGTTAAAATTAATGCAGTGGTCAAAGACTCACCCTGTATAATCAATAATGATCTAACACATAGTCACAACTCTTCACTAATCGGCTTATGACTAAAAGTAATGCAACCTGAGAAAGAATCCCAAAGGGGTGCACATCTATATTATAACGGACTGCCAGTAGACACTGGGAGACATGGGGGTTAACCATCCAAGGTTGCCTATTGTCATGGGAAGACCGGAATACCATAAAGCAATTAGCTAGGAAAACAAAGTCACTATTCTATGTATAAATCAACAAGTCCAAAGCGTTCCTGCCAATAGGGTCCTTCATAATGGCTTCGTATAATTAATATACTTATGCATATATTGCACAAGTCAAATAGACCCCAGGGGGTTCAAACATTTGCCGAGAAAGCAAGAGCAGACGCGTTTCTGGCTTCTTGGCCTTCATCAGTACTCTGTAGCTTCTCCACAAATTCAACTAAACTGAACCGGGTTAAGCCTCTCAGAGCCGGTTTGGTCGATCATACCTAATCGCCCACGCCACCTATGAGACAAAACACGGAATATTTTTTCTTAGGTAAAACACTCCTGTTAAAATCTCTATCTCAAATTTGATTGGACGTTACAGGTAGTGTTTGATGATACAAAGCATTAAATTATAGAAATGATTCAATGAACTATCTTACCGAACCACATGACGCTTTGTACGTAATTTCGTAATTTTTATATAATAATATTTAATACGAATATGAATGAATATTTTCAAAGTCATAAAATTTTAATTGAATGGTGTAGACAGAAAACATCTGAAAAAAAATTCATTTCCAATATATTCAACAGAGCCTGCAAAGTGTACACAATTAATGTAGTAATTAATTAGTTAGGAGGTTTATTAAAAATTAATTACTCTCTATTATACTGCTCTTGTTGGTGGAAGAATTAGCAATGCAAATATAGTATCATTTTGATTTCTGGAAATTGGTTGTCATGAATTATTAATATGAAAAAGTGAACTACAGGGTCGGCTCGAAGCCATTTTATGATATTTGGTCGAATAATACGTCGAATAATAAGGGGTTGGGAGGATTGTTTTTCCTGGAGTATGAATATTTGTATACAAAAATGGTAAGGAATAAACTTTTTATTTTGTTATTTTATTCAAGCATTAATTTCAAAATTGGCCTAAGGACACTCATCTATTTCCTCGAAACTGGCTTGCAACTCACATAATTTTCAGGAGGGGGTGATATAGTCCTTCAGTTCCTCCCCAGTCGCTCAAGTTTCAGACTAATTTTGAAAAACAATTTGAAATTCCACACATCGTGCACCCATCTATTCAATTGCCACCGTACATACACGTCCATTTTCAATTTAGTTGCCTTGTGCATAACGTATAGGAACCAAAGCCGATAGTAAACAGATACCTATGATTCACGTGGAAAACTACTGAAATAATTAGCCCAGTTTTGGAAGATTTAAATTGCATATTTTTTTTTAGATTCCTAGTGGTCTGTTTTCAATGAAATTTAGTAACGCTCCAATAGGTTATTATTGATCACCGGAATGCTAAAATTTCGATATTTATTTTAGGAATTTTATGTAAAATACTGCGCAAAATAGTAGTAATTTTTTAAATTTTTTTTTAGTCATGTGATGCTCACGAAATTTTGCAAAAGTGTTTGCGTCGGTATTTTTCATCTAGCTACTCAATTTCAATTCAATCAGATCAGTATTTTTCAAGTTATTGTGAGAATAAAATTTCAAAATGTTTGACTTTTTTTTCAAATTTGGAGCTTTCTGCTCAATACAAAACTTCGTGTGCATGTAAAGGTCATGATTCTACAATTCGATGCTAAAATTCAGATCCATTAAGTGATTATTTTCGGATATTTACATAAAAAATGCTTTATTAAAGATGGATATAACTGCGAAACCACTCGTTGGATTTCGCCAATTAACGAAATTGACCGGGATGATTAGGCTCCAAACCTGTCCTTCAAATTATCTAAATCATTTCGTTCGACAGTTATCGTGCTTCCGCACGGACGGCCGGACGGACAGAATTGGATTTGACCCCGGATTATTCATCAGTGAGTCGAACTCAATCGTTTCAGACCATTTTCGGCAAATTTTCGAAAAATATAGACAACTAGGCAAAATGATAACACGCTGTTCCTGGCGGAACAAGCACGTAAAAAGACATCTTGAAGGTTGATGCAGAATTTCGTGAAGGTATGTGAGGCGAGAATAGACAAAATAACCTGCACGCAAATGCTCCTGACTTCACGTCAGTGCTTTTTAAGAATTTCTTGAAGAAATTCTAAGTCTCCTGAATTCATCAAAATCCCAATATGCCGATACACTCCTGAGAAAGAGAGCCGAGCACTTTTGTTGAGGAAGGAAACATTAAATTCCACTTCGAATATAACTGATTCAGACTTCGATAATAATAGGCCTACCTTGAGGAATACTAATTTGTATTAATTATGTTTCTTCAATTTCTTTCTTTCGTGACTGTTTAACTGGCTACTGGTCATTACATCATAGGAGGTTGGAATATTTTATATCTTTGTTTGGATAGACTAACTTTTTTCACATAGGTAATTTGCAGTCGTTTCATACAGGGTGTATATGAATAGTTGCGTAAAAAATTGGGGGGGGATACCTTGTCAAAAAATGGGTTCAAGCCCTGTGGACAGACAAATTATATCTCCGAAAGTATTGGTTTCTCGGAGTTGGGAATTATATCGATGTATTCTTATGATAGAACTGCATCATAAAGGAAATTAAATTCAAATAATAGTTTATTTATCAAGATTAAATGAGCAATCATGAGAATGAGAACTGCACCATGGAAGAAATCAAATTAAATCTGGCCAATTTTGCCAATAACGAACTTAACCGAGATATTCATCTCCCTAACCTACTCTGAAAATTTCAACTACCTAGCTCATTCCGTTCGAGAGTTATATCTATGTCTATGGATGAAAAGCAGTCTCACTACTCTCAGATCTCTTACTTCATGTTCCGTTCCGAAATGTAAGACTTTTCTGAGAAAACTAATTTCGGAGCAAACAACTGAGATTTATCTCACTTCGCTCACAATTCTTCGATTGATTAGATAATGACATGTCTCAGGAAAATAGGTTGACATTATGACAATTCATACATAGAATAATTTTATCATTGTGTGACAACGTTGAAATACGATTTATTATTGAAATTTTGAAAAATCATATCTCCGAAAGTATTAGCTTGTTTGAGTTAAAAATGATATCATTGGATTCTTATGGTAAAACTGCTTATTGAAAAAAAATTAATTTTGAATTTGTTTTGTAAAAAAATATTTTTTTTTTGTTACTCCGAAACCATCTGTCCGATGTTGCCCAATAACGAACTTAGCCGAGGTATTTATCTCCCAAACCTACTCTGAAAATTTCAACTGTCTAGCTCATTCCGTTCGAGAGTTATCGTGCCTACGGCCGGCCGGCCGGCTGGACAGAATGATTTTCGACCACGGATTCTTGATCAGTGAGTCTGACCAAATCGTTTAAGACCATTTTCATCGAAAAATTCGAAAATTACAGACATTTGGGCAAATTGATAAGCACTCAGTTCCGATGAACTAGAGCGCCAAAAATAGGGTGGGTCTTTCATACAAACTTTTCTTTTTTGAGCCCCCCTGCTTAGTTACAGCCCTCTAAAGATGGCGCCCAAAAAGAATGTGTCAATTTATAACTTGAAAACCAACAAACTGACTGAATAAAATTAAGGAGACATTTTATGTGAACGGGAAGGCACTCAAAAACATTTTTGGTGGTATTCCCCTATGATTGATCCCCTAAACATTGTTTCGGAAGACACTTTTTTCCATATTCATATTTTACGATCATCATAATGAAATGAAGTTTAATGAATCCTCGAGACTATATCAAAGAAACCAGTATGGAAATATGAATAAACTGTTAATCGGAGAATATGTCATAGTTTTAGCAAACCTCACACCAAACCTAATTTCCTTCTGAATTTTCATGTCAAAGATGAACGATATTTTCTGTAATCTATCTTCAAATGAACCGATAAGATGGCCTGCAAGATATCCAGATTTAACACCACTAGATTTCTTCCTTTGGGGATATTTGAAAGATCGTGTGTACCAGACTCCTCCTGTTGATTTGGAAGATCTAAAAAACAAAATAGGGAAAGCATATTATAGCCCTTAATGCTGAGGTGTTGAGAAATGTACCTTCGCTTGAACTAGTCCACCAAGCTGAAAGATGTGTAGAAGCAGATGGTCAACATTTCGAACATATGCTTTAGTTATTATAGGTATTTTTTGCCCCCTTTTTTGTAATGTTTTGTTTCTTTTACTATTCATTCTTTGTTTAACGTTCGGTAAAATACATAGTTGATTTCAACTTGAGGACGAGTTTTTATTGTTCTTGATTATTGAATTCAAAATCAACATTACACAAAATATCGTAGCCTACGGCAATTCGTTCAATTTGAAATATCAATTGACGTTTTCTGGAATAAATCAAATGTAAAATACAAAGTGTGATACATCGTTGGATAGGTAATTTTGACTAGAATTCAAAAATTGCAAAAAATATACAGGGTGCTTTTTGAGATAAAAAAAAAAGTCAGAATCACTTCCGGTTAAACCGAAAGTGACGTTGAATGTTTGTTTTTCTCAATTGAAGGTTCCTTGAAGGAATTGAAAAAAATTACATTTTCAAATTTTATCTCTTGAAATGGCTGAGATAATCCATTGGAACATGTAAACTGGGACATCCGGTATACTGCAGATCAGAAATTTTGAGACTGTTTCAATACTTTAAATTTTTTCACAATTTTTTTGAATATGAGAAATCTAAATGTTCACACACTTACCTAACTTAACTAAATATTTTGACCATATGTGCCCGTTGTACAGTTTATGGTGAAAATTTATGTTAAGGTAGAATTTGTATCAATCACAGTCTGACCGCGCCTTTGCATACTTTTGATTAGATTGTTGAAGTAGCATTGATCAATTATTTCTCTTTAGAGTTGCGTTAAATCCGTCTGAGTTCTTGAAGTGCATTAGTAGGCGGTAGAGAAGAATCCAAAGCTCTTTGTAGCTGATTCCAAGCGTATTCAATGGCTTTGAGGTCTGGCGGCCAAGGGGGTTGGGCCAAACGTGGAATACCATGGATTTCCAGGGCTACATCGACCCTTCTCACACGATGGGCTGCGGATAATCATCCAAAAATAAGAAATTGGTCCACTAGCAGCATGAAACAAATGAATATATTGCCAATGACCTGCTTTATGTAAATCTGCCCATTCATGGTAGCATCAAGCATCAAAAATTCTATACGTCCATTGAAACAAATGCCTCCCCAACAAACAGTAACTGTACCACCTCTGAACGGATGAACTTCCAGAACAAGTCTGCGATTCCTGAGCACCAGAGGATGGGTCCATACTCGAACATGCGGACTATGCGAAAACCGTCCATATCTCGACTCATCAGAAAACAATACTGACCTCCATTGATGGTTTCAATTCACGTGCTCATTGGCCCATTCCAATCGAAGTCGCATATGATTGTGAGTTATTGGAATCCTTCCCAAAAGTCGTCGAGAATGGAGGTTAACGTATCAAAGTATTTGACGAACAGTTTCAATCGAAACCAAAACACTAGTAGCGATCAAAAGGCGCTGTTGGATAATTCGACATCAAATCAAAGGTTCCCTATGGGTAGACGCAGACAGAAACCGAGCTTTTGTAAGAGTGGTAGATGTTGAACGTCCACTTTTCGGTATTTTGGTCACATTACCAGTTTCTTGATGTCGATGGACGAGCTGGGAAACTACGCATTCACGAAATTAAAAGAAATTCTTGACATCTTTCGGATTAAATCCTGCCTCGATCATACCAATAGCCCTATTGGCTTCATTCACATTAAGTTTACGTCTCGGCATTATTGCAAAATAAATTTTCAGATTTTGAATCAAAGGTGATTGTAAGAACGTAAAGCAATAACTGATCCAAAATTCTCAGAAACGCTAACGACAAGAACTTGCCTGAAACTGAAAAAGTTATCAAACGAGGAGCAAAAAAACCATTCAGATACAAGAGTAAACATTTGATTTCTCCAAAGGCCGATTTACATCAGATGAGCGAATTCTCATTCTATTCCCTCTCTATCAAATTATTTTAGTGTAAGCAGATGTAGAACATTCTTTCGTTGTTCTTTCTGTATTCGCAAAGATTCTAAGCAATATTCTATGATTGCTCGATCTCTTGATATAAACGGCAATAGAGCGTGTGAACAGATGCTTAGAGCGTTATTGCGACGAGCGAATGCTCATTCTATCCCCTATCTATCAAATTATTTTAGTGTAAGCAGATGTAGAGCATTCTTTCGTTGTTCTTTCTGCATTCGCAAAGATTCTAACGAATATTCTAAGATTGCTCGATCTCTTGATATAAACGGCAATAGAGCGTGTGAACAGTTGCTTAGAGCGTTATTGCGACGAGGGAATGCTCATTCTATCCCCTATCTATCAAATTATTTTAGTGTAAGCAGATGTAGAGCATTCTTTCGTTGTTCTTTCTGTATTCGCAAAGATTCTAAGCAATATTCTATGATTGCTCGACCTCTTGATATAAACGGAAATAGAGCGTGTGAACAGTTGCTTAGAGCGTTATTGCGACGAGCGAATGCTCATTCTATCCCCTCTCTATCAAATTATTTTAGTTTAAGCAGATGTAGAGCATTCTTTCGTTGTTCTTTCTGCATTCGCAAAGATTCTAACGAATATTCTAAGATTACTCGATCTCTTGATATAAACGGCAATAGAGCGTGTGAACAGTTGCTTAGAGCGTTATTGCGACGAGCGAATGCTCATTCTATCCCCTATCTATCAAATTATTTTAGTGTAAGCAGATGTAGAGCATTCTTTCGTTGTTCTTTCTGTATTCGCAAAGATTCTAAGCAATATTCTATGATTGCTCGATCTCTTGATATAAACGGCAATAGAGCGTGTGAACAGATGCTTAGAGCGTTATTGCGACGAGCGAATGCTCATTCTATCCCCTATCTATCAAATTATTTTAGTGTAAGCAGATGTAGAGCATTCTTTCGTTGTTCTTTCTGCATTCGCAAAGATTCTAACGAATATTCTAAGATTGCTCGATCTCTTGATATAAACGGCAATAGAGCGTGTGAACAGTTGCTTAGAGCGTTATTGCGACGAGGGAATGCTCATTCTATCCCCTATCTATCAAATTATTTTAGTGTAAGCAGATGTAGAGCATTCTTTCGTTGTTCTTTCTGTATTCGCAAAGATTCTAAGCAATATTCTATGATTGCTCGACCTCTTGATATAAACGGAAATAGAGCGTGTGAACAGTTGCTTAGAGCGTTATTGCGACGAGCGAATGCTCATTCTATCCCCTCTCTATCAAATTATTTTAGTTTAAGCAGATGTAGAGCATTCTTTCGTTGTTCTTTCTGCATTCGCAAAGATTCTAACGAATATTCTAAGATTACTCGATCTCTTGATATAAACGGCAATAGAGCGTGTGAACAGTTGCTTAGAGCGTTATTGCGACGAGCGAATGCTCATTCTATCCCCTATCTATCAAATTATTTTAGTGTAAGCAGATGTAGAGCATTCTTTCGTTGGTCTTTCTGCATTCGCAAAGATTCTAACGAATATTCTAAGATTGCTCGATCTCTTGATATAAACGGCAATAGAGCGTGTGAACAGTTGCTTAGAGCGTTATTGCGACGAGGGAATGCTCATTCTATCCCCTATCTATCAAATTATTTTAGTGTAAGCAGATGTAGAGCATTCTTTCGTTGTTCTTTCTGTATTCGCAAAGATTCTAAGCAATATTCTATGATTGCTCGATCTCTTGATATAAACGGCAATAGAGCGTGTGAACAGTTGCTTAGAGCGTTATTGCGACGAGCGAATGCTCATTCTATCCCCTCTCTATCAAATTATTTTAGTGTAAGCAGATGTAGAGCATTCTTTCGTTGTTCTTTCTGTATTCGCAAAGATTCTAAGCAATATTCTATGATTGCTCGATCTCTTGATATAAACGGCAATAGAGCATGTCAACAGTTGCTTAGAGCATTATTGCGATGAGCGAATGCTCATTCTATCCCCTATCTATCAAATTATTTTAGTGTAAGCAGATGTAGAGCATTATTTCGTTGTTCTTTCTGCATTCGCAAAGATTCTAAGGAATATTCTAAGATTGCTTGATCTCTTGATATAAACGGCAATAGAGCGTATGAACAGTTGCTTAGAGCGTTATTGCGACGAGCGAATGCTCATTCTATCCCCTATCTATCAAATTATTTTAGTGTAAGCAGATGTAGAGCATTCTTTCGTTGTTCTTTCTGCATTCGCAAAGATTCTAACGAATATTCTAAGATTGCTCGATCTCTTGATATAAACGGCAATAGAGCGTGTGAACAGTTGCTTAGAGCGTTATTGCGACGAGCGAATGCTCATTCTATCCCCTATCTATCAAATTATTTTAGTGTAAGCAGATGTAGAAAATTCTTTCGTTGTTCTTTCTGCATTCGCAAAGATTCTAAGGAATATTCTAAGATTGCTCGAACTCTTGATATAAACGGCAATAGAGTGTGTGAACAGTTGCTTAGAGCGTTATTACGACGAGCGAATGCTCATTTTACCCCCTATCTATCAAATTATTTTAGTGTAAGCAGATGTCGAGCATTCTTTCGTTGTTCTTGCTGCATTCGCAAAGATTCTAAGGAATATTCTAAGATTGCTCGATCTCTTGATATAAACGGCAATAGAGCGTGTGAACAGTTGCTTAGAGCGTTATTGCGACGAGCGAATGCTCATCCTATCCCCTATCTAGCAAATTCTTTAAGCGTAAACAGATACAGAGCATTATTTCGTTGCTCTTTCTGCGTTCGCAAAGATTCTGTGGAGTATTCTAAGTTTGCTCGATCACTTGATATAAACGGCACTAGAGCGTGTCAACAATTGCATAGAGCATTCTTGCGTGTTCAGAAGCGCTCGCTACACAGAGCGATCTCTTCAAAGCGTTCTGGTGCTCTAGCGATTTGTTTTTATCCGAGCAATTATGAAGTGGTCTACAGAAATGTCTTCTAATGATTGGAGCCTACCAAAATTGCAGATGTCTGTGTGATCCGACGTATGAACAATATAAAAATACAACCCGCAAACACGATGCTTGCCACGAAATTTCAAATTTACTTGAATGTACTGTAGCCGAATGAAAAAAAATTGGTTCGAGCTCTGTGGTCAGGAGCTTTTTGGCGCTCTTGTGCAAACAGACAAATTATATCTGCGAAAGTATTGGTTTCTCAGAGTTGGGAATTATATAAGTGGATTCTTTTGATAGAACTGCATTATTAAAGAAATTAAATTTAAAAAATGTGTCCTTCTAAAAAAAAATTTTTCAAAAATTATTATTTAAACAAGAGCGCCGAAAGAAAAAGCAATCTACAATGCATAAAAAATTGTCATTAAATTTATTTATCAAGATTAAAAGAGCAATCTTCAATGATTCATCCTCGTGGAATGAGTTGTTGCAACTTACACTCGGTGCATAGTTTTCACAACTCGAAATACCTAAGGAAAGTATCATCGAAATGTCTAGAGCAAGGCTGGAGACAATCATAGCAGATTGTCCGTTTATTCCTGATATTTGAGGAGGTAGAGGCTTACGAACAAATTATTTCAATAGTTCAAAATATATTAACTAGCCACATTATGAAAATACTGTATATAGGAACATGTCTTACTACTTAAGGAATTTAAATGTAATATTAACCTCAGTGGTCAACGAATAGTAATTTCTTTTGATTATTCCATTATGTTCTTCTTTGCTATTGCCTGCATAAACTACATCAATAAAATGATCCAATTCTAAATATTCTGAAACATCATCCCCAATGTATACGTAAATTATTCAATATGCAACCAGTTAATATTATTTTCAGTTTCAAAACAGTCTTGTATATATTCAAAAATTCAAGAATCGGATACTTATTTCAAACTACGAATTGACATGACTCTAATAGCTAGATAAGATGACATTTATGAACAGTGAACACAAACAGTGAATACATAGAACTACGATGTATTATTGAAATTTTGAAAAATCATATCTCTGAGAGTATTAGCTACTTAGAGTTGAAAATGATATCAACGGATTCTTATGATGAAACAGCATTTTAAAAAAAAATGTAAAAAAAAATTTTTTTTTCGTTATTCCGAAACGCCATTCTACAGAAATTTTGGAATCGACCACATTCTTCTTGTTCTTGCATATCCGTCATCATTCACCTACATTATTCAGTATCGTTTGCTGCATTAAATTTGTTACCCACGAACACCTCTTCCTTCTTTTCTTTTTGCGTGTTTAATACAAAATAATAAATGCAGCACTTGATGGACAAGAATCGGCAATATTTGAAATGGTCACAAGATTTGAGAACTTCCTTAACTTTTGTGGAGCAGTATATTTATATTCTTCGATTAACGGCTCCTGGCGAATACCGCATACGCGCGACACCCTTTTTTAGCAAATTCAAAATGGCGCGGCGAACAGCGGAATAGATATATTGAAAGTCAAGCTAGCGTGCGTGTAATTTAGCGAAGAAGCCGCTAATTGCGAATAAAGTTGAATTATCTGCGACTATCTGTTTTATGGATTGTTCCAGCCGAAACAATAAAATTGGCGCAGTGTAATTCAGAATTGGATTTGTTCGCTGACGTTATCTAGGTGGCGTAGGAAATTTATGCACCTGGCAATTATTTTATACCTTTCGCGTTGTCATCTAACTGTAAGTCGTTGCCAACTTGCCACCAGTTTTATTTACTGGACGCTGGTTGGATTGTTTCCTTTCTTTTGAGTCTGTTGGGGAGTTTCGATCGAGTCGAAACTTGGAATCTTGGAATTGTACTTTGTTGAAGCAGGACGACTTTTCGATTAAGATCTATCTTATGTGGATGCCTCTGGATTAAGGATGGGATGGAAAGACCAGTGGCAAAACGGAAAAAGTTTTCCGTTTTCTTCAAATGAAACTAAATTCATTTTTGCGCGTATGTTCTGGGGAACATCGCGTTATCATTTTGCCCAAATGTCTGTAACTTTCGAATTTTACGCCGAAAATAGTCTCAAACGATTTGGTTCGACTCCCTGTTCAAGAATTCGAGGTCAAATTTGATTCTGTCCGGCCGGCCGTCCGGCTGACCGTTGCCACGATAACTTGAGAACGGAAAGAGATAGCGGTTTGAAGTTTTCAGGTTAGGATGTGCATCAGAACGCGACATTTTAGTTTGTTTATGAGCATAATCGGCCAAACGGTTTTAGAGTGGTAGCCATCTGAAATTTGGTTGTTTTTTGTTCCTCATTAACTCGAAAAATTCTAATCCGATAGAATTCAAACATGGTTATTAGTTGTAGAGTGCCAACGCGAAAATTTTTGCATAATTTCGTGAGGATAGTGTTTGTAGAAAGTTTTTAAAAAATCATTGAAAATTGAAAAAAAAAATTCTATATATCAGTAACTATTCGTTTGAATTGCTGAAATTTTGCACGAGCCTTCATAACCTAACTCTACTGCCAAATTTCAAGTTTTAACACGATCGGTTGAATATTGTTGGAGATTCGAGCATTCTTGTGTGAGTTCAGTAGATGGGTGACCGTTGCCTTGATAACTTTCGAACGAAAGGAGATAGGGACTTGCAATTTTCAAGGTAGGTTGCGTATCCGAAAGGGAGAGTTGAGTTCGTTTTTGAGCATAATCGGTTAAGCGGTTTCCGAGTATTACCCACCTGGAATATTATTTCCTTGATAACTCAAAAAATAAATATTCGATCGAATTGAAGCTTGGTAACTAATAGTAGAAAATCATCATAATGACGTGTTTGAAATTTTGTAAGAACCGTACCCCTAGAAAATTTGAAAAAAAATGAAGAAAAAAAAAACTTTAAGAACCGCACCCCTAGAAAATTTCAAAAAAATCACGAAAAAAAAAATTGGTTCAAGCACTGACGTGAAGTCAGAAGCTTTTGCGCGTATGTTCTATCGTCAGTTCTTCTGTATTGGACACCCTTAATCGAATTTACCATGGTAAATTATGTTGTCCATTCTCCTGTATTGGACACTTAATTCGGAATGGACAACATAAAATACCATGGTAAATTCGATTAAGGGTGTCCAATACAGAAGAATGGACAATAGAACATACGCGCAAAAGCTTCTGGCTTCACGTCAGTGCTTAAACCAATTTTTATTTCTTGTTTACATCCAAATTATTAGTTCAGTAATGGAAAAAATGCTAGAAGCTGCTAATATAGGGGGAGAAAATGAATCTGAAATTGAAAAAACGGAATAATCATAGAATTTGCCATTTGCAAACAATCCGCTAAGTTTGCGAATATCAACGATGATACACAAAAGCCAAATAAGGTAGAAATAAAGGATCCTTCATTTCGGAATAAATAAAGTCGGCCAGTATTTTATTAAAAGATCCTTTATTTTCAGTGGCAAGTGTGCTTGCGTACATGTCAAAATAAAGGGAACTTTGTTACTGCCGACCCTCAAATATCTCTCTAATAACTATTGTAGTGTTCATAATGAGTCCACAGTGAACCCAAACTATAACTCAGCTCTTTCTGCTTCGCGTCTGGTGTAAATTCAGCCTTAATGTGTCTTCATCGCTGCAATATCCACCTGAAGAGATAATGACTGCCATCATTGTATTCTATCAAAGAAATATATAGGATAATCGTTACGAATTAATGTAAACCAACATCAATCTGTAATGAAACCACAGGTGACCCCTCACTTCTACGACGTTTCCTAGCCGATAGAAATTGCCGCTTCGATTGAGAAATAACAATGATGGCCTTAATTCACATACACTTTAATTCACCCACATATCATTACGCATTACATAAGCAATAAATACCATCATCAGTTACTGTCGTTAATCGTTGAAAGATTGTTATCGACGGAAGTTAACTTGGGTGTGCTAATTACATCCTCTTGTCAGAATTTGAATATTTTTCATTCAGGCTTTTTTAATTTACCTCGAATGAAGAATTACATTATTGAGGAACGCATGGAAATTGTGAGAATTTAATATATTAAGAAATTATGCAAACTATACGCCAACGTTTATTATTACCTAGTTATAATAATATTATGTTATATTGACATATGAAATTATAGCGTAAATTTTCTAGTTAATCTTTCCATTTGGACGTGAAGTTTATTTCTATGGAAGATGATAGCCCTACATAATAGTACTGTAGAGGTCTTCGAACATCGGAAGTTATAAATAATCACCGCTTGGATGGCAGCACCTTGTTTACAACAAGGGCTTCACGCGAGAGCGAGATATTTCTCGTCTCGTCTTATTCTCGTCTCGTAAAAGCGAGACGAGACGAGACGAGACGTTTTCAAAAATATTATAGGCGATACCGAGACCACATACAACGCAACACGAGAGTCTCGTTTTAGGTCTCGTTAAATCTTTTGTATGAAGTTATATATACGACTCGACTTTTTTCAACACCCACAGAAAACAATTGAATATGAAGAGTTTCCACTATAATTACCAATATATTTTGTCTATATTATACATCAAAAATTTAATGCTTGTGGCTTTTACTTCATGCAAATCCATATTAACTCAATGAAAAATTATATACGATTTAAACTTATTTATTCAATATTGTGACGCGTTTCGTCGACACAGCGACTTCATCACACTACATCATCAGTATTATATTATACATCGATCATTCTAGAAATACACAATTTTTTAGAAGATTATTAATTCGTTATGGTCTTGCGATTATTGAGATATTTTTAAAGAAAGAATAGAATTCACAACCATAAAAACGGATGCCATTATTAATTCAATACTTGAAGGACAACTTTTATTGTCCCTAAATCCCAATGCTTTGAAAATTTCGTCTCTATCTGAACTTCTAAACAAACAGACGTACCTATGGAATTCCCCACTTTTCTCAAGAAGACATTTAAATAAATTTTTGCACAACTTGAAATACACCAGTTTCAAAATGTACTAGTATACTACGAAACTCGATTCATTCTTATACCTCCTTAAAATATAATTATAGGAAACTAAGTAATTTCATTCGAGAGTTCAACATGTCAGAATGAAGTTTTCCTATTACAGATTTCGGTTCTGTATAGCAGTTCTGCTTCTTCAAAACTACTTTCGGCATTTTCAATTTCAAATTGAAGAGTTATTTATTATTCAAAGAAAATGGTTTCTGATAATATCTAGTTTAAGATTGAAGATTATGTTGAGAGTAGAAATTGGCAACGTCGCGTCGAATTGTTTTGACCTTGACGATATTTCAGCAGTGCCAACCTGCCTTCGTTTTAGTTACAAAAACGTGATAGACGTAAACTAGTGGGCCCGCAGATCTACGTAGCCAGTAGATCTACATTTTTCCGGTAGATCCACATTTTTTCGGTAGATCTACATTTTTCCGGTAGATCTACATTTTCGGTAGATCTAAATTTTTCCAGTAGATCTACATTTTTTCGGTAGATCTACATTTTTCCAGTAGATCTTCATTTTTCCGGTAGATCTACATTTTTCCGGTAGATCAATATAATCGGTAGATCAATCGAACCCGTAGTTCAACGCCATCGAAATATGTCGAGGCGTTTTTGAGTTCCTAGAAGCCGAATGTAGCGCCACCTACCATATCGTATCGTGAACGTTAGGCCTTCCGAAACACGATCACAAAGTTTCATGAAAATCAGTATAGCCATTTTCGAGTTCCTGTGACCCGATCATAGCGCCACCTATGGAGGGTATATCGTGGATCTGAGACCTCCTCAGACACACAGAAAGTTTAATCGAAATCGGTCCGGTCGTTCTTGCGTTTCTAAAAGCCGAACACAGCGCCATCTACCGGGTTCCTA
The DNA here is from genome assembly GCA_937662695.2 of Halyzia sedecimguttata. Taxonomy (NCBI): domain Eukaryota; kingdom Metazoa; phylum Arthropoda; class Insecta; order Coleoptera; family Coccinellidae; genus Halyzia; species Halyzia sedecimguttata. Next base: position 4,501,486 of record OW569414.2, on the reverse strand, counting down.
TTGTCACTCTGAGACCCACTTAAGTACGCACACAAAGTTTCATCGAAATCGGTGGAGCCGTTTTCGAGCTTCTATAGATCAATGGAGGTGCCCCCTACAGGATGCTATCGGAGACACGCCGATACAAAGTCACAACGTTTTATCAAAAACGGTCCGGGCGATTTCGAGTTCCTATACATCGATTGTAGCGCCACCTACAGGGTCTAAAAAACACGAAAAAGTGTGATTCCCTCTCCGGGATTCGACCCCGCCTTTTCTCGGTCTGACACCGAGAGTTCGATCGTCAGACGCATGCGCCACCGGCTCCAACGTAAATTTTGACCGATCTCCGATATTCGAATAATTGGTCGGTACTTACTGGGGATAGATATTCTTAATTTTCACTTTTCGAAATAAAATCGCCACATGGCGGTTTATTATAGGGTTTTTCACCCTTATCTTCACTTTTCGGCAACTTTCAGGCCCGAAAACGACCTAGAAGGGCCGTTAGTCCGTCTCTCATGTCAATTTTGACGTTTCTCGGAATGTCTTCTAGCAAGGAAAATTCCCGGAAGCGAAACTTCCTGAACTTGTATCGATTTAGTATATTTTGACTTATCGTAGGTAAAAGTTGAGCTGGTTCCTGACGCACCGATACTTCTTCTTCGTCTCGACGAAAAATTCGGAGCCAGAGCAGTCGTATTTTCGAAGCCTTATGCGAAATAAAGTCGGTCTCGCTTTTTCGCCGGGCGAAGGATAAAAAATACATTTTCGTTCGTTACGGGAAATCCGCGATAGATATCGACATAGGTTCTTCGGATCTACCCTTTCCCCCACCCTAAGATTCGATATCCACCCCCTTCGAATCTCGATCCGTCCTCTAGATTTTTAAAACAATTACCAAAATTCCCGATTTACTTAGGAAAATCGGTATAGTAATCGGTTGCCATGACTCAATTTCAATTAGTATATATGGAATCATGGCCAACCGGGAGACTTTATAAAAGTGAATGGAGTATAGGTAGAGTTCACTATTCAAATATTATCCCAGATGTTCCTACAACTAATATGCTGAAGGTACATTAATATTCAGATTATCATAATCATCCGCCTAGGGCCAAATTTATCCCTATATCGATACACCTTGTATGTAAATTTCCAGTACAAAATTAATAGGATGATAATGTAGTATTACGAGTCACCCCTAAAGCCCTAGATACAGTAATTAGAATTTCAGTTCAAGCATGAACGTAGCCTCGAATAGCTTCAGATGTTATTTCTTCCACAACACGGAATAATATGGTAAAAAAATTAGATGTGAGATAAGGGTGAGAAAGAATTAAATAAGAAATCATCAACCCCTAATTAGGAAAGCCTGAAATATACAAGAAATATTAAGATACATGCACTCAAGGGGTTTCGATTATTAACATCATGGAAATTGCTTATAAATATTTACATATACAGGGTGAGTCTTTGACCACTGCATTAATTTTAACCAAAGATTCCTCTCATTAAATGAAACACTTTTTTCATTTACCATTTTTCCAGATTCGGCTCAGGTAAAATGTTACAAGCGTTTAAAGATTTCACAATGTGCTAATACACTCCCGCATATTAATTATCTATGACATTGTTGGCGGACGAGAATAGGGCATGGTAACGTGGTTTACAGCTTGATTCGGGATTCCAATGCTCAGGGACGGATCCATAAAAGTAGTGAAATTTCTGGAGGTTTCCATTTTAAAACATTCAATGAAGAATATCTCGAAAACGGTGCGTTCAAGGAGAAATGATGAAGAATAATATAATGTTCTAAAACCACGGAATATTCTTGAAATGACTCAAGAAAAACTTTATATGCTTTCTTTATGCTAATTTCGTTTAGTTTTATGAATCCGCGAGTCCATAACTATTAAACCAGTAGATGTAGAAAATAACTAATATTTGGAAAATATGTATCATAGTTATAGGCAACTTTACGCTAACATTCATTTCATTCGAAAAAAGGATGACGAAGCTACAAAATAAAAACTGATTTTTTTTCAAAATTTCAACAGCCTGTATCTTTTTACCTGACTGACTTTGGAAAAATGTTAAATGAAAAAAGTGTTTCATTTGATGAGAGGAATCTTTGGTTAAAATTAATGCAGTGGTCAAAGACTCACCCTGTATATCACTTCCGGGGATCACCAAGAAAACCTGAAAATGGTTCTTTCCTGGGTTTTCCCAAACTCCAAAATATCCATAAAATAAAGAAAATTATCATTTTGAAAATTGCTTGTCAGATACTATAAATAGAACAATGTTGCCTAACAGTAACGAAACAATATCAATAATAAAACAACTATTTTGTCACGTTTCGGATATTTGATCCGATGCCAAGCGAAAATCCTCAGAATGATTTTCCGAACAAAAAATAATTCTGAAGATTTTGGGGAGGCAACAGTGTTCGATATATTGCATCTGACAAATATATTGTATTTCTAACGCAGAAGCAATTTTCAAAATAATAATTTTTTATTTTTTAAATATTTTTCAGAGTTTAAGAGAGAAAACCTAGAAAGGAACCATTTAGTAATGACATTTCTAATTTTCTCTATTGGACACTCTACTACGAATTTAGCATCGATCTAAACTGTTTTCTCAGCTTTTATAATAAGTAATCGCCGAGTTTCAACCGGAGCAGTTCTGTATATTTTGAGTTATAGAGGAAATAACAAGAATATTTCAGATGAGTATAACTCCAAAACAATTTAGCGAATTATGCCAATCAACAAACCTAAATGTTCAATTCAGATGCGCAACCTACCCTAAAAATTGCAAGTCACTATGTAATTTTTTTTTAATTTTCTACTGGTACGGTCCTCAAAAAATTTCACGAACATGTCTTTTTGGCGATATTCTACAACTAGTTAGCGAGCATCAATACGATCGAGTCTGTATTTGTTGAGTTATCGCGAAAATAATATTACAGATGGTTATAACCGCGAAAACTTTAGGTCGTTTATGCCTAACAACAAACTTAACTCTTCCATTCGGATGCGCAACCTACCCTGAAAATTTCTAATCCCTATATATTTTCATTCGAAAGTTATCACGGCAACGGTCACCTATCCAGCTACTGAACTCACCCAAGGCTGCTCGGATCTTCAACAATATAACCATATATCCAATCATGTTCAAACTTGGAACTTGGCAGTAATGGTTTTGATGGCTCTCGCAAAATTTCAGCCATGTCGGACGAATAGTTTCTGATATATAGATTTTTTTAAAATTTTCTAGTTATACGATCCTCATTAAATTTTGCAAGTATTTTCGCGCAGGCATTCTACAACTACATATCATGTTTGCATTGGATCAAATTAGTATCTTTCGAGTTATTGCGGAAATAACAACCAAATTTCAGATGTGTATAACTCCGAAACCGTTTGGCCGATTACGCCTATTTACATACTCAAATGTCGCATTCAGATACACAACTTAACTTAAAAATTGCAAGTCGCAAAATTTCGGCGATGTCGGACGAATAGTTTCTGATAATATCAGAAACAAATTTGATCCAATGCAAACATGCTATTTAGTTGTAGAATGCCTGCGCGAAAATACTTGCAAAATTTCATGAGGATCGTATACATCCACATGAAATTTTGCAAGTATTTTCGCGCAGGCTTTCTACAACTAAATAGCATGTTTGCATTGGATCAAATTTGTTTCTTTCGAGTTATTGAGGAAATAACAACCAAATTTCAGATGTGTATAACTCCGAAGCCGTTTGGCCGATTATGCCTATTAATATATTCAAATGTCGCATTCAGATACACAACCTAACTTAAAAATTGCAAGCCGCAAAATTTCAGTGATGTCGGACGAATAGTTTCTGATATATGGATTTTTTTTTAATTTTCTAGTTATACGATCCTCATGAAATTTTGCAAGTATTTTCGCGCAGGCATTCTACAACTAAATAGCATGTTTGCATTGGATCAAATTAGTATCTTTCGAGTTATTAAGCAAATAACAACCAAATTTCAGATGTGTATAACTTCAAAACCGTTTGGTCGATTATGCCTATTAACATACTCAAATGTCGCATTCAGATGCACAACCTAACTTAAAAATTGCAAGTCGCTATCTGTTTCTGTTCTTAGGATATCGTCACAAAAATAATAGTTTTTAATAATTTTTTTGTCAAGAATACGAATGCCTATCAATTCAAATTAATGTGAATTCCGTAACTTGAACTTTTGTTATTCCTGACCTTCGAAACCTGGTTTACACATTTCTAATTTCAGAAAGATATTAATTATCATGTTGCATAATTATTCGATCAAGTTAATATCGTTTACTTAGCTGTACAATAAGTTACGTATCATAGACAAGATATACCAATTCCCACTAGGTATTGAACGAATGTTACTACTGATTGGACTTGTCAAATTTGACTTCACCTTGAAAATCAAAAACTGTAGACAACTTCGCTGGTCGATTATAAAACCAGTGGACTAGTACATCTTGATCTTTGGAATATGTCGATCTTTCGGCAATATCAGCTACTATAACATTACTTTAAAATAAAGTTTTAAAGGCTCTCGCGGAATTTCAACGTTATCTGACAGATAGTTTTTGAGATACAGAATTTTTTTAAATATTTTTGGCGCTCTTGTTCCTCGGAACAGAGTGCTTATCAATTTTTCCAAATGTCTGTAATTTTCGAATTTTTGGCTGAAAATGGTCTTAAACGATTTGGTTCGACTCATTGATCAAGAATCCGTGGTCGAAATCAATTCTGTCCAGCCGGTCCGACCGGCCGGCCGTAGGCACGATAACTCTTGAACGAAAGGAGTTAGAGGATTGAAATTTGCAGGGTAGGTTTGTAGCGTGAATATCTCGGACGAGCTTGCTAACGGGCGAAATCCACCAAGCGGTTTCGGAGAGATGGTCCTTTTTAGTAAAAACATTTTGTATGAATATTTCCGAAACTGATCACTCGATCAATCTGAAATTTAGCATCAAATTGTAGAATAATGACTTCTATATGCATGCGAAGTTTTGTTTTGATCGGTTTGCAATAAAGTATGAACAAAATTTGTTTTTATTTTTAAATTTCGTTTCTACAATAACTCTCGAACAAAATGAGCTAGGCAGTTGAAATTTTCAGAGTAGGTTTGAGAGATAATTATCTCAGTTAAGTTCGTTACTGGGCAAAATTGGCCTGATGGTTTCGGAGAAACGAGAAATTAATTTTTTTTTTACAACACATTTCAATTTCAAATTTAATTCCTTTTAAGATGCAGTTTCACCATAAAAATCCATATATATCATTTTCAACGCTATTATTATTATTAATTAGTATTTTTCGAGTTATTTGGATAACAAAATTTCAGGTGGCTATAAGTCTGGAACCAGCCGGCATATTTCTGACGGCGGCCGGCCGGACAGAATCAATGTCGACCTCCGATTCTTCATCAGTGAGTCTAAACTAAATATTCGAAAATTACAGACATTTGATAGGCACTCTGTTCACCTGAACAGCGCGCCAACAAAGTGATAAAGATACCGAAGATTTCTAAAAGAAATTAAGGAGAAAGAAGAGAATGAATGATAGGTGATTATGGTATATTAGGAACTTTAATGGAGAGATGTTATGTGATGACATCTAGTAAAGGGTTTTCCAATAAGAGGTGTTATTTTGATATTCAAAGAAAGATGCCATTTTTCAATATAAATGATCGTATGTTTATTTCTTTATAAAGAAGAAGCTATGCCGTTAATAGTGGAAAATAACATCAGGCAAATGACCACCACGACCACGCTTACAGGACCATATCCTTTTAATGACATTTTCCATAACCAAATCGCAAAGTGGCTGTCCTATGTCTTCGATAGCCTCCAATTCCATCTTTGTGTTCTTGAATCGACGATGGGCTATTGGCGTAGACCTTCTCTTTCACGTGGCCCCAAAGGAAGAAGTCGCAAGGTGTTAAATCACAAGATCTCGGTAGCCAATTGTGATCACCTCTTCGAGAGATAACACGGTCCAGAAACTTTTCCCGCAAAAGATCAATGGTTTCGTTGCTTGTGTGGCACGTAGCGCCGTCTTGTTGAAAGTAAAATTTATCCAGATCAATACCATCCAATTCTGGCCATAAAAAATCATTAATCATCTCTCGATAGCGCAATCCATTCACCGTTACTGTTATTCCAGCCTCATTTTCGAAAAAGTAAGGTCCAATGACTCCGCCGGACCATAAACCGCATCAAACAGTTACACGTTGAGTATAGAGAGGCTTTTCAACAATAACTCTTGGGTTTTCCGAGCCCCAGATGCGACAATTTTGCTTGTTGACGAAACCACCGAGGTGGAAATGGGCCTCATCACTCAAGATGATTTTTCGATGGAATTCCGGATCATCTTCATGCATTTCAACGGCCCAATCAGCAAAGACACGACGTTGTTGATGATCGGCCTGTTGAAATCTTGTGTTAACTGAACTTTATAAGCCTTAAGACCCAAATCTTTATGCAAAATACGGTGTAATGACGTTTGTGGAATGCCTAATTCCAAAGAACGACGAGGAATGGACCAATCAGGGTTTTCTTCAACACTTTCGGCTACAGAAGCAATATTCTCGGCTGTTCTTGAGCGACGTGCAGGGATTCTATTCTTCACATAACTAACTTATCCCAACAGCTCGAATTTTTCCACCAATTTCTTCATTGCGGTCCGACAAGGTGCTTCAAGACGACCCAAAAATGTTCGAGTTTTACGAACCGTCTCTGCCAAATTTTCACCATTTTTATAGTGAATTCTAATAATTTCAATGCGTTCTTGATGCGTGTATCGTTCCATTTTTATTAATGGCGTAGTTTCTACTTGTCAAATGTCAAAAATGACAGCTTCAAAAGTGACGTCTACCGAAATAGCGGGCTATTAAAATAACACCTCTTTTTGGAAAACCCTTTACTAGAGCATATCATTTGGACAGTAATGCATTAGATGATGAACAGACATCTTATTCATCATAACAAACAACCGGCCAATACCAGACAAGCCGCGTTCCAACAGAACAACAAGTCGGGACTACAACTTTGGAAATAAAAATAATTACCAAAACTGAAAAAATTCCCGGTCCTGATCAATCAGTTCCCCTGTTCTTCTTGAGTCCCGATTGACGTTCCCGACATCCTCTAACAAATTTGCCTGATGACGCCAACTTTACATATTCAAATATGTAAAACTTCCTGAGAAAGGCATTCCTTGTAAATCCGGCCCGACTTGTCATGGATCATCGGAGACAAAAGATACTATTCTGTCAGATCGTCAAAGCCTGCTTCAATCAAACCTCCGATCGCTTCTGTATCCGTCAGGGTTGGCGTATCCTTGTTGTACGCGATCCTCCATTGTTTCGGGGATTTGGACGTATTTTCGGCGGATAGAGGCCGTCCTCGGGTAATTGCCGAATTTTGAATTCGGAGATTGGCAATACGGATAAGTTAAACGATCTGCAAAGAACGTATATTTGACTTTTAAATTGCCTGTCTGGCGGAGGAAATGGAACTGACGAATTTTTCGGCCAATGGCCCGTAGGGTGATTATACGAATCGTCAATAAAATTGACGTACTGATACACATTGGAAATCGTATATGTAGAAAAGGGTGGAAAATTTTTAATGGTATAATTTCCCGTCCGCTGGTTTTTCTGTGACGCCCAATAAAATAATATTTGTCGATATAATATATCAAAGATTCGGTTCTATTGTATATCTTTAGAGTTAGTTCCATATTTTCCAAAGTTTTAGCTTCTATATGATATTTTGTGAATTCTATGTTTCTGGACAAGCCGTTTTTATGTTACAAAGGTTATGAAAGGTCGCTTCAGGCGGACTCGCTCTTTCTTTCCTCAGAACTTATAATAGATATGTATTGAGCAAAATGGAGAACACTTTGAACAACCGTGATAAGTTTTGTTGTCATGTTTATTTTGTTTGTGTATAATTCTTTTCGTTTAACTTGAGGTAATTTGAGCTACGTTATTTTAATTTAAAATAAAGTTATGTTATTTTCGGAATGGACCTTTTTCCTTTTTTATTTATAATTTATTTCTATAATTTGTTTCTAAATGTTGCGCAGTGAACAATTTTTTTTAGGCATACAGGATGTTTGAAAGCTTTAGTCATTAAAGAATATTGTTTTGTTTTGCGCGTATGTTCTGGGGAACATCGCGTTATCATTTTGACCAAATGTCTGTAACTTTCAATTTTTTTCACGAAAATGTTCTCAAACGATTCGGTTCGACTCCCCGATGAAGAATTCAAGGCCAAATTTGATTATGTCGGCCGGTCGTCCGGCCGTCCGGCCGTTATCACGATAACTTGAGAACGGAAAGAGCTAGCAACTTGAAACTTTCAAGGTAGGTAGACGCATCTCAATACGACGGACAAGTTCATGAATGGGCATAATCGGCCCATTGGTTTCCGAGTAATAATTTTGTTTTCAACCAATATAGATCCGATCCAATTGAAACTTAGTGAATAGTTGTAGAATATAAACCTAGACACATTTGTGAAATTTTGTGAGAATCGTATGGGTAGAAAATTATCAAAAAATTATTAAAAAATATTTTTGTTGTCACGATAACCTGAGAACGGAAAGAGATAGCGGCTTGAAGATTTCAGGTTAGGTTGTGCATCTGAATGTGAGATTTGAGTTTGCTTATAAGCATAATTGGACAAACGGTTTTAGAGTTATAGCCATCTGAAATTTGATGTTTTTTGTTCCTCATTAACTCGGAAAATACAAAACCGATTGAATTCAAACATGGTTATTAGTTGTAGAATGCTAACGCAAAAATTCTTGCAAAATGTCGTGAGGATAGTATTTGTAGAAAATTTTTGAAAAATCATTTAAAATTGAAAAAAAAGATTCTATGTATCAGTAACTGTTCGTCTGAAATTGCTGAAATTTTGCAAGAGCCTTTAGAACCTAACTCTACTGCCAAGTTTCAAGTTTTAACACGATCGGTTAAATATTGTTGGAAATTCGAGCAGCCTTGAGTGAGTTCAGTAGATGCATGACCGTTGCCTCGATAACTTTCGAACGAAAGGAGATAGGGACTTGCAATTTTCTGGGTAGGTTGCGTATCCGAATGGGAGAGTTGAGTTCATGTTTGGACATAATCGGTCTAAAGGTTTCTGAGTTATACCCACCTGGAATATTATTTCCTTGATAACTCAAAAAATAAAGATTCGATCGAATTGAAGCTTGGTAATTAGTAGTAGAAAATCAACATAAAGAAGTGTTTAAAATTTTGTAAGAACCGTACCACTGGAAAATTTGAAAAAAATGACGAAAAAAGAATTTTTGTAAGAACCGTACCCCTAGAAAATTTCAAAAAAATCATAGAAACAAAAATTGGTTCAAGCACTGACGTGAAGTCTGGAGCTTTTGCGCGTATGTTCTACTGTCCATTCTTCTGTATTGGACACCCTTAATCTAATTTACCATGGTAAATTATGTTGTCCAAAATCATGTATTAGACTCTCTTAATTCGAATTTACCATGATTAATTCGAATTAAGAGAGTCCAATACAGGAGAATGGACAACATAATTTACCATGGTAAATTAGATTAAGGGTGTCCAATACAAAAGAATGGATAGTAGAACATACGCGCAAAAGCTTCTGACTTCACGTCAGTGCTTGAACTAATTTTTTTATTTTTGTGCCACTTCATTATCGTATTTGACTCAATTCATAAGTACAGAAGTTGTATGCGGAAAAACCAAATACATTTAGTCATACTTATTATTTTCAGCTCTTCACAAATTTATACATCAAATTTTGAAACATTGATATACAGATGGTTTTTAATATTCGAAACATACTTATGCCATACAACATTATTTAATTCAATTCATATATGGTAATTAGTTCTAGAATTTCAACGCAATAATTCTCAAAAGTTTTCGTGAAGATTGTATTACCAGAAAAATTTAAAAATATTATTGAAAGAAAAAATTATATATCACATATCATATGCCTGGCATCGCTGATATTTTGCGAGAACCTTAAAACCAAGAATGTCATGATGATATATTAAATTATAACATAAATTTTCGGGTCGATACACAATAAAAAGTGAAGCATGTATCTATGGGAGATGATAGCCTTACATTAGGGTCTTGTTGCGGTATTTACTTCGAACATCAGAAGTTCTGAAAAATCATCGTTAGAATTGGCTAGACCTGGTTTTGAAAGAGACCCTCCTGGCCTTACGAGCAATGATATTTTCCTTTTTGAAATCAAATATTGAAGGCATTTCTAAGAACAATAGTCAATATCTTTGAAAACTAACGGAGGCGATTCTTCTTCAAGAGATCCATGCGGCTACAGAGGAGTATATTTGTGAGAGGGTACTTTTGAAAGATTATGTATTATTTTTCACGTAATTTTTCTTAACAAAACCTAACTCTAGTGACAAGTTCCAAGTTTGAACACCATCGGATCTATATTTTTGGAGATCCGAGCAGCCTTGTGTGAGTTCAGTAGCTTGATGGGTGACCGTTGCCTCGATAACTTTCGAACGAAAGGAAATAGGGAATTGTAATTTTCAGGGTAGGTTGCACATCCCAATGGGAGAGTTGAGTTCGTTTTTGAGCATAATAGGTCCATCGGTTTCGGAGTTATACCCTCCTGGGTATAACTCGAAAATATAGACTCGACCCAATTGAATCTTGGTAAGTAGTTGTAGAATATCGACATAGAGGCGTGTGTTAAATTTTTTGAGACCCGTATCCCTAAAATATTTTTAAAACATTACGAAAAACAAATTGGTTCAAGCACTGACGTGAAATCTGGAGCTTTGGCGCGTATATTCTATTGTCCATTCTCCTGTATTGGACACTCTTAACCGAATTTACCCTGGTAAATTATATTGCCAATTCTCTTGTATTGAACAATACAATTTATCATACGTAAAAGCACAAGAGCTTTTTTTTTATCGGATAAACTTTTATTTTTTACGAAAACTAGATTGCTTAGAAATTTAACGAGAACAAACGAACTGATAAAAACTCGACAGCGAAGCTGGAGAGTTTTTATAAGTTTCGTTTGTTCGAGTTTAAATTGCTTGAAAGCAATCTAGTTTGAGTTTACAAAATAGAAGTTTATCCGATCTTAAAAAAATGCTCGAGTGATTTTTAGCTAGATAAATTCACGAATTTAATTTTATGGTAGCCATATTGTTATGTTGCTAGGAAACGAGCCAGTACGGCTTGATTTCGAGCTGGAGAGTGTTTTATCGCTGTAAAAAACGATGCAGCTTTTTTATCGATGTCAAAGTGATATAAATGCGATGCTCAAATAGACATTTTATTGTACGAGTGAATTTATCATGGTAAATTCGATTGAGAGTGTCCAATACAGGAGAATGGACAATAGAACGTACGCGTAAAAGCTCCTGACTTTACGTCAGTGCTTGATTATTATTTTAATAGACCCCAATGTGGACGATGAATATACGAACCTATATTACAGAAATGTATAGGGAGGTTAATGAGTAAGGAAGGAAAATCAATAAATCACCCTGTATTATGGTTTAAAAGAATGATAGAACCATAAAATATGGGTTATTTAAAAACACCTCGATATCTTCCATCTAACCTTACTGTACGCACATTTCCCAATGAATCACCCTGTATGTCAAAACGTAAGCTGTGATTATTTTCGGTGCAGGCAGATTCGAGAATAGTATATTCTAATACAGGTTGCAGAATGGGCTCCTATTAAAACACGAATGCGAAATTCGAAAACTAGCGACGAAGGAGTGAGTTTTCGAACGCATGAGTTTTGGAATTGCCTTCTGCAACGAGTATTAGACGATATTTTCTCTATTTCAGTAAAACTTTGTAAAATACTGTTGAAATTTAATGAAAAATTCGGCTTATACATCCTAGTGACTTTTGTATTGTATCTTGGCAGTTGGTGTGACTGTTACGAAAGTTGACAGATTACGGAATTTGAATTTGAATCATACGTAGGACATGGAGATCAGATTTAAAACAGTTTCCTATAGCATGAATGATTCAAAATAGCAAGAAGGAAATCTCTAGTACCTTATTTTTTAATCATACGTAAAAGCACAATAGCTTTTTTTTATCGGATAAACTTTTATTTTTTACGAAAACTAGATTGCTTAGAAATTTAACGAGAACAAACGAACTGATAAAAACTCGACAGCGAAGCTGGAGAGTTTTTATAAGTTTCGTTTGTTCGAGTTTAAATTGCTTGAAAGCAATCTAGTTTGAGTTTACAAAATAGAAGTTTATCCGATCTTAAAAAAATGCTCGAGTGATTTTTAGCTAGATAAATTCACAAACAATTGACAAACAGCGCTTGACAGCGACAATTTTATGGTAGCCATATTGTTATGTTGCTAGGAAACGAGCCAGTACGGCTTGATTTCGAGCTGGAGAGTGTTTTATCGCTGTAAAAAACGATGCAGCTTTTTTATCGATTTCAAAGTGATATAAATGCGATGCTCAAATAGACATTTTATTGTAGGAGTGAATTTATCAAAATAAATCTTTTTCCCTCAACAATTATTTTACTATATCCAGATTATATTATATTGACAATTGACGTGTGTTGAAATTTGATAGGATCGAATCTCAATGCTGACTACCACAAAACGAAAAATATAACTAGAAACAATGCGGGAATCAGTTCCTTCAAGCACTGTTTTTAGTGCTGGAATGGACTCATTACGATACTGAAATAGAGAAAATTATAATCGATTGCAGCAAATTACGATACTTCCTCATCGAGTACCCTACTGTCTTTCGGGAACGTCTGAAGATGATATTAAAACACGAAACGGGTGAGGATTCCAGCTCATTACATCGATACCAGACCCCTTTACAGACCCACTAATGAGGCAACCGATAGACAGCTTTGTCACCTTGAATACCCACCATATGCTCTCCTAATTTGCTGTCTGCCTTCCCGAGATCAACCAATATTTCCATGCATGCGCGGGCAAAGTTCCTCGGGTTCGCCTTCCGTCCCAATTAACAAAAGAAAGGCGCATTAGGGCCAATTTCTGTTATTTATGTGACTGCGCGAGCCGCGTTAATGCTCCAAGATATACAAATATCCGAGAATTAGGGAAAAATAATTAAATTCAGATCGGAGGACGCAGATAAAATGTTAATTCTCGATCTGATAAGCCGGTAGAAGGTCCGTAGAAAGGATCAAATCAGACCGGAGAAATGTCACGACGATTCGGGTTCATCAAACGGTAGAAATGCGGGAAATGTTCCGAAAGGACCGGGTACCGTGGTGGAATTCCAGGTGTACCGTGGCTTGAGAATATCGTGTGTTTAATTCTTAAAACTCGACAATAAGACGATTCGTGCATCGAAGATGATTCACATTAATAATAATGTTTATTGATTTCAATAATTTATCAATACAATTGTAAAGATATACTGACTGAGAAAGAAACTGCAACACCCAGAAGGAGCTGTTTAAATTTTATTTTTTTTTGGTAAAGCATAGATAGTATAGCAAGGAGTAAATGATTGAAATTTGAAGAAAAAAATTGGTCCAAGCCCTGTGGACAGGAGCTTTCTGGCGCTCTATTTCAAACAGACAAATTATATCTCCGAAAGTATTATTGGTTTCTCAGAGTTGGGAATTATATCAATGGGTTCCTATGATAGAACTGCATCATGAAAGAAATTAAATTTAAAAATGGGATCGAGCCCTGTGGACAGGAGCTTTCTGGCGCTCTATTTCAAACAGACAAATTATATCTCCGAAAGTATTATTGGTTTCTCAGAGTTGGGAATTATATCAATGGGTTCCTATGATAGAACTGCATCATGAAAGAAATTAAATTTAAAAATGGGATCGAGCCCTGTGGACAGGAGCTTTCTGGCGCTCTATTTCAAACAGACAAATTATATCTCCGAAGGTATTGGTTTCTCAGAGTTGTGAATTATATCAATGTATTCATATGATAGAACTGCATCATAAAGGAAATTCAATTCAAATAATAGTTTATTTATCAAGATTAAATGAGCAATCATGAGAATGAGAACTGCACCATGGAAGAAATCAAATTAAATCTGGCCAATTTTGCCCAATAACGAACTTAACCGAGATATTCATCTCCCTAACCTACTCTGAAAATTTCAACTACCTACCTCATTCCGTTCGAGAGTTATATCTATGTCTATGGATGAAAAGCAGTCTCAATACTCTCAGATCTCTTACTTCATGTTCCGTTCCGAAATGTAAGACTTTTCTGAGAAAAACTAATTTCGGAGCACACAACTGATATTTTTCTCACTTCGCTTACAATTCTTCGATTGATTAGATAATGTCATGTCTCAGGCACATCATTTGACATTATGACAATTCATAGAATAATATCATTCTGTGACAACGTTGAAATACGATTTATTATTGAAATTTTGAAAAATCATATCTCCGAAAGCATTAGCTTGTTAGAGTTAAAAATGATATCATTGGATTCTTATGGTAAAACAGCTTATTGAAAATAATTTAATTTGGAATTTGCCTTGTAAAAAAAATTTTTTTTTTGTTACTCCGAAACCATTTTTTTTATAAGGCAAATTCCAAATTAAATTATTTTCAATAAGCTGTTTTACCTTAAGAATCCAATGATATCATTTTTAACTCTAACAAGCTAATACTTTCGGAGATATGATTTTTCAAAATTTCAATAATAAATCGTATTTCAACGTTGTCACAGGGCGGCCGGTCCGGCCGGCCGGCCGTAGGCACGATAACTCTCGAACGGAATGAGCTAGACAGTTGAAATTTTCAGAGTAGGTTTGGGAGATAAATATCTCGGCTAAGTTCGTTATTGGGCAAAATCGGACAGATATCTGTCCGATTTTGCCGAAAGTATTGGTTTCTCAGAGTTGGGAATTATATCAATGGATTCTTATGAAAGAACTTCATCTTAGCAGAAATTGAATTCAAACATCATAGAAGAATGCCAAAAATTATCAATTCACAACCAATAGACAAATTCTACCCAACAACGAACTCATCCGAGATATTCATTCCTCAATTCTCAATGATGAACGATAATATATATTCTTTCCTCAAATCCACTCCAATACACCAATATTCCAGTTTTGTTTTTACTGGAGATATTCTGAACACAATATTATTAACTTACCATTACCATTCCCATCATCATATGGATTGACCATCGGCATGAAAATATCAACCAACAAAAAGTATGATATCATATTAAAATTCTCATAATTCTACGATTGCTGAAATGAATTAGACAACGTCATGTCTCAGGAAAATAAATTGTCATTATAACATTTCATACATACAATAATTATTATATCATTCTGTGAAAACGTAGAAATACGATTTATTATTGAAATTTTGAAAAATCACATCTCCGAAAGTATAAGCTTGTTAGAGTTAAAAATGCTATCAATGGATTCTTATGGTAAAACTGCTTATTGAAAAAAAATTTATTTGGAATTTGTCATGTGAAAAAAAATTTTTTTTTTTTACTCCGGAACCATCTGTCCGATTTTGCCTAATAACGAACTTAGCCGAGATATTTATCTCCCAAACCTTCTCTGAAAATTTCAACTGTCTAGCTCATTCCTTTCGAGAGTTATCGTGCCTACGGCCGGCTGGCCGAACCGGCTGGACAGAATTAATTTCGATCACGGTTTCTTGATCAGAGAGTCGAACCAAATCGTTTAAGACCATTTTCATCGAAAAACTCGAAACTTACAGACATTTGGGCAAATTAATTGATAAGCACTCAGTTCCGAGGAACAAGAGCGCCAAAAATTAAAATAAATAAACGACACGTAGTTACGTTAAGTATATTTTTGGCGCTCTAGTTCCTCGGAACTGAGTTCTTATCAATTTGCCCAAATGTCTGTAATTTTCGAATTTTTCGATGAAAATGGTCTTATACGATTTGGTTCGACTCACTGATCAAGAATCCGTGGTCGAAATTCATTCTGTCCAGCCGGTCCGGCCGTAGGCACGATAATACTCGAACGGAATGAGCTAGACAGTTGAAATTTTCAGAGTAGGTTTGGGAGATAAATATCTCGGCTAAGTTCGTTATTGGGAAAAATCGGCAGATGGTTTCGGAGTAACAAAAAAAAAATTTTTTTTTACAAAGCAAATTCCAAATTAAATTTTTTTCAATAAGCAGTTTTACCATAAGAATCAAATGATATCATTTTTAACTCTAACAAGCTAATACTTTCGGAGATATGATTTTTCAAAATTTCAATAATAAATCGAATTTCAACGTTGTCACAGAATGATATAATTATTCTATGTATGAATTGTCATAATGTCAACTTATTTTCCTGAGACATGACATTATCTAATCAATCGAAGAATTGTGAGCGAAGTGAGAAAAATCTCAGTTGTTTGCTCCGAAATTAGTTTTTCTCAGAAAAGTCTTACATTTCGGAACGGAACATGAAGTAAGAGATCTGAGAGTAGTGAGACTGCTTTTCATCCATAGACATAGATATAACTCTCGAACGGCATGAGGTAGGTAGTTGAAATTTTCAGAGTAGGTTAGGGAGATGAATATCTCGGTTAAGTTCGTTATTGTGCAAAATTTAATATTGATAAAAGAACTATTATTTGAATTGAATTTCCTTTATGATGCAGTTCTATCATAAGAATACATTTATATAATTCCCAACTCTGAGAAACCAATACTTTCGGAGATATAATTTGTCTGTTTGAACTAGAGCGCCAGAAAGCTCCTGTCCACAGGGCTTGAACCCATTTTTAATTTATTTACGAAAACTATTGCTCGTGTGTGCTTTAGCACATCATCTCACTGTATATAAAATAATGTTATGGTCTTAACATAAAGGACTTAACATGAATCCCGAAAACGCACGAAGCTCTCAGTCGAGTCCTCATTATAAAGAGATACACGACAAGATAAATTATATTCCCGAGTCGGCTATGAAACTATGCCGTGTTAAATAAGAATTGTCATCGGTAGGGACAAAAACAATCGCCGAAGAAAGACGGGAAGGCATGGCTAACTGGACGGATGAGATATGGCATGGGATTATGTCGATGAAGTCGCTGGTGGAACGGCAATTTCGAATTCTTGTATAATATGGCGTATAATGGTGACGAGGCATACGGAAAAAGATTAACTCTTTCGTATGTGCATGACTTCTTTCTCAAATAATGAAGCTTGGGAATCATGCGTAGATTTTTTTTTAAACCAACCCTGAAAATTTCCCAGTTCACGTTTCGAAAAGTAGGTACACAGAATTAATTTTGAAAATTGATTCAAGCGCTGACATGAAGTCTGGAGCTTTTGCGCGCATATTCTATTGTCTACTCATCTCTATTGGACACTACTACGTTTTTAACATCGATGTATACAGTTTTCTCAGCTTTTATAATATATGAATACATTTCATATATAACGGGTATAACTCCGAAACCGTTGGAACGAATAAGCCCCACATCGAACGTAACTCTCCCATTCGGATACGCAACCAACCCTGAAAATTGCAAGTCCCTATCTCTTTTCGTTCGAAAGGTATCGAGGCAACGGTCACCCATCCAGCTACTGAACTCAATTGTTTTTAAAAATATCAGAATATAATTATATCCGGCAACAATGTGAAGGGATTGGTTATATCGCAATACTTCTGATTAGTTCCAACACAACACGTACATTTCATGGGAGACTACAATGTTGTGTGTTGTATCGGGTTTGATTTTATTATTTTGTGCCTTGGAGACGATAAGTTCGTTCATGATGCAATATGAAGTGAGAATCCGGAAAAACGAAGTGTATCAAGAAGATTCGTTGTGACTTATGAGAATAATAACAAATTTGTTTTGGCCGACGAAGGAAGTTTGGAAATAATACTGGTTAATTTTTTTGGGTGCCTACGTAATGGGGTAACCTCATTTCATCAATTTTTCCCGAAAATTTTTATGAGATATTTGTGTTGGTTGATCGATTGGATTGACAAATTCGTCCATCGCCGACTTTGAAATTTTACATTTGTCAGTGAAAAATATTCATTCAATTTTATTCATTTGAAAAGGTTTTGAACAATTATCTGAATTAGATGAAATTTCATATTTATTATTAATATTATTACAATTTCTTTATTGAAATTTATTTTCGTAATGTTCTTCCTAATTTTCAGGTGATATTTTTCAATTCTCAAACAAATGGGGCTTATTCATCTAACCTTTTGAGAACCATCAATAGGATGTATTAAGATGCACTTGCAGGTAAAGAGTTTTTTGTAGTAGGTAATCTAAGGGAACATAATTTTTTCAGAATATTGCGTATCTTAATTGTATATTACACTGTCGCAAAAACCTATTCTCCAGGATATTTTATTTCCGATAAGAGTGAATTCTTGATATCTATATCGAATAAAACCAACGTTGATAGTCAATTATCGGTCCTTAGCACTTTGAAAAGTAACAACTTTCAATTATTTAAAAACCTGCCTGCCTCACATTATTTTATGTGCACCAATTCAAATTGTATGATTATATATGATTAATATATAAATGTTTTCATTTCAGTAACCCTCAACATCAGAAGAAACAATTGGCAAAATTGAAAAAAAGCCAGCGCTACATCATTAACACCTTATCTGGAACAATTTTGTGTCGTGTTGGACCAGAAACTGCTGCCTCAAAAATTCGATTGGTTTGTCGACATTTTTGATTATCTCTTTAAGCTTCAGTAATCAATAAATATTTCTATAAAAATTTATTGTTTATTGTATTTTCACAAATTATTTAAAATCTATATAAAAAATTGAACTGTCTATTAGCTAATCTTTAAAGGAATAAATTCATATGTATACTAAAAAGTTTTTCTTTCAATACCTGTACCCTTTCGGTGATTTATATTATTATTATTATTATTATTATTATTATTATTATTATTATACTGATCCTCCTGGGTCTTCCACAAGGAGACCCCTCATAAGCTCTAAGAGCTTGACCTGAGTTAGGAGAACCAGTTGTGTTCTGTGTAGGCTTTGGTACTGTGTCCTTACGCCACCTTAGGCACAGCACTGTTAATTTTTGACCCAACAGCGAATGGTGGCGATTACCGTGACTAGAAAATTTCTTTCCTAGCCTCGGAATTGAACTTGGGGCTTCCGCTCCCAAGTCAATTACTCTACCACTGATATTGAGTTTCAAATTATAAAACGAACAATATCCCAGAAAACACCGAAAATGGTGTAAATTCAACTAAATAATACCTACGCCCCGAGGGTTTAAGACGCATCTGATTCGGTGTTAAATAACACTGAACAAGATATTGCGCACGCACTAGGTCAGTGCAAATTTACACTGAACTAAAGTTGAATCACACTAAACCAGTGCTAAATGCACTACGGTACTACGGTGCAAATTCACACCGAACTAGCGCTAAACCACATTGATCTAGTGCTACCTCCCACTCATCCGAATGATGAACCTCAATCGCGCTGGTGTGAAAGTTGATTACTTATTATGGCAGACCTGAAAGTCGGTGTTATTTCGGATGGTGCGAAATAACTATCTTCTATGAGTGCACTGCGGTTTTGCAGGAAATGAGAAGACCAATGAACTTGCGAAAAGGGCCTGCAGAGTAACACCTGCTGAAAAAAAACCCCTCTGATGGGCTTGGAAAAGGCCACTACAGGGCAGCGGTCCAACTATGAGAGCTTAGTAACAGAATAACTCTTCGGAGAAATACTCCAGGACTCACGCAGGCCAAATGATTTGTGAATTTCTCACCATCCTACACCAGGGAGCTCTTGTAGCTGCCACGAGCTGAGCTTTGGATAATGGTGGGACTGGTAACAATTAAACTGCATGGGCAAGGCAGCGGAAGAAACATGCAGGTGCTGTGGATCGGAAAAGGAAAGAGCCGAACACATAGCTTTCAAACGCCCAGAGCTGGCCAGCATAAGAATTTTGCATAATTAGGTGTGAGCCAGTTCTAAAAACTCACTATTTGATAGCCAAGGCTCCTAAGGAGGTCGTCAGGTATGTTAACATCATTGACAATGTCATTAGGATTGAATAAGTAGGGTAATAGTATAAAATATTGTATTCGGTCACTACCCCATTCTGATACTGATAATGAATACGAAACTGCAACTCGATCAGATTTGTTGTCTTGGAAAGAAATTTTATGATAAATTTTCAAATGGGTAGGTATGTCTTTGGGTGAATTTCGCTCATTCGTGATAAGAGATAAGACAGGCACATTTTGATATCAAACCTACCCAGAGCATTTCAAGTCATCCTTTCGAAAGCCATTGTGTCAACGGTTGGATAGACGATCACTTATAATTATCAGGATAATGCGCAGAAGTAAATTAACATGAGAAAGGTTAAAGGGTAATTCCACTAAAGGAGCGGAGAAAAAGCATGTTGTTAGTACTGGTGGCATATGTTTCTGCTGATTGGCTTCTTCAGGGCTTGGCAACCAGGAAAGCCAAGGATATGGGGGAAAAGAACCGAAAGCATAAGGGAGACCACAACAAGAGCGAGCAACCAATTTGAGCCCTCAACTCTATGACTTCCTCTTTTGAGTAAAACAGCTTATGCTTCCTTCGTGCCGATACAATAGTTTTCCTCCAAAATGCAGGTCCTAGAGTTTAGGACTCAAATTGGTTGCTCGCTCCGTTGTGGTGTCACTTGTCTTTTCAGTTCCTTTCCATCTTTTGGTTGGCCTCCTTGGTTGCCTTACCCTTAAGATGCTCATAACCAGAAACACGTGGCGGCAAGTACCAACATCATTCTTTTTCTCTGCTCCTTTTGCGGAATTGCCAGTTAACAATATCCATATTAATAATTAAATTCAGAATTCCAATCTACGCTTAAAAATCAGCGGTATTTCACTGCTGGCGTACCAAATAAAAGTCATTTCTCCATGAGCAGAGTTATTGCAATAGCATATCGATTAATTATAGCGAAAATTTTGAAACAAAGCCCCGTTCCGTGCAGTGGCGGCATTATCCCAGATTTATCGCAGACCGCCGGACATTTTTGTGTATTTATGGCCGCGTTTATTAGCTCCTAGTAGTCTTCCAAAACTGCCATTAGTCCTCTCCCTTTGATCCAGAGAGACGCTTAATAATAGAGTGGAAAATCGTCTGTCAGGTCTTAATTTCGCGATCACCTCTAAATTGGTCAATTTAGTTTCGGAAACGATGATTTATCTGGCAACGTTTTGTGGTGGAATATAATTGGAATCCGTTGCGGTAAGGCTAAGAGGCGTCACCGGCTGAAAAAAAGACAATAGACCTGAAATCAGAGGGATTAAGTTGCTATTAACTACCGTGTCACCTGTACCAGAGCTCCTAAAACGTTATGTTGGGTTTAACGTAGAAAAATGATGGATTGCGAAGCATTTAATTCTGGCTTACTTCAGTAACTAAACTAAGATATCTTTACACTTTTACTTACCGAAATACACCCTGAGCGTCAAAAGTAATCATGTATTTATTTTCTCCTCTTTCAGGACTAAAGAAAACTGGTTAGTTCAAACCAATATATTTTGTGAGGCGCATTTTTCCGTAGTTCTAATTTTTGCGCGTAGGTACCTATGTTCTGGGGAACATCGCGTTATCATTTTGCCCAAATGTCTGTAACATTCGAATTTTTTGACGAAAATGGTCTCAAACGATTTGGTTCAACTCCCCAATGAAGAATTCGAGGTCAAATTTGATTCTGTCCGGCCGGCCGTCCGGCCGTTGCCACGATAACTTGAGAACAGAAAGAGCTAGCGACTTGAAATTTTCAGGGTAGGTGGCGCATTCCAATACGTCGGACAAGTTCGTTAATGAGTATAATCGGCCTGATGGTTTCCGACTAATAATTTTGTTTTCAACCAATATGAATCCGATCGAATTGAAACAGATTAGGTTGCGCATCTGAATGCGACATTTGAGTTTCTTTTTAAGAGAAATCGGTCAAACGGGTTTGGAGTTATACCCATTTGAAATTTGATTGTTATTTCCTCAATAACTCGAAAAATATAGAGCCGATCCAATTCAAACATGGGTATTCGTTGTAGAATGCCAACGCAAAAGTTCTTGCAAAATTTCGTGAGGATCGTATAACAAGAAAATTTTAAAAAAATCATTGAAAAATATTCTATGTATCAGAATCTCTTCATCCGACATGGCTGAAATTTTGCGAGAGCCTTCCGAACCTAACTCTTCTACCAAGTTCAAAGTTTGTTCACGATCGGATCTATATTTTTGGAGATCCGAGCAGCCTTGTGTGAATTCAGTAGCTGGATAGATGATCGTTGCCTCGATAACTCTCGAACGAAAGGAAATAGGAACTTGCAATTTTCAGGGTAGGTTGCGCATCTGAATGGCAGAGTTCAGTTTGCTATTGACCGTAATCGTTCCAACGGTTTCGGAGTTATCTCCATCTGGAATATTATTTCCTCGATAACTCAAAATATATAGACTCGATCGAATTGAAGCTTGCTAACTAGTTGTAGAATATCGACGTAAAGAGGTGTGTAAAGTTTTGTGAGAACCGTATGCTAGAAAATTTTTAAAAAGTTACTAAAGAAAATGGTTCTAGCACTGACGTGAAGTCAGGAGCTTTTGCGCGTATATTCTATTGTCCATTCTCCTTTATTAGCCAATCTCAATCGAATTTACCATGGTGAATTCTATTGTCCGTTGTCCTGTATTGGACACTCTTAATGGAATATACCAAGGTAAATTTCGATTAAGAGAGTGTCCAAAGCAGGAGAACAGACAATAGAATTCGCCATGGTAAATTGTACTGAGTGTCCAATACAGGAGAATGGACAATAGAACATACGCGCAAAAGCTCCGGACTTCAGGTCAGTGCTTGAACCAATTTTTCTACTATTTTCGTTACCAAGCAGTGACGTAACGATATTTCTATTAAATTGCAAACCCCTATTTTTTTCTTGACATGCATAGATCATATAATTCTTAATTCATTTATGCACATATAGCGTTTTGGGTAAACATTTCTCGAAACATTATTTTTTTAAATTTGAAAAACATGTGGAAATGTTCAAATTAAGTCTTAATCAAACAAACTATTTTTCGCACATATATGTTCTGGGAAACATCGCGTTATAATTCTCCCCAAATTTCGAATTTTCGAATATTTTGCCGAAAATGGTCTCAAACGAGATCATTCGACTCCCTGTGAAGAATTCGAGATCAAATTTGATTCTGTCTGGCTGGCGTTGTCACGATAACTTTCGAACGAAAAGAGATAGTGACTTGCAATTTTCAGGGTAGGTTGCTTATCTGAATGAGAGAGTTATATTCGTTTTTGGGCATAATCGGTCCAAAGGTTTAGGAATGATACCCATCTAGAATAATATTTCCTCGATAACTCAAAAAATATAGACTCGATAGCTTGGTAACTACACGATGAAGCTTGGTAACTAGTAGTAGAATATCGACATAAAGACGCGTTTACAATTTTGTATGAACCGTACAACTAGTAAATTTTGAAAAGATTATGAATAAATGGGTTCAAGCCCTGTGGACAGGAGCTTTCTGGCGCTCTAGTTCAAACAGACAAATTATATCTCCGAAAGTATTGGTTTCTCAGAGTTGGGAATTATATCAATGTATTCATATGATAGAACTGCATCCTAAAGGAAATTCAATTCAAATAATAGTTTATGTATCAAGATTAAATGAGCAATCATGAGAATGAGAACTGCACCATGGAAGAAATCAAATTAAATCTGGCCAATTTTGCCCAATAACGAACTTAACCGAGATACTCATCTCCCTAAACTACTCTGAAAATTTCAACTACCTACCTCATTCCGTTCGAGAGTTTTATCTATGTCTATGGATGAAAAGCAGTCTCACTACTCTCAGATCTCTTACTTCATGTTCCGTTCCGAAATGTAAGAATTTTCTGAGAAAACCTAATTTCGGAGCAAACAACTGAGATTTTTCTCACTTCGCTCACAATTCTTCGATTGATTAGATAATGTCATGTCTCAGGAACATCATTTGACATTATGACAATTCAAACATAGAATAATATCATTCTGTGACAACGTTGAAATACGATTTATTATTGAAATTTTTAAAAATCATATCTCCGAAAATATTAGCTTGCTAGAGTTAAAAAAGATATCATTGGATTCTTATGGTAAAACAGCTTATTGAAAAAAATTTAATTTGGAATTTGCCTTGTAAAAAAAATTTTTTTTTCTGTTACTCCGAAACCATCTGTCCGATTTTGCCCAATATCGAACTTAGCCGAGATATTTATCTCCCAAACATACTCTGAAAATTTCAACTGTCTAGCTCATTCCGTTCGAGAGTTATCGTGCCTACGGCCGGCCGGACAGAATGAATTTCGACCACGGATTCTTGATCAGTGAGTCGAACCAAATCGTTGAAGACCATTTTCATCGAAAAATTCGAAAATTACAGACATTTGGGCAAATTGATAAGCACTCAGTTCCGAGGAACTAGAGCGCTAAAAAAGAAAATTGGTTCAAGCACTGACGTGAAGTCAGAAGCTTTTGCGCGTATGTTCTATTGTGCATTGTCCTGTATTGGACAGACTAGACCAGTAGTGGCAATTTTGACGATTAGCATGGCCGTTAAGAGAAAAAGTGCACTCATCAGAAAACAAAATGTCTCCTAATTGGATAATATTGTTATCCAACATGTGCATCATTTGTTCCCAAAAAAACTTTTCCTATCAAAATCGTCTCTATCAAAAATGCATTTTATTTGTTTTTGGGCGCATGTTCTAGGGGAACATCGTCCTATCATTTCGTCCAAATGTCTGTAATTTTCGAATTTCGAGCTGAAAATTGGCTAATAGACTAATTCGGACTCCCTGATCACGAATCCGGTGTCAGATTTTTGAGTGCCGTCCGGCTGGCCGGCCGGCCGGCCTTCCGGCCGTAGGCACGATAACAGGAGCACCGAAGGTCCTATCGACTTCAAACTTTCAGTGTAGGTTTCTGATCAAAATGCGACGGTTAAGTTCGTTAACGGGCAAAATCGGCCGGACGGTTTAGAAGTTATAGACATTTCAAATTTTGAGGTTATTTCCCTGATATTTCAGGAACTAAGGAAGATGTTGAATCGAAACTTGGTAGTCAGTTCGAGGATATAAACGCGCAACTTTTGGCAAAATTCTGTTATGTTCGAAATGTTGGTAATTTTTAAAAAAATATTTCTTTTAATTTTTTCGAAAAAAAAAATTTTTTTTCGTGAACTATTCATCAGATTGCAACAAAAACTTGTATTAACGTCAATTGTAGTATTTTGCAACATTGTGCAAAATTTTGGCTCTATACGATTTCAATTTCTGGAGATATAAGACAAAATGTGTCAAATTTCCTGGGTCTCTCTCAGTATTTTCATCGATTATTATATAATAATCAATAATATTAAGGTATTCAACATGATACTGCTTTTTTTCTTTACTGGTCAGTACGGGCCACAAGGAAGATGAACATGCGCCCAATAGCTCCTGTCCACAGGGCTTGAACCAATTTTTTTTATGTTTAGAATCGATGAATGTTGTAAAGGTATCTCTACTCGATTTATGTGGATTTTCTGCGAAGTCAAGCATCACATCTAATTTCACATCCTCACACAGTGTATTAGCAGAAAATTTCTCATGAACCAAGCGACTTGGTTCTTCTTGTGTACGGGTATTATCTCCATAACCAATAATTTGTAAAATTGCTATTTTGTTCATTTCCCTTAATCGAACCATTATTCAAAATTGAAGTTAAGGAAATTCAAACACAAATTAGAAAATTTATAAACTACAACTTATCAGCTCAAAACAATTTGCGAAGGAGTTCTAAAGAAACTAGCATTCCTACGTTTTCATGGTATTATCTGGAAAACACAATGATACGTTTTTTTTTCGTTTTCTTTCTATCACAAATTGAAGGCAAATACGTTAAGTATTAATCTAATAAGATTTGGGAATATTCCAGGGAAAATTTTAATGAATCTCGGTAATCACATGATTTCATTTTCTATTTTTTTTTCTATTCTCACTTTTGCAATTAACATGAATAAACACTTAAGATTTTAATTTGATGTGTTGCGGGATTGTCCATAAATATGTACAGTAACTAAGATAATGAATTTATTCCATTTGGTTTTTGAATGTGATGAATTGATCATATTGATTTGGTTGATATCCACCCCTAATCGCTAATATTTGAGTCCCGGGTTTGAATCTCGATTGCCCTGGATTATATTTTCTTGCAGTTCTGGCAAGGTATATTATCTACAAACAATCGATCAGGGAAAGGAGTAATTTGAAGGAAATAATAAATCTCCCAATTTTGCGTAATTTGAAATATTAACCGTGGTCGAAAAATTATTCCTAGATACTCGACACTCATAGAATATCACGTAGATATTTGCAATTAATAAAATAATTGGGAAAGCCCTGTGGAGCTTTGGCGCTATTGTTGAAACTTTGACAAATCATATCTCCGAAAGTATTAGCTTGTTAGAGTTGAAAATGATATCGATGGATTCTTACGATGAAATTGCATCTTGAAATAAATTATTTGAAATTTGTAATGTAATAGAATTTTTATTTTCATTTACTCCGAAACCATCAGACCTATTCTGCCCAATAACGACCTTAACCGAGATATTTATCTCCTACACCTAATCTGAAAATTTCAACTGACTAGCTCATTCCGTTCGAGAGTTATCATGTTAACGGAGGGCCAGCCGGATCGGCTGGACCAAATCGATTTTGACCACAGGCTCTTGATCAGTGAGTCAAACCAAATCGTTTAAGACCATTTTCAGCAAAAAATTCGAAAATTACAGACATCTGGGAAAATTAATAAGCACTCTGTTCCGAAGAACAAGAGCGCCAAAAACTCATATACAGAGGTTGTAGAAGATACAAAAAAAAATCTTAAAATCAGTCCCACAACAGTTTCCTCTGTTCTTGAGAGAATCCATCCATGTCCATATAACTAATGAGGAACCCCTAAACGTCAGAAACGCTGATTTTCCACGTCGCATTTTTTAACGAGATCCTACTCCGCTTAACACCTCCAGTTACCCTGCTACACCCCCCACCTCCCCTAAACCGCCCTTTTCTCTCCATACTATGGCGTTTATTCATTATCTCGTTTCGAGTCGAATGCCTTCAGGGGGAGATAATAAGTGGTTGTACAATGTGGGGTTCTCAAATAGCGGTTTGGAAGTTAAACAGCTTTCACAACGGTGGGGACTGCAGATAACGCCGATTCAATGGATGTACTTTTGCATTATTAAGTTGGTATTGTAGTATTCGCACTGATAAGAGTTACGCTGACGATTAATTCCGAGAGTACTAGCCTATTGATAGTGATGAGGAGAGCTTTCTAATGTTCAATTGGAACTGACGATATCTATTAGTGCTCAGAACGATCACAGTTTTAAATGAATGGCTCTTAATGAGGCCAAAGGTAATTTCGATACTAAAGGCATGAAGCCAACAATATTGCCTGAATACTACATGTAGATCTCTTTCCTAATTGGTGCTCTTGTTCCTCGGAACAGAGTGCTTATCAATTTTCCCAAATGTTTGTAATTTTCGAATTTTCGGCTGAAAATGGTCTTAAACGATTTGGTTCGACTGACTGATCAAGAATCCGTGTTCGAAATCGATTATGTCCGGCCGGCCTTCAACACGATAACTCTCGAAAGAAAGGCGTTAGAGGATTGAAATTTGCAGGGTAGGTTTGAAGCGTAAATATCTCGGACGAGTTCGTTAACCGGCTGAATCCACCAAGTGGTTTCGGAGTTATGGCCGTTTTTATTAAAACCATTTCTTATGAATATTTCCGACACCGATCACTAGATCTATCTGAAGTTTAGCATCAAATTGTAGAATAATGACCTTTATATGCATGCGAAGTTTTGTATTGATCGGGTTGCCGTGTAAAATTTTATTTTTTTTAAATTTTATTTCTACTATAACTCTCAAACAGAATGAGCTAGGCAGTTGAAATTTTCAGAGTAGGTTTGGGAGATATATATCTTGGTTAAGTTTGTTATTGGATGAATTCGGCCTTATGGTTTCAGAGTAACGAAAAAAAAAATTTTTTTTTTTACATTACAAATTTCAAATTAATTTTTTTTAAGATGCAGTTTCACCATAAAAATCCATTGATATCATTTTCAACTCTAACAAGCTAATACTGTCGGAGATATGGTTTTTCGAAATTTCAATAATGAATCGTACTTCTGTTTTCACAGAATGCTGTACTTGATTATTCTATCTATGCATTATTATATGAACTGTGTTCTTACATGTCATCGTATTTTCCTATGAGAGATAAATGTCAAAGTTATTTCTGGTTCGTTATTCTTGATATAGAATACACCTACTGTCCTAGAAAACAAATTATGATTGAATGCAAAATGACCAATTAAATAACCTCACCTATCGTAGAATTAGGATAAGGAATGAGGATGATATGATTGTATACTTTTAAGGTGATAATATTATGTAATCATTGAAGGATACTGTGGGAGGTATACTCATTATTAAAAGGTTTCTTTCTGGGTTTTCTCTCCCAAACTGTGAGAAATATCTATAAAATAAAAATTTATTATTTTTTGATTTGCTTCTGCGTAAGAAACACAAGATATTTATCAGAAGCAATCAATTGAACAAAGTTGCCTAACAAATAATAACGAAGCAACATCAATGAAGAAACAACTATATCGTAACGTTCCGGAGTCTATATCAGACTCCTTCGTCAGACGCTCAACGAAAATCTTTAGAATTATTTTGTTGATAGTTATTGTGAAATTCGAGAAAGAAACTATTTAATGATAAAGAAAGAAACATTTCAATGATAATATAATGCCCGTGGATGATCGATATGATGATGGAAATACATTCTTTGGTAAGAAACATGATCAAATTGGGTTCAGAATATCTCCAGTAAAAACAAAACTAAGTTTTAATTGATATAATATAATTTTCAGGGTAGATTTCAGGAATGGATATCTCGGATAAGTTCGTTATTGGGGAGAATCGGTCTATTTAATTTCTTTCATGATGCAGTTCTATCTTAAGAATCCATGGTTATATTTCTATTCCCAGTGACCAATAATTTGGGAGATATGATTTGTCGAATTTTAGACAAGTGCGCCAAAGCTTCTGTCCACAGGGCTTGAACCAATTTTTTTTCTCATCATCTTATATTATAAGAACTTGTACTACCTGCACAAAACCAAACTTTGCAGATTCGATTGTATTGTCGAAGTTAGTTTATAATTTATTTATTTTCGCACATTTAAAAGAAGTGGGCACACTCTGTGGACAGGGGCTTTGGCACTCTTATCAAACTACTAACTAGTAATTATTACTCAAACTTTGACAAATCGTATATAATTAATATATAATCAATAATAATTATGCCAAACTTATAGCATTGCTGAGTTAAATCTGAATGCTTCTCCTTTTCAGTAAATTTTTTCTCTCTCTCTTTTTTTTAGTTTTTTGTTATACCACCATAAAGTATTTTTTCTGATAATTTTAACGTAGAATTTTTTTTCGATCCAGCTTATGTATAGCACAATATTTGATTATTTTCATTCAAGGAGGACACAACACAAGCTTACTTAGGTGTCCATGTTATACCTAAGTTTTTTTTTGTATGTGTTTTTTTTCTCAATAAATTGAATTGAAATATCTTCGTAAGAGTGGAGAATGATATAAATGGCTTCTTATTGTAGAATTGCATCATAAATTAGAGTCAAGAAGTTGTTGTTCAGGTATCACCAATTTTGTCCACCCTGTACAATCTTTAGAACCTGGCGATAATATTTTAAGATTAAATTACTCATATTGAAAATTTGGCAATTGACTAAGTCTTGACTAATTGACTTAAGAAAAATATTACATTTCGCGGGGGGTTTGAACACCCCCCACCCTTGAAACACACCGTTTCAATGCAGCTTGGAAAACATTATCGATCTATACAGTAAGTATTGTTGCCAGATGAGAACATACTTCAAAGTATGTAGTTCTACAAACTCACTGCTACCAGAAAGGCTTTCAAACAACATTTGAAAATATATTATCCGCATACTTCCAACCATAGATGTTTTCCAATCAAAACCAAAAGAAGTCCCGTGATAAATGAACAAATAGATTGCAGCTTGTACATGAAGCTTCTTCGGAATGAGACATGCTGTCCATTCTTTTATTACCTTGAATGGGAAGTGATGAAAGTTTAATTGCATGCAATTCTTCATTAAATGCAGAAAAGAATATACTTCAGTAAATAGCCCCTCTTTGAGTGATCTTTCTAATTGGATCATATAATTGGAAGATCTTCATTTTTAATGGTAATAATTATCGTTCATACTCAGTTGCATCTTGACCGGCAAGTTTCATGCTACAGTTTGTATTGCAATTCAATTCGATTAGTAAAAGTTTAATTAGTAAATCACATGGTACTCAATCACAAAGATAAAGAATATTCCACTCGAATCTTCTAGATCAAGGATAAGTGCAAACATGGCCTATGAAAACCTATATCTATCCACAAAAATCATTACACTATATCAGTGTACATGAAACTTCAAGCCATCAATTTCTCTTATGCAGTTTGAGATTTGTAATAACTTTAAATTCATAATCACATACTTATGCTATATTTTACCGCCAAGATTCACAAGAAGGTTCAACTACAAGTATCGCTAAGATCAGTAGTAATTCCACCTAGATGAGTTTCATTCCGCAATGACAACTGAAATGTAAACAAATACAAAGAGTTTTATCTTGACCGGCAAGTTTCGCCCTACAGTATGTAGATATTGCAATTCAATATAGTTTTAGCAAAATTTTAATTTCTAAATCAAAATTGGTATCCAATCCCAGAGAAAAAGAGGTTTTTATTTGAATCTTCTAGATCAAGGAGAATTGCAAATATGGCCTATGAAAACCTATCTATCCACATAAATCAATACACTTTATCAGTGTATATACATGAAACTTCAAGCCATCAATTTCTTTTATGAATTTGGAACTCTCAAAGATTTGTATGATCTAAAATTTCAGAATCATATATCTCTATACTTTACTCCCAAGATTCACAAAAAAGTTCACCTACAAGTTTCGCTAGGATTCGTTGTAATTCGATCAACAGGAGTTTCAGTCCGCAATGACAACCGAAATTTAAACAAATTCAAACAGTTTTATCTTGACCGGCAAGTTTCACGCTACAGTTTGTAGGAATTGCAATTCAATTATATTAGCAAAAGTTTAATTAATTAATCACACAGGTACCCAATCACAGAGAGAAATAAGTGTCCATTTGAATCTTCTAGATCAAGGATAAGTGCGAACATGGCCTATGGAAACATATCTATCCACAAAAATCATTACTATATCAGTGTACATGAAACTTCAAGCCATCCATTTCTTTTATGCATTTTGAACTCTCAAAGATTTGTATGATCTAAAATTTCAGAATCATCTCTATACTCTACCCCCAAGATTCACAAGAAAGTTCACCTACAAGTTTCGCTATAGGATTCGTTGTAATTCGATCAACAGGAGTTTCAGTCCGCAATGACAACCGAAATGTAAACAAATTAAACAGTTTTACCTTGAGCGGCAAGTTTAGCGCTATAGTTCGTAGGTATTGCAATTCAGTTGTATTAGCATCAGTTTAATTACTAAATCACACAGGTATCCAATCCCAAGGATACGTGCAAATATGGCCTATGAAAACCTATCTATCCACATAAATCATTACACTATATCAGTGTACATGAAACTTCAAGCCATAAATTTCTTTTATGCATCAGTTTGAAATACCAAATATAGGTTGTCAAATATCTCCCTTCCGCTTTTTTGCTCTTTATTCAATGCTTTATAAAAAGTGTTACAGTGATCGGATTTAGTTCAAATATGCGCCGTTTTGTTCGATAATCTGTTTCCATCTAGACAGCAACTTCATAATACCTCCCTCGTAGAAGCCCCCCTCCTTATTTGCAAAGAGCTCGGACAGCCACTTTTCACTATCCTCTTTTGAGTTCAACTTTACACCACCAAGGGCGTTCGCCATGGACAGGAACAGGTGGTAATCACTTGGCGCTATGTCCGGGCTATATGGTGGATGCGATAAAACCTCCCATCCAAGCTCCCGTAGCTTCTGTCGAGTCATCAACCAAGTGTGTGGTCTGGCGTTGTCCTGGTGGAACACTACACCCTTTCTGTTGGCCAATTCTGGACGCTTCTGGTCGATCGCCTGCTTCAAGCGGTCCAGTTGTTCGCAGTAGATGGTAGAATTAAGCGT
The DNA here is from genome assembly GCA_937662695.2 of Halyzia sedecimguttata. Lineage (NCBI taxonomy): Eukaryota > Metazoa > Arthropoda > Insecta > Coleoptera > Coccinellidae > Halyzia > Halyzia sedecimguttata. The sequence continues at coordinate 4,469,112 of OW569414.2, read as the reverse complement.
CTGGCCATAGCAGCTCATAGTGGATGATTCCCTTCCAATCCCACCAAACACACAGCAAAACCTTCCTGGCCGTCAATCCCGGCTTGGCCACTGTTTGGGACGATTCACCTGCCTTCGACCACGACCGTTTTCGCTTGATATTGTCGTATGTGATCCATTTTTCGTCGCCAGTCACCATCCGCTTCAAGAATGGGTCGAGTTCGTTCCGTTTCAGCAGCATATCGCAGGCGGTGATTCGGTCCAGAAGGTTTTTTTGCGTCAAATCATGCGGCACCCAAACATCAAGCTTTTTTTGTATCCAGCCTTCTGCAGATGGTTTAAAATGATTTGGTGACTAACTCCCATCTCCTGGGCGATATCACGAGATGCCACATGCCGGTCTAACTCGATGTATTCCATGATTTGATCGGTATTTGTCGTCACAGTTCTTCCGCCGGCTGGCTTATCCATGGTGTCGTTTTCACCAGCTCTGAATCGTCGAAACCATTCCTCCGCGGTTCGAACTGATAGAGTACCATCCCCCAAAACACCATTAATCTCACGGAACGTTTCTCTAGCGGATGTGCCTTTAACGAAGGAAAACTTTAAAATAGCGCGAATTTCGGCGTTGGTGAACTCCATGTTTACACGTCTATAACTGTTGAACGCAATATCCAAAGTAATCATGCATAGCGCCGTTTTGTAGGTTATGTCAAGACCTTTCAAATTATGTATAGGATTGCCAGTTACGAGCTCTGTAGCGCTTTGTACATAGCCGCGAAATTCAAAAGACAAAAAGGCGGAAGGGAGATATTTGGCAACCTATTATTTGTAATATCTATAAATTCATAATCACATACTTAAGCTATACTACCGCCAAGATTCACAAGAAGGTTCACCTATGTACAACTTTTGCTAGGATTTGTAGTAATTCGATCAGTAGGAGTTTCAATCTGCAATGACAACCGAAATGTAAACAAATTCGAACAGTTTTATCTTGACCGGCAAGTTTCACGCTACAGTTTGTAGGAATTGCAATTCAATTGTATTAGCAAAAGTTTAATTAATTAATCACACATGTACCCAATCACAGAGAGAAATAACTGTCCATTTGAATCTTCTAGATCAAGGATAAGTGCGAGCATGGCCTATGGAAACATATCTATCCACAAAAATCATTACTATATCAGTGTACATGAAACTTCAAGCCATCAATTTCGTTTATGCCAACGATTTGTATTATCTATAAATTCAGAATCACATATCTATACTTTACCCCCAAGATCCACAAGACAATTCTCCTACATGTTTCACTAAGATTTGTAGTAATTCGAACATCGGAAGTTTCAGTCCGCAATGACAACCAAAATGTAAACAAATTCAAACAGTTTCACCTTGACCGGCGATATTATTTTAAGGTAGTGCCATTCAACTGTATTAGCAAAAGTTTAATTACTAAATCACACAGAAAGAAGTTTCCATTTGAATCTTCTAGATCAAGGATACGTACAAATATGGCATATGAAAGCCTATCTATCCACATTACCATTAGGTATACTATATCAGTGTAGGTACATGAAACTTCAAGCCGTCAATTACGTTTATGCAGTTTGAGCTCCCAAAAATTTGTATTATCTATAAATTCGGAATCACATATTATCTATTCTATACTTCAACCCCAAGATTCGCAAGACAGTTCACCTATAAGTTTCGCTAGAATTCGTAGTAATTCGATCAGCAGGACTTTCAATCTGTAGTGACAACCGAAATGTAAACAAATTCAATCAGTGTATGCACTTTGAGGCTGCTGAGTCAGCAACAAAGATTGAGGTATTAAGATGTGTCTCATCTACCAATACATGAAACTTCGTCCATTGTGAACTCAGATCTAATTCATTGATTCTCGTCTGGGAGCAAATAGCCTACTAACATATATAAAATCGGGCCTGGTCTTAATTAAGTATAAGGCAAGCGCTACTCCAGAAAGTGAACACTTACCAGCATTCATGTTAGGCACACCAAATGGCGCGGGACCAGGAAACATGTTACCCGGCGTACCAAAAGGATTCACCATGCTTTGATGGGACCAATTTGGATTAGCCGCATGGTACACGGCAGCAGCCAACGCAGAAAACGGTGTCGGCCTTATAGGACCCTGCGAACTCAGCATACCTTCAGCACAGCTGTCTTTATTATTGTTACTTAAATCTCTTTCGCGTTCTCTATCCCTAAACTCGCCATTGTCTTTTTCAGGACTCGCGGACTCCAATTTGACGTCCGTTTCTAGGTCTTCGACGTCCACGATAGAGTCTTCTTGGTTGGAGTCATACTCTTCGTCTGAAGAATGGGGTTGAGAGGGTATTGTGGAGGAGTTCTGAGAGGCCGACGGCGATACTGATCTCGCCGGTCGCGTATCAGCCAAAAGCGACGCGACACTGAAACTTATATGACCGTTCTTGGCCGTCAACTGTTGTTGCACATGGTTACCAGATCTTTCACCGGGATTTTGCATAGTGTCCCCGTCCTTAGCATCCAAATGATCCAGATTTTGGATAGTCATAATTTGGGCACTGTCGTGACTCTCTTTCCTCAGCATGAAACCTCACTTTCAGACGTTCAACTTACAGAGAAACACATCTTGGAAAACTATTGTACAACTGTATCTCACGCGATTGTGGCGTCAAACCGGAGTAAATGTGTTGCCCAGGCAATACTAATGGACTAACTGCCGCGGACGCGCGTTGTAAATCGCGGGGCGTGGTTTCGGTGGGCGGGGACTGCAGCGCACCTCCTCGTTGATAAGTGAGCTATTACGCTTATCGACGAATCGGAACGGCTTCAACGCAGCCGTCCAGGCAAATAGTGTACAGGAGATAGATGTGAGTGTTGAGACGGTCGTATACTTGCCTGGTGGGCTTCATTTACCTCCAGTTCCTCTTGTAAGCTTTTGTTATTACTTACTGCAGCCTTTAAGTGCTTGTTCGGTCATTTCGAACCGGCCTTTCAAATTGATATAACTTAATTAGGAACAGCGGACCGACTGCCAATGGGGCCTTCAGTTATTTCGGAGTTGTTAATTTTTTATGGTCGGAGATGCGATATTATTTCTGTTCGTTTATTTGCGCCCGTGGGGAGGCAATATCTTCGGTCGGATCCGATGCGGAGGGACCAGCGGGGTTGGCCGTCCGATGTTTAAATTGGTTTAATTGTGTATTGACGTTCGGAATGGGTATTTTAGGATTTACTTTCGTTTATTGATTCAGTTACTTCGTTATGTTTGGAGAGTTGATGAAGCTGTAAACTGGATGGACGTGGTTCGTTGTCCGTTTTCCCCCTCTCCCGGTCAGCGTGGCGGGCTGTGCTGTCTATCTTGGGACGGCTAATTAAGGGTCGATATCTCCTCGGTCATTTAACAGCGAGCGAAATTGAAATGAGGTGTATGTTTGACGTTGTTGTGGGTACAATGTGTAACTACACTACAACTCTTTGGTTTCCTGCTTGATTTTTACTGAATTCGTTGTTAATAAGGCTACAGAATTTTTAAAGCGTAGACAAGTTAGGATATGGTGTCTGGACAGAATTTATACGATTGGACATTCAGCGGTATGTCTTTAATGCTATTTTACATTATAGTCCGGAGAGCCATGAGTCTTTTTGCAAACAATTGATACCTGGCTAATTTTTCTTAAGCCGCTTCATCTACCGAGACGCATAACTTTTTCCTCTGTTATAATTATCGAAACCGGTAGGTAACAGAAGATTTGGTGAAAACTTGATTAATACCAGTTATATTTTCACGCAAATGATGAGGTTCTTATATAAATAATTTGAAACAACATTCATCTTACACAAATATTGGTTTGATCAAAACTGTCCCCCTCCTCAAATATGTAGCTATTATACTCGGTGATAAAAAACGATTAGTACCCAGCTGATTTTTTCACAGTAGATTAGTAAATATCACAGGCAACACAAACCGCTCTAGAACGTCTCTGAGAGGTTACTTTCGAGCATTTATGGGAACTACCATTGTGAGCTCCTAGCGAGCGCCATGCGACTAGGGCTTCACACGAGACGAGAGTATGCGAGAATATGAAAAATCTCGTATCGGACTCGCCCATTCCCAAAATATTTAGACTCGGTCTCGTCTCGTCATCAGATATGTCTCTTCTCGTCTCGCTTAATTTTGTGAATAACGTTAATAGATATAATATTTACTATATAAACGAAATGGTAGATAACAATGAATCATTTTATAAAGCTAGGTATAATTCTTACGCTCTTATACAAAAACATTTGTACATGTAGGGGAGAGTTGGACAAAACGGGATAGCTATGGTTATCTGATCCATAACTCGTTATCCAGCCTATTGTGGGCTGCTATTTTCACACTGTAACTTCTCCATTGCCCCCTTTATACATTGCATTATATTTAATCCATAAAAGTTTGATGAGTATTCAGAGAAAGCCAAATTTGTGAAAAAAGATAGATTATCCCGTTTTGCCCACCTAGTTGGGTAAAATGGGATGGTGTATGCTTCAAACTAAAAAATATGTGAATATGTATGAAACTTGAAAATAGAGTAATACAATCATAATATATGATAAATTTACAGTTCAGCACCGACAAAAGTCACACGAGTACGGCTCACCATCATTCTCCACCCCGGCACAAGCTTCGTGAGACCAAAGTCGACAGTCCTGGCACATTACCCAGCCATCGTCTGTCTTTGATTTCGAGTACAATTCTGTACAATAAATGCAAGTTACATCGTGTTCATCCTCATCTTCTGAACTACTGCATGTTATTGTTCTTCCTCTTTTCTCTTTTTTTGTTTTATTTTTATTATTTTTCTTCATATTTTTTTCTTCGATATTTTTAATCATTTTATTATCGTCCAAATTGAGTTTTTGTTTCTTTATAGGCTTGTCTGCCATAGATTTTTCAAGTTCTTCTTTATATGGTGTTGACGTTAGCACGGCCGTTTTTCCTCTTCTCTTATCATTCATATTAATTTTTCTTTCTGCGTGAGGAATTGGAGCTACTTGTTGGGGTGTAATGTGGAATTTAGTCATAGAGTATGAACAGGACGGTACTGCATTTGCATTGAACTTGCCACAAGTAACAGGAGAAGTAGTATTTCCCTCACCTTCAAGCAGCTGTTGCGATTTTTGCGGTGTTGAAGTGCCTGGAGGTAGTGACGGTGAATTTCCAATATCTTCGTTATCAGGCCTCGCTTGTGTCCCACTAATAACCTGGTTTTGTGATAACTGCTGCTCTTGTGTTATTGATGATGGATTACCAATATTAATTGCAACAACCGGTCCAACTTCAGGAACATTTATCTGATTATCTGTGGTTTCCGCTGGCTCGTACATCCAGTCTTCGAAGACTTCAGGATTGAAAGGTTGAATGCCTGTCTTTCTAAAACCATTCACAGCTATTTGAACGCTAGCAGCTTTCATATATGCGTTTCCAAAAAGCTTGCCGATTTGAGATATGGTGACTGGTCGACCTGGATGCTGTTGCATCCATTTCTGGACCTCCGATGTATAATATGTACTAAGTGGTGACATAAAACTGATGTCTAGTGGTTGCAATCGATGCGTGGTATGGGGTGGAAAGCAGAGCATGATAACACCACTATCTCTTGCTTTCTCTATTACCTCTAAATTTTTGGTGTGCGTCGTATGTCCGTCCAAAAGTAATAGGACAGGGTTTACTTTAGAGGGTTTAGAAAATTCAATAAAGTGATCGAACCAATTTGTGAAAATCTCTTTCTGCATCCAGCCTGACGAATGATAAAAGGCCCTACTTCCAGGAGGAGCATCATCCAGCAACTCTGGTTTAGCTCTGACTCTGGGGAAAATGAACGTAGGCGACATAAATAGACCAGTGGCACTCATGCAAATTTCAACAGTGACAAGAACGCCTCGTTCAGCTGAAGATATACACCCCACTTGCCTTTTTCCACGAAGTGATAAGCATTTCGATTTTTTCTTCGGCACTGTCATTATGCCCGTTTCGTCGACGTTGTAAATCCGTTCGGGAGGTATTTTATGTTTTTTGAGTACGTCAGAAAGTAAAGAGAAATATTTGTGTACGGCAGGTCTGTTAAAACCCATGGCTCTAGCGATAGACGTTGGCTCAGGGCTGCGAAGTTTAACGTTTGGATGTCTCTTGAGAAAACTGTATAACCAAGCTTTACCGGCCATTTTTTTCTCTCTGTCGAATTGATTTGCTAAGCCATTGCGTTCAGCTAACTGAAAAGCCAAACTTCGGAAATCATTCAAAGTAAAACCGAATAGTCTTGATTCCATGGAAAATATGTGCTTCACCAATTCTTGTTCCTGCTCCTTATTGAACACTGGTCTATGACGCCCTAATCCCTTTTTTGCTGAATCTTCTCGTTGGAGAGATCCATTTCTAATTTTTTTGGCCCTAGCTTCAATAGTTGTTCGAGGTACGCCAAAATGTTTCGAAGCCTTAAGGTAACCCATTCTTTGTTCGAGAACCTCTTCTACCGCTTGGCGCATACTTTCCTCGTTCCAGGACTGCCGATCAGTTTTTCTCTTATATTTCCCCATCCTTGATTGAACCTGTGAAGAAATTCTATTCAAATTGTGCTTTGAAATCTGCAGCTTTTCTGGTCGGACAAAACGGGATAGTATCCGGTTTTACCCGACCACTTGGTATCCCATTTTGCCCGACCGTGACTTCAAGAATATTTTTTAGAATTTTTATGACAAATAAATTGTTGACATATTCTCAAATATCACAAAACAGAGTCAATTGTTCAAAATTACATATAAGATACTCACCGTTATTTAATTTTACTTTTTAAACTGAAATATTCTTCGTTTACTACCGCCAAAACTAAATAGTATAATACTACTTGTACAATATGTCACTTGTGACTCACTACAGATTCACAATTCTTTAGAATAATGTTCTGCTGCATTTGAAGAAACGTCATTTACAGCAAGTACTACTACCAGTCGTCAGATGGCTTTGCTCATTTTTGAATATTAGCCTATATCCTGTTTTACCCGACTATCCTGTTTTGCCCAACTCTCCCTACATATTTTTTCAAATTTTAAACACTGTTATATTCATCCTTCAAATTGCTTGATGACCAAGAATTCAAACCTAGGGCGTAGTCAGGAATTAATTTCGGGGGGGGGTTTTGAAATAGGAATTAATTTCGGGGGGGGTTTGGGGGTGTAAGGATCACTTTCTGCAGCAAATTTTTTTTTAAGAGGAAAAATAACATTTCGGGGGGGTTTGAACCCCCAAACCCCCCCCCCCTGGCTACGCCCTTGATTCAAACATAATCACGCTTGCACCACATCATCTTTCAATGATGTAGGTACGTGTTTTTGCCTTAATCATACTTGCTGTGGAAAAAAATCTTTCAGCAGGTACGCATCCCGCCATTATTAAATCATCGGCCATCTTGGAAAGTGTTAGGAACTATTTCATGCACTTTCCACCACTCTAAATTACAATTTTGATTTCTGTTTGCTCTTTCTAACAGCAAATGTTCTTCAATCTCAGCTTTCCAATGCATCGAAGGTTTTGTTGACTTTTTAAAGAGGTTATCGATGTTGATACATGTTTTAATAGAATTGGACAAATTGGTATCGTTTTCAATTAATACCTTCCCAGTGGGTAGATCATTGAAGGTGTACTTGGCGTATTCCTCATAACACTTTTCGAAATATTGGATAGCTTTATATTTCATTTCTTTACCAGTTTTATTACATGAACTTCCACAGATTTATACAATAATTCTTCACATCTTCACTACAAGAAGCACAATAAAAAACAATAAATTTCTCCAGATGTTCCAATAGAGATGAAATTTTAAAGGGATTGGAATTAAGCGGCAATAGAAGTTGTCCGTTAAGTATTGAATTCAATGTGGGATCAGTTTTTATGGTTGTGAATTCTATTTTTTCTTGAAAAATAATCTCAATTATCACAACGTCTTTAAAAATCGTGTATCTCTAGAACTTTCTATGTATAATATAGACAAAATATATTGGTAATTATAGTGGCATCTCTTCATATTCAATTGTTTTCTGTGGGTGTTGAAAAAGGTCGTGCCGTATATAAGAAAAGTTTACTGTATGTATCTGTAGTAACGATATAAGACTATATTCCAGGTATAAATTTTCGGGCCAAAGAAACCCTTTCAATTGTATACACGTTTATTACTCAGTAGTTTAAAGACACATATACTCAACCGAGAGTAAAAATTTGATCTTGAAAAAAATCAAAAATATAAAAATCTGCATATTTTAGATATTTATGATTACCTAGATGTATGATACTATACGAAGTTATAAGAACAGTTAACAAGTTGAAATAAAAATGTGAAAAAATTATTTTAATTTAAAATAAAATATATCACAGATAGTCACAAAAGTTGATATTTTGTAAAATACATATATTGAGTTCTATGAAGACCTTTTCTATTTTTTCGAATAAAAACTTCACAAAAAAAATTTGACGAGATCAAAAACGATACTCTCGGGTTACGCTGTATGTGGTCTCGGTATCGCCTATAAAATTTTTCAAAACTTCTCGTCTCGTCTCGTCTCGCTTTTCCGAGACGAGACTAGAAAAATCTCGCTCTCGTGCAAAGCCCTACATCCGACGTAACTGGTAGATAAGCTCATTCAAGTTTTCTCACAATGTGATCCCCCAAAGATATCACAATAGTACCTTATTAAGATATTCGCAATTATGCCACAATACTAGTTACAATACAATACGCGGGAGGATGCCTATGCGATATGCGCCGGAAATTTATTTCTATTATTTTATTTTTCTATTATTTATTTATATTATTATTTCAGTAGGGTATGGATACCTACATATATCTAGATCTTGGTCATTCAGGGCGTGTCTGGTAGATAGAAATCACACAACGTCAAGCAGTCGACGATCTTCGATGTGGTTCCCATGTCTATACCTAATCTAACAAACAACGAATACCTTCAAGTTTCAGTTCCACCAATCCTTTGAGCATAGTTCATTTCTCAGTAGAAATTTAATTTTATATGTTTCACCTTCCTCGAAATATCTTTATTTTTATTGATACAATCAATTTCTCCTCAAGATTAAGGTTTGTTAGAATACGGAAATATGTTCGAAAATAATAATAATAATAATAATAATAATAATGTTTATTATCTCAGGTTTACATCATTTCTTGTACATAATCTATTATTTACGAAATATAAACATAATAATCCGGTAAAAGGTTAAACATTTTGATGAATGAGTTAACTTAAGAAATTGAGAACTCGGTTTCTAAAACGCTAACAATAAGTCAAATCTCATGTCAGGTGTAATGTGAACTGTTTTGACAATTCGAAAATGAATTAATCATCGATTGAATTTGATTTGCCTCTTAGGATGCTAACTAAACTGGTTGTAATCAAATCTAATATCATTCAAATAAAAAATTTCGCATATAATAATAGTATAATTTCGTTTTTATTCAATCATTGTTAAATTATTCCTATACGTTTATTCTGAAAAGAGTTTCTTTGTAATCTTTAGTACTTATATGCTGTTGGTACATTTCAGTTGGCCTACATATTCAATATACTAGTTTGAGTTCACTTTGGACTTATTATGAACACTACAAAAGTAACTATACTCCTGTCCACTACACTGTACTGGACGAGAGTATAGTTACTTTTGCAGTGGTGTATAATATTCAAATCATCCAAAATAATGCAAAAGGTACGGATTGCTTCAAACAGATGCGTTAGCTTATGATAATAGACCGGTGAGTATCTTAGATAACATCTGTTAAATCATTTTGGCGCTCTTGTTCCTCGGAACTATTTTGGGAGATGTGATTTTTCAAAAATTAATCGTAATCTTATTTTTTCATAAAATGTTCTAATTATAATTTGCTTTTGAATGTAAATCCAAGATAGGCATGAGGTGAGTCATAGACCTACGTTTTGATTTAATTTTTGGGGCTCTTGTTCCCCGGAACCGAATGCTTATCAATTTGTTTGCACAAGATATAGATAATCCATACTCCTCGATTGAATAATATACCAATGCCTGGGATACAGTTTGACAATGCCGCATGCAAATTGCGAACGGGGACAGATATAAAGTCTATGATCCCATGTACTTTCTGTGAACGTTACCTACGGATAATTATTATGACTATTTTGTCAGTTGGAATCACATCTGAACTGTTCTAGTTTTTATTTTATAGATATTTTTCAGAGTTTGGGAGAGAAAACTCAAAAAGAAACCATTCAATAAATAGATGTACATGTTTGAGGGGGGGGGTCAGTCTTGATTAAAAACATTTTTTTCTGAACAAATGTTGTTTTGAATGATTCATAAAATAATCTCAACATTCACTCCAAAATTCAACTGGTATTAATCAAGTTTTTATAATCACCTATAATCGACATGTTTTACACCGGCACAGTCAGTTTGCTATACTTGATAATTTTCACGAAGGAAAAAGTTGGGTACCTCGGTAAAATGAAGCCGCTTACGAAAAATTAGCAGGGTATTAATTGTTTGCATGCAAAAAAGTCCCCGGGCTATTAGTGACCGAAGTTATGATGGACTTAGTAGGTAGGTCATTTTCTCCATAAAAAATTGAAGGAAGGTATTAGCAATTATAAGATGTATCGAATATACCGCCCATTTTGCCTCCAGAGCAAGATATACCTAAAGGATACTACATGTGACACTTCTTCACTAGGGTTAAATCAATTTCCAGTCGAAATTCTGTGGAGATAAATAGGAAAGTCTTCAAGATAACAAATTCTTAAAATATACGAAATCACAACTTTATTAACAATACAATAGTAACTTCACTCTTGTCCTCCACAAATTTTGTGGTATGACATATGTTTCGGAAACGATGTTTCCATCTTCAAAGACGAAGCATGCTATGAATTTCTACACTCAAATATGGGTTGACATTGTACCCTTAGTCGTACACCGATTACTGAGAATAATGAGTTGTTAATAGGGGATAATTAAAATATATTTTCTCTTATATATTTCGATCCCTTCAAGTGTTCCTAAGTAAAATGTTTCTGGTTGTTTGCCCGACGTAGCACTTGTTGCAATCTAATTATTTAATTTCATATATACCCCTTGTTTGCTTTCGGATGGAACGTGAAAGCTTAGTAAACTTTTACCGTTTTAATTTCTTCCGTTTGGATTATGTTACTTCAGTGATTTTTATCTTCATATTTGTTGATGATTTTCTGAACTAGTTCCCACACAGCACACAATATTCAGGAAATATTGCGACAATATTGCAATATTGCAATTGCAGTTGCAATATTCCAGAAATATTGCTGGAATATTGTGTTTCAATATTACAGTTGCAATATTGAGAAATATTGCTGGAATATTGTATTTCAATATTACAGTTGCAATATTCAGAAATGTTACAAACTATAACATTTTTCTACAAAGTTAAAATTTATAGTTTTGCGTATATTCCTATGAATATACGCATAGACATATTTATTACAAATCGCGTTAGAAATAATTCAACATTACATGCAATAGGTATATAATATTATGTTTGTGTGCTTTCTATCTCTAGTTCGAGGCTTTACGCATCCTCTCTTTTCTTTTAGTCAGGCCGCCATCTTTTCTGTTTACCAGTGTTAGTTATCTGTGCAGTGTTGTTGTATCGTGTCGTGAAGCAGTCTGATGTTGTTACTTTACTTTGTTAGTTCAGTTAGTTGTGAGTTTAATGTTTATTAAAGACTAATTGGCTCTAAATAATATAAATGCAGTGATAAGCTGTTTGATTATCTAAGGTATAATAGCTACAAGCTTACAGATATCATTGATACAAAATTATATATTTTTAGGTTATACCAACTTCTTATCACAGCCCTATAAAGAGTAGGTTGACTAGGTTGTGATCTCATCCGTCTGATTATTGAGACGTTATTTTGACGTGCTTTTTATATACGTACAAAGGTAGAGTTGAACAGATCTAATGATTTGATTATCTATGTTTGATTATTGAACCCATATCGAAATGGTCAGCTCAAGTCAGAAAAAGTTAAAAAAAAGAAATGTTAAATGTCCAGTAGAGAGCGAATAAAGATATTAATTGTGCCTACTATTTTTTTATGTGAGTTAAACCTATACCACATCTCATGAAATAACTGAAATATTTCTGCAAGAATCCTGAAATATTGCATATATATATTTTGCAATATAACAAAAATATTCCATAAATATTACAAAATAATTCTACAATATTGCAGGAATATTTCAAAAAATAAGTCTGCAATATTGTGACGTTATAGGATAGAGAGCATATTATATTTGAATATGTCTGCAACAATCCTGAAATATTTCATATATATTTTCCAATATACTAAAAAATTGCATAAACAGTACAGAATAATTCTACAATATTGCAGAAATATATCGAAAAATATTTCTGCAATATTGCTGTGTTAGGTTATGGGGCGGACATTCGAATGTTTCTGCAATATTCCTGAAATATTTCATATATCTTTCGCAATATAACAGAAATATCTCAAATATTTCCGAAACATATTCCTGCAATATTTCAGAAATGAGTCTGTGCTGTGTGGGTTGATGACCATAATACCCGTTCCTTTCGGCAATTTTTTGTATTTCTTGAAGTTTACATTGCTTAGCGGAATTTTAAATAACTGGCTGACGATGAAATGTAAGCTAGCTGTTTTATGTGACCCGAGAATTCCGAGATCAACCTAATCAGATGAAATGTAAATATCAGAATTGGTAATTTTTCTAAAAATTTCAAAACTGATCGAATATGATTTATATTTACATAATTTCAAATCTAAGAATGGTAAATAACCGTCCGTTTCCATTTCGAAGGTGAACTTATTAAAGGGGTATGTACTATTTAAGATACTGGTAAATTCGATAATATAAAAATTTCCATCAACAATTGCAAATATGCCATCGACGTATCTACCCCAAAATTTTGGAAAATATTTGTGTTCTTCTTTTATTTCAAGTTCTAATTTGCTGAGTAACAAATTACCTAAAATGGTGGTAATGGAATTACAAATGCAAGTACCATAAGATTGTTTTTAATATTTATCGTTTAAAGGAATGATATTTGGCTCCATGCAAAGCGAGGTTAACTTCGAGTATTCATTAATTTCTATTTGAGGGATAACTAGAAAGCCAGTGGCACTGGACTTAGAGGAAGAATTTTTACATCATCTTCTAATGTCACTGAAAGTTTTCACGATACAAAGTATTAAAAGAAAAAATCATTTGCGTTTTACTGTTCGAATGCGGATAAAGAACCGCCGTCTCTTCAATGCTGTGAAGAGGATAGATGACTGGGACAGCTACGCCCGCGCTCTGACGAAGTTTAACAAGGCCGTGAGGAAGGCTAAGAGAGAGGATTGGAGGAAGCACTGGGAGGAGACCGTGAAGGCTCTGACAGCTGCAAGCCTCCAAAATGTACTTTCCAAACAGCCAGGCAACCCACTGGGGACCCTCAGAACACCTGGGGAGTATTCATAGCTGACAGCAGGGAGAAATTGGAACTCACGCTCCAAACCTACTTCCCTGACTCGGTGATAGCTGACTGACTTGGTCAGGGTTATACCGAAACCTGGAAAAATTCCTTTGGACCCGAAGGCGAATAGACCCATTACCACCTCGTACTTTACATTACAGGCACTGGTGAAATTGATGAGAATGTATGTGCCGCAAACCTTTCTGAAATAAAGGCCACTGTACAACAACCAACATGCTTACCTTGTGGATGCGGCCTTACACCATCTGGTGTCTAGGATTGAAGAGACGATTTAGCATAAGGAAGTGGCGCTTAGTACCTTCCTCGACATAGAGGGGGCATTTAATGAGACCACTTATCATGCCATGCTTAAGGTAGTGGTGAAGCATGGAGTAGACAAAACTTGTGGCAGGTGGATCAGCTCCACACTGCATGGCCGAGAGGCTCAGTCTTCATTGTGCGAGGAAACCTTAAGAGTTACTGCGACTAGGGGTACGGCTCAGTGGGAAGTAATCTCTCCGCTGCTATGGAAATACGTGGTGCACGAGTTCTTGGTTGGACTGAATAATAGCGGATTCTACACACAGGGTAAGCCAGGGAAATATTCCAAGGGTAGTCTCGGAGTTAACTCTACGAGCTAAAAATGTGGTGGAAAGCAGGTGCGAGAGGTTCAGCCTCATTGTTAACCCCACAAAAACAGTTATTATACCGTTCACACTCAAAAGGCATTTGGAGAGAATTAAAGCCCCCAACCTCATGGGTGTGCAACTAGACCTGGCTGATAAGGTGCGCAACCTGGGCGTTATGCTTGATACCAAGCTAACCTGGAACGAACAACTCTCAGCAGCAGTTGCCAAGGAAAAAAAAATTCTCATGATTACTCGCAGGGCAATTGGAAAATCTGTAACTGGATTTACACTGCTATAGTGAGGCCCTCCTTCACATATGCTTGTGCTATGTGGTGGACAAAATGGGTTCAAGCCCTGTGGACAGGAGCTTTCTGGCGCTCTAGTTCAAACAGACAAATTATATCTCCGAAAGTATTGGTTTCTCAGAGTTGGGAATTATATCAATGTATACACATGATAGAGCTGCATCATAAAGGAAATTCAATTCAAATAATAGTTTATTTATCAAGATTAAATGAGCAATCTGAGAATGAGAATTGCACCATGGAAGAAATTAAATTAAAATACCTGAACTGAATTTGACTCTCTCTTATAGAACAGGATGAAATGTACGAGTATGAACACAGATCATATAATGAAGCTTAGAAAGAATAATTATAGCATTCTGTGACAATATGGAAGTACGATTCATTATTGAAATTTAGAAAAATCATATCTCCGAAAGTATTAGCTTGTTGGAGTTGAAAATGCTATCGATGGATTTTAATGGTGAAAATGCATCATAAATAAAAATTGAATTTGTTGCTTAAAAAAAAATTTTTTTTCGTTACTCCGAAACCATCTGGCCTATTTTGCCCAATAACGAACTTAACCGAGATATTCATCTCCCTAACCTACTCTGAAAATTTCAACTGCCTAGCTCATTCCGTTCGAGAGTTATTGTAGAAATTTTTTTTTTAATTTTGAAAATTTTTTTTTACACTTTGCGGAAACCTGGTCAATACAAAACTGCACATGCGTATAAAGGTCATGATTCTACAATTTGATGTAAAATTTCAGATAGATCGAGTGATCAGTTTCGGAAATATTCATAAAAAATGTGTTTTACTAAAATCGGCCATAACTCCGAAAACGCTTTATGGATTTCGCCCATTATAGAACTTAACCAAGATATTTACGCTCCAAAGTCACCTTGCAAATTTCAATCCTCTAACTCCTTTCGTTCGAGAGTTATCGTGCCTACGGCCGGCCGGATCGGTCGGAAGGCCGGACCGGCCGGACCGGACGGACAGAAGGAATTTCGAACACGGATTCTTGATCAGTGAGTCGAACCAAATCGTTTAAGACCATTTTCATCGAAAAATTCGAAAATTACAGACATTTGGGCAAATTGATAAGCACTCAGTTCCGAGGAACTAGAGCGCCAAAATGAACCAGAGCAGGGTCATCAAACAGCTGGAGAAAGATCAGAGACTGGCCTTGCTTTGTGCTACTGGAGCAATGAAAAGTACTGTGGCTATGGAGGTTCTAGCGGGACTCCCTCCCTTCACCGTCTTGGGAGGGCCAAAAAGAGGCTAGGGGCTACAGGCTACAGCTAAAGGGTGTCTGGAGACAAAGCAAGGTCATACGGACACGCTGGGATTGGGGGACTTATTAGTCACCCAATCCTGAACATAGTGAGCGACTGGAGTCCAGTAACTCACAAATTATTATTATTATTATAATGCAGTTTTATCATAAGAATCCATTGATATCATTTTCAACTCAAACAAGCTACTACTTTCGGAGATATAATTTTTCAAAATTTCAAACATAAATCGTACTTATGTTTTCACAGAATGCTGTACTCATAGAACTCTATACTACGTTAGTATAGAGTTCATTGGCTGTTCTATTCTATCTATGAATTATTATATGATCTGTGTTCATTCATGTCATCTTATTTTGCTTTAAGTGACATTTCAAATTTTCTCTCTGGTTGGTTATTCTTGATATAAAATACCCTTCCTGTTATAGAGAACAAAGTATGATTGAATGCAAAATGACCAATGAAATAACCTCAGCTATCGTAAGGGTTATTAAGGGGATGATATGATATTATACTTTTAAGATGATAATATTATGCCCGTGGAAAATCCATATGATGACGGAAATATATACTTTGGTAGGTAAATTGGGTTCAGAATATTTCCAGTATGAACAAGAGTGGAATATTGGCTAAGTTTCAATTGATGTAATATAGTTTTCATAGTAGATTTGAGGAATTAATATCTCGGATAAGTTCGTTATTGGGTAAAATTGGTCAGTTGGTTTTGGATTCATGATTTTTGGCACTCTTGTTGAATTTGAATTCTTTTATGATGTTAGAATTTAATTTATTTTATTATGAAGTACTATCATAAGAAACCATTGATATAATTCCTAACTCTGAAAACCAATACTTTCGGAGATATGATTTGTCAAAGTTTGAACAAGAGCTCCAAAGCTCCTGTCCACGGGGCTTTCCCATTTTTTTTGGATTCAGCATGTAATTCTAGATGAGCATTCATGAGCCGTTCTTCAGATATTTCAATTTTACTAATATTTTTTTTGCGCGTATGTTCTGGGGAACATCGCGTTATCATTTTGCCCAAATGTCTGTAACTTTCGAATTTTTTGACGAAAATGGTCTCAAATGATTAAGTTCGACTCCCCAATGAAGAATTCGAGGTCAAATTTGATTCTGTCCGGCCGTTGCCACGATAACTTGAGAACGAAAAGAGCTAGCGACTTGAAATTTTCAGGGTGGGTGGCGCATCCCAATACGACGGACAAGTTCGTTAATGGGCATAATCGACCCAGTGGTTTCCGAGTAATAATTTTGTTTTCAACCAATATAAATCCGATCGAATTGAAACTTGGTGAGTAGTTGTAGAATATAAACCTAAGCACGTTTGTGAAATTTTGTGTGAATCGTATGGCTAGAAAATTATTGAAAAATATTTTTGTTGTCACGATAACTTGAGAACGGAAAGAGATAACAGCTTCAAGTTTTCAGGTTAGGATGTGCATCAGAACGTGATATTTCAGTTTGCCTATGAGCATAATCGGCCAAACGGTTTTAGAGTTATAGCTATCTGAAATTTTCTGAAATTTGGTGTTGTTTTGTTCTTCGTTAACTCTAAAAATACTGAACCGATTGAATTCAACCATGGTTATTAGTTGTAGAATGCCAACACGGAAATGTTTGCAAAATTTGGTGAGGATAACATTTGTAGAAAATTTTTAATAAATCATTGAAAATAAAAAAAAAATTCTATATATCAGTAGCTAATCGTTTGAAATTGCTGAAATTTTGCAAGAGCCTTCATAACGTAACTCTACTGCAAAGTTTCAAGTTTTAATACGATCAGTTAAATATTGTTGGAGATTCGAGCATTCTTGTGTGAGTTCAGTAGATGGGTGACCGTTGCCTCGATAACTTTCGAACGAAAGGAGATAGGGACTTGCAATTTTCAGAGTAGGTTGCGTATCCGAAAGGGAGAGTTGAGTTCGTTTTTGGGCATAATCGGTCTAACGGTTTCCGAGTTATACCCACCTGGAATATTATTTCCTTGATAACTGAAAAAATAAATATTCGATCTAATTGAAGCTTGGTAACTAGTAGTAGAAAATCAACATAAAGGCGTGGTTAAAATTTTGTAAGAACCGTACCCCTAGAAAATTTCAAAAAAATCACGAAAAAAAAATTGATTCAAGCACTGAAGTGAAGTCAGAGCTTTTGCACGTATGTTCCATTGTCCATTCTTCTGTATTGGACACCCTTAATCGAATTTACCATGTTAAATTATGTTGTCCATTCTCCTGTATTGGACACTTAATTCGAATTTACCATGGTGAATTCGATTAAGGGTGTCCAATACAGAAGAATGGACAATAGAACATACGCGCAAAAGCTTCTGACTTCACGTCAGTGCTTGAACCAATTTTTTTACCTTTGTAACATCATAATTGAGATGCGCAGCAGCCATCCGCATTATTTGTTGTATCACAATTTCGCAAAATGATATAATTGAATCGACATTTAATTAAGCTTTTTTTCTCGATTTCAATGCCAAGTTAAATCAATCATAAGTAACTTTCCCTATATCTATCTGCCATGGTTTTTGAGTTATTAAGGATATTTATAAAGGTTGAGAATTCGTTTGTAGATAATTGGAGAATAGGCCTTTGAAATGAAAATTCTTATATCAAACGGCTTGAAATTAGGGAATTACAGAGGTTTGTGCGCCAAATGATAGCGAGATCGCAAAGATAAACATGAATTAAAAATCATCCATCACTCATAACTGGACCAATAGTAGGCGTCGAGACCTCCAAGAAACCCGGTTCGGAATCCCCAATTAAAAGTCCGTCGCAAAACCAAACTCGCCTCGCAAAAAAAGTGACGACTGCACTCCGGGACAATAAACAATAACAGGACAGAAGAGCCACTTTTTCTTACTCGGACACATAACGAACGCTGCTATTAGTGAGATATATAAAATTCATTCCTGTCGGTGATTTCTAGGACATTAATTATTTTTCGTTCGATTCGTTATTTGTTACCGGCCCGGTTCTAGAATTCTGCGAATGGCGACGATAGTGACCTTTTTGTAAGGAGTCCGGGGGCCCCGGAGGCGGGTGCGCGAGAGAGAGGGCAGCGTTGACACAGTATCGTCGAAAAGAAACGTAAATATTTGGTGACTTATATATTTTAATGAGTCCTGCAAATTGGTAGCTGCTCGTTTCGCGGCAAAAAATCGGAATTGAAGATGTGATCAATGGGAGGCAGGTGTGGAGCGAGGTGGATTTGCTGGAGATGGTCTGAAGGCGAGAGAGTTAGCAGAACATACGAAGAGCAGATAATCACAATGCGTTTTGTTCAAATACCATTATTTTCGGGAAATGGGGAGCCTCGTACAAAGTCGAAATTCGGTACTCGATTGTAAAATGGCGGCTCGAAGGTATGTGCGGTTTTTCGGCAGATTCTGATGGATAGTTGAAATATATATGTTTCGAAGAAGTGATACTTTTTGGCGCTCTAGTTCCTCGGAACTGAGTGCTTATCAATTTGCCCAAATGTCTGTAATTTTCGAATATTTCGATGAAAATGGTCTTAAACGATTTGGTTCGACTCACCGATCAAGAATCCGTGGTCGAAATTTATTCTGTCCGGCCGTAGGCACGATAACTCTCGAACGGAATGAGCTAGACAGTTGAAATTTTCAGAGTATGTTTGGGGGATAAATATCTCAGCTAAGTTCGTTATTGGGCAAAATCGGACAGATGGTTTCGGAGTAAAAAAAAAAAAATTTTTTTTTTACAGAACAAATTCCAAATTAAATTTTTTTTAATAAGCAGTTTTATCATAAGAATCCATTCATATCATTTTTAACTCTAACAAACTAATACTTTCGGAGATATTATTTTTCAAAATTTCAATGATAGAATTATTCTGTGGCTATTCTATGAATTGTTATAATGTCAACTTTGACGTTGTCTAATTGTAATTCATTCCAGTAATGGTATCAATATGAGAATTAGAATATTATCATACTTTTTGTTGGTTGATATTTTCATGCCGATGGTCAATCCATATGATGATGGGAATGGTAATGGTAAGTTAATAATATTGAGTTAAGAAAATCTCCACTAAAAACAAAACTGGAATTGAGGAATGAATATCTCGGATGAGTTCGTTGTTGGGTAGAATTCGTCTAATGGTTTTGGATTGATAATTTTTGGCACTCTTGTTGAATTTAAATTCTTCTATGATGTTTGAATTCAATTTCTGCTAAGATGAAGTTTTAAATTTCAATAATGAATCGTACTTCTGTTTTCACAGAATGCTATAATTATTCTATCGAAGCTTTATTATATGATCTGTGTTCATACTCGTACATTTCATCCTGTTCTATAAGAGAGAGTCGAATTCATTTCAGCTATTTTAATTTGGTTTCTTCCATGGTGCAGTTCTCATTCTCAGATTGCTCATTTAATCTTGATAAATAAACTATTATTTGAATTGAATTTCCTTTATGATGCAGTTCTATCATAAGAATACATTGATATAATTCTCAACTCTGAGAAACCAATACTTTCGGAGATATAATTTGTCTGTTTGAACTAGAGCGCCAGAAAGCTCCTGTCCACAGGGCTTGAACCCATTTTTTTTAGAACAGGAAGTATTTCATATCAAGAATTTTGAATAGAACTAGAAATAAATATGACATCATGTCTCTTATCGATATTGACCACGGATTCTTGATCAGTGAGTGGAATCAAATAGTTTGAGACCATTTTCAGCCAAATATTCGAAAATTACTGACATTTGTGCAAATTGATAAGCACTCTGTTCCGGGGAACATGAGCGCCAAAACTTTCATTTTTGGGCGCATGTTTTCGTTTATTCTGTAGCTACGAAACTAGGAGATATATCAAATTTCTCTTTTCTACATTATTCGTTTCATACAATATTAGCACAGGACTGTCAAAACCACATCATCATAAGCATTAAGAAGCCTAAGATGGCATGTACTAGAAATTAATTTTAAATTGTGGCATACTAATTTCGGAAATAATCACGATATTCTTTTGCATTTTCCAGTAATTTTGTTTGACATTTCCGGATGTGATAGGAACATTTCGCAATCTTGCATAAATAGAACTGCATCATAAATATGCAGAGTTAGAAGAAGGAATTTTGTTCTCGGCCAGACCACCAGAATATGCTAGATTATTTCGAACGATGAAGCCAAGCAGCGTCGGGTGCGCGCTGGAGAACACCGTGTGTCGTTACATTTTTAAAATTGGGCTTCTGTGCCTCAATTTTTAAGAATTTTCCTATATTGAAAACGTAGGTCTATGACTCACCTCATGTTGGATTAACATAGATCAGAAAATTATAATTATTAGAGTATTCTATGAATTCATAGAATTCAGAATAATTATTGTTTGAAAAATCACATTTCCTAAAGTATTAGTCTATTAGAGTTGAGAATGAGATCAATATATTCTAATGATGAAATTGCATCATAAAAGAATTGAATTTGAAATTTGTTTTGTAAAAATTTTTTTTCGTTACTCCGAAACCAGCAGGCTGATTTTGTCCAATAAGGAACTTGACCGAGATATTTCTCTCCTAAAATTTCAACTGTCTAAATCATTCCGTTCGAGAGTTATCGTTGTTACGGCTGGCTGGACAGACGGACGGCCAACCACAGATTTTCTATCAGTGGGTGAAACCAAAACGTTTATGACCATTTTTAGCCAAAAATTCGAAAATTACAGACTTTTGGTCAAATTGATAAGCACTCTGCCAAAAAGTCATTCATATTATATGTAAAAATAAATATTTTCATCAGAATAAAGTGAAGAAATTGAAACTATATTATACTTTTACCGCACCATCATATTCTTGATTTGGCACAATTCGGATTTCTGGGATCTAATTTTCATCAACCTCACCATCTTATTCAGAAATATCTGTGACATTACCAGGCAAAATTGGGGCAAGCCAATACTGGATCATTTCTGCAATTTTCGAGAGCTACTGCAATAAGTAGTTTAGTTAGACTCTTTCCGCCGTATTCACAAAGCATTGTTAATATAAGTGTTTCAATCTCCGTTAAGTCCTAACTGAGGTCCTCAGTTAAGGATAAATAAGAATCGCAACCTCAGTTAACGTATTTAACGGTGGTGAAACAGGCTTGTTTCACGTTAATTTTCACGTTTACTGAGGTTGCGATTCTTATTTATGCTTAACTGAGGATCTCAGTTAGGACTTAACGGAGATTGAAATCTTTGTGAATGCGGCGGTTTAATTTCCTCCCCTTTTATTTTCTTACAGAGCGGTATTTCTGATACAATATTTTCAATTTTCCTTCCTTCTTTCAATAGTGTATCATTCATATATTTTCGATTCATAATCATTTCTGTAGATTGCTCTGTTCATATTCTCACTCCTCCATTTTTCCTCATTGTTATAAACATTTTCTTTGCTTCGCCAATTACTGCGACTTTTTTCAAATATGACAAAGGATATAGCTCCCAGTATTTTACTGGTTATTTTATCATATTTTGTGCTCTTATCAGTTTGTCAGACCTGCGAAAGCGAATTATTAAATTAGGTTAAGATCCGCAGTTCAAGGACAAAAAACGCTTTGACCGTATGCTGTGGACCAAATGCATTTTGAATTTCCAACGGAATTGCACTGGGGATTTTACCTGAGATTAAAAACTTCTAGGATGTCCAAACTAGTGTTGGAAGATGTGTATTATGTTATAGAACTCATCACCATCTTCAGCTCGAAAATTGATATTTTGTCTTTTTGTCTGCTCCTCAATTACCGTCTACGAATTCGTAGAGCCGCAGTATAAAATTATTGGCATATTTAGTTTATGTGTGAAAATTGAATCAGTTTGTGGTATGATTATTTTTATTTCTTCATTGGAAATGACAAACTCAGCATATAATAAAGAAATAAGGGTAGTTCGGAGTACCGAGTATTGTCGAATCTTCTATTCCTGAAAAATTCGCTCAGTTCATAAAGCCACCTTATTCATATACTGGAAACATTGCCGAATTTCGGTTTCCACAACCACAGTCTTGCGTCGATCACATTCGATGCGAGTACGGCTCTGCTCTACTATAGAAAAACTCACTGTTACGAATTCGTCTTCGAATTGGTTTGCCTGTGCCACTTGCAATTAGATATAATGATCACTTAATTGTAAGTTATTGTGCTTGTTAAAACAGTTCGTTGTCGCATATTGGCGTTATTGATCTTGGTTTTTTGGCAATAACGCGCAGCTCAAATTGGAAGAGAGAATTCAGCCCAGAAATGAGCGGCTGAATTTGATATAATATTTTTTTTATTTTATACTAATATACGTTTAGAACTGCCGAATATAAAATTATCGTAACTCACATCTGACATTTCCAACGTGCAAGTGTAAAATAAAGCTCACCGAGGTCAAACTTAAAATTCTGTCCGTCCGGCCAACGGCACTATTATTAACGAAAGAAATGAGCAAGAGAGTTAACATTTGCAAGTTAGGTTTTTAGTGCCAAGGCATTGGTAAAGTTCGTTAATGACCATAATCCACGTACCTAGTAGTTTCGGAGTTATGGTCATCTGATTTTTTTGGTAAATTCGAATTAAGAGTGTCCAATACAGGAGAATGGACAACATAATTTACCATGGTAAATTCGATTGAGGGTGTCTAATACAGAAGAATGGACAATAGAACATACGCGCAAAAGCTCCTGGCTTCACGAAAAAAAATTGGTTCAAGCACTGACGTGAAGTCAGGAGCTTTTGCGCGTATGTTCTATTGTCCATTCTTCTGTATTGGACACCCTTAATCGAATTTACCATGGTAAATTATGTTGTCCATTCACCTGTATTGGACACTCTTAATTCGAATTTACCATGGTAAATTCGATTAAGGGTGTCCAATACAGAAGAATGGACAATAGAACACACACGCAAAAGCTCCTGACTTCACGAAAAAAAAATTGGTTCAAGCACTGACGTGAAGTCAGAAGCTTTTGCGCGTATTTTTCATTGTCCATTCTCCTCTATTGGACACTCTTAATCGAATTTACCATGGTGAATTCTGTTGTCTGTTCTCATGTATTGGACACTCTCAATCGAATTTACTAAGGTAAATTCGATTAAGTGTTCAATATCGGAGAACAGACAATATAATTCACCATGGTAAATTCGATTATTGCCGTGTGCTAATATGTACAGGTTTATTTACAGAATTCTATCATGGTAAATTCGAATTAAGAGTGTCCAATACAGGAGAATGGACAACATAATTTACCATGGTAAATTCGATTAAGGGTGACCAATACAGAAGAATAGACAACAGAACATACGCGTAAAAGCTCCTGACTTCACGTCAGTGCTTAAACCAATTTTTTTGGATACCACTGCAAATATAATGAAAAAACATAGCACATGCCCCAGGAAACATAATAAATTGTCTTCTCCTCTCTTCGTTGGTAGCCAATTTGTTTAATTTCACCGTCCCTAAATTAGTCCCACATGCTCGCAGATTTCGTAACCCGATACGTCCAACCACCGTATTCGAAGATCTCATAACATGCAAGTGCTAATTGTATATTAAATTTCTGGGATATAAACGGCCAACATGCGGTTCTTATTAAATCGGTCCTGAGACGGTGGTTCTGTCTGATGACTGCCTATCTGATCGATCGTGGAGATGATCCGGCAATTACTCTCACCTCCACAATGGTCCTTTTCACTTCTGGCAGATCGCAGCTTTCGATTCCGTTTTATTAGTGACGGGATGTGTTGCTCTATTTCGGGCCACCAAAGCACCTAATTGTTGGGTCTTGGCACCGGAACGGAGATGTTATCTGGTTTGGATGTGTTGAGAATTTGCTGGTCATAATGAAGCTCCAAATTATTTTTATTAAACCGAATGTTTGGAAATGTTGTCTGGAGAACTTCGTTGAGTGTGAGTTGTACACACTCAGTGGAGAACAATGCGGTCTCTGTTTATGATATTTAGTGACCAGTAAATTTTAATAAGTCAATAGGTATATCGAAAGTTGAAATAGTTGTGAACGACTTAGCTGATGGTGATGTTTTCTAAGGATAGATCATTATTGCAGGGATGATTATATAGTCAACAAGTGCTTTTTAGGTCAAAATTTTTGCGTATTCTCCGATAATTATGATTGAGGTGTCATTCGGAATGGCATTTAGATAAATTTTGAGAAAATGCAAAGGGCGCTCGCAAAAATTGCAATAGTTATAAATAATTAAGTGAAAAAAAGGAAGGGGGTTTGGTTTTTCAATATCATCTCAAAAACTATCTGAGATAATTCAAATTCGAAGAAATATTCTAGAAGAAGAGGAAATTTCCTAAAAAAAAGTAACAACTCCCGGAACTAGCACCAATATCTATAATTTTCAGAGGGTTGAAAATACTGCCGAAAACGGGTAATCCCTCTTGCGTAAGCTTCGCACCCTTCGGACGTTTCATGAATAAATATTTTTCATACTTATTAAATATAAAAATAAAAAATTGAAAAGATTCAAGCGTCTGCAGGATAGATCAATGAACAATTATCCGTGGTCCAAAAAGGTTTATCGTGACTTTTCAATTAGTTATCCATTAGTTAATTAACAATTTCTTGTAGCACGAACATTAGCATTGCAAGAGCAATATTGTTAAACTATTAATCTGAGAATGTTTTACTTTCGTGGAGCTATTTTCCAAGGGTCTTGGAATAGATTCCCATTGGAAAATTCGGAAAATTGTTAATTTCTGTTTAGGTATAAACAATTTACTTAAGTGAAAAATTTTAAAGCTTCAATTATGTATTCAAAAGGAAATTTTAAATTATCTCATAAAAAACGCATTGGTTTATAACAATTTTTTAAACAATAGGAGATAACGATTTTTAAAAATCATTTTTAAGTAGTTTCTGATCATAAAAAAACGGAACAAAAGTAATATTATAAATTGTAGCTTTATAATTATTCATAACAAAACGAAAACTAACATTTTTTTTTTTATTTTCCGATGGGATTGTATTCTTATACTGATGGATAACTAAGTGAAAAATCGCGATAAACATTTTGCGACCACGGATTATTGTTTATTGATCTATCCTGCAGGCGGCTGAATTTTTTCAATATTTTATTTTCATATTTAGTAAGTTTAAATAATATTTATTCATCAAAGGTACGAAGGGGGCGAGGCTTGCGCAAGCCGGAGTACCCGTTTTCGGGGTATATTCAACCCTCTAGGAAAATTATAAATATTGGTCCTACAGTCCCGGCAATTGGGAAATACTTTTACGAAATTTCCTCCTCTATTTGAATCTTTTTTCAAATTTGAATTATCTCGTATAGTTTTTGAGATATTAGCGAAAAACTAATCCTCCTTCTTTTTTTCACTTAATTGTTTATAACTACATATTGCAATTTTTGCGAGTGGCCTTAGCATTTTCTCAAAAACCATCTACATGCCATTCCGAATCGAAGGACACCTCAATCATAATTTTCGGAGAATACGCAAAAATGTTTACATAAAAAGCACTTGTTGACTAAACTATACAGGGTGAGTCCTTAAGTTGTACTTTAATTTTAACCAGATATTCCTCTCATCAAATAAAACACTTTTTACATTTACCATTTTTCCAGATTCGGCTCAGGTAAAAAGTTATAAGCGTTTAAAGATTTTATTATGTGCAAAGCCAGCCCTGAACTATCTTCAAGTGTTGAACATAGAAAAACTTAAAATTCAATATCGCATAATTATATGAAAACTTCATCATCTGATGCTCGAAATTCAACGAAATTGTCTGAGAAATCTTATATACTCACTGAAGTCTTTTAAAATGGTTTCAAATTATCTTTATGCTCCATTTTCGACAAAAACTCTTCCTGGATATTAAAACTGTTTCCGACTTGATTTTCATTGAATATGCACTATAAAGTTATCCACATTATCTTCTCCGCCTATTTTCACATTCTTTACATATGTTAATTGAAATTGAATATGAATATAATATCAATATCCAACTTTTATTAACATTTATTATAACATAACTTCTAACTCTAATCTAAAGAATCGAGAAAAACAATCTGTGATTATTATTATGTTCTCTATAGGCTTGTTTTGGTTGGCAATAGGGACGGTCCTAGAACCGTTCGAAGTAGTCACACAGTCGTTTATTGTAATTGTAATTGGCGTCCTGCCTGGGCGAAATCTTTCACACGCTACGTTTGTCCCACTCTTTAGAACCGATTCGGAACTGCGAACCAAAACAGGCCTCGTATAGACACAGTATAAGAAGCAGGCACAGAAATGTAATAATATTAGGTTAGCCACATAATATAACGTTGGATATATTATATCAGTGTTCTGTGTATTATATGTTTTGTGGTCTAACCTTAGAATATTACGCCGGTGGTCATTTATTTATTTGTTTACTTGAATCCGTATATCCAGATTCCATATTAAGAATTTCTCTTCATGAATAATTGGGATGAATAGGTGAAATGATACTTATGATTGATATTTCCCTTATGCATACTAATATACTACAACCTTATAATATTCAACTATGTAGTTCGAATAAAATAGTAGTGTTGTTGAAAATTAACTTAATGAAATTATGTTCCATGTTTATTCCAGGTTCGGATCGATAAAAGCTGGTAAATTTCTGTAATTTTTTTCATATTTTATGATAGTCAATGACTAATATCTTGAAAACGGTTCGTTTTAGGAGAAATGATGTGAAAGAATTTTATTTTCACAAAGGATCGAGTATTTCAAAAATGTCTCAAAATTAGCTTCATCTGCTTCCATTATGCCAATTTCTCGTAGTTTTAGGAATTCGCGAGTCTATTACGAAGAAACCAGTAGAAGTAGGGAAAAACTGTTAATTGGAGATTATGTGCCATAGCTATAGAAAACTTCATACCAAAATTCATTCAATTCTGAATAACCATGTCAAAACTACAAAAGAATAACAATTTTTTTTTCAAATTTCAACAGCCTGTATCTTTTTTCCTGTGCCAAATTTGGAAAAATGGTAAATGAAAACAGTGTTTTATTTGATGAGAAGAATCTATGGTTAATATTAATGCACAACTTAAAGACTCACCCTGTATATGGCCAAAAAGCAAGATATTTTATTTTAATGGAAGTATCGTCTAACGCTCCCAACCTTGCCCTCGGTCCTGATATGTACAGTACATCCCAAATTCGCTGTCCCCTAAGGGTATTTCTGCAACCGTTAGAAATATATAATTTTAGTTAGAAATTTACGGGCTAATTTTTCATGACAAATTCAAAGGTGCTTTCAGTTGTCTGATATATGCTAAACTTTGGAAGTTACAGGGTGATTTTGAAATTATTGTGTTTTCGGGGATACTGTGTATCTCGATAACTTCTTACGATATTTTAGAGATGAAATATTTTGGTAGATATTTTTACTCTGAGAATTTCAACTGACTAGCTCATTCCGTTCAAGAGTTATCGTGTTAAGAGACGGATGGACAGCTGGACAGAATCGATTTTGACCCCGGATTCTTGATCAGTGAGTCGAACCAAAACGTTTGACACCATTTTCAGCCAAAAATTTGAAATTTACAGAGATTTTGGTCAATGGCACTCTGTTCCGACGAACTAGAGCGCCAAAAATGGTGAATGATGAAAGTGTATTATTTGATCAGAGATATTTTTAATAGAAATTAGTGTACAGCTTTAAGGCCCATAAAAGAGTTGTTTGGCGAGTTCGAGGTAAAGAGAGTTAAGATACCTACTCAATTTCTAATTATTTAAAAATGTCCTTTGGTACGTTTTAATCGTGTGGCACCTAAAACATCATTTGGCTTCAGGGTTTTGCAAAGAGTACTCTTTTGTTGTTCAGACCAAAGCATTTCTATATCTACTAATCACATACAGCAACATCATGGGTACTTTTTGATGGGCAAACTGGCATTTTTTTGCGGAATCATAATTATTATTGTCATAAATGAGACCAGAGCGCAATAACTCAATCTGAACAGGAAACCCAAGAAGAGATACCCCGAATTCCCGAATATATACCAGCAAATCATCGTTACTACTGTGAGAACCATATATCTTCTCCCCATTAAATATTTCAGAAATAGAGCACCGTACATACTCTCAACCAACTCTCTCTGACATCTCACCTCTTCGCATTTATTACGCGCAGTTACGACCGATGGAATGTCAGCATTCAATACCCAAACCAGCCGTGATGAATGAAACCTGAAGGGATGATTAACTGTTAATGAGCTGGTCCGCATACTACCGGCCCAGGCCAGGAAAAGGAGGGGAAAAGAAGAACGTAGGATCGAATGGCGGGTCGCATTGTCTTCGGCATTGCGGATATGGGCATCAAATTTAATGTGAGCCGAGCATGAGGAATCTCGTTTCCTCATTAGGAGGTATGCAGCGCTAAACTGACATGTGTTTTGGTTTATATTAATCATGTTCCGAGAGATATAATTATAAAATGCGATTTAATTGGGGGAGTCCAGTATGGGTAAAGGGGAGTTTACACGTTTATACTGGCTACAGTAAACAACTGTCAAAGCGTAAGCACTACGGTTATTCAATATAGCGCTAAACAAAGAAAATTTCAAGGATGAAAACAACACATTTTCCGAATTGCTTTAATATCGGAAATAGTTCGAAAAATTGCCAACAAACAAAAAGATGAACAATTCTTCCGTAACATTACACTAT
The DNA here is from genome assembly GCA_937662695.2 of Halyzia sedecimguttata. Taxonomy (NCBI): domain Eukaryota; kingdom Metazoa; phylum Arthropoda; class Insecta; order Coleoptera; family Coccinellidae; genus Halyzia; species Halyzia sedecimguttata. The sequence goes on along the minus strand of OW569414.2, from coordinate 4,439,648 downwards.
CGAAATAAATAATATTTGTTTTTTTAATTGAATTTACAATGGTAAGTACAAGTGTAAAAACATTTTTATGAATATTTCCGAAACCGATCACTCGATCTATCTGAAATTTAGCATAAAATTGTAGATTAATTAATTCAATATGCTTGCGAAGTATTGTATTGGTCAGGTTGTCACAAAGTGTCAAAAAAATATAAACATTTTTAAATTTTGTTTCTACAATAACTCTCAAACAGAATGAGCTATGCAGTTGACATTTTCAGAGTAGGTTTGGGAGATAAGTATCTTGGTTGAGTTCGTTACTGGGCTAAATGGTTTCGGAGTAACGAAAAAAATAATTTTTTTTTACATTGCAAATTTCAAATTAAATTTTTTTAAGATGCAGTTTCACCATAAAAATCCACTGATATCATTTTCAACTCTAACAAGCAACTACTTTCGGAGATACGATTTTTCGAAATTTCAATAATGAATCGTATCTACTTCTATGTTTTGACAGAATGCTGTACTTAATTATTCTATCTATGAATTATTATATGATCTGTGTTCTTACATGTCATCTTATTTTCCTATGAGAGATAAATGTCAAAATTATTTCTGGTTCGTTATTCAGCTATCGTAGAATTATGAGGATTATATAATATTATACTTTTAAGGCGATAATATAATACCCGTGGATAATCCATATGATGATGGAAATACATTCTTTGGTAAGATACATAATTAAATTGGGTTCAGAATATCTCCAGTAAAAACAAAACTGCAATATTGTCTAAGTTTTAATTGATATAATATAATTTTCAGAGTAGATTTGAATAATGAATGTCTCGGATAACATTAGAGGATAGTGTGGGAGGTATATTCATCATTGGTTGGTTTCTTTCTGGGTTTTCTCTTCCAAACTACGAAAAATATCTATAAAATAAAAAAATTAATTATTTTGTGATTTGCTTCTGCGAAGAAACACAAGATATTTGTCAGAATCAATCAATTTAACAATGTTGCCTAACAAATAACAACGAAACAACATCAACGAAGAAACAACTATATCGTAACGTTTCGGAATCTATATCAGACTCCTTCTTCAGACGCTTAACGAAAATCTTTAGAACTATTTTGTAGATTGTTATTCTGAGATTCGACAATTATTAATTATTCTGACAATTCTCGAATCTCAGAATAACAATCAACAAAATAGTTCTGAAGATTTTCGTTAAGCGTCTGAAGAAGGAGTCTGATATAGACTCCGAAACATTACGATATAGTTGTTTCTTAGTTGATGTTGTTTCGTTGTTATTTGTTAGGCAACATTGTTAAATTGATTGCTTCTGACAAATATCTTGTGTTTCTAACGCAGAAGCAAATCACAAAATAATTAATTTTTTATTTTATAGATATTTTTCGGATAAGATCGTTTTTGGGGAGAATCGGTCTGTTTGAATTTAGTTCCTCACATGATGCAGTTCTGTCGTAAGAATCCATTTATATCATTCCCAGAGACCAATAATTTCGTTGATATGATCTGTTAAAGTTTGAACAAGAGCGCCAAAGCTCCTGTCCACAGGGCTTGAACCATCTTTTTTCCTGTGAATGTTGTTCAACGAAGGTGAATCTGAAAATAAGTCTCCTACATAAAATTTTCGAGCCGTTTATTCACGCCAAAAATATATCGTACGATTTTTTCCATATATTCCGAACTGATGTTCATTTTAGCTACCTCATAAGTGTAAATCCGCCTTAAGTTTTCTGTTCTTCTTCTACTTCGATTTGTGGAACGGAACAGGGGCATCTGTGCGTTTAGCACGTTGTTATCCTGACGGATGTCAGGTATAATAGGGTTTCGGGTTCCTCAGAAATGGAACAAATTTCCATAATATTTGGACTGGTCGGAATTTTTCCGATCACCGTCCTAATTAGCCTATTAGGCCTCGCATTCTATCGGGGCTGGTGTCATTCTCTTATTCGAGTCGTTAAATTTGTATCTATGACAGTGTTGGGTGCAATGCTCAATGGATTATTAGCCCAATGTGTGATGTTGAATATGCATGCGGTATACATAGAGGGTATATTTTCTTCGCAAAAGGTGCGAAAATTGCACAATTGTTAATTTTCTTTTCAATGGCATAAAAGTTGGAAATATGAAACATGTTTTATTTTTGCTCGCATGTTCTGGGTAACAGCGAGCTATCATTTTGCCCAAATGTCTGTAATTTTTGTATTTTTTGCCGATTATGGACCCAAATGATTAAGTTTAACTCACTTAGGAAGAATTTGAGGTCAAATTTGATTCTGTCCGACCGTCAGCACGATGACGCTCGAACGGAAAGAGAAAGCGGCTTATATTTGCAGGGCAGGTTGCATGTCCAAATGTGACGGAAAGGTTCGTTAATGGGGATAATCCACCCATTTTTATAAATTTAGGTGAGGTGGATTGCACGGTGAACTCAAATTTGTAATAATTCTAAGTGGATACTTTGTTGGTATATATCTTTGCTGTTTGTTTCCTAAATATGCAATAAATAAATAAGTAAAGGTTTCCAAGTACTAATTTTGTTTTCGAATAATACAAATTAGATCAAATTGAAACTTGGCAACTAGTCGTAGAACACCGACATAATGATATATATGAAAAAATAAAAAAAAAATAAAAAATGATTGTGTAACTCACGGTAACTTAAGAACGGAAAGATATAGTGACTCGCAATTTTTAGGATAGGTTACGCATACGAATGCGGCATATAAGTTCGTTAATAGGCATAATGGACCAAACAGATTCGGAGTTATACCCATCTGAAATTTTGTTGTTAATTCCTTAATAACTCAAAGAATAAAAATCAATATAATTCAAACAATTAATCACATTTTATCACCTGTTAAAGTCACTTAATTCATATATTGAGCGTTAAAAGTGAGAAATGATGGAGTTATTTTCTCCCTTTCAGGGAATAAGGCAAAATGGTATGATAGGTCAAATGAATTTATATTTTTAAGCAACATTTTTCCGTTATTCATATTGTTAACAATCACGTTATCGATGTTTATTTTAAATTGCAAGCCCTTATTTTCTTGCCAGGATAGATTATAAAAAACCATTGAATGATACTGTGGGAGCTATATATTCATCATTAAATGGTTTCTTTCTGGGTTTTCACTCCCAAACTCTGAAAAATATCTATTGAATAAAAAATAATTATTTTGTGATTTGCTTCTGCGTAAGAAACACAAGATATTTGTCAGAAGCGATCAATCGAACACTGTTGCCTAACAAACAACAACGAAACAACATCAACGAAGAAACAACTATATCGTAACGTTTCGGAGTCTATATCAGACTCCTTCGTCAGAGACTTAACCAAAAATGTTCAAAATATTAATTTTTGTTGATAGTTATTCTCAAATTTCAGAATAACTATCAACAAAATAATTCTGAAGTTTGTTATTACTCGATTTTTTTGTTGATTGTTATTATCTAATTTCAGTATAACTATAAACAAAATAATTCTGAATATATATATATATATATCGTAACGTTTCGGAGTCTATATCAGACTCCTTCGTCAGACACTTAACGAAAATCTTCAGAATTATTTTGTTTATAGTTATACTGAAATTAGATAATAACAATCAACAAAAAAATCGAGTAATAACAAACTTCAGAATTATTTTGTTGATAGTTATTCTGAAATTTGAGAATAACTATCAACAAAAATTAATATTTTGAACATTTTTGGTTAAGTCTCTGACGAAGGAGTCTGATATAGACTCCGAAACGTTACGATATAGTTGTTTCTTCGTTGATGTTGTTTCGTTATTGTTTGTTAGGCAACATTGTTCGATTAATCCTTTCTGACAAATATCTTGTGTTTCTTACGCAGAAGCTCATCACAAAATAATAAATTTTTTTAGAAGAAAATTTTTCAGAGTTAGGGAGAGAAAACCCAGAAAGAAACCATTCAATAATAGATTATAAAATTCAGTAATGCACATGTAACGCCATTTGGGTCAGTAACTCTCGAGATATTATTTTTTTAAATTTGAAAAACTAGGGCTTCACACGAGACGAGATTAGGCGAGAGTATAAAAAATCTCGTCTTGCTCTCACCAATTGCCAAAAAATTCCCGCTTAAGTCTCGTTCTCGTCTCGCTATCAGTTGTCTCGTCTCGTCTCGCGTAATTCTGAATAACGATAATGAATATTATAATATATAAACGACATGGTATACAATAATGAATAATTTTGTAAAGCTATATTTATCACGCTCTCATACAAAAATATTTTTACATGTACATATTATTTTTAATTTTAAACACTGAAAATTTCAACTTTTAAATTACTCGATGACCAAGAATTCAAACATAATCACGCTTGCATCACATCATTTTTCAATGATGTACGTGTTTTTGCCATGATCACACCTGCTGTGGAAAATAATCTTTCAACATCAGGTATGGATGCAGCGATTAATAATTCATCGACCATCTTGTAAAGTGTAGGAAGAACTTTTTCATCACTCTCCACCACTGTAAAATATTTTGATTCCTATTTGCTCTACCTAACAGCAATTATTCTTCAAACTCAGCTTTCCAATATTTCGAAAGTTTTCTTGATGTTTTGAATGGGCTATCGATGTCGATACTTTTTAATAGAATTGAACAGTTTGGTATAGTTTTCAAAGAATACCTTCCGAGTGGGTAGATCATTGAGGGTGTTCTTGGCGTATTCCTCATAAGACTTTTTGAAACATTGAATAGCTTCATTTTTTTACCAGTTTTATTATAAGTAGTTCCACAGATGTATACAATAATTGTTCACTTATTCACTACAAGGAGCTCAAGAGAATAAATTTCTCTAGATGTTCAGATAGCGACGAAATTCACGAAGCATTGGGATTTAGGGGCAATAAAAGTTGTCCATTAAGTATTGAATTCATAATGGCATCCGTTTTTATGGTCGTGAATTCTATTTGTTCTTGAAAAATAATCTCAATTATCGCAAGGTCATAACGAATTAATAATCTTCTAAAAAATCGTGTATTTCTAGAACGATCGATGCATAATATAGACAAAATATATTGGTAATTATAGTGGAAACTCTTCATATTCAATTGTTTTCTGTGGTTTTTAAAAAAAGTCGAGTCGTATATAAAACTTTAACGAGACAAAAAACGAGACTCTCATGTTGCGCTGTATGTGGTCTCGGTATCGCCTATAATAGTTTTGAAAATGTCTCGTCTCGTCTCGTCTCGCTTTTACGAGACGAGAACGAGACGAGACGAGAAAAATCTCGCTCTCGCGTGAAGGTCTATGAAAAACATGTGAAAATTTTGAAATGAACTCTTCACGATCAAATGTCAAGGGGGTTTAAACATCTATTTTCACTAGAAGATTCCAATGGGTCATTAATTCAGAAATAGAGCGAAAATGAGTCAGAATATTCAATAACGCTGGTGAGAGAAACTTGCATTGATCGTTACACCAGACCGTTCCTCAAAGTGTCCGATGAACCCTTTCTCCTTTCGTTTATAACATAATGTATTACAAACACGCGAATGACTGTCCCAATAAATTACAAATTACGGAAAATGATCGGTTACAGACGATCGGGCTTGGTGCGGTTTTAATAGACTCGTCACCCGTTCATAAATAACCAATCTGGCTAACGTGTAATTTTCACGTGAGGTAGCTGCATTCGCGAAACAGAAATTTAATGATAAAATGATCGGGTTGCTGCCTTGATATTATTTCAATCATCTGCCACGCTGATCGTGCCGAGATTATTGAACGAGGATCATTTTATCGAGAGCGAGGTGATGGCTAATTTTGTAATTTAACGGGGGATTGTCTGGTCAAACCTCCAGATACTCGCGATGGTTATAACGGGACGTTATTATCGAGGGTGGGAGTAATACAGACAACACCTAAACTCTTGGATACCACTTGTTTGTCAAAAAAATAAAGGAACAATATCTCGATGTTTTCGTATTTTTTGCGCGTATGTTCTGGGGAATATCGCGTTATCGTTTTGCCCAAATGTCTGTCACTTTCGAATTTTTTTTACGAAAATGGTCTCAAACGATTCGGTTCGACTCCCCAATGAAGAATTCGAGATCAAATTTGATTCTGTTCGGCCGGCCGTCCGGCCGTTGCCACGATAACTTCAGAACGGAAAGAGCTAGCGACTTGAAATTTTCAGGATATGTGGCGCATCTCAATACGACGGACAAGTTCGATAATGGGCATAATTGGTTTCCGAATAATAATTTTTTTTTCAACCAATCTAGATCCGATCGAATTGAAACATGGTTAATAGTTGTAGAATATAAACCTAAGTACATTCGTGAAATTTTGTGAGAATCGTATCGCTAGAAAAATATTAAAAAATTATTAAATAATATTTTTGTTGTCACGATAACTTGAGAACGGAAAGGGGTAGCGGTTTGAGAACTTCAGGTTAGGTTTTGCATCTGAATGCGACATTTTATTTTGTTTATAAGCATAATCAGCCAAACGGTTTTAAGTTATAGCCATCTGAAATTTGGTTGTTTTTTGTTTCTCATTAACTCGAAAAATACAAAACCCATTGAATTCAAACATGGTTATTAGTTGTAGAATGCCAACGCAAAAATTCTTGCAAAATTTTGCGAGGATAGTATTTGTAGAAAATTTAAAAAAAATCATTGAAAATTGAAAAAAAAATTCCATATATCAGTAACTGTTCGTCTGAAATTGCTGAAATTTTGCAAGAGCTTTCAGAACCTAACTCTATTGCCAAGTTTCAAGTTTTAACACGATCGGTTAAATATTGTTGAAGATTCGAGCAGCCTTGTGTGAGTTCAGTAGATGGGTGACCGTTGCCTCGATAACTTTCGAACGAAAGGAGATAGGGACTTGCAATTTTCAGGGTAGGTTGCGTATCCGAATGGGAGAGTTACGTTCATATCTGGGCTTAATCGGTTTAACGGTTTCCGAGTTATACCTACCTGGAATATTATTTCCTTGATAAAAATAACGAAAAAAAAAAAAATTTTGTAAGAACTATACCCCTAGAAAATTTAAAAAGAAACACGAAAACAAATTGGTTCAACCACTGACGTGAAGTCAAGAGCTTTTACGCGTATGTTCTATTGTCCATTCTTCTGTATTGGACACCCTTAATCGAATTTTACCATGGTAAATTCTATTAAAGGTGTCCAATACATAAGAATGGACAATAGAACATACGCACAAGAGCTCCTGACTTCACGTCAGTGCTTGAACCAATTTTTTTTTAATTTTCTAGTGATACATAAGACTTTATGTCGATATTCTACAATTATAGATAACAAGTTTCAATTCGATTGAGTCTGTATTTTTTGAGTTATTGCGATAATAATATTCCAGATAAGGTAAATATCCCAATTATCGACACAACAGCGTGTTCCTCAAAGTGTCTGATACATTTCGACTTCAAAGAATAATTTTATATGAATGAAATATTCTGCTTCTACTTCTCTGAACCCCCTATTTTGATAAAAGTACAAAAAACGAACGTATTGAAAGGGGTAAATATTATAAAAAAAATGAATGGTGTCTCAAAGCAGATGTACCCATTATCGACACCGGAAAAATATGAATTACCAATCATCGACATACATGTGCACCAAATATCGACACTTTGGGAAATCCAGATTTTGGCATCGATAATATGTTTGTATTTAAAGAAATATTGATATATTTAGTGAAAATAACGGTTTAAAAATGTTCACAAAAATTAAAAAAACCTTAGATATATAAATTCTCTGCTTAATATGAAAAATATTTGATGATCTTTGGTTAATCCTTAGAAATTAACGTTTTCACTTCAGATACTTCCTATAAGCCACGTTCATTTTACTTTTTAGGCTCGGTAATTCTACGTGTTTCTCCTCTGTCTTAACTCAATTTTCTTTTGTGTCATTTTCAAGGGCTCTCTCATTTGATTCACTATTTTTTGCATTTTGTATGCTTGCTTCACCAAGAACTTGGGCTTCAAAAGATAATCTGTAATCCCCCCATTCTTACCATTCATATCTTGATGTAGCCCACAAACATTTATATCAGTGTCGGAGTAATCACGGTCATAATAATCCAGTAGTAAATCTACACCCAAATTCTCTTCCCTTACATCCAAGAGAGACGAATTCAGGGAAAAGTTAGCGATTTCTATTCTACTCGATTCAAAATTATTATTTGCGTCAGAAGTTGCTTCCGACGGGACACAGTATTTTTCATGTGTGCATTGCAGTCTTCTAGACATTTTGTAATCATGAGATAACTGGAAACTAAATATGACCAATTATCCCCACATAAATGTGCGTATGATCGACAGTCATGAAAAAATGGATGATTAAATCATATAAATGGACCACAATCGAATGTCGATCAGTACTGAGAGCAATTTTGAATATTCTATGAGCTGATTATCAAAAGATAACAAAAATAGTTTAATGAGTTCTCCATATAATTGATTATTTTTACTTATGGTATGAGTCTCAGCCGTCGACAGAATATTGCACCTTTTATCGACATAGTGTTGAACGTAATATCGACATCAAAATTTGTTGTACTTTTATCATGTAATTCGATGGAAAACAGTGTGTCGATAATTGGTACACTGAAAATTTTGGATCTTTTGGGTAGGATAACGAAACAATCGTATCCAGGAAAATGGAGTTAACGTTTCTGAAAGTTAATCAAAAATCATCCTCAGCGACTCAAATATCGAAAAAATGTCGATATCTGGGACACAATATGTTTCAGAAGTACCATTTATCGACACACAAATTTCTCATAAAATATGATACACATTAAATTTTTTTTTATAGAACTGAATACAGTTATTCGTCTCAAGTTAATTATTCTTCAAAAAATTAAATTTCACCTGCATTCGTTGAATCTGGGGAGACATAAATGAAGAGTGTGGACTTATCAGAATAGCAAGGAAAACATTGCTCACTCGATGAAGACCGACATTCGGCCAATTAACAGCTGATTTTTCGCTGAGGATGCTTAAGAGAAATAAATGGTGTGAACAAATTCATTCAAGAAACTATAAACTAGATAATTGTTGAATTAAAATTTGTAAGGAAATTTTCTTGGTCTTGTTTTATGGAAAATAAACGGAAGTTGTCGATAATTGGGACACTGTCGATAATTGGGACATTTACCTTAGGTATAACTCCGAAAGTCCGAACGTTGGACTTAATATGCTCAAAAACGAACTTAACCCTTCCATGCGGATGCGCAACCTACCCTAAAAATTGCAGGTCGCTATCTCCTTTCGTTCGAAAGTTATTGAGGCAAAGGTCATCCATCCAGCTACTGAACTCACACAAGGCTGCTTAAATCTCCAACAATATAGATCCGATCCGCAATAAAGTCGGTATGTATATTTCCGTTCGAAAGTTATAGTGGCTAAGGCCAGAAGTCCAGCTACTGTGAGTTCAGTAGCTGGATGGCTTTTCAGATTCCGAAATTTTTTCAATATCTCCAACGATATATAGACAAGGGACGATAATTTTTGAAACCGAATAAAATTATAGTAGAATGAAACCCATTGTAAAAGGAAAAGAATATAACAAAACTTATAGGAAAAATAATTTACGGGCGATCTGAGGTCGGGAAGGGGAAGAGGGCGAGTTTTTAAGAATATAAAACGGTTTATCTCGATTTACGGCAAAACTACAAGTCCTATGGGGAAAAGTTGAATAGCAAGTTGTAGGTAATAAAAATTGGTTCAAGCACTGACGTGAAGTCAGAAGCTTTTGCGCGTATGTTCTATTGTCCATTCTTCAGTATTGGACACCCTTAATCGAATTTACCATGGTCAATTATGTTGTCCATTCTCCTGTATTGGACACTCTTAATTCGAATTTACCATGGTAAATTCGAATTAAGTGTCCAATACAGGAGAATGGACAACATAATTTACCATGGTAAATTCGATTAAGGGTGTCCAATACAGAAGAATGGACAATAGAACATACGCGCAAAAGCTTCTGACTTCACGTCAGTGCTTGAACCAATTTTTTTTTTCGTGATTTTTAAAAATTTTCTAGGGGTACGGTTCTTAAAATTTTTTTTTTCATCATTTTTTTCAAATTTTCTATGGGTACGGTTCTTACGAAATTTTAAACACGTCTTTATGTTGGTTTTCTACTACTAGTTACCAAGCTTCAATTCGATCGAATATTTATTTTTTGAGTTATCAAGGAAATAATATTCCAGGTGGGTATAACTCGGAAACCGTTAGACCGATTATGCCCAAAAACGAAATCAATTCTCCCTTTCGGAAACTCAACCTACCCTGAAAATTGCAAGTCCCTATCTCCTTTCGTTCGACAGTTATCGAGGCAACGGTCACCCATCTACTGAATTCGCACAAGAATGCTCGAATCTCCAACAATATTTAACCGATCATATTAAAACTTGAAATTTGGCAGTAGAGTTATGTTATGAAGGCTCTTGCAAAATTTCAGCAATTTCAAACGAATAGTTACTGATAGATAGAATTTTTTTTTATTTTCAATGATTTATTAAAAATTTTCTACAAATGCTATCCTCACCAAATTTTGCGAACATTTTCGCGTTGGCATTCTACAACTAATAACCATGCTTGAATTCAATCGGTTCAGTATTTTTCGAGTTAATGAGGAACAAACCACCAAATTTCAGAAAATTTCAGATGGCTATAACTCTAGAACCGTTCGGCCGATTATACTCATAAACAAACTGAAATGTCGCGTTCTGGTGCACATCCTAACTTGAAAAGTTCAAGCCGCTATCTCATTACGTTCTCAAGTTATCGTGACAACAAAAATATTTGTTTATAATTTTTTTTAAATTTTCTAGCCATACGATTCGCACAAAATTTCACAAACGTGCTTAGGTTCATATTCTACAACTACCCACCAAGTTTCAATTCGATCGGATTTATATTGGTTGAAAACAAAATTATTACTCGGAAACCACTGGGCCGATTATGCCCAATAACGAACTTGTCCGTCGTATTGGGATGCGCCACCTACCCTGAAAATTTCAAGTCGCTAGCTCTTTTCGTTCTCAAGTTATCGTGGCAACGGCCGGACGGCCGGACGGACAGAATCAAATTTGACCTCGAATTCTTCATTGGGGAGTCGAACTTAATCGTTTGAGACCATTTTCGTCAAAAAATTCGAAAGTTACAGACATTTGGGCAAAACTATATCGCGATGTTCCCCAGAACATACGCGCAAAAAGATCTACAACTTTTGTTTCCACACTTTTTTCACATAACCTCAAAATTTATGTGAAAAATTCAAATAACCACGTTTTTGGTTTTTAATTTAAATCATTTCCAGAAAAAAATATTTTTTCACCAAATTTGGTAAGAACTTACCTTTTCATGTCCCAAATACACTGTAATTTTTTGGATTTGAAATATTTTTGTTTTCACCTTAATTTGACTTAATATCGAAAAAGCATCCTAATTTTCAATTAAAAATTCTCACGTCAAAATATCTGTTTTTTTAAAAAAGTAGGTGGTCTTTCTATTCGTTAAAATCTCTACTTTCTGATGGTCTAAAAACAATATACATCACTATGGTAAATTCTCCCAGAAAATGCTACGAAGTAACAGGCAGTAAGGCGCAGACCCTCATAGCCCCTTCCTCACTTCTCTATGAAATAACTTTTGATGGGCTAAAATTATCCGTAGGTCACTCAGGTATACAAGTTATCTCAAAAGACCAACAAATAGGCATCTAGACATACTCGTATAATTTAGAGAAGATTGTACAACTTTCTCAAAATATTGTAGATATCTTATTAAATATTAACTTTATTAACTAAGCATTTTCCGAGAAAATTTACCATAGTAATGTATATTTTTTTACACCATCAGAAATTAGAGACTCCAATGAACAAAAAACCCACGTACTTTTTTAAAAAAGCAGATATTTTGACGTGAGAATTTTTGATTGAAAATTTGGGTGCTTTTTCGATATAATGTCAAATTAAGATGAAAACGAAAATATTTCAAATCCAAAAAATTACAGTGTATTTGGGACATGAAAAAGTAAGTTTTTACCAAATTTAGTGAAAAAATATTTTTTTTTTGTAAAAGATAAAAATTAAAAACCAAAAACGTGGTTATTTGAATTTTTCACATAAATTTTGAGGTTATGTGAAAAAAGTGTGAAAACAAAAGTTGTAGATGTAGATGTAGTTGTAGATGATTCAAATTTACCATGGTAAATTCGAATTAAGTGTCCAGTACAGGAGAATGGACGACATAATTAACCATGGTAAATTCGATTAAGGGTGTCCAATACAGAAGAATGGACAATAGAACATACGCGCAAAAGCTTCTGACTTCACGTCAGTGCTTGAACCAATTTTTTTTTCGTGATTTTTTTTTAATTTTCTGGAGGCGCGGTTCTTAAATTTTTTTTTTCGTCATTTTTATCAAATTTTCTAGGAGTACGGTTCTTACAGAATTTTAAACACGTCTTTGTGTTGATTTTCTACTACTAGTTACCAAGCTTCAATTCAATCGAATATTTATTTTTTGAATTATCAAGGAAACAATATTCCAGGTGGATATAACTCGGAAACCGTTAAAGCGATTATGCCCAAAAACGAACTCAACTCTCCCTTCCGGATACGAAACCTACCCTGAAAATTGCAAGTCTCTATCTCCTTTGGTTCGAAAGTTATCGAGGCAACGGTCACCCATCTACTGAACTCACACAAGAATGCTCGACTCTCCAACAATATTCAACCGATCGTGTTAAAACTTGAAACTTGGCAGTAGAGTTAAGTAATGAACGCTCTTGCAAAATTTCAGCAATTTCAAACGTATAGTTACTGATATATAGAATTTTTTTTTTTTATTTTCAATGATTTATTAAAAATTTTCTACAAATGCTATCCTCACCAAATTTCGCAAACATTTTCGCGTTGGCATTCTACAACTAATAACCATGTTTGAATTCAATCAATTCAGTATTTTTTGAGGTAATGAAGAACAAAAAACCACCAAATTTCAGATGGCTATAACTCTGAAACCGTTTGGTCGATTATGCTCATAAACAAACTCAAATGTGGCATTCATATGCACAACATAACCTGAAATTTTCAAGCCGCTATCTCTTTCCGTTCTCAGGTTATCGTGACCAAAAAAATATTTTTTAATAATTTTTTTAAAATTTTCTAGCCATACGATTCGCCCAAAATTTCACAAACGTGCTTAGGTTCATATTCTACAACTACTCACCAAGTTTCAATTCGATCGGATTTATATTGGTTGAAAACAAAATTATTACTCGGAAACCACTGGGCCGATTATGCCCATTAACGAACTTGTCCGTCGTATTGCGATGCGCCACCCACCCTGAAAATTTCAAGTCGCTAGCTCTTTTCGTTCTCATATTATCGTGGCAACGGACGGCCGGACGGCCGTACGGCCGGAAGGCTGGACGGACAGAATCAAATTTGACCTCGAATTCTTCATCGCGCAAAAACTACAAAATGACAATTAGATCTTGTGGGGAATTCATTCCAGTTTTTGGAACAGTCCTTAAATTTCCTGTACGAAGATTGGTTGGTTATTGAGAAATCGATGGTTGAAGCAAAAGGAATCTTTTCCATAAAAGTTCCGATATCTCCGCAGAAAAAGTTGAATGAACAAGCTATCCCATTATTAATTCTCCACGAAATGAAATTGGCGTCAATTTTGCATTTTTATGGATGACAACACTTGGCCCCTTCTCACTAGAAGGATGCAAAATGCCCTAAAGGTTGAGGATAATCAGAGGTTACTGTAGCCGGCAAATTGACCAGACATCAATCACATTGGGCGAATGTGGTGTTCGATGGACGAGCAATCCCAAACAGAATTTATCCGCCTAGCAACAACTAGGAACTTAGACTTGCGTCTCAAGAAGAATGACAAAACATCCCGATGGATACCATTAATCCCCTTATTCCTTCCATGGCAAGCAAGTAAACACTTTACTAGATATGGGAAGATTATGTTTGCTCAAGAGAAAATTTCAGAATTGTTTTTAAAAAAATTTTGCCGCTTATCCCAAGACGATCATGACATTTTACAGAGGAAATGACAAGCATAATCAGCAATACCATCAAATCCTCGTAAATTCCAATATTAACTCTCTCAAGACGTGGTCCCTCTCGATCCTTTGTACCATCCACGCACAACCCAACCACCATAATTCATACCCCACAATAAATAAACGGCTACGAAGTGTATAACCTTACTAATTTTCTGCCTATAAATTTACATTTTCACACTTACAGAATACGAGTCGCGAGAATCGAGGCATTTTTCAAGAATGAGCCAATCAATTAAGGCCTTTCGGGTTAAGATCGTAAGTAAAGAATTAGAAAGAGAGGCCGGACAGGCCGGACCATTCATCACACCACACAAATCTTTTTAATCCGATATTTATTCCGTCATTATAAATAAATTATTCACTCTACTCGTACGACTGTGTCGTTCTGTGTGGTTATTAGGGCCTTATTCGAACACAATCAGAGATGTATCCTGCCTCACACACATGCGGCCTCCAATGCGCTCCTAATGAACTATAAATATATCTCCGGCACAATACTTGTATCACTTATTTATGTGTAGGTATTATATATTAATATCCCTCTGTTGAGACCTGAGAGACCAGAGTTCCTCAATAGGTCTCTATAAACACTTCGACTGTTCCCAAGTCGCAGCGGTTAAATTCGGAGTTACTAGAACTCGGGGATCCGCGGTCTAGCTCCAGTGGAGATGGGAGTGGATTCCAAAAGGGAACCTAGTAAATGGGCGCCAGGTAAATTTAATTCTCCCAGATACCCCAGCGTAATGTAATAATTCCTAAATTCACCAAAAGAATATTCACGCTAAAAACAAACAATTTATTCCAGTAGCTTACAACCCCTGAATAAGTGTCGCGGAAATTGTACGTAGATCTTCTTCTTTGATTCAAATACGCGTCGCTTGAGCTCAGGCGCATCCACGTTTCTTATCTATGATCATATATGATTAACACAAATCTTTCCCCAATTTCCGCTTTACAACAATAATAATTTATGTAATTGATGAGAATATGTTAACGTCGTATATATAGCAGGTATAAGATATGTTTCGAGATTTATTTCCAATAACTTGCGTGCAGCCTATTCCTATTCCTGAACGTAGTATTGCGTTGATGGTCTCGCAATACTGTCCTCTTTCTCTCGGTGCTCGTAGTCTGCAACCCTCGATTGGATGTCCCACAACGTTGTTTATTGACCACCTTGTATATATTCGGGATCTGCAACACTGCATTGGCTGTCTCACAGCGTTACTTATATGGACAACCTTGTATATACTCGAATACCTCAGTTCTACTCTTCCTGACATAAAAACCCTGATGACAGAAAAGAAACCATCAGTGACTCCTCTCAGATAAGAAATGAATGAGTCTCCCCAATGCATAATAATCTCGGTTATCAGAATATCAAACAGACAAGTTATTCGTTGTTATTTAATATTGATACACTTCGTAGGTTGTCCTGTATAAGTTTGCTTCAAAACTGTTCTGGCCGTGCCTCCACCAAATAATCCTTCAAGCACACAGCAATGTTCTGTATACAGAAAAATAATTACAGCCTGAATTGTTTCTACTAGAAATGACGAGAATAGAACATTTAACACATACCTGTCAAAGTCGCCAAGATCATTCACGTGGTCAGCTTGGATTTGCAAAAGGTCTTTAAATCCTCTTTCGAGATAAGTGTAAGTTACCTGTTATCTTTCCAAATCAAACCAATGTAACCCTCACTTAATTCGATTTTTGAAACTATATCCAACTGAGAAGACTTCAACAACTCTTACAAAGTTTCGAAAATGCGCATAACCTATTGCTCCTCCGTAGAATCTCCACAAAATCTTATCTCATCGACACCGACTCTCACAAAATTTTAGAACGTCACAACGAAACAATATTGCCAATCCCTCCGGTTCTCTGAATACAATGCCTTATGAGTCGATTGGTACTATTGAGACTTAACCCCAAATTCACTGACAATACAATTGACAAATTTATCGCTAGCAGAACATAAACAAACCTCAGCCTGGATGAAGAAGGAACGTTACATCTCTTGGTTTCGAATTCTACTACGGTAGAAGTGGTAGAACGGAGGTGACTTTGCCGAACTGCCCAATATTTTAAGTTTCATTTTATTTGTGTACAGTTGGCTATATCTCACCGACAGCACGATTGGGAACTGTTAACCACGGTAGGTATATTTCCAACGGTTGCGACGGTCGCAGTCGTCTGGCGTGCGTTGATTGGGGTGCTACGCTATGTTATTATTATTATTATTATTATTATTACAAGGTAAGAAGAGAGGAGGCTAAAGCCTATAAACTCTCAAACAAAATTATATCATCTTAACATCTAACGTACATTGTAATCACAGTCCAAAAAAAAAAAAACAAAAAAACCACTAGTTTAGTGCATCAAGCTGGTTCTTGAAGGAATTCACACTCGGAGCACAAACAACATTGCTTGGTAAAGAGTTCCACCTGTCGAAAATCCTATTACTGAGGAAGTGTTGTCTCTGAGATGTCCGATAATTTTCATGATACACTTTATGTGAGTGGATGTAGAAAATATGACAAGCGGTACATCAAAATACATTTAGCAGCTTACTTAACATGTGTTAAGGGTCAAGCAAAAAAAAACTTGAAGCATTTGTTTGAGAGGGTTTCTTTATTTCGGGAAATTTTTCTATTGTTGTACTTTTGCAGGGGACTTTGCCACATACCAAAATTCATTTTATTTTATTTTTAGACACAGCTATGGGTCGTCAATACAAAAAAGAGTTGGGTGCGAGGAAATATCTTGATTATAGGGAGGAAACACTAAACCGATAGCAGCGTTCCCTGCTAAGAAAATTGTTAAACATTATGTTGGAGAAGTTATAGAAACAGATGATGATGGGTTTGTAGTAAAATATGAGGAGAAAGAAAAATGGATTTGTCTATCCTAATGTTGAGGACATATTATACCAAAAACTGAGAGCATTTTTAAAACGTCAAGCTACAGGATACAAACCGAAAAAATCCAAAATTTTAACCCAGGAACAAGTTCAGAAATTCATTTTAGAGGCCCCAGATGACATATTTTTATCGACCGAAGTAAGTAGATATAGATAAAATACTATTACTCAAAATACATAAAATACGAAATATACAATTTTTTATTACCTTTTAGGTAGCTCTAATATTTGGAATAGCAGGAGCCTGTCGACGAGATGAGCTTGTCCGAATGAAAGTTCAGGATATAGAAGATTTCGGTTCAAAAATACTGGTAAAGATACCAGAAACAAAAACAAATAAACCAAGATCATTTATCATTAACGAAACCTATTTAAATGTTTATAGAAAGTACGTATCATTTAGGGCTAATGATTTTGAAAATCCTAGATTTTTTTTTAAATTCAACAAAGGAAAAGGATGGAAGACAGTCATTGGAATACATCAATTTGGAAAAATGCCGCAAATTGCTGCAAGTTATTTACAGTTGCCAAATCCAACAGAATATACAGGACATTGTTTCCGGAGATCATCGGCAACACATTTGGTAGATGCTGGAGCTGATATTCTTTCTTTAAAGCACCACGGAGGATGGAAATCTTCCAATGTGGCGGAAGAATATATTGACGAATCACTTAATAATAAAGTAGAAGTGACTAATGAAATATTCAACATCCCTGCCTCTACTTCAAATGAAAATGATGGAAACGAGACAAACCAAACAATTAGCCATGCAGCTTCAACGTCTATAAATTCTCATTGCCCTCCAGTACAATTTACAAATTGTACAAACTGTACAATAAATGTAAATATTAACAACAATTAATTTGTGTTCAAGAATATCGTTATAAATTAGATGTTTCTTTTATTTCTTTTATAACAACTTTATCAATATAAAAATTAAAACCATACTTTGTTTTATTTTATTGTAATAATCAATTTGTAGCACTACCGCATTCTACAGCAGTGCGGTAAGAATATTACCGCACTGTTATTATCTAATTGCTTAGCAACTGCCCACTATTCTGGAATGTTGAGCTTTGCGCATAGAAAACAGGTCAAAATAGTGTCACTTTTCCCAGGATCGAAGAAAACCGAATTTGAGAGACTACTCATGTACTATGTCGATGCTACACATCGTGCAGAAATGATTCCATACTCAACTAAAATATGCGAATTTACTACTTACCAGACATGGACATTTTGAGGCGCACTGATACCATCCATATATCTTCACGTCGGGATTCCGAAGCAGAATGAAAGGATCTCGAGTTAACAATTCAGAAGAATTATAAAGATTTCTCGTATTAAGGTTTACTATGCTGAAAATTGTAATCGACTAGCTCCACGTAAATTTTGATTTATTTTTGTTTATAGTTCCGACAATGGTGTAATTGGCACTGAGTGAAGAGGATGATTTCATAAAGGATATTAATAATGAGGCATTGAAGACCATATGCTGGAAAGTGATTTTCATCGTATATAATAAGGATGAGTGTTCGGATGATTGGTTTATATGCGTACACCCAGCTTTTATTGGATCACCCTCTATTTTAATGAACTGTTTGGATACTGAAATATTGTTTTTACTGAGTGGTTCGCAAGAAATATTACCATTTTTGCGCGTATGTTCTGGGGAACATCGCGTTATCATTTTATCCAAATGTCTGTAACTTTCGAATTTTTTTACGAAAATGGTCTCAAACGATTTAGTTCGACTCCCCAATGAAGAATTCGAGGTCAAATTTGATTCCATCCAGCCGGCCGTCCGGCCGTTGCCACGATAACTTGAGAACGGAAAGAGCTAGCGACTTGAAATTTTCAGGGTAAGTGGCGCATCCCAATACGACGGACAAGTTCGTTAATGGGCATAATCGGCCCAATGGTTTCCGAGTAATCATTTTGTTTTCAACCAATATAAATCCGATCGAATTGAAACTTGGTGTGTAGTTGTAGAATATGAACCTTAGCACGTTTTTGAAATTTTGTATGAATTGTATGGCTAGAAAATTATTAAAAAATTATTAAAGAATATTTTAAATGTCACGATAACTTGAGAACAGAAAAAGATAGCGGCTTGAAGTTTTCAGGTTAGGATGTGCATCAGAACGTGACATTTGAGTTTGTTTATAATCATAATCGGCCAAAAATCGTCCCTCAGAGAGAAACCGATGGTTCCATAGGTAATATGCCAAGTATAATTTGCATTGGCGTTGAGGCAAGATGTGGAAATATAAATTATTTGAACTTCCAACCCCTAGTATTCCCAATTCTCTTAAAAATGGGATCATAAGATTATATAATATGTTACTTCACGAGCTATATCATAAAAGAAATTTTAGTTGTCAATTTTTGCAATTAAATATATTCAAATGAGGTGAAACCGAGGTTGAAACCAATGTTTAAGATATATAAGACATCATCTATTTTATTACTGTCTTAATGACATGCTCAACTACTATAACATTCCTCCCTTTATAGATGTCTGTCCGACTAGCTGGGAGGTCAACGATATATTTATGCCTCCTGGATATAAGGTAGCAACTGATAAAGCTGGTTTAATAAGGTTCAATAAAAAAATAAATGATTACAAAGAAAATCACTTAGCTCTGGCTAATTTTCAACGAAAAATTCATCCAGGGAAAACTGAAGTACTCTTCGAATTATACGAGGCACAGATAATTATACCAAATGACGGATCAGGATCCTTCTAGGTAAGGTATATGGATTTTTCAAAACGAAACTCAGGATAAGGTATTGATAATGTAGGGATCAGTCCCACTTGAAAACATCGAAGTATTCACAAGATTATATTTGATTCCAAGCAAAAAAATTGTTAGGTAGAGTTTCTGCTCCAACTGAAGATGTTAGATAAGTAAGGTAGGGTTCAGCTCCAACCCAAGCCCAATAATACGAATAATGAAAGCACTTTTACACATTATACTTTTCAAACTACTTTAATACTCTATACGAATCTGAGGATATGAGTTAACAGCATACACACTTTATTGATTGATCCAGAAAATGTTGATTACACCATAAGTGATATATTGGTGCTTGGCATCCTGCCATAAGGTAGCTGTTTCAACCACACAGGTTTGAATATGCTATGGAAAACGATATCATTATTCCAACCTGAAATTGTTCCGCAAAGGTGCAACACTAGCTGCTATAAAAGTCAGTATTTGTTTTGTCCAGAAAATTTTCATTGAATCATATGTGATGTATTGAATGTTGGCCTTCTGCATTGAAGCAGCCATTTACATCAGACAGTTTATAGATCCTGTAGAAGAACATATCACCTGAAATTCTTCCTCAAACGCCAACATCTCCCGTTAGGTAAGACAGTCTCTCTTTAGTCCAGTAAATGTTCGTTGAATCATACGTGATGTATAGAACCTAGACCTCCTTCAACAGAGGAGTTGTTTAAACTAGACAATTTGGAGATCCTGTGGGGGAACCTATAACTATTATTTTCATTCCTTCACCATAAGTGATATTTTGATCATTCTGCTTGGAGATTATATGAAAGATGATATATCTATTCCAACCTGAAATATTTCCGAAAGTCTCAACACTGCTGTGAAAGTCAGTCTCTCTGGTTCATTGGATCATTAGTGATGTAATGAATCATGACCTCCTGCAATAAAGTAGCTGTTTGAAATTGACAGAGATCCTGTGGAAGAACATAATATACTTATTCCTTCCTAAAAATTCTTCCCCAAACGTCAACTCTTGCTTTCGGGAAAGTCAGTCTCTCTTTGGTACAGAAAATGTTGAATAGACCATGGGTGATTTGTTTACCTTTGGCATTCCTCCATATGGCAGCTGTTCAAGCCAGACATATTGGAGCTTCCGCAAACGGCAACAATTGCTGCTGGAAAAGTCAGTCCCCCTTTTGTCCAGATAATATTCAATGGATCATAAGTGGTGTATTGAACCTTGGCCTTCTGCAATAGAGCAGCTTTTTAGACCAGACAGTTTGGAGATCCTGTGAAAGAATATACACTTATTCCTTCCTGAAATTTTTCCCTAAACGAATTTGATTTCGAAAATGTTGATGAGATCATAAGTGATTTGTTTTCCTGCACTAAAGCAGCTGTTTAAACCAGACAATTTGGAGATCCTATAGAAGACGATATATCCTATTCCAGCCTTCAATACTACCGCAAGTCTCAACACTTGCAGCTGGAAAGTCAGTATTTCTATTGTCCAGAAAATGTTCATTGGATCATACATCATAAGTGATGTAATGAACCTTGACTTCCTGAAATAAAGCAGCAGTTCAAACCAGATTCGGAGATCCTGTAGAAGAACACATATGCCTTCCTGAAATTCCCCCGCAAACGGCAATACTTTCTAGATGAAAAGTCAGTCTCTCTTTGGTTCAGACAATATTGATTGGGTAATGAGCGATGTGTTGACCCTAAGCATCCGGCCATAAGCTAGAGGTTCAACAAGATAGTTTTAAGGTCCCGTGGAACACAATTTACCTATGCCACCCCAAAATTTCCCAAACCGCAACTCGTGCTGTTGGTAAGGTCAGTCTCTCTTCGGTACAGAAATCGTTGATTAGACCATAAGTTATTTGTTTACCTTTGGCATTCCGCCATAAAGCAGCTGTTCAAACCGGACATATTGGAGATCTTATAGAAGACGATATATCTATTCCAACCTGAAATACTGCCGCAAACCGCAAACCTTGCTGCTGGGGAATTCAGTCCCTCTTTTGTCCAGAAAATGTTCATTGGATCAGAAGTGGTGTATTGATCCTTGGCCTTCAGCAAGAGCAGCTTTTTAGACTGAAATTCTTCGCAAACGCCAATACCTACTTGCTAGTGGAAAAGTCTGCTTTGGTTCAGACAATATTGATTGGGTCATAAGCGATGTGTAAACCCTTAGCATCCAGCCATAAGCTAGAGGTTTAACCAGATAGTTTTGAGGTACCATGGAAGACGATTTACCTATACCACCCCAAAATTCTTCTTCAAACTCCAACACCCGCCCCTGGGAAAACCATTCAGAGTTTGTTACAGAAAATGTTCATTGGATCATACATCATAAGTGATGTATTGAACCTTGGCCTCCTGCAATAAAGCAACAGTTTAAACCAGACAGTTCGGAAATCATTAGGAGAACACATGCCTTTCTGAAATTCTTCGCAAACGCCAATACCTACTTGCTAGTAGAAAAGTCAGTCTCTTTTTGGTTCAGACAATATTGATTGGGTCATAAGCGATGTGTAAACCCTTAGCATCCTGCCATAAGCTAAAGGTTTAACCAGATAGTTTTGAGGTACCGTGGAAGACGATTTACCTATACCACCCCAAAATTCTTCTTCAAACCCCAACACCCGCCTCTGGGAAAACCATTCAGAGTTTGTTACAGAAAATGTTCATTGGATCATACATCATAAGTGATGTATTGAACCTTGGCCTCCTGCAATAAAGCAGCAGTTTAAACCAGACAGTTCGGAGATCATTAGAAGAACACATGCCTTTCTGAAATTCTTCGCAAACGCCAATACCTACTTGCTAGTAGAAAAGTCAGTCTCTCTTTGGTTCAGACAATATTGATTGGGTCATAAGCGTTGTGTAAACCCTTAGCATCCTGCCATAAGCTAGAGGTTTAACCAGATAGATTTAAGGTACCGTGGAAGACGATTTACCTATACCACCCCAAAATTCTTCTGCAAACCCCAACACCCGCCTCTGGGAAAACCATTCAGAGTTTGGTCCAGAAAATGTTGATTGGATCATAAATACCTCGGCGATTTTAATTGATTCAACAACGTCCCGTAACGCGATGTGTTAAATGTCGGCGATACCTCCGTACAGGCCGGCGATCGACTAACAGATTACCAAACTCGGTGGCAATTAATTGTTTTCATTGCACCATATAGGAGGCTTTGATTGCCACTTAAGTCCGATTTCATTCCGGCTCGGCAATTCGGCACTCGGCAGGAGCTGCCTTGGTGTAAGAAAAACGGCAGCGCGGCGATAAAACTGGAATGAATATGCCCAACTACGAGATGACGGCTCTTATTCGGTCAACGAGACGTTTCGAACACTTTTTTTACAGCACTGTGGAACGCGAACGAGAAATTTTCGTCTAATTAATTGTCGAATCGTAGAGGATCGAGATCGGAGATGGTCGTTACGGAAATATCTTCGTTTTGATGGTTTACTAATTTCGGGCAGCATCGTGATGAAACGGTAGGTGCGAACGAAGTTTCAGTGGGTTTCGGGGCCGCCTGCGTAATAAAATTAAAGAATCTTTTCTTTAATATCAAAGAACAGTTCGACTGCTCAGTTGGTCAATTTCATAATGACACTTTGGGGATATAATGCACCATTAAACGAACCTACAGTTAAATACGTCATTAGGACTTCACACGAGAGTGAGATTTTTGTCTCGTCTCGGAAAAGCGAGACGAGACGTTTTGAAATATACTATAGGCGATACCAAAACCGCATACTGCATAACCCGAGATTCCCGTTTTTGGTCTCGTAAAATTTTTTTTATAAAGTTTTTATTCGAAAAATCCGAAAGATCTACTTCAAGACAGATCAATATATGTTACAAAATATCAACTCTTGTGACTATCTGGGAAATATTTTATTGTAAGTTAAAATAATTTTTTCACAGTTTTATTTTAGCATAATAACTGTTATTATAACTCCTTGTTAACGTATCTCTAATCATAAATATCTATCCTTGTTGATTTTTATATTTTAGGTTTCAGTGAGTTTTTGCGCGTATGTTCTGGGGAACATCGCGTTATAGTTTTGCCCAAATGTCTGTAACTTTCGAATTTTTTGAAAAAAATGGTCTCAAACGATTAAGTTCGACTCCCCAATGAAGAATTCGAGGTCAAATTTGATTCTGTCCGGCCGGACGCCCGTTGCCACGATAACTTGAGAACGAAAAGAGCTAGCAACTTGAAATTTTCAGGGTAGGTGGCGCATCCCAATATGACGGACAAGTTCGTTAATGGGCATAATCGGCCCAGTGGTTTCCGAGTAATAATTTTGATTTCAACCAATATAAATCCGATCAAATTGAAACTTGGTGGGTAGTTGTAGAATATGAACCTAAGCACGTTTGTGAAATTTTGTGCGAATCGTAGGGCTAGAAAATTTTTAAAAAATTATTAAAAAATAATTTTGTTGTCACGATAACTTGAGAACGGAATGAGATAGCGGCTTGAAATTATCAGGTTAGGATGTGCACCAGAACGCGACATTTCAGTTTTTTTATGAGCATAATCGGCCAAACGGTTTTAGAGTTATAGCCATATGAAATTTTCTGAAATTTGGTGGTTTTTTGTTCCTCATTAACTCGAAAAATACTGAACTGATTGAATTCAAAGATGGTTATTAGTTGAAGAATGCCAACACGAAAATGTTTGCAAAATTTGGTGTGGATAGCATTCGTAGAAAATTTTTAATAAATCATTGAAAATAAAAAAAAAAAGTTCTATATATCAGTAACTATTCGTTTGAAATTGCTGAAATTTTGTAAGAGCCTTCATAACCTAACTCTACTGCCAAGTTTCAAGTTTTAATACGATCGGTTAAATATTGTTGAAGATTCGAGCATTCTTGTGTGAGTTCAGTAGATGGGTGACCGTTGCCTCGATAACTTTCGAACGGAAGGAGATAGGGACTTGCAATTTTCAGGGTAGGTTGCGTATCCGAAAGGGAGAGTTGAGTTCGTTTTTGGGCATAATCGGTCTAAGGGTTTCCGAGTTATACCCACCTGGAATATTATTTCCTTGATAACTCAAAAAATAAAGATTCGATCGAATTGAAGCTTGGTAACAGTAGCAGAAAATCATCACAAAGACGAGTTTAAAATTTTGTAAGAACCGTACCCCTAGAAAATTTGAAAAAAATGACGAAAAAAAAAATTTTAAGAACCGTACCCCTAGAAAATTTAAAAAAAATCACGAAAAAAAAAATCGAATTTACCATGGTAAATTATGTTGTCCATTCTCCTGTATTGGACACTTAATTCGAATTTACCATGGTAAATTCGAATTAAGAGTGTCCAATACAGGAGAATGGACAACATAATTGACCATGGTAAATTCGATTAAGGGTGTCCAATACAGAAGAATGAACAATAGAACATCCGCGCAAAAGCTTCTGACTTCACGTCAGTGCTTGAACCAATTTTTTTTTCATTTTTTCGCGTATGTTCTGGGGAACATCGCGTTATCATTTTGACCAAATGTGAAATTTAATTCTGTTGTGCCGTCCGGCCGTCCGGCCTTTGCCCCGATAACTTGAGAATCCAGAGCTAGCGAGTTGAAATTTTCAGGGTAGGTGGCGCATATATATAATAATTTTGTTTTCAACCAAAATGAATCTGATCAAATTTAAACTTGGTGAATAGTTGTAGAATATAAACCTAAGCACGTTTGTGGAATTTTGTGAGAATCGTGTCTCTAGAAAATTTTAAAAAAATTATTAAAAGATATTATTTATGACACGATAACCTGAGAACGGAAGGAGATAGCGGCTTGAAATTTTCAGGTTAAGGTGTGCATCTGAATGCGACATTTGAATTTGTCTATAGGTATAATCGGCCAAACGGTTTGGGAATTATACTCATCTGAAATTTGGTTGTTATTTCCTCGATAACTCGAAGAATACGAAACCGATATAATTCAAACATGCTTATTATAGTTGTAGAATGCCAACGCGAAAATTCTTGCGGAATTTCGTGGGGATGGTATAACTAGAAAATTTCAAAAAAATTATTGAAAATAATTGAAAAAAATTCTATATATCATAAACTATTCCTCCGGTATGGCTGAAATTTTGGAAGAGCCTTCAGAGCCTAACTCTACTGCAGAGTTCCAAGTTTGAACACGATCGGCACCATATTATTGGAGAACCGAGAAGCCTTTTGTGAGTTCGGTAGCTGGATGCAAATCATCATATTTTTGCGAGAACCTTCAAAAGTATGAATGTCATGATGACATATTTTTGCGCGTATGTTCTTCGGAAAATCGTGTTATTTCATCACAAATCTATGGGAGATGATAGCCCTTCATCAGCGGTCAGACCTGGTTTTGAAAGAGATCCTCCTTAGGAGGAGGCAACTAAATATTGAAGGGATTTCTATGAACAAGAGTGAATATCTTTGAGAAATAGAGAAGGCGATTCTTCTTCAAGAGATCCATGTGCCTTCAGAGGAGTATATTTGTGAGAGGGGACTTTTGAAAGGTTATGTATTATTTTTAATATGATATCGCTGAAATTTTGCTGAAGGCTTCAAAACTTAACTTTAAATTAACCACACTTTCTGATCTTGTAAGGTGAGAGGCTCATTTGTCGATATTAAATCTCGTGATGGGTAGAGAGGAATTTTAGGCCAGTTTTTCTATCACTAATGGGAATATATCTTTAAGTTTCACCTCAACACCTTTAGATCTATCAATGGGCATTTATTGGTTAAGAATAAGTAATTGAATATCACTAGAATTCAATTGAATTTATTTCAATATGTTAGTAACTAAACTTATAACTTTCTTTACTTTGATTATTTAAATATGACATTAATTCCAGTAATATTTTTCTAGAATAATTATGTATTCTTCTCCTAAAGAAGAATTGAAGGAAGACAATAATGTGTTAATTTTTTCATCATTGCTTTCTATCCTGACTTCACGAAAAAAAAAATTGGTTGAAGCACTGACGTGAAGTCAGGAGCTTTTGCGCGTATGTTCTATTGTCCATTCTCCTGTATTGGACACTTTTAATCGAATTTACCATGGTGAATTCTATTGTCTATTCTCCTGTATTGGACACTCTTAATTGAATTCACCATGGTAAATTCGATTAAGAGTGTCCAATACAGGAGAACAGAGAATATAATTCACCATGGTAAATTCGATTAAGAGTGTTCAATACAGGAGAATGGACAATAGAACATACGCGCAAGAGCTCCTGACTTCACGAAAGAAAATTGGCTCAAGCACTGACGTGAAGTCAGGAGCTTTTGCGCGTATGTTCTATTGTCCATTCTCCTGTATTGAACACTCTTAATCGAATTTACCATGGTGAATTCTATAGTCTGTTCTCCTGTATTGGACACTCTTATTTATTCTCGGTTGAGTATATGTGTCTATAAACTACTGAGAAATAAACTATTGAAAGAGTTTCTTTGGCTCGAAAATTTCTACCTGGAAGATCTTCTTGTTTACTACAGATACACATACAGTAAACTTTTCTTATATACGACTCGACTTTTTTCAACACCCACAGAAAATAATTGAATATGAAGAGTTTCCACTATAATTACCAACATATTTTGTCTACATTATACATCGATCGTACTAGAAATACACGAATTTTTAAAAACCTTGCGATAATTGGGAATCGAATTCACAACCTTAAAAACTGATCCCATTATGAATTCAATACTTAACGGACAACTTTTTTTGCCCCTAAATCCCAATTCTTTTAAAATTTCATCTCTATTTGAACATCTGGAGAAATTTTTTGTTTTTTATTGGGCTTCTTGTAGTGAAGATATGAACAATTATTGCATACATCTGTGGAAGTACCTACGTATAATAAAACTGATGAAGAAATAAAAAATGAAGCTATTCAATGTTTCGAAAAGTTTTATGAGGAATACGCCAAAAACACCCTCAATGATCTAACCACTGGGAAGGTATTCATTGAAAACGATATCAATTTGTCCTATTCTATTGAAAAAAGTATCGACATCGATAGCCCCTTTAAAACATCAGCAAAACCTTCGAAACATTGGAAAGGTGAGTTTGAAGAATATTTGCTGTTAGAAAGAGCAAATAGTAATCAAAATTGTATTTTAGAGAGGTGGAAAGTGCATGAAAAAGTTCCTACACTTTCTAAGATGGCCAGAGATTTATTAATGGCTACATCCGTAACTGTTGAAAGATTATTTTCCACAGCAGGTATGATCATGGCAAAAACACGTACATCATTGAATGATGATGTGATGCCAGCGTGATTATGTTTGAATTCTTGGTCATCGAGTAATTTAAAAGATGAAATTAACAGTGTTTGAAATTAAACAAAATATGAATATTTTTGTATAAGAAAGTAATAAATATAGCTTTACAAATGTATTCATTGTTATCTACCATTTCGTTTATATATTATAATATTCAATATCGTTATTCGGAATTAAACGAGACAAGACGATACAACTGATAACCAGACAAGACCGAGAATTAAACGAGACTTAATTTTTTGGGAATTAGCGAGACCGATACGAGATTTTTTGTATTCTCGCCTACTCTTGTCTCGTGTGAAGCCCTGTACGTAATATATTCTAGTTTGAGTTCACTGTGGACTTATTATGAATACTACAAAATAAAAAGTAACTGCACTCTCCCTTACAGTTTTTGCCGTCTGACAAATTTTTCAACAAAGTTTCCATCTTCAAAGACGAAGCGTTAGTGAGTACCAAAAATCGAAGTCAATTTTGCACCTATTATTCGAATGTAAAAGAAAAGTTTTTTTTCCATCCTCCGAATCCATGAGGCCGATTTTGCCCGATAAGGAACTTAACCGAGATATTTATATCCCTGAAACTTTAGACTGCCTTGCTAATTCTGTTCGCGAGTTATCGTGTTAACGTCTGGTCGGACAGATTCGATTTTGAACAAGGTTTCTTGATCCTTGAGTCGAACCAAATCGTTTCAGACCATTTTCATTTAAAAATTCGAAAATTACTACATTAAGGCAAAATGATAACGCGATGTTCCCTACAACATACGCGCAAAAATTACATTTTACGAAAAACAGGAAATCTAGATGGTTTAGGCGATGCTCAGTTTTATAAAGTGTTTTAAATAGTGAAACAAGAAGAATGAAAAAGCAGGTGGAATAAGCGTTGATATAGATAATAAGTAAAACAAAAAGAACTTTTTATTCTTCTATAAAAAAGCGTTTCCAACTCTTCCATTTGAAATGAAATATCCTCCTTTGATCACATTTTGTAAAAAAAAAATATGAGTCAACTCTACAACCATGAACCTGTACATATCCCACTAAATTAGGATAATTAAAGATATAATAAATCTTTTTTCGCCTCAACAATTCCATATTTATACCACCCAAATCGTCCAAACGAGTTCCACCATAATTATCGAATTAATAAAGTTGCTAATAATTCTTAATTAGAAAAGCCGAATGGTGAATAAAATATCCGACAGAAGGTGTGCATTAGATAATTGAACAGATTACATTTTCGAACACCTTATTATGTAAATATCCCAACCTTTCTCATGGAATCAGCAGTCTTCATCTGTGTAATTGGACAGGAGCGCTGCTCAGCAAGAGACACAGGAATCGACTATGACTTTCACTGAAGTTAATTAAAAGAAGAACAGTTGTTGGATGTGTCAGAACTAATCCGTTCGTATTTGTGAGGGAAATTATACAGGGCGTCGAAAAAGATGGACCAAAATGAACAAAGTAGTTATTTTTGTAAAAAGTGCAAAGACTGTTTAGGTATTTTATGTACGATGCATAAATGTTGCAGATCTTGACTTTATCTCCAGCTGCAATCATGCTGCTTGCACCAAAAATGCTTTTTGAACATGTTGCATAAAATATTTTTTCTGCGATCGAATAAAATTTGTTTTTATTTATTTGCAGAGTAGTTAACAATACAAGACATATTACTGGTCTAAAATTCAACGCTTATCGTCGTTGATATAAGATAATTAAACATGACTGAGAAAAATATAAAAGTTTTAATTTTAATGCAAATGCAATTTAAAACCTTTCGTACATTATTTATAATCAATAGGAATATTAATACCATCAAGTGTTCAGAGTTGAGATAATTATGGATGTGTAGATACAAACGCTCTTCATACAGGAAGATTCATTTGGAAATGCGCATATAGTAAGGGTAGATGGAGTGCTTCGAAATAAACTATATTTTATAATTAAGTTACAGGGTGATTTATTAATTTTACCTATTTTTTCAATCAATTATAACTTATGAATCACACTATACTGTTTTTGTAATATTTGGTTTGTGTGTTCGTCGTCCACAGTGGAAACTATACAACTAATCACCATGTTTGAATTCAATCGGTTCAGTATTTTTCGAGTAAATGAGGAACAAAAAACCACCAAATTTCAGATGGCTATAACTCTAAAACCATTTGGCCGATTATGCTCATAAACAAACTGAAATGTCGCCTTCTGATGCGCATCCTAACCTGAGAACTTCAAGCCGCTATCTCTTTCCGTTCTCAAGTTATCGTGACAACAACAATATTTTTTAATAATTTTTTAATAATTTTCTAGCCATACGATTCGCACAAAACTTCAAAAACGTGCTAAGGTTCATATTCTGCAACTACACACTAAGTTTCAATTCGATCGGATTTATATTGGTTGAAAACAAAATGATTACTCGGAAACCACTGAGCCGATTATGCCCATTAACGAACTTGTCCGTCGTATTGGGATGCGCCACCCA
Organism: Halyzia sedecimguttata; assembly: GCA_937662695.2. Lineage (NCBI taxonomy): Eukaryota > Metazoa > Arthropoda > Insecta > Coleoptera > Coccinellidae > Halyzia > Halyzia sedecimguttata. The sequence goes on along the minus strand of OW569414.2, from coordinate 4,409,053 downwards.
CCCGGAAAATTTCAAGTCGTTAGCTCTTTTCGTTCTCAAGTTATCGTGGCAACGGCCGGACGGCCGGCCGGACAGAATCATTTTTGACCTCGAATTCTTTATAGGGGAGTCGAACTAAATCGTTTGAGATCATTTTTGTCAAAAAATTCGAAAGTTACAGACATTTAGGCAAAACTATAACGCGATGTTCCCCAGAACATACGCACAAAAATTTTTTTGATTTACTATGTATGTGTTTCAAGATAGAGACTCGCACTTAAAATTCGAACTCAACGTAGTTCAATAAGAATACTGTGAATTTCAGCGATTATGTATCGAAATTTAGAAAATACTTATAGCAAGGGCATAAATAACACGAAATCAGTGTTCCACCTGGTCCGTTGGCAGGAGAAACAGCCAAATAACCCATATCTAAACCAAAGAAACGACCCAAACACTCACAGAAGGATCCACCGAAAAAATTAAACACTTATTGTGTCATTCTGGCTCACTCCCCAAAAATCCATTACTTCTAAACGGCAATCTTATTCCACACCTCAGAGTTTTACTTCAACAGAACCGGCGTAAGTGTGCCCTCAACTCAAGGACCTTCATCCTCGAGCTTATACGTTTTTAATGATCGTATTGTATTTCTAGAGAGTCCAGGTGCCCACGTACAAAAGCCGATAATAAAATTAACTTTAGAAATTTGTTTCAGTTCAGAACCAGGAAAATAGTTCTCAAAATCGCTTTGTGTCGGGCTACTCCAAACACAACTGAGGCCAATAAAGGTGCAATTTCGGAAAAGGAACCCAATTGCCACCCGTGATTTCAATTCTCCACTCTAAGTCATTCACAAATCACAAAAAGGAGAATGAATGGTGTATCCAAATATAACAGATAGAGGGAAGCCCTCTCTCTTTCAGGCTTTTCAAGTCGTATTGTACGTTTCGAATATCTGTGGTAGGTTGATTCGAAGGATTTCTTTGTGGCGTTGTTTGCGAAAACACTCGAATTTTCAAGCATGTGTACTGTGTTAAGCTGGACAATGGGAAGGAGTGTATTAAATCGTTGACGATTGACTCGGGGAGACTGGTCGACGGTCCGTCTTTAATTTGACGGATTCGAAAGTATTCGATCATTTTTGAAAGAATCTAATGCGTGCTCCGCGAAAATTCCCACAAAGTCGTGTTTAAGTTCTTTTCGGCGCTGTTACTCCTCGGAACAGACTGCTTATCAATTCGCCCAAATGTCGGTAATTTTCTAATTTTTTGATAACAAGCCCTGTGGACAGGAGCTTTCTGGCGCTCTAGTTCAAACAGACAAATTATATCTCCGAAAGTATTGGTTTCTCAGAGTTGGGAATTATATCAATGTATTCATATAATAGAACTGCATCCTAAAGGAAATTCAATTCAAATAATAGTTTATTTATCAAGATTAAATGAGCAATCATGAGAATGAGAAAAGCACCATGGAAGAAATCAAATTAAATCTGGCCAATTTTGCCCAATAACGAACTTAACCGAGATATTCATCTCCCTAAACTACTCTGAAAATTTCAACTACCTACCTCATTCCGTTCGAGAGTTATATCTATGTCTATGGATGAAAAGCAGTCTCACTACTCTCAGATCTCTTACTTCATGTTCAGTTCCGAAATGTGAGAATTTTCTGAGAAAAACTAATTTGGGAGCAAACAACTGAGATTTTTCTCACTTCGCTCACAATTCTTCGACTGATTAGATAATGTCTCAGGAACATCATTTGACATTATGACAATTCATATTCATACATAGAATAATATCATTCTGTGACAACGTTGAAATACGATTTATTATTGAAATTTTGAAAAATCATATCTCCGAAAGTATTAGCTTGTTAGAGTTGAAAATGATATGAATGGATTCTTATGATAAAACTGCTTATTAAAAAAAATTTGATTTGGAATTTGTTTCGTAAAAAAAAATTTTTTTTTTGTTACTCCGAAACCATCTGTCCAATTTTGCCCAATAACGAACTTAGCCGAGATATTCATCCCCCAAACCTACTCTGAAAATTTCAACTCTCTAGCTCATTCCGTTCGAGAGTTATCGTGCTTACGGCCGGCCGGACCGGCCGGACAGAATGAATTCCGACCACGGATTCTTGATCAGTGAGTCGAACCAAATCGTTTAAGACCATTTTCATCGAAATATTCCAAAATTACAGACATTTGGGCAAATTGATAAGCACTCAGTTCCGAGGAACTAGAGCGCCAAAAATGGTCTTGAACGATTTGGTTTGACTCACTGATCAAGAATCCGTGATCAAATTCGATTCTGTCCGGCCGGCCCTCCGTTTACGCGATAACTCTCGAACGGATTGAGCTAGGCAGTTCAAATTTTCAGAGTAAGTTTAGGGGATAAATATCTCGGCTAATTTCGTTATTGGGCAGAATCAGCATCATAGTTTCGGAGTAACGAAAAAAAATTTTTTTTTACATTACAAAGTTTAAATTAAATTTTTTTTAAGATACAATTTTATCATGAGAATCCATCGGTATCATTTTCAACTCCAACAAGCTAATACTTTCGGAGATATGATTTTTCAAAATTTCAAACATAAATCGTACTTCTATGTTTTCAAAGAATGCTGTACTCATATAAATCTATACTACGTTTGTATAGAGTTCATTGGCTGTACTTAATTATTCAATCTATCAATTATTATATGATCTGTGTTCATTCATGTCATCTTATTTTGATTTTAGTGACATTTCAAAGATATTTCTGGTTCGTTATTCTTGATATACCTAAAATACCACTCCTGTTCGAGAACAAAGTATGATTGAATGCAAAATGACCAATGAAATAACCTTAGCTATCGTAGAATTATGGGGATAATATGATGTTATACTTTTAAGATGATAATATAATGCTCGTTGATACTCCATATGATGATGGAAATATATGCTTTGGTAGGTAAGTTGGGTTCATAATATTTCCAGTATGAACAAAACTGAAATATTGGCTAAGTTTCAATTGAACTAATATAATTTTCATAGTAGATTTGACGAATGAATATCTCGGATAAGTTCGTTATTGGGTAAAATTGGTCTGTTGGTTTTGGATTACCTAATTATTTTTGGCATTCTTTTTGGATTCAAATTCTTTTATGATGTTTGAATTTAATTTATTTTATGATGAAGTTCTATCATAAGAAACCATTGATATCATTCCCAACTCTGAAAACCAATACTTTCGGAGATATGATTTGTCAAAGTTTGAACAAGTGCGCCAAAGCTCCTGTCCACAGGGCTTCAGCCAATTTTTGCGCGTATGTTCTGGGGAACATCGCGTTATAGTTTTGCTCAAATGTCTGTAACTTTCGAATTTTTTGACGAAAATGGTCTCAAACGATGTAGTTCGACTCCCCAATGAAGAATTCGAGGTCAAATTTGATTCTGTCCGGCCGGCCGTCCGGCCGTTGCCACGATAACTTGAGAACGAAAAGAGCTAGCGACTTGAAATTTTCAGGGTGGGTGGCGCATCCCAATACGACGGACAAGTTCATTAACGGGCATAATCGGCCCAGTGGTTTCCGAGTAATAATTTTGTTTTCAACCAATATAAATCCGATCGAATTGAAACTTGGTGAGTAGTTGTAAAATATGAACCTAAGCACGTTTCTGAAATTTTGTGCGCATCGTATGGATAGAAAATTTCAAAAAAATTATTAAGATATATTTTGTTGTCACGATAACTTGAGAACGGAAAGAGATAGCGGCTTGAAATTTTCAGGTTAGGATGTGCACCAGAACGCGACATTTCAGTTTGTTTATGAGCATAATCGGCCAAACGGTTTTAGAGTTATAGCCATCTGAAATTTGATTGTTTTTTGTTCCTCATTAACTCGAAAAATACTAAACCGATTGCATGCAAACATGGTAATTAGTTGTAGAATGCCAACGCGAAAATTCTTGCAAAATTACTTGAGGATTATATGTGTAAAAAATTTTTAAAAAATCATTGAAAATCGAAAAAAAAATTCTATATATCAGTAACTATTCGTTTGAAATTGCTGAAATTTTGCAAGAGCCTTCATGACCTAACTCTACTGCCATGTTTCAAGTTTTAACACGATCGATTGAATATTGTGGGAGATTCGAGCATTCTTGTGTGAGTTCAGTGGATGGGTGACCGTTGCCTCGATAACTTTCGAACGAAAGGAGATAGGGACTTGCAATTTTCAGGGTAGGTTGCGTATCTGAAAGGGAGAGTTGAGTTCGTTTTTGGGCATAATCGGTAAAACGGTTTCCGAGTTATACCTACCTGGAATATTATTTCCTTGATAACTCAAAAAATAAATATTCGATCGAATTGAAGCTTGGTAACTAATAGTAGAAAATCATCATAAAGACGTGTTTAAAATTTTGTAAGAACCGTACCCCTAGACAATTTGAAAAAAATGACGAAAAAAAAATTTTTAAGAACCGCACCCCTAGAAAATTTCAAAAAAATCACGGAAAAAAAAATTGGTTCAAGCACTGATGTGAAGTCAGAAGCTGTTGCGCGCAAAGCTTCTGACTTCACTTCAGTGCTTGAACCAATTTTTTATGAATATTTCCAGAACCGATCACTCGATCTATCTCAAATTTTGTCGTCAAATTGTAGAATCATGACTTTCATATACATGCAAATTTTTTATTGAACGGATTGCCTTAAAGTGTCAAAAATTTTTAAATTTTGTTCCTACAATATCTCTCGAACATAATGAGCTAGGCAGTTGAAATTTCCAGAGTAGCTTTGGGAGATAAATATGTCGGTTAAGTTCGTTACTGGGCAAAATCAGCCGAAAGGTTTTTGTGTAACAAAAAAATTTTTTTGCACATTACAAATTTCAAACTCAATTTTTTTAAGATGCAGTTTCAAAATAAAAATCCATTGATAGCATTTTCAACTTTAACAAGCTAATACTTTCGGAGATATGATTTTTCAAAATTTCAATAATAAATCGTAATTATATATCTATGAATTATATCTATGAATTATGATATATGATCTGTGTCCATACTCGTACAATATGTCATCTTCTTTTCCTATAAGAGAGAGTCAAATTAGTTTATGCTATCGTAGAATTAAGAGGAATATAATATGATATTATACTTTTGGTAATATTTTAATGCCCGTGGATAATCCATATGATGATGGAAATATAAACTTCGGTAAGTTTATCAGAATGGCTCCAGTAAAAACAAAACTCAAATATTTGCTATAAGTTTCAATTGATATACCTAATATAATTTTCAGAGTGGATTTGAGGAATGAATATCTCGGGTAAGTTCATGGTTTTTAGCGCACTTGTTCGAATTCAATTTTTTTCATGAAGCAGATCTATCATAAGAATCCATTGATATCATTTCCAACTCTGAGAAACCAATAATTTCGGAGATTCTGGATATACCTTCACATCACATATACTTACGGCCACTTTTCAAAGACATCTAAAATCTTCATGAGGAAGAACATTGACAGATTTTGATGTTCCAAAAATATATCAATAATATGAAATACGCTACTAATAGTTATTTAATCAACTTGTTGATCAATAACAGCCATTAACCATCGAAATTTTTTAACGTGCGAGCGAAGGAAGCACATTTATGTTTGAGATCATTAATCGCTACATTGATCAACGAGTTCATTACAAGATTTTTTCCATCGACCTCGTTTTAAATTGAAAGAGTTCTGGATTGAAAAAAATGTTCAATTTCCATAATAGACTAATTTGTCAGAATGAATAATTTCTACGTCTATTTCGATATATTTATATTTATGCTCTCGACGAAACTATTGGAAAAATTCATAGATGGAATGTTAGACATGTGACATACTGAATAATTCCTCCTCGAGTTACTTGAGGCTGAAATCTTTTCGTAGTTCAATTCCAATAGGATACATAGGTCAGAATTAAAAATTCTGTGATAGACGATTCACTCGATACTGAAGTATGTCATTAAAATGGTATGAAATGTATTCATATATTATAAAAGCTGAGAAAACGATATATATCGATGCTACATTCAATTGAGTGTGTCCAATAGAGGTGAGTAGACAATAGAACAAGCTCCTGACTTCAAGTTAGTGCTTGAACCAACTTCTTATTTCATTTTTGCCTTTCAGCACCTAAGTCACAGTGTCCATTATGATGGACACGTTGTTACTACTGTCAAAGTTGACATATCCAAAAAATTTCTTCATAAGAAATCTCAGAAAATATCAGGGGAACCATATTCTAATTTTCTGATTTTCCCGACCGCTAGGAAGTTTGTGTGACTGAAAGGGTTAAATAGAAATTCCGTATTTCCAACTATTAAGATGGTATTCAATTCCCTATCCAAGTTCTTCATTATCGAAAAAGAGTTAGCATCGATGTTATTTCCGTCGTAAAAAAACAAGAAGGTAGTTTCGAGGAAGACCCAATAATTGGTGCAGCAGTATTAAAACGTAAACGTATTGTCCCAGAATAGATTATGCTAATTGGCCATTCGGCCCCCTGTTGAATTTTAATGCCCTTTATCGAATAAAGGCCGGTTAATTAACGAGAGCCTGAAAGAAGAGCCCCCGATATACCGTGAATGATACCGTGGATCGTCATCAAGCTGCCGAATAACAAATGAAATAATTAGGCCTCGGATTGGTTGGCTACCCTGATCATTGATCGTTTCCACTTCTGTTGTGACAAGGACCGAGGTGTGATGTCATCGGTTGTGTTCCAGAAGCACGAAATTTAAATAATGAATATTGATTATACGGCGCGACGTTTCATTAGGGAGGATTATCTTAACTAATTTCACATAGCCAATTTCATTCGAGATACTCTAACAGGTCCGCCAAATAACTTTTTTTTTAATGTAATAAAAAAGAAGTTACTGAAAATTTTCCCAAATTTCGTTTTTATTTGAAAGTACAATCGTTCCGGTTAATAATGGAAAATAATTTCATTCAAATGGCTGCCTCGGCTGGCCATGCAGTAGCCTACACGATCGGTCCAATTTTTAAGCACATTATCGATTGTGTGCAGCTGTATTTCACCAATGGCTTCACGAATATTGTCCTTTAAAGCGTCAATTGTCTCTGGCTTGTTGGCGTAACACTTATCTTTGACGGCACCCCACAAATAATAGTCCAACGGTGTCAAATCGCAGCTCCGAGGTGGCCAAACGACATCAGCTCTGCTGCTGATAATGCGATCTTCAAAAACAGAAAAACTCCTGAAGCAATTGGACTTTGTACGGCGTCATACCAAGGTCTTTATGCAAAATTCGTCTCAATGATGTCTCCGAAATGATCAATTCTTGAGAACGACGGTGAATTGATGTTGATGGCGCTTCACGCACACTTTCTGTCATAGCAGCAAAATTCTCGGGTGTACGCACTGTTTTTGGCTTTTCACGCTTTGGTTTATCGATGAGGATGTCAGTTTCTTTCACTTTTTTTACAAGGTGACGAACATACGGAGCTGACGGTGCTTCTCTTCTTCCAAAATCCGTACGCAATTTTCGCACACATTCTGCAACATTACCATGATTTTCAAAGTAATGTCGCAATATTTCCCAGCGTTGTTCAAGCGTATACATAACCATATTCGTTCAGCGGGAGGATAAAACTAATTATCTGTCAAATCAGACATGAGCTAAGTGTTACCATTCAGGAAATAAGCACTAGTTGAAAAAAAAAACGTTAGATGGCGGACCCTTTAGTTTGAGTTCACTGTTGACAGATTTTGAACACTACACGTAACTACTCTCTTATCCACTATATATTTTCTCGACTGACATATATTTTGGAAACGATGTTTCCATCTCCTGAGACAAAGCGTTACTACAGCATGTTATCAATTGCTACACTCAAGTATGGGTTGAAATTATACCCTTAGTCATACACCGATTAGTGAGAATAATGCGTTGTTAAAATAAGAGTTACATCATTATTGAGTAAAATATCTTTTCTCTTATACATTTCGATCCCTTCAAGTGTTCCTAAGTACAATTTATTGGATTTTCTCAACAATTCGCCGAAATTTTCTGAAATTGTGTGATCGGTTGTTAAAACATGATTTGCAACAGCAGATTTATCGATGTTGTTGTTCCGAATGTGCCCCGTATGCTCTTTGTACGGTGTGAGAATGTTTCTGGTTGTTTGCCCGACGTAGCACGTTACCTGGGTGTATTACTGAAAAGTTGGATTAATTTTTTATTTATAACGGGTGATTTTTTAAGAGCTTTCGGATTTGATTTGAGAAAAAAACACATAAAATTCAGAAGAACGTATGAAATCTTTATTTGAGTCGATAGAAAAATTTATATAATTTAATGTTTAAAGATTATCTCATGTAAATGTTGGCCGCGGCTGCGCTTCAAATGGTCCATACGCCGGGTCCAATTTTGGCATGCTCTCTCCAACATATCGGCCGGTATCTCACGATTAAATTCTTCAGGATTGGCCTCCAGTACGTCAATCGTTGCGGGCTTCTCGCTATAGACATGAGCCTTAACATAGCCCCACAAAAAATAATTTAGAGGCGTTAAATCACACGATCTAGACGGCGTCATAATTTAGCGATAAAAAAGTGGATCTTCATCCAACTTTGTCAGCGCCCATTCATTAAAAGTTATCCGTTGTGGTAGGTCATGCTATTCAATTCTTGCACCAGCTGTATTTTAAAAGAGTTTCACATATAAATCCTTCCGCAAAATTTTCCACGTAGTGGAGTAACAGAAGCCCAATTGCTTCGAATGGCGCCGAACCGACAATTCACTGTCATCACTAACACTGGCGGATACAGCTGCGATATTTTCCTTCGTTCGCACTCTACGTATGCGTGTTGGTGGTTTAATATCCAATAATATTAATTTGGTGCGAAATTTCGTCACAAGTTTCCGAATGACTGAAGGTCCACCAAACTGACCATAAAATGGAAGAAGTGCACAATACACTTTCTTAACCGATCATACATTTTGATAATAAAATTCAATAATTTGCAAGTGTTGTTCGTTTGTAAGTCGATTCATAGTTAAATTATAGACCAGACTGAACATGTTTGACAGTCACACAAGGCTCGAAACCCGCGTCAGCTGTAAAAAACAGGGTTTCCAAAAAGAAAGTTGTTAGAAAATCACTCGTTATATAAGCTATAAGGAACAGATTTTTGCGTTGTTTTCACGTCAGATTCAACAGATACTTGACAATTATTTATAACAATTATGCTGTTTATTTGTCGGTGGCTCTGCTTACTAAATATTAAATAAGCATAGCTACCCCATATTACTAAATGAAATTGGCAAGAATAATAAGGTCTTTTTATTAATTTAATGAACTTCTCCATTTTAGTGTGTGGTTATTATTATTAAGTGAACAAAGACACACTATGGTTTTCTTGGTAAAAAATTTATTCAGCTATCGATTTCGGCTATATAGCCATCTTCGGGCCGTCTGAAATACAATAGAATTAGCCGTTTTTCTTGCGGTCTAATACAATCCTTTACTTACTCGTCATCAGATTATGCTAAATATACAGTTAAAAAACACTGACATTGGAATACAAGAAGCAAAATCCATAAAAAACAGCGATAATTAAATTGTTTGTTGGCTCAATTTTCTCAGAATGTTCTAGTCTGAAACTGTCACACCATATTGACGTCGTCTTCTTGATCTTTCTAGGTTAAGCGGGTCCTGTCTGTCGTCCGTTCTTCTTCTTCCAAGATTCGGTTTCCATTAGTATTATGAACCATGTAGGGGAGGTTCTTGAAGATGTTGTTTTCGGGAAAAGATTTTACCTCATTTATGAGATTCTGGTCATTACTTTTTCTTATAATCTCCAGTTGTTCTATCATAAGCATGCGTCTGAAATCTCTCTCGTGGAGCAAGAGAACAAAATACAAGAGCTAAAAAACAACCCCCTAATCAATTATACAAGAAAACTGAACATCCTGCTGAAACATTGCTTACCCACCCTACAGAAATTTAATGGAGGCATCAACATACATAACATCAAAGAAAAGAACCCACAGATCCCCACACTATATAGTCTTATAAAACTTCACAAACCAGAACAGAGCATTCGACCAATAACCTCAGCAATTGGTTCTCCAGCACACAAGGTTTCCAAAATGTTGAATAACATATTCACGAGGACACTACAGTTTAGATCACCCTTCTCCATTCGAAACTCATCTGATCTTGTGAAAGAACTAGACTCGTTAAAACTAGTAGAAGAGAAACACTATATACTACTGTCATTTGATGTGGTCAACCTCTACACCAACATTCCACTAGAGGATACCATCTTGCTGCTAAACAACCTCCTATACCAGTACCAGACCTCCTTCAATGACCCAGCATTGGACACGGATGACATCGAGAACATAATTTCCTTGACGAGAGATATCACCAAACAAAACTTCTTCATTTTTGAAGACAAAGTCTACATCATGATAGATGGAGTGCCCATGGGTTCACCAATTAGCGGCGCCCTAGCTGAGATATATCTAGACTTCGTTGAGAAACAAATTATGAAACACACCCTAAGCAAGTATATTATCATATGGAGGAGATATGTGGATGATGTTTTCTGTATTTGGTCGGGTAATGATACAGATCTAGACATCCTACTAGACTATATGAACTCAAACTTTGGGGTTAAATTTACTATCGAAAAAGCTAACGACAACACTATCAACTTCCTGGATCTTAAGATACAAATGATTCCGGGAACTGTTGAACATTTTGTCTATGACATCTACAGAAAGCCTACACAAACAGACGTAATCATACCTTACGACTCATACCATCCCCCATCCACCAAAAGAGCAGCTTTTAACTTCCTCCTTGACAGACTACATAAGATTCCACTTTCACAGGACAGACATAATAAAGAATTGAAGAGAATTTTTACAATTGGCGAAAACAACCATTACCCAAGAGCCTACATAGAAAACATGATCAATTGTAAGAAAAGAAAAACTTTACTAAAGAAAATCTATCCGTATTACAGCACAACACCTAGATACATTTCGTTACCATTTTTTAAAAATACTAACGACAAGATTAACACTATTCTAAAGAAGAATGGATTTCACCTCACTAACAGAAAAAACAAAAACCTCGCCAATTTTTTAATTAACAACAAGCCTAAAGCACTTGACGAACAAAAAAGTGGAATATATGAGATAAAATGTGAAAACTGTGACAGCTATTACATAGGTATGACAACACGAGCAGCTAAAATTCGCTTCCTAGAACATACAAAAAATAGACCACCCTCAGCCATGGGAAATCATTTGAGAGATAATAACCATCAGACCTCATTACAAAACTTAAAAATGGGTTCAAGCCCTGTGGACAGGAGCTATTGGGCGCATGTTCCTTGTGGTCCGTACTGACCAGTAAAGAAAAAAAGCAGTATCATGTTGAATACCTTAATATTATTCTGGAACACAAATTTTCCATTACAATAATCTTCATCTAGCTTCTATTTAGTATCAATTCCTGTAGAACGTGATCATAATAAGTGTTTTCCATATAATAAAATGTGTTTGAACTTGATATGTAGGAAATCTGACATCAATTATTGGAATTAATTGATTTGACAAACAGACGTCAAATGAGGTAAATAGATTTTTGTGACGATTTTCTGTGACCATAGAACGTCAAAACACGCTGGAATGTGAATTTTAAGCAATATCTTCTGCAATTGAGATCGTTTCGAACTGAAATTTTGCACACTCGTGTAGAATGCTTGATTTAACGTCGGTACAAATTTTTTTATTAAAAAATTTTCCAACTGCCCGATCCCAACAATACTTAGATAATATTATATCCATAAATTAAGCATTTCATTATTGCATTTCTTGAAATAGGTACCTTTTCAAGTCGATCAACATCGTCCTTCTTTCGACGTCTAAACTATGACTTGATTCTTTATGTTTATGTCTTTGAATTTGTTTTCGGTGGAATTCAAAGAGTTCATAGAATAATCGATGAAAATACTGAGAGAGACCCAGGAAATTTGACACATTTTGTCTTATATCTCCAGAAATTGAAATCGTATAGAGCCAAAATTTTGCACAATGTTGCAAAATACTACAATTGACGTTAGTACAAGTTTTTGTTGCAATCTGATGAATAGTTCACGAAAAAAAAATTTTTTTTTCGAAAAAATTAAAAGAAATATTTTTTTAAAAATTACCAACATTTCGATCATAACAGAATTTTGCCAAGAGTTGCGCGTTTATATCCTCGAACTGACTACCAAGTTTCGATTCAACATCTTCTTTAGTTCCTGAAATATCAGGGAAATAACCTCAAAATTTGAAATGTCTATAACTTCTAAACCGTCCGGCCGATTTTGCCCGTTAACGAACTTAACCGTCGCATTTTGATCAGAAACCTACCCTGAAAGTTTGAAGTCGATAGGACCTTCGGTGCTCCTGTTATCGTGCCTACGGCCGGAAGGCCGGCCGGCCTGCCGGCCGGCCGGCCGGACGGCACCCTAAAATCTGACACCGGATTCGTGATCAGGGAGTCCGAATTAGTCTATTAGCCAATTTTCAGCTCGAAATTCGAAAATTACAGACATTTGGACGAAATGATAGGACGATGTTCCCCTAGAACATGCGCCCAAAAATATTACACCACGAGAGAGATTTCAGACGCATGCTTATGATAGAACAACTGGAGATTATAAGAAAAAGTAATGACCAGAATCTCATAAATGAGGTAAAATCTTTTCCCGAAAACAACATCTTCAAGAACCTCCCCTACATGGTTCATAATACTAATGGAAACCGAATCTTGGAAGAAGAAGAACGGACGACAGACAGGACCCGCTTAACCTAGAAAGATCAAGAAGACGACGTCAATATGGTGTGACAGTTTCAGACTAGAACATTCTGAGAAAATTGAGCCAACAAACAATTTAATTATCGCTGTTTTTTATGGATTTTGCTTCTTGTATTCCAATGTCAGTGTTTTTTAACTGTATATTTAGCATAATCTGATGACGAGTAAGTAAAGGATTGTATTAGACCGCAAGAAAAACGGCTAATTCTATTGTATTTCAGACGGCCCGAAGATGGCTATATAGCCGAAATCGATAGCTGAATAAATTTTTTACCAAGAAAACCATAGTGTGTCTTTGTTCACTTAATAATAAGGTCTTTTTAGTCTGGGTCCCCGGTCACTCGGGAATCAAGGGGAACGAAGAGGCCGATACACTTGCCAGAAAGGCAGCACGAACTCCTTTTATTGGCCCAGAACCTTTCTGCGGTATAGGAAAATGCACCTACAAGAAAGAGTTTCTGGAGAAGGAGGAAACCAAAAGAGAAACACTCTGGCGGAATCTTCCAGGTTTGGTTCATTCCAAAAAGTTCCTTAAGAACTTTAAAGAAGTGAGATCCAAAAGGTATCTGGATCTCTGTAAGAATAAGTTACACCTGGTCACTGGCTTCCTCACAGGACACTGTCGCCTCAGGAAGCATTTGATGAGAATAGGTTTATCAGATACTGACGAGTGCAGATTCTGTGGGGAGGAGGAAGAAACTCCTCTTCACCTTGTTACAGAATGCCTCGCCATTGCAAGTCAGCGAAAGGAATGCTTTGGACAGGAAACTTGTAGGAGTGAAGACGTAATATCCTTGAAGCCTTCCCAGATATTGAGGTTCATTTATACTCTGGAACTGGAGGGCGAGCTGTAGATGGCGTAATGGTGAGAACAGCTCTGATGGGGGGCACAATAGATCTCAAGGTCGCGGTGCAACGTAACCCCTTATCAATAATAATAAATACCCCATATTAAAAATTGGTTCAAGCCCTGTGGACAGGAACTTTGGCGCTCTTGTTCAAACTTTGACAAATCATATCTCCGAAAGTATTGGTTTCTCAGAGTTCGTAATGATATCAGCGGATTCTCATTATAGAACTGCATCATAAAAGAAATTAAATTCAAATATTAGTTCACTTGTCAAGATTAAAAGAGCAATCTTCAATGCTTTAATGCTTCCAAAATTATAATTTGAAAAAAATGAACAATCTGCAATCTTCAATGCATTAATGCTTCAATACTTGTATTAAAAAAGATTGGTTTAAGCCCTGTGGACAGGAGCTTTCTGACGCTCTTGTTCAAACAGACAAATTATATCTCTGAAAGTATTGGTTTCTCAGAGTTGGGAATAATATCAATGGATTCTTGTGAAAGAACTTCATCTTAGCAGAAATTGAATTCAAACATCATGGAAGAATTTAAATTCAACAAGAGTGCCAAAAATTATCAATCCAAATCCAATCGACAAATTCTAACCAAATTCAATTCGATCGGACTTATATTGGTTGAAAACAAAATTATTACTCGGAAACCATTGGGCCGATTATGCATCAACGAACTTGTCCATGGGATGCGCCACCTACCCTGAAAATTTCAAGGTTAATTCGAATTTACCATGGTAAATTCGAATTAAGAGTGTCCAATACAGGAGAATGGACAACATAATTGACCATGGTAAATTCGATTAAGGGTGTCCAATATAGAAGAATGGACAATAGAACATACGCGCAAAAGCTTCTGACCTCACCAATTCTTCAATGATGTACTTGTTTTTGCCATGATTATACCTGCTGTGGCAAATAGTCTTTCAACAGGTACGAATGTAGCCATTAATAAATCATCGGCCATCTTGGAAAGTGTAGGAAGAACTTTTTCATCACTCTCCACCACTGTAAAATATTTTGATTCCTATTTGCTTTTTCTAACAGCAAATATTCTTCAAACTCAGCTTTCCAATATTTCAAAAGTTTTGTTGCTGTTTTAAAAAGGCTATCGATGTCGATAAATTTTTTAATAGAATCGAACAATTCGGTATAGTTTTCAAAGAATACCTTCCCAGTGGGTAGATCATTGAGGGTGTTCTTGGCGTATTCCTCATAACACTTTTCGAAACATTAAATAGCTTCATTTCTTTACCAGTTTTATTATACGTAGTTCCACAGATGTATACTATAATTGGTCACATCTTCACAACAAAGAGCACGAGAGAATAAATTTCTCCAGTTGTCAGATAGAGGCGAAATTTTCAAAGCATTGAGATTTAGGGGCAATAAAGGTTGTCCGTTAAGTATTGCATCCATAATGACATCCGTGTTTATGGTTGTGAATTCTATTTTTTCTTGAAAAATAATCTCAATTATCGAAAGGTCATGATGAATTTATAATCTTTCAAAAAATCGTGTATTTCTAAAACGATCGATGCATAATATAGACAAAATATATTGGTAATTATAGTGGAAACTCTTCATATTCAATTGTTTTCTGTGGTTGTTGAAAAAAGTCGAGTCGTATATAAAACTTCATACAAAAAATTTAACGAGACCAAAAACGAAACTCTCATGTTGCGCTGTATGTGGTCTCGGTATCGCCTATAATATTTTTGAAAACGTCTCGTCCTGTCTCGTCTCGCTTTTACCAGACGAGAACGAGGTGAGACGAGAAAAACCTCGCTCTCTCAGACTATTGAATCTACAATAATAATTACTGTAGATTCAATAGTCTGGAATGAATCTAGAGGTATACGACTATTGAATCTACAATAATATATATTGTAGATTCAATAGTCTGGAATGAACTATAGGTATACGTAGTAGGGCTTAATTATTATTGAATATTGGTTATGAAAGTGAATATTTAACTCATTTCAACAATAATTATTATTGTTGAAATGAGTTAAATATCCACTTTCACAACCAATTTTCAATAATAATTCAGATTTTCCTTCTGTAAAACCTCCCCACGTCAATAACAGAGACGGTAGTTATTTAACAACAGGAAAGAACGATTCTACGTATTCCAGATAATGATCTGTTAGGTAAATTGGCAGAGATTTTCGACAATATTTTTAATGGGATAAATCCTCCACCATTGTTCTATCCCCTCCCGGCATCGTTCAAAGCAGTAATCTCCTGCGAAAGACAATCTACCGTCGCACACGCGAATTCAAAAGGTTCCTCGGAAATAATGAATATTAAATCCGGACGATCTGCCGGCCGGATTATCAATTTTCTTTCGTCCGCCCATTTTTGGATTTCACGTCGATACGCACGTAACGAGGGGATCCGGTTTTAATTGCGACATTAGAATTCCGATTCCCTAGGACGACTCAATTAAAATGCGAAAGTATCAGTCGAAGGGATCACTGAAAATCTGATTGTTTTATTCAGTTCGCTCGCTCGCTTTGATCTATATATCCGATTGTTGAAAGAAGGTAGATGGCAGGTGGGTAACGATGGGAATTATTTTCTAACTGGATAATCTGACTGTTCTTCGGACTTTATATTCCGCCTACAATCTTTTTTGTGTTATTTCACTTGAGATAATTAGCTTTTTCTCAATTGAAGGCATTTCCTTCTCGACAACCTTCTCATTATACAGTAGTTCATTTTGAATTAATGCGTTTATACAGATTTTCTTCAATTGTGTTCAAATGTCTTTAATTTTCGAATTTTGAGCCGAAAGAATCTGTAATCTAAAATTGGTTCAAGCCCTGTGGACAGGAGCTTCCTGGCGCTCTTGTTCAAACAGACAAATTATATCTCTGAAAGTATTGCTATGTCCCTGCATTTTAAATCTGCGATATCTTCGAAAATATTCATTTAAATTACATGCTGTAAGGGGTCATATTGATAAATATTAAATGCACAATGCATTTAAGGTACTTAATTGGATAAGGATCCATGCTGTCTTGCTCAAAATAGCTTCGTAATCAAGCCATTATTTCTCGTAGAATATAAAGGATAAAAAATGGTTTTTGTGGGTTTTCCTTAAGAGATAGACATATACCATCCCAGACTTTTTTGTAGACCTTTTCAAGGTGTACCATACTGTACAACATTATTTTGATCTATCTCGTAGGGTTCAGCAAGCGTTTGCAATGTAAGCGCAAAAAAATGTGTTTATTTACGACATCACATCAGAAACCTCTAAAATTATCAGTGTTTCTCTAATATATTATACATGTATTATGCATACAAACCTTCCTATTGAATCACTCTATCTATTAAAAAAAAACCGCATCAAAATCCTTCACGTAGTTTTAAAGATCTAAGCAGACATAGGAACAAACAGACAGCGGGAAGCGACTTTGTTTTATACTTTGTAAGGAAGGATTTTCAGTTAAAATTCATTTCATGTTCTACATTATGTTGATGGTTTTATATTTATGTGTTTTTTGTTTTTTATTTCTTTTTTGGTTGTATTTTGTTTATTCTATCTCACACATACGATCCTGGCTCAGTGTTAATTTAAAAATGTGTTCATTGTATTGTATCATTATATGCAGGAATAAATAAATATTGATGAGTAATTAAAGAATGCGCTAAATCTACCAACCCTACTTGCTTTATAACTGTTTCATTTCAACGCCTAATTGCCAGAGAAAATAGATGTATAAAGATGTGTTTTTCGGCAACACAAAATTGTTGTCCCAATACCTACACGCTAATTGAAGAAACTTATCAAACGTACTAGTCCTCGCAGCCAAATCTATGAAATATTTTTCACTTATCACCACACTTACTATCTGTCAACTAGGATTTATTAATTGTTAGCAATAAAAATTATCAACTAATCAATAACGTGAGACACATATATCAATTAAATACTGTTTTCATTGAGCAGTAATGTGGCACTTAATTATTTTAATTATTGAGGTCGCAATTGTATACATTCTCTAATGGAATTTCTTTTGCTCGACCAGAGCTAATTAAAAATAATTATTGATTTTTGATAACGTGAAATTATCACGTATTTTGCACAAAACGATTAACACACATGTAGGCTAAAGGAATCAAGGGTCATGTTGTAGTTCCATGTTGATATCCTCTTCTGCTCTGACGTAGTTTGTTTTGCTGAGAAGATCTTGCTTGAGCGCCTAATGAGAGTTTCTTATGATGTCGCGATAACTTCATGATAGTCATTAATGATTTTCTGGTTCTTATCCCATCTGGAAAAATCCACTGGGATGTAGAAGGTTGAATTTGTAAGTGATACAGCTTCCCTAGATTGTCACATGACGGTGTATTCATTGCTGTTCCCAAAATTGCTCACTGATAGTCTATTCAACAAGTGCTTTTAAGATCAAAATAATTGCGTATTCTCCGAAAATCATGATTGAGGTTTCATTCGATTCGGAATGGCATGTAGATAGTTTTTGAGGAAATGCTAAGGCCGTTTTTGGTGTAATTTATTGCTGTTTTAGTGTTCGTCACAAGTTCACTACCTGGAAAGTCAGACTTGAGAAAATTATGATCGATTGTTCCTCTTTCCGTTCCGCGTATGACCCATCTAACTTCTTCAACGACATTTTGATTACTTTCCCCTTTGCCATGACTTTTGCGGTCTGGCCGGTGTGATTTTTTCACCAAAGTCTTGAAAGTTAATCCTCTTGGCTTTCCTAATCATGTTGTATTGAGTTAATATCTCAGTGTAGTCTTGCCAGTTACCGTCTCTTTTGGTCCTGTTAAAGAGCCCACGGACCTCCTTCCTGAGGTTTGACAGGTCCCCATTCCACCAAGGTGCTTCCTTCTCTTCCGAACCTTTGACAGTGGACAATTAGAGTGAAAAGGCTCCAATATTCCCTCACTGACCTGTTCGACTTTTTACTCCAGAACATAATTCCGGTGTTCTGCCCGTTTTATACCAATCTGTTCCAAATTATCCCTGAAATAGGTCTTATACAGAGGCATCGAGGTGTTACTTGCCTCTCATCTGAATTCAATAATGCTATGATCAGAGAGTGATGGTTTGTCTATCATCGTCCAGCCTGTTACATTCTTCCTAGCAGCAACATTAGATATTGTTACGTCTAGGAACTCTCTTCTTCCTCATTTGACAAAGGTTGTGGTGGTCCCCACATTCAAGGTCTCAAGGTTATTTGCTAAGGGATATTCTAATGAGCGCTCACCTCTGGAATTGATATCAGTACTACCACATGCAGTATTGTGCATGATGGAATCGCAGCCAATTATGTTTGGCAACCGTCTGCTGTTGAAATATTGCACCAGTCTCGGCATTTCCACTGGCGGTGTTGCTGGCCCGTCTCCAGAGAATGATACAGATGCGAAGACAGTGTCCTGGTCAGTGCCGCCAACATAGATTTTAACCAGATTTGGGACTAGGTCCGGAGACATATACTCTGAAAAAACTATATATTTTACGTTATTTCTTAGGAGCACACAGGCACGTGAGGATAATTGCCTCTGGTCATAAATCAGTTTTGAGCCTTTACATGTCAAATATTTGATTTGGCTTTTTTAATTGAAAGGTTTTTTTTTTGTTTTCTCTCCCAAACTCTGAAAAATATCTATAAAATAAAAATTAATTATTTTGTGATTTGCTTCTGCGTAAGAAACACAAGATATTTGTTAGAAGCAATCAATTGAACAATGTTGCCTAACAAACAAAAACGAAACAACATCAACGAAGAAACAACTATATCGTAACGTTTCGGAGTCTATATCAGACTCCTTCGTCAGACGCTTAATGAAAATCTTTAGAATTATTTTGTTGATAGTTATTTTGTGAAGTTCCAACTCCTTTTTCAATAAATTTAGCCAAATATGGTCAATACCAATTGAGCAATTTGCAAAATTGTATTCTCTGTTCAATAAAATACAAGTTGACTCCTTAAGTTTCAATAATGAACAGTATCCTTTAATGATTACTTGGCTTTCTTTGTTGATCCTGTGTTTCTGAATCAGTACAATACTCAATTCCAATTTCACGAATAGCCTTTCACTCACAGCTGAAGCTCCCTTCACGTGAGCTGTCTTCGTGAAGGGGAAAGGATGAGGGGATAGAGGTAGTTCCTGAAGTCCTAGAAAGCTGAAATTTGATACGCAGACTATAATTAGCGCCCAAACGACATGAAAAATAGGGAATCTATAACTTTCACCCTCCAGCCACCATACTAGGGGGTAGGAATTGTTCGTTGTCAAAATTTCCTCCCCAGCCAAAAATAATGTGGTGATGCAAGAAGATCAGGAGAGTGTAATACAAGTAATAGAAGGATTTAGTCTTCGAACTGGATACCCTATATCCAAGGTGTAAAGTGAGAATGGCCGTACTAATCATATGATTTCTATGCGGAATGAGAGTAAACTAAGTGTCAAAATTGATGATTATTCCAGCCCGTATATGCCTGGCTGAGGTTTTAGGGTACATAATGCAGAATCCCATCAACTGTGAAGGCCGCTTGCAGCTCATCTCTCTGGTTCAGGAACGATGTAAAGGCAGGACGAAGAACAACTCCAAGGAATGTGTGAGATGGTTTTTAGTGGGTAGTCGAACCACAACTAGAGTTTCACACTCCTGAGAGTGCTGAACCTTTTGGGGTAAGCCTATAAAAGGGTTTTCTTCACACACAGGCGAATAAAAAATTAATTAATTTGTCCTGTCACTTTCAGTATTTCATCAAGTATTCAAAATTTGTGCATAATTTGAATTGAAATGTTTAATTGAAAACCGGTTCTGCATAATATATAGGTCTCGGTATCAACTGTAATACTTAATTGTGCAAAAAGTTGAAACCTGGACAATAAATTCATATCTGTTGCAATTGCCATTAGCTACTTCTAACGTCGATTAATTACACAAACTGAATTTTAATAGAAGGAGTGAAAAAATTACTGTTTCATAATTAATAAAAGAAGACTAATTAATAAAAGGAGACTAATTAACATATTGATTAAACCGCGGCGTGGATCAATAACTTTACTACCTTGTACCTTGTTAGAGCAGCGTCTGCAATGAGTTTTTAATAGGTTTAATTATGACGGCTTACAAGCAACATATTTTGCTAGATCATAACTCAATATTTTACCCCATGAAAAAATGAGGGTTCTGTCAGTATTGTTGAATTTTAATCTACCAGGATGTAAAAAGAGCCTGAAAACAATCAATATGAGCCATGCGATTCGATCTCTAGCACATTTGACGAAAGAGGAAATTCATACAACCAGATGAGGTATGTAGGTAGGTACAATTCTTCTGAAATACTTTGATGGTATTTGTTATTTGTGCTGATAGAATTTCATGTTCATATATACAGTTTGAATAAAATTGAAAGAGAACGTAGGACGTTAAATGAGGGAGTTGTACTACAGTGTAAACCGTAAGTGGGAAAGCAATGTGGACATCAGGAGCTTCGGCGCTCTGGGTCAAACTCTAACAAATCGTCTCCGAAATTATTGGTTTCTCAGAGTTAGGAATGAGATCAATGGATTCATTCAACGGGAATATTGGCTCAGTTTCAATTGATATAATATACATTGCAGAGTAGATTTGAGGACTGAGTATCTCGTATAAGTTCGTAATTTAATTTGAAATAAGTTTCGTATATGAATCAGTTCTATTATAAGAATCCATTGATATCATTCCAAACTCTAAGAAACCAATAATTTCGGAAATGAATTGTCAAAGTTTGAACAAGAGTGCCAAAGCTCCTGTCCACAGGTATTTCCCGCATTTTTTTTCTAATCGAATTTGAAAGTACTGTACTTTGTAACGAAGTATTTCCCGAATATAGTTCATTAAGCAAATTCCTATTATTTTCCCACCTTTCAAACTGGACCATCCTGTATAACAGTTTTGTCGTTGATTTCGGTTTCTTTTCGACTAGAAATATCCGGATTGAAATATTCGGCCACGTTAATCCGATTAGAATTTCCAAAAAAGCGATAACGCAACGCCTCGTCTGCCTTCCCAGGTAATTATAATTTATGAACCGTATTAAATCGCGTCTTTCGACGGATTTCTCGAATGCGAGATCGTGGGTTAACCTGTCAAAAGAATTTTATAAAAATTCTTAGACCACCTGACCGAGAAGAGCTTCTGGTTTTTTAATGTGCCAATTAAAATATTTCCGTTCTCCGCTTCTGTATAATTAATACAAATTGTTTCGGGTATTTCTCGAAATAACTCGATCGAATTCCTCTTAATTAGTCCTGAATATGGCTGTTGAAATAAACTAATTTTCAATGTTTTCACTTCGGTTAAGTGGATTCCAATTGACTACCAGATAAAAAGTCACTCTGTCCTCATATTCGCTTCGATTGAGAGGAGCGGAAGCCGTTTCGGTTAATTGCCTCTTATAAGGACGTCTCTTCAACCGATGATTAGTTTGAGAAATTAACAGTGGAGATCACAAAACTGCTATTTCACTGATTGTCAAAATTCACGTTTAATCGTCTAATTATAATGATTATTTCGTGTGAGTGTGAGAAAGTGGATATAACTGCACTCAGTGATCAATATACGAGTTATTTATGGTACTAGTGTGTTATGTTGAACATAAGTCATGCGAGAAAATTTATATGAATTCTCAAGTGACTAAGGAAACATAACACGCGAGTGGCTTACAAAGTTTTATCCAACAAGTGGGAGAAATCGTTTTTGGGCGCTGTAGTTCCTCGGAACTGAGTGCTTATCAATTTGCCCAAATGTCTGTAATTTTCGAATTTTTCGATGAAAATGGTCTTAAACGATTTGGTTCGACTCACTGATCAAGAATCCGTGGTCGAAATTCATTCTGTCCGGCCGGTCCGGCCGACCGGCCGTAGGCACGATAACTCTCGAACTGAATGAGCTAGACAGTTGAAATTTTCAGAGTAGGTTTGGGAGATAAATATCTCAGCTAAGTTCGTTATTCGACAAAATCGGACAGATGGTTTCGGCGTAACAAAAAAATTTTTTTTTTACATATCAAATTCCAAATGAAATTTTTTCAATAAGCAGTTTCACCATAAGAATCCAATGATATCATTTTTAACTCTAACATGCTAATAATTTCGGAGATATGATTTTTCAAAATTTCAATAATAAATCGTGTTTTTACGTTTTCACAGAATGATATATTTATTCTATGTATGAATTGTCATAATGTCAACTTATTTTCCTGAGACATGACATTGTCTAAGTCCTTTCAGCAATCGAAGAATTATGAGAATAAAGCAAATGCGTAGCCAGGATTCACTTTCGGGGGGGGGTTTTGAAATAATAATTAGTTTCGGTGAGGGTTTTGGGGGTGTAAGGGTCACTTTCTGCAGCAAAATTTTTTTTTAAGAGAAAAATAGAATTTCGGGGGGGTGGGGGGGGGGTTAAACCTCCAACCCCCCCCCCCCCCCCCTTCGCTACGCCCTTGGAATAAAGCGTATTCCGAAATGTGAGCGAAGTGAGAAAAATCTCAGTTGTTTGTTCCGAAATTAGTTTTTCTTAGAAAAGTCTTACATTTCGGAACGGAACATGAAGTAAGAGATCTGAGAGAAGTGAGACTGCTTTTCATCATGCTCAGTTCTCTCACTTAATGACGGGACTGACGAAAGGGAATATTATAACTTCAAAAATATTATGTTGGTGTTGAAATACCTACTCGTATTTTGGCGATGCAACGGAGACCTCACCCAAAAATGTTTGAAAATATTACGTTAATATTGAAAGCATAATTCTGTAGTTCGAGAGAGGAGAAAATTTGGTGAACGTAGATCAGGAAATTTTTGATCGATTACAAGGTAATTTTTCATAATTACTTCTCTTCTTTCATACATATCTACTATTTGTAGGTACTTTAAACCTGTTTTGGGCATTTGTCATACGAAACTTGTTTTTTTGGCGCTCTAGTTCCTCGGAACAGAGTGCTTATCAATTTGCCCAAATGTCTGTAATTTTCGAATTTTTGGCTGAAATGGTCTCAAACGAAATTTTCGAATCATGACCTTCATACGCATGTGAAGTATGAGCTCATTAGCTGGATGGGTGACCGTTGCCTCGATAACTTTCGAACGAAAGGAAATAGGGACTTGCAATTTTCAAGGTAGGTTGCGCATCCGAATGGGAGGGTTAAGTTCGTTTTTGAGCATAATCGGTTAAACGGTTTCAGAGTTATACCCACCTGGACTCGATAACTCAAAAAATATAGACTCGATCGAATTGAAGCTTGGTAACTAGTTGTAGAATATCGACTCAACGACGTGTGTAAAATTTTATGAGAACCTTACCCCTAGATAATTTTTAAAAAATTGCGAAAATTCGTTCAATACAGGAGAATGGACAATAGAATGGGCAAAGATCGTGAATTATGCTAACAATACTGATTCTGAATAATGTGAAACGTTCATCTACTTGCAACACGCTATGAATTCTGAATAAGTTTTCTGATATAAATTTCAACATTTCTCAGGTATAAACCTCATAGATGCTCCTTTAGCATTTTTTGCCACATCTGGCATTTTTCTGTGTAATTTTATTGAGAGTAGATACACAGACCTTATACTGAATATTTGAATCAATTTCAGTGAAGTTGTGACATAATTCATATTGCTTATGAATAACTTGTATTTGCGGTTGTCCACGACAGTCATGCATTGAAAGGATAGACATTGAGCATTAATAGGGGTCATTAATGGATGATTTCGTGAACTTCAAACATTGTCATTATTATGAAATGGACGAAAAAATTAATCATCAACTGGGAACACTATCGGACTTGAGGAGAAAGGCGGAGTACCGTGTCATACCTTAAACAAAATTCTTGAAACCCCTAATTATAGACTGCTAAAAAAACAACATTTAATATTTCCAGAAGACCCTGTTCAAATGAGTCGAAACATTGTTATCTCTTCGGCAAACTCCTTAAGATCACCATACAAACCATCATTTCACCTAATCTCCCTGTCGCCGGACCATTGTCCGAATATGACATGTGGCAAGGAAGTCGAACCAGATAAAAATCGACGCACCACATTGTGTTCAACTCTCGTCATCAAAGAAACTAATAACCGAATTATATAACCATTTGTTTCAGGCCGTCGGAGATGACTATCCGCCCACGGTCCTCAGAGGGATGACGTTTCGACAGACAGACCGTATCATGGGGCCGGTGGCGCCTTTCTGCTCCTCCCTGTAAGACGAGGACCCTTTGACACAGCCGACTATCCGCTCAGAGGTCATTAAAACCAATTTGAGCGGTGATGCTGCCAATTTAGAGTGGATGCGATTGCGAGGACACACTTCAATTTACGAGGATTTCGAGTATTGAATTTGGGGGTCATTCGGTTGACACAAAAGTGAGTCGAGGGGACAATGGGAGATGGGTGTTTTGGTCCAGTTTAGATGTGGGCGACACCTTACTATTTGCACATCTATTCAAGGGGTCAATTCGTATTGCCGCGAGTAATAGAAGTTGATTATACAAACATCGTCGAAATTCTTGGACCCCCTTATATTCGTCAAAATGAAACAATAATATTTCGAGTAAAGAGGCAAATTACATATAACATTCAATTTGGAATTATACCTATTTATACAGGGTGATTCCAAATTAGACGTGAGCCTTGGAGGAGGTGTTAGTATGACTCATTTGCTGTTGTTTTAGCCATATTTATTGATAACCGAAAATAAACTCTTTCCGAGATATTTGATTATAATTTTGGGTTATTTTTATCAGAAAACGAGTGTGTAAAAATGTGGAAAAGCCCTGTAGACAGGAGCTTCGACCAATCATATCCCGAAAGTATTGGTTTCTCGGATTTGGGAATGATACCAATGGATTCTTGCGCATAACTGCATCTTGGAAGAAATTCAATTCAAGTAAGTATCATTCAACAAAAAAAAACAAGAGTGTCAAAAATTATTAATCCGAAACCACCAGCCCGATTCTACCCAATAACGAACTTATCCGAGATATTCATTCCTCAAATCTACTCTGAAAATTATATTATATCAATTGAAACCTAGCCAATATTTCAGTCTTGATTCCCAATTTGATTAACTTACCAAAGTATATATTTCCATCATCATATGGATTATCCAAGGGTATTATATTATCAGAAGTAATATCACGAGTCATTGAATTTTCGCGATAAGTCTATCGACTTATTTCGAAACTGAGTTGCTTGAAAACACCACCAGTCCGAAGGACGAGTGGTGTTTTCTCTAAGCAACTCAGTTGAATTAAGAAATAAAAGACAGACTTAAGAAATAAATTCAGGTACGAGTGATATTTCATTAGACTATTTCACGAACAAAATGACTCAAGTTGACGTCTGCAATTTATATTTATCATTTATCAAACAGTTCGTATCCATGGTTGAGTCGTTGAAAACACCAAAGTTGTAAGACAAATCATAATTCAAAGACAGTTTGTGGTGGCGATGATACGAGCTGTCTTTGGCCTGTGGTTGCTCAGATTTTGATATGAGTGAAATAGTCACCAAAATATGATAACTGAGGTTATTTCATTGGTCATTTTGCATTCAATCATACTTTGTTTTCTAGAACAGGAGAACTATTTTATATCGAGAGTAACGAACCAGAAATAAATTTGACATGTCTCTTATAGGAACCAAGATGACATTTATGAAAACATATCTTATAATAATTCATGGATAAAATAATTACTAGCATTATGTGAAAACATAGAAATACGATTTATTATTGAAATTTTGAAAAGTCATATCTCCTTCTTGATCAGTGAGTCAAACCAAATCGTTTAAGACCATTTTCAACGAAACATTCGAAAATTACGGACATTTAGGCAAATTGATAATTACTCTGTTCAGAGGAACAAGAGCGCCAAAAAGCAAAACTATGCTGTATTAGAGTTGAAAAGCAATTAGTATGATTTGAAGAAAAAATATTTCAAATATCAAGTTGCCTGCATTTTTAGGATTCCACAATTTATGAATGCAAAAATTATTTTAAAAACCAACCAAAATCCATCTTTATTCCTTCAACAAGTTTTCGTTAGAATACATTCACTAGTTTCGTTTCAGCAGATTTCTTATAAGTAACCTTTTGAATGTCGGGCATAAAAAATGGTGAATGTGTAATCAAAGGTATAGGGTGAGTAAATTTCAGGCAGAAATTAACAACTGAAAAAATTAAAAAGAGGGCAAGTGCTTGTATAAGGAATTATAGATGTTATTTCCAACATAATTTATGAATACAATTTTTAATGCAATCTCGAGTTAAGTAGCAAAAAAAATATTCAAATCTTTATTTTTCTATCCTTCATTTATACCCTTTCAAATCAGATCTACTAATTATTTTTCAACATCTAATACAGCACATAATATAATTTTCAGAGTAGATTTGAGGAATGAATATTTCGGCTAAGTTTGTTATTGGGTAGAATCGGTCTGTTGGTTTCCATTAATCATTTTTGGCACTCTTGTTTTGTTTAAATGACACTTCTTTGAATTGAATTTCTTTTATAGTGCGGTTATATCATAAGAATCCATTGATATTATTCCCAACTCTGAGAAACCAATACTTTCGGAAATATGATTTGTCAAAGTTTGTTCTAGTTACATATTTTTGTTTAAAAGTAATTTTCAAAATACCTGATTGTATGGTTTTATTCATTTCTGAAGAGTGTAGTTAATATTTCAATCAAGTTGGTGGTAAAAGTTGTTAATTATACTAGTAAACACCATATATCACAGTGAGAAGAAATATTTTATCTAAGTGTTATAGGTTAAACAATCTTCATATTTTGTGCTATATTTACTATATGGTCAATTAATAATGAAATGCCTTATATAAGGGTTCTCATTTGTTGCTATCGCCTTAAATAGAGTTTTCTAATTTTCCATATTTGACAACGAGTCAAATTATTAGTAGATCCAAACCAAATCCCACTAATCCCCAAATTTATAATGATAAGAAGTAGAAAATGTCACATTCATCCTCGATACCAATTTAAGAAATCCCAAATAAGCTAGCCGTTCCTATTTTAGCACCATTAGTAACACGATCTTCCCACTGTAACCTGTTCTTTCGTTTCGATATTTATTATTTCGACGATGCGATTAGTTTTTAAATTTCCCTCGTTAATAAATTAGAACAGAGTCGAGTTAATTTGTGGCGTTTGATATTATTATGTTCGGAGATTGTAGCTTATCACCATTAACCTTAGAAACATAAATATGGAAAATATATGTCACTAAATCAAATTGTATATCAAACATTTTAATTAAATTATTCCAGAAGGCATTTAATGGGTGGTCCAACACGGATTAAGATATTGGAGACTTGTGGATGTGTCAAAGGAGTGAAGGTTAGATCACACGACCCTTTCCTTGATCTTTGGAATTGCTCAAATTTTCGATATTGCGTTCCTGATGCTGGGTTAACGATAATTATCTGCGTATGAAAAATACAATATTTTGATTCACAATATTTATTGAACACTAATGTGGCACATTGCGAAAATTATTGAATCATTGCGGTGTTTTCGAATGAACTCAATGAAAAATAATATACGATTTGCACTAATGTATTCTATATTATGATCGACTGCCCGAAAAAAAGTATTGTAAAGAATTAGAAATTATCGAACAAATAGCGGTAAATAATGGATATGCTCCAGAGTTAATCAGAAAAATGTTGAAGAAAAACCAATTCAGTAAAACAATTAGTTTAATATTTCTGGGAATTAAGGAAACAAATGAAATATTCAATAGCTTAACTGCTTAACACATTTTGGCTAACTGAGTCACCAAATTAAAAGATTTCTTCAGAACCAACGAGGTAAATATCTCATTCCGGACAAACGATAACCTGGCAAAACTTATAAGAATAATAAATCAAAGATCAATAAAGAAAATAAATACGTGTTTATCAGTCAAATTACGGTATAAAAATTAAAAATCAGAAAAACATGTAGAAATTTTGGCATGAGAATTAAGGAATATCATCACAGCTACCAAAGCAACAAAATTAATTCCAATTATTCGAATCATTTATTAGCAGAAGGGCATAAGTTCTACCCGGCTTTCAAAATTCTACACAAATTGAATAAAGGTGCGCAAATCCGTTATTGGAAAATAGTGGAAATAAATAGACAAAAACATACGGGTAATCTAGTTAATGAAAAATTAGATATCAATTACATATTTATTTACTCAATCTATTCAAATGGATAATAAATTTTTAAAAGCGGTAGGAATCAATAATTGCTAATGTTTACGAAGTACTAGCAGTGTAAGATTATATGTAACTAGTTTTGAATAATTCTTAAGAAGAAGAATAATTAAAAAAAATAAGGAATTAGAAGAACAGAAAGATCATTACTTGTTAAGATTTTAGTAATAAAGTACGCTACCAAACTTCAGGACGATTCCTTCCGAGATTTTAGAGAAGTAAGTTCATGTAAACATATGTCTGAAAATGCATATTTTTGAAGATATAGGATGTGAAATTTCTATCAAAAATACTCTTTTTGCGCTTATGCTCTGGGGAAGATTGCGTTATCATTTTGCCCAAATGTCTGTAATTTTCGAATTGTTTGCCAAAAATGGTCTGAAACGAATAGGTTCGACTCCCTGATGAAGAATTCGAGTTCAAGTTTGTTTCTGTCCGACCTCCGGCCGGCTGTTGCCACGATAACGTGAGAACGGAAAAAACTAAGGACATGACATTTTCAGAGTAGGTGGCGTACGAGGGGGTAATCGCTAACAAAAATTTGTACACCAGAATTCCCACTCAACCGAAATTTCATTGGAATTCAATAGGAATTCTCATTAGGAATTCAATAGGAATTCTTTTGAAATTATATAGGAATTCTATATTCTAGTACACCTGAATTCCTAGCGGTTTACCCCTCGGTTAAAACCAACTATTTGGAGCTGTATACATGATTGTCCGATAGGTGTTGCACTCTAAAATCAAAAGCAATTCTTAAAAATTCAATAGGAATTCTGCGGAATTCAATGGAATTCAATAGGAATTCCACGGAATTGAATAGGAATTCCACGGAATTCAATGGGAATTTCAGGAATTCAATAGGAATTCCAACTGAATTCTACTTTCTTGTACACCAGAATTCCTAGCGGTTTACCCCTCGGTGGCGTATACAAATTCGACGGACAAATTCGGTAATGAGCATAATCGGCCCAACAGTTTCCGGGTAATAATTTTGTCATCAACCAATACGCATCCGATCGCATTGAAACTTGGTAGTTATAGTTGTAGAATACTAATACACAGACGTTTGTGAACCTTTGTGAGAATCGTGTCACTAGGAAGTTTTAAAAATATTATTTATGTAACCGGAGAACGGAAAGAGATAGCAATGTTTAGGGCAGGTTGTGCATCTGAATGCGACATTTTAGTTCATTAATAGGCATAATCGGCCACAGGGTTTTGGAGTTATACCCATCTGAAATTTGGTTGTTATTTCCTTAATAAATCGGAAAATTCACAACCGATCCAATTCAAACCTGTTAATTAGTTGTAGAATGTCGACGCGAATAATCTTTAAAAATTTCGTGAGGATCATCTCACAAGAAAATTTAGAAAAATCATGGAAAATAATTCTGTATAAAAGAAAATATTCGCCTGACTTCACTGAAACTTTGTGAAAGGCTTCAGAACCTAACTCTACTCCCAAGTTCAAGCACGAACGGATTTATATTGTTGGAGATCCGAGCAGCCTTGGGTGAGTTCAGTAGCTGGATGGGTGAACGTTGCCTTGATAACTTTCGAGCTAAAAGGGTTAGGGACTTGCAATTTCCAGCGTAGGTTGCGCATCCGAATGGGAGAGTTATGTTCAATGTAGGGCATAATCGGCCCAACGGTTTCGGAGCTATACCTATCTGGAATATTCCGGACTTCATGCCAGTGCTTGAACCGATTTTTTTGGGCGCATGTTCTAGGGGAACATCGTCCTATCATTTCGTCCAAATGTCTGTAATTTTCAAATTTCGAGCTGAAAATTGGCTAATAGACTAATTCGGACTCCCTGATCACGAATCCGGTGTCAGATTTTTGGGTGCCGTCCGGCCGGCCGGCCGTAGGCACGATAACAGGAGCACCGAAGGTCCTATCGACTTCAAACTTCCAGGGTAGGTTTCTGATCAAAATGCGACCGTAAGTTCGTTAACGGGCAAAATCGGCCGGACGGTTTAGGAGTTATAGACATTTAAAATTTTGAGGTTATTTCCCTGATATATCAGGAACTAAAGAAGATGTTGAATCGAAACTTGGTAGTCAGTTCGAAGATATAAACGCGCAACTTTTTGCAAAATTCTGTTATGATCGAAATGTTGGTAATTTTTAAAAAAATATTTCTTTTAATTTTTTCGAAAAAAAAATTTTTTTTTCGTGAACTATTCATCAGATTGCAACAAAAACTTGTACTAACGTCAATTGTAGTATTTTGCAACATTGTGCAAAATTTTGGCTCTATACGATTTCAATTTCTGGAGATATAAGACAAAATGTGTCAAATTTCCTGGGTCTCTCTCAGTATTTTCATCGATTATTCTATGAACTCTTTGAATTCCACCGAAAACAAATTCAAAGACATAAACATAAAGAATCAAGTCATAGTTTAGACGTCGAAAGAAGGACGATGTTGATCGACTTGAAAAGGTACCTATTTCAAGAAATGCAATAATGAAATGCTTAATTTATGGATATAATATTATCTAAGTATTGTTGGGATCGGGCAGTTGGAAAATTTTTAAAAAAAAAAATTTGTACCGACGTTAAATCAGGCATTCTACACTAGTGTGCAAAATTTCAGTTCGATACGATCTCAATTCCAGAAGATATTGCTTAAAATTCACATTCCAGCGTGTTTTGACGTTCTATGGTCACAGAAAATCGTCACAAAAATCTATTTACCTCATTTGACGGCTGTTTGTCAAATCAATTAATTCCAATAATTGATGGCAGATTTCCTACATACCAAGTTCAAACACATTTTATTATATGGAAAACACTTATTATGATCACGTTCTACAGGAATTGATACTAAATAGAAGCTAGATGAAGATTATTGTAATGGAAAATTTGTGTTCCAGAATAATATTAAGGTATTCAACATGATACTGCTTTTTTTCTTTACTGGTCAGTACGGGCCACAAGGAAGATGAACATGCGCCCAATAGCTCCTGTCCACAGGGCTTGAACCAATTTTTTTAATTTTAACCATTTAGCTGAACCGGTGGAATTAGCCAAAAAAATAACACTTAAAAGCACAGGGCGTTTCATTAGTGAATTTATTCAAAGTTATCAGAGATAGAGCTACCTACAAATCTTATTATAGATTTCTACTATTCTACTATTTCTACTAAAGGCCCATTTTCTATGTTCGAAATAAAGTTTAGACATCTCTCTATTGTTCTACGAGTGCTTTGAAATATTCTTCTATTTGGCATGAACTGACATTTTCTTAATGGGTGTCGTGTTTTGTACAATTCATATGCATTATATACTTTGGCCATACCCCACCCAAACATGCAAACTGCAAGAAATAATAAAATAAAATATCTCGAACAGAATGAACTAAAGATTTGAAATTTTCAGAGCAGATTTGAGGAATGAATATCTCAGATAAGTTGTTATTGGGTAGAATCGTTCTGGTGGTTTCGTATCAATCATTTTTGGCACTCTTGTTTTTTAAATCACACAATTTGAATTAAGTTTATTCCAGGATGCAGTTCTATCATAAGAATCTATTGATATCATTTCCAACACTGAGAAACCAATACTTTCGGAGATATGATTTGAAAATGTTTGAACCAGAGCGCCAAAAAGCTCCGGTTCACAGTGCTTTCCCACATTTTATTTCTAGGCTTACTGTAACTTATGAAATTAAATTGGTCGCATACGGAAACTTCATTGTCCGATAACTCGGAAACGAAGCCTCATTGGCAAAAAATTTGTTTTACGTTTTATCAAGAATATCAGTCTGTATAGGTCCTTTAATTTTTCGCCTTGAGTTTTGAATCACCCTGTATTTTGGAAACGGAACCCCTTTTTTGGCGCTCTAGTTCCTCGGAACTGAGTGCTTATCAATTTGCCCAAAAGTCTGTAATTTTCGAATTTTTCGATGAAAATGGTCTTAAACGATTTGGTTCGACTCACTGAACAAGAATCCGTGGTCGAAATTCATTCTGTCCGGACGTCCGGCCGTAGGCACGATAACTCTCGAACGGAATGAGCTAGATAGTTGAAATTTTCAGAGTAGGTTTGGGAGATAAATATCTCAGCTAAGTTCGGTATTGGGCAAAATCGGACAGATGGTTTCGGAGTAACAAAAAAAAATTTTTTTTTACAAGGCAAATTCCAAATAAAATTTTTTCAATAAACTGTTTTACCATAAGAATCCAATGATATCATTTTTAACTCTAACAAGCTAATACTTTCGGGGATATGATTTTTCAAAATTTCAATAATAAATCGTATTTCAACGTTGTCACAGAATTATATTATTCTACGTATGAATTGTCATAATGTCAAATGATGTTCCTGAGACATGACATTATCTAATCAATCGAAGAATTGTAAGCGAAGTGAGAAAAATCTCAGTTATTTGCTCCGAAATTAGGTTTTCTCAGAAAATTCTTACATTTCGGAACGGAACATGAAGTAAGAGATCTGAGAGTAGTGATACTGCTTTTCATCCATAGACATAGATATAACTCTCGAACGGAATGAGGTAGGTAGTTGAAATTTTCAGAGTAGTTTAGGGAGATGAATATCTCGGTTAAGTTCGTTATTGGGCAAAATTGGCCAGATTTAATTTGATTTCTTCCATGGTGCAGTTCTCATTCTCATGATTGCTCATTTAATCTTGATAAATAAACTATTATTTAAATTGAATTTCCTTTATGATGTAGTTCTATCATATTAATACATTGATATAATTCCCACTCTGAGAAACCAATACTTTCGGAGATATAATTTGTCTGTTTGAAATAGTTGATAGCTCAACTCGAACTTGGCCGACTAATCGAAAGTTCATTCGAGACAACACTATCATTCCTACCTACAGCATAAAAAAAAAATGGGTTCAAGCCCTGTGGACAGGAGCTTTCTGGCGCTCTAGTTCAAACAGACAAATTATATCTCCGAAAGTATTGGTTTCTCAGAGTTGGGAATTATATCAATGTATTCATATAATAGAACTGCATCCTAAAGGAAATTCAATTCAAATAATAGTTTATTTATCAAGATTAAATGAGCAATCATGAGAATGAGAAAAGCACCATGGAAGAAATCAAATTAAATCTGGCCAATTTTGCCCAATAACGAACTTAACCGAGATATTCATCTCCCTAAACTACTCTGAAAATTTCAACTACCTACCTCATTATCCGTTCGAGAGTTATATCTATGTCTATGGATGAAAAGCAGTCTCACTACTCTCAGATCTCTTACTTCATGTTCAGTTCCGAAATGTAAGAATTTTCTGAGAAAAACTAATATCGGAGCAAACAACTGAGATTTAACTCACTTCGCTCACAATTCTTCGATTGATTAGTCTCAGGAACATGGAACATCATTTGACATTATGACAATTCATATTCATACATAGAATAATATCATTCTGTGACAACGTTGAAATACGATTTATTATTGAAATTTTGAAAAATCATATCTGAAATTTTTCTCACTTCGCTCACAATTCTTCGATTGATTAGCATAGACAAGATATACTATGATTTATTAGTCTCAGGAACATCATTTGACATTATGACAATTCATATTCATACATAGAATAATATTATTCTGTGACAACGTTGAAATACGATTTATTATTGAAATTTTGAAAAATCATATCTCCGAAAGTATTAGCTTGTTAGAGTTAAAAATGATATGATTGGATTCTCATGAAAAAACTTTTTATTAAAAAAAATTTAATTTGGAATTTGTTTCGTAAAAAAAAAATTTTTTTTTTGTTACTCCGAAACCATTTGTCCGATTTTGCCCAATAACGAACTTAGCCGAGATATTCATCCCCCAAACCTACTCTGAAAATTTCAACTCTCTAGCTCATTCCGTTCGAGAGTTATCGTGCCTACGGCCGGCCGGCCGGCCGGCCGGACCGGCCGGACAGAATGAATTTCGACCACGGATTCTTGATCAGTGAGTCGAACCAAATCGTTTAAGACCATTTTCATCGAAATATTCGAAAATTACAGACATTTGGGCAAATTGATAAGCACTCAGTTCCGAGGAACTAGAGCGCCAAAAACAATAAATACTTCCACATTTTATAGCTCATCTACAGACTGTTAAAATAAGAATGAATACCTGCAGTCAAAACGATTAGCTCCAAAAGCTCTAAAATAAACATATACATCTAATTGACTGTCAGAAAGCTGTATATTCTTGAGGGTCCAACAACCAAATTCAATTTCAGTTTACGTTTGATGTTTTCTTAGAAAATGCATCACCAACGTACAAATAGGACATGACAGAGGACATGGTAGATTGAATGGCTTCGTGGTTAATCGGCTTAACGTGTTTTCAAAATAAATAGATGGGTTCTTACGCACGTGTCTTTGTACGAATGTTAAATCTCTTATCTTTCGTGTATAGGATGTTGTGTGGTAGAAAATTTTCACGAAAACGGATTATGGGATTCCGAATAACCGATACTAATAATCTCTTGGTGTAATCTCTGGTTGTAATCTGGGCTTAGGCTATCTATTGTTATGGATATTGTGTTTTCGAAGAAATAGGCAATTTTTCATTTTGGGTCATTTTAGGCAGCAAAAAATTGTAACCTTCATCCTACAAGTTCCTCTTCATCAAAATTATCTGATTTTCTAGATGCTTCATGCGTTTAATTTTTTTTGTGATTTTAACTCCATTTGTTCAAAAATTCTCTAACAATCTAGCTACTGAAATATATAGTGTTCTGCTAGATTTCTTGTACGAATGAAAAAATAGGATTATTTGTCATATTTCTTGATTTAAAGTATATGAAGATATAGCAAGCGCTTCGTTACTGATCTACAAGGTGTTTAAAATGTCGAATTTTTGAGATATTTCATTCTAATTCAGTATAAAATTTACGCAAAAATTGGTTCAAGCCCTGTGGACAGGAGCTTTCTGGCGCCCGAGTTCAAACAGACAAATTATATCTCCGAAAGTATTGGTTTCTCAGAGTTGGGAATTATATCAATATATTCTTATGATAGAACTGCATCATAAAGGAGATTCAATTCAAATAATAGTTTCTTTATCAAGATTAAATGAGCAATCTGGGAATGGGAACTGCACCATGGAAGAAATCCAATTAAAATAGCTGAAATGAATTTGACTCTCTCTTATAGAACAGGATGACATGTACGAGTATGAACACAGATCATATAATAAAGCTTAGATAGAATAATTATAACATTCTGTGAAAACATAGAAGTACGATTCATTATTGACTTTTCGAAAAATAATATCACCGAAAGTATTAGCTTGTTGGAGTTGAAAATGATATCAATGGATTTTTATGGTGAAACTGCATCTTAAATAAAAATTGAATTTGAAATTTGTTACTTGAAAAAAATTTTTTTCGTTACTTCGAAACCATCTGGCGTATTTTGCCCAATAACGAACTTAACCGAGATATTCATCTCCCTAACCTACTCTGAAAATTTCAACTGCCTAGCTCATTCCGTTCGAGAGTTATTGTAGAAATTTTTTTTTAATTTAAAAAATTTTTGTTCTACACTTTGCGGTAACCTATTCAATACAAAACTTCACGTGCGTATTTATAAGGGTCATGATTCTACAATTTGATGCTAAATTTCAGATAGATAGAGTGATCGGTTTCGGAAATATTGATAAAAAATGTTCTTACTAATATCGGCCATAACTCCGAAACCGTTTTATGGATTTTGCCCATTAACGAACTTGTCCGAGAAATTTACACTCTAAACCCACCTTGCACCTTGTCCGGCGGGCCGGACCGGCCGGACTGGCCGGACAGAATCGATTTCGACGTCGGATTCTTGATCAGTGAGTCAAACCAAATCGTTTGATACCATTTTCAGTCAAAAATTCGAAAATTACAGACATTTGGGCAAATTGATAAGCACTCTGTTCCGAGGAACTAGAGCGCCAAAAAGCTTGCACCTTGGGCACCCCAATGGTTTTGAGAATGTGCAGGGTAATATTGGTAATATTTTATAAGGGGTCGTAGTGCCGTTTCTCGACCAAAACATTTTTGTAGTCGCTACTGGTTGAACCGAAAAAATAAAATTGTGAAATGATGTACACCAAATTCGATAAAATATACAAAGTGATTATAAAAAAAATTATGATAGAAAAACAATATTTTTCATAGAAATTTCATACCCTGTATCTTGAAAAATATGCATTTTCAGACGTGTATTTATACGAACTTTCTGTTTGAAAATCACGGAAGGAATTGACCATTGAAGTTTATTAGCGTACTTTTTTCACGCCCTGTATAAACTCATATTGTAATTGTTACTTGAGTAATCATTAAATGATACTTTGGGACGAATATATTACTAAATGAAGTCACAATGGAAGAAATGCGACTCAGTGCTCAATAACAATTAATCAAATACAACAGAATAACCAAGAAGAACAACAACCCAAACTATTGAATGTGATGCCTTATGATGGAAGCCTTTCGGAATAAATCAGGAAAATCGGTTTTGAGTTCAATATAAGAATCTGCGCAGAATCTCCGGACTTCATGTCAGTGCTTGAACAAATTTTTTTTCGTAAATTTTTTTTTTATTTTCTAGGTGTACGGTTCTACGGTTACTATTCTACAACTATTAACCAAGCTTCAATTCCATCGAGTCCATATTTTTTTTTATCGA
Organism: Halyzia sedecimguttata; assembly: GCA_937662695.2. Classification (NCBI taxonomy): domain Eukaryota; kingdom Metazoa; phylum Arthropoda; class Insecta; order Coleoptera; family Coccinellidae; genus Halyzia; species Halyzia sedecimguttata. The sequence goes on along the minus strand of OW569414.2, from coordinate 4,371,398 downwards.
GGAAATAATATTCCAGGTGAGTATAACTCCGAAACCTTTAGACCAATTATGCTCAAAAACGAATTTATTCCTCCCATTCAGATCCGCCACCTACCCTGAAAGTCCCTATCTCCTTTCGTTCGAAAGTTATCAAGGCAAAGATCACCCATTCAGCTACTGAACTCACACAAGGCTGCTCGGATCTCCAACAATATAGATCCGATCGTGTTCAAACTCGGAACTTGGCAGAAGAGTGAGGTTGTAAATGCTCCCGCAAAATTTCTGATATATAGAATTTGTTTCATTGATTTTCAATGATTTTTAAAAATTTTTCCAGAAATACAATCCAATAGTAACCCTGTTTGAATCGGATAGGTTTTGTATTTTTTCAGTTATTGAGCAAATAATAACCAAATTTCAGAGGGGTATAACTCCAAAACCGTTTGGCTGATTATACCTATAAACAAACTCAAATATTACATTCAGATGGAAAACCTAACCTGAAAATTTCAAGTCGTCTATATATAAATCAATATAAATATGTTTTTAAATAAATTGGTCATTTTGCATTCAATCATACTTTGTTTTCTAGAACATAAATAAATTTGACATGTCTCTTATAGGTAGATAACAGTGAAAGAATTGAATTCGAAATTTGTAATGTAAAAAAAAATTTTGTTTTCGTTCCATCAATAACGAACTTATCCGAGATATAAATCTCCCAAACCTACTCTGAAAAATTTCAACTGTCTAGCTCATTCCGTTCGAGAGTTATCGTGTTTACGGATGGCCGGCTGGACCGAATCGATTTTGAAAACAGATTTTTGAGTGGAACCAAATCATTTAAAACCATTTTCAGCCAAAAATTCGAAAATTACAAACATTTGGGCAAATTGATAAGAACTCTGCTCCGAGGAACAAGAGCGCCAAAAAGAATAATAACTATCCTAAATTTCTAACACGAAAGTATCCATGCCAGTCACTCGTGCCTTCGTCCGAGTTAATTGGGTTACGTCTTCAGAACTCGCAGATTACCAATGGTCATAAATCTCTGGTTAATTGTTCTAGCGAAAAAATCCATAAATCATCTTCTCAGAACTATTCGGTTCTGGACCAGGGCTGAATTCCTCCTGTTCTAGGGAATCATCAATCTCTTTTGACACTTGCTGTTCATCTGGACCAATTCATTATTTCGGTTGATAATGCGCACAATTTTGTCACGCCATCTCCTCCGATTCTAGACACTTTTTCGTTTCTCCTTACAGTTCAAGTCGATATTCGGCTTTCGCGATTACGCGAAGAACAGAAGGACCCCCGAGGAATAAACCTACCTGCTTTATCTAGTATGAGTTCACTATACAGGGTGAGTCTTTGACCACTGCATTAATTTTAACCAAAGATTCCTCTCATCAAATGAAACACTTTTTTCATTGAACATTTTTCCAAATTCAGCTCAGGTAAAAAGATACAGGCTGTTAAAATTTTGAAAAAAAGTCAGTTTTTATTTTGTAGCTTTGACATCCTTTTTTCGAATAAAATGAATGTTGGCGTCCTATAACTATGACGTATTTTCCAAATATTAGTTATTTTCTACTTCTACTGGTTTTCTAGTTATGGACTCGTGGATTCATAAAACTAAACGAAATTAGCATAAAGGAAGCATATAAAGTTTTTCTTGAGTCATTTCAAGAATGTTCCATCGTTTTAGAACATTATATTATTCTTCATAATTTCTCCTCAAACGCACCGTTTTCGAGATATTCTTTATTGAATGTTTTAAAATGAAAAACTCCAGAAATTTCACTACTTTTATGGATCCGTCCCTGAGCGTTGGAATCCCGAACCAAGCTGTAAACCACGTTACCATGCCTTATTCTCGTCCGCCAACAATGTCATAGATAATTTATATGCGGGAGTGTATTAGCACATTGTGAAATCTTTAAACGCTTGTAACTTTTTACCTGAGCCGAATCTGGAAAAATGTTAAATGAAAAAAGTGTTTCATTTGATGAGAGGAATCTTTGGTTAAAATTAATGCAGTGGTCAAAGACTCACCCTGTATATATATTGACTGAGAGCTGTATATGTGTTAGCAGAGGTTGGTGTAACGGGGTACCATACAATTCGACGTATGATACAAGAGCTTAGGGAAAAACCTCAGCAAAAAACCCTTTCTCCCCGTGAGTGTGGTGATTTGTAACTATTGTTTACAAAATTTGCTGAAATTTAAAAATATTGATGGCGATATGTTTCTTCAATGTGGATTCCCTCGTCAAAAAACGGATAGGTTTCTCCAAGGTACCCGAAACTCAACCTGAAAAATGAAAAGACAAGAGGAGGAAACGAACAAATTAAAAATAATACATAACCTTTCAAAAGTCTCCTCTCGCAAAAATACTTCTCTGTAGGCGAATGGGATCTCGTGGAGAAGAATCGCCTCCGCTAGTTTTCGAAGATATTCACTCCTGAAATCCCTTTCTGGCGCTATAGTTCAAACAGACAAATTATATCTCCGAAAGTATTGGTATCTCAGAGTTGGGAATTATATCAATGTATTCATATGATAGAACTGCATCATAAAGGAATTTCAATTCAAATAATAGTATATTTATCAAGATTAAATGAGCAATCATGAGAATGAGAACTGCACCACATTTTCAAATTCTTTTTTTGACACTTTGCGGTAATCTGGTCAATACAAAACTTCACATGCGTATAAAGGTCATGATTCTACAATTTGATGCTAAATTTCAGATAGATCGAGTGATCGGTTTCGGAAATATTCATAAAAAATATTTTTACTAAAATCGGCCATAACTCCGAAACCCCTTGATGGATTTCGCCCATTAACGAGTTTGTCCGAGATATTTACGCTCCAAAACCACCTTGCAATTTTCAATCCGCTAACTCCTTTCGTTCGAGAGTTATCGTGCCTACGGCCAGTCGGCCGGCCGGACAGAATCGATTTCGCACTCGGATTCTTGATCAGAGAGTCGAACCAAATCGTATGAGACCATTTTCAGCCAAAAATTCCAACATTACAGACACTTGGGCAAATTGATAAGCACTCTGTCACCGAGGAACTAGAGCGCCAAAAAACAAGTTTCGTATGACAATTGCCCAAAACAGGTTCAAAGTACCTACAAATAGTAGGTATTCCATAAAACATGTATGAAAGAAGATAAGTAATAATAAAAAATTACCTTGTAATCGATCAAAAATTTCCTGATCTACGTTCACCAAATTTTCTCCTCTCTCGAACTACAGAATTATGCTTTCAATATTTACGTAATATTTTCAAACATTTTCGGGTGAGGTCCCCGTTGCATCGCTAAAATACGAGTATTTTAACCCCAATATTTTTGAAGTTACAATATTCCCTTCTGTCAAGTTGACATTATGACAATTCATACATAGAATAATAATATCAATCTGTGAAATACGATTTACATTGAAATTTTGAAAAATCATATCTCCGAAAGTATTAGCTTGTTAGAGTTAAAAATGATATGAGTGGATTCTTATGATAAAACTGCTCATTAAAATAAATTTAATTTGGAATTTGTTCTGTAAAAAAATTTTTTTTTGTTACTCCGAAACCATTTGTCTGATTTTGCCCAATAACGAACTTAGCCGAGATATTTATCCCCCAAACCCACTCTGAAAATTTCAACTCTCTAGCTCATTCCATTCGAGAGTTATCGTGCCTACGCCCGGACGGAACGACCGGCCGGACGGCCGGACAGAATGAATTTCGACCACGGATTCTTGATCAGTGAGTCGAACCAAATCGTTTAAGACCATTTTCACCGAAATATTTGAAAATTACAGACATTTGAGCAAATTGATAAGCACTCAGTTCCGAGGAACTAGAGCGCCAAAAAATGAAAATGTAGCTCGTAAGGCCAGGAGGGTCTCTTTCAAAACCAGGTCTGACCGGTCCAAGTCCAAGCGATGATTATTCAGAACTTCAGATGTTCGAAGCACGCTACAGTGCCCTTAAGAAGGGCTATCATCTCCCATAGATATATAAACTGATTATGAAAACTGCTGTACAAACTAAACTCTTGTCCACCATAAATGTTGTCGTCTGACATATGTTTCCGAAACGATATTTCCATCTTCTGAAATGAAGCGTTGTAAACCATGCTATCTGTTACTTAAATTAAACTTAAATGTAGTTGTACCACTTTTCCTCTGAGCGGCTCTTACTGATCGTTTTGAAAATTTTCCATTTAATCTCAAGTCTTAAGGATTTTTATTGAGGATTATAAAATGGAATCTAATAAATCACAACTCTCATGGTCTAATTTCCAGGATGAAATATGGCTTATTCAAGAATTTCATTCAGATATCTAAAAGATATTCCCTATATTTTCCGTATCTATTAAGAAGCTTTGTATAGCGTATTTTTTCACACATTCGGATCGTTAAGTTATAGCGGCATTAAACCTTTATATATACTCCGAGTTTTTCACCCGATCTTTTTTAATTTGTCTCGCTGTCACTGCAATATACAAAGGAATATATATGGTTCTGGAATCATCCATTGACCAGGGCAAATATTCAACCAGGTAGAAATATATCAATGAAATGATATATTTTCACAACAAAAGACATAAAAATTTGTATCAAATCATAAAGTCGTTCAGGAAAAAAAATGCCGACTGATGTGGCTCTCATAAAACTCTTATGAAGTCCTCAAAGTGTCAAACGTCATATGGTATAATATAACGTGGGTGTATTATATCGAAAGCTCTTTTATCTGGATGGAGAGAGGGTCCTTTTAAGGTTATGACGTACAATGGTTTGATTTAGTGGAACTTTGGGGCTGTGAATGGAGATGACCGTTGTATTCGATGAAGTTTTATGACTTTTCGATCCGGAGGTGTTAGTTGGACGCATTTCCCATGTCAAGAAATATAGCTGAATTATTTTATCGATATAGTGATTCTATAACACCGATTTGGTGAATTTTGTTTTTAGCACATTTCTTCAATAAACAGTTAAAATGTATACTTACTTACTTGTTATGAAGTTCATATTAGGATATGTTTAATTTAAGGACATTCTGAAATTCTGTAGACATTCTGCTGATCGAATGGAGAACATTGGACCACTGTATTTTTTATAATTTTTCTATATTTATATATCCAGCAATATAGATTCAATCTGGTTCAAATCTAAAACTTCGATGTAAAACAATGTTTTGATGGCTCTCGCAAAATTACATACTGAAATGGCTTATTAACATAGGTACTACAATAATACAATACCTACTAATATGAAAAAAAAATAGATCAGCATACTAACTTGTAAAAATATCTAGAATGATTGATGATGAAAATCATATTTGAACCTTAATATTCGGGGATGATTCAAAATTAAGATAATATACCCCATACTTTCGAATTATATTGTGTAGGAACATGTGACATCAAATTTTACTCAATCTACAGGACAAAAACTGATATAGACTGAGTGTTATATTCATCAAAAGTATCGAAAAATTTCTGAATAATTTTATCGACGAGAAAAAAGAAAAAATAATACGTTAGTTATAGGATAGAGTAGTATGTATTAAGTTTGTTGATATCGAACAAATTGTTTTTTTGTTAAAAATAAGAAAATTTTTAGGAATTTTGTTGTTTTTGGCGCTCTAGTAGGTACCTCGGAACTGAGTGCTTATCAATTTGCCCGAATGTTTGTAATTTTCGAATTTTTGGCTGAAAATGGTCTCAAACGATTTGGTTCGACTCTCTGATCAAGAATCCGAGGATGAACTCGATTCTGTCCGGCCGTAGGCACGATAACTGTCGAACGAAAGGAGTTAGAGGATTTAAATTTGCAAGGTAGGTTTGGAGCGTAAATTTCTCGGACGAGCTCGTTAGCGGGAGGAATCCATCAAGCGGTTTCGGAGTTATGGCCGATTTTAGTAAAACACATTTTTTATGAATATTTCCGAAACCGATCACTCGATCTATCTGAAATTTGGCACTAAATTGTAGAATCATGACCTTCATACGCATATAAAGTTTTGTATTGACCAGGTTACCGCAAAGTGCCAAAAAAAAAATTCAAAATTTTAAAAATTTTCTACAATAACTCTAGAACGGAATGAGCTAGGCAAATGAAATTTTCAGAGTAGGTTAGGGACATGAATATCTCGGTTAAGTTTGCTATTGGGCAAAATAGGCCAGATGGTTTCGGAGTAACGAAAAAAAAAATTTTTTTTGAGCAACAAATTTCAAATTCAATTTTTATTTAAGATGCAATTTCACCATTGAAATCCATCAATATCAGTTTCAACTCCAACAAGCTAATACTTTCGAAGATATGATTTTTCTAAATTTCAATAATGAATCGTACCTCAATGTTTTCACAGAATGCTATAATCATTCTATCTAAGCTTTAATATATGATCTGTGTTAATACTCGTACATTTCATCCTGTTCTATAAGAGAGAGTCAAATTCATTTAAGCTATTTTAATTTGATTTCTTCCATGGTGTAGTTCTCATTATCAGATTGCTAATTTAATCTTGATAAATAAACTATTATTTGAAAAGAATCTCCTGCATTCTATCATAAGAATACATTGATATAATTCCCAACTATGAGAAACCAATACTTTCGGAGATATAATTTTTCTGTTTGAACTAGAGCGCCAGAAATATCCTGTCCGCAGGGCTTGAACCCATTCTTAATATTAAATAGAATACACCCTGGGAGACCTTTAAATATGATTTGAATTGAAAAGTTATTGGTGCCCAATTCTTTTGATTGCATAAAAATATATATTCTTTTGAACTCAAAGCATTACAGGTGGAACAATATTCAGCTGCAGAAAACACCAAGACTAAGGCTGCCGTACGAAAAGGAGCTCCATCAGCACCCCATGAAGTACTAGCAATATCTGATTCCTTGTTTTAACTTCAGACATCCAAATTGGCTTTGAAATTCAAAGAGGAATCTAGTTTCACTCCTAGGTATTTAGGATGAAAATTATGTTTCGAGGAAGAAGCACCGAAAGCTACACTCACTGATTGTTCGAATGGAAACAAAAAACCTCAATTTTATTTAGATTTAGGTACAAACACCACTCAAATAGGTAATTTTGAAGATTTCTGGAGGAATATCTTCCCGCTTAATCGTTTTTCTGCTTTATTAATTTATATCGACGAGAAAATTAGTCAGCACATGTGGTTTATTTTACAACAAGATAATTAAATCAATGTGGGGGTCTCCATGATTTCCGTTAGAAATTTCTATTAGTTCAAGAATGATTAATGATGCTGCGATTTAGATAAAAATTTGTAGGTCCTAACGTCTTGTTAAATTATCTACAGCGTATTGAAGAGATGGTCGTGGCTTCCCTCTTTTTAAATTTTTTTATTTAATGGTGGAGCAATTTAAGTATTTGATTGTTTTTACTTTAGAAACATTCGATTTTCTTATCGTTCTTGTTCGGAAAATGTGTGAGACAATTCATTACATTATACTGTTGTTTTGAAGATTATTTCTCAAATGTGTACCAGTCTTTCGTTTCTGCTTCATAAATCGGCTTGAGACTTATTTACGTGAGCCAAAATGGTCTATTCTATGGAAGAAAGAATAGAAATTCTCAAATTATTCTATCAGAATGACGAAAAGGCTAGATTAAGTGCAAGGAATTTTAATAACAATCATCCAGAAAGAAATATAAGTCACCAATATGTTAAGCATTTGATGAATAAAGTCAAAATTCTTAGGTTTTTTTAGTTTTGGCGGTTCAAATATCTTTTGAACATCAACTTTTACAGTCAGTTCAATTATTACATTATTTCGTAAATAATGAACCGATTTAGAAAATTCTAACTGGGTTGTGCACAGAGCATAAATAACTTCTAAACTACTCAACACTCGACATCTCTTCCCTATTCAAAAAATTTTATTATTTGTTAATCCCTGTAAGAAATCACCAAGATATTTCACTTCAAGCACGAATGCAGAATTCGAAAACGAGCGACGAAGGAACGAGTTTTCGAATGCATGAGTGTTGGAATTGCCTTCTGCAACGAGTATTAGACGATATTTTCTCTATTTCAGGAAAGTTTTGTAAAATACTGTTGAAATTTAATGAAAAATTCGAATTATACATCCTAGTGACTTTTGTATTGTATCTTGGCAGTTGGTGTGACTGTTACGAAAGTTGACAGATTACGGAATTTGAATTTGAATCGGGCATGGAGATAAGATTTAAAACAGTTTGCTAATAGCATAAATTATTCAAAATTAGAAAGAAGGAAATATCTAGTACCTTACTTTTCCTCTCAACTATTATTTTTCTATATCCAGATTATATTATATTGATGATTGACGTCTGTTTAAATTTGAAATAGGATCGAATGTCAGTGCGGGCTACCACAAAACGAAAAATATAACTAGGAACAATGCGGGAATGAGTTCATTCCAGCACTGTTTTTAGTGCTGGAATGGACTCATTACGATACTGAAATAGAGCAACAATATTTCAGATAATGTTCAATGATTTTTTAAAAATGTTGTTGTTATACGATCCTTACGAAATTTCACAAGACTTATTGTACCAGCATTCTACAATCAATAACCATGTTTGAATTGGATCGGTTCCATATTTTTTGAGTTATTTAGGAAATAAAAACCAAATTTCAGATGGTTATAACTCCGAAACCGTCCGGCTGATTATGACCATTAACGAACTTTACAGTAGCATTCGAATGCGCAACAGCGCAACCTATCCTGAACCTACCCTGGAAAGTTATCGTGACAATGATCAGCCGGACAGAATCCAAATTTACCTCGAAATCTTCATCAGTTAGTCGAACCTTATCGTTTGAGATTAGTTTGGGAAAAAAAACTCGAACATTACAGACATTTGCGCTAAATGATAGCACGCTCTACCCTAGTACATGCGCGCAAAAAGAGGAATCTATGGTTAAAATTAATATAATTTTCAAAGATATACCCTGTATATCAATTGTAGAGCAATTGACTTGGGAGCGGAAGCCCCTTCAATTCTGAGGCTAGGAAAGACATTTTGTAGTCACGGTAATCGACACCATTCCTATTGGATAAAAAATTAACAGTGATGTGTCTAGGGTGGCGTAGGGACACAAAAACAAAGCCTACACAGAACAAAACTGGTTTTCCTTACTCGCGCAAGCTCTTCGAGAGCCTATGAGAGGTCCCCTTGGGGAAGACCTAGGAGGATCAGTATAATAACAATAAATAGCACTTCACTTCAAATCTTGGAAATCCCAAAAAAATTCTACAAGCTCCTGGAAATGACACCAGGGGATTAAACGATTAATTCTCAATCACCCAATTACCAAGCGTTGAGCATCATTCATACTCCATGCTCTCATTCAAGCAGCTTCGCATATTGGTCCCCAGCAATCACTTTGAAATTAATCGACCTAAACTAATGTCGCCACTAACGACGGCTGAAAAGTATTCAAAATATATTTATGCCATCCCTTTAAATCAAACTGAAATTGATGACGTTCCTCCATTAGTCGATCCGAAACTCTCACTTCCCATTGGACGAAACCCAGCCACCTAATGGCGCAAGGGCTAATTTGATATTAAACGCTCCGAAATTGCTACAAGAAAAGATAGCTGTGACAACCAAAGATACATTTCTAAAGCTACAAAGGTCCCATACGGCAATCTTTTGTTGGTACCACTGCAGTTGTTATATTTGGCCAGTAACCATGACGACCGGTTAACAATTGAAATCACGGCCATCTGCTGTCTTTATAGGGAATATTTCCCCTTATAATGACACATAAACGTTGCTAAATATACTTCGGTTCCAGTATATTATTTCATAAAGTGTACGGTATAATTTATACATGTCAAGAGGGAACAACTGGCTGGTCCTCTTTGTGCGATCTTTCGATTAACTCGAGAGCTTCCAACAAAAAAAGCTATTCACGGGATCGTTTGTAACTTTTAATAAGGCCGATTGTGATGTTCTTCCATTTTTAAAATGATACCTACTGTGGAAATGGCAATATTTCTTTTGCCCTGATTAGGGGTTGTTATGGAAGGTATAATCGAATTAAAAAGGCATATTTATCATTTTCATGACGAGATTGCGAGTGTGAAGTTTTTTGAACGATGTTTTTTATGGAAAACTATATAACTCCTCCAGAGAGAATGTTATCTATTTTCGTTTGCTAAAAATGGCTCACTATTGAAATTCAAAATGAATTAATTGATTTCATCAAAATTTCTGGCAGATAACGGATATCCGAGGCAATTCATAAATACATCTATCATGAATTTAGATAGAAGATCTACTAATCAAACAATAATTAATCAAGTACAAACAGTACAACAAGACAACAACCCAGTATAATGAATATGATCCTTTATGTTCGCGGCCATTCGGAAAAATCAGGAAAATGATCTCAGGTCTTTATTTACTAAGACGAAACCTTAAAGGAAAAATCCAAAAACTACGTACACAGTGTGGTTCTGTACATATACAGGGTGAGTCAAAAATGTGTACCGAGCTTTCTGGGGGTGATAGCACATTGAAAAATAAGTATAGTTTGATGAATAAACTTGTGTCCCAAAATCCGTATTAAGGGAGATATATCCTCCCAAAGTTGATAAAATAAAAAAATTTCTCCGCATAACTTCTATACGGTAAATGTCACCTGATTGAAATTTCGTGCATAATTGTATGTTATTGCAATATTTTTTTTATTATACTTAAACATTTCTGATATTGTATAAAGGGTTTTCTTAGAGGGTGAGTCATAATTTTCCTTGGGATATCTTACGTTGTATTCGTTTTAGTGAAAAAATAGACGCATTCGATGGACCGAAGAAAATTACATGAAAAAGGTTCTCTTATCTAAATACAAAAAACCTTTTTCCAGATATTCAAGTCTTTGTAGTCACATGATGTCAGCAGATTAATCCGCCGCGAGATTCATCGATATTTTAGCAGGCCATGAAGAATTCTCTTCTTAATTTTTTCGATGATATAACTTTCCTGTGCCGTTGATAAATAATAAGTACATAACAAGAAGGTTTGGATAAAAATAATAATAATAATTCTATCAACTTAAAATGCATTTTAGGCCATATGTTTATTCATAAAACTATACTTATTTTTCAATGTGCTATCACCCCCAGAAAGCTCGGTACACATTGTCAACTCACCCTGTATATGGACAATCCTGAAACACGTCAAATTTATATTTTAAATTGTCAATCTTCTTCGAAAAAATGTTATTCCTACCTTCAACCCCCTCCGAAAGACAGGTACAACCTCCAATTTTTCAAATAGTAAGTATGGGCTTGTCATCCATTGTTTGAAAGGTCTCATCATTCTCTATTCAGAAATGTTATCACTTTCATGTTTATTGCAAAAATCAAAATAGAAAAGAATAAAATCAAGTGCAATTTGGTACAATATCAAAAGCTAAAATGTAATACAAAATGTAGCAAAAAAATTATGAATGTTAATGAATTATATACTTGCCACTAATTATATATTTGCCGCTATAGATAGGATTTTCTTCCAACTTCAATAAAAATGTTCTATTCTATGTCTTGTGGATTGGACGGACGTTAATGAACCAAATCCACTAAGCGGTTTCGGAGTTATCGCTATTTTTAGTTAAAACATTTTGTATGAATATTTCCGAAACCCATCACTCAATCTTTCTGAAATTTACCATCAAATTGTAGAATCATGACCTCTATATGCTTGCGAAGTTCTGTAAGTTGTGCAAAATTTTGGAAGGATAGCATGACTAGAAAAAATTCAAAAAATTTGCAGAATATTTCGAAATTCCGGAACCAAATATGTATGGGGTTATTTTTTGGGGTAGCTCGCCTAGAGCAGATGAAATATTTCTCATGCAGAAAAGGGTATTGAGAATTATGTGCGGATTGGGCTTTCGAGAGTCGTGTCGAGGAGTTTTTAGTTCCAACAGAATTCAGACATTATTTGGTCTGTACATATATCGGCTTTTCATCTTCCTGAAATCACATGTACGTTATTTTTTGTCATATAATAATAGAAATAACACTCGGCAAGTTCATCCTGCTTCATAAGCAGTTACAAATTATTGATGGGATTGCTTTATTCAGAAAGCGCATTTACAGCTTCATCCTCGAATGTGAACCCTATTCGATCAATGAATTCATTGATTTCTGTAAAAAATAATTTCTGTTTTTGACTTGTATCTATTTTATTCGTTACAATATTTGTTATGGATGATTGTTGAGATAAATAAATATTATTATTATTATTATTATTATTATAAATATCGAATAGAGTTTAGTTATGGCATTTCCATGACCAATAATGATAATGAGGTGTGCAATATTTCACTGAGAACAGAATACTAGAAGCCCAAAAAGAAATTTAATAATTTAGTACTTCCAAACTGGGGCAAATTATTTCAGTTGTTTTCCTACATGGAAAATCATACAGTGCATACAGTTACAAAGTCGACAAAAAACACAACAAGCGTACTTATGCAGATTCACTTCACTATGAAGAAGTCAAAACGCTGAAAAAGCATTGATGTGGCGTCAATCTGCTTTGACGCGCTTGCCATAGACATGATTGTAATTATACTGACCCTCCTAGGTTTCCCTAAGGAGATCCCTAAGAAGCTCCTAGGAACTTGTTCGACTGAGGAGAGTCAGTTGTGTTCTTTGTCGACTATGTTACTGTATCCTTACGCCAGCTTAGGCACCCCACTGTTATTTTTCACCAGACAGTGGATGGTGTCTACTATACCCTCGGACTAGATCTATGGCTCACTCTACTCACTGAGCATGAAGCACTCATCATTCAATTAAAATTAGCCAACGTGATCAAGCACGCCTAAGAGTACCGACTTCATATGAGTGCTGTTTCAAATATTTTTTTTGTAAATTTATCTATTTCAAATAAATAACTACTACCATAGTATTTTAAAGCATTCTAGATCTTGATCTCGTTGCAGGTCTGAGCATGTGACTTCGGAATCAAAACATTCGCGGGAAATCATACCAGCATACTTCAAATTGTCGATACCCGCATTATGTACCATCAAAATAATTGAATTTTCTGTATCTATCACACCCCATCAGACCTTGTCTCTATAAATCACAACAAGGAAATACAACACTGTCGCATAAACAACCAAGGGAATAGAAAGTCGAAGCTAGAGGAAGGCAAGTATAATCTTCTTGTAGGTCCACTTATCATATAAACGGCCTGAAATCGTGGATATAATGTCTGGTACAAACTCGTTCCGTAGATGGTGTCAGTCACAATGACTGAATAATAAGAGGTTTAATTATCACCCGTATCCAATTAACAAGCTCCAACCAGTGCATTATGTATGATGGTGTTTGCAAATTACTAAGACGAGATTGGGCGATAACAGAAAGACGAGTTCGAGAAAACAATTCAAACCCCACACCACACTGCTGCCCTCTGTTGGGAGCGCATGAATTGTCGTAAAAAACTCGCATGCTCGTTAGGAGCTTGCATTTACATGTCTGTCGGCAATGAGCCAACAGCGAATATGAAGACAATTGAACATACGGGGGATCTTGTTGAAGGGAAAATGACTCCATGTCTATTAATTTATTTCGTTATTTTTCGATATTTTTCTCGAGTTTTTTGTGGGAAGAAGGAATGTATTTTTAAGTTATCGTAAAATTTTTTTCCATTTCATAATTTATGTATTTACGCGCTTACAAATGTTTATTCTCATTCACTCAATGAGTCAGTTTCATATTTTTTCTGCCAAATTTATAATAAAACATATTCACTTCATTCCTCACACATTGACTGATTGATTTAATAATGTTCTCAGGTCCAATACTACATATCCCGAAGGAAGTTCAGTGCCTCTAATCCAGAATTAGTTAGAGTAACACCTCCTGAATGGAAGGCCAATCAACTATGCATCTCTTTTTACAATATGGCGGCGGAAGTGGATGAAAATTCAATTGACAGCTGTTTTTTTTATCAATATTGAATGCTTAAATCGTTGAAAATATGATTTCAGATGGAGATTCGTACTATTATTTGTGAATAACGATTCTATAGTTTAATTATTTTGTCGGTATGTATAATTTCTACGAAATGAGCTATTAGTGCATGTACATTTATGATAAATAGCCTAACATCTTCATATAAGGATGAGGTTCCCGTTACACCAGTGAAAACTCTAAATGTACCTGGCTTGCAAACATTTCAAGGAAAAGTTATCTGCGGACTGGAAGATTCTGGTTTTGAGGTATTAAGCTGTAACAGATAACCATATAAAGTTAACAGAAAAGCAATACCTGCTTTTGCCAAACCCCCTCAATTTACCAATGAGTTTAAACATCCTTATATTTTAACAGATATATATTAGGGCAGTGAAGGATCTCTACACGGATATTGCAGCAAGGGTGAAGGTGGGAACCAAACTGTCTGAAGAGTTTCATCTCAAAAGGTCGCCGACATGGCTTTCCTGTAGCCCCGACTCTGTTTAAGGTCTACCTTAGCTCGACTCTAAAACATTGGTGAAGAAAATGTCAAAATATAAGAATTCCTATAAGAAAAGGTATACTTTTCCCTCTACACTTTGCTTACGACCAGGTCATCATGGCCGAAGAGGAAGAAGATATTTATTATATGTTGAGGAAATTAGATGAGGTATATATAGAGTTGGTATGACCAGAAACACCTCAAAAACCAAATACATTGTTATTGAGGAAGACTTTGAAGAACGTGTAGGGAAGGAGTACAGGAAGCGTTGTACAGGAGATGTTTGCAATACCAAGATTGGGAGAATAGGAGTATATGGGACTGAGATGCGAGAAATTACATTATTGTTGAATTTTATCTGAATATTCTTCTGATAACCAAAAGACCTAGTTCCTCGGAACTGAGTCTTATCAATTTGCCCAAATGTCTGTAATTTTGGAATATTTCGATGAAAATTGTCTTAAACGATTTGGTTCGACTCACTGATCAAGAATCCGTGGTCGAAATTCATTCTGTCCGGCCGGCCGGCCGTAAGCACGATAACTCTCGAACGGAATGAGCTAGAGAGTTGAAATTTTCAGAGTAGGTTTGGGGGATGAATATCTCGGCTAAGTTCGTTATTGGGCAAAATCGGACAGATGGTTTCGGAGTAACAAAAAAAAAATTTTTTTTTACGAAACAAATTCCAAATAAATTTTTTTTTAATAAGCAGTTTTATCATAAGAATCCATTCATATCATTTTCAACCCTAACAAGCTAATACTTTCGGAGATATGATTTTTTAAAATTTCAATGTAAATCGTATTTCACAGATTGATATAATTATTATTCTATGTATGAATTCTCATAATGTCAACTTGACAGAAGGGAATATTGTAACTTCAAAAATATTGGGGTTGAAATACTCGTATTTTAGCGATGCAACGGGGACCTCACCCGAAAATGTTTGAAAATATTACGTAAATATTGAAAGCATAATTCTGTAGTTTAGTGAACGTAGATCAGGAAATTTTTGATCGATTACAAGGTGATTTTTTATTATTACTTATCTTCTTTCATATTTGTTTTATGGAATACCTACTATTTGTAGGTACTTTAAACCTGTTTTGGGCAATTGTCATACAAAACTTGTTTTTTTGGCGCTCTAGTTCCTCGGTGCTTATCAATTTGCCCAAGTGTCTGTAATTTTGAAATTTTTGGCTGAAAATGGTCTAAAACGATTTGGTTCGACTCACTGATCAAGAATCCGAGTGCGAAATCGATTCTGTCCGGCCGGCCGACCGGCCGTAGGCACGATAACTCTCGAACGAAAGGAGTTAGCGGATTGAAAATTGAAAGGTGGTTTTGGAGCGTAAATATCTCGGACAAGTTCGTTCGATCTATCTGAAATTTAGCATCAAATTGTAGAATCATGACCTTTATACGCATGTGAAGTTTTGTATTGACCAGATTACCGCAAAGTGTAAATAGAAAAATTTGAAAATTTAAAAAAAGTTTTTCCACAATAACTCTCGAACGGAATGAGCTAGGTAGTTGAAATTTTCAGAGTAGGTTAGGGAGATGAATATCTCGGTTAAGTTCGTTATTGGGCAAAATTGGCCAGATTTAATTCGATTTCTTCCATGGTGCAGTTCATTCTCATGATTGCTCATTTAATCTTGATAAATAAAAAACGTTGCTGTAGGATTGACAGAGTTTTATTAATTTGTTCCTTTGACCGCTATTATATACCCAGTTATTGATAAGAGTGGAACGTTACAACATATATACTTGATAAATAAAGTATTATTTGAATTGAATTTCCTTTATGATGCAGCTCTATCATATGTATACATTGATATAATTCCCAACTCAGAGAAACCAATACTTTCGGAGATATAATTTGTCTGTTTGAACTAGAGCGCCAGAAAGCTCCTGTCCACAGGGCTTGAACCCACCTTTTTTTATATCCAACATCAATTGAAAAGTGCTATAAATTTTTAATCAAACCACAGTGGTAGCACATGAGTATCAAAAAAATCATTGTATGGCATGTAGAGTTCAGCAATTTATTTGAATATGAGGAAAATCCTATAATTCAACTTTTGAATTTACCAATAAGGTGGCCATATTGGTTTTGATGACTGGCCTTCAGCGTAGGAGGTGTTGGTTTGAGATCAGCTTGGATTTTTCGATGCACTCCACAAGTCTGTGAATGAAATTCCCTTATAGAACTAAGTCATCTTTGTCAATGAAGCCGAATATAATGTTAGTTCTAATGTCTGACAAAGCCTCGAATTTGAAGAGGATAGGCTGGCTGTTTCGTCCTCTATGTCACATAATCTGGATTAAGAGGAGACTCGATGTCTCCTAATCGCCTCAGATTACAGTGAGTGATAAGGAGGCCAACCACATTTTTAAGTGAAGTTCTACTCAAGCGTAGCAAGCTTGTCGTGAGTAGTTTAGATGGTCCTGCCACCATCTTCTTGTCACGAACATTTCCTGAGACCTCATTCTAGGTTGAGAGGTGTTGAATCCTAATCCATTCTTCAATGTCTTGTCGAACTTTCCTGGAGGGAACTCTTTAAGCTGGTCAAGGGTCTATTAGAGGAGATGCCGGTCTCGTCTTGACAAGGATATCTGCCTCCTCATTACACTTCATTCCCTCGTGAGCTGGTACTCAACTGTGATCTAATTGAGTACTCCAAACTCAATGATTACGTTATGGGAGTCCAATACAAGTTTAGAGCTTATTTTATAGGACTGTGGAGTTCTTATGGGAGCCTGGATATCTGAGATATTATAGACTGTTGGATTGGAGGTGCCCCTTGTTCTTAATATTGGTATGGGGGCGTGATGATGATACGATCTTTTTTATTATTACTCTACTTATTCAATCCTAAGGACATTGTCAATGGTGTTAATATACCTGATGACGTCCTTAAGAGCAGTGGCTATTATGTCATGAGGTTTTAGAACTTGCTAATCTATACATGAAATTCTTAGAATGGCCAGCTCTGGAACTATGTGTTCGGCAGTTTCCTTTTCCGATCCACAGAGCTTACATCATCCGTCAGCTGACTTGCCCATGCAGTACAATGGTATTTGTATCGACAGTGCCCTGTCAACAGTTCCACCATTACCCTGAGTTCAGCTCGTGGCAGCTGCAGGATCTTCCCGGTATAAAATGGTGAGAAATCCATGAATATTTTTTCAACTCTGCAGGTCTTGGAGCATTTCTACATAGAGCTATTCTGTTATTTAGCTCCCATTGTTGGATGTCTGTCCTGTAGTGGTTTTTTCCAAGTCAACAGGAGGGTTCTGGTGCAGCGGTTGTTACCAAGGAGTGCCTCTAGCTAGTTGCTTTATGGTAATCTGGCATCTCTAGCACAGTAGGGAACCTTGGATGGGAACTCTTGTGCACAAATGTAGACAGCTAGTTTCATTGCCTGTAAGATAGAGGACTCATATGCCAGGAAGTCAGAGATCCTCAGTTTTGGACCATATACCCTAATACCTGCGCCCTCATCTGATTTTGATCCATCCGTTTACCGAATGGATGACTTTTTGTCCAATCGATTAACGAGGTCCACCGCACTCAGATGGCCTGTTATGACCGTTGCAAGAACCTTCAAAGTTATTTCGGCTCAAACAAGTAGAGGAACAAACCCACCATCGCCGAATTAACACGAACATTTCTGGAAAAAATTGTACGAGCAACCAGCAGAAACCAGGGATACTCCAGCAATTTGCAGAATCCCAATAATATGTGATCAAAATCTGCAACAGACCGCAGAGCTGACTGACATAACAGCCGAAGAGATTAGAAATGTCTTGAAGAACAAGGAGGATTTTAAGGCACCAGGGAATGTATGGCGTTCAGAACTACTGGTGGAAGAACTTTCCAGCTCCCACCATCACCTAGGTAGATTATTCAGTGAGATAGAAAAACACCGTGCACAGTGAGCCAATTCCTTCATGGTTGGTAGAGGGTAGAACTGTGTTGATACCGAAATCAGGTGATCTAGGACAGCCAAACAACTACCGCCCAATCACGTGTTTTAACACACTGTATAAAATTCTCACAAGTGTTCTTCAACATCGGATTCTAGAATCAATTGGACCAGTGTGGAATAAAATACATGAACAAAAAGGAGCGAGGAAAGGAGTACAGGGGTGCAAGGGCAACCTCTGTAAAG
The DNA here is from genome assembly GCA_937662695.2 of Halyzia sedecimguttata. NCBI lineage: Eukaryota > Metazoa > Arthropoda > Insecta > Coleoptera > Coccinellidae > Halyzia > Halyzia sedecimguttata. Next base: position 4,352,718 of record OW569414.2, on the reverse strand, counting down.
ACAAGAGCATTTGTCAAGATACGAGACACCACAAGCGTGATCTACATACATCATGGTTGGATAATACGGCTGCTAAAGATGCTCAAAGTCCACTCCAACATCGTCCATGCGATGGAAAACATCATGGCGTTATGGAGGACTCATTTTGCCGTTCGATCCGAGGGTCGGACCAATCATACCGGTTGCGTGAGATACAGGCGAGGCGTATTTCAAGGAGACTCGCTAAGCCCGTTTTGGTCAGCATAACACTTCTACCACTAACAAAAGAGTTAAGGGCATGCATAATAGGGTACAAGGCTGGACCACCAGGCAGAAGAGAACATCTTTTTGCACATCTACTCTACATGGACGACTTAAAACTGAACGCTTCTTCCAAGGCTGCACTACAACAACTACTGAATATCGTTGCCGAATACACCTCAGCAATAGGTTTGGACAAATGTGCGGTTTTCATCTAAGTGGAGGAAGAACTGAACAAACAGGAGAATACATCGACCTAGAAGGGGGAATAACCATTCGACACCTCGAAGAGGAAGAAACATACAAATTCCTTGGGATAAAACAACGAGGTGCAGTGGAGACAACCCAAATCAAGGATGCCTTAACAGCTAGCTACAAAAAGAAGATCCGAGATATATGGAAGTCACAGCTGTCCGGGAAAAATAAAGTATCAGCTACGAACAGCTTGGCAGGGCCATAATCACCTACTCATTCGGGATAGTTAACTGGACAGTGAATGAAATTCTCGAAGTGGTTCTAGTCAGAACCAGTGATGGACATGAATCGTAGTCTGCATCCCAATTTCTCGATTCAAAGGATATACCTTCCACGAACGCATGGAGGAAGAGGTTTGCAAAGTTTGGAATACTAACACCATCAACAAACGTTGGAAATGGCAATAAGGTTATTGAGAAGCGAAGACCCGCTTCGGAAAATGGTGGCTCATCATGAAATAAGCAACCAAAGAGCTTTCCTATTTAGGGCTGGTCAGAGCGTTGGAGAACCTCAGTATACCTGGATTCCATCGATCGTGAGCTAGCAGGTACACCTATGACGCCAACAGACCAAAGAAGAGTTGTCAGAGAGATTAGACAGGCACAACTGAAGACACTAATCGAAGATCACATGAGTAAACACCTGCACTCCATATTTTTCAGGAGTTTGAAAGCTCAGGGCCTGTCGGAAGAATTATTATCCTTCGCCTTTTTGAAGTCCGCTGGGCTCAAGTCGGAAACGGAGGGATTCGTTTTGGCTTGTCAAGATGGGGTGATAAATACAAGATGGTATAAAAATAACATCATGAAAGTGGGTACCCCAACAACGCGCAGAGCATGCCACAGCCAGCAGGAAACTGTAATGCACATTCTGTCTACTTGCAGAGTCCATGCTCCAACAGGATATGTGGAAAGACACAACGCAGCACTTCGAATTCTCTACTTTCATCTGAGAGAGGTTTATGGTATAGACAACGAACCAGTTACCTAACCTAAGGCTATCTCATCTTAGCATACCTAAACTAACTAATCTTAACTTAATGTTTCTTTGGGTCATCTATCACCAACCAATCAACGTTTAACCCACGCCGGAAAAACAAACTAGAACAGCAAGAAACGGAAATAGAGATGAGAGAAAGGGCTGTTATTAGCTATGCTTGTTAAGCAAATTTGCTTTGAAATCTCTTTTAAATATTTGTGCACTACTCTGCCTAAAAAATATTCAATTGATCATTATCTCTGATATTTGAGAGTCCAAAGTGTTAAGAAGATTTTTCTTGTTGGGGTACAATCCCGCCACAGCAGATCACTTAAACGCCCCTCGTAGATGACTGTCGGCAATAAGCGAACGTCAAACATAAAGATAAGACAATTACATACATTTGCGGTACACTGCTGAAGATTAACAATGTCTGGGAAGAATTTATACAAAGTTAAATGGCGTAAAAGGCCAACGCAAAAAACTGGACTCCTTCCTCGTTTGATGCGAAATTAACAGAATTAATGGAGCGAGCGGGCATTATGGCGAATTCATTTTTATAAAGCGTACCGACATCGAAAGTTTAATTAAAAAATTTCATCGGAATTACTGGCGGAGGGGGGCGTGAAGTGAACCTTCGGCAGAGTGGCCCTAAAGTCGACCATCCAGTCTGCCGGCATTCAAATGGAGCAATGCCAAACTGCAATAACTGTACCTATTCCGCGCTTATCACTGTTTTAATGACATCGGTTACTGTTATCGCTGCGTAATGACGTTTTTTAGGGCCTTCCTCCCGGTCCTCTTTCATTTCATCGGCGACAGTTACAGTCGCCACTCGAGCGATATCAATTTCGTCTTTTATTCAGTTTGATATTTTGCAATTTGTTTCGTAGACAGGAGTTGAATTTTCCGCTTTCAGTTCTTGGTAAATGGATCGTGATGATGTTTTTAAAAGGAACCGCAAAGGGGATTATGCAAAATTTACGAAATTCGGAGTTGAGAAGCAGGAAGTCTGGAATTCCACAGGGATTTATTCGTGCACCTGTTGTCTTTGTACAACATTTTTGCGTGCTGTTCCGTTAAAAACAGTGCCAATCAATTTGTCCTAATGTCTGTAATTTTCGAATTATTGGCCGATAATGGTCTCAAACGATTAGTTTCAACCACTGATGAAAAATCGGAGGTCAAACCTGATTCTGTGCGGCTGTCAACATGATTACGCTCGAACGTCAGGAGTTAGAGAGTTGAAATTATCAGAGTGGGTTTGGAGTCCAAATGCTCCGTTAATGGACAAAATCCGTCGAATAGTTTCGGAATTTTTGCCATCTGAATGAAATACCGTTTTCCACATAACTCGAAAAATACTGTTCTGATCCAATAAAAACACGGTTGATAGTTAAAAAGTGGGATAGCTCTGTGGACAGTGGCTTTGGCACTCTTGTCGAACTACTAGCGAGTAATGGTTCAAAATTGACAAATCATATCTACGAAAGTATTGTTTTCTCATGGTGAGCTTCACAAAGCTTCGGTTACCATAATTATGGACTTAGTTCGGTGGTTGCATCCAAAATGAACTGAATATTGACATATAATCACACTGATTTGGTAACTGAGAGCTGTCAAATCTTTGTGAAACCCCCGTAAGAGTGGGGAAAGATATCTATGGATTCCTATGATAGAAAAGCATCAAAACTAGCGAGTAATTATTTTAAATTTGACAAATCATATCTCCGATATGATTAGTTTCTCAGAGTTGAGAATGATATCAATATATATATATATATTCTGTTGAACTTCATGCATTACATTTCTTATCTAACCATAAATCATGTGTATGAAAAAAGTGTAAGCAGAGAGCAGAGGTTAGTGTAACGGGGTACCATAGAATTCGATATAGGATACTAGAGATTAGAGAATAACCTCAGCAAAAAAAACCCTATCTCCCTGTTAGTGTGTTGATTTATGAAAATTGAAGTTGTTAACAAAATATGCTGAAATATTAAACAATGAAGGCATCTTTTTCTTCACTATCGCTTCTTCCTTCAACAAGCAGAGAAGTTTCTCCAAGGTACCCGAAACTCAATCTGGAAAAGGAAATGACAAAAGGAGAGAACGATCAAATTAAAAATGGAATATTCCATGTTTTATGAAATAGATTTGAAATTCGCTACCCATTCTAAAAAGAATTCAGGAACATTATGAATAGCCCTAAAACTATCCTGGAATCTATGTATGGGAAATTATTAACTAAATAGTCTATGATTTCCTCTGCTTCCCAGCATTAACAAGGGTTCTCAACTGAGTTCCATCAGAAAAGCATGCTGTTGCAACGAACATGACCGGTTTTTAGATGATTCAGAATAAGCCATATTTTCCTTGGAAGATCAATATTTGTTGAACAAATCCCAAAACTGTCAAACTTCCTTGTCACTTTTATTCAAATTGAGAAAAGAATTGGACCATAAAGGGTTACCTGACTGGGAATCTTATTGCCTGGAATATAGGAGAGAGTCGGAAAATAATGAAATTTATTCCGAGAATCTGAAACAGCAGTCTGCCTGCGAATGTGGGGCGGGACAATGTTTGAAAGAACTGGCAAACAATGAATAGATGTAGATGTAATAGTTCCAGTGATGATCCTCATAGATGAATTCAGGTGTGCTACCATGTTTTGAGTATGAGCACTAATAACCTGAGCGGCAGAAAAAACCAAGGCTAAGGCTGTCGTTCGAAGAGTATAGCTGCATCAGCACCTCATGGATTCTTATCATAGAACTGCATCATAAAAAATTAAATTCAAAACATAGGTCTATGACTCACCTCATATGTTGGGTTTAAAAACAACGTCAAATAATAATTAGAGCATTCTATGAAATTATAAATTTACCATTATTTATTGAAATTTTGAAAAATCATATCTCTGAAAGTATTAGTTTGCTAGATTTGAGAATGATATAAATGGATTCTTATAATAAAGTTGCATCTTAAAAAAAATAAAAAACTTGTAATGTAAGAAATAATTTTTTTTTTCGTTAATAATAACGAACTTACCAAGATATTTATGCCCGATACCTAATTTGAAAATGACAACTGTCTAGCTCATTTTGTTCGAGAGTTATCGTGTTAACGGCCGGACACAATCGATTTTGACCACGGATTCTTGATCAGTGAGACGAACTAAAACGTTTGGGACCATTTTCAGCCAAAATTCAAAAATTACAGTCATTTGGAAAAATTAATAAGCACTCTGTTCCGAGGAACAATAGCACCTAAAATACCCACATAAAGACTTATGCAACTTTTTGAGAGGGTTGCATGATCAGAAAATTTAAATAAATTAAAAAAAAATTCTGTATCTCAGAAACCATACGTCCGAAATCGTTGAATTTTTCAATAACCGTCAAATCCCTATTTTACAGTAGTTCTATATTTGAACTTGATCGGTCAATATTGTAGAAGATATTAGGTAACTACTTAAAAGTCACAAAACCTGAAATTTGAAAACATAGGATCAAAGGCCAGTAATAAAATTCGTTCATAATCCACCTCTCACCGCAGATATGTACACACCGAGCAGATCAAAAGAATAGTTACGGAAATATAATATAGAAAAAATCTTGGGCTCAAAATTTCCATAACTCCGAAACCTCTTGGCGGATTTTGCCCATTAACGAAATTAACCGACATATTTATGCCTAAAAGCTACCCTGCAAATTTCAAATATTTAATTCATTTCGTTCGAGAGGGCTTACGGCCGGTCGGACGACTAGCCAGACGGACGGCCGGACGGGCAAAATTGCACTTGCCCCCGTATTATTCATCAGTTAGTCGAACAGAATAGTTTTAGACCATTTTTGGCCAGAAATTCCAAATATACAGATATCTGGGCAAAATGTTAGTAGTCTGTTCTTAACGGAACAAGCGCGCAAGAATCACTCAAAGTCTCTGAAGCTCCTGACGCTACTTCATTTATAATTTTTAATTGAATTCTAACTTCTTGCATCGTGAAGTCAATCAACGAATGCGCGAATATCAAATATCAAAGTATGGACACTCCAACTCGAAAAAAAAGCTTCATCGCCGTAAGTGACTTGACCGCGCACAGAATTGCCATGAACTTTCCTTTAAAACCTCTAAAGATCGGCTCAGCACCAGACTCATTACCGCTAGACGTGAACCACTCCCAACTTAACCCATACCACCTTAAAAAAAATATCTTCTCCTCTGTGCATGTGCAATCTACTCATGGCTGAAAGTCCTCTCTCAAAATCACACACCTCACACAAAACTCTTATTCATCAACTCCAGTAGTTCAGGAGATATCGCAACTTCAATCCAGGCATACGCGGATCCTCCCATGGGGATCCTATGGAGGAATATCATCCTGCACCTAAAAACACCAATCCTCTCAGACCAAAACTCCAGCAGTTAAATCACTTCTCGTCTGCTCATGCGCATAACGAAAAATGCCCGAGAGGGCTAACATGACTTTCAAAAGATGTCCCAAGGACCACGTTATGGACACTGCACCCTCGGACACTACGCTATTTCCTCGAAACTGGTTTGCACAATCACAGAATTGACATGACGTGGTAATATGGCCCCCCAGCTCCTCCCCAGTCACTTAACTTTCAGACAAAATTTTAAAAAACAATTTTTTAAAAACAATTTTTTAAAAACAATTTTTAAAAAACAATTTTAAAAAACAATTTAAAATTCCACACATTGTTCACACATTTATTCCATTGCCACCGTATATACACGTTCATATTAAAATTAGTTGCCTACCACGTATTCCGCCGATCGCAATATTCAGATAAAACACGTGTAGGAACCGAAGTCGAATGTATACAGATGTGATTTTCCACGTAGGAAAATGACTGAAATAATTTGCCCAGTTTGAAAGTTCTCTATCATAATTTATTTTTGAGTCCCCTAGAGGTCTGTTCTCAGTGAAATTTTGCACGACCCAAGAGATCATTATTGGTCATCAGATTATTAATCAGTGAGTCGAACTCAATCGTTTGAGACCATTTTCGGTAAAAAACTCCAAAAATACGTCCGTGAACATTGCCAAACAGCAATTCTTGTATTATTATCGGTTATTTTGCTTATTTCTTCATAATGAACAGATGCGATGTTATGATTTTCTGGCGAACAACTGCAAGTAGCCATTATTCCATAAAAGTTATTATATCCCCATTAAAATGGCAACTAAACGTAATAATGACGTCCATAAAGAGCATAGGAAAAAGCAAGCAATTTGATGCCGGTAAGAAAAGTAGGTGGTCCCATTCAAAATTCTAAAGTTGATGGCCACTTCCGCTATTGCCGGAAGTGTTACTTGGATGGATTAATTTTAAACCTAAAACACGCATAGAAAAATGGCCGTGTGACATATTTCAAAACATTTTTTTATAAAGCGAGAAAGTTCCGACGGGCCAATTATTTTAATAACCCCGTTGAATTTATAGGGGGGGTGAGAAATATGTATCAATCTCGGCTGCTGCAAATATCTTAAAAAGCACTGACGTGAGTCAGGAGCATTTGCACGCATGTTCCTTTGTCTATTCACGCCTCATTTGAAGTCAATCGTGCTGAAATTCGGTATTTGATTGTAAAATAGTGGCTCAAAGGTAGTTTCTGAAATATAAAATTTTTAAGCAAAAACTGTTTTTAAAGCACTTAAAGGTTATACAGAACATCTTTGAAATATTTTTTTAATATATTTAAAGTAGAATTATAAATATCCCCAGAATTAATAAAGAAACCATTAAAAAGCAATTCAGTTTTATAAGCAGAATTGTTTTATAAGTTAGTTATAAAACTTTTAACAAATGGTTAAGTAACAGTTTTATAACATATTTCATAATTCTGCTGTATAGACGTTTTCACAATAAATTTATAAAGTATTTCGATTATCCACAACATAATTAAGTTTATGTAGCTTTAATATAATGAATTGATATTTTGGAAGCACTAATGATACTTATGAAATATATTAGTCGCGAATCATTGGAGCTATAAGACAACTTTGCTGGTTGGGCGGTCGGACAGAAAGAAATTTGACCTCGAATTCATCATCAGTGAATCGAATGTAATCGTTTGGGGCCATTTTCTGCAAAAAATGACTTTTGGGCAAAATCATAGCACGCTGTTCCCTAGAACTAGCGTGCAAAAATTGAAAACGTGATGGATATTGTAGATTGCAGTGCAACCCCAAACTCTGCCATCCGTACCAAGAAAAGAACATCCATTACACGACAAACACCCTTGTGAAATCGCCACCATATCTGCATTCTCCTATACTTCAAATTTAACGAACAATACCCCGCTTAATAGAAATCGAAATTAGTCCTTCCGAAATCCCATTACCACCTCAGGATTAACTCCGAAGACCGTTGTAAAGCGATCTGCGACCCTGGTTACAACTCTTTGTTTTACACGTGCCTGTCATCTGTCATTCATTGTTGGCGAGGGGGTGCAAGTCAGTCATCGCTTAATCCGGCTTTGGACTCTTAAATATTGGCTTTTATTCTCCTCGTCCACGGTCCCAGGGGTTGTGCGATGGTGGTGGTCGATATCTTGTTAAGGCTACACTGTTTACTCGTATAATTTATGGTGTTTGTTCCCTAATCTGACAAGTACTTTCAACAATGTCCCACGTCAAATTTGGCGCTGCTTGGATGAAGATTGAAATTCCGACACCTATCTATGGTCAGGGTTAATAGAATTTGTCAGCTTACGTGAGATTTGAATATTTTGGATACCTGGTAGGAAGAGATGTAATAAATAGGGGCTCGAAATTTTATTCGAATATTTAAAATTTGAATTTTGTATCAGTTTAAACATCGAATATCCGACTATTAGAATAATCGAATATTCGAGTAGTCGAAAAATTTGAAAATTCTCAATCATATTGAGTGATAACATCATTATTGAAAGGTTTTTTTTTTTGGTTTTCTCTCCCAAACTCTGAAAAATATCTATAAAATAAAAATTAATTATTTTGTGATTTGCTTCTGCGTAAGAAACACAGGATATTTGTCAGAAGCAATCAATTGAACAATGTTGCCTAACAAACAACAACGAAACAACATCAACGAAGAAACAACTATATCGTAACGTTTCGGAGTCTATATCAGACTCCTTCGTCAGACACTTAACGAAAATCTTTAGAATAATTTTGTTGATAGAAAAAAACCTTTCAATAATGAGTATACCTCCCACAGTATCCTTTAATGATTACTTAAAACAAAGGTATGGGCCTTCTTCAATCATCCCTTTCAGAAAATTGGAAGTGACAATTCTTGAATTTCACAAAATAACTATCAACAAAATAATTCTAACGATTTTCATTGAGCGTCTGACCAAGGAGTCTGATATAGACTCCGAAACGTTACGATATAGTTGTTTCTTCGTTGATGTTGTTTCGTTGTTGTTTGTTAGGCAACATTGTTCGTCCCGTTTGTGTCCATAAGTAATAAAATAAAATAAAATAAAATAAAATTGTTTGCTTCTGACAAATATCCTGTGTTTCTTACGCAGAAGCAAATCACAAAATAATTAATTTTTATTTTATAGATATTTTTCAGAGTTTGGGAGAGAAAACCCAAAAAAAAACTTTCAATAATGAGTATACCTCCCACAGTATCCTTTAATGATTACTTGATAACATCATGTTTGAAAACGCACATTAGAAGAATATAGAGCTGGAAAATCGTATTTTTCTAAAATTTTGGTGTTAGCCAAAGTCCGGTATGATCTTTCTAATGAAAATATTTTCAAGATGGCACCACTTCCGGAAATACCGGAAGTCGACACATACTTTTATTCCAAATAATGCTACATATTTTGTATTGCTTTTTTGAATTTAGTAACATATTTTAGATGAACTTTCATCAGCATTTGCTATACCTGCAGCCGTTTTTCACATATTACAAATTTGGGAATATTTTTTTACCGTCGTCACTTTTGTAGCCAAAGAACTAACATTGGGGATATGCGCAACAGAAGCATTATTTGTGGCGCTCTTGTTCGTCGGAACAGAGTGCTCATCAATTTGCCCAAATGTCTATAATTTTCGAAATTTTGGCTGAAAATGGTATCAAACGATTTGGTTCGACTCACTGATCAAGAATCCGTGGTCGAAATCGATTCTGTCCAGCCGTTAACTATCGAACGAAAGGAGTTAGAGGATTCAGATTTGCAGGGTAGGTTTGGAGCATACATATCTCGAAAGAGTTCGTTAACGGACGAAATACATCGAGCGGTTTCGCAGTTATGGCCGTTTTTAGAAAAAATATTTTTTATGAATATTTCCAAAACCGATCACTCGATCTCTCTGATATTTAGCTTCAAATTATAGAATCATGACCTTTAGACGCGTGTGAAGTTTTGTATTGATCGGGTTACCGTAAAGTGTCAAAAAAAATTTTGAAAATTTTAAAATTTTGTTTCTACACTAACTCTCGAACGGAATGAGCTAGGCAGTTGAAATTTTCAGAGTAGGTTAGGGAGATAAATATCTCGGTTAAGTTCGCTATTAGGCAAAATAGGCCAGATGGTTTCGGAGTAACAACAAAAAAATTATTTTTTAACTTACAAATTTCAAAATAAATTTTTTTCCAAGATGCAGACTCGCCATAAAAATCCATTCATATCGTTTTCAACTCCAACAAGCTAATACTTTCGGAGATATGATTTTTCGAAATTTCAATAATGAATCGTACTTCTATGTTTTCACAGAATGCTATAATTATTCTATATATGATTTATTATATGATCTATGTTCATACTCGTACATGTCATCCTGTTCTATAAGAGAGAGTCAAATTCATTTTAATTTGATTTCTTTCATGGTGCAGTTCTCATTCTCAGATTGCTCATTTAATCTTGATAAACTATTATTTGAATTGAATTTCCTTTATGATGCAGTTCTATCATAAGAATATATTAATATAATTCTCAACTCTGAGAAACCAATACTTTCGGAGATATTATTTGTCTGTTTGAACTAGAGCGCCATAAAGCTCCTGTCCACAGGGCTTGAACCAATTTTTGGCGCTCTAGTTCCTCGGAACTGAGTGCTTATCCATTTGCCGAAATGTCTGTAATTTTCGAATTTTTGGCTGAAAATGGTCTCAAACGATTTGGTTCGACTCACTGATCAAGAATCTGAGGTCGAAATCGGTTCTGTCCGGCCAGTCCGGCCGGCCGGCCGGCCGTAGGCACGATGACTCTCTAACGAAAGGAGTTAGAGGATTGCAATTTGGATGGTGGGTTTGGAGCATGAATATCTCGGACAAGTACGTTAATGGACGCAATCCATCAAGTGGTTTCGGAGTTATGGCCGATTTTAGTAAAACACATTTTTTATGAATATTTCCGAAACCGATCACTCGATCTATCTGAAATTTAGCATCAAATTGAAGGATCATGACCTTCATACGCATGTGAAGTTTTGTATTGACCAGGTTACCGCAAAGTGTCAAAAAAAAATTTAAAAATTAAAAAAAAAATTTTTCTACAATAGCTCTCGAACGGAATGAGCTAGGCAGTTGAAATTTTCAGAGTAGGTTAGGTAGATGAATATCTCGGTTAAGTTCGTTATTGGGCAAATTGGGCCAGATGGTTTCGGTGTAACGAAAAAAAAAATTTTTTTTTTAAGCAACAAATTTCAATTATTGAAAGGTTAATTTCTTGTTTTCTCTCTAAAACTAAATAACAACGAACAACATCAACGAAGAAACAACTATATCGTTACGATATAGTTGTTTCTTCGTTGATGTTGTTCGTTGTTATTTAGTTTGGGAGAGAAAACCCAAAAAATAACCTTTCAATAATGAGTGTACCTCCCACAGTATCCTTTAATGATTACTTAAAACAAATTTCAAATTCAATTTTTATTTAAGATGCAGTTTCACCATTAAAATCCATCGATATCATTTTCAACTCCAACAAGCTAATTCTTGGAGATATGATTTTTCTAAATTTCAATAATGAATCATACTTCTATGTTTTCACAGAATGCTATAATTATTCTATCTAAGCTTTATTATATGATCTGTGTTCATACTCGTACATTTCATCCTGTTCTTTAAGAGAGAGTCAAATTCAGTTCAGCTATTTTAATTTGATTTCTTCCATGGTGCAGTTCTCATTCTCAGATTGCTGATTTAATCTTGATAAATAAACTATTATTTGAATTGAATTTCCTTTACGATGGCAGTTCTATCATAAGAATACATTGGTATAATTCCCAACTCTGGCTTGACAGGGCTTGAACCCATTTTTGTATCACAATTTTAAAATTGATATAGCATCTACAGGGTGTTCGAAATTTGATTTCCTGTCAAGGCAATTTAAAACTGCAAAAAGCCGTTTTCTTTCAAATAGGTACGTTGCTATACATTCTGGCACTGTTGTTCCCCGAAACAGAGTGCTTATCAATTTGCCCAAATGTAATTTACGAATTTTTGGATGACAATGGTCTTAAACGATTTGGTTCCCTGATTGGACTCCCTGATTGAGAATTTTGGGTCAAAATCACCGTTAAACTGTTAACACGATAGCTCTCGAACGGAATGAGCTAATAAGTTTGGGAGATGAATATCTCGGTTGAATTCGATTATTGGGCGGAATCAGCCTGATGGTTTCAGAGTAACGAAAAAGTGTTTTTACAGTACAAATTTCAAAATCGATTCTTTTTAAGTTGCAGTTTCATCTTAAGAATTCGTTGAAATCATTTTCAACTCTAACAAGCTAATATCTCCGGAGATATGATTTTTCAAAAATTTTCATATTAAATCGTAATTCAATGATTTCCCAGAATGCTGTAATCGTATTTGTATCTGTGTTCATAAATGTCATCTTATCTACCGATAAGAGACATGTCATGTTTATTTCTGATTATATTCAAAATTCGTAATTCACGATATAAAATACCTCCTGTTCTGGTAAACGAAATATGATTGAATTCAAAATGACCAATGAAATATCCTCAGCTAATGTAGAGTTATGAGGATGATAGGATATTATAATTTTTGGGTAATAATATAATGCCCTTGGATAATCCATGATGGAAATATATACTTTGGTAAGTTAATCAAATTGGGTGCAGAATATCTTCAGTCAAAACAAAACTGGAATATTGGCTGAGTTTCAATTGATATAATATAACTTTCCGAGTAGATTTGAGGAAAGAATATCTCGAATGAGTTCGTTATTGGGTAGAATCGGTCTGGTGGTTTCGGATTTATAATTTTTTGCACTCTTCTATTTTTTAAATGACCCTTTTTTTAATTTATTTTATTTTATGATGCAGTTCTATCATAAGAATCCATTGATTTCATTCCCAACTCTGAGAAACCAATGCTTTTGGAGATATGATTTGTCAAAGTTTGAACAAGAGTACCAAAGCTCCTGTCCACAGAGCTTTCCTACTTTTTTTTTAGTGAATTTCAACAATTTCGATGCTTTTTTGAAGCATTTATCGTTCCATTTTTCTTGATTTCAACAGCAAAGTTGTAGAAAATGATTTCTAACAAAGTTACGTTGTGAAATTTGAAAAATTTCCGAAGGAAACAAAAAATGAAATAAAAAATCCAAGTCTGTATTTGACTAAAAAATACTTGATGATTTTCAGAGAACGGTACATCAGATTTCAAATTTGACAACGTCGCCTAGTAGGCGGGACAAAGTGGACGTGCATTGTGCAATGTCATAATTTTATGAATTCCTCTAAATAAGTTCAGAAAAACATGAAAGACGTCTCATGAAATATTTCATTTTTCTGGATATTCCGCAAGTTTTGGAATTTTTCAAAGTTCAAAACGGAAGTTTGTTCCACATTTTATAACTTTGTCACAATTAAACCAATACTGATGTATCTCTTACCGTTTCCGGAAAACCAATGGTGAGCCTCGAAATTCAGCCACCCTGTACATTTAGATTCAACCTACTTCAAAACCTATTCAGCATTTTTCATGTTCGATCGAAAAAACTGACAATAATTCCAAGTCAAATATCTGTAGTTCTCTATTTCTCCCCGGATTCCCAGAGAGCCAAGAAACATGTACGAAATTAATTAAACGGTATAACAAATTAATTACCTGGAACAAGAGTAATTGAGACACGGTAAAGTAATTCGAAAAATAAGAACCCCTGTATAACTCATCTCCCCTTCATTCAGAACTCAAGTGTGATTGGCAGTCGAGTCCACTTCCCCGCCTTTGGCGCGACAGTCTCCTCCCAATCTATTGGTCAAACGATCGTGGAGGGGACCATAAAATCAATTTAATGCTATCACTCAGTTATCCCAAACAAGCACAGAAACGAAGTTACACGCTCTATGTGTGCGCGAGAGAGAAGGAAGATGCAGGAGTTATCGATAAGTTACATATGTAAGCGTAAAAAATTGGTTCAAGCACTGACGTGAAGTCAGAAGCTTTTGCGCGTATGTTCTATTGTCCATTCTTCTGTATTGGACACCCTTAATCGAATTTACCATGGTAAATTATGTTGTCCATTATCCTGTATTGGACACTCAATTCGAATTTACCATAGTAAATTCGAATTGAGAGTGTCCAATACAGGAGAATGGACAACATAATTTACCATGGTAAATTCGATTAAGGGTGTCCAATACAGAAGAATGGACAATAGAACATACGCGCAAAAGCTTCTGACTTCACGTCAGTGCTTGTTTTATTGTTCAAATAAAGATATTTTGTTAACTTACAAGAATTTCTTCATTCAATGGTATTTCAAAGAACTAATTACAGTTTTAAATATTTAATAAAAAAAATTTAAACACGTCTTTATGTTGATTTTCTACTACTAGTTACCAAACTTCAATTCGATCGAATATTTATTTTTTGAGTTATCAAGGAAACAATATTCCAGATGGGTATAACTCGGAAACCGTTAGACCGATTATGCCCACAATTGAACTCAACTCTCCCTTTCGGATACGCAACCTTCCCTGAAAATTGCAAGTCCCTATCTCCTTTCGTTCGAAAGTTATCGAGGCAACGGTCACCCATCTACTGAACTCACACAAGAATGCTCGAATCTCCAACAATATTTAACCGATCGTATTAAAACTTGAAAATTGTCAGTATAGTTAGGTTATGAAGGTTCTTGCGAAATTTCAGCAATTTCGAACGATTAGTTACTGATATATAGAACTTTTTTTTTTTATTTTCAAAGATTTATTTAAAATTTTCTACAAATGCTATCCTCACCAAATTTTGCAAACGTTTCCGCATTGGCATTCTACAACTAACAACCATGTTTGAATTTGATCGGTTCAGTATTTTTCGAGTTAATGAGGAACAAAAACCACAAAATTTCATAAAATTTCAGATGGCTATAACTCTAAAACCGTTTGGCCGATTAGGCTCATAATCAAACTGAAATGTCGAGTTGTGGTGTACATCCTAACCTGAAAACTTGAGGCCGCTATCTCTCTCAGTTCTCAAGTTATCGTGACAACAAAAATATTTTTTAATAATTTTTTAATAATTTTGTAGCCATACGATTCGCACAAAATTTCACAAACGTGCTTAGGTTCATATTCTACAACTATTCACCAAGTTTCAATTCGATCGGATTCATATTGGTTGAAAACAAAATTATTACTCGGAAACCACTGGGCCGATTATGCCCATTAACGAACTTGTCCGTCGTATTGGGATGCGCCACCTACCCTGAAAATTTCAAGTCGCTAGCTCTTTTCGTTCTCAAGTTATCGTGGCAACGGCCGGACGGCCGTACGGCCGGACGGCCGGACGGGTGGCCGGACAGAATCAAATTTGACCTCGAATTCTTCATTGGGGAGTCGAACTTAATCGTTTGAGACCATTTTTTTCAAAAAATTCGAAAGTTACAGACATTTGGGCAAAACTATAACGCGTATGTTCCCCAGAACATACGCGCAAAAAGCAAACCTTAACTGGTTCGTCCGAAGCAAATATTATTATAATTGAAGGTGATTGAGAAAATATCATTATTTAAGTTGGTTGGCCTGACATTCTTTATGGTAATACTTGTCGCATGGTAAATGGTACGGAATGTATATGGATATGTGGCTGTGTGACTGTGAATTATTGCGTATTTTGTTGGATTCAATTGTCCCCTATATCGAGTCAGGAGAGAACGGATAAATTGTCTAGCTAATAGGTGTTTGATTACGATAACTATAAGTCAAATGTAATGTGTTGTATTGCATTGTATGGTGCTATGTTTGGTTGTGATTTAGAGGATTTAACACTGTGGAGTTAAATGGAGGTGTGACTGATAGTTTCACTTATCCGTAAAATACACAGAACCAAACTTATATGAAATCACCCAGCAATTTCCATGAATAAAATTTAATTTGAAAAAATAATTTGGGTTTTTTGAAACAATATGAAAAATTGTACCAGAGAAAAAAGTGGGAAAGCCCTGTGGACAGGAACTTTAGCGCTCTTGTTCAAACTATGGCAAATCATATCTCCGAAAGTATTGGTTTCTCACTGTTGGTAATGATATAAATGGATTCTTATAATAGGACTGTATCATAAAAGAAATTAAATTCAAAAAAGTGTTTTTTTTTACTGGAGATATTCTGAACCCAATTTGATTAACTTATCAAAGTATAATGTTTCCGTCGTCATATGGATTATACAAAGGCCATTATTTTATCACCCAAAAGTTATAATATCCTATAATTCTCATAATTCTACGATAGCTCAGGTTATTTCATTGGTCATTTTGCATTCAATCATACTTTGTTTTCTAGAACAGGTGGTATTTTATATCATGAGTAACGAATTTTGAATAGAACCAGAAATAAATATGACATGTTCCTTATCGGTAGATACGACGATGATGAATACAGACGTTAATTTTCTATTACAGCATTCTGTCAATTCATAGAATTACGATTTATTATTGAAATTTTGAAAAATCATATCTTCGAAAGTATTAGCTTGTTAGAGTTTAGCATGATGAAACTGCATCTTAAAAAAAATTAATTCGAAATTTGTAATGTAAAAAAAAATATGTTTTTTCGTTACTCCGAAAAAGAAACCTGTCCGATTTTGCCCGATAACGAAATTTACCGAGATAATTATCTCCAAAACTTATTCTGAAACTTTCAAGTGTCTAGCTCATTCCTTTCGAGAGTTATCGTGTTAACGGCTGGACCGGCCGGACAGAATCGATTTTTACTTATGAACACGGATTCTTGATCAGTGAGTCGAACCAAATCGTCTAAGACCATTTTTATCCAAAATTTCTTCAAGTACGGACATTTCGGCAAATTGTTAGCACTCTGTTTCCAGGAAAAAGAGCACCAAAAAGTTATTGAGGAGTAAAAAGGAGTTTTCCAAATCATGTTTAGTATAGAAATAAAATAAAATTCATAACAATTTTGTTAATAATAGAACAAGTAACGAAAATCTTATATTGCTACAAAAGCAATTTTTCTGAAAATGACCATTCAACAAGAAATAAAGATTTGAGCCCTATCCTCTAAAATCGCTAACATAAGTTGCTCCGTTATACCAGGGTTGTTTTAATGAGCTCTAATATTTATTTTGATCTTCTCTCATAAGTGTTCTATAGGATTCAGATCCAGTGAGCAAGAAGGCACTCCAAAACTGCAACACCTTCCGTTCTAAGAAAAATTTTGAAACTGTGCTGGTATGTTGTGGTGCATTGTCTTGCATAAATACAAACAAATCTCCAAAACCACCTCGCCAGGGCTTAATACAGGTTGCAATACTAAATCAACATTCCTTTGACCTGTTAGGGTTTGTCGAATGGGAATTGAAGAAGTTCTTTCACCAATCATAATTCCACGCCAAAACGTTACAGTAGGTACCTCCTTTGTATTTCGGGATAGGTTTGGCACCATGGAGTCTAGCTCCTCTCCCTCGACCTTCAAAACGCGAATTCACCAGCCATCGGATCATAGGCCGACTGTGATTTCACCCGAAAATGAGACATATTTTCAATCTTCACTAGTCCAATTTTCATCTTCCAAACACCAATATAAACGGTCAGTTTCATGTTGACTTGCACGTTCTGGAACCCTTAACTGTCTACTGCTAAATAACTGCCAAGCACGAAGTCTTCTTCTGATAGTTTCGACAGAAATACTCACACCTTAAGCTTGAAAAGTTGCCTTTGAAGCTCTGGATGAGATGTTGTGGAATTTTTCCTGCTATTTGAGCTTAAAAGAGATCCCGTCCTTCTGTAGTTACTCTTCCATGAGTTCTCCTTCGTTTATTCATTAGGGTCCCCAATTCCAGAAACCTGGAATAGGTTTTTAAAACAACCCCTTGTGTAACCCCCTACCGTTCTTGCAATCTGCCTTGTTCTGCCTGAGCATTAATTCTTCCCCTCTGGATCCGATAACCCCACGTACGGAATTTTTTTTAATGTGTGAAAATAAATTGAATATAAACTCAGTTCGACTTGGAGGCATTACAGTACAATCGAAACTGGCAGAAGAAAGTATTTGTTAGTACACATGTATATTTTCATCACCTGCAAAAACAATAAAAAGCATATTTCTGGGGAAAGTTCTGGAGCAACAGTCAGGAGTGCTCCAAACCTGGAAGAATCCACCAATTGGTTTCTTCATCTTCATTTTTCTTCATAGGAATATTTCCCTAAGTCACAAAAAAAGATCGGATCCTACAAAATGGTTCGAAGCCCCCTATCTGGCTTGTACGTGTGCCTGCCTCCTCGTTACCTCTGATGCCCGACTGTCTGGGAATCCAGACCAAGAAGCCCCTGTTATTCTTATCTAGTTAAGTTTATCTGGGAACTCCCATACCATCTTTGAACTGATGACATAAGAGATCAGTGCTTAAATTGCCGCTTCACTGTCAGATTTGATTGCTATGTCACATTGCTGACGGTTGAATTGTAACATCTCTTACTTGGGTGGATTTCCTCCTGAAAGATGCTAGCCCTTGTGGTAGTTTTCGAGCCATCTGTATACAATTTCATGGTATTTTAATCGAAATTGCAGGAGTTGGCCTTTCACAGTCTTCCTTCCTGGTCATTGTTCTGAAGCGCATTTCAATGAAGCTGAATTTATTGATAGTTTCTTCTTTAGGAAGGTTCGTTGATGAAATGTATTAGATGAGAGTTGTCGAAGTTATCTGATTTATGATTCTCTCATTGCCTGTACCTTCTCTAGATATCCGGAAAGTGGCTGCTTAGTCTAAGACTGGGTGAATAGGCATGTTAATATATGTGTTAGTCCCTCATTTGGCACTTCCTTATTACCGCAGTGATGCATATATACATATGCTAACTATTGTACTGGTGTTCTCCAAGTGTTGTGTTGTTCTGCCTTAGTATGCCAGGCTACTGCCCCGTCGATAATGGCCACACGATGATGTTGTACATCCATCGTAGTATTTTTAGGTTGCAACACCAAATAATGTACCTGTACCTAAATAAGATCGGAAAATGCATTGATAGTTGTAGGTTAATGTGAATCTTCAGAAGAACTCACCGAGAACAAACTTGACGAATGCAAGACATTAGCAAAAAATGAGGCTTGCCCCGTTAGCAGGTGTGATACAGACATCACCTGCAGATGGTGGTCTGCCAGGAAAACTGTAAACATGGTAGAAGATTCGTGAATATAGTGATAGTTCTAGATGATTGTGAATTTTCAACCGAAATCACAAATTTGGAAAATGCAAAGCATTGTCAAAAATGGGACTTTGCTGGAAGGCGTAGTGCAGACACCTGCAGCCAGTTATACTATAAGTTTGGTAAAAGGTTTGTGAATGCAGTGAAACTTACTCACTCAATTCCTAATGAGATTGTGGGGGGTCTCCTTGGGAAGGACCTAGGAGGATCATTAGAATAATACATAATAATGCGCATTTTCAGCTGTAATCACAGAGCAGAAACTTGGCAAATCCAAGGCATTATCAAAAATGGGAGTTGCCATACTGGCTGGAGTGATATAGACTTCATATGCAAATAGTAGTCTACCAGGAAAACCATAAGCCTGGTAGAAGATTTGTGAATGTGGTGATAATTCTAAATGAATGTTAATTTCCAGGTGAAATCGATAAATTGGCAAATGCATAGCATAAGCAAAAATTCAACTTGCTCTACTGGACGGCGTGATACAGACGCCTGCATATAGTGGTCTGCCAGGAAAACTATAAGCTTGGTAGAAGATTTGTGAATGCAGTGATATTTCTAGAACAATATGAATTTCCAGCTGAAAGCACCAAGTAAAAACTTGGCAAATCAAGGCATTAGCAAAATTGGGAATTGCCTTGCTGGAAGGCGCGCTATAGACTTCACCTGAAGATTGTAATCTACCAGAAAAAACTATAAGCTTGGTAGAAGATCTGTGAATATGGTGATAATTCTATATGAATGTTAATTTCCAGCTGAAATCGCTAACTTGGCAAATGCATAGCGTTAGCAAAAATGGAATTTGCTCTGCTGGGAGACGTGATACAAAAACACCCGCAGATAGTTGTCTTCCAGGAATACTATAAGCTTGGTAGAAGAATTGCGAATGCAGTGATTCTTCTAGTTTAATGTGAAATTTTCAGCTGAAGTCAGCGAGTACAACCTTGGGAAATCTAAGGCATTAGAAAAAATGGGACATTCTTTCTTGCCGGCGTGATACCATCAGATGGTAGTCTGCCAGGAAAACTATAATCTTGGTTGAACATTTGTGAATGTCGTGATAATTCTAAATTAATGTTAATTTCCAGCTGAAATCGCTTACTTACCAAGTACAAAGCATTAGCGATATTGGGACTTGATCTGCTGGAAGGCGTGATACAGACACCTATAGATAGTGGTCTGCCAGGAAAACTAGAAGCCTGGTAGAAGATTTGCGAATGCAATGAGTAATTCTAGTTCAATGTGAATTTTCAGCTGAAATCACCGATTACAAACCTGGCAAATCCAAGGCATTAGCGACCCTGGGACTTGTCCTGATAGTAAATGTGATATTGGAGTCACCTGCAGATGGTAGTCTGCCAGAAGAGCTATAAGCTTGGTGGAACTTATGTGAATGTAGTGATAATTCTAGATGAATGTGAACTTCCAGCTGAAATCACAAACTCAGCAAGTGCAAGGCATTAGCAAAAATGGGACTTGCCCTGCTGGCAGGCCTCATATGAACTATGAGCTTGGTAGAAGATTTATGAATGTAGTGATAATTCCAGATGAATGTGGATTTGAAGCTAACATCTCAAACTTGGCAAATGCAAGGCGTTAGCAAAATTGGGACTTGCTCCTCTGACCGGCGTAATGCACCTGCAAATAGTAGCCAGCCTATAATCTTTATGCTTTGTCTGCTTAGGACAAGAGATATATTGTCTGGGAAAACTATGTTACCATTGTAACTGGGTAATACACACAACATCATCTCCTGTAATCTTCACGGATGTTGCAGATAAGAGTCCTTCATTAGGTACGAAAACAAGCATTTGCCATATATGGGTTGGCATAGTTTGAGCCCTATATCTATATCCGCCATAATTGTTGCAGAACTCAAATCGTTCGGAATTCTCTAGCAAAATTTGCGCTATTGGAC
Organism: Halyzia sedecimguttata; assembly: GCA_937662695.2. NCBI lineage: Eukaryota > Metazoa > Arthropoda > Insecta > Coleoptera > Coccinellidae > Halyzia > Halyzia sedecimguttata. Next base: position 4,331,660 of record OW569414.2, on the reverse strand, counting down.
AATTTTTCGATTCAGTAACATAAAACACGAAACTGCAACAAAATATTCCATTAAATTGGCCCGAGAATGAAGCACGACTAATTTAAATTGGATATTCCAGCTATCAGCGCCGTAATTATCGAGAATGACCGTATCGAATCGAAAATTAATGAATAACGTGTCATTTCGAAATTGGTATATCGCATGCAAATAATTATGTTTTCAATTAAGTCCAACTGATCGGCCGGCAAACCAGTGAGGGGACAAAGAGTTAACGAAAATGGATGAATCGCAGGCCGACACGATCGTTGCGCCGGTTTTAATTGTTTTCTGTGCGAGATATCGATAGATTGATATAGATGTTGATGCCAAACAACGTTCCATTCAAGTTGAAGGTGATACATACAAGTACAAATGAACAATATTCTACTATATGATTACCATACATTTATTGATCAAAGTACAGGGTGGTTATTTGACATCGACAGCTCTGAAGGGGGGGCACAATAGACCTTAAGGTCGCAGTGCAACGTTACCCCCTACAATAATATACAATATACAGGGTAGTTATTTGTAGAAGCCCCCCCCCCCATCTCTAACTCATGTTTGCTACTGCGTAGGAAAAAAGTTTGGTACACAAGTCAAAAATTAATATTTCTATTTTTTCAGGATACTTCAGAAAGCCTGTTCGGTATACTACTTTTTGGCGATCTTGTTCCTCGGAACAGAGTGCTTATGAATTTGTCCAAATGTCTTTAATTTTCGAATTTTCGGCTGAAAATGGTCTTACACGATTTGGTTCGACTCAATGATCAAGAATCCGCGGTCAAAATCGATAATGTCCGGCCGCCCACCTGATAACACGATAACTCTGGAACGGAATGAGTTAGACAGTTGCAATTTTCAGATAAGGTTTGGGAGATAAATATCTCGGCTAAGTTCGTTATTGGGCAAAATCGGCCAGGTGGTTTCGGAGTAACAAACTACATTACAAATTTTGAATTCAATTTTTTTCAAGATGCAGTTTCATCTCAAGAATCCACTGATATCATTCTCAACTTTAACATACTAATACTTTCGGAGATATGATTTTTAAAAATTTCAATAATTATATTGTTAATTCTATCTGATTTCATAAAAAACACTAATTATAATTTGGTGATGTATGTAAATCCAACATGAGGTGAGTCATAGACCTACATTTTGAAGCCAAATTAAAAAAGATTACAGCACGCGGTGTTCCCATGGGGCCACCCATCCAATTACTAACCGCGCCCGACTCTGCTTGTTCTCAGTATTCGGACAGTATCTCACATATTCAGTGAGGTATAGCCTTAAGCAATATTTGTTGCTCTAACTCTGCAATTATATTTATGATGCAGTTCTATCATAAGAACTCATTGATATCATTCCCAACTCAGAGTTGCAATACTTTCTGAGATACTATTTGTAAAAGTTTGTAAAAGAGCGTCCACAGGACATTCCGACTTTTTAATTTCAAATCATTACACTATTTTGTTCTAGGGAACAGCGTGCTATCATTGTGCCCAATTGTTCGAATTTTTGCCGAAATTGGTCTCAAACAATTAGGTGCGACTCACTGATGAGATTTGAGGTCAAATTTGATTCTATCCGGCCGGCTGGCCGTTGCCACGATAACTTTCGAACGCAAAGAGATAGCGACTTGAGTTTTCAGCCAACTAGTAGTAGAATACCGACATACACATGTATGTGAAATTTTGTGAGGAGTGAGGATCGTATCACTAAACAATTTTGAAAAAAATATTAAAAAATGTCTTTTATCTCACGTAACTTGAGAACAGAAAAAGATAGCGACTTGGAAACAGTTTTTAAGTTATAGATACCCATCTGAAATGTTGTTGATATAACTCAATATAACTCAAAAAATACAGATCCATCAATCGAATTCAAACATGGCAATTAGTTGTAGAATGCCGAAATATGAGTAAACGCATCAAATATGTCTGGCAAAATGGACAACATGACACTTACAATTTGATATTCTATTACTTCTATTACTTTTTGTTGGTTACATACTGTCATTTCATTATAATTCCAATTATTGGAATATCGTTCATTTTCTATCAGCTATGAGAGACTTTGTAGATATGCGCTTAGTCGTCCATCAGTTACAGAATTCTATGCTGAATGATCTAGTTGGATTCTGAATTAAGAAATTAACGGCTCGATCAAACGTGCGTCAATCAACGCGTATTGATTATCAATCAAGTTCGAAATGGGTTACACAAAACATTTTTGACGTCTGATAAACCAAAAAAACGCTACTTGATTGATGATCAAGTTGATTTCAGGAATTCAAGCAATTAAGGTAGGTACAGAAGTGTTACAAAATGCTTCCTGACACATGTTCACCTGCATTAGAAGAACTTCATGAAAAAATAATTGCATTCACAGATAAAGGAGTGATCCTTTCGTAAATTAAAGCGACAGTGAATTCAGAAGGCACTTCATATCCCGCAAAATACTGTAACCTAACACAAATTTAACCACGTACTCGAGGAAACAAACCAATCGATACGAGATTGCAAATAGGGCTTCACACGAGAAGAGAGTAGGCGAGAATATAAAAAATCTCGTCTATATCTCACCAATTCCCAAAAAATTAAGTGTCGCTTAAGTCTCGTTCTCGTCTCGTTATCAGTTGTCTCGTCTCGTCTCGCTTAGTTCTGAATAACGATAATAAATATTATACTATATGAACGAAATGGTATATACAATTATGAATAATTTTGTAAAGCTATATTATTACGCTCTTATACAAAAAGATTTGTACATGTACATATTATTTTTAATTTTAAACACTGATAATTTCAACTTTTAAATTACTCGGTGACCAAGAATTCAAACATAATCACGCTTGCATCACATCATGTTTCAATGATGTACGTGTTTTTGCCATGATCATACCTGCTGTGGAAAATAATCTTTCAACAGGTACGGATGTAGCTATTAATAAATCATCTTGGAAAGTGTAGAAAGAACTTTTTCATCACTCTCCACCACTGTAAAATATTTTGATTCCTATTTGCTCTTTCTAAAAGCAAATATTCTTCAAACTCATCTTTCCAATATTTCGAAAGTTTTGTTGATATTTTAAATCGATGTCGATACATTTTCAAATAGAATTGTTCTATTTGGTACAGTTTTCAAAGAATACCTTCCCAGTGGGTAGATCATTGAGGGTGTTCTTGGCGTATTCCTCATAACACTTTTCGAAACATTGAATAGCTTCATTTCTTTACCAGATTTATTATACGTAGTTCCCCAGATGTATACAATAATTGTTCGCATCTTCACTACAAGAAGCACAATAGAATAAATATCTCCAGATGTTCAGATAAAGACGAAATTTTCAAAGCATTGGGATTTAGGGGCAATAAAAGTTGTCCATTAAGTATTGAATTCATAATGGCATCCGTTCTTATCGTTATGAATTCTATTTTTTCTTGAACAATAATCTCAACTATCGCAACGTCATAAGGAATTAATAATCTTTTGAGAAAGCGTGTATTTCTAGAATGATCCATGCATAAAATAGACAATATATATTGGTAATTATAGTGGAAACTCTTCATATTCAATTGTTTTATGTGAGTGCAATAGTCGAGTCGTATATAAAACTTCATACACAAAATTTAACGAGACCAAAAACGAGACTCTTGTGTTGTGCTGTATGTGGTCTCATTATCGCCTATACTATTTTTGAAAACGTCTCGTCTCGTTCTCGTCTCGCAAAAGCGAGACGAGAAAAATCTCGCTCTCGCGTGAAGCCCTAATTGCAATACTTTTTAGTAACGTTTCAGAGTCTAAATCCGAGTCCTTAATCAGAAACTATGCGAAAATCTTCAGGATGATTTGTTGTTGAATATTATTCTGTAATTTGTCACAATGACAGTCCTTGACAAATGCATAGTAACACAATTTCACTTTGCCATATAGAAATTTCCAAGTTCTAACTCGTTCTTCAACAAATTCAGCCAAATATGGTCAATTCCAATTGAGCAATTTGCAAAATTATGTGATTTTCATCGAGTGTACATATCTACATACTCTGCTGTTTTTGATATTTGAATGTCTCTATTCCTTAATTTGTTCTTCTGTTCCGACTTTCTTTCCTCTAGTGGTCTCGATGTTTCTCCTGCATACTATTTACCACAAATAGGTACAAGGAATACTGAATATACACAGTTTTTGGGTATTTTTTTGATCAATCAGTTTTATTTTATATTAAACTTAAAACTGATTCTCCTGCTGTTTTCTGAAAGGCCACGAATATAATGGATCACATTCAATAGATTGGGATGTTGTTCTTCTTGCTGGTTATTTTTTTGTTGTACTTGATTAATTTTTATTTGACTAGAAGATTTTCTGTCTAAAGTAATGATAGATATATTTAAGAGTTGCTCTGAATATCCATTATCTTCAAGAAAATTTTTGATGAAATCAATTTCTTTATGTTGAATTTCAATAGTAGAATTAACTAGATTAGCTCTATCGTAATTATTTTAATAACACCTTTTTTCACACTTAAGTTGATGATGAAAATTTAAATATGTATTTGTAATGTGTCTCTTTTCTCAAGACACTTATTCCAAAATAGTTTGGATACTTAATGAATTAAATATCTAGAGAATAGAGCTGATTATTTATTCTTCTCTATTTCCAAAGTGAATTATATTGTTGGTTGTTTTGAATTTATGAAATCGAAAAATTTTTCGTGAATATATATTACTCATGACAGGTGATAAAGGAGAATCCTTTGCTATTCTATAATTTTGTCTATAAGAATCAACCCTTAGTTGGAAATGAATGTTATTCAAACATACATCAAGCATTTGCATAACATCATTAGTAATAAATTTTGAATCTTTAATCACTGAGTCATTATAATTGTCTTCACTAAATGATTCCTTTTTGGGATTTCTCTACCAAATCTTGAAAATATCTATGAAATAAAAAATGTTATTGTTTTGAGGTTGCTTCTGCGCTAGAAATCTAGATATAATTTTTTAAATGGTCTTATCGACAGAAAAATTTGGAAACAAACTGACAACATTTAGACTTACTAGAATGTCATTCTACTTTTCAAGAAGCTCTTTGGAGTTCTTCAAAATACTTTCCTGTCAATGGGTTTCAAAATTATAGTAAATTTTTCACGTAATTTTGAGATGGAGATCCGATAGAACTCACTAATTGGTTCTGACAAATATCAAGTGTTTCTAAAGCAGAAGCTAATTCAAAAAAAATTTAAATTAATATTTTAGAATAGCTATATCAACACAAAATAATCCTGAATATTTTCGTTAGTGTCTGACGAAGGAGTCTGATTTAGACTCTGATATAGTCCTGATAGGTATAGTTGTTTCTTCGTTGATGTTGTTTCGTTATTGTTGGTTAGGCAACATTGTTCGATTTATTGCTTCTGACAAATATCTTGTGTTTTTTACGCAGAAGCAATTCACAAAATAATGAATTTTGATTTAATAGATATTTTTCAGAGTTTGGAAGAGAAAACCCAGAAAGAAACAATTTAATAATGAATATACCTCCCACAGAATCCTTTAATGTTTATTTATCTAAAGATAGCTCAAATTCAATCCTTTTAAACATTTTTTAGGGAACCTATACCATTTCTAATATTTATATTCGTCTGACCAAGTTGTTCTCTGGTCACACAAAATTGCCAACTTACATTTCTTCGTCAACCAGTTTTTTAAAATTCAGTTAATCAACGTAAACTTCAAGAAAGAAAGAAAAATAATTTTCCAAATTGCCGAAAGAAGCGGGTATAGTCATCAACTAGTTCAGAAAATTATCAATAAACATAAAGGTAAAAATCTCTTCAGCAACATGACCCTAACGAAAGAAATAAAATCGGAAAAATGTTTCCAAGCTTCCACGTTCCATCCGACAACGAACAACAAACTTCAGAATATTTTTAAACAGTTTAATATAAAACTGGCTTTTTAAACTTCCAATCAAATTAAACGACTTCTATCATATACATTCGATAAGACTCTGGGCATATTAAAATCGAGCATATATGAAATTAAATGTTTAGATTGCAACAAGTTCTACATCGGGTAAACAACCAGAAACCTTCTCACACCTTCTCAGAACTAGATATGATGTCGATAGAAATGCATAATAAAATAAAATAAATTAAATATTAATCAATAGATATCATTCTCAACTCGCAGAAACCAATACTTTCGAAGTTATGATTTGTCAAAGTTTGAACTAGAGCGCCAAAGCTCCTGTCCACAGGGCTTTCCCACATTTCAATTTGGCTTCTGTGTGTAAATTCTCAAGAATTTTCGTAATTAAATTCAATACGTAGGTCTATGACTCATCTGATGTTGGATATATATAAATCAGGAAATTATACTTAATTACAGTTCTATATGAAATCATATAGAATTTAGAATTATTACTGAAATTTTGAAAAATTATATCTCGAAATTTTTAGTTCGTTAGGATTGAAAATGACGCCAATGGATTCCTATTATGAAACTGCATCTTAAAAAAAATTGAGTTTAAAATTTGTAATGTGGAAAAACATTTTTTTTTGGTACTCCGAAACCATCTGGCCGATTTTGTCCAATAACGAACTTAACCGAGATATTTAACTACTTAACCTACTCAGAAAATTTTAACTGTCTAGCTCATTCCGTTCGAGAGTTATCGTGTTTACGGACGGACGGCCGGACAGAATCAATTTTGACCATGGATTCTTGATCATTGAGTCGAACCAAATCATTTAGACTATTTTCAGCCAAAAATTCCAAAATTACAGACATTTGGGCAAATAGATAAGCACTCTGTTCCGAGGAACAAGAGCGCCAAAAAGATAATTTACTCAATAATGATCTAAACCCTATTAACAACTCATTGTTCTCTCTAATCGGTTTATGACTAATGGTATAACATCTTGCATGCGTTAGTAACGCTTCATCTCGGAAGTTAGAAACATCGTTTCTGAAACATAATACCTATGTCAGACGACAAAATTCGTAGTGATCAGAAGTGTAGTTACTAGTGTAATGCTGGTTCAATCCAAACACGGTAATTTTGGAAAAATTGATTGTTTGATTTTCATGTCGACTCCTTCATAAGTCTACGGAATTCTATTTTCAAACGTTAAGATGCCTTCGAAATGTTTAATCCGTCATCGGGCATACCTGGTTAAATTGGTGAAGATGTAAAGAATTCGGTTAGAAAATTAATGCACATATCCTTTTCAACTCCCTAAAATGTCCGGGTATCAGTATCAATTCCATACGAAACATCGGACAAATAATTTAATACGGTCGCGGCAAGTTAGTCACACCAGCCGAAATATAATCACTTTATCACTTTTCTACGCTCGATATGGCATAATAGCCCCGAGTGATTGGAGGCGTGGCCTCGCTACGCCGGAGCCCCGCCCACCGACCGTACCCCTCGATAGTCTTCACACTTCCAGATCAGTCTAGTCGAGTTCTCTCTACGATCAACACACGCAAAAAATATCAGTCTGACAAACTGGTTTTCGGTTGTTATTGAGTTCCAAAACAAACACCAGGGTGCCCTCTTGGTAAAAAAACTAAAGACTGTGTATCGAGTGACTTGAGTGGCCTAAAGTGATTCGATGATGGAAGAGATGACGACCACCAAGACAGACATCAAGGCGAAGTTTTCGTTCAGTGTGGAGTCTCTGCTTTCCAATAAGAAACCGGTGGAGGAAGACGAGAGGGTGGAAAGTGAGGAAGAGTCTAGGTTAGAGGAGTCTAGTGAAATTCACGACGAAGATGACGAGGAAAATATCACGGTGGACGATGAGGATACCGACGGAAGGGATAGTCTGAGTCCGTCTTCGCCGCATGCTGTACTTATTCCACAACCCCTTCACCCTTCGTTGCCTAGAATATTGTCTGGTGGTGGGCATCCGCAGTGGCCCTTCAGCTGGGTGGGACATGGGATGATGAGATCTTCATCTCCACAAAGTAAGTTGAAAGTTTTTTTTTGGTTGTATCGCGGAATCTTAATTAAGATTCTTCACAACCAGGCATAGTTTCCATAGTGACATAGTGACACTAGAATAGAACATTTTGCCAGGCTTTCCTATATACCTGAGGTAATAAGTTATAGACGAATTGTTCTCAATACTACCATCACCATCGACTCTATAAATTTTGCCAAAAGTGTACATAAATCGTACGTACACTATACAGTGTGGAACAGCCAAATGGAATAAATTCGATAACGGATAAATGAGAGCGTGTTTGGAAAAACGCTTGGACACGTCGATTTGTATTTTTAACTGAGCATTTTTTAAAAAAAAAAAAAATTATATAGGGTGCGTCATGTGACAGTGGCCAATACCCACTTTCTTATTTTAAATGCAAGCCCCTGTATATTATTAATTTTTTGGATTCTTCAGAGAATTCTAGACATAAATAATGTCCTATACCTATCTTCAACTGTTTCGGAAATATTAAGTGTTTTCAGATTTATTACAAAAATTAACATTAAAAAATTTTTTTATTTCAGAAATTCGCTACATTACACTAACAACCTAATAATTATTACTGATTATTTCTTAATAATTAAATAAAAAACAAAAAAATATTAATGTCAATGTAGTAAATGTTCAAAATGCTCGCCGCGAACGTCTGAAAACACTTAATATTTCCGAAACAGTTGAAGATAGGTATAGGACATTGTACATGATTTATGTCTAGAATTCTCTGAAGAATCCAAAAAATTAATAATATACAGGGGCTTGCATTTAAAATAAGAAAGTGGGTATTGGCCACTGTCACATGACGCACCCTATATAATTTTTTTTTTTTTGAAAAAAATGCTCAGTTAAAAATACAAATCGACGTGTCCAAGCGTTTTTCCAAACACGCTCTCATTTATCCGTTATCGAATTTATTCCATTTGGCTGTTCCACACTGTATAGTGTGAATTATCGATGAAAATAGTGATAAAAAAAATTAAACAGATATTAGTGACCTGTATTTGTCAGAAATATAAGTTATATACCTACCTAGTATAATATTCTTTAAATAGTGACCACACTTGTACCACTTTAATAACTGAAGTGTACAAACCTTTAATGGGAAAATAGATTGAGTGATGAATGTACGTAAATCGTACATCGGGTATTGTTAATTATTAATTTAAATAGTGATTATTAGCAGGTATTAGTGACATGTATTTGTCAGAAATACAAGTTATATAGCTAATATAATATTCCTTAAGTTGTGACCACACTTGTTACACTTAACTAAAGTGTACAAACCTTTAATGGGAAAATAAATTTAGTGATAAGTGTACGTAAATCGTACATCAGATAATGTGGATTTTCTATGAAAATAGTTATTATTAGCAAAAAATAGTGACCTGTATTTGTTAGAAATAGTTTTGTACCTACTATAATATTCTGTGAGTTTGGAACCACACTGGTACTGCTTTACTAACTAAAGTGTGCAAACCATTAATTGGAAAATAAATTGAGTGAATAGCGAAACTCTTCTAAATCTTTGAAAGTTCTAAGAAGCAGACATTGTTTCTAGGTTTAAGTACAACAATGTTTTAAACAGTTGCTCAATTATTTCTACCTGGAATTCATTTTTCGGTCTATGCTGATCAAGGTAATATTATTATCTCACTAGTAATAATATAATATAAAATTCGTTTAATTTAACATTTCCATCTATTATAACATCTTCTCTTTTGTATTGAAATATTATTTTTCGCTCATCACTAAAATTTAGAATTTTTTGTGTAATTATCTGAATAATTCAGAACAGGTTCAAATCCATTGCTCGGCAGCAGTTTCAAGTGAACAAATGTAAAAAGAGTTAAATCCTTGCTTCTTATCTTTTAATGTTCACATTTTAATTTTGGAAATTTTCCAAACATAAACTAATCAAGTAAATTGTCCTATCATTGGAATTGATGAGCTTTCTACGTATGGGTTATTACATTTATGAGATCTTGCTTGAGATTTATATTTTGGTTTACTAACCAAATAATTCTGTTGCATTATTTTTAAATTATTTCTTTTAAAATCTTTCTAAAGTGTTCTAGTAATTATAAATTCCTCCACATGTCCATAGTGCAACCTACAATTTTCTCCTCGCAAAAATATTCAATGTTATTTTAAATTCATCTGCACTAATTTTTTAACATTACAAGTGAAGTCATATCTGTTATTAGTGTTTTATTATTTTTATTAGAAATTATATTGTATAGAGCAGAGAAACAAGTCACATCATACTCAAAATAAAAAATTAATACAAAAATAAAGTTGACTAATTCAATTAATATATATCAAGTCTATGCTCGAAATTATTTCCAATTTTTAAGTTTCTCAATGTCTGTAGTGGAATTAACTCCAAATTATTTCAAATCTTTTCTACGTCTGCGTCTTTCTTTCAACTTGATCCTCCCTGATCTTGATATACAAATACAGAACACCTGTGAGATGTGATATAACTGTCAAATAATCTGTATCAATCCTCTTCCTGTCAGAAGGCATTTGAATCATTAAGAAAACGGTAGAAAATGGAATAAATCATTTCAGAATGACATATCCAGGTAGATTTGTATTCTAGGAATTAATACGAACGGCAATTTTACGCTGGGAACCAATATGGAACTAATATAATCATTTATCGGTTATTTGCTGTAATTTGCATGGTTATAGGAATTCCATAAATGCCCATTTTGGATTTTTACGATCCAACGATAAAATAATGAGTAGGTCAAAGAAAACTTTAATTTTTTTCATTTAGTATTTTGCGATCGTTTATAGGTAGGTACCTACTCAAATTTAATATACTATTCGCGTGCGAGTACATTGAATAACTCCGAATTTTGCCCTCAAGACTTAGTTAAAATTTGAATATCAAATAAAATGTTCGAGATTTTTTTTGGAATTACACCAAATAAAACTGTTCGCGTATTGTTTATAAGTATAGATGCTGTTCATAAATACGCGAATAGTTTTATTTGATGTAATTAAAAAAAAAACTCGAAAACCTTATCTGATGATGGGAAAATTCTAAATAGGTAATGAGGGCAAAATTATGAGTTATTTTATAATGATGAATTTTCCCATCATCAAATAAATTTTTTTCTGGATTTGCACCATATAAAACGGTTCGCCTATTTATGAACACGTTATTCTAGAAATTTCAAGATCCTCAGTATTTTTTTCCAACATCCCAAATCTCATTTCACACAAATTCAAATTTTAATTAACGGAATTAAAAATGAATAAACATTCGTAATCGGATCACCTTGGATTTACCACCGATTCGAAGAGATTTTCAAATAGCGAATTGTGTTAATTGTGTGGCTAATCAAATTAGTTAGGCAGTTGATTATGGCTGTATTGGTCACAATAATTATGGCCTTCGATATTGCTGTTTAAATATGAGTTAATTACAGTTGGTATCCGTTGCCATTTGGCACTTAATAAAAACACAGGGTGTCCAAACTAAAAGGGTGGATCTTATATTACGTGAAAACTTTGAAATTTAAAGAGAATATGGTACACTTTCGGAACAACAACATAGGTCAATCTTCTCTTCACTGCAAATCAACGAAATTTTTTAAAATTTTTGAAATATTCCAATAAATTGTACTTGAAGGTATCAAAGTGAATGGTACAAAAGATGTTTTACTCAATAATGTTCTGACCCCTATTAATGAATGTTCTCATTACATTAAACAATGAGAAAATTCACAACCGTTCATACAAGGCCATCTCTGATACATGAAAAGAATTAAATACGGACAACAATTAACATGGAGTTGTATATGATTGAAAATATCTAGAAATACCTCAATTTCGATATTTTTAGATAAACTACTCATTCTAAATTTACATTTCGTATGATTCAGTTGCTCCATCGTCACATAAAAAGGCCAGCTTACATTTCCTCGTCAACCGGTTATTTAATATTCCGCTGTAATGTAAACTTCAAGATATAAAGTAAAATGGTTTTTCCTATAGCCTAAAGAAATGGGAATAGTCATCAACTAGTTCAGAAAATTATCAACAAACAAAGATAAATATCTCTTCAGTAACATAACCCTAACGAAAGAAATAAAAACGGAAATAGGTTTCCAAGCTTTCACGTTCCATCTAAAAACAAACAACAAACTCCAAAATATTTTTAAAAATGTTAAAATAAAACTGGCTTTCGAAACTTCCATGAAAATTTACCTCTACGAAATGCATCCGATAAAACTCCGGGCATGTAAAAATCGGGTGTACATGAAATTAAACGTTTGGATTACAACAAGGGCTACGTCGGGCAAACAACCAGAAACCTTCTCAGTTCGCACAAGGTATAAAGAGCATACGGGACACATTCGGATCAGAAAAATCAATAAATCTGCTGTTGCAAATCACGTTTCAAGAACTGGCCACTCAATTTCAGAAAATTCCGTCATATTGTTTAAAAATTCCAATGAAATGTACTTAGGAACGCTTGAAGGTATCGAAATGTATACGAGAAAAGATATTTCACTCAATAATGGTCGAACCCTTATTAACAACTCATTTTTCTCAATAATCGGTTTATGACTAAGGGTATAATATCAATCCATACTTGAGTGTAGAAATTGATAGCATGCTTTAGTAACACTTCGTCTCGGACGACAGATGTTGTAGTAGAGAAGGGTGTAGTTACTAATGTATAGTTTTCATAATCAGAGCACACTGAAACTCAAACTAGAGAGAAAATGCTGCTTGAAATATGTAGAAACCTGTAGATATGGCTGAGACAGGAACAATTGCAACATTCAGCCTAAATTTAGTGTTCTTTTCATTGAATATTTGTAAATTTGTTGGTTTGTCTTGCTCATAATTAATGAGTAATGATATACCTTCAGTTCAAATCTTAAATACTTGTAAACCAAGGCAGAAGAAAGAGCATAACGATCAAAGTGAACAATTACTGGTAGGTATTCTCAGCGTGGATGACATGATATATGTTTTCACTAGTGCCATCTGAGGGCTCCTCACATGTTTAGTTTTTGGCACGAATTCCACATTGAATATTTAACTTCGTACCTCATTAAGGAAATTAATTACTCATGTTAACGCTGCTATTTCCATTTCCCTGTTTCTTTCAGCGTTAAATTGAAAGTTAAACTTTTTTAATATTCCTTAATGGAGTGCTATCCAATTACCCACTGCTTTACAGTAAGGTCGACGGTTGAGTGAAAAAATCTAATTTTCCCTGTATATACCTACGGATAATGTTGTAGTTTTCTACAAATATCGCCGAATCGCGTCATACTTGTAAGTTTTTTGATGCTTGAAAAATATGCACTGTTTTCTAGATAATGGACAATGTTTCCTGTTCAATTTGACGGATGTCTATTGTCATATTTCAATGTCGTAATGACTACGATACGCAAAAAAGTGAAATTTAATTAATTATATTATAAATATCAAGGAACTTTTGTTATGAATGTTACTGGAATCAAAGTATTTCTGGATTCATATATTTCGAGAAGTCTTTCAATGCCTGTTAATATAATCGGAAATGCTTAAGGGGAATTTGACTTTTTTCCAGTATCTTAAACAGTAAATAACCATCTATTAAGATCACCTTCAATATGGAAAAGGACAGCTACATGCCTTTGAAATTATCTAGAGATACCTCAAATTCGTTTTGTCATTTTTAGAAAACCTACAAATTCTGAGTTTTTAATTTCGCTTGAATCAGTTGCTCCCTGGTCACATAAAACAGCCAGCTTACATTTCCTCGTCTACTGGTTATTTAATATTTCGCTAAGCAATGTAAACTTCAAGAAAGAGAGAAAAATAATTTTCCAAATAGCCGAAAGAAATAAAAACGGAAAAAGGTTTCCAAACTTCCACGATCCATCCGAAAACAAACAATAAACTCCAGACTATTTTTGAAAATGTTAAAATAAAACTGGCTTTCGAAGCTTCCACTAAAATCGAATAACTTTCAAGATATGAATTCGATTAAACTTCGTACTTGTTAAAATCGGGTATGTGTGAAATTAAATGTTCAGATTGCAACCGGTGCTACGTGGGGAAACAACTACAAATATTCACACACGGTATAAAAAGCATACGGTACTCTTTCGGAACAACATAACATCGATAAATTTGCTGTTGAAAATCACGTTTTAATGACTGGCCACTCAATTTAACAAAAATTCCGTCAAATTATTCTTAGGAACACTTGAAGGTTCAATTCAATTTATTGAGAAAAAAACACATACAAAAGAAAACTCATAACATGGACAATTAAGCAAGCTTGTGTTGTGCCCTCCTTAAATGAAAATAATCAAATACTGTGCTATACATAAGCTGGATCGCAAAATACTTCTACGTTTAAATTATCAGAAAAAAAAACTTTATGGTGGTATAACAAACAACTAAAAAAAATTGGTTCAAACACTGACGTGAAGTCAGGAGCTTTTGGGCGTATGTTCTATTGTCCATTCTCCTTTATTGGCCACTCTTAATCAAATTCACCATGGTGAATTCAATTGTCCGTTCTCATGTATAGGACACTCTCTTAATCGAATTTACCATGGTAAATTCGATTAAGAGAAGCATGGAATGCTTTGGCCAAGAAATCTGCAGGAGCGAAGGCGTAGCCTCCTTGAAGCCATCCCAAATACTAGAGTTCATCAGAACTCTGGAACTGAGCTGTAGATGGTGATGACATCGACAGCTCTAACGGGGGTCACAATAGACCTTAAGGTCGCAGTGCAACATTACCCCCTACAACAATATACAATACAAATATACAATCCAACTATTAACAACTCATTATTCTCACTAATCGGTTTATGACTAAGGGTATAATGTCAACCCATACTCGAGTGTAGTAATTGATAGCATGCTTTAGTAACGTTTCATCTCAGAAAACGGAACATCATTTCCGAAACATATATAACAAGCCCTGTGGACAGGAGCTTTCTGGCGCTCTAGTTCAACCAGACAAATTATATCTCCGAAAGTATTGGTTTCTCTGAGTTGGGAATTATATCAATGTATACATATGATAGAGCTGCATCATAAAGGAAATTCAATTCAAATAATAGTTTATTTATCAAGATTAAATGAGCAATCATGAGAATGAGAACTGCACCATGGAAGAAATCGAATTAAATCTGGCCAATTTTGCCCAATAACGAACTTAACCGAGATATTCATCTCTCTAACCAACTCTGAAAATTTCAACTACCTAGCTCATTCCGTTCGAGAGTTATTGTGGAAAAACTTTTTTTAAATTTTCAAAATTTTTTTTTTACACTTTGCGGTAATCTGGTCAATACAAAACTTCACATGCGTTAAAGGTCATGATTCTACAATTTGATGCTAAATTTCAGATAGATCGAACGAACTTGTCCGAGATATTTAGGCTCCAAAACCACCTTGCAATTTTCAATCCGCTAACTCCTTTCGTTCGAGAGTTATCGTGCTTACGGCCGGTCGGCCGGCCGGACAGAATCGATTTCGCACTCGGATTCTTGATCAGTGAGTCGAACCCGAGGGGTTAATTTCAAGGAAACAAAGTGTACACATGACTTCCCATTTCGAAATTTCCTATGATTTCCCAATGAATTCCCGGGAATTCCCATGAATTCCCAATGAATTCCCATGAATTCCTATGAATTCCCATGAATTCCCAATGAATTCCCATGAATTCCCATGAATTCCCGGGAATTCCCAATGACTTCCCATGACTTCCCGCGATTTTCCATGACTTCCCCCACAGCAGTGTACACAATACACATAGTTCCCAGGAAATTAACCCCTCGTTATCAGGATGGTTCAGATTCACAATTCGGCAAGGTAGGTGGCGCTGCGATTAGTTTATAGGAACTCGAAAACGGATTGATCTATTTTGATGAAATTTTGTGTATGTGAGTCTCAGAATGGTTCCAATTCACAATTGGACCAGGTAGGTGGCGCTGCAATCGTATTAGAGGAACTCGGCTCAACAGATCTTATTGAAATTTTGTTCGTGGGAGTAGGTCTCAAGGTGGTTTTTATTCACAATTTGTCCCAGTAGGTGGCACTCCAATCACTATGTAAAAACTGAAAAACGTCCTGACCAATTTTTATGAAATTTTGTGTGTGCGTGTGTGTGTTTTAGTGTCTCTCCAGGTGGTGAAGATTGGGCCTGATAGGGTTCCTTTATGACTTATACCTCGACTCATTCCAAACTATTTCGCATATTATAACAGAATATCGTTTGACGATTACACGAGAAATGAACGGCACTAGATAACGAGAAATTTGACTAATTTTGATCTGATTTGAGCAACAGCATATCGCACAATTAAAAGGCATTAAGATTGAAATATAAGACTTGGGTCAATTTATTTCACTCATTTGTGGGTTTAATTACATTATAATAATGAAAATGCCTGTGCTGGACCTCGGAACCCCCTTAATAGCCAAAATGCAAATGTTTGGGAATGACAACGTCTGTTGTGAGTCGTTATACAGGGTGAGTCTTTGACCACTGCATTAATTTTAACCAAAGATTCCTCTCATCAAATAAAACAGTTTTTTCATTCACAATTTTTCCAGATTCGGCTCAGGTAAAAAGTTACAAGCGTTTAAAGATTTCACAATGTGCTAATACACTCCTGCATATAAATTATTATCTATGACATTGTTGGCGGACGAGAAAAAGGCATGGTAACGTGGTTTACAGCTTGATTCGGGATTCCAACGCTCAGGGACGGATCCATAAAAGTAGTGAAATTTCTGGAGTTTTCCATTTTAAAACATTCAATGAAGAATATCTCGAAAACGGTGCGTTTAAGGAGAAATGATGAAGAATAATATAATGTTCTAAACGATGGAATATTCTTGAAATTACCCAAGAAAAACATTCTTTATGCTAATTTCGTTTAGTTTTATGAATCCACGAGTCCATAATTAGAAAACCAGTAGAAGTAGAAAATAACTAATATTTGGAAAATATGTCTCATAGTTATAGGAAACTTTACACCAATATTCATTTTATTCGAAAAAAGGATGTCAAAGCTACAAAATAAAAACTGATTTTTTTTCGAAATTTCAACAGCCTGTATCTTTTTACCTGAGCCGAATCTGGAAAAATGGTGAATGAAAAATAGTAAACAAAAAAAAAGCCAATATCAGCCAAAATAAGTCAACCAATTGATACATCTATTCAATAGAACTAACATATAATTGAACCACTTTGCCTATAGAATCTACAGTTAAATCACATTTATCAGCTACAGTGTTATAAATACTACACATAAAATTAATCGGTGATTGTAGGTTCAAATTAGTCCTACCAAAGTTCAAGTAAAATAAATAATTATTCCTACTTTCTAGCCGCGGAGCAAAATTGGTAACCTCTCCAACAATGCTGGGCAGTCAATCCTGTTATTCAACAAATTGTAGACCATCTTAAGGGCCAATATTGCCAATATTATCTTATTATAAAATGTTATCGTAAAAATACTCAAAAATATATCACAAAGTTTCCTGTTTCTTAAGTAGTTTGTACTTTTTGTTGATAATATTTTTGTCTTTCTCACTTATAAAAAAATTTGGGAAAGCCCTGTGGACTGGAGCTTTGGCGCTCTTGATCAAACTTTGAGAAATCATATCTCCGAAAGTATTGGTTTCTCAGAGTTGGAAATGATATCAATGGATTCTTATGATAGCACAGCATCATAAAAGAAAATAAATTCAAAAAATCACAAAATTTCGACTAAATTGAAATTTTGAAAAATCATATTTCTCAAAGAAGATAAATTGAAAAAATCATAAAATTACGATAAATTATTGAAATTTTGAAAAATCATATCTCGTATATCGTATGTAAAAAAAATTGTTTTCGTTATTCCGAAACCACCGGGGGCCGATTTTGCCCAATAAGGAACTCATCCGAGATAATTATCTCCCAAACCTACTCTGAAAATTTCAACTCTCTTGCTCATTGCGTTCGAGAGCTATCGTGGTTACGGCCAGACGGAGAGAATAGGTTGAGTGTGAATATCAAAAATGTGGGAAAGCCCTGTGGACAGGAGCTTTGGCGCTCTTGTTCAAACTTTGAGAAATCATATCTCCGAAAGTATTGGTTTCTCAGAGTTGGAAATGATATCAATGGATTCTTATGATAGCACAGCATCATAAAAGAAAATAAATTCAAAAAATCACAAAATTTCGACTAAATTGAAATTTTGAAAAATCATATTTCTCAAAGAAGATAAATTGAAAAAATCATAAAATTACGATAAATTATTGAAATTTTGAAAAATCATATCTCGTATATCGTATGTAAAAAAAATTGTTTTCGTTATTCCGAAACCACCGGGGGCCGATTTTGCCCAATAAGGAACTCATCCGAGATAATTATCTCCCAAACCTACTCTGAAAATTTCAACTCTCTTGCTCATTGCGTTCGAGAGCTATCGTGGTTACGGCCAGACGGAGAGAATAGGTTGAGTGTGAATATCAAAAATGTGGGAAAGCCCTGTGGACAGGAGCTTTTGCGCTCTTGTTCAAACTTTGACAAATTATATCTCCGAAAGTATTGGTTTCTTAGAGTTGGGAATGATATCAATGGAATCTTATGATAGGACTGCTTCATGAAATAAAATAAATCAAATAAGAATCCATTGATATCATTCCCAACTCGGAGAAACCAAAACTTCCGGATTTATAATTTATCAAAGTTTGAACCAAATTTGCCAAAGTCCACAGGACTTTCCCACTTTTTCAATTTGGCTTCTGTTCGTCAATTCTCAAGAATTTTCGTAATTAAATTCAAAACGAAGGTCTATGACTCATCTCATGTTGGATTTATATACATTAGGAAATTATAATTAGAGTACTCTATGAAATCATATAGAATTGAGAATAATTATTGACATTTTGAACAACCAGATCTCCGAAAGTATTAGTTTGTTAGAATTGAGAATGACATCAATGGATTCTGATGGTATAACTGCATCTTGAATAAGTTGAATTCAAAATTTGTAATGTAAAAAAAAAAGTATTTTTTTGTTACTCCGAAACCACCTGGCCGATTTTGCCCAATAACGAACTCAACCGAGATATTTATCTCCTTAACCTACTCTGAAAATTTCAACTGTCTAGCTCATTCGTTTCGAGAGTTATCGTGTTAACGGCCGGATGGACGACCGGACGGCCGGCCGGACATAATCAATTTTGACCATAAACTGTTGATCAGTGAGTCGAACCAAATCGTTTAAGACCATTTTCAGCGAATTTGGGACATTTGGGCAAATTGACAAGCACTCTCCGAGAAACAAGAGCGCCAAAAACATGTTTTCTCAGTTGGAATTTACATAATTTCACAACTATTTCTGGTGATTTCCAATGAATTCCCATGACTTCCCATGAATTCCCATGACTTCCCATGAATTCCCATGACTTCCCATGAATTCCCATGACTTCCCATGATTTCCCATGAATTCCCAATGAATTCCCATGAATTCCCGTGATTTCCCATGAATTCCCAATGACTTCCCACATCAGTGTACACATATTTCCCAGGAAATTAACCCCTCGGTCGAACCAAATCGTTTGAGACCATTTTCAGCCAAAAATTCCAAAATTACAGATAGGTACTTGGGCAAATTGATAAGCACTCTGTTCCGAGGAACTAGAGCGCCAAAAAAACAAGTTTCGTATGACAATTGCCCAAAACAGGTTTAAAGTACCTACAAATAGTAGGTATTCCATAAAACATGTATGAAAGAAGATGAGTAATAATATGAAAGAAGATGAGTAATAAATAAAATACCTTGTAATCGATCAAAAATTTCCTGATCTACGTTCACCAAATTTTCTCCTCTCTCGAACTACAGAATTATGCTTTCAATATTTACGTAATATTTTCAAACATTTTCGGGTGAGGTCCCCGTTGCATCGCTAAAATACGAGTATTTCAACCCCAATATTTTTGAAGTTACAATATCCCCTTCTGTCAAGTTGACATTATGACAATTCATACATAGAAAAATTATATCAATGTGTGAAATACGATTTACATTGAAATTTTGAAGAATCATATCTCCGAAAGTATTAGCTTGTTAGAGTTAAAAATGATATGAATGGATTCTTATGATAAAACTTCTTATTAAAACAAATTTAATTTGGAATTTATTTCGTAAAAAAAAATTTTTTTTTGTTACTCCGAAACCATCTATCCGATTTTGCCCAATAACGAACTTAGCCGAGATATTTATCCCCCAAACCTACTCTGAAAATTTCAACTCTCTAGCTCATTCCGTTCGACAGTTATCGTGCCTACAGCCGGACCGGCCGGACAGAATGAATTTCGACCACGGATTCTTGATCAGTGAGTCGAACCAAATCGTTTAAGACCATTTTCATCGAAATATTCGAAAATTACAGACATTTGGGCAAATTGATAAGCACTCAGTTCGGAGGAACTAGAGCGCCAAAAATCGATTTTGATATCGAGGTGCATAAAGAAACTTAATCTTTGGACTCTTGGTACTTCAATTTTAAGGCTCTTCAATCGAGGCTTCGCGAAAATTTTTACCAATGAATTCTTGGAAAATTTGTGAATACTTTCTCTGTGGTTATTTGGAGGGTTACACCTTTTAGCATCCAAGGCGACGATATGTCAGATGACAACATTTTTTGTCGAAAAGTGCGTAGTCACTAGTGGATTACCCACAGTGAACTTTAACTAGAATATTCGAAAATGTGATTGTACGTCTTCTAAATGAGACTCTGAATAGAACCTTGTGGAGCACTACTTGATTTGAGCCTATTCACCAGATTACGAAGCTTATTCGATCTGATACGGAAAACCCAAATCGATTATATCGATCATATCTCTCTAGCCACCTATCGAACGATCTTAATTCGATTATTTCCTTTTTCAGCTGGTCTTCCGAACATGCCCCAGAACGTAGTGGGTCCCCCGATCGTCAGGTGCGCCTTGCGCAAGCACAAACCCAACAGAAAACCGAGGACGCCGTTCACGACGCAACAACTGCTGGCCCTAGAGAAAAAATTCAGGGACAAGCAGTATCTGAGCATCGCCGAGAGGGCGGAATTCTCCAGCTCCCTCAGGCTGACGGAAACACAGGTAAATATCCCGATATTGCGCTCGTACATTTCGGCAAAACGGTGCCGGAAAGGTCGGGAATAGGTTATAATTAGTTAAGTCGTAAAAACGTTCTATCTGGTCTTTCTGAAAACGCCGATCTGTGTTGCTTGTCAACGGTGATCGTAATCTTTGTTTTATTTTCGAAAAATGCGCGCTGCGTGAGAGCGCCCGAAGAGATTTATGGTTTCGGGCCGGTCCGAGGAACGTATCGAATTTTGGGCATTTTCGGATGATGGATATCACCTGCTGCCGAGGACCTGTTGCGACCGGGAGCTTTCAGGTATACCCGATATCGGTATGTTGGCTAAGATGTCAATTAATGATTTTATTGGATCTGACGTTCCTTTGCCCCGAAGATCCTCCTCTAGTTTGAATCGTTTTGTTCTGCAAATTTGAACAATTCATTCCTCCTCTATTTGTGTCAAGATTTGCATGGCCTGACCCTCTTTCCATCTATAGGTCTCTTGCATTTAACACGAAATACCATATGTGTATGTTATTCTGAATCTACTTCAATACCAAATCATCGTGTATGCCCTCATCCGCTTTCATAGTTTATAAAATTTGAATATTTCGGTATTGAAAATCGGTAAATTAAGAAACAATTTCAAATGAGGTGAAACGCTTCAGAATCGTTGCTATGACGGATGACGTATTCAAAATTTACCATCTGCTTGTTACAGCCAATGCGGACTACGAGCCCTTTATAGGGAGCTGTGTTATACTGGAATAAAAAGTGAAACGAACACGAGAAGAGGGTGAGAGTATACAGGGTGAGTCTTTGACCACTGCATTAATTTTAACCAAAGATTCCTCTCATCGTATGAAACACTTTTTTAATTTAACATTTTTCCAAATTCAGCTCAGGTAAAAAGATACAGGCTGTTGAAATTTAGAAAAAAAATCAGTTTTTTTTTTGTAGCTTTGACATCCTTTTTTCGAATAAAATGAATGTTGGCGTAAAGTTTCCTATAACTATGATACATATTTTCCAAATATTAGTTATTTTCTACTTCTACTGGTTTTCTAGTTATGGACTCGTGGATTCATAAAACTAAACGAAATTAGCATAAAGAAAGCATATAAAGTTTTTCTTGAGCCATTTGAAGAATATTCCATCGTTTTAGAACATTATATTATTCTTCATCATTTCTCCTTAAACGCACCGTTTTCGAGATATTCTTCATTGAATGTTTTAAAATGGAAAACTCCAGAAATTTCACTACTTTTATGGATCCGTCCCTGAGCGTTGGAATCCCGAATCAAGCTGTAAACCACGTTACCATGCCTTATTCTCGTCCGCCAACAATGTCATAGATAATTTATATGCGGGAGTGTATTAGCACATTGTGAAATCTTAAAACGCTTGTAACTTTTTACCTGAGCCGAATCTGGAAACATGGTAAATGAAAAAAGTGTTTCATTTGATGAGAGGAATATTTGATTAAAATTAATGCAGTGGTCAAAGACTCACCTTGTATATGACGCGTTACGTCACGGACTGGCGCCAAGTTTCGATCGTTTAAACAGGCATTATGTGCAACCAAATTTGAATGATCGTTTTCTCGTTGAAAATTGAAATTTCTGACGGCGGTTGAAAACCTGCTGTACTAGGTCGCAGTTCTGAAGGGCTGAACTATGCCTCACGACCCCTTTCTATTAATAATACTAGAAGACTATAGTCTAAGATTCTTAATGCAGCATATAAATATTTCACTATCATAACAAACACTTCCACTGAATATTAATTCAATATCCAATTGTTTCCACTATAAGATTATACACAATTTCATCATCGCATATTCCTTAAATATGCTCATTATCAACATCATATGAATGAATTATACAAAATAATATAATATGCACATGAAGTAGACAGCTATTTACTATATAATCATTAATAATTTTTGAGGGTAGTCTCGATGAACGCGAGGATGGCCAAATGTATTTCATTGAAGTAAAATTGAATAAATCCCAAATTTCCACAGTGGTGTGTGCAGCAGAACACGGCGTGGCAACGTGGTCATGGAACTTGAATCGAGGATTCTAGTTCAGATGCGGATTAATAAAACTATTAAAATTTTTGGATTTTTCAGGAGATTTTATGTAATTCAATGAAGAATATATCGAAAATGGTATTAAGAGAAATGATAAAGAATAAGTTAATATTGTAAAATGATTGAATATTCCTGAAATGAATCCAGATAAGCTGTATCTGCTAGCTTTAATCTTATTTCATTCAATTTTATGATGAAACCTCGAGTCTATAACTACGAAACCAGTAGAAGCAGGAAAGAAATCATAATTAGAGAATATGTTATACATAGTTATAGAAAACTTCTCACCAAAATTTGATTCATTCGAAAAAACCATACGCCTACCTATATCTTTACACTTGAGCCGAGTTTGGAAAAATGGTGAATGAAAAAAAGGGGGAAAGTCCTGTGGCAGGAGCTTTGGCGCTCTTGTCCAATCTTTAACATCTCCGAAAGTATTGGTTTCTCAGATTTGGGAATGATATCAGAGGATTATTCTGATAGAAATACATCATGAAATGAATTGAAATCCCTTTGCATTTTATCTTTATATGACGGTCCAATTTTGGCTACAAGTGTTTCAAAACTATCAGAAGTCATTCTGAAAAATTGAGTAAATGAAATAGGCAGTTTTATTTATGATACAAATCTAATGTAATCAGTCAAGAGAGAACTCAAACCAGAATACTCATGTAGGAAAGCTTGAATAGTGTTACTAAGGCATAACTACCTGTACCTTAGTTGAAAATCCCCTCCAAAATCATCCATAATTAGAGAATGACTCGTAAATTATGCTCGACTTCCTTGCATCATTCATTTTCGACGCACCAACCAAAAAACTCTGCCTATGAACTTAGCGAATCCAAATTTCAAATTTTCTACATGCTTACATCAACCAAACTCTCCATAAAAACACTTTAAGTTTCATTTGACATTAATGACATTTATCTTCCAAACTGGACCAAACGCCAGCTACCGCAAACAGATAGAACACAAACAGATATAATTAGCATTCCGTTGAAACATAGGATTACGATGGATTATTGAAAATTTGAAAAATCATATCTCCGAAAGTATTGGCTTGTTAGAGTTGAGAGTAATACGGATTGCACGGAAATATACGAGGTCTCTTATTACCGATGCGGTTGATTCGTCGGGTGTGGCGGAGATGTTTGCGCCATCTACCGGGGGGAACAAGAAGTGGCTAGGGATGAAGCATATCACTACAATAGATTAAATTATATGCTTATATTAGGAACGAACTAGGAATTAACAAAGAATCACACCTCTTTGGCAATCAAGAGCAATCAAATTATTATGAAACACCGCAAAAGTATCTAAAGTGGAAATTGCCACTAATGGTAGCAATATACACTTGAACTTGTTACAAAAAGCCACCAACTTATTCGCAGTAAGATTCCGCATAAACAAATATAGCCTGCATAAAAATTTAATGGAATGGAACAACGTTGAACATGTCTCTAATGAATCAATTAAACCATAGTTAGTTGAAGGTATGACCGGTTGCGTTAACCTACCCGCAATTTGTATACTCCGAAAGAAAGACAGTATTCGGTTCATTTGGAAATGAGTCAACTTTAATTGGTACTAATCTCGGTTAATTAACGATCGAATATACCTAATTGCTTTTTTCACTTAAACCGGCCCGATAAAAAGAGGAACAAAGGTGGATATGGAAATTAGAATAGAGTTAGAAAAATAGCTGACGACTGGTATCACAAGGACTGCTGCAGTTTCTGTGTTTTATGCAAATTTTTAAATGGCCTTCGGTCAGAACCGACTTCCGTCATCGTGGAAGAGAATCGATGCCAGCAAGTCGTTCTGAGAATTTGTTGACAACTCCTTGTTAATTTAATTGCACACTTTGGATTCCTGATAATTCGTGTAATTTGTATGCAAATTGGCAAGTTTAGCAACTGCCCAACGGACATGAGACTATCTTTGAAAAAGTTGACAACAAGCCAAATATTTCCTAGCGCGACAAAAGTTTCTGCTTACTTACATAACGGATTATCATTTCCTCTGTAATATGACCGATTTTTCCACTATGTCTAATGTTTTTTCCACATTTCTATAAACTCTTCTCGATAACTATCCAACTACTCCAGTGAATTATGTTGATATTCTGCTCGTGTTTTTGGCGATAATTGATCGAATTTACCATGGTAAATTCGAATTAAGAGTGTCCAATACAAGAGAATGGACAACATAATTTACCATGGTAAATTCGATTAAGGGTGTCCAATACAGAAGAATGGACAATAGAACATACGCGCAAATGCTTCTGACTTCACGTCAGTGCTTGAACCAATTTTTTTTTCGTGATTTTGTTTAAATTTTCTAGGGGTAAGGTTCTTAAAATTTTTTTTTCGTCATTTTTTTCAAATTTTCTAGGGGTACGGTTCTTACAAAATTTTAAACACGTCCTTATGTTGATTTTCTACTACTAGTTACCAAGCTTCAATTCAATCGAATATTTATTTTTTGAGTTATCAAGGAAATAATATTCCAGGTGGATATAACTCGGAAACCGTTAAACCGATTATGCCCAAAAACGAACTCAACTCTCCCTTTCGGATACGCAACCTACCCTGAAAATTGCAAGTCTCTATCTCTATGTTCGAAAGTTATCGAGGCAACGGTCACCCATCTACTGAACTCACACACGAATGCTCGAATCTCCAACAATATTCAACCGATCGTGTTAAAACTTGAAACTTGGCAGTAGAGTTAGGTTATGAACGCTCTTGCAAAATTTCAGCAATTTCAAACGAATAGTTACTAATATATAGAATTTTTTTTTTATTTTCAATGATTTATTAAAAATTTTCTACAAATGCTATCCTCACCAAATTTTGCGTACATTTTCGCGTTGGCATTCTACAACTAATAACCATGTTTGAATTCAATCGGTTCAGTATTTTTCGAGTTAATGAGGAACAAAAAACCACCAAATTTCAGAAAATTTCAGATGGCTATAACTCTAAAACCGTTTGGCCGATTATGCTCATAAGCAAACTCAAATGACGCATTCAGATGCACAACCTAACCTGAAATTTTCAAGCCGCTATCTCTTTCCGTTCTCAGGTTATCGTGACAACAAAAATATTTTTTAATATATTTTTTTTAATTTTCTAGCCATACGATTCGCCCAAAATTTCACAAACGTGCTTAGGTTCATATTCACAACTACTCACCAAGTTTCAATTCGATCGGATTTATATTGGTTGAAAACAAAATTATTACTCGGAAACCGCTGGGTCGATTATGCCCATTAACGAACTTGTCCGTCGTATTGCGATGCGCCACCCACCCTGAAAATTTCAAATCGCTAGCTCTTTTCGTTCTCAAATTATCGTGGCAACGGACGGCCGGACGGACAGAATTAAATTTGACCTCGAATTCTTCATTGGGGAGTCGAACTAAATCGTTTGAGACCAATTTCGTCAAAAAATTCGAAAGTTACAGACATTTGGGCAAAACTATAACGCGATGTTCCCCAGAACATGTACGCGCAAAAATCGACAATGCGAATGTTGATAGCGTATCTCGAAACACATGCCTTTTCTTGCTTCAGACAATTCACTGATACCTTCTGTGTATCAATTTGAGTTGTGAGCTCTATGCGTGAGTAGTGTTCTCTTTTAATTGCACTATCCGACCACCAACCGCAACTCTAACCCGGCCCGCGACTAATCTTGAACGCGCTATACTGAAAAAAAAAATTATGATGCTCTTTAATTCGTAGTGTTTTATCTAATCGATCTTTAGTGAATACTCTCATGTTTACCTTTTGTTTCAGGTCAAAATTTGGTTCCAAAACAGACGGGCCAAAGCCAAGCGATTGCAAGAAGCCGAAATGGAAAAAATCAGGCTGTCAGCAAGGCCGCTGCTGCCTCCAAGTTACGGATTATTCCCTGGTGGAAACCCGCCCTTAATCTCGCCCTTCTTGGCCGCCATGGCGCACAGACCCCAACACTTCGGTTTTCCTGGAATGGGAGGCCCAATCCTCAATATCCCGCAATGACCAAAGCAAGAGTTAGCTTTTGAGCAGTAAATCCTCAATAATAAATATCCCCGATGGGGTGTCCCCAGTGAAGGAGGAAGAGAGCCTCATTCTTTGTTATCTCGATGAAATTATTTATTCGATCCTTGCAATATAGCGGTGTAAGACGCAATACATACGATTGAAGTGAGGTTATGTCTTCCACCGTCCAAAACTTTTGGTTTTGCTGTGCAATTCTGCCTCATATTGAGATATATTTTTATATAAGACTGACTACTATTTTATTTATAGTAGATACTCGATGTAAATGTGTAATTATTGGACTGTACAAAGTTATTAATATTATGATTTGTTGTATGATATTGTACATAGTGAAGATTATATTATTATTAAATGTTTTGTTTCTAAAGAAGTGTTTCGTCTGTTCACCTTTCAGAATATCTTACCAATATTTCTTTATTATTATAGTAAGGATGTTTACTGCCTTTCGGGATTCACTCTAATTGTTGTACCAATGTGAATAAATTGTAATACATCAATTTCCTCTGAAGATTAAAATAGGAAACGGCATCTTTCCGATGCAAAAAGGCTATTTTTATATATCCTGACGATAAACTAGAACTAGACAATAACGAATATCCGATTTGTTTCAATTTAACATCTCAAAACTCACATTTCTGTAGAATCTAGAATTGTGGTATTGAAATAATCGGTTATGGTCAACATGGGTAGAATGGAAAATTTCTGAAGTCGCTAGGGGAAAATATAATCATTTATCACTTGTGTGATAAATGTGTCCGGAAAAGATGAGCAAAAAATTCAGGGGTGATTTCTAGACCAAAAATAAATGCTACTTCTTCCTATAAAATTTTTTTGAAAATTGATTATTATCGAAGTTATTTTGCTCTACGTTTTGCCACGTTCATAGTATTTCGACGAAATTTCGTATTTGTGGCTTTTACGGGATGAGCAAAACGTATTTGGAAACCATTCTTTCCCATTCTGTAGAGGGCGCCACATACTAGCCTATACTTTTGTTTGAATGGTCCTAACTTTTTTGTGCTACACTGTATGCAAATTTTGACCAATTATTTTCATTCTCTAGACTTTTTTACACAAAAAAGGTGTACTTTTTCATTTATTTTCATTCTTACACATAGCAATACACACATAATAATAATAATACATAACCATAAAGTTCCGACGGACTCTATGGAATATCCTTTCCATAAAACGAAAAACAAACAACCTGTGAATAAAATTTAACTTGAACATCCTGTAACTTCGTTAATAATCAATTTTCGAAAAAATTTTATAGGAAGAAGTACCATTTATTCTTGGTCTAGATATCACCCCTGAATTTTTTGCTCATCATTTCCGGACACCCCGTAGGCCTGTAGGTGAATAAATGGGCTTCTATGATAGCAGGGTTAACATAAATTATTCTGGGTAACGTTTCACTACAAGTGAGCACCGAATTTTGAGCTAAAATTATTAATTTAAATACTTAATGATCAATTGGAAGTTAACCATTCACCCTTGCTGAATTTGTAGGTATACTTAATGATATGAATTGGTAATTATCACAGATTCTATGCAAAAATGCTATAGTTCTTTCACGAGGAATTTCAATGTAGGTCAGTGAATTTTATAGCTTACAATCAAGTTATGTACAACTATTGGGCTGAGAGCCCCCATATCGACCTCATTGTAGCAAGCTAAAATGTTTTATAGTACAATATGAGTCTTTGAACGTATGGGTTAGTTACAAACCGGGGCCATTTCACAGGTAGCAGGTTTTAAAGGTACATGAAAACCTTACTTACCTACATTCTAGCATGATTGCTGAATTGTATATACAGGGTGTTTCATTGGTAAATGAACATACGTTAACCTGAGGTAGAGCTACTCTAGACGCGTCCAAAAAACCTATATATGATATGTCTAATCACCTCCATAGCCAAGATACAGGGTCATTTATGTATTCACCAATACACATTTTCAATTGATTAAAACTTTTGAACCATCCAGTAGAATCAGATGATATTTGGAATGTAAAACATACTTCCATGGGTCGATGGATTAATCTTTAAACTGTTCATAAAATCCAGGTCCGTATTAGAGAAATTTAGAACCTTTCGCAAGCTGAGATATAACACCCTGTATGAAAGAATATTGGTATTTGATTAGAATTTTCGGAAAAAGCAGAAAATCTCAGTGTCCCGAACGATATTATTGTCGAAATATTCAATTCGTTATTGAATTTCCACTTAATTCTCAAAAATGTTGAACACTAACATTTAATTCGAAAAAATTTTTTTTTTCAAAATGATCAACAGAGGATAAATAAATAAACAAATGAGTAAACAATACTGCATATGGATTTTATTCTGGCCATCCATGGGAATTCCTCAAATTAAAGACATGGAGTCTTTAATTTAATTAATCACCCTAGTAAACACTGCTGATTTGCACAGTTATACATGAACCTATCAGCATATTAATGAACATATCAGAATATTAATTTGTGTTGTATCCACTAGTGTTCATTCAAGTAGGCTACAACAATATCTATGACATCAATTTTGACATCTGGCATTGACAGTATTGTGGTCTGATCTCTTACTTCCGGTTTCTGAAAGGCTGGTCAAAGTTAACAGAACTGTTAATTTCAAATCAGTCCGAGTTTTTGCGCTTTGCGCAACTTAGATGAGGGATGAGGGTTAACAAGAGATTGATCACTGATTAGTTAACATTTGTGTTGATCAGCCTTTCAGAAACCGGGGGTTATTCTTTGAAAAGCGATCATAATTTTTTTTAATAATGGCACAGGAACTTCTTGGATGAGCATTTTCCAAATATGTATGAATGCTCGGCCCCCTAGATCTCCAGATTTAATTCCTGTCGATTATATCGTTTGGGGATATTTGAAATATTTAGTCTATGCGTCTCAGATTAGAAGTGAGGATATTTTCTTGCAACGTATTGAAGTTGCCTGTAATAAGATTCGTAATGATCTAGAAGTGATAAAGAAGGATATAAGACATAACGTGAAAAAAGCAAAAACGTGCATCGAGAAAACGGTGGCATTTTTGAGCATTTTGAGTAGTCAAATATCTTGCGGGACACTGCAATCAACTGATCCCCATCGAAAATTTTCTGCTTTCTCAGAAAATCCTAATCAAATTCCAATATTCCTTCATACAGGGTATTGAATCTCAGCTTCTGAAAAGTTTCATATTTTGCTAATACGGACCTGCTTTTTTTGATCCGTTTAAATATTAATCGATCGACCCATGGAAGGGTATTTCACGTTCCAAATATCGACTGATTCTACTGGGTGGTTCAAAAGTTATAAGCAATTGAAAATATTGTTGAATACACAAATCCCCCAGTATCTCGGCTATGGAGCTGTTAAGACATATCATATATAGGTTTTTTGGTCTCGTCTGGAGTAGATCTACCTCGGGTTAATGTATTTTCATTTACCAATGAAACACCCTGTATACAGGTTAAGTCTTTAGTTGTTCCGGGTTTCCCACTATAATTTGCTCCCACCCCTTTAACTTTGTTACGAATGGAGATAGAAAAAAATGTTCTGTACAAAAGTTGTACGAAATCAACTGAATAATTTCAGGATATTTTCACGAATTGAAATATATACAGGATCAACAAGATATTGAGTGCGACTTCATTTTTTTTCATGAAACTCTCCATATATTTATTTATATTTGGCCATTTCTTTCTCGCAATCAAAACTCAGTCTTTTCATGAAACAAATCAACAAGTCCAGAGCGTTCCTGCCAATCGGGTCCTTCATAAATGGCTTCGTATAATTAATATACTTATGCATATATTTCACAAGTCAAATAAACGCAGGAACGCTCTGGACTTGCTGATTTATCAACAACGGTACCGCCATTTTTCATAATTATTATTATTTTCATGAAACGAAGATAAATTCGTCAAACACTTGATGGTGAAATGTCAATGTTAAGTATCATTGCACCTTTTCAGTAGTACTGTGAGGTAACCCGATTATTGTGTCAAATTTAACAAATAACGAAACCTTGTAAACATAAACGAACGCACCTCACGAAATAATCTAGGATTTTTATCTGAACAATACCGAAAGTTATGCCGGATTACAATGCCGTTAAGGTAAAATGAACACTCGTCCGAAAAACAGATATCAAACAAGTAGTTTTGATAACCGTTAATCATTTCACTGACCACTTCATAGATCTGGAGTCGGCGATCGGGATCATCCTCATTCAGTTCCTAAACCAATCGTATCTTACAAGGATGGAATTTATGTTGTTTCAGGATTCTCATGATTGTTATGAGTAATCATTAAAGGATACTGTGGGAGGTATACTCATTATTGAAAGGTTTTTTTTTTTGGGTTTTCTCTCCCAAACTCTGAAAAATATCTATAAAATAAAAATTAATTATTTTGTGATTTGCTTCTGCGTAAGAAACACAAGATATTTGTCAGAAGCAATCAATTGAACAATGTTGCCTAACAAACAACAACGAAACAACATCAACGAAGAAACAACTATATCGTAACGTTTCGGAGTCTATATCAGACTCCTTCGTCAGACGCTTAATGAAAATCTTTAGAATTATTTTGTTGATAGTTATTTTGTGAGATTCAAGAATTCTCACATAAATAATTCTGAAGATTTTCATTAAGCGTCTGACGAAGGAGTCTGATATAGACTCCGAAACGTTACGATATAGTTGTTTCTTCGTTGATGTTGTTTCGTTGTTGTTTGTTAGGCAATATTGTTCAATTGATTGCTTCTGACAAATATCTTGTGTTTCTTATGCAGAAGCAAATCACAAAATAATTAATTTTTATTTTATAGATATTTTTCAGAGTTTGGGAGAGAAAACCAAAAAAAAACCTTTCAATAATCTCATGATTGTTGTGCGTGAAACACCAGATACATCGGACAATTTCCTAGTACTCAAAATCGCTTTGACACACTTGTAACGTAGACTAAGGTAAATCAAAAACATAGTCGGTTTACTTTTTTGGACAAGAAATCAATACTTTCATGGACAAAAAATTAACAACTTAACTACTACATACCTTTGAAATATGTCAGATACGAATAATATGCTCGAGATAAATTCCACATTGACTCTTTCACTATTTTTGCGGTTATTTCATTATCGATGGATATTTTGGAGCGAAATTTTAGGGTCAGATAGTACTCCATACGACATTCAAAATTAGTTATCGCAACACCCCTCATCCCTATTCAAAATCAAGGGGTTATGCTCGCCCACGTTAGGGGTTGAAGTAACGGGGATGAAAAAAGCGGAAAAGTTCTTCCCCATCGAATCAGAAATTGACGGGTCCGAGCAATTTTCCAAAATTTCATTTTAGTCTGAAATTCGAGGTGTTAATTTTCCTTGGATCACACTGTATATATATTCTTTTGAACTTCGAGCACTACATTTCTTCATTCAACAATAAAGCAGGTGTATGAAAAAAAGTTTAAGCACTGGAATTGATTTATGATTCTATTAACAAATGAGAAAAAAGTAAACGCAATAGCTGATCTAGGGCTTCACGTGAGAGTGAGATTTTTCTCGTCTAGTCTCGTTCTCGTCTCGTAAAAGTGAGACGAGACGAGACGAGACGTTTTCAAAAATATTATAGGCGATACCGAGACCACATACAGCGCAACACCAGAGTCTCGTTTATGGTCTCGTTAAATTTTATGTATGAAGTTTTATATACGACTCGACTTTTTTCAACAACCACAGAAAACAATTGAATATAAAGAGTTTCCACTATAATTACCAACATATTTTGTCTATATTATGCATCGATCGTTCTAGAAATACACGATTTTTTAGAAGATTATCAATTCGTTATGAACTTGCGATAATTGAGATTATTTTTCAAGAAAAAATAGAATTCACAACCATAAAAATGGATGCCATTATGAATTCAATACTTAACGGACAACTTTTATTGCCCCTAAATCCCAATGTTTTGAAAATTTCGTCTCTATCTGAACATCTGGAGAAATTTATTCTCTTGTGCTCCTTGTAGCGAAGATGTGAACAGTTACTAGAGAGATATTGGAGGGTCGGCAGCAATAAAGTTTCCATTATTTTGACATGTACGCAAGTGCACTTGCCACTGAAAATAAAGGATCTTTTAATAAAATACTGGCCGACTTTATTCATTCCGAAGTAAAGGATCCTTTATTTCTACCTTATTTGGCTTTCGTGTATCGTCGTTGATATTCGCAAACTTAGCGGATTGTTTGCAAATGACAAATTCTATGATTAT
The DNA here is from genome assembly GCA_937662695.2 of Halyzia sedecimguttata. Lineage (NCBI taxonomy): Eukaryota > Metazoa > Arthropoda > Insecta > Coleoptera > Coccinellidae > Halyzia > Halyzia sedecimguttata. The sequence continues at coordinate 4,298,096 of OW569414.2, read as the reverse complement.
TGTTTTTTTTCAATTTCAGAATCATTTTCTCCTTCTATATTAGCAGCTTCTAGCATTTTTTCTATTACTGAATTAATAATTTGGATGTAAACAAGAAGAAAAACCTATATTTGTCGTACGAATACTCTCCAAATTCTGGTGTAAGTGTAATCACAATTACAGTGTATTATAAATGACAAATTCGACTATCTAAATGGCATAATGCATTACCACATTCTCCGCAAGCTTCAAATTATATGTTTTTGTTGACAAAAAATAGGGTTATCTTACATACAACTGTCACTGTCATAGTTTGTTGTCCAATAACTCTCTTAAGCGACTATTTGAAGGAAACTTTAAGTTGCTTATAATAGTGCCAACCCTTAATAAAGGAAGTTTCCAATATCTCTCTATTGTATACATCTATGGAATCGCGTATGATAAAACTGGTAAAGAAATGAAGCTATTCAATGTTTCGAAAAGTGTTATGAGGAATACGCCAAGAACACCCTAAATGATCTACCCACTGGGACGGTATTCTTTGAAAACTATACCAAATTGTTCAATTCTTTTAAAAATTGTATCGACATCGATAGCCTATTTAAAACATCACCGAAACTTTCGAAATATTGGAAAGCTGAGTTTTAAGATTATTTGCTGTTAGAAAGAGCAAATAGGTATCATTATATTTTACAGTTGTTGAAAGTGATGAAAAAGTTCTACCTACACTTTCCAAAATGGCCGATGATTTATTAATGGCTACATCCGTACCTGTTGAAAGATTATTTTCCACAGGAGGTATGATCATGGCAAAAACACGTACATCATTGAAAAATGATGTGATGCAAGCATGATTATATTTGAATTCTTGGTCATCGAGTAATTTAAAAGTTGAAATTATCAGTGTTTAAAATTAAAAATAAAATGTACATGTACAAATATTTTTGTACAAGAGCGTAATAAATATAGTTTAACAAAATTATTTCATTATTGTATACCATTTCGTTTATATATTATAATATTTATTATAATATATGATGATAACGAGACTTAATTTTTTGGGAATTGGCGAGTGCGAGACGATATTTTTTATACTCTCGTCTCGTGTGAAGCCCTAAGCTGATCACTGCTTTATGCCTTTTTATCGAAAAAAGTTCTTTTTCAAACCTTGCCGATACCTTATTCTTCAAGGTTTGATGAATATCAGCCTGCTATTATAAGAATTAGCTTGAATAACCTTCTCCTATTCTTCCTAGGTTGTCGAATCGAGAAGTAGCTAAAAACTTCTCTTAGATTTTTTCCATCGTCAGATTTTCTCAGGCATGTCGTCTCCATTCGCACGACGATTCTCATGGATAAGGATATGTAACGATATCAAATGTTATTGATAATTATGTCCAAGTTGTATAATGACACGACAAACTGCGTGTCTTGAGGATGTGATGAAAAATCATAATTTTTTCATGAGTACTAAGAATGATAGGAGAACACTTATTGCTCCGGCGGGTTTCCCATAGCAATACAACACTTCGTCCATACGAGAGTTGTAGAATGCAATAAAATTTCTATTTTCAATTAGCGATATCGATTCTCGCAGTGCTCTGGAGATACAGAGGCGCATCAGAGGATTAATGAATGGGGATTTCACGCGAAATTATTGTCAGCTTGTAAATAGACAAGATCTCTAATATTCATTGGTTTTTTCTCTCCCAATTGTTCTGAAATTGCTTTTACGTAATAGACTCTAGATATATGTCAGGAGTAACATAAGGAACTTTGTTGCATATTAAACAGTAACGAAACAACACCCACGATAAAACAAGATCGAAAACAAGCTGAAATCAGAATCCTTCTTCGGACACTATTGAAAATCTCAGAATTATTTGTTGTTGAATATTATTTTGAAATTTGTTACATTGACAATCTTAGGGAAAATATAGAGACAAAGTTTCTAACCGAGGGGTAAACCGCTAGGAATTCTGGTGATCAAGAAAGACGAATTCCATGGAATTCCTATTGAATTCAAAGGAATTCCTATTGAATTCCGAGGAATTCCTATTGAGTTCCTGGAATTCATATTGAATTCCTGAAATTCCTATTGAATTCCGTGGAATTCCTATTGAATTCCATGGAATTGAATTATTGAGAATTCCTATTGATGTTAGAGTGTGACACCTATCGGACAATCATGTATACAGCTCCAAATAGCTGGTTTTAACCGAGGGGTAAACTGCTAGGAATTCTGGCGTACAAGAATATAGAATTCCAATGAAATTTCAAAAGAATTCCTATTAAATTCCTAATGAATTCCTATTGAATTCCAATGAAATTCCGGTTGAGTTGGAATTCTGGTGTACAACTTTTTGTCAGCGGTTTTTCCTCGGTTCTAACTTCTAACTCTTTCTTCAACAAATTTAAGCAAATATGGCTAATTCAAATTGGGAACATTGCAAAATTTTGCCTCCGTTCAACAAGGTACGAGTCGAATCCTTAAGTTCAAGTTACTTTTAATACCATTAGACTAAGTCATCAGAATCTTTGTCTTACTCCAATCTATCATGTGATCTCCATTGATTGTACATAGATCTTCTGCTATTTTTGTGCGTTCCTGGAAACAGCGTGCTATCACTTTGCCCAAATGTCTGTAACTTTTTGTCGAAAATGGTCTCAAACGACCCACCGATGAAGAATTCGAGGTCAGGTTTTATTCTGCCCTGTCAACCGGACGGCCGTTGCCACGATAACATCAGAACGGAAGAGACCACTTGAAATTTTCAGGACAGGTGGCGCGTCCAGATACGACGGACAAGTTCGTTAATGGGCATAATCGTCCCAACGCTTTCCGAGTAATAATTTTGTCATCAACCACTACAGATCTGATTGAATTGAAACTTGGAAGCTAGTTGTATAATACTGACACAAAGAAGTTTGTAGAATTTTGTGGGAGTTTTATCACTAGAAAATTTTTAAAAAATCATTAAAAAATATTATTTATCTCACGAAAACCTGAGAACAGAAAGAGATGGCAACTTGCAATTTTCAGCATAGGTTGCACATCCGAATGCGACATTTGAGTTTGTTAATAGTCGGCATAGTCGGCCAAACGGTTTTGGAGTTATACTCATCTGAAATTTGGTTGTTATTTCCTCAATAACTCGAAAAATACGAACCCGATCCAATTCGAACACGTAAGCTAGTTGTAGAATGCCAACGTGAAAATTCTTGTAAAATTTCGTGAGGATGGTATCACTAAAAAGTGTTTAAAACATAATTGAAAAAAATTCTATATATCATCATCAGCCAAGTTCTAGGTTTGAACACGATCGGATCTATATTGTTGGAGATCCGAGCAGCCTTTGGTTAGTTCAGTAGCTGGATGGGTGACCGTAGCCTCGTTAACTTTCGAACGGAAGGAGGTAGGGACTTGCTATGTTCAAGGTAGGTTGCTCATCAGAATGGGAGAGTTAAGCTTGTTGTTGAGCATAATCGGCCCAACGGTTTCTGAGTTATACCCATCTGGAATATTATGTTCTCGAATATTTCCCTCCTGTCAAAAATCCCCTGTGATTGAAGTGCAATTACCGCATGATTACAGCGATAATTATCTATGTAGAAAGCGATAATTATCTTGTAGAAACTGATAATTGTCTTGTACACAGATATCTATGGATCAGTTCAAACGCGATTCCATTGTATGTCAGTTTGACAAGCAATGTCGAAGACGTTATTAAAAATGTCTCGTTTTGGTTTTGCTTCCTTACAAGCTATTGAAGAAGAAGTTGCGGAAATAGAACCAATCAATACAAAAAATAATAGAAAATACGTGTGGCGTCAGTTTATGGGCTTCTGTGAAGAGAAAAATTATATTTTGGATGGAAGAACACCAATTGATGTTTTGGCAAAAATATTAACAGACTGGGCATTTAATATGCGTAAGCAAAATGGCGATGAGTACAAGGAATATACTGTTAAAACGATTTGGAACGTGTAACCGCTAAATTACTAATGGAAAAATATTTCACCGAATTCAATATCCAATTCAATCCTTTCACTAATATTGAATTCAAAGCAGCCACAGACGCGAAAAATGCCAAGAGAAAACCACTGCAAAGAGATCCACAGAAGAGGAAGGAAAGTGCAGTTTTTCTAAGGTACGATGAATTCCAAAATATGGTTCGTGTTTGCGACGAAAACACCCCGGATGGTTTGCAGAAGAAATTATTTTTTGTTTTTGCTTTTGAATTAGCTTGGCGTGGTGGAGAAGGCCACAAGTGCCTAATTTCGTACTTCAAAGAAGAAGAAAATAACGTTGGTGAAAAGACAGGAAGAATTATTCACGATCCCGTATTTACTAAGACGACCCAAGGAGGGGAAAAACCATGCGCTTCATCAAAATGGCTAGTAAAGAATAATATTAATGCTGATATGTGTCCGATCCGACTGTACAAAAAGTTCCTAGAAAAGCGGGTTGAAATAAAAACAAAACGGCTCTTTCTCACTGTAAATCCCGCTTGGAAGTTGAATAGAAAATGGTACAAAGACATTCCTGCTGGACGAAATACAGTGAGCAAATGGACTGTTGTACAAGCCAAAGCTTCTGGTTTGAATACGGAAAACAGATAACAAATCATTCGTTACGAGCTACGGCTGTTTCCAATCTCGCAAAAAATGGGGTGGGGGAGCAACAACTCATAAAAATCACAGGTCACACAAATTCCAAATCAATAACACCATATCTTCAAATGGATGAAGATCACCATGAAGAAATCGTCAGAAGATTGCGTGCTAATGATGTACAACAGGCACAGCTTTCCCAAACATCCTCTTCTGCTGTTAATGCTCCGATAGCAGCATTGTCTAATCAGAACACTTATAATAATTGTGTTTTTAACTGCAGCTCCTGCAACTTTTGATTTCGTTTCCAAATAAATAATATTTCGTTCTAAATAAATAAAGTTTCCATATATTTTTACGCATGCTTTCATATTATAGGAATAAAATACATTGGATCTCTTCATTTTTCAGTTACCTAATATAATATGTTGATAACGAGGTAGAAATTCATTGATTGGTAACGTCAGTTTGACAAGTTAACTGTTCATTCGGGAAATATTCCCCCGAATTACACTCGTGCATCAAAATGAACCGGATAATTTCGCATTCCAGCGTATTGTCATTGAAAAACTGCATTCGGTCATTTTCATTTTTGGAGAAAGAGCCCTCCACCTTCGGTGTCGGGCTCTTTCCCAAAAAATGAAAATAAACTCATGCAGTTTTTTGACAACACGCTGTCATGCAAAATTATCGGTAATTTTGATGCACTTGTGCAATTACTTCCGATAATAATACAGACCCGATCGAATTGAATCTTGGTAACTAGTTGTATAATCTTATATATATATAAAAGAAAGTCGTGTTAGTTACTCCACTTATAACTCAAGAACGGCTATACCGATTTGGCTCAAAATTGGTGGGGAGGTAGCTTGGAACCAGGAGACGGACATAGGATACTTTTTTGTGTTATACAGGGTGTTTTTCTTTTAACGTCAATTAAAACTTGCTGTTTTTCCTGCCATAATCGTACAATTTTAGTCATGTGTGTTTAAAAATAAACTTTCGAGGCATACACCATTGAAAATAAAGCATTACTATACAGGGTGTCCTTTTTCTCATGGCACAATTGTACGTGATTGAAGTGATTTGTGTCACAAACAAAGCATTAACTAAATAGGTACCTTGGATGGATTCTCATAATGTATTCGTCCGAAATCTCCATACAGGGTGTTCTTCTTTTAACGTCAATTGCAACTTGCTGTTTTCCATGCCACAATCGTACAATTTCATTCATTTGTGTTAAAAAATAAACTTTAGAGGGATACATCATTGAGAATAAATCATTACCGTACAGGGTGTTTTTTTTCTAATTGCACAATTGTACGTTATTTATTGCCTCTAAGGCGGAACAGAGTTCGCTGGGTCAGCTAGTATCTGAATAAAGTAACAACCAAACTGGGTATAACTCCAAAATCGATTAGATTTATATTCTACAACTATTCACCATTCCAATCGTTTTTTGTATTGGTTGTAAACAAAATTATTGCTCGGATACGTTGGACCGATTATGCCAATTAACGAACTTGTCCGTCGTATTGGGATGCGCAACCTACCCTGAAAATTTCAAGTCGCTAGATCTTTCCGTTCTCAAGTTATCGTGGCAACGGCCGGCCGGACAGAATCAAATTTTCATCAGGGAGTCGAAATCAATCTTTTGAGACCATTTTCGGTAAAAAATTCGAATTTTTTTTTTCATTGTTCATTTCATTGTGTTATGGGCTGTGTCCCTGGAATAAAAAACGGCCTCATTGGAGCGGTTTTCTGGCCATATATTTCGATTTCGTGAAGGAATTATTGACATATGTACCTTTTTGAAAAGCTAATGAAACAAGAAAGTTTTTCCCTGAATTTGTACACCAAGTTCATAATTCTTTTTTCCAGTAATTCTCAATTGTTTCAGCAAGATTTTATCAGGAAAACACTACTAATTATGACCCCTTATATATCAGGTTATCTAATTTTTTAGTGAATACTTTTTCGCTTGAAATGTCAAACATCTCTTCAGCTTTAAAAAAATATTCATGGAATATTTAGAGTCAAGTAGTTTTTAAAAAATTAATTATTTTCGATAACAAAGCAGAAAATTTCTAAGAAGTTGAAAAATCGAATTATCTTCTTAACCATGGATTTTCGGACCATGGTTAAATTTTTTGCAAATTATACGTCTAGTATATCCCCTTTGATGGATCACGTCGAATTACCGAATACCCTGAATAGTATACGAGTAAATAATGAACCAAGAATTAGGGCCGATCTTCGAGGATAAGTCTGATTTTTGGTGCTGTTGTTCCTCGGAACAGAGTGCTTATCAATTTGCCCAAATGTCTGTAATGTCTGTCCGGTCGATCCGGCCGGCCGTAAGCGCGATAACTCTCGAACGAAAGGAGTTAGAGGATTGAAATTTGGGGGATAGGTTTGGAGCGTAAATATCTCGGAAGAGTTCGTTAACGAGTGAAATCCACAAAGCGGTTTCGGAGTTATGGCCGTTTTTAGTAAAAATATTTGTTTATGAATATTTCCGAAACCAAATACGCGATCTATCTTAAATTGAGCATAACATAGCTATAGATATCATGGCAACGGCCGGACGGCCGTCCGGACACAATCAAATTTGACTTCGAATTCTTCATCGGGGAGTAGAACCAAATCGTTTGAGATCATTTTCGTCAAAATATTCGAAAGTTACAGACATTTCGGCAAAATGATAACGCGATGTTCCCCAGAACATAGGGCGCATAAATGCTGAAATATTGATCTACATTTGTGTATCAAATATTCTTACTCTATTTACGGTTCATAATACAGAATGTGTTAGTAGTAAGAACTATTAAATTATGAAAAGAGAATTGTATTTTATCAATATATTTTAAACTATTAAAATAATATTTTCGTCAGCCTATACCTATTCAAATATCAGTAATAAATGGACAATCTGCTATGATTGTCTCCAGCCATGCTCTAGCTAGACATTTCGATGATACTTTCCTTAGGTATTTCGAGTTGTGAAAACTATGCACCGAGTGTAACCATTCAAAGAGGTTAAATGATTGCAAATTGCTCATTGAATCTTGATAAATAAACTATTATTTGAATTAAATTTATTTTATGGTGTAGTTCTATTATAAAAATCTGTTGATATCATTCCCAACTCTGAGAAACCACTACTTTCGGAGATATGGTTTGTCAAAAATTCAACAAGAGTGCCAAAGCTCCTGTCCACAGGGCTTTCCCACTTTTTTATGTTTGCCGGATGACTGCTTGACATCGCAATGCGTCAAAAATGCTATACGCCACTGTAAACTGTGGAGTCCAATTTGAAATTCGAATCCACTCGCTATCATATTCGTACAATCTAGATCAAAACAGCATCCAAAAACGAAATATGTAATCAACTGTTGCGATATCCTTACAAGGACATCGATAAAACACGGTAGAGAAAAGCAATTTGTATCATTAATTAACAAATTAACATTTAAATTATTAATGGTCAGCATTCTATGCCGTAATAAATAACTGGAGTCGATCTTGTTATTCTATAACTGGATCTTCCTCTCTGATAGAATATCTGAAGAACTAATTGCTTTTTAATAAATTACGTTTCATATTATTCTTATTTATCGATATCGAATGGGACTGGGTTCATTAGATATGCTGTAAAAAGAAGAACATTAATTAGGGAGGAAACATTTATTAGAAAGGAATATTGATAAATTCAATAAAGTGGTTCATTCCTTACGAAGAAAAATCCGTAGAAATCTGATCTCTGGAGATATACATAGTTTACATAATATGGAAGCAGAAATTTGAATGTAAATCGCTACAAATTGCACACAACCATTTTCTTCTTCATGCTTCACTATATGCAGGGTTGGACGATGGTCTGGAATGATTTTTTTCAACCAATAACTTAGAAAAATTGAAACAAGAGCTCCAAAATATGTCTATTAAAAACAAAAACTTCGAAATTATTGCTTTCTCAGAGTTGGGGTTATTTTATTTCATCATAAAAATCCATTGATATCATTCCCAACTCTGATAAACCAATACCTACTTTCAGAGATATGATTCGTCAAAGTGTGAACAAGAGTGCCAAAGCTCCTGTCCACAGGGCTTTCCCACTTTCTGTACCATATTTTCTGACACCGGTTGTCGCTTTTTCCGATTTTCGTTACATTTTCCAACTCAAAATGAAAGTTACCCTATGTACCAAATTCAAATTGCGGGTAAAATTGAAGGATTCAAAGTTACCTTATATTCATACGTTTCCCAAGTAGTTGAAATTAAGATATTAACAAATAGTTAACGAATTAATATTTTAAAATGAAACTGGAGACAACTACATAAAAGGCAAGGAAAATCAATAACTCACCTGCTCAAAACCACCTTTGTATATTTAATTTTGAATTATTAAGAACCAGCCAATAACCCGCTGAAAAACCCACTCAGAAATGCCGCGTAAAACGTGACAGAATATTTGACAGATGAGTTTAATGTGGCAAACTTCATATTGGTATGTTGCGTTCAGTATCTTGGAGTTGCGTCCAACTCATACGTAAAAGTTGGACGTCAGTCCAAGATGACATATGTGAACACAGATCATACAATAATTCATAGATAACATAATTAGAGCATTTTGTGAAAACATAGAAGTTCGATGTATTATTGGAATTTTGATAAATCACCGAAACTATCAGCTTGATAGAGTTGAAAATGAAATGAATGGATTCTAATGGTAAAACTGCATCTTAACAAAAATTGAATTCAAAATTTGTAATGTAAAAAAAAAATTTTTAGTGTTACTCCTAAACCACCTGACCGATTTCACCTAATAACGAACTTAACCGAGATATTTACCTCCCGAACCTACTCTGAAAATTTCAACTGTCTAGCTCATTCCGTTCGAGGACTATCGTGGTTACGGCCGAACAGAATCGATTTTGACCACGGATTCTTGATCAGTGAATCGTACCAAAACTTTTAAGACCATTTTCAGCCAAAAGTTCGAAAATTGCAGACATTTGGGCAAATTGATAAGCACTCTGTTCGGAGGAACAAGAGCGCCAAAATCGCTGAAACCCGTCAATTGATTGTTAATTCCCCCCATTTTTAGGCGGTAAAATGGAATATTTCTCTTCAGTCCTATGGCTGCAAGTAATCATTAAAGGATACTGTGGGAGGTATACATAAACAATAAACATGTCATGTGTGGGTTTGTTGAAAAGTTATTGAAAAATGCAATCTTACCATACCCTTATTTCATTTAGTTGTGTAATTGTTAGGAAAATGAATCAATAAAAGCGACCGGTATGCTGAGTTCAATTCTGAATGAGTTTTTTCTTGATTATTTTCGATGTGAAACAAAACCTTATTCAGAATTGAACTCAGCATGCCGATTGTTTTTTTTAAATTCATTTTCATAACAATTACACAAATAAAAAAAAAAGTTCGGCTCAGCAATTATGCTATGTGCTCAAAATCGCTTGTAATAAAAACTTATATCCAAAAATGTATTTATTTAATATAATATAATTTTAGTGATAACCCAAATGAAGGATTCCTTAACAGCAAGCTACCGAAAGAAAATCCGAGATATATGGAAATCACAGCTGTCCGGGAAAAATAAAGTATCTGCTACAAACAGCTTGGAAGTCCCGATAATCACATACTCATTCGGGATAGTTAACTGGACAGTAAATGAAATTCTCGAGCTAGACAGTACCACTCGTAACGTGATTAACATGAATCGTAGCCTGCATCCCAACTGCTCGCTTCAAGGAAAATATCTTCCACGAGCTCAGATAGGCAGAGGTGTGCAAAGTTTGGCATACCAACACCATCAACAAACGTTGGAAATGGATATAAGGATATCAAGAAGTGAAGTCCCGCTTCTGAAAATGGTGGCTCATCATGAAATTAGGAATCAATGAGCTTTCCTATTTAGGGCTGATCAGAGAGCTTTGGAGAAGCTCAGTATAACTGGAATATCCATCGATCATGAGCTAGCAGACCTATCACGAACGTATCACGCCAACAGACCAAAGAAGAGTTGGCAGAGAGATAAGCCAGGAACAATTGAAGACACTACTCGAAGATAAAATGAGTAAACACCTGCACTCCATATATTTCGAGAGTTTGAAAGATCAGGGCCTGTCGGAAGAATTATCCTTCGTCTTTTTGAAGTCTGCTGGGCTCAAGTCACAAACCGAGGGATTTGTTATGGCTTGTCAAGATGGGGTGATAAATACTAGATGGTATAAAAAGAACACCATGGAAATGAACACCCCCACAACGTGCAGGGCATGCCATAGCCAGCAGGAAAGTGTTATGCACATTCTGGCTGCTTGCAGAGTCCATGCTCCATCAGGATATGTGAAAAGACACAATGTGGCACTCTGAATTCTCTATTTCCATCTGAGAGTGGTTTTAAGTATAGACAACAAACTAGTGCTATCATATGTGCCTCTGGAGATTGAAGCAGTTAGGAAAATAACAGAGCTCCAATCTACTGGAACTATGCGATTCCAACAACTCAGCAGTTCCACGCCATTAAAGCCAGATCTAGTCGTGCTTGGCAAATAACTCGAGAAATTGTTTGTCGTCAAATTTTCCTCCCCCGCAGAAAATAATGTGGCGATGAAAGAAGAACAGAAGAGGGCAAAATACAAGGATTCAATGTTCCAACTGGGAATCCTGTACCCAAGGCATAAAATTTGGATGGTCGTTCTAATCAAAGGATGCCTAGACGGAATGAGAGCGAACTACGTTGCAGAGTTGCGGATGATTCCGGCCTACAGATTCCTGGCCGATGAACTGCCACACAGAATGCAGCAAGCAGTGTTGCTCGGACCACTTCGAGTCATCAGGTCCCATCAACTGTGAATGCAGCTTGCAGCTAATCTCTTTTGTTAAGGGACGCTGTAAGGGCAGGCCGAAGAACTCCTCCAAGGAACGTGCGAGAGGTTTTTCAGTGAGTAACCAATCAACAACTGGAGTCTCACACTCCTGAGAGAAGCGAACCCTCTTAAAACGGGCCTATAAAGGGTTTTTCATCTCGAGCAGACAAAAAAAAGTGACAATCATTTTGAACTCATCATTCATCGTTGCCAATGTAAACAAAGGAAAAAGTGAGGCTATGCGTATATTATGAATTCTGTGTCAGGAATTGCAAATGTGTCAGCATGCACATGAAGCGGCAAAATGAGAGTGTTTCAGAACCAACTATGATGGAACAATCATTTATAAAGATCCTGTATATATTTTAATCGCATTAATCTAATGCAATCCATAAGATTTGATTCGAAGTAGATCGAACGTGTTCATTCCAATATTTGATTGAGAATTAAACTCAGAACTTTCGCGTTGTCAATGGCAATTATACTTCGAATGCAACACGTATTTTAATTGGTTCTTATCGCAGTAGATGCTCCATCTTGCTTCCTTCGACTGGACTAGTTCTTAGCAAGAACGGCCTCTTCGAGACACGGGCAAGTTTTTATGAGGATCTGGAGACCGAGAAGGACTCCGACTACATTCGTAATTAATTAATTATATTGTTGCATTTAATTGCAGCAAGTTACAGGGCTAATTAATGTTGTTCGATGCCGTTAAAATTTACTAGGAAATATTCGCAGTGTAAAAACTGCGCAGATGTTATTAGATATATTCGAGAGATGTGATGAACGGTCAGTTTTTTTGTTATCCTGTTTTCTAAGTTGTACGTGAAAAATTGACTAATAGGTTTGAATGTCGTTTTGAGGATGATCACCATATGGGGTGAATTTGTGTCGGTAGATATTTAAAATGTGAAAAGAAATTGAAATACCAATACATCACAATAATGTTGGAAAACTATTGGTGTTATATCTGTATAAATAATTATTGCTGTACTTGACGACGCGTATTAATTGTGATGTACCGTGCGAGTCTCTATCTTTATCATTTTTTGTTGTAAATATGCTCGGACAGGTCGATTAGTATTTTAAATTTTGATCTTTTTGCGCGTATGTTCTGGGGAACATCGCGTTATAGTTTTGCCCAAATGTGAAATTTAATTCTGTGGTGCCGTCCGTTGCCACGATAAGTTGAGAACGGAAAGAGCTAGCGACTTGAAATTTTCAGGGTAGGTGGCGCATCCCAATACGACGGACAAGTTCGTTAATGGGTATAATCGGCCCAATGGTTTCCGAGTAATAATTTTGTTTTCGACCAAAATGAATCCGATCGAATTTAAACTTGGTGAATATTTGTAGAATATAGACCTGAGCACGTTTGTGAAATTTTGTGAGAATCATATCGCTAGAAAATTATTAAAAAATTATTAAAAAATACTTTTGTTGTCACGATAACCTGAGAATGGAAAGAGATAGCGGCTTGAAAATTTCAGGTTAGGTTGTGCACCTGAATGCGACATTTGAGTTCGTTTATGAGCATAATCGTCCAAACGGTTTTAGAGTTATAGCCATCTGAAATTTTCTGAAATTTGGTTGTGTTTTGTTCCTCATTAACTCAAAGAATACAAAACCGATTGAATTCAAACATGGTTATTAGTTGTAGAATGCCAACGCGAAAATTCTTGCAGAATTTCGTGAGGATGGTATAACTAGAAAATTAAAAAAAAAATAATTAAAAATTATTGAAAAAAAATCTATATATCATAAACTATTCGTCCGGCATGGCTGAAATTTTGGAAGAGCCTTCAGAACCTAACTCTACTGCAAAATTCCAAGTTTGAACACGATCGGATCTATATTGTTGGAGAACCGCGCAGCCTTTTGTGAGTTCGGTAGCGAATCGGTAGCGCCGGTAGCGGATGCGAATCGTCGTATGATATGTTGTCTATGGTCGTATTTTTGCGAGAACCTTCAAAAATAAAAATATGAATGTCATGATGACATATCTTTTACGCGTATGTTATGGGAAAATCGTGTTATTTCATCACAAATCTATAGGAGATGATAGCCCTACATTAGTGGTCAGACCTGGTTTTGAAAGAGATCCTCCTTAGTAGGAGGCAACTAAATATTGAAGGGATTTCTATGCACAAGAGTGAATATCTTTGAGAAATAGAGAAGACGATTCTTCTTCAAGAGATCCATGTGCCTTCAGAGGAGTATATTTGTGAGAGGGGACTTTTGAAAGGTTATGTATTATTTTTAATATGATATCGCTGAAATTTTGTTGAAGGCTTCTGAACTTGTAAGGTGAGAGGCTCATTTGTGGATATTAAATCTCGTGATGGGTAGAGAGGAATTTTAGGCCAGTTTTTCTATCACTAATGAGAATATATCTTTATGTTTCACCTCATCACCTTTAGATCTATCAATGGACATTTATTGGTTAAAAATAAGTAATTGAATATTACTTTGAATTGAATTTCATTCAATATGTTAGTAACTAAACTTATAATTTTATTTACTTTAATTATTTAAATATGACATTAATTCCAGTAATATTTTTCAAGAATAATTATGTATTCTTCTCCTAAAGAAGAATTGAAGGTAGACAATAATGTGTTAATTTTTCATCATTGCTTTCTATCCTGACTTCACGAAAAAAAAATTGGTTCAAGTACTGACGTGAAGTCAGGAGCTTTTGCGCGTATGTTCTATTGTCCATTCTCCTGTATTGGACACTCTTAATCGAATTCACCATGGTAAATTCGAATAAGAGTGTTCAATACAGGAGAATGGACAATTGAACATACGCGCAAAAGCTCCTGAATTCACGAAACAAAATTGGTTCAAGCACTGACGTGAAGTCAGGAGCTTTTGCGCGTATGTTCAATTGTCCATTCTCCTGTATTGAACACTCTTAATCGAATTTACCATGGTGAATTCGATTAAGAGTGTCCAATACAGGAGAATGGACAATAGAACATACGCGCAAAAGCTCCTGACTTCACGTCAGTGCTTGTTGATGTAAGATATTGTTATACAACGTGTACCAATTCTGACTTATAACACCATCGATAATTATGTTAAATGGCAACCCTAATTTATTCATCACAATTTTTTGAGGGTATATCAAGTTACACATGCATACTAAATATAAAATTCAAATTCTTTGTTGTTAAAGAGTACAAGGCCTTTCGTTAGAATATCTCAAAGAAAGAGTCGAGATAAGCACTTGGAATTTTATAGTTAGCTTCGTTAGCAGAGATGAATTCTTGGAACAAATATTAGATTCGTTCGGCTTATGGTTTCACCAGAAGTGATTTGAATTCTACATTATTTTGATGTGTCACCTACATATTATTTCAGAAAATTAGAGTGAAATCTGAAAAACCCCTTCAAATTTTTCTCAAATAAGCCTGTGACGGGCATTTGGAGGTGATAGAGAGGTCTGGGCGACCTCCCAGCGATATCCTAAAAGGCGTCACAATATCCCGGAAAGAGCTCGCCAAGATATCTCTGGGAGGTCCCTGTGTTACCTGGGATTATACATCGATCGTGTAGAAATACATGATATTTTAAAGATCTTGCTATAATTGAGATTATTTTACAAGGAAAAATAGAATTCACAAACATAAAAAAAACTGATCCCAATATGAATTCAATACTTAACCGACAACTTTGATTGTCCCTAAATCCCAATACGTTTAAAATTTCGTCTGTATTTGAACATCTGTAGAAACTTATTGTTGTTTATTTTGCTTCTTGTGGTGAAGATGGGAACAATCATTTTATACATCTGTTGTAGATATAATAAAACTGGTGAAGAAATGGAAAATGAAGCTATTCAATGTTTCGAAAAGTGTTATGAGGAATACGCCAAGAACACGCTAACAGAGCGGGGATTTTAATGGTCTCGTCTGACTGTTGTGTTGACGGTTTGGTGGTCGGGAGTTCTAGTTGTGGCTTAATGGCAGAGTTTTTCGTTGTGTTGCACATGTTCTACTGTTCATATTGTATTGTGCTGGTGAACCATGTTGTTTATGATGTTATTATTATTATGAACTACACCGATGATTGTTTTTGTTTAACTTTATCTTTAGATAGTGATAATTTTGAGAGGGAATTTTAGTGCTGTTACTTTTGGGAGGATTAATGCGTGATCGGGGCTTCAGATAACATACAGTGTCATTATGAGATGGGTAGACCACACATTCAAGTATTTCTCAATACTTTCGTGGTGTTTGTCTTTTCTCTTGTGTGTGCCGGAACTTCTTGAACATGATGCGCGGGAAGGCAAGCAAGCTAATAATTTTGCGTAGCAGTGGGTCATTGGCCGCGCTGATCCATTCCCGGAAGAATTTTTCTTGAATGATTGTACATTGATTTTGTCATAGGTGATCTGCAAAAAATTTATGCAACCCATGTCCACATACAAGTAGCACCAGCTTTCTGTGGATTTATTATATTCACAGCTTGTATTTTACTTATTTTACAGTGTTTTACTTATGGATTGTACTCTTTATGTGTGTGTGAATGAATTATTATTATTATTATTATGATTATTATTACCCTCAATGACAGCAATTGGAGCATGGACTGTGCAAGCAGACATGATGTACGTAGCAGTTTCCTGCTCTCTGTGGCATCTTAACAAGTCATAATATCTCAATTAAAAAAATGGGTTCAAGCCCTGTGGACAGGAGCTTTCTGGCGCTCTAGTTCAAACAGACAAATTATATCTGGTATTGGTTTCTCAGAGTTGGGAATTATATCAATGTATACATATGATAGAGCTGCATCATAAAGGAAATTCAATTCAAATAATAGTTCATTTATCAAGATTAAATGAGCAATCATGGGAATGAGATCTGCACCATGGAAGAAATCGAATTAAATCTGGCCAATTTTGCCCAATAACGAACTTAACCGAGATATTCATCTCCCTAACCTACTCTGAAAATTTGAAATACCTAGCTCATTCCGTTCGAATTTTTTTTTTACACTTTGCGGTAATCTGATCAATACAAAACTTCACATGCGTATAAAGGTCATGATTCTACAATTTGATGCTAAATTTCAGATAGATCGAACGAACTTGTCCGAGATATTTACGCTCCAAAACCACCTTGCAATTTTCAATCCGCTAACTCCTTTCGTTCGAGAGTTATCGTGCCTACGGCCGGTCGGCCGGCCGGACAGAATCGATTTCGCACTCGGATTCTTGATCAGTGAGTCGAACCAAATCGTTTGAGACCATTTACAGCCAAAAATTCCAAAATTACAGGCAAATTGATAAGCAGTCTGTTCCGAGGAACTAGAGCGCCAAAAAAACAAGTTTCGTATGACAATTGCCCAAAACAGGTTTAAAGTACCTACAAATAGTAGGTATTCCATAAAACAAATATGAAAGAAGATAAGTAATAATAAAAAATTACCTTGTAATCGATCAAAATTTCCTGATCTACGTTCACCAAATTTTCTCCTCTCTCGAACTACAGAATTATGCTTTCAATATTTACGTAATATTTTCAAACATTTTCGGGAGAGGTCCCCGTTGCATCGCTAAAATACAAGTATTTCAACCCCAATATTTTTGAAGTTACAATATTCCCTTCTGACAAGTTGACATTACGAGAATTCATACATAGAATAATAATTATATCAATCTGTGAAATACGATTTACATTGAAATTTAAAAAAATCATATCTCCGAAAGTATTAGCTTGTTAGAGGTGAAAATGATATGAATGGATTCTTATGATAAAACTGCTTATTAAAAAAAATTTAATTTGGAGTTTGTTCCGTAAAAAAAAATTTTTTTTGTTACTCCGAAACCATCTGTCCGATTTTGCCCAATAACGAACTTAGCTGAGATATTCATCCCCCAAACCTACTCTGAAAATTTCAACTCTCTAGCTCATTCCGTTCGAGAGTTATCGTGCCTACGGCCGGCCGGCCGGCCGGCCGGACAGAATGAATTTCGACCACGGTATCTTGATCAGTGAGTCGAACCAAATCGTTTAAGACCATTTTCATCGAAATATTCCAAAATTACAGACATTTGGGCAAATTGATAAGCACTCAGTTCCGAGGAACTAGAGCGCCAAAAATTATATATGATTTACGCTAATTCATTTAGTATTGTGATGCGTTTCATCGACACAGCGAATTAGTGTAAATCGTATATAATTTTTCATATTGTTAATATGGATTTGCACCAAGTAAAAGCCACAAGCATTAAAAAATTTTAAAAAAATTAATAAGTCCCTCCGTTTTCGACTTGAGCCCATAACGTGTATTATTATTATTGTTAAACAGATCCTCTTAGGTCTTCACCAAGGATATTTCTCTTAAGCTCTTTAGTGCTTGGGCGAGTCGGGAGAATCAGTTGTGTTATGTTGAGGCGTTGCTTCTGTGTACTTACGGAGACTTAGGCACAGCACTCTTAATTTTTGAACAGTGAATGGTGGCGATTGCATTGACTAGAAAATTTCTTTTCTAGCCTCGGTATTGAACTTGGGAACCCCCGGTTCCTCATTCAAAATAATTTGGTAAGAGATAGATACATTCTGATAAAAATATCGAACCTGTGAATGAAATCAGCGTTTCTCTTGTAAAAATAAGATTCCTCTTGAGAAAAGTCCACGGGATCTCTTTGAATAAGTTCGAAGAAGCCCCAACATCTCCCAGACGATTCCGCTACAAAGTGGCAACGAAAAAGTATGAAACGTGTGCAATAATTGCCTATAGGTTTTTCGCGATCTTTATCTGTCACGTATTTGTACGGAGTGAGGCAACCTTCTGTTCACCTCTCTTCTTCGTTCCCAAGTGGTATCAAGGTAAGAAATTATGTATATACGCTCCCTATCTCTCTAATTGTGCCTGCTCGGATGCAAAGTGGTATATAATGGATATATAAATTTGTTCGATTTCACTGATTCGTACAGTTTTCGTACCATTAGTATTTGCTGTGAGTAACTGGCCTTTCGTTTAGCAGTATCAATTGGCAAGTTGCTCTATGCAAATAGGGCGTTCCGATTCGAACGATAGGATAAGAGTGCCTTGAATCCCGACATTAGTTTTTTGTTTCCTTTATAATTTTTACTTAACCCTCGAGTCATTTCATCTCCCACTTGATTCCGTGATTGTTAAATGATTCAGGTTCCGCAATAGTCTGAAACGACGATATGAGAACTATTCAATGGTTTATTTTAGGTTTTCTCTCTCGAAAAAACACTAAGAAGTACACTCTTGTCAACTACAACTTGTATCATCTGACATAGGTTTTGGAATAGTATAGTCTAAAACAAGGTGTAGAATGGGCTCCTATTAAAACACGAATGCGAAATTCGAAAACGAGCGACGAAGGAGCGAGTTTTCGAATGCATGAGTGTTGGAATTGCCTTCTGCAACGAGTATTAGACGATATTTTCTCTATTTCGGGCAAGTTTTGTAAAATACTGTTATTTAATGAAAAATTCGGATTATACATCCTAGTGACTTTTATATTGTATCTTGGTAGTTGGTGTGACTGATACGAAAGTTGACAGATTACGGAATTTGAATTTGAAACGTACGTAGGGCATGGAGATCAGATTTAAAACAGTTTACTAATAGCATGAATGATTCGAAACAAGCAAGAAGGAAATCTCTAATACCATATTTTTTAATGAAATTAAAACTTTTCCTCCACAATTATTTCACTATATCCAGATTATATTGTATGGTCAATTGACGTCTGTTGAAATTTGATAGGATCGAATGTCAGTGCTGACTACCACAAAACGAAAAATATAACTAGAAACAATGCGGGAACGGGTTCATTCCAGCACTTTTTGCGCGTATGTTCTGGGGAACATCGCGTTATAGTTTTGCCCAAATGTCTGTAACTTTCGAATTTTTTGACGAAATTGGTCTCAAACGATTCAGTTCGACTCCCCAATGAAGAATTCGAGGTCAAATTTGATTCTGTCCGGCCGGCCGTCCGGCCGTCCGTTGCCACGATAATTTGAGAACGAAAAGAGCTAGCGACTTGAAATTTTCAGGGTGGATGGCGCATCGCAATACGACGGACAAGTTCATTAATGGGCATAATCGACCCAGTGGTTTCCGAGTAATAATTTTGTTTTCAACCAATATAAATCCGATCGAATTGAAACTTGGTGAGTAGTTTTAGAATATGAACCTTAGCACGTTTGTGAAATTTTGGGCGAATCGTGAGGCTAGAAAATTTAAAAAAAATTATTAAAAAATTTTTTTGTTGTCACGATAACCTGAGAACGGAAAAAGATAGCGGCTTGAAAATTTCAGGATAGGTTGTGCATCTGAATGCGACATTTGAGTTTGTTTATGAGCATAATCGGCCAAACGGTTTTAGAGTTATAGCCATCTGAAATTTGGTGGTTTTTTTTCCTCATTAACTCGAAAAATACTAAACCGATTGAGTTCAAACTTGGTTATTAGTTGTAAAATGCCAACGCAAAAATGTTTGCAAAATTTGGTGAGGATAGCATTTGTAGAAAATTTTTAATAAATCATTGAAAATAAGAAAAAAAAATTCTATATATCAGTAACTATCCGTTCGAAATTGGTGAAATTTTGCAAGAGCGTTCATAACCTAACTCTACTGCCAAGTTTCAAGTTTTAACACAATCGGTTGAATATTGTTGGAGATTCGAGCATTCTTGTGTGAGTTCAGTAAATGGGTGACCGTTGCCTCGATAACTTTCGAACGAAAGAAGATAGGGACATGTAATTTTCAGGGTAGGTTGCGTATCCGAAAAGGAGAGTTGAGTTTGTTTTTGGGCATAATCGGTTCAACGGTTTCCGAGTTATATCCACCTGGAATATTATTTCCTTGATAACTAAAAAAATAAAGATTCGATTGAATTGAAGCTTGGTAACTAGTAGTAGAAAATCAGCATGAAGACGTGTTTAAAATTTTGTAAGAACCGTACCCCTAAAAAATTTGAAAAAAATGACGAAAAAAAAAATTTAAGAACCGCACCCCCAGAAAATTAAAAAAAAATCACGAAAAAAAAATTGGTTCAAGCACTGACGTGAAGTCAGAAGCTTTTGCGCGTATGTTCTATTGTCCATTTTTCTGTATTGGACACCCTTAATCGAATTTACCATGGTAAATTATGTTGTCCATTCTCCTGTATTGGACACTTAATTCGAATTTACCATGGTAAATTTGAATTAAGAGTGTCCAATACAGGAGAATGGACGACATAATTAACCATGGTAAATTCGATTAAGGGTGTCCAATACAGAAGAATGGACAATAGAACATACGCGCAAAAGCTTCTGACTTCACGTCAGTGCTTGAACCAATTTTTTAGTGCTGGAATGGGCTTATTACGATACTGAAATAGAGAAACGATGTTTCCATAATCGGAGACAAAGCGTTACTAAAGCATGCTATCAATTTATACATTCAAGAATAGGTTGAGATTAATACACTTAGTTATAAGATGTTTAGTGAGAACAAAGAGTTGTTAATAGTGGTTAGATCTTCACTAATTAACATCTCTTCTCTTATACATTTCGATACCTTCAAGTGTTCCTAATTACAATTTATTGAAAGTTTTCAATAGTTTGACGGAATTTTCTGAAATTGAATGGCTAGTTATTAAAACGTGAGTTGCAACAGTGTAATATGTCCCGTATGTTTTTTATACCGTGTGAGAATATTTCTTGTTGTTTGCCCGACGTAGCACTTGTTGCAATTTATACATTTAATTTCATATATACCAGATTTTGAAATGTCCAGAGTTTTATCGAATGTATTTCCTAGAAGTTGTTTATATTTCGGGGAAATGTTGGAAGCTAGTTTTATATCAACCTTATTAGAAAAATTTTGGAGTTTGCTGTTTGTTTTCGGATAGAACGTGAAAGCTTGAAGATTAGCCGAGCCGATTCTTCTTCAAGAGATTCATGCGGCTACAGAGGGGTAATTTGTGAAAGGGAACTTTTGAAAGGTCATGTGTTATTTTTAATTTGTTCGTTTTTCTCCTCTATTCATTTTTCAGGTTGAGTTTCGGGTACTTTGGAGAAACCTCTCAATTTTTTGGAGAAAGAATCCATATTGAAGAGAGAAATGAAATCAATATCTCAAATTTCAGCTACTTTTGTAAAAAAATTCAAGATTTACAAATCACATCACTCACGGGAAAAGGGTTTTTTGTTGAGGTGTTTCCCTAAGCTCTTCAATCATACGTCGAATTGTATGGTACCCCGTTAAACTAACCTTTTCTAACACATGAGGGGTCTAGAATCAAAAGCAGCAATCTCCATTTTTGAGGTTTCTGGATAATTGAGAAAAACTGTTTTTTTGTTCTTGAAAAGGCCAAGGAATGTCTTATTTACTTCTATATGATTATTAGTATTGAAGAACCATGTTGACTCATATAATATCATATAATACCTCACGGTTATTTTTATAAATAAAATTCAAATTTGGAGATTGCCGCTTTTGCAACCAAATTTAGGAGATTGTCATATTTGATTCTAAATATGTGTGCAATTCACTGTTAAAAAATATAAGAGTGGGTTATTCATATTATTCATTGAGGTGAACAGAACGGTTATACAAATTAGCAGTTATACTATTTTAAATCATAACTACAGGTAACTCTTCAACAAATTCAGAGCTTGCTTCATCGTCATCATTTTCAATATTAAATTCAAGCGGATTTTGCCGGATTTGGTTCTGTATCTTTATTCAAATCGCTTAAGCGTCTTTTAAACTATATGTCTATGTGTCTAACTCATTTTCGCAATTTGCCGGTTTTGATTCTAGACCCCTCACATCTAAAGCTCTCAATCAAAAGAATATATATACAGGGTGTCCCACTAGTGCCACAGCGGACGATATAAGCTTAACGGCCAAAGTTTGGCAAAATTTTTTGATGCAAACCAAGAATAGCACAACCTAAAAATATTTCCGAATATATCCGGTGTCCCACAAAAGAGGAATAGAGGGTGACTTTGGTTTCTCAAATTTGACACACAATGTTTTTGAAACATCGATGTTAGAGATCCCAAACATCAATATCGACATCGATGTTAACCTGTCGATGTATCAACATTTTCAGCAAAAATAATTTTTATCATATTAGTTGCTTGCAAAAGTTTCTGCCATAGTCGATATCTAGCAACAGTCGTTCTTATCCTAAACGTACCTACTCGTATTGTGATCTGCATCATCGCGGATCAGCTACGCCATGGCATGAGCAGGACTTGGTATTGGCATAGTATTGGCAACCGTTAGATTCGGTAATTCCCATTTATTCGGGGATTAACAGTTGTCAATGCCATGCCACGTAGCACATAGGTACCGGGATCTTTTCTCCAATTCTATCGAGAAGGGTTTTGGAAGGCATTAAGTCGATATTTTCTTGAAATTTCTTGACTTCTTCATAAACGTTTTTTGGACGCTTGTTTTTGAAGTCGGATTTATTCTCTTGGAAATATTGGGAATATTATTGTGTATTATTTTCCAGCAGCTAAGCAGCCTTGGGCGTTGTAATTTTCAGAGTAGGTTTGGGAGATAAATATCTTGGCTAAGTTGGTTATTGGGCAAAATCGGACAGATGGTTTCGGATAAACAAAAAAAAATTTTATTTACATGACAAATTCCAAATTATTTTTTTTTCAATAAGCAGTTTTACCATAAGAATCCATTGATATCATTTTGAACTCTAATAAACAAGCTAATACTTTCGGAAATATGATTTTCCAAAATTTCAATCATAAATCGTATTTCTACGTTTTCACAGAATGATATAATTATTCTATGTATGAATTTTTATAATGTCAACTTAGTTCCCTGAGACATGGCATTGTCTAATTCATTTTAGCAGTCGTAGAATTATGAGAATTATAATATGATATCATACTTTTTGTTGGTTGATATTTTCATGCCGATGGTCAATCCATAAGATGATGGGAATGGTAATGGTAAGTTAATAATATTGTGTTCAGAATATCTCCACTAAAATCAAAACTCGAATATTGGTGTTTTGGAGTAGATTTGAGGAAAGAAATATATTATCGTTCATCATAGAATTGAGGAATGAATATCTCGGATGAGTTCGTTGTTGGGTAGAATTCGTCTATTGGTTTTGGATTGATAATTTTTGGCACTCTTGTTGAATTTAAATTTTTCCATGATGTTTGAATTCAATTTCTGCTAAGATGAAGATCTTTCATAAGAATCCATTGATATAATTCCCAACTCTGAGAAACCAATACTTTCGGCGATATAATTTGTCTGTTTGAAAAAGAGCGCCAGAAAGCTCCTGTACACAGGGCTTGAACCAATTTTTCAGTTAGGGATGAGTTTGAAGACGTCATTCCGAAGATTTTTGACTGGTTTGTATGTCAAACTTGTAAACCCAGGTCTCCTCGTCGCCAGTTACAATTCGTTTTATTAATGTGGGGTCGGAATCGCCTTGTTCTACCATGTATCTAGCAACCTTCACGCGATTCAGTTTCTGAAGAAAATTCAGGTGTTTCGGAACTAGACGAGCTGCAACGTGTTTCATGCCCAAAGAATATTTCAAAATGGTCCGAATGGATTCGTGAGACAAGGAAATTTCAGTTGCTATCTCTCTTGAACTTAAATGAGGATTTCCAGTCACCATTTCCTTTACTTCAGCGATGTTACCTTCGCTTGAAGACGATGATGGCCGACCAGAGCGAGGCAAATCTTCCACCACATCCCGACCACTTTTGAATGCACTGTACCATTCATATGCAAGTGTTTTTGTTGAAGATGATTCACCGTTATCCATTTGGAACATTTTCAAGGATTCGGCACTCGAAATTCCATTTGCATGCAAAATTTGATACAAACTCTTTGTTCGATGTTTTTATCTATGGCAAAATCGCGATACATACTTGAGATGAACTGACATATACGCGCACCGTAAACAAACTAAATGGCATATGATGCTCAAACTCCACCTCAATATTGAGGACAAGTGTGCCAACCTAACGACAAAAAGAAATTTAAAATTCTCTTCAGGCGGTGTTTATTCCGGGCATTTTCTTGACAGAATGTACAATAGTCATAATAAACTAACAAAGAAACACGAAGTAAACACTAGATTACAGACGCGACAGACTGCACCATTCATAGAAGATGCACAAGTTCAATGATTTCATAAAAATTTTTTGACATCAGATATCGTTGAAATTTTGACTTCGTAACCTTATTTTAAAGCTCAGTTCTATATTTAAACTCAATCGGATTTATATTGTTGGAAGTTTTATGAAAATATTATTTATTTTCCTGATGGAAGCCAAGCTGCCTGGGGCGAGTTCAGTACCGGAATGAGCTACAGATATACATTTGTAAAAATTGTGCTTAAGCTCCTGCCGTCAGTGCTAGTTTTCAAATGATATCTATTCCTCTCTCTCCTATAGATCCGTCTCTGAGCAGTGTCTGAGCACTGTGGGATTTGATCAATCCATGTGTAATACTACATTCCGTTTATCGTACTTGGAACCTCTCCTTGCCATTCTTGTCCTATATACCTGTCCAGACTAATTAGGAGATAAATCAAGTCTCTACGCAGGACTACCAACGACACACCTGGTTTGGCTCGTCGCGCTACCGCTCTTGTAGCCACCGTTTCACGTCTTCGAGGACTGCACGCAAGGATGCCAACCTTTAGTTTTCAACGTTCGTGTCCAATTTAAGGTGGCACGACTCTTTTGGTGCAAGTGGACCTTGCGATCTCCTCGGGGAACTGTCAGTTATCACAGTCATCTTATTTCTGCGATAATTTCGAATTTACATGCGCGCATGTTCTATTGTCCACTCTACTGGGCACTTTTAATCGAATTTACAAATGATATAGAACGTTTTCTCAGCTTTTATATTCATTGAATATCTATAATAATATACAAAAAAAAATTGGCTCAAGCCCTCTCGACAGGAGCTTTGCTTCGGTCGTTTTCATCTAGCTACTCAGTTTCAATTCAATCAGATCAGTTTCTTTCGAGTTACTGTGGAACCAAAATTTTGAAAGTTTTGAAATTTTGTCTGCCTGTTTCTAGCCATCTGATCAATACAAAACTTCACATGCAAATAAAGATGATTCTACAATTTGATGATAAATTTCAGATAGATCGAGTGATCGGTTTCGGAAATATTCTTAAAAAATATTTTAACTAAAAATGGCCATAACTCCGAAACTGATTGGTGGATGTCGCCCATTAACGAACGACCGGCCGAACCAGCTGGATGGACAGAATTGAAATTGACCGCAGATTATTCATCAGTGAGTCGAACCCAATCGTTTTCAGCAAAAAATCCAAAAATACACACATCCGGGCAAAATGATAGCACGCTGTTCCTTGCAGGACACACGCGCAAAAATTGTATGATTTCCAGTAAATACCCTGTATCTCTGAAACTAGTAGGCATAAGAGATATTCTTGAGTCGATGTCTGACCCCTGGTGCGCTATTAAATACTGCCCGATCGGTAATTGGTCAGAAATCACCCTGTATATAATTTTTCAATTGGATTTATATAAAATACAAATTACCAGCCTTCAAATATTTATTTTATTCACCTGGAATTTGTCTGGTTCAACGTCATAGAAATTGTGAACAGTTTACCCGCTATAACCACGCTCACAGCTTGCTTCGATGCAGCTTCGATTCACAAAGCATCCATAAACATTCAGAAAGAAGTATCCGCAATACGAATTAGAATTGTTGAAAAGTTACCCAATTATCGCAGCTATGGAATTCGTATAAATTGCCTTTTTACAGTAAACAGAAGGCAATTACCAAAGTGGATTCTAGGCAGTGAAACTCCAACCATATCTAATTTGATAACAATCGCTTGTGTGTATCGACATCGCTTTATTATATTTTTATTCAAATCCACGCGTTAAATTTAATAAAGTATTTAATAATCTCGGATCCGAATGGTTATGTTAATTATCAGCTGCCTTCGAGATCAGATAAGCAGTACTCGTTACTACGGTAAGAAGAACAGTGACATGGAGTGGGATGACACATGGAAATTTATTCTGATTTTCATTGATTTGACCCGGTGGATGCAGCGGTATTCGAGAATATTATTGGAGCAAAAACAGGAATGTTGTTGAGCAAATTGTCTGTTACGTTTGACATACAAGTTTTTACCAAATATGTTTTTTAAGAGCTTGAGAATCGATGTTATAAGAGGCATGATAATATGTTAAAAAATTCCTCAATAGTATAGAGGGGAACAAAAATGGCTCCTTTAGACACTCCCCCCAAGCACCCCCTGCGTTCTAGCCATCGCAAAACAAAGAATAAAATTGGTTCAAGCCCTGTGGACAGGAGCTTTGGCGCTCTTGTTCAAAGATTGACAAGATTTGTTGTTATTTATCAAGATTAAATGAGTAATCTGAGAATGAGAACTGCACCATGGAAGAAATCAAATGAGAATAGCTGAAATGAATTTGACCCTCTCTTATAGAACAGGATGACATGTAGGAGTATGAACACAGATCATATAATAATGCATATATAGAATAATTATAGCATTCTGTGAAAACATAGTAGTACGAGTCGTTATTGAAATTTCGAAAAATCATATCTCCGAAATTATTAGCTTGTTTCAGTTCGAAATGCCATCAATGGATTTAAATGGAGAAATTGCATCTTAAAAAAAATAAATTTGAAATTTGTGAGTTAAAAAAATTTTTTTTTTTCGTTTCTCCGAAATCATCTGGCCTATTTTGCCCAATACCTAACGAATTCAACCAAGATTTTTATCGCCTAAAACTATTCTGAAAATTTCAACTACCTACCTTATTCTGTTCGAGATTTATTATAGAAAAAAAATTAAATAATTCAAAAAAAATTTGTTTTACGCTTTACGCCGATCCGATCAATACAAAACTTTGCACTCGTATAAAGGTCATTATTCTACAATTTGATGCTGAATTTCATATAGATCGAGTAATCAGTTTCGGAAATATTCATAAAGAATGTTTTTACTAAAAACGGCCATAACTCCGAAACCGCTTGGTCGATTTCGTCCGTTAACGAACTCGTCCAAACCCACCCTGCAAATTTCAATCCTCCTTTTTTTCGAGAGTTTTCGTGTTAACTGACGGAAGGCCGGACAGAATCGATTTTGCCCATGGATTCTTGATCAGTGAGTCGAACCAAATCGTTCAAGACCATTTTCAGCCAAAAATGCGAAAATTACAGATATTTGGGCAAATTGATGAGCACTCTGTTCCAAGAAACAAGAGCGCCAAAAATAAAATAGCATCCCTCTACACGTGATGCATCCTTTGAAAGTTTTTATAGAATTCTTTACAAAGATATTAGGAAGAGCTAGAAAAAATGGAACTATTCGCTCTTTCTGGTTGAGCACTCAAGAAATTCTCTTGTATCAACGTTTCTCCTACGATTTCCCTTGTTCTCAATAGTTGAGATAGATAAATGGTGTTCTAGAAATCTGAAATAGCAGTTCGTGGGATTTTTTGTTAAATATACGCCAGGATTGGAGGTAAGTGATCCAAAAATATGGGTTTGGGCTTTTAAAATTGGTTTACGTGATTGCTTCAGATTGATATTAGTTGGTATAGTTTGCACGCCATTTTTTTTTTTTTGAAAACCATATAGAGTATTTGATGTTTGATTATTTCGATTCCGTACTCATTTTCTTGGTAGATGTGAATTTAATATTGATATTATTCTGAATGAATTGTTTCAGCCTAAATAAATAGATAAATAAATCTTTATTTCTCATAGCAAAAACCTTACATGTTCTCGTACAATCATAAGGATATGCATAGGAATGACGTCAAAGGACACAAAGTAAAAATTCTACCTATTTCTGCAAACATATTCATCCAAAGAATAAGGTTGTAATTCTATCAAAAATTTTCTTATGTTTCTTACCTAAAGTTTATAAGGCTCAAAAACCTTTAATCGTGGTGGAAAATTATTGAACATTTTTCTACACATAGAATCAGGCTGTTTCTCTGCGAGTGTTAAACGATGTTTTGGATATTGAATATTCATAGACCTCACAGGATATCTATCGTTCTCATAGGTTTCGAAACGAGATCAATTCCTGTGCAAAAATTTCAAACAGTCAAGAATATATAGACCACTCAAAGTTAACAGAGAATTCTTCCTGAAGACTCCTCTACATGAATCACGATATGACATTTTGAAAATAATTCTCACAATTCTCTTTTGTATTAGAAATATATCATTAACACCTGAGCTGGCTCCCCAGAATATGATTCCATATCTTGCAATCGATTCAAAATTTGCAAAGTAGATACATTTGCAACATTCCTTTTCCAAGCAACCAGCTATGACCCTTACTCCAAAACATATACTACTCAATTCAATTTCTTACTGAGCCAATCTAGATGATGGGACCATTTGAGAAATTCATCTATATACAGCCCCAAAAACTTTGTCGAGTGCTCCAGAACGATGTTCTCGTCTCCAATATTCAATTCTTCAATCTTCTATCTCCTTGATCTTTCTGTTGTAAATAATATCCCTGTAGTCTTCTTGTTATTAATAATGAGTTTATCCATTGCTAGCCAATGTTTAATTATTGCATAGATGAAAGAGGCATTACTGGCAACTTGTTGACTTGTCTCTCCACCAATGATTGCATTTGTGTCATCAACATAACCTATAATTGATGTTCTGTCTTATCTAAAATAGTCGTACAAGTCATTGATAAATATCAGAAATAATATTGGGCCCAAGATGCTCCCTTGTGGTACCCCATAATCAGTAGAAATAATTGAAGATTTCACCCTATGTCTATCCTTTTTGATAACTAGTTTTTGATTCCTATTTGTTAGATAGGTCTCAAACCATATGTAGCCATTGCCTTCAATTCCAAACTTCTTCAATTTAGTCAAAATTATCGATTTGGACAAACAATCATATGCCTTTGTTAAATCTATAAAGAGTGCGACTGCCAAATTATCTTGTTCTATCAGTTCAACTACAGTACAGACTAAATGTCTGTATATTGTTAACGTTTATCCCCAGAATCGTACACAGAAATAATGTATTTTGCAAAGTAGTATGTTTCATTATCGTAGTTTTGGGCTGGATCACAACTCTACCATATTTTTGAACTGGAGCGAACCTATTTCTAAGTTTTGGGCTGGAGCGAAACTCTACCTTACATATTTTTGGGTTGAAGTTAATTTCAACCGTTTGAATACTTCTTGGAGTATTGTAACTTATTTGGAGACATCCTGAGCTGCTGTTTGGAAGATTTACTATCCATTATCTGGAGATATCCTAAGTGGTCATTTGGAAGAACTGGGTAGGACATGTGAGACTACCATCCATATTCAAGTTCGAAACACCCTTTGCAACGGGTGATAAGAGACCATGGTGGACCTTGTTTATCGATTGGCCAAAAAATCATCATTCATGTTATGCGAATGGAGGGTAAAGGTATTGGGATATATGGGCCGAAAATAAATATCTCTGTGGCCTTGGGACATGATCCTCTATCTGTTGTAAAAGTTATAAAAGAAACCTCAAGGGGATACACATTTATATTATAATGGACAACCAAGGAACACGGAGAGACCTGGATTCACCCATCCAAGGTTCTCCACTGTCCTGGAAATGCCGGAATATCACAAAGCATCTGGCTAGGGGCAATAATGTGACTCTTCTGTAGGTGCCAGGGCATTGTGGTAGTCAAGGAAATGAAAAGGCCCCGGAACTTACGAAAAGGGCTCAAGGGTATTCCTGCTGGAAAACATATCTTCTGATGGCTTGAAAAAGACCACTTCAGGACAGCGGTTCAATATTGGGAGGTAAATTACAGAATAGCTCTTTGGAGAAATACTCTAGGACTCATACAGGCAAAAAGAATAGTGGATTTCTCACCATCCTACACCATAAATCTCCTGCAGCTGGTGCTAAGTTTCAGGTAATGGTGTGACTGTTGATAGGGCATTATCGGTACAATTACCAATCGAGATCGGAAAAAGAAACTGCCGAGCATATAGTTTGCAAATGCTCAGAGCTGACCATCCTTAAAATCTTACATATGGGTGAGCCAGTTCTAAAACCTCTATGATATATTCTATAGTGTTGTATGGGGTAACGTTGCACTGTGACCTTAAAGTCTATTGTGCCCTCCTCCCCCCGTCAGAGCTGTCGATGTCATCACCATCCACAGCTCGCCTTCCAGTTTCAGAGTTCAGGGGAACTCCAGTATCTGGGATGGCTTCAAGGAGGCTACATCTTCGCTTCTGCAGATTCCTTGCCCAAAGCATCCCTTGCGTTGGTTTGAAATGGCGAGGCATTCCGTTATCAGGAGATTCATCCTCCTCCCAACAGAAACTGCACTCGTCAGTTTCTGCTATCCCTAATCTCATCATATGCTTCTTAAGGCCGCAGTGTCCAGTGACGAAACCAGTGAGGAGGTGCAGCGTGTTCTTACTGAGATCCGAGTATTTCTTGGATCTGACAGTATCAAAGTTCCGGAGGAATTTCTTGGAGTGATAAATTCCGGGGAGAGATATCCAGAGAATACATCTTTCAGTTTCTTCTTTCATCTGAAATTCAGTTTTGTAGGTGTACCTACCAACCCCAGAGTAGGGTTCCGGGTCAATAAAGGAGGTTTGTACTCCTTTCTTCGCAAGTGCGCTGGCCTCCCCATTTCCTGTGATTTCCACGTGACCAGGAACTCAGACCAAGGAGACCTTTGCTTACTTCATTGAGTTTTCTTCGGCACTCCCATATTAGCTTAGATTCGATAACATGGAAGCTCAGAGCTTTAATAGCAACTTGACTGGCGGAGTGAATTGCTTTATCACATCTCTGATAGTTTCTTTCTAGGTTCATTTTCACGCATCTTGCTATTGCAAGTACTTCTGCCTGATAGATGCTCGGATAGGAGCCTAGCGATAGTGAGCATTTGGTGCCTGGCCCATATACTCCAGCGCCAGCTCTTGTAGTTGTTTTTGAACTGTCTGTGTACCATTTAATGGTATTTCTATATTAAGTTGGCATATCTTGAGACTAGGTCCAAGACTTTTAGTCAATAGGTCCTGAGAAGGGCCGTTTGAGTTTTTTAACTTAGCATTCATCATGTGTTTTAGCCAGGAGATCACAATGATTATCTGGCTGCCAAGATTGTTAGTTCTTTAGCGTTACCCAGGGTGCACCACGTGGAGGCGAACTAACATTGCACCCCAATATATTTGTATTTATATTTTATATTTGTATTGTTATTATTGTATTTATATATGTTGTCGTTGACAATACCACAGTGAGACATGATAATTGTCCTCAACGTAAATTGTGCAGAAATATGTCACCTCAAAATCTGTTAAATTTGGCTGAAGATATTTCTAGCTGTTCCTTCGCTGATCTATATGAAAATTCGGATGTAAATATTATTTTTCAGATATTTGTTGACACGATAAGGAGCCTCATTGAGTATCATTGTCCATTAGTTTATAAAAATGTAAGAACTAACATAGCAAAAAATTGGATAACACCCAGAATAAGAGAAGCTAGTGATGAATTGAAGCACCTTCATTGGCTTCACAATAATTTGAAAACTAGGCAATCCCAGAGGCTGTACAGGGACGCAAAGAATGTTTTTAACAATATGATAAAAGTGACCAAGTTGAGCTTTTTTGATCACATGATAGGAATATCTGATAATAAAAATAAAATGGTTTGGAGAATAGTGAATATGGAAACTGCAGGAAAATCTAAAAATAATAATAGGAAATTCAAATTGAATATTGATGGTAAAGTGATTTCTGAACAAGTAGATGTAGCCAATTCTTTTGCGAAATATTTTTCTGAGATTGCGAAATTGAGCCTAAAACGAAATTATGGTAATGCACTAAGTCAAATTTGTACAACCTCTTCTATTCGCAATGATACTTTCTTCTTCCACCCCGTGGATAGAATTGAAGTTATTGGTGCAATAAATCAATTGAAGAATAAAAAGTCTACTGGTCATGATTTGGTTTCTGTAAGAATATTAAAACTAATAGCGGATGATATTTCTGAACATCTCGCGCATCTCATTAATGAATCAGTTTCTTGTGGCATTTTTCCTAATTGTTTCAAGCTAGCAACTGTTATACCAATACACAAAAAGGATGAGGTAAATGATGTGGCCAACTATCGCCCAATCTCAATATTAAGTGTATTTTCAAAAGTTATAGAAAGAATAATACTAAACCGCATGATGTCATACTTGGTTAAATTCGATATTATTGCCGACTGTCAACATGGCTTCAGATCGGGACGCTCAACTATGACGGCTATCGTGAATTTTCTTCAGTTCGTTCAGTCTTCTTTGGACGAAGGTTATAATGTTGCTGGTCTCTTCTTTGACTTGTCACGAGCTTTTGATACCGTTGATCCTAGTTTCCTTGAAAGTAAACTTTGTAATCTTGGATTTCGTGGTAATTTCTTGGACTGGATCGTAAGTTTCGTGACCCATCGTAAATTAACTGTGAGGGTGGGAGAAAATTGCTCTTCTGAATTTGATGTTGAACTGGGTGTTCCACAAGGTTCGGTACTAGGACCATTACTATTTATACTGTTTATAAATGATCTAACGGACCATATAGATATGGCCAAAATTGTAATTTTTGTTGATGATACCTCATTTGTTGTGAGAGCAAAGAGTTTAGGCGAGCTCATTGATCTGTGTGAATTGTTATTGAAAAACTTCACATCATGGTGTCAGGCAAATGGACTTATACTAAATGTGGGTAAAACTGAAGTGATAAAATTCGAACTGAGAGAGTCCTCTCCGTTAAGTCTGTGTTCTGGTAAGGAGGTTCTACGTACCAAATATTCCACAAAGTTTCTGGGTGTAATAGTCGATAGCAATTTGAGATGGTGCGAACATGTTAATTTTGTCAGTAAAAAACTCTCCTCTTCCTTTTATCCTATACGCAGACTGAGGAGCTCGCTTACACTCGGGGCATTGTTGAATGTCTATTATAGCCTAGTTTATTCTCATCTGTCATATAACATCGAGGTCTGGGGCAACTCAATTGATTCCATGAGATTACTCATTGCACAGAAACGGATTTTACGTATGATCTTCGGGCTTAGCTCACGAACATCTTGTAAACCTATCTTTCGTAAACATAAAATTTTGACTGTTCCATGTATCTTTATTTATAAATGTCTTCTCTACACTAAGGATAATGAAAGCCTCTATGTTAAGCTTTCCAGCTTCCATCATTATAACACCAGAAATGTAAGCTTGATGTTCATACCTAAGCATAACACCAGCAAATTTGAATCATCTACAACCTACATATGCATAAAATTATTTAATAAACTACCAGAAAATATCAAAACTCTGGACAAAAAGTGTTTTCGTGCAGCAGTCAAACCATTGTTGTACGAGAAATGTTACTACAGTGTAGATGAATATCTTTGTGATAACTTTTAGGATTTAAAAATTTTTTTTTCCTCTTGTTCTCTTTCTGAATACTTTGTTCAGCGCATTTTCTTGACATGTCCTATACATTGTTAAATGTCCTACAGGATTAATAAAGATTATTATTATTATTATTATTATTATTATTATTATTGAATTGATTGATGTCATGTGTTTTCTTTGTGCCATACGATAATTAATAATAATAAATGGTATTTCTTTCAAGAACTTGGATGGTGGATTCTCTGTCCCAGTCTTTCTTCCTACCGAGCATCGTAGTGAATATTTTTTTCTACGTGATAGCCAAGGCCCCCAAGGACGTCATCAGGCATATTCACACCATTGACAATGTCCTTAGATTGAATAATAGCGTAATAGAACAAAAGATCCTATCGCTCGCCGTTTTCAAGGGCTGGACCAAGCCTCACGACCCCATTTCAATAATAATAAAAAAGTCTATACTAAAGAACCCGTTCACAAAAATTAAAAAAAAATTCGAGAAACAATATCTTCGAAATGCTATTGTTCCGGATCATTCTGGATAAAACCGCTGGCCAGCATACATTTAATTGGCCATTTCAAAGATGCATAGATATCCCGCGATGATAAGGGAAACAAAAAGGGGGCTAATAGTGTAGTTTTCTCGGTCAGGTCCCAAAAAGGTGGACACGAACCTTTAAGACCATAAACCTATCAGTTGCCCAATCTGCATATTGTAATGAACTACCGAAAAAGTGGCCATCTCGCTGATTGCTTTGTTAAAGGGACAAACGTGTCATTCCTCTGAATTTTGGAGATGTATTCTTGTTTCGATGCTACCAGCGGCGTAGACCCAAATAAACTTTTTTCAACGATCGATTCCAAATCCCTTGAATCCATTATTTTCAAGGATATCGTGATCAATCTGAAAGTTAAAATTTGAGAGTAACATGAATGAAAAGAAAAAGTGGGAAAGCCCTGTGGACAGGAGCTTTGGCGCTCACACAAGGCTGCACAGATCTCCAACACTATATATCCAATCATGTTTAAACTTTGAACTTGGTAGAAGAGTTAGGTTCTGAAAGCTCTCGCAAAATTTCAGCGATGTCAGACGAATAGTTTTTGATATATACAATTTTTTTCAATAATTTTCTATGATTTTTTAAAAATTTTCTAGTGATACGATCCTCACGAAATTCCACGAGAATTTTTGCGTTGCTATTCTACAACTAATAACCATGTTTGAATTGAATCGGTTTTGTATTTTTCGAGTTATTGAGGAATTAAGAACCAAATTTCAGATAGGTATAACTCCAATACCGTTTTGCTGATTATGGCAATAAATGAATTTGAATGGCACATTCAGATTATCAACCAAACCTGAAAATTTCAAGTCGCTATCTCTTTCCGGTCTTAGGTTATCGTGACGTAAATAATATTTTTCAATGATTTTTTTAAGATTTTCTAGCTTTACGATTCTCACAAAATTTTTCAAACGCCCTTAAGTTTATATACTACAACCACTCTCCAAGTTTCAAATCGATCCGATTAGTATTGGTTATAGACAAAATTATTACTCGGAAACCATTGGGCTGATTATGCCCATTAACGAAATTGTCCGTCGTATTGGGATGCCCACCTACGCTGAAAATTTCAATTCGCTATCTCTTTCCGTTCTCAAGTTATCGTGGCAACGGCGGGACAGAATCAAATTTGACCTCGAATTCTTGATCAGAGAGTCGAACCCAATCGTTTGAGACCATTTTCGGCGAAAAATTCGAAAATTACAGACATTTGGGCAAAATGACAACGCGATGTTCCCCAGAAAAAATATCGATTGATAAAATATACTTCACTGATTTGTAACACTACTCAAATTTTTTATCATCAGTAATTCGCAATATCATAAAAGTTAAATTTCAAATGGGCATATTTTGGAAATTGTTTGAATTTTAGATTTGAATAAATATGCAAAGCTAACGGGCATTTATTAACGAATCTATTAAAGTAACGTCGCTAATTGATATTTTCAGAGGCCCAAGTTTACACTAAGAGGGTATATGGTATATTAGGTACAAAAGAACTATATGTTCGATAATTCTTTTTTACGACACTGTTAATATATATTTATTTGTATGATAACTAGATGATTAACTAACATCTAAAGAATTATCTGTAGTACATGTTTTATTAATAAATTTCCAGAAAGGAGCCATTCATAGAAAATCTCTACAAAGGTAGAGATTTCTATAAAATAAGTGGGTAACTTTGTTATTTAGAAAACGTTCAAATTAAAAAAAAAATTATAGTCTACCTATACAGGTGGGCCACGGTCGATGGTACCCTGGACTTTTGCGACGAACGGAAAGTACGATTTTATTGAAAATTTGGTTTCTTGGCTAGGAACCACTGCTCTATCGACTGCTGTGTTGCCGCTAATATCAAAAAGTACTAACATCTTTGATATTTCAAATGGAACACCCTATACATTATTGCTTTTTCCGATTTGACGTAGCCTTCTGATTAATTCTGTATCAATTTATTCATCCCTATATCTAGGCTCCAAGTAATTTATTGATTTACTTCCTTTTTTGTGCAAAACATAGCTTCAATTCAACATTCATTAGTTTGTTACTTGGAATCCTAAAATGCCGAAATTTCGGACATGGATCAACAATATCCCGTGTATCATTTACGTATAATGACATACGTCCTTAATCATACAGGGTTGTTTGAAATCCGAGGCGTTTCGGAGACATACTTGAACGATAAAAAGGCATTTTTCCAAATGGAACAACCTGTATGTCATAAGATGTATTAAAAGAGAATTCAATTTCCGATCAAACGGTATAGCATGTTCCTATACCTTAATTGTAAGATTTTCGAATTAAAAGCAAATTTTCTTGGCAATGCGCATATCAATCTTCATTTTGTATTAGGTGTTCATGAAATGTCATAGAACGTGCAAATTATGATAATTGAACAATCGCCATCGATTGTACAGTATTGTTGAATTTATTAACGCAGATTTTATTGAAAAATTATTAAAATGGAAGGCAATAATTATACAAATGAGGTTTTGATGGAATTATTTATTTTTCACTGTCAATGTGATCAAATTGTAGCAGAATGTTTAATGACATGTATCCTGACTTAGAACCAATGAACAAGACAAAATTTGTTGTGTTGGTTATCCTTACATAGTATAAAACAAAGTCGTTTCCCGCTGTCTGTCTGTTCCTATGTATGCTTAGATCTTTAAAACTACGTGAAGGATTTTGTTGATTCAATAGGAAGGTTTATATGTATAATACATGCATAATATATTAGAGAAACACTCATAATTTTAGAGGTTTCTAATGTGATGTCGTAAATAAACATTTTTTTTTGCTCTTACATTGCAAACGCTGGCTGAACCCTACGAGATGGATCCAAATAATGTAGTATAGTATGATACATCTTAAAAAGGTCTACAAAAAGTCCGCGATGGTATATGTCTATCCTCAAGGATAACCCACAATAACCAATTTTTATCTTTTACATTCTACGAGAAATAATGGCTTGATTACGAAGCGATTTTAAGCAATGAAGCATTGTTCCTTATCCAATTGAGTACCTTAAATGTATTGTGCATTTCATATTGATCAATATGGCCCTTTACAGCATGTAATTTAAATTAATATTTTCGAAGATATTGCAGTTTTAAAATGCAGGGACATAGCGGTTGCGGTGGTACCAACCGGGGGGCCGGCACAGCCAGGATAGGGATAGAAATCGAATACAGAGAGCCAGAGAATCATCTGTAGAGCGTGAGGCTCGCCTCAGCCAGGATAGATGTATTCATTCCCCGAATTCCTCTGATACCATCGGATTTACTGATCGAATTTAAACGCCTACAATTTCCGGTAAAGATATATTTTGTAATGACCATTAATAAATCACAGGGTCCAACTTTCAACGCTATACAGGCTTATATTTGAGCGTTGAGTGTTTTTCACATGGCCAATTATATGTCGCTCTTTCAAGATTAACCTCTAAAGAAAACATGTTTGTATTGTCTAACGACAAAAATGCTGTGAACGTTATATATAAAGAAATTCTGTAGTATATTTAGTATCAGCATTTCAACCGTGTGAAGCCGGGGCGGGCAGCTAGTTGGTTCTAAGTCAGGATATATGTCATTGAACATGATGCGGGACTTTACAATGTCTCGGTATGTCTCAGAAACGCCTCGGATTTTGATCAACCCAATATGATTAAGGACGTATGACGTTATACGTAAATGATAGACGGTATATTGGTAATCCATGCCCGAAATTTCAGCTTTCTGTGATTTCAAGTAACGAAGTAATGACTGTTGAATTGAAGCTATGTCTTGCACAAAAAAAAAGATAATCAATTAATTACTCGAAAACAGCTAGAGGTATGGATGAGGAAGTTGATATCGAACTAATCAGGAGGCTGCGTCGAATCGAAAAAACCAATAATATACAGAGTGTCCCAAAAATACCACGCGAAAGTGACACTGGAGATAGATTGGCATTAGGTCTATCAGATAGCATCAACATGACCTCAGTAAAAGTCCGCTGGTTTTCGAGATATCACCACTTTTGTGTATTTTTTAAAAATCTCCAGTTTTCGGTCTTTTATCGCCTAGCATTGCTAGAAATTACTTCAAACTCATGTTTTTTTTACCTAGGCTATCCTGAATAGTTGCTTTAAACAATGAAGTAATAACTTCACCGACAACTAGAACAAAATCCTTCAAAAAATGTCTAACTTGTTGTATTTTATGCCGAAGTTAAAACGTTAACTTAAGTTTGACTGACTGCTGTGAAAAAAAATTATATCAGACTGAATTGACAAATAATCGCAAAAACTGGTCCATTTCATGCCCTTTTCAAAATGATACAACACTACCAATTTTTTTTAATCAGAACCAGAATTGCTACTTATTAAAAAAAACCAAAACCCTTAACGGCTATCTCGCTCCCACATTCATTGTTTTGTAACATGGAAACCGGTCCGACTTTCACAGACTAGGGGTCTTCGAATAGTCTAGACCAGGGGTCACCAAATGGCGGACCGCGGTCCGGATGCGGATCGCGAACCTTTTTTTTGCGGACCAGTTTTCCAGAAAACATGTATTCTTGATTAAAAAAATTCAGATAACTTTTCGTTTTATTTACTAATTATAGATATTGGATTTAGATTAACTGCTAGTCAAATTCTTATGCCATCATAATGCTATCAACGACCCGCGACAGATATACAGATTTTGTGAACGGACCTCCAATGAAACTAATTGGTGATCCCTGGGTTAGATACTAGAGAAAACTTTTTGGCGTTTGACGGATTTACTCATTTCCTAATATTTTCCGAACGGATAGAGATACAGAGGATAGATACATAAATCTAAACGTCGTCCACCGACCAATCATCGGGGAAAATTTGGATATCGAGATGTGAAAATCATAGATTTCGGACGGGAAAGAAGAATTTTCCTTCGATTCCGGGTCAAAAATATTTCTAAGTGCTGACCCAAAAAAATTTTTTCATGGTATATCGATACGGAGCTCGTGTCTAGTTAAATCGAGGTCGCTGATCACGAATATGCAATTAGTTTTTCCCTAAGTGGCGTACTTTGGGAAAATTTTCACTTAGAGTGAAAAAATGGACGAAAATAGGTCAATTTTGGAAGTTCACACTGCCCAAAAAAAACGGA
This sequence comes from Halyzia sedecimguttata, assembly GCA_937662695.2. Lineage (NCBI taxonomy): Eukaryota > Metazoa > Arthropoda > Insecta > Coleoptera > Coccinellidae > Halyzia > Halyzia sedecimguttata. Next base: position 4,258,448 of record OW569414.2, on the reverse strand, counting down.
GTAAGGTGTTGTTGATTTTTGCCCTCATATATGGATCCTTTATCTACTGAATAATCCAAACAGAAAATGTCCAGGCCGTACTATTCGGAAATTATGATTTTTTTCCCAAGGGTCTGTTTTTCGGAAAATTAATTTCACGGTATTTCCGCGGAAAATTCTCTAATGAAAAATCCGATCATATATTCGTAATCTACGGTCCCGAATAAGTGAAGGACGTAATTTGCATCGAAATCGGAGACCGGTCGAATTTTGGCAATTTTTTAATACATTAGCCTTAAAAAAATCCCATTTTTCGAGAAAAATTTTTTGACGCAAAACTATGAAACGGGTAATTATTCTTATAGATTCGGAGCCGTAGATTCTGTATCTACCATCAGATATTTATTACAAAAATTTTCCGAGGAAATATCGCGGAAAGAATTTTCCGAAAAATAGACCCTCGGGAAAAAAAATCATAATTTCCGAAGCGTACGACCTGGAGATTTATTGTTCAGATGATTCGATAGATAAAGGATCCAAATATGACGTTAAAAATCAGCAACATCCTACTCCGATTTTTTTGGGCGGTGGAAAGTTCCAAAATTGACCTATTTTCGTCAATTTTTTCACTTTAAGTGAAAATTTTCCCAAAGTACGCCACTTAGGGAAAAACTAATTACATATTCGTGATCAGCGACCCCGATTTAATTAGACACGAGCTCCGTATCGATATACCATGAAAAACATTTTTTTGGTCGGCACTTAGAAATATTTTTGACCCGGAATCGAAGGAAAATTCTTCTTTCCCGTCCGAAATCTATGATTTTCACATCTCGATATCCAAATGTTCCCCGATGATTGGTCGGTGGACGACGTTTAGATTTATGTATCTATTTTTTCTGTATCTCTATCCGTTCGGAAAATATTAGGTAATGAGCGAATCCGTCAAACGCCAATAAGTTTTCTCTAGTATCCAACACATACAAAAATCTACAATTTTCCGATTTGGTCGACGCGGCTTTGGTTATTCACTAAATCGGGTACGCAGATCACGAATCTGTAATTAGATTTTCCGTATCTCGATTAGTTTCGGAGCAATGACGAAGAAAGTCGCAATTTCTGGCTCTACCTCCGGAAATTGGACTAATCAGTCGGATTTTTCGCCATATCACCAAAATTAATCGAGATACGGAAAAACTAATTACAGATTCGGAATCTACGCCCTTGATTTAGTGAATAGCCAAAGCCGTGGCGATCTAATCGGAAAATTCTAGATTTTTGTATGGGTTAGAATCTAGACAAAGGACTCACAGCTCTGGCAATGTGTTAGTTGTTGTATGCATTTTATCAATATTTCACAGGAAATAGGTCATAAATAATTCTACAAGGGTTGAAGTATTACAAGATATTTTACTTGCAATTATCTTTTCGTGGAAAATATTAATTTCAAGGGTGAGACCACCCATGCAAAAATAAACCAGTTAACCCAAAACATTTAAGTTTTAAAAGCGAGCTGCTTTGTTTAGAAATACAAATGAGCGCTTCCCAACATGTGAAGTCATGGGACGCAACAGTTGTGATATCTCGAAAACCAGCGGACTTTTACTGAGGTCATGTTGATGCTATCTGATAGACCTAATGCCAATCTATCTCCAGTGTCACTTTCGCGTGGTATTTTTGGGACACCCTGTATAATAGGTATTTCATTTGAATTATCAAAGTTTTTAGTACTTTTTGGCGCTCTTGTTCCTCGGCACAGAGTGCTTATCAATTTTCCCAAATGTCTGTAATTTTCAAATTTTTGGCTGAAAATGGTATCAAACGATTTGGTTCGACCAACTGATCAAGATTCCTTGTTGGAAAACGATTCTGTCTGGCCGTCCGTCCGTTAACACGATAACTCTCGAACGAAAGGAGTTAGATGATTGAAATTTGCATGGTAGGTTTGGACTGTAAATATCTCGGACGAGTTCTATAACGGGCGAAATCCATTAAGTGGTTTCGGAGTTATGGCCGTTTTTGGTAAGAATATTTTTTATGAATATTTCCGAAACGGATCACTCGATCTATCTGAAATTTAGCATCAAATTGTAGGATTATGACCTTTAGACGCATGTGAAGTTTTGTATTGATCGGGTTACCGTAAAGTGTAAAAAAAAATTTTTGAAAATTTTTAAATTTTGTTTCTACAATAACTCTCGAACGGAATGAGCTAGGCAGTTGAAATTTTCAGAATAGGTTAAGGAGATAAATAGAATTGAGTTCGCTAGTGGGCAAAATAGGCCAGATGGTTTCGGAGTAAGGAAAACAATTTTTTTTACCTACAAATTTCAAAATAATTTTTTTGTAAGATGCAGTTTCACCATAAAAATCCATTGGTATCATTTTCAACTCCAACAGGCTAATACTTTCGGAGATATGAGTTTTCGAAATTTCAATAATGAATCGTACTTCTATGTTTTCACAGAATGTTATAATTATTCTATCTATGATTTATTATATGATCTGTGTTCATACTCGTACATGTCATCCTGTTCTATTAGAGAGAGTCAAATTCATTTCAGCTATTTTAATTTGATTTCTTCCATGGTGTATGGTTCTCATTCTCAGATTACTCATTTAATCTTGATAAATAAACTATTATTTGAATTGAATTTCCTTTATCATGCAGTTATATCATAAGAATACATTGATATAACTCTCAACTCTGAGAAATTAATACTTTCGTAGATATAATTTGTCTGTTTGAACAAGAGCGCCAGATAGCTCCTGCCCACAGATCTTGAACTAATTTTGGATATAAGCGGTAGCACCGCAGCGCTGAAACTATTCTAGATCGATAGAGCATTGGTTCCCAGCCAAGAAACCAAATTTTCAATAAAATCGTACGCACCGTTCTCCGTAAAAGTCCAGGGTACCATCGGCCGTGGCCCATCCTGTATATGCGTCAAATGATTACAATTAAATGTTATCTATTTTTTTCTTAACATCATTTATTTGGAAAATATTCCGTGGCTACAATGAAGGAATGATACCCAGTTTTTATAGTATATAGTATAGATGTCCTTGAGGCATCTATTCCACGATCTCGAACTTGATTATTTTCTACACATGCCACGAACGTACGTAGGTATGCAAATAAGGTGTGAAACCTTGAGGTGTGTGGACTAAGAGGATCTTTTAGCTGCCTTATTGATTTCCAAAAAGAATATTACTGTTAGGAAACATAAAGCTTCAGTTAAAGGTAACGCTAGTCCTTACATACCATGCAAAAATAGCAGGCAATCCAGAAACTTGAGGAGAATGGGTTCAAGCCCTATGGACAGGAGCTTTCTGGCACTCTAGTTCAAACAGACAAATTATATCTCCGGAAGTATTGGTTTCTCAGAGTTGGGAATTATATCAATGTATTCATATGATAGAACTGCATCACAAAGGAAATTCAATTCAAATAATAGTTTATTTATCAAGATTAAATGAGCAATCATGAGAATGAAAACTGCACCACATTTTCAAATTTTTGTTTTGACACTTTGCGGTAATCTGGTCAATACAAAACTTCACATGCGTATAAAGGTCATGGTTCTACAATTTGGTGCTAAATTTCAGATAGATCGAGTGATCAGTTTCGGAAATTTCATAAAAAATATTTTTACTAAAATCGGCCATAACTCCGAAACCCCTTGATGGTTTTCGCCCATTAACGAACTTGTCCGAGATATTTACGCTCCAAAACCACCTTGCAATTTTCAATCCGCTAACTCCTTTCGTTCGAGAGTTATCGTGCCTACGGCCGGTCGGCTGGCCGGACAGAATCGATTTCGCACTCGGATTCTTGATCAGTGAGTCGAACCAAATCATTTGAGACCATTTTCAGCCAAAAATTCCAAAATTACAGACACTTGGGCAAATTGATAAGCACTCTGTTCCGAGGAACTAGAGCGCCAAAAAAACAAGTTTCGTATGACAATTGCCCAAATCAGGTTTAAAGTACCTACAAATAGTAGGTATTCCATAAAACATGTATAAAAGAAGATAATAATAATAAATTACCTGGTAATCGATCAAAAATTTCCTGATCTACGTTCACAAAATTTTCTCCTATCTCGAATACAGAATTATGCTTTCAATATTTACGTAATATTTTCAAACATTTTCGGGTGAGGTCCCCGTTGCATCGCTAAAATATGAGTATTTCAACCCCAATATTCTTGAAGTTATAATATTCCCTTCTGTCAAGTTGACTTTATGACAATTCATACATAGTACATTCTATGTATATACATAGAATAATTATATCAATCTGTGAAATACGATTTACATTGAAATTTTGAAAAATCATATCTCCGAAAGTATTAGCTTGTTAGAGTTAAAAATTATATGAATGGATTTTTATGATGAAACTGCTTATTAAAAAAATTTAATTTGGAATTTGTTTTGTGAAAAAAAATTTTTTTTTTATTACTCCGAAACCTTCTGTCCGATTTTGCCCAGTAACGAACTTAGCCGAGATATTCATCCCCCAAACCTACTCTGAAAATTTCAACTCTCTAGCTCATTCCGTTCGAGAGTTATCGTGCCTACGGCCGGTCGGGCGGCCGGCCGGACCGGCCGGACAGAATGAATTTCGACCACGGATTCTTGATCAGTGAGTCGAACCAAATCGTTTAAGACCATTTTCATCGAAATATTCGAAAATTACAGACATTTGGGCAAATTGATAAGCACTCAGTTCCGAGGAACTAGAGCGCCAAAAAGGTTCTAGAGTCTAAAGCATATTCAGAGGAAACGAATGGAAGTTTAACTTGTGCTTCTGCTGACTGTTTAGTAGAAAATCAATCTACTGTTGGCTGGAGGCTGCACGAAAACTGTACAGTGTACGGTGATTATTGTGAGCAATGCCAGAGTTTGAAACTACGCCTTCAGCAGAAATTTGAAAAATATAATGTTTAAACGGAAGGTAATGCAAAAAAAGAAACAGCTATTTTAATGAAAAAAAAATGGATCAAGCCCTGTGAACAGGAGCTTAGGCGCTCTTGTTCAAACTTTGACAAATCATACCTTCGAAAGTATTGGTAAGGGTTGGGAATTATATCATGATGGAACTTCATAATGGCAGAAATTAAATTAAAACATCATAAAACAATTTAAATTCAACAAGAGTACCAAAAATTATTAATCCAAAACCAATAGACCAATTCTACCCAACAACGAACTCATCCGAGATATTCGTTCATCAATCCTATGTATTTTTTCCACAAATCCACTCTGAAAATTATATTATATCAATTGGAACTTTAGCCAATATTTCAGTTTTGTTTTTACTGGAGATATTCTGAACTCAATATTATTAACTTACCATATTACCATTCCCATCATCATATGGATTAACCATGGGCACTGAATATCAAAATTTGACATATCATGTTTCAGGAAAATAAGTTGACATGTATCAACATAGATCATATTATAATAATTCATAGTTAGAATAATTATCGCATTCTGTGAAAACACAGAAGTACGATTTATTATTGAAATTTTGAAAAATCAGATCTCCGAAAGTATTAGCTTGTTAGAGTCAAAAATGACATCAATGGATTCCTATGGTGAAAGTGCATCCTGAGAAAGACTTTTTTTGAAATTTGTAATGTAAAAAAAAATTTTTTTTTTGTTACTTCGCCCAAACCTATTCTGAAAATTTCAACTGTCTGGCTCATTCCGTTCGAAAGTTATCGTGTTAACGGCTGGACGGACAGAAATGATTTCGACCACGTATTCTTGATCAGTGAGTTGAACCAAATCGTTTAAGACCATTTTCAGCCGAAAATTCGAAAATTACAAACATTTGGGCAAATTGATAAGCACTCTGTTCCGAGGAACAAGAGCGCCAAAAAAGTATTTATTTTGAGATTAGTACCAAAGATGATTGAACCATCTGGTTAAAGTTTATTAATGTTAAGATTTTTTATAGAAAAAAAAATTGTGTAATGAAACATTAATGATTATGTAAATAAGAATGTTCTTTAATTATTTCCGGAGAAAATTATCCTATAAGCCAAAATATCATCAAGTCATCTAACCCACATAGAAGGTATGTATCCCCATCTACAGAAATTTCTTATTTTGTTCATACCTACAGAAACAAAACAAGTAATATTAAATTACTCTCATCATTTTGTACATGGATATGTACACAAATTAACCCTTTATGACATCATTAAATGCTTTTCTTCTGTATTTTGATCGCCCATTTCAAAAAGGTTGGCAACTATCGCACATTATTTACATTACAAATTGTTACCAAGTTGCAATTCGATTGGATCTGTATTGTTTGAAAACAAAATTTCAACTCCGAGGCCGTATGGTCAATTATGCCCATTAACGAACTTAACTATCGCTTTCGGATGCCCAGTATACCCTGAAAATTTCAGGTCGCAATCTGTTTCCGTTTGAAAGTTATCGTGTCAACAGCCAGCCGGACAAAATCGAATGTTACCTCGAATTCTTAATCAGTGAATCGAACTTAATCGTTTGAGACCATTTTCGGCAAAAAAAAATCGAAAATTACAGACAATTAGACCAAATGATAGCACGCTGTTCCCTAGAACATGCGTGCAAAAACGAAAAACTATTTCACAGTTGAAACTTCATTCGGTTCTCTAATAATAAACCAGGCCTGTTGGCACGCCAATGGGCCCTCGCGAAAAGACCATTGGTTTTCCAAAACACGTATCTTCACGATTTGGCTAATTGGAACAATAAATTGTTGGTGTAGTGTCCGCTTTTAATAGGCTGATTGTCTTTTGTCTCATGGCATCTGCTCTGATATACAGTCGGCCAGACGAGCGATCGCGGTCGGCCGCGACCAGGTTTCCGATCCCTGGGGGACCCCTCGCGGGGTAATGGCGATAAGATGACGCGATAACGACCGGCTTATCTCGTAAAATTCCTGGCTGGTATGTTGCTAACTGGGCACTAGCTCTGTCATATTGTTTACGGTGATTTACGTTTATAACGCGGTGACGAGTTGTATATGGTTTTTTTCGGCATTTCGACATTGTCGAAGATGAAGAAATTGATACATTTCATCTCAGAAGTGATTTTACTGATTATCACTCTGGATCAATTGACGAGCAACTTTTCAAAACGCATTTAGTCCAAAAACCATTTTTTTGGAAAGCAACGAAAAACGATTTTTTCTTCCACCCAGGCTCATAATTTGAGTACGTCGAGTTTGTTTGATAGAAATTTACATCTTAAGGTAATAACTAATCTCATTTCAATCAATATTGATCAGATATACACAGAAAATATAAACAAGCACTGACGTGAAGTCAGAAGCTTTTGCGCGTATGTTCTATTGTACATTCTTCTGTATTGGACACCCTTAATCGAATTTACCATGGTAAATTATGTTATATCAGAAACTATTCGTCCGACATCGCTGAAATTTTGCGAGAACATTCAAAACCTAATTCCACAGCCTAGTTTCCAATTTGAACACGATCGGATCTATATTGTAGGAGATCCGAGTAGCCTTGGGTGAGTACAGTAGTTTAATGGGTGACCGTTGCCAGGATAACTTTCGAACGGAACGAAATAGCAATTTTCAGCCTAGGTTGCGCATGCGAATGGGACAGTTAAGTTCGTTGAGGGGCATAATCGGCCAAATGGTTTTCGTGTTATACCCATCTGGATTATTATTTTCTCGATAACTCAAAAAATGCAGATCAAATACTGACATAAATACGTAAGTATGTGAAATTGTGAAGAAATATTATGTATCTCAGGATAACTTGAGATCGTAAAGAGATAGCGAACTAATTATGTACGAATATTTCCAAACCCGATATTTCATTTTTATTAGCCTCACAAAACGAACATAACTAGTTTTGCGCCTTTCGCATTGTGCAAAACTAGTTTTGTACATTTCTGAATGACCTGCAAAAGAAATATCTGTTTGATACGTTTCTTCATATAGAAGTGAAAATAAGTAGTTATGCATATTTTTTATGTTCGGATCTAGTTGAGTAAGTTTTCGAATGGGTAATAATCAGGTATAGATAATGTAATGGGTTAAAAAAAAGAAATTAAATTAAAAAAAGTGTCAATTAAAAAAAACAAGAGTGCCGAAAATTATTAATCCGAAACCACCCAATGACGAACTTATACAAGATTAATTCCTCAAATCTACTCTGAAAATTATATTATATCAATTGAAAGCCAATATTCCTGTTTTGTTTTTACTGGAGATATTCTGAAACCAATTTGTCTACTTACCAAAGTATATATTTCCATCATCATATGGATTATACAGGGTATTATATTATCACCCGAAAATTATAATATCCTATAATCCTCATAATTCTACGATAGCTGAGGTTATTTCATTGGTAATTTTGCATTCAATCATACTTTGTTTTCTAGAACAGGAGGTATTTTATATCATGAGGAATAGAACTAGAAATAAATGTCATGTATCTTAACTGTAGATAAGATGACATGATGACATGTATGAACACAGATCATGAAATTCATAGATACGAATACGGACGTTAATTTTCGATTACAGCATTCTCTGAATTCATAGAATTAAGATATTATTAAAATTCTGAAAAGTCATATCTCCGGAAGTATTATCTTGCTGGAGGTGAAATTGATATCAATAGATTTTTTTGACGAATTTGCATCTTAAAAAAATTGAATTTGAAATTTCAATTTTTGAGAAACCACATCTCCGAAATTATTATTGGTTTCTCTGAGTTGGGAGGATATCAATGGATTCTTGTGATAGAACTGCACCATAAAAGAAATTAAATTCCAATAAAAGTTCATTCATCAAGATTAAATGAGCAATCTGCAATGATTTAACCTCGTGGAATGGGTTGTTGCAACTTACACTCGCTGCATGGTTTTCACAATTCGAAATACCTAAGGAAAGTATCATCGAAATGTCTAGAGACAATCATAGCAGATCCATTTATTTCTAATTTTTGAATAGGTATAGGCTGACGAACAAATTATTTTAAAAGTTCAAAATAAATTGATAAAATACAATCCTTCTTTAATAATTTAATAGTTCATACCACTAACACATTCTTTCTGTATTATTAACCTTAACTCAAGAAAGAATATTTGTAACACAAATATAGATCAATATTTCACCATTTTTTTGCTAGCAACATTATGAAAATACTGCACATAGCATTTCTCACTACTTAAGGAAGTAAAAGGTAATATTAACTTCGGTGGTTAACGAACAGTAATTTATTTTCATGATTACATTATATTGTTCTTTCCTATTGCCTTCATAAACAACACCATTAAAATAATTCAATTCCAAATCTTCTGAAACATCATCCCCAATATTTGCACATAAATTATTCATTATGCAAAAAGTGAATATTATTTTGGGTATCAAAACAGTCTTATATATATTCACAAATTCAAGTTGCGGAACCTTGTTTTCCAACACAAAATATTTTGAAAGTACGAATTATATAAATAAACTAGAACAGTGATTTTGAAATTTACAGGGTTGGTTTTGGAAGTTACAGGGTGATTTTAAAATTATCTCTTATGATATTTTCAAGATGAAAACTGTCTTTGGTACATGGTACACTAAAAAATTTACCGGGCTATCGTTTGTGAGTTATAATTCAAACTTTTAGGTTTTTTAATGGGACACCCTATATTTTATTTCACCATTAAATTGCATATATTTTTCTGATTGAAATAATATATAATACTTGGCATCTAAAAATAATTTTCATAATCAAAATTCGAATTTTATACATAAATTCATTTTATGTCAACTACAAGAAATAAGCAAAAAAAATATTAAAATAATAATTCTAACAATCCTTAAAATCAGTAATTTGACCTTAACATTCAACGAAATGGTTCGAAATTTTGTACATGGATGGGGCACCGGCTCAAAAAATGCTGTTATTGGGCTTGAGTTCGCGAAGCAGACTTTTGGTGGGAGATATACAGGGTTGGGATGAAGTATGGAACCAAGTAAATATCTTTCAAACCAAAAGAACGATATTTATCAAAATTTGCAAGTAAGTGCAATGGAACAAAATGCATCTGATGTACATTTTTTTGTTAATAGTATACTTCTAGTTTAACCAGAAATGCCATCAACTCCTTTAATTTAAATGCGACACCCTATATATTTTTACAGATTTTGAAAGAGCTTTTATTTTGAATTCATACGTACTGAGTTTAGTGTAAAAATGTTTGTAAAATCGAGGAATATTACACTTTAATCAACCTCCTTTGAGTTTTTTGCATTAGAGCAAAAAACTATTTAGATAAACTAATTGATGTTGTTTATATGCATAGTAATAAATAAACGAACACTGTTTGGTACGTCTTCTGTTCTCTAAGTGTCAAATTCTATTTGACGCAATAAATTGGGTTGGGATAAAGTATGGAACCAAGTAAATATCTTTTAAACGAAAAGAACGATATTTATCAAAATTTGCAGGTCAGTACAATGGAACAAAATGCATCTATCTCATGTACATTTTTTTGTTAATAATATACTTCCAGTTTAAACGGAAATGCCATCAAATTCTTCAATTTAAATAGGTGTACATTTCATTAATGAAATGTACACCTAAATAGGTGTACATTTCATTAATGAAATGTACACCTATTGTACAACAAACAGTGAGTTATTCCTCGTTTTTACAATTTTTTGGCGCTCTAGTTCCTCGGAACTGAGTGCTTATCAATTTGCCCAAATGTCTGTAATTTTCGAATTTTTCGATGAAATTGGTCTTAAACGATTTGGTTCGACTCACTGATCAAGAATCCGTGGTCGAAATTAATTCTGTCCGGCCGTAGGCACGATAACTCTCGAACGGAATGAGCTAGAGAGTTGAAATTTTCAGAGTAGGTTTGGGGAAAAAATATCTCAGCTACATTCGTTATTGGGCAAAATCGGACGGATGGTTTCGGAGTAACAAAAAAAAATTTTTTTTTTACAGAAGAAATTCCAAATAAAATTTTTTTTAATAAGCAGTTTTATCATAAGAATCCATTCATATCTATTTTAACTCTAACAAGCTAATACTTTCGGAGATATGATTTTTCAAAATTTCAATATAAATCGTATATCTACGTTTTCACAGAATGATAGAATTATTATGTGGGTATTCTATGAATTGTTATAATGTCAACTCATTCTCCTGAGACATGACGTTGTTTCATTCGAGCAATCGAATAAATATGAGAATGATAATATAATATCATACTTTTTGTTGGTTGATATTTTCATGCCGATGGTCAATCCATATGATGATGGGAATGGTAATGGTAAGTTAATAATATTGAGTTCAGAATATCTCCACTATAAACAAAACTGGAATATTGTAGATTTGAGGAAAGATATATATTATCGTTCATCATAGAATTGAGGAATGAATATCTCGGATGAGTTCGTTGTTGGGTAGAGTTCGTCTATTGGTTTTGGGTTGATAATTTTTGGCACTCTTGTTGAATTTAAATTCTTCTATGATGTTTGAATTCAATTTCTGCTAAGATGAAGTTCTAAATTTCAATAATGAATCGTACTTCTATGTTTTCACTGAATGCTATAATTATTCTATCTATGAATTATTATATGATCTGAGTCCATACTACATGTCATCTTGTTTTCTTATAAAAGAGACTCAAATTCATTTCAGCTATCGTAGAATTACGAAGATTATAATATGATATTATAATTTTAGGTGATATTTTAATGACCGTGGATAATACATATGATGATGGAAATATATACTTTGGTAGGTTTATCAGAATGGGTTCAGAATAGCTTCAGTAAAATCAAAAACAAAGATAGAATAATTATAGCATTCTGTGAGAACATAGAAGTACGATTCATTATTGAAATTTAGAAAAATCATATCTCCGAAAGTATTAGCTTGGTAGAGTTGAAAATGATATCAATTTTTATTGTCTGCATCTAAAAAAAAATTAATTTGAAATTTGTAATATAAAAATATTTTTTTTAGTTACTCCGAAACTATCAGGCTGATTTTGTGCAATAATGAACTTAGCTGAGATATTTATCTCCCAAATCTACTTTGAAAATTTCAACTGTCTAGCTCATTCCGTTCAAGAGTTATCGTGCCTACGGCAGGGCGGCCAGCCGAACTAGCCGGACAAAATTGATTTTGACCACGGATTCTTGATCGGTGAGTCGAACCAAATCGTTTGAGACCATTTTTAGCCAAAAATTCTAAAATTACACCCATTTGGGCAAATTGAAAAGCACTCTGTTCCGAAGAACAAGAGCGCCAAGAACGGCCATTACTCTGAAACCACTTCGTGGATTTCGCCCGTTAACGAAGTCGTCCGGGATATTTCCTTTTCAAACCTACCCTGCAAATTTCAATTGTCTAACTCCTTTCGTTCGAGAGTTATCGTGCCTATGGCCGGCCGTACCAGCCGGACAGAATGGATTTCGACCATGGATTCTTGATCGGCGAGTCGAACCAAATCGTTTGAGACCATTTTCATCAAAAAATTCGAAAATTAAAAACATCTGGGAAAATTGATAAGCACTCTTTTCCTAGGAACAAGAGCGCCAAAAATTAGGTAATGGATGTTCGAAATCTAAACAAACAATGTTCTATTAACGATGTCAAAGTCTTTTTGGCGCTCTAGTTCCTCGGAACTGAGTGCTTATCAATTTGCCCAAATGTCTGTAATTTTCGAATATTTCGATGAAAATGGTCTTAAACGATTTGGTTCGACTCACTGATCAAGAATTCGTGGTCGAAATTCATTCTGTCCGGCCGGTCCGGCCGGTCCGGCCGGCCGTAGGCACGATAACTCTCGAACGGAATGAGCTAGAGAGTTGAAATTTTCAGAGTAGATTTGGGGGATAAATATCTCGGCTAAGTTCGTTATTGGGCAAAATCGGACAGATGGTTTCGGAGTAACAGAAAAAAATTTTTTTTTTTTACGAAACAAATTCCAAATTAAATTTTTTTTAATGAGAGGATTTATCATAAGAATCCATTCATATCATTTTTAACTCTAACAAGCTAATACTTTCGGAGATATGATTTTTCAAAATTTCAATAATAAATCGTATTTCAACGTTGTCACAGAATGATATTATTCTATGTATGATTATGAATTGTCATAATGTCAAATGATGTTCCTGACAGATTATCTAATCAATCGAAGAATTGTGAGCGAAGTGAGAAAAATCTCAGTTGTTTGCTCCGAAATTAGTTTTTCTCAGAAAATTCTTACATTTCGGAACTGAACATGAAGTAAGAGATCTGAGAGTAGTGAGACTGCTTTTCATCCATAGACATAGATATAACTCTCGAACGGAATGAGGTAGGTAGTTGAAATTTTCAGAGTAGTTTAGGGAGATGAATATCTCGGTTAAGTTCGTTATTGGGCAAAATTGGCCAGATTTAATTTGATTTCTTCCATGGTGCTTTTCTCATTCTCATGATTGCTCATTTAATCTTGATAAATAAACTATTATTTGAATTGAATTTCCTTTAGGATGCAGTTCTATCATATGAATACATTGATATAATTCCCAACTCTGAGAAACCGATACTTTCGGAGATATAATTTGTCTGTTTTTATAAACTGAAGTACACAATTCTCACTTTTCACAAAAAAACGCTGTTCATACTACATCCTTAAAATTCTAAAAGGTGTCGAATTCCGATTTTTCGACTTACAGGTTTCCAAGAAACGACATCGAACTCAACCAGTCCTCTCGCTGCAGCCGACATAGTCAGCGGAAGACCAACACTAATTTGGGCCGCTGTATCGGCTACTGTATCTTGATCACCTCCATTCCGGGCAGCTCCTTCAGTTGGTTATATCAAATTATACGAAATTTAGAATTTTGGTTCCCTTTACCAATGTCGTTTTATCTTGACTCGGTCCCATTCATAAATTTCTCTTTATTACCTGCCTTTATCCTCTTCTGGTCTAATTGGACGAATACCCGAAAGAACTGGACCAATTTCTGTTCATTCATTGCTTTTTTTTGGCGATTTAGAAGCCTGTTACTAATTAACTGTACCACATTTCAATCGGGAAAAACGTTTTAGAATATTCGGGGCTACCAATTAAAATATAATGATATTGTGTTCCTCCTATTAGCGGTTGATTTTGGTATGATAAGGCTAAATCGATTCATTCTTTTTCTATCGCTGTTTCCGTCCCATCTCGCAGTCGTAAAGAAAGTTCAGAAGCGCTAAGTAAGGCTGGAAATTCGGGTACGTCTGCACAAATAAGGTACACACTTCTTCTTTCAGACAGGTAACTCAATTTTTGTATGTAACACGAAATACCATATGTTTATGTTTTTCTGAATCTACCTCAATACCAGATCATTATTGTAAGCCCTCATACACTTTCATAATTTGAAAAATTTGAATATTTCGGTATTGAAAATCAGTAAATTAGGAAGCAATTTCGAACGAGGTGAAACGCTTCTGAATCGTTGCTATGACGGATGACGTAATCAAAATTGGCCATCTGCTTGTTACAGCCAATGCTGAACGCGAGCCCTTTATAGGGGGCTGTGTTACACTCGACTAAATAGTGAAACGGACACGAGAAGAGAGTGAGAGCGGATATGAGGGTTACGTCACGGACTGGCGCCAAGTTTCGATCGTTTGAACAGGCATTATGAGCAACAAAATTTGAATGATCGTTTTCTCGTTGAAAATTTAAATTTTTGACGGCGTTGAACTTTTTCAGTATTCTCATGGATATAATAATCGATTTCAATAATAAAAATGGGTTCAAGCCCTGTGGACAGGAGCTTTCTGGCGCTCTAGTTCAAACAGACAAATTATATCTCCGAAAGTATTGGTTTCTCAGAGTTGGAAATTATATCAATGTATTCTTATGATAGAACTGCATCATAAAGGGAATTCAATTCAAATAATAGTTTATTTATCAAGATTAAATGAGCAATCATGAGAATGGGAACTGCACCATGGAATAAATCAAATTAAATCTGGCCAATTTTGCTCAATAACGAACTTAACCGAGATATTCATCTCCCTAAACTACTCTGAAAATTTCAACTACCTAGCTCATTCTGTTCGAGAGTTATTGTAGAAAAACTTTTTTTAAATTTTCAAATTTTTTTTTGACACTTTGCGGTAATCTGGTCAATACAAAGTCACATGCGTATAAAGGTCATGATTCTACAATTTGATGCTAAATTTCAGATAGATCGAGTGATCGGTTTCGGAAATATTCATAAAAAATATTTTTTTTGCAAATTTCAATCTGCTAACTCCTTTCGTTCGAGAGTTATCGTGCCTACAGCCGGCCGAACAGAATCGATTTCGACCTCGGATTCTTGATCAGTGAGTCGAACCAAATCGTTTGAGACCATTTTCAGCCAAAAATTCCAAAATTACAGACACTTGGGCAAATTGATAATCACTCTGTTCCGAGGAACTAGAGCGCCAAAAAAACAAGTTTCAGATGACAATTGCCCAAAACAGGTTTAAAGTACCTACAAATAGTAGATATTCCATAAAACATGTATGAAAGAAGAGAAGTAATAATGAAAAATTACCTTGTAATCAATCAAAAATTTCCTGATCTACGTTCACCAAATTTTCTCCTCTCTCGAACTACAGAATTATGCTTTCAATATTAACGTAATATTTTCAAATATTCTTGGGTGAGGTCCCCGTTGCATCGCTAAAATACGAGTATTTCAACCCCAATATTTTTGAAGTTATAATATTTCCTTCCGTCAGTCCCGTGATAAATTGAGAGAACTGAGCATTCTATGTCTATGGATCAAAAGCAGTCTCACTACTCTCAGATCTCTTACTTCATGTTCCGTTCCGAAATGTAAGACTTTTCTGAGAAAAACTAATTTCGGAGCAAACAACTGAGATTTTTCTCACTTCGCTCACAATTCTTCGATTGATTAGATAATGTCATGTATCAGGAAAATAAGTTGACATTATGACAATTCATGCATAAAATAATAATTATATCATTCTGTGACAACGTAGAAATACGATTTATTATTGAAATTTTGAAAAATCATATCTCCGAAAGTATTAGCTTGTTAGAGTTAAAAATGATATCATTGGATACTTATGGTGAAACTGCTTATTGAAAAAAATTTAATTTGGAATTTGTTTTTTAAAAAAAAATTTTTTTTGTTACTCCGAAACCATCTGTCCGATTTTGCCCAATAACGAACTAAGCCGAGATATTTATCTCCCAAACCTACTCTGAAAATTGTCTAGCTCATTCCGTTCGACAGTTATCGTGCCTACGGCCTGCCGGCCGGCCGGACAGAATTAATTTCGACCACGGATTCTTGATCAGTGAGTCGAACCAAATCGTTTAAGACCATTTTCATCGAAAAACTCAAAAATTACAGACATTTGAGCAAATTGATAAGCACTCTGTTCCGATGAACAAAAACGCCAAAAATGAAGAAGAACAGAAAAAACTCTGTGTCCAAGTAATCGACTGTAATGTATAAGAAAATCATCAATTATTAAGAATCTAGACAATAACAGCTCCTAACCGCAGTTTTTCAGAAGGGTCAAAAAACCTCTTTATAGTTGATTGTGTCTGATGGCGTCATACGATACATTTCATTTTAGTTTTCTAGTACCTACCTACATACCTGACAAATTGATTTAATTGTTAAACAACTCACCCCAAAATACAAACTTGTCCGAGATATTTACGCTACAAATCTACCCTGCAAATTTCAACGCTCTAAGTCGTTCCGTTCGAGAGTTATCGTGCTAACGGCCGGCCGGACCGGACGGACAGAATTGAATTTGACCCCTAATTCTTCATCAAGGAGTCGAACCCAATCGTTTGAGACCATTTTCGAAAAAAAAAAATCGAAAAATACAGACATACGTGACGAAATGATAGCACGCTGTTCCTTGCGGAACGCAGCGCGCAAAAAAGTTTCTGACCATAATTGCCTGGGTGAGTCCGTCCCTGGCGGTCTTGACTACTTATAGGGAAGGCATTAGAAACAAATCATTACTGGTATTTATATCACATGAAGCACGTTCAAGCTCCTGACTCCACGTCAGTACTTAAATGTTTTTGGCGCTCTAGTTCCTCGGAACTGAGTGCTTATCAATTTGCCCAAATGTCTGTAATTTTCGAATTTTTCGATGAAAATGGTCTTAAACGATTTGGTTCGACTCACTGATCAAGAATCCGTGGTCGGAATTCATTCTGTCCGGCCGGTCCGGCCGTCCGGCCGTCCGGCCGTCCGGCCGGTCCGGCCGTAGGCACGATAACTCTCGAACGGAATGAGCTAGACAGTTGAAATTTTCAGAGTAGGTTTGGGGGATAAATATCTCGGCTAAGTTCGTTATTGGGCAAAATCGGACAGATGGTTTCGGAGTAACAAAAAAAAATTTTTTTTTTACAGAACAAATTCCAAATTGATTTTTTTTTTCAATAAGGAGTTTTACCATAAGAATCCATTCATATCATTTTTAACTCTAACAAACTAATACTTTCGGAGATATGATTTTTCAAAATTTCAATGATAGAATTATTCTGTGGCTATTCTATGAATTGTTATAACGTCAACTTTGACGTTGTCTCATTGTCATTCATTCCAGTAATGGTATCAATATGAGAATTATAATATCATCATACTTTTGGTTGGTTGATATTTTCATGCCGATGGTCAATCCATATGATGATGGGAATGGTAATGGTAAGTTAATAACATTGTCATTCATTCCAGCAATCGTATAAATATGAGAATTATAATATAATATCACAGTTTTTGTTGGTTGATATTTTCATGCCGATGGTCAATCCATATGATGATGGTAATGGTAAGTTAATAATATTGAGTTCAGAATATCTCCACTAAAAACAAAACTGGAATTGAGGAATGAATATCTCGGATGAGTTCGTTGTTGGGTAGAATTCGTCTATTGGTTTTGGATTGATAATTTTTGGCACTCTTGTTGAATTTAAATTCTTCTATGATGTTTGAATTCAATTTCTGCTAAGATGAAGTTCTAAATTTCAATAATGAATCGTACTTCTATGTTTTCACAGAATGCTATAATTATTCTATCTAAGCTTTATTATATGATCTGTGTTCATACTCGTACATTTCATCCTGTTCTATAAGAGAGAGTCAAATTCATTTCAGCTATTTTAATTTGGTTTCTTCCATGGTGCAGTTCTCATTCTCAGATTGCTCATTTAATCTTGATAAATAAACTATTATTTGAATTGAATTTCCTGTATGATGCAGTTCTATCATAAGAATACATTGATATAATTCTCAACTCTGAGAAACCAATACTTTCGGAGATATAATTTGTCTGTTTGAACTAGAGCGCCAGAAAGCTCCTGTCCACAGGGCTTGAACCCATTTTTTTTTAAAAGGTCCAGTTATTTGGAATATTATAATTCATCAAGAGATGTTATTCAGGCTATATCCTATCATGCTCTGATGAATTTTTCTAATGGTTCAAACTTTAAAACCTATTACATATTCTCCAGAGAGTCTGTTCCACCTACCGACCTATTTTCTGTTATTTTCCTACACGACTGTATCAAAGTTCATCGAGCTCTTGTTTTTTGATTGTCTGTCTATGTCTCGATATATTTGCAATTAATTCAATTGAAGGATGAAAATAGAAAAACAAATTATCATTTTCAAGTTTCAAGGAGTATATTTTATGTATTATTCATTTGTTTACCTCATTACCGATCTGAATTCGTCAAACGATCAAATTAATTTCAACTTACTAACATTTTCCGATTGTTTAAGTGTAATAAATATTTGATATCGTGACAAACAATGAGCCCTGCCCTTGACCTGTCCCCCAGGGAGACAATCCCCAATGAATATTCATGGCAAATCAATTACTTTATATTATTGAAGACGGAAACTGATTTGAATATGGGCATTTTTATGAGGACTGAAAATTGGTTATTATATTCAAATGTGACTTGATCCTTACCGTATATAGCAGGTGACTCAGAGATTCTTCGGAGAATTTTTTTTTTCGTAATTATCAGGTAAAATGCTGGGTTTTTATGACCGTGTTCATATCAGCTGCCTGGCTGCACATTGAACTTGTCACGTTAGCTTTAGATATAAGAGATATAACTAGAACTATCATTTTGAACGGATCCACCAGCATAAAATTAATGCAAATAATTCTGAAGCAATAACTATCCCATTTGCACCCTTGCACCAAGGTGCAATCATTTTGACCAAATGTCTGCAGTTTTCTATTCTATTTGACTTGCTGAATCCGTAACCAAATTCGATTTTGTCCTTTCATTTTCAGAATACCCACACAGAACAGACTCATTTCTGAAATATTGCAGGAATATGTTTCGGAAATATTTGAGATATTTCGGTTATATTGCGAAAGATATATGAAATATTTCAGGAATATTGCAGAAACATTCGAATGTCCGCCCCATAACCTAACATAGCAATATTGCAGAAATATTTTTCGATATATTTCTGCAATATTGTAGAATTATTCTGTAATGTTAATGCAATTTTTTATTATATTGGAAAATATATATGAAATGTTTCAGGATTGATGCAGAAATATTCAAATATATGCTCTCTATCCGATAACGTCACAATATTGCAGACTCATTTGATGAAATATTCCTGCAATATTGTAGAATTATTTTGTAATATTTATGGAATATTTTTGTTATATTGCAAAATATATAGGTATGCAATATCTCAGGATTCTTGCAGAAATATTTCTGTTATTTCATGAGATGTGGTATAGGTTTAACTTACATGAAAAAATAGTAGGCACAATTAATATCTTTATTTGCTCTCTACTGGACATTCAACATTTCTTTTTTTTTAACATTTTCCACTACCCTGATGGAGGCTCGCAATTTGGCTTGAGCTAACCATTTCGATATGGGTTCAATAATCAAACATAGATAATCAAATCATTAGATCTGTTCAGTTCAACTCTACCTTTGAACGTATATAAAAAGCACGTCAATATAACGTCTCAATAATCAGAGGGATGAGATCACAACCTACTCCTTATAGGGCTGTGATAAGATGTTGGTATAACCTAAAAATATAAAATTTTGTATCAATGATATCTATAAACTTGTAGCTTTATACCTTAGATAATCAAATCAGCTTATCACTGCATTTATATTATTTAGAGCCAATTAGTCTTTAATAAACATTAAACTCACAACTAACTGAACTAACAAAGTAAAGTAACAACAGACTCTGCTTCACGACACGATTGACGATACAACAACGCTGGTAAACAGAAAAAATGGTGGCCTGACTAAAAGAAAAGAGAGGATGCGTAAAGCCTCGAACTAGAGAAAGAAAGCACACAAACAAGAGCGCCAAAAATGAAATTTCAAAAATGAGCTTCACTTTGGTCCTATGTGTATAATGAAGCTTTGTTCAACTTGTGTATGCTAGATATTCTTATTTCCTCCTAATGGGTTTCTACAATGAAGCCCTATGGCGGTTTTTTCAGACTGAAGAGGATGTGACGAATTTCTTGTCAATGGTGGCGTATCTTTTGAAATAAATTGAAAGGAGACGATGAATAAATTCTATCTCATTAAGGGCTAATTTAATGAATGCATTCAATATTGCTGCATTATTACTGAGATATTGCATGTAATGTTGAATTATTTCTGTCGCGATTTGTAATAAATATGTCTATGCATATATTTATAGGAATATACGCAAAACTATAAATTTTAACTATGTAGAAAACTGTTATAGTTTGTAACATTTCTGTAATATTTCTGAATATTGAACTGTAATATTGAAATACAATATTCCAGCTATATTTCTCAATATTGCAACTGTAATATTGAAACACAATATTCCAGCAATATTTCTGTGATATTGCAACTGCAATTGCAATATTGCAATATTTCCTGAATATTGTGTGCTGTGTGGGTAGTTTTAACGTTTAAATGCGCTGGTCCAATTTTTCGATTGAGAGGATCATCGAAAAGTTCTATTTCTCCGCCAAGGAGGAAAAGTGTTGCTGGGTGCTATTGCAACACTTTTCCGGTCAGCGGCAGGAAAAGTGTTAGTATGCAAAAGAATTTACGATGGTAAATTCGTTTAAGAGTGTCCAATACAGGAAAATGGACAATAGAACACATGCGCAATAGCTCCTGACATCACGTCAGTGCGAGTAATTCGTTAAAGTTACATTGAATGTACAATTGGTCAAAGTTGCATTTTGAAAATTAAAACCAAGTAATAATGAACTGGTAGGATTCTGTTCAAAAGCTAGTGCCTCAATAGAGTAATCTGAGTTGCTGGTTCCAGGGAATTCCTTGACGCTCAATATCCTACCAGATATCTCATTCTTATTTCGCAGCGAATCCTCGATGTAGCCTTCTGTTACACTACTTGACTTCCAACCTCCGTGTCGTTTCAAAGGCTCAATGTTGGCTCCTCCATCTATAAGTCGTGTAGCAGAAGTTCACCTCAATGATTGAACTGTGTATTTGTATGGATAATTCAATTACAAAAAAGTCGCAACTAGTCTTGGAACACTTCCTATACCATCACAGATCTGTAGCATTTTCCAGATTGATATTACAAAAAAAATCTATTTTCAACGAAATGGTTTGGTCTTAACGCAGTGTATCTCCGATAAATATTTAGATTATTCTCCCTAATAACTGTGAATGTTCGAACTTTTCTCGTTTTAATATCAGGAATATTGACTATTATAATATTTTCCTGCCCTCGATATCTGTGGTTTCCATTTTCACCAATTCATCACATCTCCAGGGTTATGTTCGAATATTAACTCCGTAGAGTAATATTTAATCCATTGCGTTCGAAAACTGAAAGGTTGGGTAAATTTTACTCCATGACTGTCGTTCGAAATGTCAGAGTATTCGACTCCGAGTTCATTTTACTCCTGTCAAAATTGACATAACTCATGGGACGGAAAATCTCGTATCTTTGCCCCACTGTTTTATGAATGTTCTGTGAGGTAATTTAATAGTTTTAATACTGCCCACAATATATATTTATGATTAGAGTTACATATATATGAAGAAAACAATAATAATAGGTTCTTTCTTAAACCAACATAACCTATTTTCCGATATTGCCACCTTCTGTCACCTTCAGTGTCAGAGTTAACTCCAGAGTAAATCTGTCAAACCTTCAAAAACTCTACTCTACTCCGTGGAGTTAATTTTCGAACACAACCCAGGCATCAGCTACTACGAATAATAAAACAATCTGAAACAACCACGTGATCAAAATACAAAATTTAGATTACTTGAAATATGGTAGTTACCTTTAATCCTAATTAGCATTCGAGGCTTCGAAGAGAGACGTTCGAACTCTTCCTTAGAAAAAACTCTTGATTTTTTTGCAAGATACCCATCATTGGATTTTTTCAAGAATGCGTGCAACTTCAGATATTTATCAATATCTATTTCATGTTTTATCGCTAGTTGTGACTTTATCATTGAATATCGGTTCCACAAAGTAGAGGATTTCCGTTTTTTTCTCTAGCCATTAAGTTGAAATATGCTAGAAGCACACTCTTTTGGTAAACTGTCACATTTTTCGAATTGCACCGATTCACGAAGTGATCATAAGCTGCAAAATAGTTTTCAATAGACTTCGATGGTCCAAGGAAAGAGACTGCTTCATTCACCAAAACCTCAATTTCTGAAGACATTTTCATTTTCAACCACTTCTCACCAGCTTGCAAATGATGACTATCAATTATTTTACTTTATATCTGTCAGAATGAATTTTGCGTGGCAACCGTAACTAGGCAAATGTTCAATAATTCACTCAATTATAACGATCGTAAATGTAGATCAATCAGAAAGTGGATATTCAGATTTTTATGAATTTAAAACCGTTTGGAAATAAAACAAGAGCGCCAATAACATATTTCATTCGGAGTAGAAGTGACTTTTCATGGCTCGGTTTCAATTACCCGCCTCACTCCGTTCGGCGGGTAAGCTCAAGCTCGCCATGAAAAGTGTCACTTCTTTTGCCTATGAAATAATTTACCATTATATTAGAAAACTTCAATATCTCGAAAACTTATCTTCTTATCTTATATTCGGTGAAATTTTGTATGTATCTACATGAAGGGCACTATAATAGCTATTTTATACCAAGGACGAAAAATTGTCTATTACAGTCGAGTCTGCAATTTGCAATCCGAGGCGGAGCCGAGGATAGCAAGCAGGCGAGACAATAGACAGTTTTTCGCCGAGGTGTATATTACATTTTTTCGTCAAACTCTACATATTTTTATGAATTTCAGACCTCTTGAATAATTTCAGAATAGCAAATGATACATACACTTATGTTTGTATTGAACCGTATTCATAGTGACCACGGCGAACTAGAAAGCACTTTCTCGTCCGCAAAGTTCATGCCTTCAATAATAGTCGATTTTACAGCCGCAAATTAGTACGCAAAATGTTACTTTTCATAGAAGTCGACGAAAAAATTATTTATCTGAAATATCAGCCTTGTAGCTAGTCTAGGTGAATAAATCAAGACCTGATGTTTTTTACCGTAATTTCAGGCAAAATGTCAGTATTGTTTAGTTACTTTATTTTACTCTTTTATTTACATCCATTTTCCTATCGCCATATAAAACTGCTGAATTTACGATTTTTAAGACATAACCATGATTAGTTATTTGCTCGTGTTTAAATATTTTTGTGATATTCTCCAATGTTGACCATCGGTAAATATGTTGGAACTTCCAACTTTGAAATCAACAGATGTTATGTTCTCAATTATTGTGCATATAATTACAATTTGTGGATAAAGTAGGGAACAAAATATTATTCAAATTATAATTGTTCAAAACAGGTTTTGTGAGTTTTAATGTTCCCTTCCGTCAGTCCCGTCATTAAGTGAGAGAAGTAAACCTGATGCAAAGCAGTCTCACTTTTCTCAGATTTCTAACTTAGTGTTCCGTTCCGAAATGTTTCTGAACGAAAATTCTGAGAACAACTAATTTCGGAACAACTGAGATTTTTCTCACTTCGCTCACCTTTCGGAATACACACTATAACGATCTAACCCCTATAACATAATGTTAATATTCACCAAAAACATGGATGTTTAAAAACATTCATTTTATACCCAATGTCCCAATGCTTCTCCAACATCTATGGTTGCTTTCGATGTCTAACATCATTATTGAAAGTTTTTTTTGGGTTTTCTCTCCCAAACTCTGAAAAAATATCTATAAAATAAAAATTAATTATTTTGTGATTTGCTTCTGCGTAAGAAACACAAGATATTTGTCAGAAGCAATCAATTGAACAATGTTGCCTAACAAAACACAACGAAACAACATTAACGAAGAAACAACTATATCGTAACGTTTCGGAGTCTATATCAGACTCCTTCGTCAGACGCTTAATGAAAATCTTGAGAATTATTTTGTTGATAGATATTTTGTGAAATTCAAGAATTGTCACATTGACAGTATTCAAAAATCATAGCTAACATAGTTTTACTTCGCATAGAAATTTCCAAGTTCCAACTCCTTTTTCAATAAATATAGCCGAAAATGGTCAATACCAATTGAACAATTAGCAAAATTGCATTCTCTGTTCAATAAAATACAAGTTGACTCCTTAAGTTTCCTTTTAATATAATCAGGTTCTGTCATTAGAATCTTTGTATTACTCCAATCCATCATGTGATCTCCTTGGATTGTACATACATGTTCTGCTATTTTTGATTTCTGTATGTCTCTATTTCTCAAGATATTCTTATGCTCTGACTTTCTTACTTCCAGTGGTCTTGATGTTTCTCCTGTGTATGATTTACCAAAAATACAAGGAATAATATATACACAGTTTTTGGGCGCATGTTCTAGGGGAACATCGTCCTATCATTTCGTCCAAATGTCTGTAATTTTCGAATTTCGAGCTGAAAATTGGCTAATAGACTAATTCGGACTCCCTGATCACGAATCCGGTGTCAGATTTTTGGGTGCCGTCCGGCTGGCCGGCAGGCCGGCCGGCTGGCCGTAGGCACGATAACAGGAGCACCGAAGGTCCTATCGACTTCAAACTTTCAGGGTAGGTTTCTGATCAAAATGCAACGGTTAAGTTCGTTAACGGGCAAAATCGGCCGGACGGTTTAGAAGTTATAGACATTTCAAATTTTGAGGTTATTTCCCTGATATTTCAGGAACTAAAGAAGATGTTGAATCGAAACTTGGTAGTCAGTTCGAAGATATAAACGCGCAACTTTTGGCAAAATTCTGTTATGATCGAAATGTTGGTAATTTTTAAAAAATTATTTCTTTTAATTTTTTCGAAAAAAAAAATTTTTTTTCGTGAACTATTCATCAGATTGCAACAAAAACTTGTACTAACGTCAATTGTAGTATTTTGCAACATTGTGCAAAATTTTGGCTCTATACGATTTCAATTTCTGGAGATATAAGACAAAATGTGTCAAATTTCCTGGGTCTCTCTCAGTATTTTCATCGATTATTATATAATAATCAATAATATTAAGGTATTCAACATGATACTGCTTTTTTGGGCGCATGTTCTAGGGGAACATCGTCCTATCATTTCGTCCAAATGTCTGTAATTTTCGAATTTCGAGCTGAAAATTGGCTAATAGACTAATTCGGACTCCCTGATCACGAATCCGGTGTCAGATTTTAGGGTGCCGTCCGGCCGGCAGGCCGGCCGGTTGTCCGGCCGTAGGCACGATAACAGGAGCACCGAAGGTCCTATCGACTTCAAACTTTCAGGGTAGGTTTCTGATCAAAATGCGACGGTTAAGTTCGTTAACGGGCACAATCGGCCGGACGGTTTAGGAGTTATAGACATTTAAAATTTTGAGGTTATTACCCTGATATTTCAGGAACTAAAGAAGATGTTGAATCGAAACTTGGTAGTCAGTTCGAGGATATAAACGCGCAACTTTTGGCAAAATTCTGTTATGATCGAAATGTTGGTAATTTTTAAAAAAATATTTCTTTTAATTTTTTCGAAAAAAAAATTTTTTTTTCGTGAACTATTCATCAGATTGCAACAAAAACTTGTACTAACGTCAATTGTAGTATTTTGCAACATTGTGCAAAATTTTGGCTCTATACGATTTCAATTTCTGGAGATATAAGACAAAATGTGTCAAATTTCCTGGGTCTCTCTCAGTATTTTCATCGATTATTATATAATAATCAATAATATTAAGGTATTCAACATGATACTGCTTTTTTTCTTTACTGGTCAGTACGGGCCACAAGGAAGATGAACATGCGCCCAAAAGCTTCTGTCCACAGGGCTTGAACCAATTTTTCTTTATTTTATTTTTGTTTTTCATTTATGGGTTTTGTTTTCGTCAATAAAGACCTAAGATCATTTTGTGTTTTGAAGACGGTTCTTATTGCGCGTATGTTCTGGGGAACATCGCGTTATAGTTTTGCCCAAATGTCTGTAACTTTCGAATTTTTTGACGAAATTGGTCAACGATTTAGTTCGACTCCCCGATGAAGAATTCGAGGTCAAATTTGATTCTGTCCGTCCGGCCGTACGGCCGTCCGTTGCCACGATAATTTGAGAACGAAAAGAGCTAGCAACTTGAAATATTCAGGGTGGGTGGCGCATCGCAATATGACGGACAAGTTCGTTAATGGGCATAATCGGCCCAGTGGTTTCCGAGTAATAATTTTGTTTTCAACCAATATAAATCCGATCGAATTGAAACTTGGTGACTAGTTGTAGAATATGAACCTTAGCACGTTTGTGAAATTTTGGACGAATCGTATGGCTAGAAAATTTTAAAAAAATTATTAAAAAATATTTTTTTTGTCACGATAACCTGAGAAGGGAAAGAGATAGCAGCTTGAAAATTTCAGGTTATGTTGTGCATATGAATGCCACATTTGAGTTTGTTTATGAGCATAATCGACGAAACGGTTTCAGAGTTATAGCCATCTGAAATTTGGTGGTTTTTTGTTCCTCATTAACTCGAAAAATACTGAACCGATTGAATTCAAAAATGGTTATTAGTTGTAGAATGCCAACGCGAAAATGTTTGCGAAATTTGGTGAAAATAGCATTAGTAGAAAAGTTTTAATAAATCATTGAAAATAAAAAAAAAAATTCTATATATCAGTAACTATACGTTTGAAATTGCTAAAAGAGCCCTTAATCGAATTTACCATGGTAAATTCGATTAAGGGTGTCCAATACAGAAGAATGGACAATAGAACATACGCGCAAAAGCTTCTGACTTCACGTCAGTGCTTGAACCAATTTTATTGAACTTAGAACCGATTCTTCTAATTTTTTCAGAAAGGCCACGAACATAAGGGATCACATTCAACAGATTTGGTTGCTGTTCTTGTTGATTATTCTGTTTTACTTGTTGATTATTTTGTTGTTCTTGATTATTTGCTCTTCTATCAAAATTAATGATACATGTATTTATGAATTGACTCGGTTATCCATTTCCTTCAAGAAATTTTTTGATGAAATCAATTTCATTATTTCGAATTTCAAGTGTAGAACAAATAAGGTTCGCTCTATCATAAAGTGTTTTAATAACACCTCTTTTCACACTCAGCTGATGGTTCGAATAGAAACTTAAATATCTATTTGTATGTGTCTGCTTCCTGAAGACACATACAAATATGACAAATATCTTGTGTTTCTTACGCAGAAGCAAATCACAAAATAATTAATTTTTATTTTATAGATATTTTTCAGAGTTTGGGAGAGAAAACCCAGAAAGAAACCTTTTAATAATGAGTATACCTCCCACAGTATCCTTTAATGATTACTTCTAACATCATTGTTAATGACGTCCCACCATTTCTCCATATTCATAACATTCGTGGTCTGTGGAGCAATTGACTTGCGAGATACATTTTAATGAGGCAAGAACCAAGCAATTTGTGCAACGATACTAGAATTGCGAAGATTTCTCCCCAGTCTCAAAGCAACTATAATTAACGTCCCCTTCGTGACGTCAATCGTCTCTTGATAAAGACGTCCACCAACCAGTAAAATATTCATATTTCTTTTACGGAAAAGCAGAACCAGAACCAATTCATTTTTATGCAATTTGCCAGCTAATAAACATTCATCATCTTGTTCGCAAAGCTCCAATCCGACCATGTCTCACGTCGCGACAGAACCAACGAGACCGATGGCTGATGGACAGCCATCATCCAGGTACAGAGCTCTTTACGGAGCACCAGAGCGCGTTGCAAATAGTTGATGGGACAGCTCGGATCGGTAAGTAGCCCGTGGTAAATTCAGTAAATACATAGACGTCAATTTAAATAGGGATTTAGTTATTTATGAGTTTGTCCGAGAAGTTGAAACAATAGATTTGTCGAGGACATGCCATCATACCGTCGTGTCACCGTTTTTCGTTTGGCACTCGTTATCCGCGATTTTCACATAATTTGAATAAGCGATTTACATATTTGGGCGGAATGGACGTAGCAATAACTATCGTGGAGTCGCTGATAGCGTATGACCGTTCTTAATTGCATCGAAATTCTATCTGGGGACATCTGCGTACGTGATGTTCGACGATTGATGTAGAGGACATGTTGGTATCGCGGAATGCTACAGCGATGGCTATCACGAGAAATGAATCAAACCTGAACTTTGCCTTAATTTGAGAGGTATTTGCTAATTTGTCTTCGGTTGTATTCCGGACAATAGATAATTACGTGTATATAGGAATGAAATTCTCCTCCTCGACTAGTTAAGAAACCAATCAGTTAGATGAAGGAGATTTCTGCGAATTTGATTTTCGATGATTTCGATGACTTAGTAAATCAGTAATTGCTTTAATATTTATACACACATACCAATTTATGCTAATAGGCAGACCATCCACAAATGAGTAATTAAATTATCGATTTTATTTTCAATGTTCAATATCAACACTAAACTCGTTAATTAAATTATCATCAATTCTCCTCGCATTAAAAATATTTGGATATTATACCGCATTCTAATTTTATGCCAGAAAGCGATTCGATAGTGGGCCCTGAGCAGTAATCCGATTGTAAGAATTGTTGTACATTTTAAGGAACTTATCGGAATCCACAGATTTTTTAACAATTCAGCATACTCGTTTAATGCATCGAAATTTAATTTGTTAAATTGTTATATGCAGAAGTAATTTACCTTCAGTCAACAGTATCACGATTTTTTGCTTTGAAAATCGTGAAATAATAATCAGTGATATATTTCTTCAAGAATTCTATTTATGGCAAACTGTCCAGATTGTGCTAAAAAATTTTCAAATTCAACAATTCAATACAACGTATGATATTCCCCAAGAATTCCATTATTGCATTGATTAATTTGAAGAAGCAAAAACTATCAGACGGTAAATGGGTACGTATATCTACTATGAAATGCCTGTGAGATATTATACGGTATCCATGAATCGTTTCTTTCGGCATAAATACTTTAGATGTTTGCTGCTAAACATATACTTGGATTCTTGATTACATTCTCTTTATGAACAATCCTTTTTTGGCGCTCTAGTTCCTCGGAACTGAGTGCTTTCAATTTACCCAAATGTCTGTAATTTTGGAATATTTCGATGAGAATGGTCTTAAACGATTTGGTTCGACTCACTGATCAAGAATCCGTGGTCGGAATTCATTCTGTCCGGCCGGTCCGGCCGGCCGGCCGTCCGTAAGCACGATAACTCTCGAACGGAATGAGCTAGAGACTTGAAATTTTCAGAGTAGGTTTGGGGGATGAATATCTCGGCTAAGTTCGTTATTGGGCAAAATCGGACAGATGGTTTCGGAGTAACAAAAAAAATTCTTTTTTACGAAACAAATTCCAAATCAAATTTTTTTTAATAAGCAGTTTTATCATAAGAATCCATTCTTATCATTTTCAACTCTAACAAGCTAATACTTTCGGAGTTATGATTTTTTTAAATTTCAATGTAAATCGTATTTCACAGATTGATATAATTATTATTCTATGTATGAATTCTCATAATGACAACTTGACAGAAGGGAATATTGTAACTTCAAAAATATTGGAGTTGAAATACTCGTATTTTAGCGATGCAACGGGGACCTCACCCGAAAATGTTTGAAAATATTACGTAGATATTGAAAGCATAACTCTGTAGTTTGGTGAACGTAGATCAGGAAATTTTTGATCGATTACAAGGTAATTTATTATTACTTATCTAATAAACTATTATTTGAATTGAATTTCCTTTATGATGCAGTGATATAATATGAATACATTGATATAATTCCCAACTCTGAGAAACCAATACCAGATATAATTTGTCTGTTTGAACTAGAGCGGCAGAAAGCTCCTGTCCACAGGGCTTGAACCCATTTTTCTGAATATTTATAGCAATTCTCGACCTTCTCAAATGCCATCTAGTACTGAATGTTATTATTTTGCAGTTTACCGCCCCCTCGTAAATTTCGACTTTTTCGAGTTTTTCGAAGGAAATATGCTTTGTACAGTGATTTTTGATCATTTTCAATAGTGGCAAATCAGTTATTTTGGAGCAATCTAAAGGTATGGGGAGTGAATTGGGGTACTGGGTGGGGTAATAAATTCAATAGGATAGCTTAGAATTTTCAAATTTTTGGCTAATAAAATGAGAAAAATGGTAAAATTTATGACGAAAATTGAAATTAGGAGTTAATTTTTGAAATAAAAAATTCATCGTATTGAATATATTACCCCTCCCAGCACTCTCATTCACTTCCCCTCCCGTTTAGATTCCAGCAAATGGACTATTTTGCCACTATTTAAAATCATCAAAATTCACTTCACGATACAATTTTTTTTCGAAATAATGAAAAGCGAAATGCGTCTCTAAAGCCGGGCCTGGAAACAGTTAAAAAATGGCTGCCAGTTTGGGCTTACGTTTCTGAGTGTCTATCATAATACAGATGAATGGACAAAACCGACTGCTACAAAAACACATTTGGATAGATTTAGCATGCATATATATATATATTGAACCTAATATGATTCTAGTATCTTTAACTAACCTAATATTTTCCTTGAATCCACCTTCAATTTCTTTCTTGCGTTTTCTCTCTTATTATCTCCCTTTAATCTAATGAGGGGCGTTAAACTGCAAATTAACCCAAATAATCACCAAATTAAAATAGGGACAAAATATTGTGGGTTTCTGAAAATTAAGATATATTTTCCCAAGAAAGAATAGGATGGATTATTACCTACCGCGTAATATCTATATCTTCTTCTGATGTTACCGTCCAGAATTCTATTCCTTCGTTTGGAATTCCTTTGGGAACGGAATTGGTCTGAATAACTGGCAAAATATCATCAAATTATGTTGTTCAAACAAAATGACAGATTGTCACAGGCGATAGGTCTCAGACAAGTGTAATGTCATGATCATAGATGAACATGAAATTCTTGAAAGACTGATATGTAAATGAAGTTTCTAACTTCATGAGATAATTTCAAGTCGAAAATCAGAAACTGTTTACAACTTGTTTGGTCGAATATAAATACAGTGGACCAATTCACCCCGATCGTTAGAATATTTGGATATGTCGGCAATATCTTCACCAATATAAATCCGATCGAGTTCAAATCTAGAACTTTACTGTAAAATACGATTGTGAAGGCTCTCGTGAGTCGTGAGATACAGAGTTTTTAAAATATATATATTTTTTTATTTTCCAGTCATGCGATCCTCACAAAATTTGCACAAGTCTTCGTGTCGGTATTTTTAAACTAATTACCGTGGTTGATTCGATCAGATTAGTTTTTTTTTCGAGTTATTGGGAAAACAAAATTTCAAATGGCTATAATTGATAGTCAAGCAAAATACTCAATAAATTAGTAGTTATTTCCTTCAATATTTATACACACATAACACTTTATTAGTCGCAAACATAAAAACATAAAAAATTTAAAGTCTATTTGTATTCGGTGTTGGGTCAAAAATTAACAGTGCTGTGCCTAAGGTGGCGTAAGGACACAGTAACAAAGCCTACACAGAACACAACTGGTTCTCCTCACTCGCTCAAGCTCTTCGAGAGCTTATGAGGGGTCTTCTTGGGCAAGACCTAGGAGGATCAGTATAATAATATACAATATATACAATCGCAAAGCACCATTCAGACTTTCAGAGTGGGATTTCGAGTTGGTCAAACAGAGATGAGGACTGATTTATGGTAAATTTGTTCGGGCGGGACAAACGTATAACCAAACTGTATTCAGTATTGATCTCCCTAAAATATTTCGATTTTAACAACATATATATTCAATAAACTTATCCTCACCGGCAAAATTCAAAAACGTTTTAATTAATTGTTAGAGTTTATTTCGCTCCTTTCAGTGACAAATTGACAACATTCGAGTTTATTTAATTTTTAAATTTGGCTTATTTAACGACATTATCGTACAACCCCCGTACCTTCAGTGCGTTCGGATTCCAGTTCATTTGGACCAATTGGTCTTCCTACACAAAACCGATAAGGGACGCGGTTGGCATGGATTTATTACTACGGCTACTGTAAGCAAAGCTGCGGCACCAGGAAAGTTAATTTAGAGACAATCTGATTGCTGTAATATCTCGCATTTAATTACAATTCTCCATTATGGGACTATTTATCTGTTTCATTTCGTCTCTTTCTCGCCTGAGGGCCGCTGAAGGAGCTTCACACGGTTATGTATTACTAATCGGGCGATATCAGTTCAATTTTTTTCGGCTATTTTATTTTGATGAATGGAACCTACTTTCTAATTATTTCGGTTGCTTCGAAGTCATTTATGTTTCCGAAAGAACAAGATAATAAGTCGATTGTAAGTTCTTTTCAGCGGTAGCAATTGTATCAGTATTATTCCATCTGTGAAGAATAATAAAAATAATTCTCATCAAGGGAGAAAGCCCTGTGGCAGGAGCTTTGCCGCCCTTGTTCAATCTTTGAAAAATCATATCTCCGAAAGTATTGCTTTCTCAGAGTTGGGAATGATATCAATAGATTCTTATGATACAACAATTTTGGCTACAAGTGTTTCAAAACCATCAGGAGTCGTAAAAAATTGAGAACTTGAAATAGCCAGTTTTATTTGTGAATCAAATCTAATGTAATCAGTCCAGAGAGAACTCAAACTGGAACACTTATATGGGAAATCTTAAATAGTGTTACTAAGGAATAACTACTGGAAATCCAGTTCTGAATCTTCCATAATTAGAGAACGACTCGCAAATTATGCTCGACTTCTTTGCATCAGTCATTTTCGTCTCACTAACCGAAAAACTCTGACTATGAACTTGGCGAATCCAAATTTCTAATTGTTTACATGCTTACATCCACAGAATACAAATATATACATTAATCAAACTCTCCAGGAATACATTTTGAGTTTCGTTTGACATTAATGACGTTTATCTTTCAAACTGAACCTACCGCAAACAGATACAGCACAGACATATAGAATTCGCATTCTGTGAAAACTGTGAAGTACGATTATTTTTATTATTGAAAATTTGAAAAATAATATCTTCGAAAGTATTAGCTTGTCAATGTTTAGAATGATATCAGCGGATACTTATGATAAAACTGCATCTTAGAAAGAAATGAATTCAAAATTTTTAAGGTAAAAAAATTGTCCGATTACTTATGCCAATTAACGAACTTAAATGTCGCATTCGGATGCGCAACCTACACCCTAAAATTGGAAGTCGATCTTCCCTTCTCAAGGTATCGTGAGCTAAATAATATTTTTTTGTTATTTTTTTTTAAGTTTCTTGTAGTATGGTCCTCACATCTTACACAAGTCTTTATGTCGATATTCTACAACAAGTTTCCAAGGTTCAATTCGATCGAGTCTATATGTTTTGCGTTATCGAGGATTGAATATTCCAGATGGGTATAACTCCGAAACCGTTGGGTCGATTATGCCCACAACGAACTTAACTCTCCCATTCGGATGAGCACCTACCCTGAAAATTACAAATCCTTATCTCCTCCCGTTCGAAAGTTATCGAGGCAAGGGTCACCCATCCCGCTACTGAACACACACAAGGTGCCCAGATCTCCAACAATATAGATCCGATCGTGTTCAAACTTGAAACGTGGCAGTAGAGTTAGGTTTTGAAGGCTTTCGCAAAATTTCGGCGATGTCGGACGAATAGTTTCTGATATATGGATATTTTTTTTTCATGATTATTTTTTAATTTTTCTAGTGATAAGATCCCCACAAAATTTCGCAACAATTTTCACCTTGTTATTCTTCAACTTTGAATTGGATCGATTTCGTATTTTCCGAATTATTGAGGAAATAACCCAAAAATTTCAAGTCTTTATCTCTTTCCGTTAGCAGGTTATCGTGACATAAATAATAATTTTTCTGAAATTTTCTAGTCATACGATTCTCTCAAAATTTCACAAACATCTTCATCTTTGTATTCTACAATTTCTCACAAAGTTTCAATTCCATCTGATTTGTATTGGTTAATAACAAAATTAATACTGGGAAATCTTTGGGCCGATTATGCCCATTAACGAACTTTTCCGTCGTATTGGGACGTGCCACCTACCCTGAAAACCTGAACCTAAAACTGAAAATTTCAAGTCGCTATATCATTTCGTGCTCAAGTTATCGTGGCAACGGATGGCTGGCTGGCCGGGCAGAATTAAATTTAACCTCGAATTCTGCATCACGATGTCGAACCCAATTGTTTGAGACCATTTTCGAACAAAAATTCGAACATTTCAGACATTTGGGCAAAATGATACCGCGGTGTTCCGCAGAACATGCGCACAAAAATGAGAAATAAAAAAAGTGTTCCATTTGATGGGAGGAATCTATGGTTAAAATTAAAGTACAACTGGAAAACTAACACTTTATAAACGCTCACGCCACCTATGATTCAAAACTTAGCGAAAATATAAAGATTTATATGCTGGTTTAATAACAAATAATTCTGAAGATTAACTGAGTGTCTGATGCTTTAGGAGTCTTATTTCGGGCCCGAAACGTTATTTTGTCGTAGGGGCTGTTTCGTTACTGTTTAAGAAGCAATTTTAAAAGAACTAAAATGTTTTAATATGGTCACAAGATGTGCCTTGATATTTTGATATTATCAACTTCTTGAAGAGATTAATGATTGTTTCTTCTATACGAAAACTGTATGGGGTAACGATTTCAAGTAGATGCAATTTTGCTGCACTTTTCAAAATTTTTCAAATTTTCGAGACAGTACCGCCACAGTATGTTTAATCCTTAAAGTAAAGGGGTTTCCAATAAGAGGTGTTATTTTGAATAGCCCGCTATTTCGGTAGATGTTACTTTTGAAGCTGTCATTTTTTGACATTCGACAAGTCAAAACTACGCCATTAATAAAAATGGAATGATACACGCTTCAAGAACGAATTGAAAATATTAAAATTTACTATAAACTAGTTCAAACAGACAAATTATATCTCCGAAAGTATCGGTTTCTCAGAGTTGGGAATTATATCAATGTATTCATATGATAGAACTGCATCCTAAAGGAAATTCAATTCAAATAATAGTTTATTTATCAAGATTAAATGAGCAATCATGAGAATGAGAAAAGCACCATGGAAGAAATCAAATTAAATCTGGCCAATTTTGCCCAATAACGAACTTAACCGAGATATTCATCTCCCTAAACTACTCTGAAAATTTCAACTACCTACCTCATTCCGTTCGAGAGCTATATCTATGTCTATGGATGAAAAGCAGTCTCACTACTCTCAGATCTCTTACTTCATGTTCAGTTCCGAAATGTAAGAATTTTCTGAGAAAAACTAATTTCGGAGCAAACAACTGAGATTTTTCTCACTTCGCTCACAATTCTTCGATTGATTAGATAATCTGTCAGGAACATCATTTGACATTATGACAATTCATATTCATACATAGAATAATATCATTCTGTGACAACGTTGAAATACGATTTATTATTGAAATTTTGAAAAATCATATCTCCGAAAGTATTAGCTCGTTAGAGTTAAAAATGATATGAATGGATTCTTATGATAAATCCTCTCATTAAAAAAAATTTAATTTGGAATTTGTTTCGTAAAAAAAAAAATTTGATTTTGTTACTCCGAAACCATCTGTCCGATTTTGCCCAATAACGAACTTAGCCGAGATATTTATCCCCCAAACCTACTCTGAAAATTTCAACTCTCTAGCTCATTCCGTTCGAGAGTTATCGTGCCTACGGCCGGCCGGACCGGCCGGACCGGCCGGACAGAATGAATTTCGACCACGAATTCTTGATCAGTGAGTCGAACCAAATCGTTTAAGACCATTTTCATCGAAATATTCGAAAATTACAGACATTTGGGCAAATTGATAAGCACTCAGTTCCGAGGAACTAGAGCGCCAAAATGGTGAAATTTTGGCAGAGACGGTTCGTAAAACTCGAACATTTTTGGGTCGTCGTGAAGCACCTTGTCGAACCGCAATAAAGAAATTGGTGGAAAAATTCGAGCTGTTGGGACAAGTTAGTTATGTGAAGATTAAAACTCGTGCACGTCGCTTAAGAACAGCCGAGAATATTGCTGCTGTAGCCGTAAGTGCTTTGGAATTAGGCATTCCACAAATGTCATTACACCGTATTTTGCATAAAGTTCAGTTAACACAAGAACTCAAGCTGGCCGATCATCAACAACGTCGTGTCGATGCTGATTGGGTCGTTGAAATGCATGAAAATGATCCGGAATTCCATCGAAAAATCATCTAGAGTGATGATGCCCATTTCCACCTCGGTGGCTTCGTCAACAAGCAAAATTGTCGCATCTGGGGCTCGGAGAACCCAAGAGTTATTGTTGAAAAGCCTCTCTATCCTCAACGTGTGACTGTTTGGTGCGGTTTATGGTCCGGAGGAGTCATTAGACCTTACTTTTTCGAAAATGAGGCTGGAGCAACAGTTACGGTGAATGGATTGCGCTATCGAGAGATGATTAATGATTTTTTATGGCCGGAACTGGATGGTATTGATCTGGACAACATATACTTTCAACAAGACGGTGCTACGTGCCACACAGCAACGAAACCGTTGATCTTTTACGGGAAAAGTTTCCGGACCGTGTTATCTCTCGAAGAGGTGATCACAATTGGCCACCGAGATCTTGTGATTTAACACTTCGCGACTTCTTCCTTTGGGGCCACGTGAAAGAGAAGGTCTACGCCAATAGCCCAGCGTCGATTCTAGACCTCAAAGATGGAATTCGTGAGGCTATCGAAGGCATAGGGCAGCCACTTTGCGATTTGGTTATGGAAAATTTCATTAAAAGAATATGGTCCTGTAAGCGTGGTCGTGGTGGTCATTTGCCTGATGTTATTTTCCACTATTAACGGCATAGCTTCTTCTTTATAATGAAATAAACATCTGATCATTTATATTGAAAAATGGCATTTTTCTTTGAATATCAAAATAACACTTCTTGTTGGAATGTCCTTTAGAAGAGGATGGTCAAAGTAATCCCACTTTTAATTATCAAACCCTTATACTCAACTTCACGCCCACCACATATTGATTCTAAGGACATATAGGTAACACTCAAAGAAAGATGTTCCACTTCATCGTGAACGTGTAGTGGGCCCTTCACGGTACCTGTAGAAGGCGATAGCAAGGCACATTTGATCTTAATGCATGCGTTTAAAGGCCGGTGCCTTTGCCACAAACGGATGTGGTGAGAGTAGAATTTCATGGGTTACATAAACTTGTTATTACTTATAAAGTGATTCAAAATGCGTAGTTTTCAACGATTCCATTTAATGGTCCGCATGTAGGTTCACCGATCTCGAAGAGTATTAAGGTACCACATGGGCTTGTCGCAGGACCACGGTCCATCGCTTTTTGTTGGCTTTTAATGCCCATGATACACCGGGGGCACGTTTCGAGGAGCGGATCTCTGTTCAATTTTTTTTTTGGCTTTTCTGTAGTGAATCGGCCGGGTTCTCAAGTTTTATAGTTTCAGTGGTAAATTACGCGTTCGTAGTGTATTGGTAGGTTCTCTCGTAAAAGCAATTACTGGAAATTCAAATGATATTTGGCGTTATTAAGGTGCGCTTGTATTCATTTGCGGACGCATAGTGCCATTGCATTTCTATGAGCGGCTAGCATGCGACGCCCGAGGAATGCGTTCTACGAAGTCTATAATTATTTGCCCACACATAATGGAGGGATCGGTTTGGTTTCCTGGTAAATCCATTTGTTTTATAACGTTGAATATCTATAAAATCTTTGTTGTGAGGGAATTACGTTTCGGTAATGGACGGAATGAAAGGAACTATTTCAGAACCAAACATGGACATTTAAGGGTGTATATTCATAATAAAATTGGTTCAAGCCCTGTGGACAGGAGCTTTCTGGCGCTCTTGTTCAAACAGGCAAATTATATCTCCGAAAGTATTGGTTTCTCAGAGTTGGGAATTATATCAATGTATTCTTATGATAGAACTGCATCATAAAGGAAATTCAATTTAAATAATAGTTTATTTATCAAGATCAACTGAGCAATCCGAGAATGAGAACTGCACCATGGAAGACATCAAATTAAGATAGCTGAAACGAATTTGACTCTCTCTTATAGAACAGGATGACATGTACGAGTATGAACACAGATCATATAATAATTTATAGATAGAATAATTATAGCTTTCTCTGAAAACATAGAAGTACGATTCATTATTGAAATTTCGAAAAATCATATCTCAGAAAGTATTAGCTTGTTGGAGTTGAAAACGATATCAAATGATTACTATGGTGAAACTGCATCTTAAATGAAAATTGAATTTGAAATTTGTTACTTAAAAAAAAATTTTTTTTTTCGTTGCCCGTAATTAACCGAGAAATTCATCTTCCTAACCTACTCTGAAAATTTCAACTGCCTAGCCCATTCCTTTCGAGAGTTACTGTAGAAATTTTTTTTTTTTTTCATTTTCAAAATTTTTTTTTTATACTTTGCGGTAACCTGGTCTATACAAAACTCCACATGCGTATAAAGGTCATGATTCTACAATTTGATGCTTAATTTCAGATAGATCGAGTGATCAGCTTCGGAAATATTCATAAAAAATATTTTTACTCAAATCGGCCATAACTCCGAAACCGCTTGATGGATTTCGCCCATTAACGAACCCGTCCGAGAAATTTATGCTCCAAACCCACCTTGCAAATTCCAATTCTCTTACTTTTTCCATTCGAGAGTTATCGTGCCTACGGCCGGCCGGCCAGACCGGCCGGACCAGCCGGACAGAATCGATTCAGACCTCGGATTCTTGATCAGTGAGACCAACCAAATCGTTTAAGACCATTTTCAGCCAAAAATTCGAAAATTACAGAAATTTGGGCAAATAGATAACCACTCTGTTCCGAGGAACTAGAGCGCCATTAATAATAATTATAATATCTTCTATTGGCCCAGTAAACATTTTTGGCGCGCTGTTCAGATGAACAAAGTGCCTACTGCCTATCAATTCGTCCAAATGTCCGTAATTTTCGATTTTTGTCTCGGACGATTATTTTCGACTTTCTGATGAAGAATCCGTGACCGAAATTGACTGTCCGGCCGTCAGCACGATTACACTCGAACACAATGAGTTAGAGAGTTGAAATTTTCACAGTTGGTTTGGAGTCCAAATGCTCTGGCTGAGTGCGTTAATGGGCAGAATACACTATGTGGTTTCAGAGTTATGGCCATCTGAAATTTGGTTGTTTTTTGTTCCTCATTAACTCGAAAAATACTGAACCGATTGAATTCAAACATGGTTATTAGTTGTAGAATGCCAACGCGAAAATTCTTGCAAAATTTCGTGAGGATAGTATTTGTAGAAAATTTTTAAAAAATCATTGAAAATTGAAAAAAAAAATGTATATATCAGTAACAATTCGTCTGAAATTGCTGAAATTTTGCAATAGCCTTTAGAACCTCACTCTACTGCCAAGTTTCAAGTTTTAACACGATCGGTTAAATATTGTTGGAGATTCAAGCAGCCTTGTGTGAGTTCAGTAGATGGGTGACCGTTGCCTCGATAACTTTCGAACGAAAGGAGATAGGGACTTGCAATTTTCAGGGTAGGTTGCGTATCCGAATGGGAGAGTTGAGTTCGTTTTTGAGCATAATCGGTCTAACGGTTTCCGAATTATACCCGGATCTGGAATATTATTTTCTTGATAGCTCAAAAAATTAATATTCGATCGAATTGAAGCTTGGTAACTAGTAGTAGAAAATCAACATAAAGACGTGTTTAAAATTTTGTGAGAACCGTACCCCTAGAAAATTTTAAAAAATGACGAAAAAAAAAATTGGTTCAAGCACTGACGTGAAGTCAGAAGCTATTGCGCGTATGTTCTATTGTCCATTCTTCTGTATTGGACACCCTTAATCGAATATACCATGGTAAATTATGTTGTCCATGGTAAATTCGATCAAGGGACAATAGAACATACGCGCAAAAGCTTCCGACTTCACGTCAGTGCTTGAACCAATTTTTGAAACTGTAAACTATAATTAATGCTTGTGAACCTCAACCAATGAAGTAAATCACGAATGCTCATTTCTCCAGCGCATGCGCCATTGAATGAAAACCGCCCTGCACGCCCCTCTGCTCTATTATAAAGGGGTACAAAAATCGTATTATTCAAGGGACCGGAGATAAACCGCCGGTTTTGTGTGGCGCGTATAGAATACGGTGTAAAACATAACATGTAAAACGAGTGGGAAATGATATTCCTTATCGGGGAACGTCCCATCCCCAAAATGCCGCTGCGAAATCTATTTCAAAATAGTTCGCGTAATTTCCGCCCCTAGGTTGCCCGTTATGACCGGACAATATGAGCGGTTACAGGAGTCTATTTCTGAGAAGGGCAACCCTTTCGGAGGGACACTTTCTA
Source organism: Halyzia sedecimguttata (assembly GCA_937662695.2). Classification (NCBI taxonomy): domain Eukaryota; kingdom Metazoa; phylum Arthropoda; class Insecta; order Coleoptera; family Coccinellidae; genus Halyzia; species Halyzia sedecimguttata. The sequence goes on along the minus strand of OW569414.2, from coordinate 4,217,515 downwards.
CCCTATACGTTTAATTTAAGTTTTATCGCTGTGGATGTCATGATATAAACCAGGCGAAGGGTGATGTTCCCTTCATAATTGAATTTATGGATTGGGTCTAGTGATGTAATGATTGTTGATTATAGTTGAACACAAGTATTTACATGGGGTGGGTGCCTAATTCTCATCACTGTTTGCGTTCAGATTCAGGCCCTATGTAGGTCTTGATCAGGAAAAAAAATTAAATCACTCATGTGACGTCAGTAATTTTTAGCGCTCGTTCATTTAAAGATTAATTCTACTGAGTATTAATACCGTACAACTGTATATGGATATTATGCAGGGTCTCCCAACCGGTGCGCCTTACTACAACGAAGACCCATTGCACAGACGCTCTACTGCATCGAACTTTACTGCATCGACGAAGCAATCCATCGAAAAACCGCCCACTTGCTACTTAGTGTTCTGTGCTTTCTCCTGATTGGCCGAACGTGAAAACCCCTTTATCGATCGTCTTCGTCGGTAGTTTCGCTGGATGAGAGGTAATTTGTTTCATTGAGTGTACGTCAACAGACCGTAATATCGTAATCTGTCTGTTCGACAATTATGGAAAATCGTCCTACCTATGCGTTATAAGTTGAGTTTTCTAAGGAAAATATATCGATCTATTTACTAATCAACCAGGATGATGGCAATTTCGCTCAATTATAAGTATCATAAAAGATAAAATGGTATAACAATGGGAAAAGAAGAACATATTATTTAAAACATTTACTCTACAGCGATTGTCCATAGTCTTTCTTTCTTCAGTTCCAAGTCCTGCAGTAATTTTCGTCTGGAGGATAGAAATACTGTGTTTACTGACGTTGATCACGAATCCGGTGTCAGATTTTTGGGTGCCGTCGGGCGGCCGGCCGGCTGGCCGGCCGGCCGGCCGGCCGTAGGCACGATATCGTAGGCACGATAACAGGAGCACCGAAGGTCCTATCGACTTCAAACTTTCAGGGTAGGTTTCTGATGAAAATGCGACGGTTGAGTTCGTTAACGGGCAAAATCGGCCGGACGGTTTAGAAGTTATAGACATTTCAAATTTTGAGGTTATTTCCCTGATATTTCAGGAACTAAAGAAGATGTTGAATCGAAACTTGGTAGTCAGTTCGAAGATATAAACGCGCAACTTTTGGCAAAATTCTGTTATGATCGAAATGTTGGTAATTCTTAAAAAAATATTTCTTTTAATTTTTTCGAAAAAAAAATTTTTTTTTCGTGAACTATTCATCAGATTGCAACAAAAACTTGTACTAACGTCAATTGTAGTATTTTGCAACATTGTGCAAAATTTTGGCTCTATACGATTTCAATTTCTGGAGATATAAGACAAAATGTGTCAAATTTCCTGGGTCTCTCTCAGTATTTTCATCGATTATTATATAATAATCAATAATATTAAGGTATTCAACATGATACTGCTTTTTTTCTTTATATTCTTTACTGGTCAGTACGGGCCACAAGGAAGATGAACATGCGCCCAATAGCTCCTGTCCACAGGGCTTGAACCAATTTTTTAAAATACCTTGCAGTTAATCTAGTATTCTCGTCATTCCGATAGTATAATTTGAGAAATTCTATTCTTCAACCGAATTATGATGCAGAAACACATTTGAGAAAATCTATAAAAATAAAATTGGTTCAAACCCTGTGGACAGGAGCTTTTTGGCGCTCTTGTTCAAACAGACATATTATATCTCCGAAAGTACATATTGGTTTCTCAGAATTGGGAATTATAGCAATGGATTCCTATGATAGAACTGCGTCATGAAAGAATTTAAATTTAACAAAAAATGACGTTTAAAAAAATGCTTCAAGGATTATCTTTAAAAAAAGAGCAATCTACAATGCTTCAATGCTTTAATGCTTCAAAAATTGTCATTAAATTTATTTATCAGGATTAAATGAGCAATCTGCAATGATTCAACCTCGTGGAATGGGTTGTTGTAACTTACACTCGGTGCATAGTTTTCACAACTCGAAATACCTAAGGAAAGTATCATCGAAATGTCTAGAGTAAGGCTGGAGACAATCATAGCAGATTGTCAATTTACTCCTGATATTTGAGTAGGTTGTGGATTACGAACGAATTATTTTAATAGTTCAAAATATATTAATAAAATACTATCCTCATTTCATTTCATAATTTAAAATTTAATAGTTCATACCACTAACACATTCTTCTATGTATTATGAAGCTTAACTCAAGGAAAAATGTTTGAAACACAAATGTAGATCCATATTTCAGTACTTTTTTGCTAGCAACATTATGAAAATACTGTATATAGGAACATGTCTCGCTACTTAAGGAAGTAAAAGGTAATATTAACCTAAATGGTCAACGAACAGTTATTTCTTTTGATGATTCCATTATGTTCTTCTTTCCTATTGCTTACATAAACTACATCATTAAAATGATACAATTCAAAATCTTCTGAAATATCATCCCCAATATTTACAGATTAATTATTCGATATGTAATCAGTCAATATTATTTTCGGTTTCAAAACAGTCTTGTATATATTCACAAATACAAAAATCGGATACTTATTTTCCAAGAGAAAGTATTTTCAACCTACGAATTGACAATTTCTAATAGCTAGAAAAGTTGACATTTATGAACTGTGAACACAGACAGATTCTGTGTTCACATTCTGTGAATACATAGAACTTACTATGTATTATTGAAACTTTGAAACTTCATATCTCGAAAAGTATTAGCTTGTTAGAGTTGAAAATGATAATAATGGATTCTTATGATGAAACTGCATCTTAAAATAATTTGAATTCAAAAGTTGTAATGTAAAAAAAATATTTTTTTTCGTTACTCCGAAACTATTAGACCGATTTTGCCCAATAACGAACTTAACCGAGATATTTATCCCTGAAACCTACTCTGCAAATTTCAACTGTCTAGCTCATTCTGTTGGAGACTTATCGTGTTAACGGCCGGACGGACGGCCGAACAGAATCGATTTCGGCCACGGATTCTTGATCAGTGAGTCAAACCAAATCGTTCAAGACCATTTTCAGCCAAAAATTCGAAAATAACTGAATTTGGGCAAATTGATAAGCACTCTGTTCCGAGGAACAAGAGCGCCAAAAATGATCCCAATTCGACCATACTTCAGTTAGTTCCTCTTGTACATATAATCAGATAAAACACGTGTAGGATCAACAAAGGACGCGATTAGCATGAGCAGATGTTTCAGATGAATCACGAATGAAAATTACATTATTAATTTGGGCAGAACGTATTTACAATTTTAAATTGGACTTTTTTTTGAGACTTTTTGAGGGGTCTTTATTCCATGAAATTTTTCTGGCTCCAAGGGGTCATTATTGATCACCCAAGTGCTAAAATTCAACTGGATATATAGTCATACAAGTCATACTAGTCATACAATCCCCACGAAGTCTTAGTATCAATATTATTCAACCGAAAAAAAAAATATAGTTTAAAATATAAACTCTTCTAGTCACCCGATCAATAAAAAATTGGTTCAAGCCCTGTGGACACGAGATTTGGAGCTCTTGTTCAAATTTTATAATAATAATAATAATATTTATTTATAAATGCACTAAAAGAATGTACATCATAAATATTTCCCGTCAATTAATTACACGGTTTGTCAGATGTAAGAGTTAGTTACAATATAAACTATAGCACCACAATAATAAACACGATCATAAGTACAACAATAATAAATACAATATACAATTATACAATAATACAATTAATGGAACACAGTTAAAGTTGCTATTTCAAGAATTCTTCCAGTTTATATATTGTTTCCTGCAGCAGCAGATCCTTGACCTTCCTGTTGAATTTGTGTTCACTGAGCTGTTTGATGGTTTCGGGCAGCTTATTATAGAGCTTGAGACATACCAAGTTGGGACCCTGCTGTGCCCTGTTTATTCTTGAATATGGGAGACTAAAGTGATGTTTACGTCTAGTGTTGTAACTGTGAAAATCTGAGTTGGAAGGGAATTTCATTTTGTTCTGGTGGACATATTTTAGACACGTGATAATGAAGCAAGATGTCACAGTCATTATCCTTTCCCTTTTGAAGACGGGTCTGCAGCTTTCAGTATGGCTCATCCCATACAGCGCTCTGATAGCTCTTTTCTGTTTCAGGAGCACCTTTTCCAAGGCAGTACCATGCCCCCAAATTATTATGCCATATATCATACGAGAGTGGAAGGCCGAGAAATAAGCCAACCTGGCAGTCTCTATGCTCGAGATCTGTTTAATTCTCTTAATCATGAAGATCGCTGTTGAGAGCTTGCTACTCAATTCATCGATATATGTGCTCCAGCATAGTGATGAATGAAAAGTGATCCCCAAATAAGTCAAGGTTGAATCAGACTGCCTTTTTGTACTGAATGTTAAGTTTTGTGTTTTGTTAATATTTATTTGGAGACCATTTGCTTGGAACCATATTTGGGCATCTGTTATGGCTTTTGTTGATTTCATATTGAGTACGTCATCTGATCCATTTAGAAGAGCAATATCATCCGCAAAACCGCACGCGTTGTCTGACTCTATATTTGCAAACAGGTCGTTAATGTACAGGATGAACAGGACTGGCCCCAACATGGATCCCTGCGGTACACCTGTCCTGATCTCTCTGAAGTCCGAGGGGGAACCGCCCCAGTCAACTCTCTGAAGTCTATTTGCCAGATATGATGCAAATATTTCGTGCACTCTTCCTCTCACACCATAGAATTGCAGCTTGTTCAGGAGGCTTCCGTGTGGAACACTATCAAACGCCTTACTCAGATCTAAACAAGACAGCTGTACATCTTCGCCAACATTGTACGCTTTTATGATAGATTCCAACACACTTATCATTGCTGATACGGTCGATCTGCGTTTTCTAAAACCATGCTGAGAGGGATGCAGAAAACCGTTTCCCTCCAAAAAGTCCACCAACCGATTCCCCAAAACCGCCTCGAAAATCTTCGAAACAGCAGGTAATATTGATATAGGTCTGTAGTTCTCGCATTTTTCTGGATCACCTTTTTTGAAGATTGGTTTGATTGTGGCAACCTTCAGCTTATCCGGAAACAAGCCCTGCTCGAAACAATCGTTTATAATCCTAGTTAGAGGTGTTTTGATTTGCGGAATTATATTCTTTAACAGTGAAACAGAAAGACCATAAATATCCATGCTATCTTTATCTTTCAGAGATTTGGCTACATTTCCTATTTCTTCTTCAGTGACTGGAAACATAAATATCGATCTCTGGGAATTTATTTTCAGATTATTTAGTAGACCTGCAGAGACAGCAAAATTTGGTTTAACAGTATCCTGAATTGTCTGTCCTATCGATGAAAAGAAGCTGTTTAGCGTGTGACCGTCCAGCGCTGTACCAGGCGTCTGAGAATCCTTCCTTTTCCCAGTTACCTCCTTTATTATGTCCCACATTGTCTTGCGTGTGTTTGTACTCTTATTTATTCTTCTAGAATTTTTTGACTTCACTGCGTTCGTTATTTCTGCTTTCAGTGTATCTTTTAGCATCTTGTATACTCTAATACTACATTCGTCCCCAGATACGTAAGCGACCGTATTAGCTGCATCCACCCTACTCTTCAGAATTTTAATTTTTTTCGAGTTATGATATTTTTTTTGTTTCCTAATCCTTACCAGCTTTTCAGGAAAAGCCGCGTTATAAGCTGACATGAGTACCTCATGGAAATTGTCGAACTGCTTATCAGCACTTTCATGATTGTGAGCAATTGTGAGAATCTATCGATATTGCTTTTTTTCTTAACTTGCCTAACAGTCTTCCACTCAACTTTTTTTTTAGTTTCCATTCCCACATTTGAAACTGACATGATCTGTGCGCGATGGTCCGACAAATGGGGTTCATAGGTAAAATGTATGATACCATCGCTTAAGATATTGGTAAAAATGTTGTCTATGCATGAGCTACACAATTTTGTAACTCTTGAGGGTTCGTTGAATAAGTGTTTCATGTTGTAGGTTTGAAATAGTTCAACTAGTTGTGTTCTCTCATTACTAGGCTTAAGCATATCAACATTAAAGTCACCAGCGAAAACAATTTGATCCCCCTCGTATTTATCAAAACACTGATCCAGAACCTCAGCCAACAAAGAGAAAAATATTTGGGAACTGCCAGACGGTATTCTATACACTGCAATAACGATAAGTTTCTGTGCTGTGAGCCTAACAGCCGCTATCTCCGTTTCACCTTCGATTGTCATATTTCTCAAATGTAAGAGTTCTTGGCATAGTATTCCCTTTCGTACAACTATCGCAGACCCACCATGTCTTGAAGACCGGCAAAATGAACTGACGATTTTGTAGTTGTCAATTTTTATTTTGTCAATTAAATCCCGTGTAAGCCAATGCTCGGTAATACAAGCGATATTTATGTCCTTATCATCTAGAAAATCGGTGAAAGAGTCTATTTTGTTTGCCAGTGATTGAAGATTCACATTAGCTATATTGTCTACAGTATTATAAGGCATATCTTCCTTAGTTCTTATTTTATTTTTAACACTCTGGATATTGAGATGAAATGTATTGACAGATATGTTACCTTTATGCTCAATTTGATTAATCTTCTTTTGTTGACTGGTTAGTACTTGGTCTTCCGATTGTGTTCCTACGAAAAAATTTGGAAATATATGCCCCATTGGGCCAAGAGTCAGAGTTTTTCGCTCTAGTTAAATTTTTAGCGGCAATAGTTGTTTTGAAGGAACTGTATATATCAGGATGTTTGGATGGTAGCTTTTCACATTTGGCCTCTGGAAATGTTCCTTGTACCATGCGTGTGAAGTCCTCGAGATTTGTTTCAGCCGATATTCTTGAAACGAAAAGTGTAATTTCCCTGTCGATAGCCTTGACTGGATTTTCGGTCGATGCTCCAGTTATTTTCCAAAAATTATTTCTTTCCCCCTCAAGATTTCGCACGCCACTCCAGGTTTCCATGTTTTTAGTTCCATTTCTTCTATTTCTCCCTCTATTTTGACACATCATATCTCCGAAAGGATTGGTTTCTCAGACTTGGGAATGATATCAATGTATTCTTATGGTAGAACTGCATCATAAGGGAAATTCAATTGAAATAATAGTTTATTTATCAAAATTAAATCTGCAATCTGACGATGAGAACTGTACCATGGAAGAAATCAAATTAAAATAGCTGAAATGAATTTGACTCTCTCTTATAGAACAGAATGACATGTACAAGTATGAACACAGATCATATAATAATTCATAGATAGAATAATTATAGCCTTCTGTGAAAACATAGAAGTACGATTCATTATTGAAATTTCGAAAAATCATATATCCGAAAGTATTAGCTTGTTAGAGTTGAAAATTATATCAGTGGATTTTGATGGTGGAACTGCATCTTAAAAACAAATTGAATTTGCAATTTGTCAGTTAAAAAAATTTTTTTTTCGTTACTCCGAAACCATCTGGTCTATTTTGCCCACTAACAATCTTGACCCAGATATTCATCTCACAAACCTACTCTGAAAATTTCAACAGCCTAGCTCATTCTGTTCGAGAGTTATAGTAGAATCAAAATTTGAAATTTAAAAAAAATCCTTTTTTCGACACTTCACGGCAACCTGATCAATACAAAACTTCGTCTGCGTATAAACGTTATTAATTTACAATATGATGCTAAATTTTAGATAAATCGAGTGATCTGTTTCGGAAATATTCATGAAAAATATTTTTCCTAAAAACTGCCATAACTCCGAAACCGCTTGGTGGATTTCGCCCGTTAATGCACTCGTCCGAGATATTTACGCTTCAGACCTTTCCTGCGAATGTCAATCATCTAACTCCTTTGAGACCATTTTCAGCCAAAAATTCAAAAATTACAGACATTTGGTCAAATTGATAAGCACTCTGTTCCGAGGAACAAGAGCGCCAAAAACTTTGCGTTCATATAAACGTCATAATTCTCTAACTTGGAGCTAAATTTCAGCTAGATCCAATGAGCAATGTCGAAAGTATTCAGTACAAACTCTTAAACTTGAAATTGCCATAACTGCGGAACCACTCGGCGGATTTTTCCCATTAACGAACTTCTCCGCGATATTCTTGCATCAAACCTACCCTGTGAATTTCAACTATCAAACTTATTTCTTTCGGGAGTTATCGTGGTTACGGCCGGACGGACATAATTGGATTTGACCCCGGATAATTCTTCAGTGAGTCAAACCAAATCGTTTGAGACCATTTTTGGATACAATTCCAAAAATTCAGACATCGTGGAACAAGGGCGCAAAAAGCGCAAGTATTCAAGCTAGGCAACCCAAAATTTAATCTTGGTTTTTAATTTGTTGCATAATTTAATGTCATAAATCTTTATTTAACTAGAACGCAACCACTTGAAATTTTTATCAGTATACACTAAACGAGTGCATTAAAGCTGTGCTTTCAAATTTGTATTCCTTCTGATCTAAAGTCTCTTGTTTAAATATTTTGTAGCATGATTAATTAGTGTGTCAAAATCAAATGAATATTATCAAACACTTCCCTTTGAAATTTATAATAAAGCACTTCAGAGTCCATGAATGAAGAATACAAAAAAAAATAAACATAAAATTCCTTGAAGAGTTCCACTCCACCTATTCACTACACAAAAAAAATACTCTATTTCTCCATTGTGCCATCATGAATGGTACAAAGTGAAACTCTCGAACGAAAGGGACGTACAAAGGTTTGTATACCTACCTTGCAATATTTGATTCTGCGATGACAGTCTGCGGCCAAATAGTATCACTATTCTTCTGCCAGTAGTACATAATTTATGTGCCATTCTCGACCTCAAACGATACCAATAATAGTACTCCAGTTCATTATTAACAGGCGACTTTCGCCAAATGAAGCCATCATAAACTTAAAATATGAAGGTAATTCCATTCATGCATGCCACCCTCATTCAAGCTGATAGAATTCTAAAGATCTGCGAGAATGGGGAAAACTGTCAAAAATCTGGAATTAATGACGCTAGAGAGGTTGTATTATGGAATGAAAGCCACTCCAGATTTGAGATACGTATGCACTATTTAGACCAGGGTCGATCATTTTTGAAACCGAAAAAAATTATAGTAGAATGAAACCCGTTGTGAAAGGAAGAGAATATAACAAAAATGATAGGAAAAATAATTTACGGTCGATCTGAGGTCGGGAAGTGGACGGGGGTGAGTTTTTAAGGGTAAAAAACGGTTTATCTCGATTTCCGGCAAAACTACAAGTCCTATGGAGAATTCAAATAACCACGTTTATGGTTTTTTTATGATTCATGCAGTATTTCGTGAGGATGCGTGAGGCGTTAATTGACAGAAAAACATACGCGCAGAAGCTTCTGACTTCACTTAAGTACTTTTTGAGATATTTTTGGGCGTATGTTCTGGGGAACATCGTGTTATCATTTTGCCCAAATGTCTGTAATTTTCGAATTATTTGTCGAAAATGGTCTCAAACGATTGGATTCGACTCCCTGATCAAGAATTCGAGGTCAAATTTGATTCTGTCTGGCCAGCCGTTGCCACGATAACTTGAGAACGGAAAGAGATAGCAACTTGAAATTTTCGGGGTAGGTGGTACATCCCAATAGGACGGCCAAGTTTGTTAATTAAATGGACATAATCGGCCCAATGGTTTCCGAGTAATAATTTTGTCTAAAACCAATACTAATCTGATTGAATTGAAACTTGATGAGTAGTTGTAGAATATAAACCTAAGGACGTTTGTGAAATTTGTGAACATCGTTTCACTAGAAATTTTTTAAAAAATTGTTAAAAAATATCATTTACGTCAAGATAACCTAAGAACGGAAAGGGTCTTGAAATTTTCAGATAAGGTTGAGAATCAGAATGCGCCATTTGAGTCTGTTTATAGGCATAATCGGTAAAATGGTTTTAGAGCTATACCCATCTAAAATTTGGTTGTTATTTCCTCAATAACTCGAAAAATACAAAACTGATCCAATTCAAACTTGGTTGTTAGTTGTAGAATGGCAACGCAAAAATTCTTGCAAAATTTTGTGAGGATCGTATGACTATAAATTTTTTTTTAAATAATGGAAAATTATTGAAAAAAAAATCTATATCTCAGAAACAATTCGTCTATTATAGCTGAAATTTTGCGAGAGCCTTCGGAACCTAAATATACTACCAAGTTCCAAGTTTGAACATGATCGGATCTATATTGTTGGAGATCGGAGCAGCCTTGTGTGAGTTCAGTAGCTGGATGGGCGAACGTTGCCTCGAAAACTTTCGCACGAAAAGAGATAGGGACTTGCAATTTTCAGGGTAGGTTGCGCATTGAATGGGATAGGCATAATTGGTTTCGGCGTTATACTCACCTAGAATATTATTTCTTCGATAACTAAAACAATATAGACTCCAGCGAATCGAAGCTTGGTAACTAGTTGTAGAATATCGGCATGAAGACGTGTGTAAAATTTTATGTGGACCGTACCACTAGAAAATTTTAAAAAAATTATGAAAAAATATTATGTATCTGATGATTCCTTGAGAACCGAAAGAAACAGCGACTTTCAGGGTAGATAACGCAGCAGTTTTCAGGGTAGATAACGCATCTGAATACGACATTTAAATTCGTTAACTAGCATAATCGGCCAAATGGTTTTGGAGTTATATCAATCTGAAATTTGGTTGTTATTTCCTCAATAACTCAAAAAATACAATTCCGATGCAATTCAAATATGGTTATTAGTTGTAGAACGCCAACGTGAAAATTTTTGCAGAATTTCGTGAGGATTGTAGCACTAGAAAATTTTTAAAAAATCATTGAAAAAATAATTGGTTCAAGCACTGACGTGAAGTCAGAAGCTTTTGCGCGTATGTTCTCTTGTCCATTCTCCTTTATTCGACACTCTTAATCGAATTTACCATGGTGAATTCTATTGTCTGTTCTCCTGTATTGGAGACTCCGAATTTACCATGTTGAATTCGATTAAGAGTATCTAACACAGGAGAACAGACAATTGAATTCAACATGGTAAATTCAATTGTCCAACACAGGAGAATGGACAATAGAACATACGCGCAAAAGCTCCTGACTTCACGAGAAAAAAAGTAGGTTCAACCACTGACTTGAAGTCAGGAGCTTTTGCGCGAATGTTCTATTGTCCATTCTCCTGTATTGGACAGTTTAAATCGAATTTACCATGGTGAATTCTACTGTCCGTTCTCCTGTATTGGACACTCTTAATCGAATTTACCATGGTAAATTGAGTGTTCATGGTAAATTCGATTAAAAGTGTCCAATACAGGAGAATGGAGAATAGAACATACGCGCAAAAGCTTCTGATTTCACGTCAGTGCTTGAACCAATTTTTATTATTGACTCCACTCTGACAGCTGTCAAAAGCAAGCCTTATTTGTGGAAGAAATCCTTCCAAAAGTAGTTGTACAATTCATGTGCCTTTCTCGACCTCAAATGTTACCAATAATGGTAGTCCACCTCATTATTAACTGGCAATTTTCGAAAATGAAGCCATCATAAACCTAAAATATGACGCCAACTCCATTCATACTATCCTCCCCATTCACCCTGATCGAATTCAATAGCCCAACGAGAATGCGAAAAAACTGTCAAAAATCCGAAATAAATGACGCTGAAGTGGTTCCATTGTGCCGCGCAAGCCAGCGAGCCAGCCGAATGCCTGTGGGAATCTGGCCAACATTAATCTTCATTTGTTACCAGCCACTTCAACTGTTTACCTCATTGTCGGACCATTAAGATATCCGTCTATTAAGGCCGTGATACGATTTCACGTTTTTAACATAACTCCGAGGTTATGAAAAGACCCTTCTATCCGAGAGAATCATTAATTTTCTCACCTTTATGTTGACCATTCAAGCCAATTATTCCGGTTTATGGGATATAGCCGCTTTTTTCTCGGCTTACAATCGAATTAGGCGTGCTTGAAGCGTTTCATGAGTTTCGGTATTTCTTTAGCATATGGTTTTCCTGATATACATGCCCGTGTTTTCAATTTAATTTTTGGATCATTCTTCGAAGTGTCCAAACAGTAAAATAATCATTGCATTTAAACTTATAGTTTTTGCAGAAATATGACATTTCCAACAAAAAAAAATTGTTCAAGCACTGACGTGAAGTCAGAAGCTTTTGTGCGTATGTTCTCTTGTCCATACTCCTGTATTGGATACTCTTAATCGAATTTACCATGGTGATTTCTATTGTCTGTTCTCCTGTATTGGACACTCTTTACCGAATTTACCATGGTAAATTCGATTAAGAGTGTCCAATACAGGAGAATGGGCAAGAGAACATACACGCAAAAGCTTCTGACTTCACGTCAGTTCTTTAATAAATTTTTTTTCAATGATTTTTTAAAAATTTTCCAGAGCTACGATCCCCACGATATTTTTCAGGAGTGCTCGCGTTGGCATTCTACAACTAATGACCATATTTGAATTGGATCGGATTTGTATTTTTTAAGTACCTAATTAAGGAAATAACAACCAATTTTCAGATTGATATAACTTCATCTACCCTAAAAATTGCAAGTCGCTATTTCTTTCCGTTCTCAAGGAATCATGAGATACATAATATTTTTTCGTATTTTTTTTTTATTTTCTAGTGATACGGTCCTCATAATATTTTACACACTTCACGTTGATATTCTACAACTAATTACCTAGCTTCAATTCGATCGAGTCTATATTTTTTGAGTAATCGAGGAAATAATATTCCAGATGGGTATAACTCCGAAACCGTTAGGCCGATTATGGCCAACAGCGAACTTAACTCTACCATTTAGATGTGCAACCTATTCTGAAAATTGCAACTCCCTATTTCCTTTCGATCGAGAGTTGTCGAGGCAACGGTCACCCATGCAGCTATACTGAACTCACACAAGGCTGGTCGGATCTCCAACAATATAGATCCGATCATGTTCAAACTTGCAACTTAGAAGCAGAGTTAGATTCTGAAGGTTCTCGCAAAATTTCAGAGATGTCTGACGAATAGTTCCTGATTCATAAAATAATTTTCTATGATTTTTTTAAAATTTTCTAGAGATACGATCCTCACGAAATTTTGCAAGAATTTTTGAGTTTAGCCATTCTACAATTAATAACCATATTTGAATTGGATCGGTTCTGTATTTTTCAAGTAATTAAGGAAATAACAACCAAATTACAGATGGCAATAACTACAAAACCGTTTTGCCGATTATGCCTATAAACGCATTCAGATTCTCAACCTAACCTGAAAATTTCGAGTCGCTATCTCTTTCCGTTCTTAGGATATCGTGACGAAAATAATATTTTTTAATAATTTTTCAAAAATTTTCTAGCGATACGATTCTCACAAAATTTTCAAACGTCCTAAGGTTCATATTCTACAACAACTCAAGTTTAATTATGATCGGATTAGTATTGGTTGTAGACAAACTTATTACTCGGAAACCATTGGGCCGATTATGCCCATTAACGAACTTGTCCGTCATATTGGGACGATCCTGAAAATCTCAAGTCGCTATCTCTTTCCGTTCTCAAGTTATCGTGGCAACGGCCGGCCGGCCGGCTGGCCGGACAGAATCAAATCTGACCTCGTATTCGAAAATTTAAAAATTCCAGACATTTGGGCAAAATGATAACGCGATGTTCCCCAGAACACACGCGCAAAAATACCTATTTACATTCTGTGTTTGAATAAATTAAAAGGAGAAGCATTCTGTATTTTATTCGAAATACCTTTCAAGGCAGTGTACCTTGTATTTTAAAAATACAAAATACTTTTTGATAAACCTGGTATGTATAACCATGCACTTAAGGTCATATTAGTACTAATAACAATAATCTTCGATTACAAATGCTCTTGCATCAAATAGTTATTTATGTACCAAGGACGAAAAACTGTCTATTATTGTCGTGCCTGCCAATTCTCCTCGGCTTTGCCTCGGATAGCAAGCAGACGAGACAATAGGCAGTTATTCACCGAGGCGCATATTACATATTACAAATGAACATGCGCACAAAAGCTCCTGACTTCACGTCAGTGCTCAAACCAATTTTTTTTCGTAATTTTTTTAGAATTTTTTAGGGCTAAGGTTCTATCAAAATTTTACACACCTTTTTATGTAGATATTCTACAACTAGTTACCAAGCTTCAATTCGATCGAGTCTATATTTTTTAAGTTATCGAGGAAATAATATTCCAGGTGAGTATAACTCCAAAACCGTTGAGCCGATTATGCTTAAAATTGAACCTTACCCTACCATTCGGATGAGTAACCTACCCTGAAAAGTCTCCCTTCGTTCGAAAGTTTTCGAGGCAACGGTCTCCCATCCAGCTACTGAACTCACACAAGGCTGCTCGGATCTGCAACTCCATCTCTACTGGCTGTGCACACACGTATTTCTCAGTCAGTCAACTTTCAGAAATATTTTGAAAGGTGTTTTAAAATTCCTCACACTGTTCATCCACTTATCCATATACTCGTCCAATCACCCTTGTACTATACACAAAATCCTTTCAGTGCCTAAGCTCTAACCCCTGCTAATACTTTTTCCGCGCATGTTATGGGAATAGTGTAATTTTGCCCAAATGTCTGTAATGTTTTTACAAAAGATGGTCTCACACGATTTCGTGCTCGATGAAGATTTTCTTTTTTGGAGCACGAAATCTCAAACAACGAGTAATGCCTCAATATACAAACAAACATTAATTTGAACCGCAGCTATACCCCACACTTCAAGAGAATACAGTAATCCGTTTCGTTGTTACTGATAATAATATTTCATTACTTTATGACCAGTATATAGGACCAGAAATTGTTTTATTCGGTGGTTAACCCAGAAACCAAAGTTTGAGACTCATGTCATTTTATGTTGCTTTGTTTTTGTTAAATTCCTCGGATGGACGACTGGGTCTGCGTTACTCAACATTAACTGACAAAATATACAGATTTCCAGATCACATTTTACTTATGTTGGTGTACTTTGTGTTTTATGTTTTCATGACTTCCTTAAGACAAGTAAGTTTTGTAATTGTCTTTTGTGATTTTATTTTATTTGACCATACACATTGATTTTAATACCTAATTATGGCGTAATAGCCGAAAGCGCTCTACCTGATACTAATAAAACTTATATTCAAAATTATACGCTCCTTTTAACTAATCATTGACCTTAATATATGAATTACGCCGAAGGGGACTGACGTTTGGATAAGCGCTCACGTTACGTACGATTTCTTTCCGTTAGGTGCAACTCCATTCCAAAAATCTTTATTAACAGAATGGTAAATAACACCATCGTATCAGCAGGGTCGCCTCTTGATTGTTTTTAGAAATCATGAAAGTTACCGAGCTCCTATTTGTATTTGGTTGAACTGATTTTCGAATTTGCTCTAACCGTCAACCTGCAAGCACCGGAGTTATAGCGAGCTCTGTAATGGCCTACACCAGGGCGGACAGCTAGATGGATTTTCATTTACAACAAGATCACAGAATTATGAATGGCTGGCTTTAAGGCGAAAATTCATGAGACGATTTTGTCGTCGAAAACCAACGATTTTGTCGTCCAAAATTTCGACGATTTTGTCGTTCAAAAGCAACGACTGTCGTTCGAAATTTCCCTTCCCCTATATTTCATGGAACGACAAAATCGGACGACAGATTATTTTGAACTGACAGAAACATAACCTAATTGAATTTAAATATTACAACTAAATACATATTTAGGTACAAAATGAGTTCCTAAAGTACTACAGTTATCTCTAATAATTATATAAATGTATTAAATCGCAAAAGAAAAACAAATGGGAACTTCCAAGACGATGCAATTTCTGGAGTACATAGGAGAGGAGCTTCAACTTCTAATTCTAGAATCCTTGTAGAAGGAGAAGAGGTTCTAAATGTAGATCATGTTATCAAGTATGACAAAACAAATTGTGGTCCCATTTTTATAGACATTTGTTCCTTATGTTTACAAAGTAGTGCCCTTAATTTAGAACCCCATTAAATTGATGGCCCATATTAATGTGGAGAATGGTGAACTCAAAAAAAAAGTATGGTATATTCTTGTAAAGTCGGAGCACGGAGCAGGCGTAAACATATTACTGATGTTTTAATTCAAGTTCAGGTGCATTTATGAGGATATATAGTGTCTAATTGATCCAGATAAAGCTGTGGTAAAACAGTTATCCATAATTAAAATGATTTTTTCAAGATATGATACATATATTTATTATGTGAAAATAATTATTAACAATAAGTGTAATTAAATGGAAAAGTATAATGGGCGATTCCGCAAGAAGAGCAGAGAAAACATTCTGCTGGTACCTGCCATTATACTTTTCCATTTAAATATACTTATCCGCATTATCCTATTGTTCTTTAATAAGTGTAATGTTTGAGGTATAATAAAGTTGCTTTTTTTTGTTTTGTTTTCAAGAGTTTTGATGACCATCTCTTCTATTCAATTGAAAATATCAAAATTGTTTATGCCTGTTAAACTTTTCAAAGCACTGTCACTGTTCAAGATATCACTCTTTGCAGATAACCGGTATATATCAATGGCACAAATGTTAAGTGGTCTGGTAACAATGTACACAACCAAGTATACTACTAAAATTATTATTGCTGTTCAACTAACTCAAGGGTGCTTGGGTGATGCTTATTTCTTCTTCTGATTGAGGTTTTTCAGCACAGCAAGTCGTCGACACATCCTTCCTCAGTTCTCTTTCGAGGTACCTCCTTGTACTCTGTTGGAAGATGATGTAGTTCCAAGTTGAGTACTCTTCGGTCTATTAGTTATCTTCCTAACGCAGTTTCAATAATTATATTTATATTTGGTTTTCCGGAGGTAAGAAGTGAAAACACAAACCTATACTAGTAAATTTCACAGGGAGTTGGACAGAATAAAACCAGTACAGAATAAAACAATACAGAATAAAACCTATACATTTTGGCATTTTTTTCGCCCATGAATTGCATTTGGGCACACAACAATAGTCATTTCTGGTCTAAGACATATTAGATAGGATAATATTATCTACTTTCATTTTAATTTGTCCAATAGAGATGGATGGACAATAGAATATGCGCGCAAAACTCCTGACTTCACGTCAGTGCTTGAACCAATTTTAATTTTAGCGGCTGTCAGAGGTATGTCATCAGTTGTCGTTGAAATGCTGGATTAATCCAGTGACATGGACGACGTCGTCCAAATGACTATACCCATTTGGGCGACAAAACCGTTGGTTTTCGACGACAAAATCGTCTCATGAATTTTCGCCTTTACTCCTAATCTCATTTTATGGCTCATTTCTATTTGACAACGATAGTGTTATTCAATTCATGTCACATGTCATTCAAAATGAAATACGTTTCGGTAATTACTTTTTGTTGTAAATTTTGATATAACTCCATGAGTTTTCACAGCGATGACTTCGAAGTTATCAGTCCTCCAAGCCCTCCAACTAGTGTATTACAGATATCACTCGGAGTTCTATTCAGTCTGATTTGGAAATCCTCTGTTGCTTGCTACTTTTACTTTCTCGGATTCAAACACTCTTCCTTAATTTGGATTGGTATTCCTTTATTAGGAAGCGTTATATGGGATACTTTCAGATCAAGAGCTTCACGCAAGAGAAGTCTTAACCAAGTGAGATCCAGAGTAGACGAAAAACATTGGGTTTCAACACAATTCAGAGAACTTCCATCATGGGTCTTTTTCCCTGACATAGAAAGAGCGGAATGGTTGAACAAAATATTCAAACAAATGTGGCCTACCATAAACAACTTTACCAGATCCTTCATTCTCGACAATTTGGAGTTTCAGATAAAAGCAAAACTAGATTCATTAATGCTCAAAGGTTTTCAATTCGAGAGGGTGGAACTAGGTTCCATCTCGCCCAAAATAACAGGGGTAAAAGTGTACGACAATACGAGTCATAACGAAATTATCATGGACCTGTACATCTTTTACGGTGGCGATTGCGAATTCAGTTTCAGAGTCAGTGGAATGTCTGGAGGTATCAAAGATTTACAACTCGAGGGTACGATGCGGATAATCCTTAAACCACTGATACCTTCATTGCCCATCATCGGTGGCATCAAGTGGTTCTTCATAGACGACCCTGATATCGATTTCTGCATGACAGGAGTCACTGGATTTCTGGAAATCCCAGGTGTAAGGACACAATTCAGAAACGTCATCGAATCTATTGTTAATTCCAAGATGGTCCTGCCCAATATGCTTGTCTTCAATCTGTCTGATGCAGCAGATGTTATTTCGTATCTGAGGACGCCAAAGCCGAAGGGAGTTCTCAGAGTAAATGTTATGGAGGCCAAAAACTTGATCTCACAAGATCTGAATGGCCTGTCTGATCCCTTCGTGATTGTGAAAGTTGGATCTCAGGAGTATAAATCGGAAACCATCAATTATTCGCTAAATCCAATCTGGAATTTTCACTGCGAGTTCGTGATAACTGAACTGCAAGGACAGAATTTAGTTTTACATCTCTGGGACGAAGACTATGGCAAGAATGATCCTCTGGGTACAACTTCATATGGAATTTCCCTAATGCAGAAATTCAGATACATAGATACCTGGCTGATTTTGCAAGAGGTACCACATGGTTCAGTTCATATAGAACTAATCTGGTTCAATTTATGCAAATCTCTTCAAGCATTGAATGATACGCTGGACGAAAACAACATGGTTGAAGGCATCCCTCTCAGTTCTGCAGTACTTACCGTCTTCGTGGAATCCGCTCATGATCTTCCAATGAAAAATGGAATTCCAAGTCCTCTAGTAGAGTTAAAAGTTGAATCCCAAGTCTTATCAACGCAAGAGTGTGTGAAAACAGCCAATCCGAAGTGGAATGAAGGTTTCTGCCTGCTTGTACAAAACCCTCATAATAGTACTTTGGAGTTGAAAGTCATCGATACAATTTCGAAGGAGCGAATCGGTTATTTGGATGTCAATATACAGCAGCTGCTAGAGACGAAAGATCTGAAAATCCAGAAGCAGCCTTACAAATTGATTCGATCGGGCGAGATTAGCGAAATTGTTATTTCGACAAGTTTAAGAATTATGACAATAAACGATGTGACTGTTTCTCAGATCTATACTTTTATCCATCGATTTTGGATTTATCAATACTGTGGGCTTGGGATTCGTGGTCTGGGGGTACCACATCACCACATCACGGAAATCAGCCTTTCCCCACCAGTGAATATTTGAAGCGTGAAATCATATGCCACCATTCACTCGATATTAATCGAGCTCTGCGGGACTCGTTTCTCGATTAATATCGAGTGAATGGTGGCATATGATTTCACGCTTCAAAAATTCACTGGTGGGGAAAGGCTAATTTCCGTGTTTTGTCTCATAGGTGGCGTGGGCGATTAGGTATGACCGACCAAGCCGGCTCTGAGAGGCTTAACCCGGGTCAGTTTAGTTGAATTTGTTGAGAAGCTACAGAGTACTGATGAAGGCCAAGAAGCCAGAAACGCGTCTGCTCTTGCTTTCTCGGCAAATCAATGAACCCCCTGGGGTCTATTTGACTTGTGAAATATATGCATAAGTATATTTATTATACGAAGCCATTTATGAAGGACTCGATAGGCAGGAACGCTCTGGACTTGTTGATTTATAAAAAAGTGGAAAAGCCCTGTGGACAGGAGCTTTGACGCTCTTGTTCAAACTTTGACAAATCATATCACCGAAAGTTTTGGTTTCTCCAGAGTTGGGAATGAAATCAATGGACGCTTATAATGAAATTCCATCTTATAAAACATTGAATTTAAATTTCGTAATGTAAACAAATTTTTTCGTCGTTACTCTGAAACCATTAGACCAATTTTGCTCAATAACGAACTTTTGCGAGATATTTATCTCCCAAACCTGCTCTGAAAATTTCAACTGTCTAGCTTATTTTATTCGAGAGCTATTGTGTTAACGGCCGGCCCGAAAGAATCGATTTGGACCTCGGATTCTTGATCAGTGGGTTGAACCAAATCGTTTAAGACCATTTTCATCCAAAAATTCGAAGATTAGAGACATTTGGGCAAATTGATAAGCAATCCGTTCCGAGGAACAAGAGCACCAAAAAGCGAGATTTCGCTCCTTCGAGGAGAGAAGTAGAAGCGAACTGGAGGATAAAGACAATCGCGTATGAGGGTCAGAGAGCTACCGGGAGTAATGAAATTCCCAATGAGTGGACAAAGGAAGTATCATGCGGTGGCAGAGGCCACAAGTCAAGGGAATGTCCGGGTAGAAGCAAAGGCCCAAAAGGTTTCAAATGTCATGAAATTGGTCACATTTCCACAACGTCTACCAACACTGAAAGGGGCAAACAAGAATTCAAAAATGTAGCTGTAATCGAATATGTTCACAGTAACGCCATAGACTTAATGATCGATTCGTTCAAAGTTCAAGCACTATTCGCCACAGGGAGGGATACCAGTATTATTAGAGAGGATTTCTACAAAACATACCTGAGGAAACATCCCCTATCTGATAACAGGTGAACAATCAGGGCGTTATTGGGTGAACACTGTATGTTCACTTCAGCTGAACGTGAAAATTATTGAACACCTGTACAACTTGAAATTTCACGTGATAGAAGCGGCTTCCGGGTTCGCTGCCATTTTAATAAGTAATATCCTAAAGCATGCATCAGTTCGGATGAGAGATGGTGGTACTTTCGAAGTAAAAAGATTTCAGTAAAACGTATTGGTTGATGAGCATCACCTAAGACGAAATTTGAATATTTTGGTATTGAAAATCGGTAAATCAAGAAGCAATTTCAAATGAGGGAAACGCTTCTGAATCGTTGCTATGACGGATGACGTAATCAAAATTTACCATCTGCTTGTTACAGCTAATGGTGACTACCAGATGAACAAATTTTTGAGTCTTCTGCAGTCTAACAGACGATTTTGCTATGTTGCACTTTAAATGTCCTCCACAACATTATGCAATATCAGTAATGAAAAATATTTGTTTCTCTACAGAGGAATTTGAAATGTTTCGCCTAAAATGTTCTCCACAACATTTTGCAATAGAAATACCAAAAATATTTCTTGTATAACAGATGATTTTGGAATGTTTGACCTTATATGTCCTCCACAACATTTTGCAATATCAATACTGAAAAAAATTTGTTACTTAACAAACGGTTTTGTAACGATTCACCTTAAATGTCCTCCACAATATTTTTCAATATCAATACTGAAAGATATTCGTTTCTTAGCAGACGATTTTGCAATGTTTGGCCTTAAATGTCCTCCGCGAAATTTTGCAATATCAATACTGAAAGATTTTTGTTACATAACAGAGGAATTAGCAATGTTTCGTCTTAGATGTCCTTCACAACATTTCACAATATCAATACTGAGAAATATTTGTTTTCTAACAGAGAATATTGTGAAGCTTGACCTTAAGTGCTGTCCACGATACTTTGCAATATCAATGCAGGAAAATATTTGTGTCTTAACAAAGGATTTTGCGATGTTTCAACTTGAATGTTCTCCACAATATTTTGCGATATCAATACTGAAAAATATTTGTTTCCTGACAGACGATTTTGCAACGTTTCAAGTTAAATATCCTCCACAACATTCTGCAATATCAATTCTGAAAAATATTTGTTTTCCAACTCAGGATTTTGCAATGTATACCTTTAGCTGTGCTCCACAATATTTTGCAATATCGAAACTGAAAAATATTTGTTTCCAAAATGAGGATTTTGCTATTGTTCGCCTTGAATGTCCTCCACAACATTTTGCAATATCAATACTGAAAAATATTTTTTTCCTAAATGAGGATTTTGCTATTTTTCACCTCAAATGTCCTCCACAACATTTTGCAATATCAGTACTGAAAAATATTTATTTCCTAAAAACTGATTTTGCAATATTTGACCTCAAATGTCCTACACAACATTTTGCAATATCAATACTGAAAAATATTTGTTACTTAACAGAGGAATTTGCAATGTTTCACCTTAAATGTCCTCCACAAAATTCTGCATGATCAATACTGAAAAATATTTGTTTTCTAACATAGGATTTTGCAATTTTTGATCTTAAATGTCTTCCACAATATTTTTCAATATCAATACTGAAAAAATATTTTCTCAACAGATGATTTTGCAATGTTTCACCTTGAATGTGCTCTATAACATTTTGCAACATCAATACCAAAAATTATTCGTTTCTCAACAGAGAATTGGCAATGTTTCACCTTAAATGTCCTCCGCATTATTTTACAATATCAATACTGAAAAATATTTGTTACTTAACAGAGGAATTTGACATATTTCACCTTAAATGTCCTACATGACATTCTGCAATATCAATACTAAAAAATATTTGTTTCCTAACAGAGGATTGTGCAAAGTTTTACCTCAAATGTTCCTCACAACAACTTTCATTATCACTACTGAAAACTATTTGTTTTCTAACAGAGGATTCTGCAATTTTTGACCTTATATGTCCTCCACAACATTTTGCAATATAAATACTAAAAAGTATTTGTTACTTAACAGAGTCCTCCACAATATTTTGCAATATTGATAGTGAAAAATATTTGTTTCCTAAATGAGAATTTTGTTATTTTTAGCCTTAAATGTCCCCCACATCATTTTGCAATAGCAATACTGAAACATTTTTGTTACTCATCCGAGGATTTTGCAACGTTCCACCTTGAATGTCCTCCACAAAATTTTGCTTTATCAATACTGAAAAATATTTATTTAATAACAAAGGATTTTGCAGTGTTTGACCTTAAATGTCCTCCACAACAATTTGCGATATCAATACTGAAAAAGATTTGTTTTCTAACAGAGGATTTTACAATGTCTGACCTCAAATGTCCTCCACAACATTTTGCAATATCAATACAGAAAAATATTTGTTTATTAACAGAGGATTTTGCAACGTTTCGTCTCAATTATCCTCCACAACATTTTGCAATATCATACTGAAAAGTGTTTGTTACTTCTCAGAAGATATTGTAATGTTTCACCTTGAATGTCCTTCACAACATTTTGCAATATCAAAACTTAAAAATATTTGTCACTTAAAAGGAGTTTTTGTAATTACTCACCTTAAATGTCCTCCAAAACATTTTTCAATACCAATACTGAAAAATATTAATTTCCTAACAGAGGATTTTGCAATGTTTCACCTTGAATTTTCTCCACAATATTTTGCTATATCAATACATAAAAACATTTGTTACTCAACAGAGGATTTTGCAATGTTTAACCTCAAATGTCCTCCATAACATTTCACACTATCAATACTGAAAACTATTTGTTTCTTAACAGAGGTGTTATAATGTTTGACCTTAAATATCCTCCAGAATATTTTGCAATATCAATACTGAATAATATTCGTCTCTTAACACAGGATTTTGCAATGTTTCACCTTAAATGTTCTCCACAATATTTTGCAATATCAATACTGAAAACTATCTGTTTCTTAACAGAGGTGTTACAATGTTTATCCTTATATGCCCTACACAAACATTTTGTGATATCAATACTGAAAAATATTTGTTTCTCATCAGAGGATTATGCAGTGTTTGACATTAAGTATCCTTCACAACATTTTGCAATATCAATACTGAGAATGATTTGTTTCTTAACAGAGAGTTTTGCAATTTTTGATATCACATTTCCTCCACAATATTTCGCAATATCAATACTGAAAAGTATTTGTTTCTTGACAGAAGATTGTGTAATGTTTGACTCTAAATGTCCTTCACAACATTTTGCAATATCAATACTGACAAATATTTGTTGCTTAACAGAGGATTTTGCAATGTTTGACATTAAATTTCCTCCACAACATATTGCAATATTAATACTGAAAAATATTTTTTTCTTAACCGAAGATTTTGCAATGTATGACACTGAATGTCGTCCACAACATTTTGCAATATCAATACTGAAAAATACTTGTTTCTTAACTGGGGATTTTGCAATGTTTGACCTAATATAACCTCCACAACATTTTGCAATATCAATACTGAAAGATATTCGTTTATCAACAGAGAATTTTGCAATGTTTGACATCAAATTTCCTCCACAACATTTTGCAATATTAATACTGAAAAATATTTTTGACAATACTGAAAAATACTTGTTGCTAAACAGAGGATTTTTGCAATGTTTGACATCAAATTTCCTCCACAAGATTTTGCAATATTAATACTGAAGAATATTTTTCTCTTAACAGAAGATTTTGCAATGTTGGACACTAGATGTCCTGCACAACATTTTGCAATATCAATACTGAAAAATATTTGTTTCTCAACTGGGGATTTTGCAATGTTTGACCTTATATATCCTCCACAACATTTTACAATATCAATACTGAAAGATATTCGTTTATTAACAGAGAATTTTGCAATGTTTGACTTCAAATGTCCTCGACAACATTTGGCAACATCAATACTGACAAATATTCGTTTCTTTACACAGGATTTGGCAATGGTTTACCTTAAATGTCGTCCACAACATCTCAAGGAAATAGAATATACTCTGTCATCATATTATGATGCCTTCAGATGTACATAATTCGACGTTAATATAGATATTGGTACTATTGTGTTAATGCGGCATATATTTATACCTGCCTATGTTCTCAAAAATGATTATTGTTAGGCTAAATGATTACAGACAAAATGTTGCCCAATGCTCATGTATCTTGTTTTATATTAGTCTTCGATTATTGATTCTGAGTTTCATTATTAGATAATTGAGAGTTGATATCCATACATAGGAATGCTTGTATCATTCATTAAGTCTGACGATGCAAATTCGATGAGTCAATTTTTTTCTAATAATTTATTGCATAGATATAGATATCAATTTCAGATTTTTGTTCATACAACTACTGACGAATATAAATTGGAACACTGCTATTTTTTACGTTATTAATGAGATAGTCCATATAGATATTGGCTGCCTATTAGAGTAACACATATTAATTATGTCCTGTTTGAAGACTCATTTTCATGTATAAAATATATACATACTGATGATGATATATGTATAATTCCAACGAGTCCACATCCAAGACAAAATTTTCATGTAAGTACCTAATAGAAACAATTGTCTATGGCATTCATTTCATTTGGATATGTGACAATGATTTCCTTTCATAAGCTAATATTATTCAGTAATTTGAGTGTAAAATAATGAATCTGAAAATCATTCTTTAAATAGTAACGTTATTGCCAATCGAATATTATATTGTATTCTACCATTGAGTATATAAGTATTTGAATACTCATTGATTCTACTGATTAGGTATTGGCTCGGACAATATTTCAATTATACAAGGAAAATAAATTGGACAAGATTTTCTCTTCAGTTGTAAGCTTTCAGAAGGCTGAATCATAATAGGATGATAACTATTAGTTGTTGGTATATAAATAGAACTCTCAAAAACACTCCGACTTGTGGAACCATTTTTTTAGATCATCAACACAAGTCGAAGTGTTTTTAAGTATTTTTTCCTTCATCAAAAAACGGCAAAATGAGATTTTATTAATTTATATAAATAATAGCTTCAGCGATATTTGTGTTGAAAGTTATATACTACAGTGACGATATTGCAGTATGGAGGGTATGTTTATCCGAAAGTCCCAATAAGGTCTGAATAAGTCCCAATAAGGGCAGGAGAAAGCATTGATGCATTAAAATATAGGTATAAACCTAGTTTTCGTTTATTTGCTCTACAAAAAAAGTGCTGTTGGTGGAAAGTTGAATTATCACTTCTATTTAAAAGTGGCGGATGATTCCAACGGATTTTAATTACAAGTAAAGTATTTACCTACGGTGCGTGATTAATATTCTACAAAACCCACAGTTGTTTTTGCGCCTCCACAAGATTTTGCAATGTCAATACCGAAAAATATTTGTTTCTTCACAAAAGATTTTGCAATTTTTCGCCTTTGATGTCCTACATAACATTTTGCAATATCAATACTGAAAAATATTTGTTACTTAACAGAGGATTTTGCTATGTTTCACCTCAAATGTCCTCCGCAACATTTTGCAACATCAATATTGAAAAATATTCGTTTCCTAACAGAGGATTTTGCAATGTTTGATCTTACATGTCCTCCAAAACATTTTGCACTATCGATACTGAAAAATATCTGTTAACTAACAGAGGAATTTGCAATGTTTCTCCTTAAATATACTGCAAAATATTTTGCAATATCAATACTGACAAATATTTATTTCCTAAGACAGGATTTTACAATTTTTGACCTTAAATGTCCTCCACAACATTTTGCAATATTAATACTGAAAAATTTTCTTTTCCTAACAGAGGATTTTAAATATTTCATCTTAAATGTCCTCCAAAACATTTTGCAATATTAATACTGAAAAACATTTATTTCTTAACAAAGGATTTTGGAATGTTTGACCTTAAATGCCCTCCACAACATTTTGCAATATCCATACTGAAAAATATTTGTTACTTTACAGAGGATTTTGCAATGTTTCACCTTAAATGTCCCCCACAATATTCTGCATTATCAATACTGAAAAATATTTGTTTTCTAACATAGGATTTTGCAATGTTTTACGTTAAACGTCCTCCACAATATTTCGTTATATCAATACTGAAAAATATTTGTTTCCTATCGGAGGATTTTGCTTTTCAACTATCTTAAAAAGGAAAAATATTTTATATTCAGCTTGACTCAGAATAACAGGCTGGTCCTTAAGGGTATCAATTAAGTTGTTGATTCTAAGAAGAAATGTTCACATAATACTATGTTCTAAATCTTTTAAATGTTTTTTCTGTTATAACTTCAATACCTGAGGTTTTTTCCCTAAGCTCTAGTATCATATATCAATTTATATGGTACCTCGTTACACTAACCTCTGCTAACACTTTTTTCATACATATGCTTTATTGTTAGATAAAAAACAAATTGTAATGCTCAAGTTCAAAAGAATATATATATATATATATATATATATATATATAATACCTTCATATACAGGGTGGTCCTAGTTATTCGCCTTTCAGAATTCACAGGATGTGATGATGTCAAAAAACATGAAACGAATTGACAAAGTCTCAGATATGAGGAAATGGCTGTTTATCTGATGATCCTATGATATTTTCTCATTTTTTTCCATGTTAATTGAGACATCAAAAATTTCGAATTTTTTGAATAACTCTAAAAACACCGAGAATTTTCAAAAAGTTTTCATGAAGAAGATTAATCAGTAATTCGCAGTAACCGAATTATTGAAAAATATATAGGATGTTATATGAGAAAAACCTGAGTTGGGTATATTTATCGCTAATGGAACGATATGCAACGTATATGCAAAAATATTTCAAGAATATCCTAAGAATTCTTCTTCACATGACTGGCTATGACATTTACTGGCTATGGCGATGAACGGCGAATAAGTAGCCTTAATATGTTTATGGTATTTGGCTCCACGGCCATGTTTTGATGTGGAAGATTTCTTAATTCCGGTCAGGATGTGAACTACATATTTTTGGAAAAATATTATGCATGTCACTGCTTGTTTCTTTAAATAAGAATTATTTATAGAATCGTCATTCATTTTTGTGTGGGACGAACGGTGTCCGATGAAAATATTAGAAAGCGGTATGCAGTAATATGCATAATATTCTTCCAAACAAAATCTACTCTATAATAAACAGCTTTCATCTCAATAGACTCTGATTATGGATAATATGGAAATAGACTCTCAATTTCAGTATGTACAGTTATATTCTTAGCCTTGAATGAATGAACTTTTGGGAAGGATCTCCTTGAATTTTGAGTAAGATTAGTATTATGTAGCCAAGAAAACTTTTCCTTCAAATCTCATATAATAGGTACTAAATTTTTAATTTTCATGCTTTTCGATTTCAAGATTAGGTATCCTATATACAGTGCTTCCCAACAACTCTGACCAAAAGGGACTTTTCTTTTCTATTAATATTTCCGATTATTATTAATTATAAAAAGTTGGTGCATCAAAAATGATATAAAACTTGGCCAACTGAGACTTCCGGTTGGAACGGAAATCACCATTTTCGAACAAAAAACAACAAAACGTCCATTATCTCGGAAAAATCGAACTTGTTCTGTGAAGTGCTTTAAGTTAACTTATTTGAAATTGCTATTTAGATTAATTTCCCAAGTTTCAGGTCGGCAAACCATGAAAAATATTTTCATCTTTTTTTGCTCATAATCCTTTTTACAATTGAATAATTACCAAACAGATTTTTTTTTCGGTGACTAGACAACATTAGTGTCAGCATAAATATAATTGTAACTACTAAATTTGGTTTGAACTTGATTTTTCGACTTTTGTTCGAAAAAGTTGTTTCATTCTGGTGCAATGTTGATCCTATTCGTATTTTCGCCATTAAAATATTTCAATATCAGGTTCAATTCACATCCGAGAATTCCAACGATGCAAATCTAGCTGCATTTTGCCAATTTATAGCTAGATTTTTGATTGAAATAGAATTTTCTCATAAATATGCATCGTTCAATTTCAACGCAAGTGAATAATTTTCAATGATCACAAATTTGTGAAAATTCGAACAAATATCGAAAAACTAAATTGAAACAAAATTTTTATGACATTCTAATATTGTCTAGTTCTCAAAATATATTCCGTTCGGTAATTATTCAATTTTTGAGAGTTATAGCAGAAATAGGAAACATATTTTTCACGGTTTTCTGAGCTGAATTTCAGACAAGTTTACTTAGAGAGCGGTTAATACAAAAAGTTCGAATTTTTCGAGATATTTGACATTTTTGTTTAATAATGGCGATTTCTGCTCAGAACGGAAGTTACAGTTGGCCGGGTTTTATATAATTTTTTATCATTTTTTGCGCACCAATTTTTTGTAAAAAATAAAACTCTGATATATTTAGATAAAAGTAAAATCCCTCTTGGTGCGGAGTTGCTGGGAAACACTGTACATTTTGATTTCCTATAATAATTTATACATGTTTTCAACCCAATATTTTCGGTTGTACAGAAAACAATAACATTCAAAAAAGTTTGCATTCTAGAAGATCATAATTCCAACAGTTTCTTCAAGTCTGAAAATAAGTTTGTCTAGAGGAGTTAAAATGGTCAGTGGAAATAAAGAAAATGTTTACCAGTGAATAATCGAGGTACTCACAAAAAATACTGAATAACAAAACACAAGGGCGTAGCCAGGAACTAATTTCGGGGGGGGGGTTTTGAAATAGGGATTAATTTCGGGGGGGGGGGTTTGGGGGTGTAAGAGTCACTTTCTGCAGCAAAAAATTTTTTTTTGAAGAGAAAAATAACATTTCGGGGGGGGGGAGGTGTTTGAACCCCCAAAACCTCCCCCCCTGGCTACGCCCTTGACAAAACATCATGTCGTGACATAATTGACCTGGCAAGTTTTCAAATTGACACCCTGTTAATACCCTATATATTTTTCACAAATTCTATTGCCTAATGAATTTGACAACTATTTAATTCGAAAATTGTTTTCATGTTTTAGTTATTTTTCGAATTAATTGCGTTTTTCCAAAAATGTAGACAGTCGAGACCATCAATTTTGAGAGAATATTCTACAAAAGTATCATTCACTGAATGTCCTATTGTATCGCATTTGTATACCGTTGTCATGATAACTTTCGAACGGAAAAAAATATCGACTAGAAATTTACAGGGTTGGTTGCGCATCCAAACGCGACCGTTAAGTTCGTTATTGGCATAATCGGCCAAATGGTTTCTGAGCACAAATTCGTTTTCAAACAATACTGATCCGATCGAAACCGGATCCTATTAAAACTTGGTAACTAGTTGAAGAATCCCGAAACAAAGACTTGTGAAATGAAAAATTTCGTGAGAATCTTATTAGTAGAATATATAAAAAATATTATGTATCTCAGAAACTGTCTGTCTGATATTGCCTAGTTTGAAATTTGAACATGATCGGATCTATATTGTAAGAGTTACTAAAAAAATACTGAAAACGGAGCATCGTTGCGCGAGTTCATTATCTGGATGGGTGATCTTTATCACGATAACTTTCCAACGGTTCCTAAGATATAGCAATTTCCAGGGAACGTTGCGTATCTGAATGCGACATTCAAGTTCGTTAATAGCCATAATCAGCTAAGCGGTTTTGGAGTTATACCCATCTGAACTAGTGTTGTCATTTCCTGAATCAACAAGATGAACAGATCCGAACCAATTAAAACATGGTTATTAGCCAACGCACAAATTTTTGCGATATTTCCTTAGGATCTTATCACTAGAAAATTTTAAAAACATCATTGAAAAAAATTCTGTATGCCAGAAACTGTCCGTCCGATATCGCTGAAATTTTGCGAGATCTAACTTTACAACCAGGTTCCAAATTTTGTTTTCTTCAAATGTTTTATATTTCAGGAACTGCTCGTCAGAAGTAAGTAGCTGAAATTCCGCACATATGTTAGAGCCACCATTTTATAATCGAGTACCGAATTTCAGCTCAATCGACTCTGAAGGAGGTTTGACTAGACAATGGAACTTGCATGCAAAAGGTCTTGACTTTTCAGTCAGTGCTTTTTAAGATTTTTTTTCTAATTATATCCATAGTTTTTTTCGATAAATCAGAAATCTACTAAGAGAACGATAATAAAATCGTCACACATGTTATATTGTCACATGATTAGGAATTTCACTAATTCCTAATTCGCATGATGAACTTTTTTTTTCAATACTAACAATATTCATTTAACATTTAACATGTGTGACGATTTTATTTTCATTTTTTTACGTACATTCCAAATTTTTCAAAAAAAAATTGGTTCAAGCTATGACGTGAAGTCAGGAGCTTTTGCGCGTATGTTCTTTTGTCTATTCTCATGTATTGGACACTCTTAATCAAATTTACCATGGTAAATTCGATTATGATTGACTTAATGTCAGTGCTTGAACCAATTCTTTTTTGTAATTTTATCAAAATTTTCTAGGAGTACGGTTCTCACAAAATTTTACACACGTCTTTATATCGATATTCTACAACTAGTTACCAAGCTTCACTTTGATCGACTCTATATTTTTTGAGTTATCCTGGTAATAATATTCCAGGTCGGTATAATTCCGAAGCCGTTGGACCGATTATGCTCAAAAACGAACTTAACCCTTCCATTCAGAAGTGCAAGCTACCCTGAAAATTGCAAGTCCCTATCTCCTTTTGTCGAAAGTTATCGAGGCAACAGTCACCCATCCAGTTACTGAACTCACACAAGGCTGCTCAGATCTCCAACAATATAGATCGGATCGTGTTCAAACTTGGAACTTGACAGTAGAATTAGGTTCTGAAGGCTCTCGTATAATTTCAGTGAGGTCAGACCAATAGTTTCTGATATTAGAATTTTTTTCAATGCTTTTTTATAAATTTTCTATTGATACGATCCTTACGAAATTTTTACAAGAAGTTTGGCGTTGGCATTCCACAACTACTAACCATTTTTGAATTGGATACATTTTGTATTTTTTGAGCTATTGGGGAAATAACAACCAAATTTCAGATGGGTATAACTCCAAAACCGTTTGGAAGATAATGCCTATAAACAAACTTCAATGTTGCGTTCAGAAGCACAACTTAACATGAAAATTCCAAGTCGCTATCTCTTTCCATTCTCAGGTTATCGTGACATCAATAATATATTTTTTTAAATTGTCTAGTGACACGATCTTCCCAAACGTACTTAGGTTTGTATTCTATAACTACTCACCAAGTTTCAATTCGATCGGATTTGTATTTGTTGAAAACAAAATTATTACTCGGAAACCATTGAGCCGATTATGGCCATTAACGAACTGGTCTGTTGAATTGGGATGCGCCCCTACCTTGAAAATTTCAAATTGCTATCTCTTTCCGTTCTCAACTTATCATGGCAATGGCCGGCCGGGCAGAATCAAATTTGACCTCGATTTCTTCATCAGGGAGTCGAACCCAATCGTTTGAGACCATTTTCGGCAAAAAATCGAAAATTACAGACATTTGGGCAAATTGATAACTTGATGTTCGCCAGAAAATACGCGCAAAAATGGTTACAATTTGAAAAAATCGACGTTTTCAGGAATCATTTTTGACAAACCTGTATACTATACCTATCTGAAATAAGAACTATATCTTGTATAGCCTGTTCTACTAACATACGAATGTGATACAATCAAACTTTTTCCGAATGATAGTTTTGTAGAATATTCTCTTCATATTGATGTGTTCACCTGTCACAATTTTTGGAAAAACCCAAATAATTCAAAAACTATCGATAACATGGAAAAAGTTCTCGATCGAAATAGTCGTTAAATCTATTAGGCAATGTGATTCATGAATATGCATATATAGGGTGTCCATTTGAAATTACAAAGTGACCCACTGCCGGTATAAATGGAAGTTGTACAACAATGAAAATATTTTAAACAGACAGTTTCAATGCCACTACCACTCCATTTAAATGTTTAGTAATTTTAGAAATCTATTAGGTTTTTCAGAAACGCCTAATGGTTAACGTTTCTTGAAAATACCTGTTTATGACATATTCATAACGTTCCTATGAAATTTAAAGCCTTTTACAAATTCATCACTGCCATTTACCTATTCACTATAAATCTGCAAGTTTCGTTCAATATTCCACTCACCAGGCGTTGTTTTCTACTTCTATTGAACATACCATGTCACTTGGTTCACTAAATATACTCCAAAGATTCGCAAATGCAGATATTCACTATTATCTCATGTTGTTGCACTGGTTAACTTGTATAAACCAGAATATTTCTATCTTTCACTTGATTCTTCACTATCATGAAGTGCACCGCACTATTCACTGATTTTATCAAACCCGAACCAATAAACGTTCGTAGTACGATCACATATCGGATAAACACATCAATAGTCACTAAAAATATCGCGATATTGTTTGAAACTCCCGGAAAATAACCGTATTTAGGACCGACACCCGTGCGTTACGCATCCTTGTTTGAAACTGGTCCATATTTCGTAATTCAAATATGAATAACGTTTCTCTGATTCACCATTATATAATTTTGTTGACCGTTCTTGAGTTTTTTAGAAAATATGTATATACAGGGTTGTAGTCAAAAGTATGCTATATCAATATCAATCTATCACCCTGAAAAATTGAAAGCTTGCATTTTTGGCGCTCTTGTTCGTCGGAACAGAGTGCTTATCAATTTGCACAAATATGTATCTGTAATTCGATTTCTGGCTAAAAATGGTCTCAAACCTCAAACGATTTGGTTCGACTCACTGATCAAGAATCCGTGGTCGAAATCGATTTTGTCCGGCCATCCGTCCGTTAACACGATAACTCTCGGACGAAAAGAGTTAAAGGATTGAAATTTGCAGAGTTGTTTTGGAGCGTAAATATCTCGGACTAGTTCGTTAACGGGCAAAATCCACGAAGCGGTTTCAGAGTTATGGCCGTTTTTAGTAAAAACATTTTTTATGAATATTTCCGAAACCGATCACTCGCTCTATCTGAAATCTAGCATCAAATTGTAGAAAAATGATCTTCATACGCGTGCGAGGTTTTGTATTGATACTAGGGTTTCCGTAAACTGTAACAAAAAATTTGTTAAAAGTTTTAAATTTTGTTTCTCTCGAACAGAATGAGCTATAGGCAGTTGAAATTTTCAGAGTTGGTTTGGGAGATAAATATCTCAGTTGAGTTCGTTATTGGGCCAAATGGGCCAGACGGTATCGGAGTCACGAAAAAAAAATTTTTTTTTAACTTACAAATTTCAATTTTTTAAGGTGCAGTTTCACCATAAAAATCCATTGATATCATTTTCAACTCTAACAAGCTAATACTTTCGGAGATATGAGTTTTAGAAATTTCAATAATTATGAATCGTACTTATCTGTTTTCGCAGAATGCTATAATTATTCTATCTATGATTTATTATAGGATCTGTGTTCATACTCATACATGTCGTCCTGTTCTATAAGAGAGAATCAAATTCATTTCAGTTATTTTAATTTGATTTCTTCCATGGTACAGTTCTCATTCTCAGATTGCTCATTTAATCTTGATAAATGAACTATTATTTGAATTGAATGTCCTTTATATTCTATCATAAGAATACATTGATATAATTTCCAACTCTGAGAAACCAAGACTTTCAGAGATATGATGAGAGATGTGTCAAAGTTTGAACAAGAGTGCAAAAGCTCCTGTCCACAGGGCTTGAACCAATTTTTTATATACAGGCTCATTGGGAGTGTTTGGCCAGAATTATTTTTGGTGATACTTTCGTATAGGCTTAACCGATTTCAATAAAATTTGGTTTGCGTGAAGTGGGCATATAGTTCATATTCTAACTGTGGACTTATTATGAACACTATAAAAGTAACTACACTCTTGTCCACTACAGTTTTTTTTTGTCGTCCGACTTATGTTTCGGAAACAAAGTTTCCATCTTCAAAGACGAAGCGTTACTGGAGTAACGCCCAAAAGTTAATGGGCATAATCCGCCCAATGGTTTCCGAGTAATAATTTTGTTTTCAACCAATATAAATCCGGTCGAATTGAACATTGGTGAATAGTTGTAGAATATAAACCTAAGCACGCTTGTGAAATTTTGTGATAATCGTATCGCTAGAAAATGATTAAAAAATATTTTTGTTGTCACGATAACCTGAGAACGGAAAGAGATAGCGGCTTGAAGTTTACAGGTTAGGTTGTGCATCTGAATGCGACTTTTGAGTTTGTTTATAAGCATAATCGGCCAAACGGTTTTAGAGTTATAGTCATCTGAAATTTGGTTGTTTGTTTTTCCTCATAAACTTGAAAAATACAAAACCGATTGAATTCAAACATTGTTATTAGTTGAACAATGCAAACGCGAAAATTCTTGCAAAATTTCGTGAGGATAGTATTTGTAGAAAATGTTTCAGAAATCGAGGAAAATAAAAAAAAATTCTATATATCCTTAACTGAGGACCTCAGTTAGGAATTTACGTAGGTTGAATGCTTTGTGAATAAGGCGGATAGAATCTCATGTAACCATATCACTCAGTTATTGTATAGATAATAAGAATAATATTATATTCACATTGTTAATTTAAGGAGGTAATAGGTAACATCGTATACCTTCATGTATGTGGAGTGAAGGGAAGTGAGAATAGTATACATACTTCATGATCGGACCTTCCTGTTTTAATAGACCGGCGCATTCGCCATTATGTTTCCTGAGCAAACCTCGCAGTATACAATAACTGGGAACTTCCTAATTTATTTATGAATTCAACATTTCAAAATTATATGGTTGATATGACTTGACTGTTCCTTGGCAATTTTCTCAACAAAATATCTGAAGAATTGACGGCTTGAAGGTTCATTTTTGGCGCTCTTGTTCCTCGGAACAGAGTGCTTATCAATTTGCCCAAATGTCTGTAATTTTCGAATTTTTGGCTGAAAATGGTATCAAACGATTTGTTTAAACTTACTGATCAAGAATCCGTGGTAGAAATCGATTCCGTCCAGCCATACGTCCGTTAACACGATAACTCTCGAACGAAAAGAGTTAGAGGATTGAAATTTGCAGGGTAGGTTTGGAGCGTAAATACCTCGGATGAGTTCGTTAACCAGCAAAATACATAAAGCAGTTTCGGGGTTATGGCCGTTTTTAGTAAAAACATTTCTTATGAGTATTTCCGAAGCTGATCACTCGATCTATCTGAAATTTAGCATCAAATTGTAGAATCATGACCTTTAGACGCATGTGAAGTTTTGTATTGTTCGGGTTACCGTAAAGTGCAAAAAAAGTTTTTGAAAATTTTTAGATTTTGTTTCTACAATACTTCTCGATCGGAATGAGCTAGGCAGTTGATATTTTCAGATTAGGTTAGGGAGATAAATATCTCGGTTAAGTTTGCTATTGGGCAAAATAGGCCAAATGGTTTCGGAGTACCTAACGAAAAAAATTTTTTTTATTTATGAATTTCAAAATATGTTTTTTTTTAAGATGCAGTTTCACCATGAAAATCCATTGATGCCATTTTCAACTCCAACAAGCTAATACTTTCGGAAATATGATTTTTCGAAATTTCAATAATGAATCGTACTTCTATATGTTTTCACAGAATGCTTTAATTATTCTATCTATGATTTATTATATGATCTGTGTTCATACTCGTACATTTAATCCTGTTCTATGAGAGAGTAAAATTCATTTTAGCTATTTTAATTTGATTTCTTCCATGGTGCAGTTCTCATTCTCAGATTGCCCATTTAATCAATCTGATTACCGAACCTTTGTCATGCATCATAAACAAAGCATTTATAGAGGGAGTTTTTCCAGATGAATTAAAAGTATCACTGGTTAGACCTGTACACAAGAAGGGGTCAGCTGAGGTGTTTGGTAACTACCGCCCCATTTCTTTGCTGACATCTTTCTCTAAAATATTCGAGAAGTTACTGGCCAATCGTCTGCTAAATTTTTTAGAAAGCATAAAATTCTCAACAACCACCAACATGGCTTCACAAAGTCCGGAGATACAGAGATAGCAGTTTTTGAACTCGTACACAGTGTCACTGGAAAATGGCTCTGCACCCCTTCGGCTTTTCTTGGAACTCACAAAGGCTTTTGACTGCGTTCACCATGAAGGCCTACTCAGAAAACTAGAAATGTATGGCATCAGGGATAAACAACTCAAATTAATCAAGAGCTATTGAAGCAATAGAAAGCAAATAGTCCAACTAGGAATGCAAGAGCACACAATAACATCTAGTGAAAGAGAAATCCTGATGGGTGTCATTCAGGGTGGCATTCTGGGGCCACTTCTTTTCATAATGTATGTAAACGACCTTCCGTATAGGATAAGCAAGGCTAAATGCAGGTGCAGAACAACGCAGTATGCAGATGACACAAACGTAATCGTGTACTAATGGAGAACCTATCGCCTCATGTGCTGAAAAAATCGTGATGGAGGTCGGAATCTGGTGTGCTGAAAACAGTCTAATAATGAATGTTGAAAAGACTGAAATTATGATTGAAAGGTTTTTTTCTGAGTTTTGTCTCCCAAACTCTGAAAAATATCTATTAAATAAAAATTAATTATTTTGTGATCTGCTTCTGCGTAAGAAACACAAGATATTTGTCAGAAGGAATCAATTGAACAATATGTTGCCTAACAAACAACATCAATGACAATATCGTAACGTTTCGGAGTCTATATCAAACTCCTTCGTCAGATGCTTAATGAAAATCTTTAGAATTATTTTGTTGATAGTAATTGTGACAATTCTTGAATTTCACAATAACTATCAAAAAAATAATTCTAGAGATTTTCATTAAGCGTCTGATGAAGGAGTCTGATATAGACTCCGAAACGTCCGAAGTCAGGAGCTTTTGCGTGTATGTTCTATTGTCCATTCTCCTGTATTGGTATATTTGATTAAGGGTGGCCAATACAGGAGAATGGACAATAGAACATACGTGCAAAAGCTCCTGACCGTCAGTGCTTCAAACATATTTTTTTTATATATGGTTATTTTGGAAATATAATAAATATCTATCTATCTATCTATACAGCGTTGAATTTAAGCCAGTTATCCCACCGGTATAATCTAACATTCGGCGTAAAAGCAAAACTCCAAAACAATGTGGCCAACGAAGAATGGCAGGCACCTGAGAATGGCGTAAAATCACACAGGCCTACCAACCGAAGCGGGAAACAGTGCTGGCAAACGGCAATTCCCCACCGCATGACATATAATGCTCCAGATAAACGCTTTGTGTAATAGTTCTATTGCATAATGGCCTCGCTACGAGTTCTTATCAGAAAATGACTCATAACAACTGACAGACGCGAACAGGAAATTGGAATAAGAAATTTTGGGGCGTAAAATGAAAGATAGTAGTCCTGTAATTTCCTCTGCCATAAAGCGAGCGACGCTGAGCGCCCCAGATTGAGCAGGCGTGTTCAGGAAAATTTCTATATGGCAGTCTCGAATTGAACCTGGCTGGAAGCGCAGATCGACGAATGGAGACGGGGGTTTCTTCTCTCGCGGTGCCGATCGATTTATGGCACGACAATATCTCAACTTTATCCTGCACGAGTTGAATTTGTATGGGAATGATATAAGTTATATTTCATGGGACCTGTATATCGCGTACGCGAGATCTTTTCATCCGGGAAGGCTTTGAACCCGCCCCGAAGAATGTTTGGGTTATTGTCGTGAAGTTTTAACACGACGTTCATTCGGTTGGCATTAGAGGTGTGTAAGTTTTTTCAGGTCATTCTGGAGCATTTTCATCGTGATTGGAAATTGATTCCTACATATACAAGAAATTTATAATTTCTGGGTTTTCTCTCCAAAACTCTGAAAAAAATCTATAAAATAAAAAAATTATTATTTTGTGATTTGCTTCTGCATAAGTAACACAAGATATTTGTCAGAAGCAATCAATCGCACAATGTTGCCTAACAAACAACAACGAAACAACATCAACGAAGAAACAACTATATCGTAACGTTTCGGAGTCTATATCAGACTCCTTTTTCAGACGCTTAACGGAAAAATCTTCAGAACTATTTTGTTGATTGTTATTCTGAGATTCGAGAATGTCACATTGCTGATTACCACATAGGGGTAAAGAATATACGTAGAGATCTATAGTTTTGGGTAGCCACAGCGAGGAGCTTGATGATTGAATTCCAGGTGTCACTTGTGTCTAAATTCTACTCACAAGTGATTGCTGGTTTTCTTTAAACCGGTTATTTCGAAGTGTTGATTTCATCGGCGTTGAATTGTGCCCTACTGATGATTCCTAATAAGGATGAAACCGCGGTATGTAGCTATGCAACTTTGATAAAATTATACACACTCTGTGGATTGCTCCAGAACTTTGGTCTCTGCTAGTCCTTTCATCTACAATAACTAGTGGTTAGCTTTCCTAAAGCGACAATTCTCGAATCTCAGAATAACAATCAACAAAATAGTTCTGAAGATTTTTTCGTTAAGTGTCTGAAGAAGGAGTCTGATATAGACTCCGAAACGTTACGATATAGTTGTTTCTTCGTTGATGTTGTTTCGTTGTTATTTGTTAGGCAACATTGTAAAATTGATTGCTTCTGACAAATATCTTGTGTTTCTTACGCATAAGCAAATCACAAAATAATTAATTCTTTATTTTATAGATATTTTTCAGAGTTTGGGAGGTAAAACCCAGAAAGAAACCATTCAATGATGAATATACCTCGCACAGTATCCTTTAATGATTACTTACAAGAAATTTAGTTCAAGCATACAAAGATTAAAATGTAAATATGTATGTAAATAGTAAATTTCAAGATAGAAACAACAAGTTGGAAAAGCACTGTGGCCAGGAGCTTAGGCGCGCTGTTCAACTTTATAGCCAGAGCGGTCAAAGCTGCTTAGCTACAGGAAAAAAAAAATTCTCAATATTTCCAAGAGTATGAATCCGATTGTAAAAAGAAGCGTCGAAAAAAAACTGATCCAGGTTTTGGTTGAAAATGGTCTCAACCTATTAGTTTCGACTCAAATACATACCATTCACTATTATGCCGAAAATGAACAGTACTGTGTCTGTGGTAGAGCAAGAAACCACTCAGATAGATAAAGGGTTTTCCAATAAGAGGTGTTATTTTGTATAGCCCGCTATTTCGGTACATGTCACTTTCGAAGCTGTCATTTTTTGACATTTGACAAATAGAAACTACGCCATTAATAAAAATGGAATGGTACACGCTTCAAGAACGCATTGAAATTATTAAAATTCACTATAAAAATGGTGAAAATTTGGCAGAGACGGTTCGTAAAACTCGAATATTTTTGGGTCGTCGTGAAGCACCTTGTCGGACTGCAATAAAGAAATTGGTGGAAAAATTCGAGCTGTTGGACAAGTTAGTTATGTGAAGAATAAAACCCGTGCACGTCGCTCAAGAACAGCCGAGAATATTGCTGCTGTAGCCGAAAGTGTTGAAGAAAACCCAGGTTTGTCCATTCCTCGTCGTTCTTTGGAATTAGGCATTCCACAAACGTCATTACACCGTATTTTGCATAAATATTTGGGTCTTAAGGCTTATAAAGTTTAGATAACACAAGAACTCAAGCCGTCCATCGAAAAATCATCAACAAGCAAAATTGTCGCATCTGGGGCTCGGAAAACCCAAGAGGTATTGTTGAAAAGCCTCTCTATCCTCAACGTGTGACTGTTTGGTGCGGTTTATGGTCCGGCGGAGTCATTGGACCTTACTTTTTCTAAAATGAGGCTGGAGCAACAGTTAAGGTGAATGGATTGCGCTATCGAGAGATGATTAATGATTTTTTATGGCCGGAATTGGATGGTATTGATCTGGACAACGTTTACTTTCAACATGACGGCGCTACGTGCCACACAAACAACGAATCCATTGATCTTTTGCGGGAAAAGTTTCCGGACCGTGTTATCTCTCGAAGAGGTGATCACAATTGGCCACCGAGATCTTGTGATTTAACACCTTGCAACTTCTTCCTTTGGGACCACGTGAAAGAGAAGGTCTACGCCAATAGCCCAGCGTCGATTCAAGACCTCAAAGATGGAATTCGTGAGGCTACCGAGGACATAGGGTAGCCACTTTGCGATTTGGTTATGGAAAATTTCATTTAAAGGATATGGTCCTGTAAGCGTGGTCGTGGTGGCCATTTGCCTGATGTTATTTTCGACTATTAACGGCATACGGCATAGCTTCTTCTTTATAATGAAATAAACATCCGATCATTTATATTGAAAAATGCCATTTTTCAATATAATGAACGGATTTCATTATAAAGAAGAAGCTATGCCGTTAATAGTGGAATAATGAGTTCCCTATGGACTGATTATAATCAGTCCACAGGGAACTCAAACTATAATAAACACACACATTTGGACATAGTTATTGCCCTGGTATGAGAACAGACCTCGGAACAGACAGTCAACAGATTTGACCACATATATCATATAGTTTTTAATCATTGAAGAACGTTGAACATATTCAAGCTTCTCATCATTATATTAATGGTTTCAACTAATTAGTCGCAAATTGTCTGAAGTCAGTCGGTACCTTGGAAAAGCAAGTACCGCAAATAATTAAGTTACAACCAGCGAAATGCTTCAGATCAATTCAAAGTCGAATAAAATAACTCAATCGAAGCGAAGAAACCACCATCGGCATTATACCATCAGTGAAGGCCGCCAATACGTATAGTTCGCTGGGAGCAGCTATTGACACAACTAATTACTACGTAATTAAGCAGGGTAGCAAAAGAACAAACGCAAGTAGGAGCGACTGGAAGACTGGATGCAATAAAAAATCGGAAAGTAGACAGTAAACGCTTAAGCACATCCTTTCGTCAAAAGACAAAATGACAGATCCGTACCTGGAAATTTAAATGAATCCTCAAATATTTGGACACCATCATTTTGAAGAAACTAGATAATGATATTCAATAGGGTCTCACACGAGAGCGAGATTTTTCTCGTCTCGTCTCGGAGAAGCGAGACGAGAGGAGACGTTTTAAAAATATTATGGGCGATACCGAGACCCGAGAGTCTCGTTAGTTTTTTTTAGTAGTTGATATTCGAATAATTAGAAAAGATCTACAAAGAGATCAATATATTTTACAAAATATCAACTCTTCTGATTATCTGTGAAATATTTTATTGTAAATTGAAATAATGTTTTCACATTTTTATTTCAACTTGTTAACTGTTCTCATAACTTCTCATAGTAACGTTTCTCTTATCATAAATACCTATCCTTGCAGATTTTTATATTTTAGGTTTGAATGTATTTTTTGGCGCTCTAGTTTCTCGGAACTGAGTGCTTATCAATTTGCCCAAATGTCTGTAATTTTCGAGTTTTTCGATGAAAATGGTCTTAAACGATTTGGTTCGACTCACTGATCAAGAATCCGTGGTCGAAATTCATTCTGTCCGGCCGTCCAGTCCGGCCGACCGTAGGCACGATAACTCTCGAACGGAATGAGCTAGAGAGTTGAAATTTTCAGAGTAGGTTTGGGGGATAAATATCTCGGCTAAGTTCATTATTGGGCAAAATTGGACAGATGGTTTCGGAGTAACAAAAAAAAAATTTTTTTTTTACGAAACAAATTCCAAATTAAATTTTTTTTAATAAGCAGTTTTACCATAAGAATCCATTCATATCATTTTTAACTCTAACAAAATAATACTTTCGGAGATATGATTTTTCAAAATTTCAATGTAAATCGTATATCTACGTTTTCACAGAATTATTCTGTGGGTGTTCTATGAATTGTTATAATGTCAACTCATTTTCCTGAGACATGACGTTGTCTCATTGTCATTCATTCCAGCAATCGTATAAATATGAGAATTATATTATAATATCATACTTTTTGTTGGTTGATATTTTCATGCCGATGGTCAATCCATATGATGATGGGAATGGTAATGGTAAGTTAATAACATTGTCATTCATTCCAGCAATCGTATAAATATGAGAATTATAATATAATATCATACTTTTTGTTGATTGATATTTTCATGCCGATGGTCAATCCATATGATGATGGGAATGGTAATGGTAAGTTAATAATATTGAGTTCAGAATATCTCCACTAAAAACAAAACTGGAATATTGGTGTATTGGAGTAGATTTGAGGAAAGATATATATATTATCGTTCATCATAGAATAGAGGAATGAATATCTCGGATGAGTCCGTTGTTGGGTAGAATTCGTCGATTGGTTTTGGATTGATAATTTTTGGCACTCTTGTAGAATTTAAATTCTTCTATGATGTTTAAATTCAATTTC
This sequence comes from Halyzia sedecimguttata, assembly GCA_937662695.2. NCBI lineage: Eukaryota > Metazoa > Arthropoda > Insecta > Coleoptera > Coccinellidae > Halyzia > Halyzia sedecimguttata. The sequence continues at coordinate 4,174,615 of OW569414.2, read as the reverse complement.
TGCTAAGATGAAGTTCTAAATTTCAATAATGAATCGTACTTCTATGTTTTCACAGAATGCTATAATTATTCTATCTAAGCTTTATTATAAGATTTGTGTTCATACTCGTACATTTCATCCTGTTCTATAAGAGAGAGTCAAATTCATTTCAGATATTTTAATTTGGTTTCTTCCATGGTGCAGTTCTCATTCTCAGATTGCTCATTTAATCTTGATAAATAAACTATTTTTTGAATTGAATTTCCTTTATGATGCAGTTCTATCATAAGAATACATTGATATAATTCCCAACTCTGAGAAACCAATACTTTCGGAGATATAATTTGTCTGTTTGAACTAGAGCGCCAGAAAGCTCCTGTCCACAGGGCTTGAACCCATTTTTATTTCAACTTGTTAACTGTTCTCATAACTTCTCATAGTAACGTATCTCTTATCATAAATATCTATCCTTGCAGATTTTGATATTTTATGTTTGAATGTATTTTTTTCAAGATCGATTTTTTTCTCTCGGTTGAATATATGTGTCTATAAACTACTGAGTAATAAACGTTTATACTATTGAAAGGGTTTCTTTGGCCCGAAAATGTCTACCTTGAAGACCTTCTTATTTACTACAGATACATATACAGTGAACTTTTCTTATAAACGACTCAAGCTTTTTCAACACCCACAGAAAACAATTGAATATGTAGAGTTTCCACTATAATTACCAATATCTTTTATCTAAATTATACATCGACCGTTCTAGAAATAAACGTTTTTGGCGCTCTAGTTCCTCGGAACTGAGTGCTTATCAATTTGCCCAAATGTCTGTAATTTTCGAATTTTTCGCTGAAAATGGTCTCAACCGATTTGGTTCGACTCACTGATCAAAAATCCGTGGTCGAAAATCATTCTGTCCGGCCGGCCGTAGGCACGATAACTCTCGAACGGAATGAGCTAGAGAGTCGAAATTTTCAGAGTAGATTAGGGAGATGAGTATATCGGTTGAGTTCGTTATTGGGCAAAATTGGCCAGATTTAATTTGATTTCTTCCATGGTGCAGTTCTCATTCTCATGATTGCTCATTTAATCTTGATAAATAAACTATTATTTAAATTGAATTTCCTTTATGATGCGGTTATATCATATGAATTCATTGATATAATTCCCAACTCTGAGAAACCAATACTTTCGGAGATATAATTTGTCTGTTTGAACTAGAGCGCCAGAAATATCCTGTCCACAGGGCTTGAACCCATTGTTTTAAAGAACTTGCGATAATTGGGATTATTCTTCAAGTAAAAATAGAATTCAAAACCATAAAAACTGATCCCATTATGAATTCAATACTAAACGGAAAACTTTTATTGCCCCTAAATCCCAATTCTTTTGAAATTTCGTCCCTATTCGAATATCTCGAGAAATGTATTGTTTTTTACTATGCTTCTTGTAGTGAAGATGTGAACAATTATTGTATACATCTGTGAAAGTAAATATAATAAAACTGGTAACGAAATGAAAAATGGGTTCAAGCCCTCTGGACAGAAGCTTTCTGGCGCTCTAGTTCAAACAGACAAATTATATCTCCAAAAATATTGGTTTCTCAGAGTTGGGAATTATATCAATGTATTCATATGATAGAACTGCATCCTAAAGGATATTCAATTCAAATAATAGTTTATTTATCAAGATTCAATGAGCAATCATGAGAATGAGAGCTGCACCATGGAAGAAATCGAATTAAATCTGGCCAATTTTGCCCAATAACGAACTTAACCGAGATATTCATCTCCCTAAACTACTCTGAAAATTTCAACTACCTACCTCATTCCGTTAGAGAGTTATATCTATGTCTATGGATGAAAAGCAGTCTCACTACTCTCAGATCTCTTACTTCATGTTCAGTTCCGAAATGTAAGAAATTTCTGAGAAAAACTAATTTCGGAGCAAACAACTGAGATTTTTCTCACTTCGCTCACAATTCTTCGATTGATTAGATAATGTCTCAGGAACATCATTTGACATTATGACAATTCATAGAATAATATCATTCTGTGACAACGTTGAAATACGATTTATTATTGAAATTTTGAAAAATCATATCTCCGAAAGTATTAGCTTGTTAGAGTTAAAAACGATATGAATGGATTCTTATGATAAAACTCCTTATTAAAAAAAATTTAATTTGGAATTGGTTTCGTAAAAAAAAAATTTTTTTTTTGTTACTCCGAAACCATCTGTCCGATTTTGCCCAATAACGAACTTAGCTGAGATATTTATCCCCCAAACCTACTCTGAAAATTTCAACTCTCTAGCTCATTCCGTTCGAGAGTTATCGTGCCTACGGCCGGCCGGACCGGCCGGACAGAATGAATTTCGACCACGGATTCTTGATCAGTGAGTCGAACCAAATCGGTTTAGACCATTTTCATCGAAAAATTCGAAAATTACAGACATTTGGGCAAATTGATAAGCACTCAGTTCCGAGGAACTAGAGCGCCAAAAATTAAGCTATTCAATGGTAGAGGAATACGCCATGAACACCATCAATGCTCTACCCACTGGGAAGGTATTCATTGAAAACGGTACCAATTTGTCCAATTCTATTAAAAAATTTATCGACATCGATAGCCCCTTTAAAACACCAACAAAACTTTCGAAACATTGGAAAGCTGAGTTTGAAGAACATTTGCTGTTAGAAAGAGCAAATAGCAATCATAATTGTATGTTCGCGTGGTGGAAAGCACATGAAAAAGTTCCTACACTTTCTAAGATGGCCGATGATTTATTTATGGCTACATCCACACCTGCTGAACGATTATTTTTCACAGCAGGTATGATCATGGCAAAAACACGTACATCATTGAAAGATGATTTGATGCAAGTGTGTTTTATTTGGGAGAGAAAACCCAGACAGAAACCTTTAATCCTAATAATAGCTATCATGTAGTAGTCAGTACCTTCCATCATTTCATAATAATTCAAATATTTCGAATATAAGTCCTCTCCTGGTATTTCTCGTGGGTGGCGGTAGTTAAGCCATCAATTAGTCATTGTATCAAGAAATATGTCACAGTGTCTTTGCCAAACTCTTTCTCTCACCTCCCGACTCCACTTAATGAGATACTAATAACCATTAACGAGTATTTCGGAGTTCAAAAGGAACGCTCTGCCAAGAATTTCATGGATCAACATGATTTTACATCTCTCAACCGTAATTCCTCGCTTAAAGAACATCCTTTATAGTGGGTTCATACAAAGTGTTTGTTGAGAGATGTATCGGCGTAGGAAACGAATCAAACAAAGATAATTTCGGATCCTGTTTATAATTAATGATCAAAATTCAGAAGTGCGAACAATTTTCATGAGGATCCAATTTCGCCACAAGCACAAAACATACGCCAGGCACTCATAGTGAGTAACCCAAATATCTACAGGTTGTTTGCGATTTTTCAAAGGGTAAAAGGTCACACATAGACAAGTTCAAAAGTGCCACAAAATATTTATTTAATCAACTAGTTGTTTAATTACAGCGATTAACCATCGAGAATTTTCAAAATGCGAGCTGACCGAGCACGTTATTAACACGATAACTGTCGAACGGAATGACAGTTGAATTTTCAGAGTAGGTTTGGGAAATAAATAACTCGGTTGAGTTCGATATAGGGCAAAATCAGCCTGATGGTTTCGGAGTAACGAACAAAATATTTTTTTTACATTATAATTTTCAAATTCAATTTTTTCAAGATGCAGTTTCATCGTAAATATCCCTTGATATAATTTTCAACTCTGGCAAGCTCATGCTCACGGGATAGGATTTTTCAATAATTACCTAATCGTAATTTTAAGATTTCATAGAATGCTCTAATTATAATTTTCTGATGTACGTTAATCCAGCATATGAGCAGTTCTATCATAAGAATCCATTGATACCATTCCCAACTCTTACGGTGGGTTTCACAAAGCTTTGAAAGCTCTTAATTGCCAAATCAGTGTGATTCTATGTCAATTTCCAGTTTATTTTAAATGCAACCACCGAATTAAATCCACAATTAAGCTAATCGAAGCTTCGTGAAACCCACCATGAGAAACCAATACTTTAGGAGATATGATTTATGAAAGTTTGAATAATTACTCGCTAGTGGTTTCACAAGAGCGCCAAAGCCCCTGCCCACATAACTTCCACACATTTTTGGCGTTCTTGTGCCTCGGAACAGAGTGCTTATCATTTTGCCAAATGTCTGCAATTTTTGAATTTGTGGCTGAAAATGGTCTCAAACGGTTTAGTTTGACTAACTGATCAAGAATCCGTACTCAAAATTGATTTTGTCCAGCCGGCCGGCCGTTAACACGAAAACTCTCGAACGGAATGATATTCTAGACAGTTGAAATTTCCAGAGTAGGTTTGGCACATAAATATATCGGTTAAGGTAGTTATGCGGCAAGATCGGCCTCATAATTTCGGACTAACGAAAAAAAAATATTTTATATTTTATCACCAAATTATTTTTTCCAAGTTGCAGTTTCATCATTAGAATCCATTGATATCATTCTCAACTCTAAAGAACTAATGCTTTCAGAGATATGATTTTTCGAAAGTTCAATAATTAATCGTAGGTAATATTATGATTGCATAGAATGCTCTAATGATAATTTGCTGTTGTACCTATGTAAATCCAACACATGAGGTGAGTCATAGACCTACGTTTTGAATTTCAATATTTTATGATGCAGTTGTATCATAAGTATCCATTGATATCATTCGCAACTCTGAGAAACCAATACCTACTTTCGGAGATATGATTTGTTCAAGTTTGAATAATTACTCGCAAGTAGTATGACAAGAGTGCCAAAGCCCCTGACCACAGTGCTTTTCCACATTTTTTGGCGCTCTTGTTTCTCGGAACAGAGTGCTTATCAATTCGCCCAAATGTCTGTAATTTTCGAATTTTTGGATGAAAATGGTTTTAAACGATTTGGTTCGACTCACTGATCAAGAATACGTGGTCGAAATAAATTCTGTCCGGCCGGCCGTAGGCACGATAACTCTCGAACGAAAGGTGTTAGAGGATTGAAATTTGCAGAATAGGTTTGGAGCGTAAATATCTCGAACGAGTTCGTTAACGGGTGAAATCTACTTAGCGGTTTGGGAGTTATGGCCATTTTCAGTAAAAACATTTTTTATAAATATTTCCGAAACCGATCACTCTATCCATCTGAAATTTGGCATCAAATTTCAGAATCATGACCTTTATATGCATGCGAAGTTTTTTATGGATCGTATTGCCGTAAAGTGGCAAAAAACTACGGCCGGCCGGTCCGTCCGGCCGTAGGTACGATAACTCTCGAACGGAATGAGCTACATAGTTTAAATTTTCAGAGTAGGTTTTGGATATAAATATCTAGGTTAAGTCCGTTATTGGGCTAAATCGGCCCAATGATTTCGGAGTAACGGAAAATTTTTTTTTTCATAACAAATTTCTAATTCAATTTTTTAATATGCAGCTCCATCATAGAAATCCATTGATGTAATTTTCAACTCTAACAAGCTGATACTTTCTGAGATTTGATTTTTCAAAATCTCAATAATACATCGTACTTCTATTTTTTCACAGAATGCGAATTCTATCTGTCTGTGTTCTATCTGTGTTCACTGTTCATTCATATTATCCTATTTGTTTATATAATTCGTAGTTTGAAAATATTTTGTATTGGAAAACAAGGTTCCGCATCTTGTATTTGTGAATATATACAAGACTGTTTTGGTACCAAAAATAATAATGACTTGTTGCATATTGAATAGTTGAGCTGCAAATATAGGGGACGATGTGTCAGAAGATTTAAAATGGGATCATTTCAATGATGTAGTTTATGGAGGCAATAGGAAAGAAGAATATAATGGAATCATCAAAAGAAATTAGTGTTCGTTGACCACTGAGGTTAATATTACCTTTTACTTCCTTAAGTAGTGAGACATGTTCCTATATAGAGTATTTTCATAATTTTGCTAGCAAAAAAATGCTGAAATATTGATCTACATTTGTGTATCAAATATTCTTTCTTGAGTTAAGGTTCATAATACAGAATGAATATGTTGGAGGTATGAACTATTGAATTGTGAAAAGAGGATAGTATTTTATGAATATATTTTGAACTATTAAGATAATTTGTTCGTAATCCACTACCTACTCAAATATCAGGAATGAATGGACAATCTGCTATGATGGTCTCCAGCCTTGCTCTAGACATTTCGATGATACTTTCCTTAGGTATTTCATGTTGTGAAAACTATGCCCCGAGGGTAAATTGCAGCAACCCATTCCACGAGGTTAAATCATTGTAGATTGCTCATTTAATCTTGATAATTAAACTACTATTTAATTTATTTTACGGCGCAGTTCTATTATAAGAATTCATTTATATCATTCACAACTCTGAGAAACCAATACATTCGGAGATATGATTTGTCAAAGTTTGAACAAGAGCGCCAAAGCTCCTGTCCACAGGGCCTTCCCACTTTTTATTTTTTCTCATTTTCGTATTTGGATACTTCCCTCCTACCGTAATTATGCTATTCAGCGTTATGTTGCATCCAGCAAAATTGTTTTTGTCGGCAGATGATTATAATCATTCGATTGTTGAAATTTTTCGGCAACTTTTCGATTGTTGATATCGTTAGATCTCACCCATCACTCGATAATAAAAAATTGCTTCAAGCACTGACGTGAAGTCAGGAGCTTTTGTGCGTATGTTCTATTGTCCATTCTTCTGTATTGGACACCCTTAATCGAATTTACCATGGTAAATTATGTTGTCCATTCTCCTGTATTGGACACTCTTAATTCGAATTTACCATGGTAAATTCGAATTAAGTCTATTAAGGGTGTCCAATACTGAAGAATGGACAATAGAACATACGCGCAAAAGCTCCTGACTTCACGTCAGTGCTTGAACCTATTTTGTTTCGTGATATTTTTGAAATTTTCTAGGGGTACGGTCGAGGGTACGGTTCTTACAAACATTTTTTTTCGTCATTTTTTTCAAATTTTCTAGTGGTACGGTTCTAACAAAATTTTGAACACTTCTTTATGTTGCTTTTCTACTACTAGTTACTAAGCTTCAATTTGATCGAATCCTAATTTTTTGAGTTATCAAGGAAATAATATTCCAGGTGGGTATAACTCGGAAACCATTAAAACGATTATGCCCAAAAATGAACTTAACTCTCCCATTCGCATACGCAACCTACCCTGAAAATTGCAAGTCCCTATCTCCTTTCGTTCGAAAGTTATCGAGGCAACGGTCACCCATCTACTGAACTCACACAAGGCTGCTCGAATCTCCAACAATATTCAACCGATCGTGTTAAAACTTGAAACTTGGCAGTAGAGTTAAGCCTCTTGCAAAATTTCAGCAATTTCAGAAGAATAGTTCCTTATATATAGAATTTTTTTTTCAAGTTTCAATGATTTTTTTAAAAATTTTCTTTAAATACTATCCTCACGAAATTTTGCAAGAATATTTGCGTTGGTATTCTACAACTAATAACCCTGTTTGAATTCAATCGGTTTTGTATTTTTCGAGTTAATGAGGAACAAAAAACAACCAAATTTCAGATGGCTATAACTCTAAAACCATTTGGCCGATTATGCTTATAAACAAACTCAAATGTCGCATTCAGATGCACAACCTAACCTGAAATCTTCAAGTCGCTATCTCTTTCCGTTCTCAGGTTATCGTGACAAGAGAAATATTTTTTAATAATTTTTAATTAATTTTCTGGCTATACGATTCTCACAAAATTTCACTAACGTTCTTATGCTTATATTCTACAACTATTCACCAAGTTTCAATTCGATCGGATCTATATTGGTTGAAAACAAAATTATTACTCGGAAACCATTGGGCCGATTATGCCCATTAACGAACTTGTCCGTCGTATTGAGAGGCGCCACCTACCCTGAAAATTTCGAGTCGCTAGCTCTTTCCGTTCTCAAGTTATCGTGGCAACGGCCTCGAATTCTTCATTGGGGAGTCGAACCAAATCGTTTGAGACCATTTTCGTCAAAAAATTCGAAAGTTACAGACATTTGGGCAAAATGATAACGCGATGTTCCCAAGAACATACGCGCAATAGGGTCGGTTCTGAAGGAACCTACGCCTTCAATTCCTAAAAACCTATTCAGAAATCGTATCTCAAAGGTAGAAGGTTCCATATTTCACCCCGCATTGATTAATACGTTATTTTGACACGAGTGCGTGTTGCGCTATTAACTAAGGACCCGCTAATGACCGAAGAGCGATAGCATATTAGTGTCTGACACACATGTGAAGTCCCCGAAACAAGACAACGAGCGATATTTTTAGACACCCCGACTACTAACCGCTCATTTTACTGGCTGTTTCGAAAGACGCTATCCGTCATTCAATTCTCTTACTGCTTAAAAGCCGATTTATTATCGAGAAAAAATTCCGGGTGTCGAATCATCTAACGCGCCGTTTCTGACGATTTATTACTACTTCAGAGGTTTTTGTTCCGATGTTTAGTTATGATTACATTTTTCGGAATTTTTCGATACTTTGGTCGCGAAATATATTGATGGAGAATGTTGTTTGTTATTTCAAATTAATTTTTGAATCGCGCTGCGGAAGAATGTTCAATTGTTCACCCCTGATTTTTTTTTTTAAATTGATGTTTCGTGAGACTGTAAACAGAAACAAAGAGAAAGGATGTATTTATATGAGCTTGAGAAATTCATAAAAAAACATCGAAAAATTTATAGAATGTTTTTTGGCGCTCTTGTTCCTCGGAACAGAGTGGTTATCAATTTACCAAAATGTCTCTAATTCAAATTTTTGGATGAAAATGGTCTTAAACGATTTGGTTCGACTCACTGATCAAAAATCCGCGGTCAAAATCGATTCTGTCCGGCCGGCCGGTCCAGCCGTTAACACGATAACTCTCGAACGGAATGAGCTAGACATTCTCTTACATATTATGAAAGGTGGACATATATTATTAAGTAATATTATGGGCAATAATTATCAACCTCTAAAGAAAAAAATTGGTTCAAGCCCTGTGGACAGGAGCTTTCTGGCGCTCTAGTTCAAACAGACAAATTATATCTCCGAAAGTATTGGTTTCTCAGAGTTGAGAATTATATCAATTTATTCTCATGATAGAACTGCATCATAAAGGAAATCCAATTCAAATAATAGTTCATTTATCTAGATTAAATGAGCAATCTGAGAATGAGAACTGCACCATGGAAGATACCAAATTAAAATAGCTGAAATGAATTTGACTCTCTCATATAAAACAGGATGAAATGTACGAGTACACAGATCATATAATAAACCTTAGATAGAATAATTATAGCATTCAGTGAAAACATAGAAGTACGATTCATTATTGAAATTTAGAACTTCATCTTAGCAGAAATTGAATTCAAACATCATAGAAGAATTTGAATTCAACAAGAGTGCCAAAAATTATCAATCCAAAACCAATAGACGAATTCTACCCAACAACGAACTCATCCGAGATATTCATTCCTCAATTATATGATGAACGATAATATATATCTTTCCTCAAATCTACAATATTCCAGCTTTGTTTTTGGTGGAGATATTCTGAACTCAATATTATTAACTTACCATTACCATTCCCATCATCATATGGATTGACCATCGGCATGAAAATATCAACCAACAAAAAGTATGATATTATATTATCATTGTCATATTTATACGATTGCTCGAATGAAACAACGTTATGTCTCAAGAGAATAAGTTGACATTATAACAATTCATAGAATACCCACATAATAATTCTATCATTCTGTGAAAACGTAGAAATATGATTTACATTGAAATTTTGAAAAATCATATCTCCGAAAGCAGATATTCTGAACTCAATATTATTAACTTACCATTACCATTCCCATCATCATATGGATTGACCATAGGCATGAAAATATCAACCAACAAAAAGTATAATATCATATTATAATTCTCATAATTCTACGATTGCTGAAATGAATTAGACAATGCCATGTCTCAGGAAAATAAGTTGACATTATGACAATTCATACATAGAATAATTATATCATTCTGTGAAAACGTAGAAATACGATTTATTATTGAAATTTTGAAAAATCATATCTCCGAAAGTATTAGCTTGTTAGAGTTAAAAATAATATCAATGGATTCTTATGGTAAAATTGCTTATAGAAATAATTTAATTTGGAATTTGCATTGTAAAAAAAAATTTTTTTTTTTGTTACTCCGAAACCATCTGTCCGATTTCATCGAAAAATTCGAAAATTACAAACATTTGGATAAATTGATAAGCACTCTGTTCCGAGGAACAAGAGCGCCAAAAAAGATGTTCACTTCTGATGTGGAGCGGAGAAAGTTCGACCCATTTTAGGACTCCATTCATGGAAGAATGGTTATCCACTTATTTAGAACAGGACTTCCAACTAATTTACAGGTAGTTATTCCTTAGTAACCTTATTTAAGATTTCCTTCATATAAGTATTCTGTTTTGAGTTCTCTCTGGATTGATTATATGATATTTGTTTCATAAATAAAACTAGTCATTTTATTAACTTAATTTTTCCGAATGACTCCTGAAAATTTTGAAACACTTGTAGCGTAAATTGGGCCGTCATATAAAAGTAAAGGCCGGTCCATACGCTACGTTTTGCACAACTTTTTACCTGCGCAGTCTTAAGACGGAAAGAAAACAATTTTTAGTGCATCCACACGAGATGCAGAGATATCTGTATATTTCGCACAGTTTTAGCGATATCGTCATGGAGGAGGTACTACTCTTGTCAATTTTGGCATGCTGTTACCACAGTTACCGTCAACATGCAGCGACAAATCCTCGCAGATCACGGATATCTATGCTGTCTAGCTCAGTTTTCGCTGCAACTGCAACCTCTCCGCGGCATATTCAAAACTGCGCAATTTTCCTATCTACACGCAACGTTTTACCTGCAACGTGTTGAACTGGGCAGGCAAAAGGTTACGCAAAACGTAGCGTATGGACCGGTCTTAAGGTGCAAAGGGGTGACAATTCGTTAGTGTGAAAAAAATGGATAGAAATAAAATAAATTAAGGAAACTTCATAAATTGCTAACGTAACCCAATTCCCTCACAAGTCACAACGCACAAATGATAGAAAACATATATCCGAGAATGTTTGCTTGTTTGACGTAAACAGATTGCAATCATTTTGTTTCTGGTAGCAAACAACCACAAACGAAAGTAATGCAAAATGCTAACAGACGTAAATAGTTAGCTAGTGTGAGGCTATGATATAAAATGATTGAAAGTAAATGACCAATGAAATAACTCCAGCTGTCGTAGAATTATGAGAATTATATGATATTATACTTTTTGGGTGTTATTATAATGCCCTTGGATAATCCATATGATGCTGAAAATATACACTTCGGTGCAAGGGCGTAGCCAGGGTGGGGGTTTTGGGGGTTCAAACCCCCCCCCCCCCCGAAATGTTATTTTTCTGTTAAAAAAAATTTTTTTGCTGCAGAAAGTGACCCTTACACCCCCAAACCCCCCACCCCCCCTCCCGAAATTAATTCCTATTTCAAACCCCCCCCCCCGGAATTAATTCCTGGCTACGCCCTTACTTCGGTGAGTTAAGCGAATTGGGTTCGGAATATTAAAACAAAACTGGAATATTGGCTAAGTTTCAATTGATAATATAATTTTCATAGTAGATTTGAGGAATGAATATCTCGGATAAGTTCGTTAATGAGTAGAATCTGTCTGGTGGTTTCAGATTAATAATTTTGTCACTCTTGTTTTTTCTTAAATTATACTTTTTTAATTTAATTTCTTTCATAAGAGTCCATTGATATCATTCCCAACTCTGAGAAATCAATACTTTCGGAGATATGATTTGTCAAAGCTTGAACAAGAGCGCCAAAGGTCCTATTCACAGGGATTTCCCAGTTATTTTATCATTTTTGGGCGCATGTTCTAGGGGAACATCGTCCTATCATTTCGTCCAAATGTCTGTAATTTTCGAATTTCGAGCTGAAAATTGGCTAATAGACTAATTCGGACTCCCTGATCACGAATCCGGTGTAAGATTTTTGGGTGCCGTCCGGCCGTCCGGCCGTAGGCACGATAACAGGAGCACCGAAGGTCCTATCGACTTCAAACTTTCAGGGTAGGTTTCTGATCAAAATGCGACGGTTAAGTTCGTTAACGGGCAAAATCGGCCGAACGGTTTAGGAGTTATAGACATTTGAAATTTTGAGGTTATTTCCCTGATATTTCAGGAACTAAAGAAGATGTTGAATCGAAACTTGGTAGTCAGTTCGAGGATATAAACGCGCAACTTTTGACAAAATTCTGTTATGATCGAAATGTTGGTAATTTTTAAAAAAATATTTCTTTTAATTTTTTTGAAAAAAAAATTTTTTTTTCGTGAAATATTCATCAGATTGCAACAAAAACTTGTACTAACGTCAATTGTAGTATTTTGCAACATTGTGCAAAATTTTGGCTCTATACGATTTCAATTTCTGGAGATATAAGACAAAATGTGTCAAATTTCCTGGGTCTCTCTCAGTATTTTCATCGATTATTCTATGAACTCTTTGAATTCTACCGAAAACAAATTCAAAGACATAAACATAAAGAATCAAGTCATAGTTTAGACGTCGAAAGAAGGACGATGTTGATCGACTTGAAAAGGTACCTATTTCAAGAAATGCAATAATGAAATGCTTAATTTATGGATATAATATTATCTAAGTATTGTTGGGATCGGGCAGTTGGAAAATTTTTTAATAAAAAAATTTGTACCGACGTTAAATCAAGCATTCTACACGAGTGTGCAAAATTTCAGTTCGATACGATCTCAATTCCAGAAGATATTGCTTAAAATTCACATTCCAGCGTGTTTTGACGTTCTATGGTCACAGAAAATCGTCACAAAAATCTATTTACCTCATTTGACGGCTGTTTGTCAAATCAATTAATTCCAATAATTGATGTCAGATTTCCTACATACCAAGTTCAAACACATTTTATTATATGGAAAACACTTATTGTGATCACGTTCTACAGGAATTGATACTAAGTAGAAGCTAGATGAAGATTATTGTAATGGAAAATTTGTGTTCCAGAATAATATTAAGGTATTCAACATGATACTGCTTTTTTTCTTTACTGGTCAGTACGGGCCACAAGGAAGATGAACATGCGCCCAATAGCTCCTGTCCACAGGGCTTGAACCAATTTTTATTAAATTTAATGTCATTTATGATTCGAAATTTCTGGCATGTGACAACCACGACTAATCATCACGAAACGCATCCGAACAGTCTAGTTTTTGACCATTTTTTGCGCGCATGCTCTAGGGGACAGCGTGCTATCATTTTGCCCAAACGCCAACCGTTCCCACGATAACTTTCGAACCTAATGAGATAGTGACATACAATTTCCAGGGTAGGTTCCGCATCCGAATGCAGCCGTTACGTTCGTTGATGGGCACAATCGGTCAAACGGCTTCGCAGTTATACCCATTTGGATTTTTGTTGTTATTTCCCAATAAGTCAAAAAATACGGATCTGAAATTTTTGTGAGAATCGTAACACTACAAAAAAAAATTGTCTAATTAATAAACTATCATCTTCCGCTTAAATTCTGCACAAACCTTCAAGCCACCATTTTACAATCGAGTACCGTATTTCAGCTAGATTGACTTTGTATTTTAGCTATTATTATGAACATTTTTTGAGAATTTTAACAACCATTAAAATTTTGTCATTTTGTACATATGAAACAATGTCACGCAATCGAGTCAAGATTAATCTGATAATTGCATTCAGTGCAATTAAAAATCTCGAATTCATTTTCGATAGATATGGAAGATTGTGGAACTATTTTTTGACGGTATAATGTTTTAATTCAATATTTATATTAATCTAGGATCCATTTGAATTAGGCGCGCTAAAGAGTTTCAAAAGACTCCCACCAGGCTCCGCTAGTGTTCACTATGAGGTGTTAAATTTATTTATCGTTTGATGAAAATACTTGATTTTGATTGCGGATAACAAGTTCTCTTATTCATACTAACATGGTACAAATTTCATGATCAATCAACTAGTTGGAATGAAATAATTATATTATTATTAGTTGAATGTGTGTTATAAGTTATAAGATGAAATTATGTTCCATACATGAGAGAAATCCTTAGTCTGATGGAAATCTGTACCCGTTGTGAACAACGATCAAATATAAAAATTTCACTAAACTGTATTTTAATTTAGTTCCTATGTGTGTCATCTTTTGAATTTATATCAAAGTATTTAAATTTAAGATACTTAATTCTTTTCGGTTATAGTATACTTCATCATCTAGAAGAATTCTATTTGCATTTGTCATCAAGAGGGATTCTACTTTATCGACATTGGTCTCAGAAAGATTCCTGTTTTATTTAATGGACTGCCAGACTTGTGTAAATTCCTTCCTTGCCTACTAAAATTCCTTCCTTACCTACCAAAATAAATGTCATTATTTGACACTTCCGATCTGACTATTTTGACATTCATAAATTTGCTTTCAACCTCTTGGGGTTGGAACATCCAATTTTACTGTGATTTAAAAACTATTTGCAATGAAATGTCGCTCCGTTTAAGAGTGCTAAATTTAGTAGAAATAGTGCTGCGAGTGCCGCCCCTCTTCGTAATCGACGAGATACTGAAAGTTGGACTTGGAATAAACTCGTTTCCCGAATACGATTTTCCTCTTTTCGAAGAAAATTTCTACACAACCTCTACCCAGAATTTCACCACATCCTCACAGTACAATCCTGTACTATATAGATTTGTTGTGATTGGATTTTTAAGGCTTACTTTGAGTGCACTAGGTGAGTTAGAAGGTTCACTTTTTCCCTGAATAAGGTCATCAACAAACTTTGTTACCTCATCTGCATCAATTTGTGTCACAAAATTGGACTTGTGTTTCGAAATTTTTGAAATTTCCAACGCGCATATCATTTCTATTAGCGAGTCAAGGTTCCAAATCGTATCCAACAATCAGTTTTCTGAAAAGAATTTTCGTTGTCCTAGCTGTTTTGAAATATTCTGGTGAATTGTTTCTTTAGCACATAGATCCAGGTGTACACCTTGATCTCGTTGGAAAAGCGCCCTGGTTTTTCCAAAAATTCGTATACACCTAGATATAAGAATTCAATTTGATCTGAAATTGAAGCACACTGAATTTCTTTTTATCTTAATCTGCCTGCATAAAATTCAAATTCCCCAATAAATACATCAGGTTAGAGGCCATATTTAGCTTTCCATTTTGTCTTATCACTAATCATTGTCAAAGTCCATTCCAGGTTCAAATTAAAATCAATTTAGCCTGTTTATTTCTGGTTTTTAATGTAGTCGCCTAAACCTATGTGATATAAATCTGATGTAACTGATGTAAATTTCGACACAATTCAGCATGCATGATAACGAAAGATCGACATTATGTAAAATCCGAAATATTTCTTTATGATCTACCCTCATTTCATAAATATGTAAGGATGTGGGGTTGCGTACGTACACAGTAGCAAAGCCTATACAGAACACAACAGATCCTCCTTACTCGCGCAAGCTTTTGGGATCATATGAGTGCTCAACTCGGAAGACCTTTTCATGAATATTGTATTATACACCTACTGCATTCGAAGACCCATATTATTTGATATGATCTAACTGAAACTCCTAATTAATCCGAGGAGACCCCTCGGAAGGATTTTAGAGGTTGTGGGAGTTAAGAGAATCACTTGTGTTCTGTATAGCTTCGTTAGCGTGTCCTTAAGCCGTCTTAGGCGCAGCACTGTTAATTTTTGACTCAGCAGTGGAAGGAGGTCGCTTCCATCTGACTAGGAAATTTCTTTCGTAGCCCAGGCTTGAATTCTAAATATTACCGTTCCTTGTCCAATGCTAACCACAAGCCTACTGCGCTCATATGAGTGTAGTTCTGTTATTCTCAGATCACGTTAGCTACTGTCTTCGGACCTTCTGAATTAATTTTCTGTCAATTAACCTGAATACAATAATATGTCCTTTTCTCAACATACACAGATAAATGTAATTAATCAATCAATATTAATTTGAATTACACTGATCATAATTTTGATTGGATACTTCACAAATTGAAACGAATTTTAATTGGACTGAAACAACCATTAAATAAGTTATGAAATACCAAATTCCGATATCATGTGTTCAATGGCATGTTTATCAGTGAATATGATTAACTAAGGGAATAGTACTGATAAACTGAATGCTAATATACTTCATTCAGTTGCATGCAAATCTGCCTACACTATTGACATAACGCATAAAAAACGGTCTTATTTGAAAAAAAAATCGTATTTTTAAATTCAAAGCGCTCAGTTTCTCTTGAAAAATTCGTTTTTCATTCAAAAACACTCTTTTTCAATGCAGTTTGCCTGTCACTCATTAAAATAGTTGTAGTTTCTTCGATATATTAACATTTTATTCGATCTATAGAAGAAAAGATTTTTTTTCGAAATTGGAGAAAAAATCAATTTTTATATGCAACTCTGATAAAAACTGTAAAATCCAGAAATCACAAATAAGAATTAAGATATCAGCTTTTGCTCAAAATGGTGAAATCTGAAATTCCTGCATTTTTTTTGTATTTTGTCTTTGGGAAGTAATGGAATAATCGGCTGAAAGTTCCCGGTCTGACACATAGATGGCGCCACAAATACAGGCTGATAGAATATCCAGTAGCAATTTAGCAACGTTGAAAGGTGTCCTCCAGGGAAGTGTTCTTGGCTCTCTTTTATTCATTCTATATTTGAATGGCATAAATGTCATTATTGATAGTGAATTCATTAACCTCTTTGCAGATTATACTCTCATCGCAGTCAGCAATGTCGTTTGTGAACATAAATAAGTTCAGACTGAATAGTTAGGTTAGAATCAGTCGCTTGGCGGGAGATCCATATTCAAATTTTTTAACAAGGAATTTCAACTCTAAGATGAAACCACCCTATTTAAAAGAGAATGTTAGTACAGAGACAACAAGTATTGGGTACCTTCATCATTAGTGCATGTTTTCATGTTATTTCCACATTAAAATCTACTTCTATTTATTCTTAAATCAAAATTGAAACCATTCTAGTTCGAAAGATTTCCGTATGTCGTAGATGACTTCTGTTGTGCGTCATTACAAGGCCGATTTAGAGTTATGTTATTATTTTTGACTGATTTCGAGTGAGCTAAGACATACGTCAATCGAATTTGGTGAACACTTTTATATTTATTAATTATTTTGGAAATATACAATTTTGTTATGAAAACTTGATTCTAGATGATTGAGAAAGGTTCACAGAATCTATTTCAACCAAAATAAACCTTAAGAAATTAGCCAAAGTATCTAAAAACAGGCCAGAAATTCGCGTAAATTTTAGGTCCATAAGAAATGCATGGGGAATTCAGTGCGCGGATCCACGGATGGATCGTAATTCAAATTTCCCGCCTAACCTAACTAATGTGGTCTATACCATTAAAACGAGATCTCCAAACATATAGAGATAAACGGTGTTGAAATTGTTGAGGAGTTCAAATACCTGGGATTTGTCGTTGATAACGTTCTGAACCTGAAAAAGCACTTCCAGTATGTGTATAATAAAATTTAAAAAAACAATAATTTCTTTACGAGAATAAGTAGACAATTAACATTCCAATCTAATTTGACTGTTTATAAGGAACTAATCCAAGCACACTTTGACTACTTTACTAGATTAATATCGTTACTAGACAGTAATTGTATTTATTCTCTGCAAAAACTAGCATGTTCCCTATCACCACATAGGGATGTGATGATGAGTCTGTTATACAACATGGATCTTGTCCATTCCACAATGAGGTCTGGTATTACCCTTTCCTGAGCCGCTCCACAAAGCCAGTTTGTGAGGCCTGCTTAAAAGCGCCCTCTATGTCCAGGAAGGCCACCAGAGCCATCTCCATTTGGTGCAGAGAACCAACCCAGTTTTTTAGGGCCAGGTCGGTTGATTTCCTACTTTGGAAGGCATACTGGTGAACAGGGTTTTCAGATTTTATATTTTATGATGGTCGACTTGGGAAATGTGACATTTCTTCCAGTTCATTCCCAATGCAAGCTGCATAAAAGAACTTCTATGTTTATTTTAAATTAACAAACATTTATTTTTACATTATGCACTATCTGCACTTTTCTAACGATTCTTTGTATTTCAGGATGTGGAATTGCGCTATGCCTCTTCATGCTCAACACCAAGCACCTCATGGTCGTGTACATGTACCTCATGTCTTTGGGAGTGGTGATCGTATCCTACTGGACGAATATCAGTACAATCAACATGATAGAAACAAAGAACGAAACCTGGGACCTCCTGAAGCACATACTGGTACTAGATTACCAAAGCTGTTTTTCTGAGGACGGCGTGGCTCTCCAACTAATCCAGGATTGTGTTTCCCAGGCAGTCCTATCCTATATCTTCGTCAACATCCATCTCGGACCACGCTACCCTTCGCTGCAGAAATTGTTACCGGTTACATTCTTCGCACCTATAATCATGGCCTTGTTGCCCTTACCTCAAGTGGTCTTGAGCTATTCTCCCATCGTAGCAGTCCTTCTGCCCCTGGCTCTCATCAAATTCGTCCTTTGGACGTCTCTGGTCTCCATCTTTCACACCGTGCATAGCGGTTATCTACACGCTAGAAACTTCGTTTCCAACTTCGGCATGTCGGCACTGGTCGAAGCCGAATGGCTCAGATTGAACGTACCGGAAGTTTTAAGAACCTTTTGGCTGTTGAGGGTCATGGAACATACCGGTATCTTTTTTTTGTCCGGATATTGGGACGCTGACGATGGTTACTCTCCTTACTTTCGTTTAATGAAATATCTGATGGTTACCGGATGCGACACAGTATCGGCTGTGTTAGGGATCACCAGTATCGTCTCCTATATTTGCAGCTACATCGGTAAACTGTTCCAATGGATCCTTCTGACCGAAGATGATAACGACAAGAATATAGGTACAGTTTCAGCGATCGTTTTTTACATCCTTGCGTTGCAAACCGGTCTTACAAGCCTAGAACCCGAAGTACGGTTTGTACGGTTATGTAGGAACTTCGGACTTCTTTTCACCGCCATTCTTCATTTTATACACAACGTCGTGAACCCCTTACTGATGTCCCTGAGCGCTTCGCATAATCCGTCATTGAGGAGACACATACACGCCCTTCTTGTCTGTCTGGTGCTGGTCGTGCTGCCTTTGGTCCTTATGTTTTACTTGTGGTCGACGCAGGAGATGTCCACGTGGCTACTGGCAGTCAGCGCTTTCAGCATAGAAGTTATAGTAAAAGTATTCGTCTCTCTAGCCATCTACACCCTGTTTCTTCTGGATGCTCGAAGAGAAACCTTCTGGGAGAAATTGGACGACTACATCTATTACATCAGGGCTTTCGGTAACAGCATCGAATTCTGCTTCGGGATCTTCCTCTTTTTCAACGGAGCCTGGATCCTACTTTTCGAGAGCGGAAGCGCCATCAGGGCTGTCATGATGTGCATCCACGCCTACTTCAACATCTGGTGCGACGCCAAAGCCGGCTGGTCCGTCTTCATGAAGAGAAGAACGGCTGTCAACAAGATCGAGAGTCTGCCGGACGCCACCGATGAGCAGCTGGAGTCGTACAACGACGTGTGCGCCATCTGTTATCAAGAGATGCGCTCGGCGAAAATTACGCGGTGTAGACACTTTTTCCATGGCGTGTGCCTCAGGAAGTGGCTTTATGTACAAGATCGATGTCCGTTATGCCACGAGATACTTCACAGTATCAATTCGGACGAGAAGAAAGAACTGAGGCCACCACCTAACCCCGTGGAAGATGACAACAGGTGATAGGATTAGATGTATATTTATTTATTGTGATTTAGGATAATATGCTGTGACTTTTCGAAAGAGAATGAGAATGCCACGATAAGCGAAATGACGGATGGGGTTGTAATGAAGATTTGAATATCTGCTGAAACGTTTGCCTGGCTGATGATGAAGTTTTTTTATGTTTGAACCAGGGTTGGGCTGATTTATATCAAGTGATATGAATTACTTGGATTTTTTAAATTAAAATCATGATTTAACTATTTTTTTCACTCGGTAATGTAACAACATGATATCATTATTCTCATAAAACAAAAGTAGAACGCCTTTGAAAGAAGTACAAAAAATTATATACTTCACGTTTCTGCGTTATAGTGTTTCCAAGACATCCATTAGTATCTAGGAAACGATAAGAGACACGGAGTCGGTGAACATAGAGAAAAGTTTTTGTTTTTTTGTACCTTACGATATGCCATTTCGAAAATCAGTCCAAAATTCCGGGTAGTTCTGGATATATCCGGAAATGCCCGAAATTTTGCAGAATACTTATATTTATTTCGTGGCTTTATTTGCGAATTAAGTTCACAATAAATTGCACATTCACATTGTGACTTTTTCTTCTCTATCCAATGGCGTCAACATTTCTGAAATCTGACGTTCTAAGAAGACATCATCAGCTTAATTTTGTTTAATACAACCCTGTTATTTTCATTACAAAATCTAAAATCATGTTTGATTCGGAGTAAGATAATATTCCTTTTTTTCCTGAGCACTTTCAAAATATCAATTGGGGTATGTAATAAGAGTAAAAAAGTCAGTGAAGCACAAAATATTAAAAATAATTTTTTAATCAATAATTCAAAAAAGTTGGAGCAATTTAAGAAATGATTTAGTATCTCTAACTAATGAATATTGCTTGTAGTAGTATTTACAGTATTAATTTCAAAAGGTGTTTAGTCAAATAATTACATTATATTCTAAGCATAGGAAACACCACCTAATTGTGGAACTCTTAAACATTGTTGATCATTGAAAAACACAGTTTTTGATGTAAGCTTAGAAAATAATGGTCGTTAGTTTGGCCATTTTTTGTAATAAATACTGTAAATAATACTATTAGCAATATACAGTGCAGCCCAAGAACTCTGCACCAAGAGGGAATTTTCTTTTCTATTAATATGTCCGAATTTTACTAACAAAAAGTGGGTGCATCAAAAATGATATAAAAATGTCCATTATCTCGGAAAATTCAAATTTTTTTTAGGAAGAATTTAAGTGAGCTTGTACCAAAATTCAGGTCGAAAAACCATGGAAAATATTGTTTGTTGTTTTGCTTTGAACTCTTTAAAAATTCAATAATTACCTAACGGAATTGTACAACATTAATGTCAGCATGAATATGTAAAATATTGTAAATAGTAGAGTTTGTTTGACATTAATGTTTAAAAATCCGCTCAAACCGGAAGTCGCAGTTGACCGAGCTTTGCATAATTTTTTTTCATTTTTGATTCACCAACATTTTGTATCAAATAAAATTCGTAAATAATAGTAAAGAAAAGTCCCTATTGGTGCGTTGTTGCTGGGAAGCACTGTAGAAATAATATAACATTCCATGAATTCCTATTACTGTTTTATTACAACTTTTTATTATTATTGTAATACAATTATTTGATATTTTGTGCTTTATTGATTTTTATACTTCTAAGGATATTTTGGATGTGATCACAATAATTATAAATAGTAGCTAAATCAAGTTTAAAACCTATTTGGGTGATTACAAGAGTAATATAATCTAATTAAGAATTTAAAATGACATCAGATTTTGTCAATAGAATAGTAAATTGTTAATATATAACATATTCAGGAAAAAATACAAAATTTCGGATTCTTCTGGTGATCTCCGGAACTACTCGAAATTTTGAGACTTCCTTTACGGCATTTTGTTATGTAAAACAAAACACAACTGCTCTCTAATTTAACTGACCCCGTGTCTATTATCATTTCCTTGATTGTGATGCTATTACAACCTTATGCTGGACACACTGTATATTATAATTGTTTGAAATGTGCTTCAGATGTCCACAATTATATTCCAGTTCTCTTACGCCTCAAGATTTGTGGAAACAATCACAATCAAGTAAAAAATCAGTGATTCTCTGAACTGATTTTAGACTGTAAAGTTAAAATTTCCGATTTAAGTTATAAAATAGGGTAGATCTTTCCCAGAATTCGACCTCCTACTTATCAAAATTTACACTCAAATGCAAAAAAGACGCAACAAGTTAATATTTGGTAAAATCTGAGGTCTCATAATTTCTTTATTTTTTGTTCAATTTTCAATATTTTTGCAGCAGACTGTCGACAAAATTAATAATTTCAACTTGCACATTCAGTCTTTTGTTAAATACTGATTTATTAAACATTATATAAGGTTGATTAGGAATTTTTTGTTAGACCCTAATTTTAAAACATCTTGTGGAATAATCTCTTGGTCAAAATACCAATTTTTGTTAAAAACCATTCCTTTCTAACATTTGTTTTTTGACAGCTTATTTTATGAGTCTAGCAATGAGAAATAAAAAATATATTGACCATTATTAATAATAAGCAATTATTGCTAAATTTATTCATGGAAACTTGTTCAATTCAAATAAAAAATTCAGATTCGAAACAAAGCAATTGAACCGTAACTTAAATAACCTGAAGAAACGTTGGCAGGCAAGCAGTAATAAGAGTTAGAGGTGCTAATACAAAATATTAAGCTGAATTTGTTGTAAAAAGTACGTTTCTTCAAGTTATCTAAGTTACAGTTGAATTGGTTTGTTTTGAAGATTGATTTTTAATTTGAATTGAATAAGTTTGCATAAATGAATTTTGGAATAACTTCTTATTATTCTCTGAAGAATATGTTGTTGCATTCTCATTGCTAGACTCATACACTGAGCTGTCAAACTGACAGCACAATGAACAAAGCCATATAGACAAAAAAAAATCTTATAATTGGGTAAACTGGCATGAACCAAAAAACAAAATGTTGGAAAGCAATTATTCCACAAGATATTTCAAAATTAGAGTCTAACAACAAACTTCTAATCATCCTATATAATGGCCAATAAGCCAGCATTTAGCAAAGGACTGAATGTGCAAGTTGAAATCAATAATTTTATATACAGTTTGCTGAAAAAATTTTGTCAATTGAACTAAAAATAAAACTATGATACCTCAAATTTTATCAAATATTAACATATTGCGTTTTTTTGCATGAGAGTGTATATTATTTTTCTAATTTTTAGGCTCTATGTAATTTCTGAATTATCGTATATTAGAAACAAGTCGCGTAAAGAATTTAGTTGTGAGATACGCATTCTGACATATAATTAGGCTGTAAATTGTACTATGGTATTTAGACAGAAAATAAAATAATTTGCATTAATTGGAAAAAAGCGAGGTGAATATTTATTATATTAAAATCAAGTAATCAAAGAAATCATGATTTTTTTAATCAATTTTGCCCAACCCTGGCTGTAACCTTCGACTGCTTGTTTAGTTGTAAGACTTCGATCAATGCGATTGTTTAACTCAAGCAAAGTCTATTGATCTTTAAGAACGAAACACATAAATTATGTCTTGGAATCAAAACAAACCCTTCTGATACAGAGTTTCCGAGATTGTTCCATATAAAATTCTGAAATTTTAAATGCTAGTTGATACCCCATGGAAATTATTTGTGACAGTTAGTCTGTCTCAGCTATACCGACATTAAAAAATTGTCTTGAAGAAAATTTAATTACACATCTCATAGTTTTTCTTCAAGGGGACATTATTTCGTGAAATATAATTTTAAGGTCACACTAATGCTATGTTAATGAACTGTAGGTACTGACAATGAAAATTCTAAATTCAGTTCAAAGGTGACTGTCATTGTTAACACTTCTTCAAATCGTATTACGGAAAAATTACACCGATGAATCAGAAACTATGGGTGACAGACTTAAATTCCGTGTGGATTCAAAAAACAACGGGGTTTTTCATTTGAAAAAATTGTTGAGATATCCCTGCCCTGAAGTACCTATACAGTACAAAAGTACTAATGTTGTGGTGTAGTCAACAACATACATACATAAATAGTATAATTCCAGAACACAACAAGATACAAAGTAAAACTTATCGCTTACATTTAACATTTTAGGAACATTTTTCATTGGATATTGAATTTACTCATGTTTAGTGTGTGATGAGATTTTATTAAACGTAACGGGTGAGTTTTCAACAAGAATTTCGTTTCATTTTTGAGGTTATTTCTATTTAGTGTGCCATGATTATTATGCACTGCTGTAAATCTATCATTTTACTTAAAACAGTTGCATGTGAAGTATTATGTGATACCCATTAATGGAACTATTATTTGATTGATTCGGTCGTTACTTGATAGAAATTAATTTTCAATAATTATAAAATTTCCACAAACTTCTTTAGTTAAGAACAATTGTTTCATTTCTTCAGGTTCCAGATTTGAACTGATTAAATATTAGGGGTACTTAAACAAGATCTTCAAAGTAGATTTTGATGAAAACAAGAAACAATTAGGTAATATAGGGTATTGGAAATTGCTTCTAGTATTCTCCTTGAAGATTTTCAGTTAGGCTAATCACTGATCGTCCATCATCTATGTGTTCATTTGAAAGAATTTTTAAGGAGTTATAGCTATTGATTTCAAAGGATATATAGTAAGAGTTATGGTCTGTTAGTTTATTACCTCATTATGTCTAGTTTATGGAAATTTTAATCATTGTTTATTCATTCAACTAGTCTTTGTAGACCTTTATGGAATTTCAAAAACTGACCTCTGGTCTAATTCACCTTCATGAATCAATTTTTTTTAATTCGAAGTTCTTCAAAAAAATAATTATTTTCCGTGATAAAATATTCATGGAACGCTGTTTGAAATAATAATTTTATTGTTATCATTCCGATATTATCGGAAATTACCCATTAATCAAAATATTTTCTATGGAGATATCATCTGCCAAATGATTACAAAATTTTGAATGGAACAGTAAGGAAAAAACGTGTAGGTAAAGATTTGTGTGAATTATCCGGTATATATGTGAATGGAGGTTAAAGAGGCTTTATTATCTACAAAAACTATTCATCATATGTGCGAGGGGAAAGTTCTTAATTATACTGGAAATAATTATCTTCTCTGCACATCAGATAACCTGAGCTGTCAGTTAGACATCGATCATCTTCATGAATATTGTTTTTTGTAAATATTTCATTTACAATATGTTAATTGTCTAATTTGCCTGATTTGTCCTGATTGCAGCAAGTTTGACTGTTAACAACTTTTTACACTTGTAATAGACCACATTAGTTAGGTTAGGCGGGAAATTTGAATTACGATCCATCCGTGGATTCGAGCACTGAATTCCCCATGCATTTAGTATGGACCTAAAATTTACGCGAATTTCTTGCCTGTTTTTAGATACTTTGGCTAATTTCTTAAGGTTTATTTTGGTTGAAATAGATTCTGTGAACCTTTCTCAACCATCTAGAATCAAGTTTTGATAACAAAATTGTATATTTCCAAAATTATTAATAAATATAAAAGTGTTCACCAAATTCGATTGACGTATGTCTTAGCTCACTCGAAATCAGTCAAAAATAATAACATAACCCTAAATAGGCCTTGTAATGACGCACAACAGAAGTCATCTACGACATACGGAAATCTTTCGAACTAGAATGGTTTCAATTTTGATTTAAGAATAAATAGAAGTAGATTTTAATGTGGAAATAACATGAAAACATTCACTAATGATGAAGGTACCCAATACTTGTTGTCTCTGTACTACCAGTCTCTTTTAAATAGGGTGGTTTCATCTCAAAGTTGAAATTCCTTGTTAAAAAATTTGAATATTGATCTCCCCTTGAAGCGAATGATTCTAACCTAACTAATGTGGTCTATAAAACAACCACAGTAAGTGGTATTTCAGATATACCGGGTAATATAATAGAAAATTTGGGTTGCAGTTATGTATTATCTCTTTTGGCCTACTATTTTATTTTTCCGTCTGATGGTAGCCCTTGGTATTTGAACACAATAATCAACGGATTGATTTTTTATATCTAGTCAGAATATTGAATAAATGGGATTTAGATTAAGAAGAAACACCTGAAAATTCATATTGAATTACCCAAATTTCTCTTGAAAGATTATTGTCTCAAGGATTTAACTTTGTAAAGGGCTTCTTCTTCTTCTTTTGTTTGTGATGAGCGTAATGTTTTGTTGAATACCAAGAACTACCATTTATAAAAATTGAATTATTAGAATATAAATGTGAATACTCTTGTTCTTACATGTAAATAAATGTTGATTATTAGGTTAAAAAAGCACCAATATTTCGGAAGGCGGAAAATTTAATATAATCGAAAATAAGATACCGTCGTCGTAAGTTCAATGATTTAAATCTTATTTATTAGTCTGGCCTACCTCATATACTTGGATGAACACAAGAAGCAATGAACTATTTGCATTGTTGAAATTAATTATAATTAAGTTCGATTATTAGAGTTTGTTCTCTTAGATGAAAAAATGGGAAATTGGACAATTAGTGCTATTTAACTTCGAAATCTGTTAGGTATGTACTTAGTGTAAATAATTAGGCTTGAAAAAATTGTATATCATTTGTAAATATCTAAAGTTTCAAAGTCCACTTTAAAACTGAAATTTTGATCCATCAGTTCACAAGATTTCTAAGCTGTGCAGATACTTCAAGTAGACTTATCTGTCACAGGTTGTTTTTTTTATAAATCAAGTGTGTCATCTGACAATAATTGAAATAATTATGAGAATTAACAATTATGTGATTCGAATGAATTTTAATCTGTAGATTTCAGAGTTTCGTATGAGATATTAAAGCTTTCCATAACATAAATTGGAACCATTGGATTATTAAACATATTTCTTGCGTGTTCTGGACAGAAAAAATTTGGTAGATATTTGTTTGAAGGATTGTGACATGAAGTATTGTTATTTGAAATCTTGCCTACTGATGATGGATTCTCAAACATTGAATTCAATAAAATTCATTGTTATTTTTATATGCCTACTTTGACTTTTGAAAATCACATCGCACTATTAATATTGTTCTTATATTATTGAATAGTGAAAAAAATAAAAGAAATATTTTAAGTTTATTGTCTTGTTTTATTCTTTTTATAAAAGAGAAAGGAATTTCTTTGAACCTCAAAGCTTGAGTTGCTTTCATTGAATTCTCCAATATATGTTGCCAAGGATTTTTGTTACTCCATAAATTTTTAACATGTGTCTATTTTGAGGTATTTTTGTCAGTTGAAAATGAGATCTTTGTAATTTAGAAGAAGATAATAATTTGATACTCTGCAGTTTGTCATTGTTCTTACTACGGTCATTCTATCTGCTCTTTCAAAATTTGCCTTCACAACTTCGTAGTATCTACCATCGCTGAAATAAAAAAAAAGACATTATTCTATGATAATATTATAACATCACCATCTAGATTTCTCACCTGAGAGATAGACATCGCAGTTTTAAACATTTTACCCTAATGATATCTATAGCTTTTTGACTTTTGTCTGAAAAACGTAAATTTTCTGGGTCCCATCTCAATTCTAGACGTTCAACATTTGGACAATTCCGAGCTATACTGTCCATCAACTGGTCTACAAGAATGTTAACTCCTAATCTTTCTTGGGTGCCCAAAATAAGGATTCTAAAACAGAACAAATTGTTATACTCCTCCTATTTTGGCAGACAATTGTTTTTTCAGCTGTAACCAACCCAGGTAAGGTAACACATACCTTACATAGAGATCTTTGGGAGGTTAAAATGAGGCGATGTATTGTGAGACTCAAGATATCGCAAATGCAACGAGAATAAGAAATTCCTATCGCGAACGTCCTCAAGATATTGCTTTTTTGAGCCTAAGCTTTCCGTGGGCTTTCAATAGTGAAGCATCCTGTTACCAGAATTATACTCTTCCTCCCAACAAGCTGTATTCGTCGTATTCTACCAATCCTAATCTCACTAGGTACTATCTGAAGCTTATGGATATGTAGCATATTCATGCTGAGATCAATAATAAAATCATTTTGGTTTCTTTTGAACTTTTTTGTGTCCTTCAAATCTGGTTGATCTCGCTGCAGTGCTTCACTGATGGTTTATTCTTTCTCCCTAATCTGGTTGATGATATGTGAAGGAACCAAGAGCCGAAAGTACAATTTGATTAGCGTAATAGGCGGCTATAAAGAATAGCAGGAAACTGAAGTGTCGCTTATTAGATCTTCGCCCTTCGGTCAACAGAACACTAAAATCTCAGCGGGCACCTGGTACTTTCCACATAACAAACAATGAATCTACAGCTGTCGTTTGGGATCTTTATGGATTTTTTTCCTTTTGGCGGTTGGTTCCTTTTCATCATCATCCAACATTTATTCATGGGTGGCAACACACAGGGCTGATGAGGGCACTGTTGGCGCCAGGCCCGCCGCTAGCTGTTTGATCGCCCGCGTGCAATACCGATTATGCCGCCCTACGACTACTTACTCTGAGTTTCGTCAAAAAAGGATAATTAATGTTTTTAACACGCTTTTATTATTAGCTTTATTTAGCTTGGGTTGTATCTGACTATGTATGTAACGGAATCTTTTTGTTGAACTTAATTTTCACCAGTTTCCAGAAGTCTGATTAATTTGAAACTTTGCATACGTATCAAGAACCGATGACAATGCAATAATTTGATAACAGTTTCCCATTATCCTTATTATCCACAAAAATTGATTATTATTTA
The DNA here is from genome assembly GCA_937662695.2 of Halyzia sedecimguttata. NCBI lineage: Eukaryota > Metazoa > Arthropoda > Insecta > Coleoptera > Coccinellidae > Halyzia > Halyzia sedecimguttata. The sequence continues at coordinate 4,145,860 of OW569414.2, read as the reverse complement.
TAGCATATTATCTCATACCGGGCACCTCCGCCAATTTGCAACGTGATGTTTCAGGTCCAGTTCATTCTGATGCGATATCGCATGAGCGACAAGCGCAGACAGATACTCCGCCGTATTCACAAAGCATTCAATCTCCGTTAAGTCCTAACTGAGGTCCTCAGTTAAGAATAAATTTGAATCGCAACCTCAGTTAAAGTATTTAACGGTGGTGAAACTGGCCTGTTTCACGTTGATTTTCACTTTAGTTAACTGAGGTTCCGATTCAAATTTATCCTTAACTGAGTACCTCAGTTAGGACTTAACGGAGATTGAATGATTTGTGAATACGGCGGACTATCTGTATCTCATGTACAAAATCTCACAGAGTGGAGCCTGTCTATCGCAAGGCGATTTGTCGCATGCGATATATCATTTTGAGCTCATATTCTAACAGTTCTAACATGTTCTAACAGTTTCCCATTATCCTTATTGGGACCGCCAGGATTAATAAAATTTTGAATGAAATGATGAGATTGCGAAATAATTTGTGAGACATTTCAATACCACATGTCAACTAATAACTAATTGATAAATCGAACTAAAAAATGAAAAATAAATAATAGTTTAAAAAAACTAAAAAAACACGCTTTTATAGCTAACCGAACTAAAAATTAGAAAATAATTTTTAATTTCAGAGAGTTTATAATGCAGTAGTAGAAGATCGAACAATCAATCAGAATTTATCACCTCAAAATAAAATTATAATAAAGTTTAAGTTATTAACAAAAGAATTCAATTCAGAGTAAAAAGCGTGGGGTGCATTTTACTACTTTTCATAACTCTCTTCTCATAGATAGTTGCCAATAGAATGGTTGCTACATTTACTTTATCAAGCACCCCACGCCGTTTACTCTGAATTGAATTCTTTTGTTAATAACTTAACCTTTATTATAATTTTATTTTGAGGTGATAAATTCTGATTGATTGTTCGATCTTCTACTACTGTATTATAAACTCTCTGAAATTAAAAATTATTTTCTAATTTTTAGTTCGGTTAGCTATAAAAGCGTGATTTTTTAGTTTTTTTAAACTATTATTTCATTATGGTGGAAATGGAAATTTTTCATTATGGTGGAATGAAGATCAATAATCCGTGGTCAAAATCGATAAGAGACATATGTCATATTTATTTCTGGTTCTATTCAAAATTCGTTGCACTAGAAATTTTTTCAAAAATTATTAAAAAATAATATTTATTTCACGATAACCTGAGAACGGAAAGAGATAGCGACAAATAGCAATTTTTAGGGTAGGTTGAGCATCTGAATGCGAAATTTGAGTTTGTCAGGGACGGGCTGAAGCCAAATTTTTGGGGGTGAAAAGCATTGAAAATTTTACAACTGTGCACGAAGGATTCCAAAAAAAATTCCAATTCCGGAACACATATCATATAATTATTAATAGATACAATAATTAAGTACAGCATTCTGTGGAAACCATATACTTAATAAGGTCTAAGTTGGAAACATAGAAGTAGGTACGATTTATTATTGAAATTTTGAAAAATCATATCTCCGAAAGTATCAGCTTATTAGAGTTGAAAATGATATCTTTGGATTCTTACGGCAAAATTGCATTTTAAGAAAAATTGAATTTGAAATTTGTAATGTAAAAAAAAATTTTATTTTCGTTACTCCGAAACAGTTACGCCGATTTTGTCCTATAACGAAATTAACCGAGATTACTCTGAAAATTTCATCTGTTTACCTCATTCTGTTCGAGAGTTATCGTCTTACCAGAGGGCCTGCCGGACCTGTAATTCGAAAATTACAGAGATTTAGGCAAATAGGCACCTTGTTCAAAGGAACAAGAGCGCCAAAAAAGGAGCAAACTGCGTACTCACATATTTACGTTGCTAAATTCAATAGAAATTAAAGCTTTTTAAAATGCTGCCCGACAGTGTCAAGCAGCTCAAATTGGTACCAGGAAATATTCCTACTCCATTGAAGTTTTTCCAACTTCTTCGAAATTTTTTCCAACTCCTTCGAAAATTTTCCAATTGTGTTGAAAATTTGCCAACTCCGTTCAACATTGGGGGGGATCATCATCCCCCGTGGGTACCTTACCTACGCCTCCTAACTGAGAAGAAAGCTCAGAGGGGATTCCCCTAACTTCGCTTGTCCTGCTTTTCATAGAATGACAGACGACTTTTGGATTTGCATCTTAGTTTTAACGGATTCCAATAGATGGCGTTGTTAACGTGATTCGGTCGGTTTTTCTCCATGCGATGACATTTCCTATACACAAGAACCTTGAGGTGGGGTGGGTATTAAGACAATGACTTGAATTACGTGATGAGTCGCTCGATTTGCCGCCCCCCTGGACGTGCGCCCGTGTGCGGTGCACGCCTTGCACGCCCGCTTACGGCGGGCCTGGTTGGCGCCAAAAGCAAATAATTTTTTGGCGCTTCCATCGTAAATCAAGAGCGCCCAAACGAACAATAAATAAAAATGTGGGAAAGCCCTGTGGAAAGGAGCTTTGGCGCTGTTGATGTTCAAACTTTGACAACTTATATCTCCTAAAGTATTGGTTCCTCAGAGTTGGGAATGATATCAATGGATTCTCATAATAGAACTGCATCACAGAAGAAAATTAATTATTCAAAAAATCATAAAATTACGATTAATTATTGAAAAATCATATCTCCCAAATTATTAGTTTGTTAGAGTTGAGAATGATATCATTGGATTCTTGAGATGAAATTGCATCTTAAAAAAAATTGAATTTGAAATTTGTAATGTACAAAAAAAATTGTTTTCGTTACTCCGAAAGCACCCAACAACGAACTCAACTGAGATATTTATCTCCCAAACCTACTCTAAAAATTTCAACTGTCTATATATACTCATTTCGTTCGATAGTTATCGTGGTTAGGGACGGCCGGCCAGACAGAATCAATTCTGACCACGGATTCTTGATCAGTGAGTCGAACCAAAACTTTTTAAGACCATTTTCAGCCAAAAATTCGAAAATTACAGACATTTGGTCAGATTGATAAGCACTCTCTTCTGAGGAACAATAGCGCCAAAGATTGGTTCAAGCACTGACGTAAAACCAGGAAATCAAATGTCGCATTTGGATGCGCAGCCAACCCTGAAAATTGCAAGTCGATACTACATCATATTTTTTCATAATTTTTTTAAAATTTTCCAGTGGTATAATCCTCACAAAATTTCACATACGTCTTTATGTCGGTATTCCCCAAAAAGTTAGTAAGTTTCAATTCGATCGGATTTGTATTTTTGGAGTTATCGAGGAAATAATATTAGTAGTGGTCTTTCGTACTGATTTAACTGATTTTAGTTCCATAAATCATAAATTACTTCGTTCAGTACTGATTCAACTGATTTTAGTTACATAAATCACTTCGTTCAGTACGAAAGAACACTATACTATTACAGATGGTATACCGAAACCATTGGGCCGATTATTCACCCAAGGCTGCTCGGCTCTCCAACAATATAGATACGAGCGAGTTCAAATTCGAACCTTGGCTGTAAAGTTAGGCTCTGAAGGCTCTCGTGAAATTTCACCAATGTCGGAGGAATGGTTTCTGATATATAGAATCTTTTCAATGATTTTTTTTAATTTTCTAGTAAATTTTCTGGTGATACGATCCCGACAAAATCTCAAGTACGTCTTTATGTCGGTATACTACAACCAGTTAGCTAGTTGCAATTCGGAAACCGTTGGGCCGATTATGACCATGAACGAATTCGTACGTCGCATTTTGGACGTGCCACGTACCCTGAAAATTTTAATTCGCTATCTCTTTCCGTTGTCAAGTTATCGTGGCAACGGCCACGGCCGGCCGGAAATAATCAAATTTGACCTCAAATTCTTCATGAGTGAGTCGAACCTGGTCGTTTGAGACCATTTTCGGCAAAACATTCGAAAGTTACAGACATTTGGGCAAAATGATAGCACCTTCTGTTCCCTAGAACATGCACGCAAAAGTTCGATATACATCCTGATTTACTAGCAGCATCGTTAATTATTAAATTGAACGAATAACATGACGAAGGAGTGAAAACAGCTTCTGAGTTTTCATTGAGTATTCGTTTCTTCACGCCAGCATGCTGTAGAAGAAGATATCAGAGGGCTTGTTATGCTTAAACAAGCTCTCTTCTGGCACTTGGTCATGATGGCACGGTCATAGGCCTTATCCATAGGTCAACCATACCAAGGGTGCAATGGTTAATTTAGGCCTCTCCAACACAGCATACAACCACTGCAAAATGTGCGGTTTGAAGCCTTATCTATAGCCAAGCATTCGGCGAGTAAACAAAAAAAATTATATCGGCCTTAATCGATGACCTCGATGAGTTATTTCCATAGTAATTTGCGGTCCAACATCACACTAAGGTGAGCCCTAAGCCAAACAAACAAGGAAATTTGATATCATAGGGTACCCTTCTCTTGGTGAATAATATTCAGCATCAGATCGACAATGACTTTGATTAACCTACCTCTGAGACGCAAGACTAGGATATCATCATAGGCCCGAAGGCATTGAAGAAATATAGAAAATGCTTCATCAATATAAAAAAAATGCAAAATCTTACTTAGCATTCGTCAGAATTGGTAGAACAGTCTGCCATAAACTATCAGTTATATGAGTCATTCCAGATAGCCCTAAGCCCCAAAGTTGGTGTCCATGTTTGCAAAGAAATTTGTAGATCGCATCTTCCGAAAGATTGTCAGAACTGTCCAAATCTAAAGCAACCTGAAAATCTTCGAGAGTTATGAAAAGCAGGCATACTCAATGGTCTTTTCTTACCAAGTTTTTTGGGTTGCCTTGTTCCATCCAACTCTTCAAAACAGAATCGTTGAGACCGTTTAATTGACCTGCACTTAAAAACCTCAAGCCAGGCATTCTTATCAGCATATCTTGCAAGCATTCTGTAGATAAGTCTGTTGCTGTTATGTCGAGTTCGAGAAGAGAACATTTCTCCCAATCTACTTGCATCAGGAACTCACTTTTCAAACCTGAAGTCAGAATTTTGGTGAATCTAAGGACAAAGTGAGAGTTTTCTGATATCTACTCACTCGTGCCATTCATAAGCAAGCATTTCAGTCTTCTGCTCCTTTGGAATAAGATTTTTAGTGTCGAGCCAGTTACTTTTGCACAGAAATTTACTGCAAGGCATTCCAGCTAAAAGAAATATTGGAATCAGTAAATGAGTTTTTGGCGCTCTTGTTCCTCCGAATGTTTGACTGAAAATGGTCTCAAAAGATTTGGTTTGACTCACTGATCAAGAATTCGTGGTCGAAATCGATTCTGTCCGGCCGTCCGTCCGTTAACACGCTAACTCTCGAACGAAACGAGTTAGAGGATTGAAAATTGCAACGGGTAAAATCCATCAAGCGGTTTCGGAGTTATGACCGTTTTTAGTAAAAACATTTTTCATGAATATTTCCGGAACCGATCACTCGATCTATCTGAAATTTAGCATCAAATTGTAGAATCATGACTTTTAGACGCATGTGAAGTTTTGTATTAATCGGGTTACCGTAGAGTGTCAAAAAAAATTTTGTAAATTTTTAAATTTTGTTTCTACAATAACTCTCGAAAGGAATGAGCTAGGCAGTTGAAATTTTCAGAGTAGGTTAGGGAGATAAATATCTCGGTTAAGTTAGCTATTGGGCAAAATAGGCGAGATGGTTTCGGAGTAACGAAAAAAAAAATTTTTTTAACTTACAAATTTTAAAATTTTTTAAGATGCAGTTTCCTCATAAAAATCCATTGATATCATTTACCACGCTATGAATTCTGAATAGGTTTTGCCATACAAATTTCGGCTTTTCTTAAGCAGCAAACCCAGAGATGATAACATTTTCTGCCACATGGCGGTGTCAATGACAAATTTTCTTCGTAATTTATTTAAGGAACTGGCAAAACCAGATTCTAATATTGAATTGAGACCAGATAGATAAATTTGACTATACGGCGTCTCGATTTAAATTTAGATTGAATTTTTCTGTGGAAATACATAGTAATTTTCATAGAAAATTTTTTGACAGTTCCAACAACCAATCAAATTTCCTCATTTTGTATCATATGAACAATTTCACCCAATCATGTCAACATTACATCGATAACAGACCATGGGCTGTTTTCACGTTGCTATGAACATATATTGATTTATTTCGATTATGAAGTTTCAAATATTTAATATTTCGAAATGTCACGATTTGGTTGTAATACTGACGAGAATATTAATGAAATTATTGAATCGAATATACCCAAAAACACCGTTTACAGTAAGAAATTTGTATGGAAAGCATTTATGGACTTCTGCAACGATAGAAAGTATCAATTAGATGGAAATCGGACGGCGGAAGAATTGGCGTTGATTTTAAAGGATTGGGCTGTGAACATGAGGAAAAAAGATGGTACAGAGTTCAAAGAAAGTACGGTCAAAACCATGTGGAATATAACAAGTAAGCTGTTACAAGAAAAATATTATAAAGAAATGAAAGTTATTATTGACCCATTCAAAAGTGTTGTATTTCAACAAGCGCGAGCTGCCCGCGATTCTGTACGACGAAATCTGCAATCAGATCCTTGTAAAAGGAAACAAAGTTCGGCAGCATTAAGTTCTGTAGAAATAACGAAAATGGTAAATTTATGGAATGAAAATACTCCGGAAGGGCTTCAACGGAAAATCACATAGCCGCGGTAGAATTAGCTTGGCGAGGTGGGGAAGCTGCTGCTTGCTTGACTGATTTTTTTTTCTATCGAATCAAACAACGATGGTTCTGTAACAAATCGAGTTGAATATAACCCTGTATTCAGCAAGACCTGCCAGGGTGGTTCAAGAATGTGCACTGGAAGCAAATTTTTAATAAAAAAATTGGTTCAAGCCCTGTGGACAGGAGCTATTGGGCGCATGTTCATCTTCCTTGTGGCCCGTACTGACCAGTAAAGAAAAAAAGCAGTATCATGTTGAATACCTTAATATTATTCTGGAACACAAATTTTCCATTACAATAATCTTCATCTAGCTTCTATTTAGTATCAATTCCTGTAGAACGTGATCATAATAAGTGTTTTCCATATAATAAAATGTGTTTGAACTTGGTATGTAGGAAATCTGACATCAATTATTGGAATTAATTGATTTGACAAACAGCCGTCAAATGAGGTAAATAGATTTTTGTGACGATTTTCTGTGACCATAGAACGTCAAAACACGCTGGAATGTGAATTTTAAGCAATATCTTCTGGAATTGAGATCGTATCGAACTGAAATTTTGCACACTCGTGTAGAATGCTTGATTTAACGTCGGTACAAATTTTTTTATTAAAAAGTTTTCCAACTGCCCGATCCCAACAATACTTAGATAATATTATATCCATAAATTAAGCATTTCATTATTGCATTTCTTGAAATAGGTACCTTTTCAAGTCGATCAACATCGTCCTTCTTTCGACGTCTAAACTATGACTTGATTCTTTATGTTTATGTCTTTGAATTTGTTTTCGGTGGAATTCAAAGAGTTCATAGAATAATCGATGAAAATACTGAGAGAGACCCAGGAAATTTGACACATTTTGTCTTATATCTCCAGAAATTGAAATCGTATAGAGCCAAAATTTTGCACAATGTTGCAAAATACTACAATCGACGTTAGCACAAGTTTTTGTTGCAATCTGATGAATAGTTCACGAAAAAAAAATTTTTTTTTCGAAAAAATTAAAAGAAATATTTTTTTAAAAATTACCAACATTTCGATCATAACAGAATTTTGCCAAAAGTTGCGCGTTTATATCCTCGAACTGACTACCAAGTTTCGATTCAACATCTTCTTTAGTTCATGAAATATCAGGGAAATAACCTCAAAATTTTAAATGTCTATAACTCCTAAACCGTCCGGCCGATTTTGCCCGTTAACGAACTTAACCGTCGCATTTTGATCAGAAACCTACCCTGAAAGTTTGAAGTGGATAGGACCTTCGGTGCTCCTGTTATCGTGCCTACGGCCGGAAGTACGGCCGGCCGGCCGGCCGGACGGCACCCAAAAATCTGACACCGGATTCGTGATCAGGGAGTCCGAATTAGTCTATTTGTCAATTTTCAGCTCGAAATTCGAAAATTACAGACATTTGGACGAAATGATAGGACGATGTTCCCCTAGAACATGCGCCCAAAAACAACGACAGCAACGTTTGTCCTGTCCGATTATTCAAAAAATTGATGTCGAAAAGGGGCCCAAATATTAAAACCAACAGATTATTCCTTAGACCAAATCGTCAATGGAAATCCGAAAATGATCACTGGTATGATAATATGCCCATTGGAAAAAATACGATTCAAAATTGGACAAGATCGTCTGCCGAAGCGATTGGCTTGAATACAAAGGAAAAAAGAATTACTAATCATTCCAATAGATCGACCGCGGTTAGTCTATTGGCCAAAAGTGGAGTACAAGAACAACAGCTTATATAAATTACGGGTCACAACAATGCCAACTCAATAAAACCCTACTTGAATATTGACGAAGAACATCATAATCAAATTATTAACAGCATAAGTAGTGGAAATACATCTTCATCAGTTATAGAAACTAACACGTCTGGATCTTCATTCAACTTTTCTAATTGCTCCTTTGTTAATTGCACGTTTAAATAAATTGTTTTGGCTCCGCATTTTTTCTATAACTAGCAAAAAATTTTCTATCCGAATAACCCTCGGACATTGATAAATGCTCAAAAATTTTATGACAACTTTCTCAAGCTTGTTGCTTGTAGGCAACAGATCTCCGCCTACGGCGTCGATCTGTTTCCAAGCAAGCTTTCGAAATCTGTCATAAAATTTTTTCGAACAATTATCAATGTCCTTGGGTATTACTACTGATAATAGATACACAGACCTAAGATTGAATATTTGAAACATATTTCATTGAAGTTGTGATATAATTCAGATTGCTTGTTTTTCTTGCGAATAATTTCTATGTTGGGCGTTAATAGGGGTCACTAATGGATGATATCGTGAACGTTAAACATTGTAATAATTGCAAAGTCAAGGGAAAAAAATTGGTTCAAGCCCTGTGGGCAAGAGCTTTCTGGCGCTCTTGTTCAAACAGACAAATTATATCTCCGAGAGTATTGGTTTCTCAGAGTTGAGAATTATATCAATGTATTCTTATGATAGAACTGCATCATAAAGGAAATTCAATTCAAATAATAGTTTATTTATCAAGATTAAATGAGCAATCTAAAAATGAGAACTGCACCATGGAAGAAATCAAATTAAAATAGCTGAAATGAATTAGACTCTCTCTTATAGAACAGGATGACATGTACGAGTATGAATACAGATCATATAATAAATCATAGATACACAATAATTATAGCATTCTGTGAAAACATAGAAGTAAGATTCATTATTGAAATTTCGAAAAATCATATCTCCGAAAGTATTAGCTTGTTAGAGTTGAAAATTATATCAATGGATTTTTATGGGGAAACTGCATCTTAAAAAATTTTAAAATTTGTAAGTTAAAAAAATTTTTTTTTTCGTTACTCCGAAACCATCTCGCCTATTTTGCCCAATAGCTAACTTAACCGAGATATTTATCTCCCTAACCTACTCTGAAAATTTCAACTGCCTAGCTCATTCCGTTCGAGAGTTATTGTAGAAACAAAATTTAAAAATTTTCAACATTTATTTTTACACTTTATGGTAACCCGATCAATACAAAACTTCACATGCGTCTAAAGGTCATAATTCAGATAGATCGAGTGATCACTTTCGGAAATATTCATAAAAAATGTTTTTACTAAAAACGGCCATAACTCCGAAACCGATTGATGGATTTCGAATGTTAACGAACTCGTCCGAGATATTTACGCTCCAAACCTACCTTGCAAATTTTAATCCTCTAACTCCTTTCGTTCGAGAGTTATCATGTTAACGGACGGACGGCCGGACAGAATCGATTTCGACCACTTGATCAGTGAGTCAAAACAAATCTTTTGAGACCATTTTGAGCCAAAAATTCGAAAATTACAGACATTTGGGCAAATTGATAAGCACTCTGTTCCGAGGAACAAGAAGAGCGCCAGAAACCGATAGGCCTTATCAAAAATTATCAATAGTGAAGTTGTGTGGCAAATGCAATCTTGCACTACGTGGTCATAATGAGTCGGAAGACAGATTAATAACACAATAAAACGAGAATTTGACCGGTTGTTCAAGTACTTCAAATTTAATATAGTGTCGTATCGTTTGGAATAAACGTTTTGTGAAATATGTGAATTATTAATTATTAAAAATAATTGAGTTCAGATAGGTAACTTACTTGTATACAATTGGAACTGAACGCATCGATATGACTGTCATCAACGAAATTTATACCATATAAATTGATTACCCTCAAGTTCGGAGTAGCAGACTTCAACTTATGCACGTTTATTACTTCATAAATCTCTTCTTCCTCCTCCTCAATCTTCTCATAGGTACCAAGAAGATGAAGGATCTCCAAACCGTTAATAAAGTTATAGATCTTCCTCATAAATCCCTCCATGAAAATAACCTCAGACAGGCAGATACACATATATTTTAGTTTCGTGGGAAAAGCTTGAAGTTCGCTGAAATCGTGTAGCTGCATGGCGGTGGAAAAGTCTAACAACATATGAGTTAAATTGGGACACTTGTTGGCCAGCTCGTGAAGCACCGTGTGGGTTATGAGTTCGATGGGTAGTTCTATGTATCTGAGAGATGGCCCAAATCTGACTGTTATGAGTTGCAAGAGGGTATCCAAGGAGTTAACGTGTAGTCCAGAGATTTCTGGACGTAAGGATACGTTCTTCCATAGTTTTGAGTTGTAAGCTACCAGTCGCCATTTCTTGCATATCCTAGCCATCTGACATATTTCTTTGTGGGATAGATAGCTGAAGATGTGGAGTAGGACTTTATCAGGCAGTTTCTCAATAGTCTGTGGAAGAAAATACGGGTATAAGTAATGAGAATTTTAAGCATAATACTGAATGGTCTGACAATAACATACACATTTTCAAAATATTATTAGATTTCTCCTTACTCCAAAAATAATAATTACTACTCCAACTATTATTATTATTATGTTCGAACATTTTAAGGAAAATGACGACCCCAGCTGAAAGACTTATTAAGAAATATGCATAGATTAGAGTACTCTTACTCTTATCTATGGAAATATGCAACAAGTTCAGGGGAAGTCGGGTTACTAAGTTGAGATTGATTGAAAGGATCAATGAAAATTATTGCTGAATTATTTAAAAACACACTGTAATGTTGTTAACACAATCATACAATAATTTATTATTAAAACTGAAAGCTTAATTTTAAATCTTATAAAACATTAAACAATGTCAAGATCCCCGTTGCACCCCAGGTAGGTACAGGGATCAACGGGGTAGTATTTGTCTGACTAGTCAAATAGCTAAAAAATTGGTTCAAGCAATGACGAGAAATCAGGAGCTTTTGCGCGTATGTTCTATTGTCCATTCTCCTGTATTGGACATCCTTAATCGAATTTACCATGGTAAATTATGTTGTCCATTCTCCTGTATTGGACACTCTTAATTCGAATTTACCATGGTAAATTCGAATTAAGTGTCCAATACAGGAGAATGGACAACATAATTTACCGCATGAAACTTCAAGTCGTCTTTTTTCAACCGGGAACTAGATTTCAATTCGATCGGATCAGTATATTTGAGAATATTGGGGAGATAAAATTCGGTCTGTAGATTTGTGCGGAGTTTCAGCAGAATCTGACAAATAGTTTCTGAAATATACCACCATTCATTGTTCAGTCAAATAATAACAGTGCTATGCCTGAGCTGGCGAAAGGATACAAAACAAAGCCTACATAGGACACAACTGATAGTCCTAATTCACACCAGCTCTTACGATGTAAGTGAGGAAGATCTAAGAGGGTCAGTATAATCATAATCATGTCATCAACAAGTGCACCATTGCAGATTGACTTCACTATGCGAATTAGGACAGTCCTGTATAGGCTTTGTTACTGTACCCCTACGCCAGCGTAGGCACAGCAATGTTAATTTTTGACCCTGCAATGAATGGTGGTTACTACCGTCTGACTAGATCTCCAGCTCGCTCTACCCACTGAGCTTGTAGCACTCATCATGCAATTCAAATTGGTGAACGTGAACAAGCGCACCAAAGAGTTCTGACTTCACGTTAGAGCTTTTTTGTTCAAAATTGAAATGTAGAGATAAAATATATACTACTTAAGTTAGAAAAAGTCTTCTTATAGCCTTTTCCTTAAATCCAACTTTGATAGTCTCATTTGAACCTCCTGTATATCAGGTGATATCCATTTCTGGTATTATAACCGGCAGTCATAAATCAGTGCAAACATTTCAAAATCGAAGGTTCACTTGCCTAATGCCTTAATAAAAACTTTCAAACAAATCCGTTAGGTACGTATATTTTACTTTAAACTTCTAATGGACACTCCCGGTAGGACACCCTGTATAAAGAAAACTGTTTTCAAAGAGGATAGCTTTTCATAAGAAACATCCTTGATCATCCCATTTGTTTCCAATTAGACCTACGATGATTGATTTGTCTGACGTTCATAAAGAAATTTGCGATAACATCCAGAAAATGCAACAAACTATTTTTAGGCTCATACCGTTCCTGCAAATGGGCTTCTGGCTGCTGTACCGTCTGTTAAATAAACCTGAGAAGCTTCTACGGCCAACTGGCCCCAAATATCCGGATTTACATCCATTTCTGTTCACTCAAAAATATTATTTAATATGATCACCTGGGGAATACGTTTCCCATTTAACTGAATACACACACTAGAAATTATATAATTTGGGACGGCTCTGGGAACACATTTCTTAAAATAACTCTATTTGAAATAGTATGGGAAGAGATTCATTCTTGAGCCGTGAGATTCGAATTTTGGCGGGAAACAACGGGGAAATTAAAATATATTGTTCAGTTTTATTACGTAAATTTGAAGCTATTTTATGTTTTGTTTCCGAGATGTCTCGGTAAACAGAGCTAAAAGGTTTGGGACGTAAAGTACCACCAAAAAATTCTATGAAATCAACTTGAATATAAATATTTTTTGTTGCAACATTGGTGTTTCAAAACCCGTCTGTTTATTTTGATTCTGATCATATCGAAGAAATCAACTGAAATGATCGAAGTAGGTATTTTATGCCTTCATTAGAGACGATATAAAAATAATAGTGCAATAATTACATGAGTAAAACAAAAGTAAAGCGAGATATACATAAAATATTTTCTAGAAACAAGGAAATCCTTGAGAAATCGAAGTGTAAATGGTAATTACTGAAAAGTGTGAATACGACGGTACAAATGCAAAATGCACTGTTATGATGACCATACATCAGTGTTTCTGAGAAATTCTAACATCAACAACTTTAAACAGTTGCACGAAAATTCGAAACAGGTTTCTTTTCATCATGATCCTCAACATAAAACACATTTGGAAGACTAATAGATAAATAGAAATAAAGGATAACCACTTGGCTTAATTTTCACAAGATATTATGTCGGTGAAATACTATACAGGGTTTCCGATAGTATCTAATACGATTTATATTTTTTCAACCAATAACTTAAAATAAAAACGCTGAGACCCATCAATTAGTTTCTTATTTTCTCCATGTTTTGGCGATAAAATCAAATATTTCCCTTTAACTTGGCTGCAATCCTACCGTCTCTACCCAACTTTTGTTTTTCAAATGTAATTATAATAATAATAATAATTTATTTCTTCCATTGAGACATCTACAGATGTATAGGAATAGTCAACAAGAGAAAGAGAATGAAATAAAACAATAAAATGGTTACAATGAAAAAAAAAACTAAATTATAGAACTTACAAAAAACTCTTGAACGCTATAAAAACATTTTTCAATCAGCATTGATTTTAATTTCACCTTGAATTGCTTTTCACTAATACTCTTGAAATGTTTAGGCAAGTGGTTATAAAGTTTCATTCCTGTGAAGATTGGTGACGACTCACATTTTGTGGTATTATGCAGGGGAATACACAACATATCCTTATGCCTAGTATTATAGCTATGGAACTCTGAACATGTTTTCAGCATTTTCAAATTTTGATGAACATATATTAGACAATTTAATATGTAGATTGATGGAAAAGTTAATATTTTATTTGTCTTGAATATAGGGCGACATGATTCTCGAGGTCTTAAGTTGAAAATGAGACGAAGTATTCTTTTCTGTGCAACAAATACGCGCCCAGCATCTGAGGACGAACCCCATAGAACCACATTATAGCAAAGGTGACTATATACACTGCTGAAATAGACTGCAAGGAGAGAATCTAACGACAGTGAACTCTTGAGGCGCGAAATAGCAAAGTAGGATTTACTTATTTTATTACATACGTGGTCTATGTGGAAAGACCATCTCAATCTTGCATCTACGCGTACTCCCAGGAAACTGATACACTCCGATGACCTGAGGCAGAATTCCGAAAACTTCACCGTAAAATCAGGACCGTCCCTAGCCTGGAATTTTACTATCTTGGTTTTATTCAAATTTACAATCAGAGAGTTCGTTCTGCACCAGTCAATGAATCTTTTGATAAGAGATTCGCAAATCCCTCTCAATTCATCAAGATTACGAGCTCTAATTGCTAAGGATGTATCATCAGCAAAGAGAATGATAATGCAAGCCTCGATATACTGAGGAAGCTCATTGATGAATAATAGAAATAGAAGGGGCCCCAAGACTGAACCCTGTGGAACACCTAATTTGGGATAATATTTTAGTGAATGGCAGTCACCCAACTTAACCACCATAGACCGATCAGTGAGAAAGCTGAGAATCCAATCGAGGAATACCCCCCGAAATCCCATTTGGCACATTTTCTCAATAAGAAACTCAGGCCGAAGGCAATCAAACGCGCGAGTTTTATCAAAAAATACTCCCGCAACCTGATATCCACCATCCAACGAGGAATAAACGAACTCAAGAAACTCACAGCAAGCACCCTGCGTGGATCTACCCGCTCTAAAGCCATGCTGACAACCCGTCAAGATGGAAAATTTTGACAGATAGTCGTACATTCGACGACAGACTATCCTCTCTATAACCTTTGATAGCTGACTTAATAGAGATATTGGGCGATAGTTTTCCAAGTTATCAGTACTACCTTTTTTATGAACCGGTTTAACAATTGCCTGCTTCAAGATTTCTGGAAATTTGCCCAAAGCAACCGAGAAATTGATCAAATCCGACAAATGCTCCGCAATAAGGGGTGAAATATGTTTGAGTAATCTAGAAGAAATGTTATCGGGCCCGGACTGACTGCAATTTTTCAAGCCAGAGATTACAGACATGATCTCTTCGGGAACAACGGGAAAAAAGAAGAAATTAGAATTTTCCAATTTTTGGATAGTGCATGTGTTCGAAATAAAATTTCCATATTCACCTTGTAGTGCTAGCTCACCCATAGTAGAGAAATAGTTCCCAAAGGCGTTGGTAACCTCATTGGGAGCCGAGATATATTATGTCATGTGTGGGTTTGTTAGAAAGCTTATGAAAAATTGAATCTTGCCCTTAGTATTTTTTTTAGTTATGTAATTATTAGGAAAAATAATAAATAAATAAAAAAAAAATTGGTATGCTGAATAAGTTTTTGCTTTACATCGATAGAATAAAAAGAGAAGGTGTAAGTCTTCAGTAGATATAGTTAATACCATTTAGCTTCCTTATTCTTTTTTACCAATTTAAAACAAAAACCTATTCATAATTGAACTCAGCATATCGATCGGTTTTATTTATTAATTTTCCTAACCATTATGAACAAAAAAAATGGTTCGAGCCCTGTGGACAGGAGCTTTCTGGCGCTCTTGTTCAAACAGACAAATTATATCTCCGAAAGTATTGGTTCCTCAGAGTTGAGAATAATATCAATGTATTCTTATGATAGAACTGCATCATAAAGGAAATTCAATTCAAATAATAGTAATCATTAAAGGATACTGTGGGAGTTAAACTCATTATTGAAAGTTTTTTTTTTCTGGGTTTTCTCTCCCAAACTCTGAAAAATATCTATAAAATAAATTTAATTATTTTGTGATTTGCTTCTGCGTAAGAAAGATATTTGTCAGAAGCAATCAATTGGACAATGTTGCCTAACAAACAACAACGAAACAACATCAACGATGAAACAACTATATCATAACGTTTCAGAGTCTATATCAGACTTCTTCGTCAGACGCTTAATGAAAATCTTTAGAATTATTTTGTTGATAGTTATTTTGTGAAACAAAATAATTCATAAGATTTTCATTAAGCGTCTGACGAAGGAGTCTGATATAGACTCCGAAACGTTACGATATAGTTGTTTCTTCGTTGATGTTGTTTCGTTGTTGTTTGTTAGGCAACATTGTTCACTTGATTGCTTCTGACAAATATATTGTGTTTCTTACGCAGAAGCAAATCAAAAAATAATAAATTTTTATTTTATAGATATTTTTCAGAGTTTGGGAGAGAAAACCCAGAAAAAAAAACTTTCAAATAATAGTTTATTTATCAAGATTAATTGAGCAATCTGAGAATGAGAACTGCACCATGGAAGAAATCAAATTTGAATTGCTGAAATGAATTTGACTCTCTCTTATAGAACAGGATGAAATGTACGAGTATGAACACAGATCATATAATAAAGCTTAGATAGAATAATTATAGCATTCAGTGAAAACATAGAAGTACGTACGATTCATTATTAAAATTTCGAAAAATCATATCCCCGAAATTATTAGCTTGTTGGAGTTGAAAATGATATCAATGGATTTTTAGGGTGAAACTGCATCTTAAATTTTTTTTTTTTAATTTTCAAGTTAAAAATAACATTTTTTTTTGTTACACCGAAACCATCTCGCCTATTTCGGCCAATAGAGAACTTAACCGAGATATTTATCTCCCTAACCTACTCTGAAAATTTCAACTGCCTAGCTCATTCCGTTCGAGAGTTATTGTAGAAACAAAATTTAAAAATAAAAAAACACACTTTACGGTAACCCTATCAATTCAAAACTTCACATGCGTCTAAATGTCATGATTCTACATTTTGATGCTAAATTTCAGAACGATCGAGTAATCGGTTTCGGAAATATTCATAAAAAACGTTTCGAGTAAAAATGGCCATAACTCCGAAACCGCTTGATGGATTTCGCATGTTAACGAACTCGTCCGAGATATTTACGCTCCAAACCTACTCTGCAAATTTCAATCCTCTAACTCCTTTCGTTCGAGAGTTATCGAGTTAACGGACGGCCGGCTGGCCGGACAGAATCAATTTCAACCACGGATTCTTGATCAGTGAGTCAAACCAAATCTTTTGATACCATTTTCAGCCAAAAATTCGAAAATTACAGACATTTGGGCAAATTGATAAGCACTCTGTTCCGAGGAACAAGAGCGCCAAAAACTAACGTTATAGTAAGATTCTATTTTTCTAGAGCTTTCCAACGAGCCCACACATGACTCATGTTTATGTTTGAAGAACCAAAGTTTGGTAGGGTTGGAGCCAAGGGGTTTAAAGGAAATATTTAATTTTTTCGCCAAAAATGGAAACAATGATTTCGTGTTTTTTTTCTTTTCCTGGATATAGACATTGTTATTCCTATTTTTAAATAGTTCTTCTGAAGGTCCTTATTGATTTGAACTGAAGAATCTAAAGATAACGACTTTTCGATATTTAATATACAAAAATAAATATGTATTTTCTTTGAGTTCCTTGATCTTCCTTCCAGATGTATACATTTTTGTTGAACTAGCATTTAATAAGGTTATCAAAATATTTTCAGGAATGGAAGAAATGAAATATTGAATTTAATACCACTTGTAGACCTACGTTTGATAATTTAATTTCTTGAAGATGAATGATTGCTGTTACCATTCACCTAATATCATAATATATTAGGTCTATGGCTGTTACAGGAAGAAACACATTTTCGTTTCTATTCATCTTATCCTGTACTCTCATATATACTAACTGCCAAACACTGAAAAATATATGTATACAGGGCGAGTACTTTTTTCATTTACCATTTTTCCAAATTCAGCTCCGGTAAAAAGATACAGGCTGTTGAAATTTTGAAAAAAAATCAGTTTTTATTTTGTAGCTTTGACATCCTTTTTTCGAATAAAATTAATGTTGGCGTAAAGTCTCCTGTAACTCTGATACATATTTTCCAAATATTAGTTATTTTCTACTTCTACTGGTTTTTTAGTTATGGACTCGTGGATTCATAAAACTAAACGAAATTAGCATAAAGAAAGCATATAAAGTTTTTCTTGAGTCATTTCAAGAATATTCCATCGTTTTAGAACATTATATTATTCTTCATCATTTCTCCTTAAACGCACCGTTTTCGAGATATTCTTCATTGAATGTTTTAAAATGGAAAACTCCAGAAATTTCACTACTTTTATGGATCCGTCCCTGAGCGTTGGAATCCCGAATCAAGCTGTAAACCACGTTACCATGCCTTATTCTTGTCCGCCAACAATGTCATAGATAATTTATATGCGGGAGCGTATTAGCACATTTTGAAATCTTTAAACGCAGGTAACTTTTTACCTGAGCCGAATCTGGAAAAATGGTAAATGAAAAAAGTGTTTCATTTGATGAGAGGAATCTTTGGTTAAAATTAATGCAATGGTCAAAGACTCACCCTGTATAAAAAAAAAATATATTTGTCAGAAGCAATGTATCGAACAATGTTGCCTAACAAACAATAAGGAAACAACTTCAATGAAAAAACAACTATTTCGTAACGTTTAGGAGACTATTTCAGACCTCAGACTATACTTCTATAGTCTAAGTATGAGACCCCTTCGTCAGACACCAAACAAAAATCTTCAGGATAATTTTTTTGTTATAAGCCATTCCGAAATTCGAAAATAATTCTTATGATTCGTTACGAAATAGTTGTTTTATCGTTGATGTTGATATTTGTATGTGTAGTATTTTATAACGAAAACCTTCCTAGTCATGAATTTTGAACGACTGCCAACATAATTTCGTGTCCGGGATTTCCGACTGGAACTGATGAAGAAGAAGCATCGTTTTAGGTGCCAAAAAATGTAACTAAGGTCCAGGTTCAATGAAGGAAAAGAATGCGAGATTTAATTATAAACATGATTCACTCAGATTGTCAGACGATAGTGAGAATATGGCATCGATAATATAAAATATACCTACCTAATAATAATAAAATGAGTTTTTTCGTTGTCTAAGTTTGCACAATTGAGAAAAACTGGGTCAAGTTCTGACGTGAAGTCAGGAGCTTTTGCGCGTATGTTCTATTGTCCATTCTCCTGTATTGAACACTGTTAATCGAATACAGGAGAACAGACAATATAATTCACCATGGTAAATTCGATTAAGAGTGTCCAACACAGGAGAATGGACAAAAGAACATACGCGCAAAAGCTCCTGTCTTCACGTCAGTGCTTGAAACAATTTTTTTTTTCGTGAAGTCAGGATAGAATGCAATGATGAAAAAATTAACACATTGTCTACCTTCAATTTTTCTTTGGGAGAAGAATACATACTCATTCTAGAAACATATTACTGGAATTAATGTCATATTAAAATAATCAAAGTAAAGAAAATTATAAGTTTAGTTACGAACATATTGAATGAAATTCAATTGAATTCCAGTAATTTTTAATTACTTGTTCTCAACCAATAAATGCCCATTGATAGATCTAAAGGTGTTGAGGTGAAACATAAAGATATATTCTCATTAGTGATAGAAAAACTGGCCTGAAATGCCTTTTTACGCATCACGAGATTTAATATCGACAAATGAGCCTCTCACCTCACAAGATCAGAAAGTGTGGTTAATTTAATGTTGTTTTGAAGCCTTCAGCAACATTCAGCGATATCAAATTTGACCTCGAATTCTTCATCAGGGAGTCGAACCCAATCGTTTGAGACCATTTTCGGCGAAAAATTCGAAAATTACAGGTATCTGGGCAAAATGATAACGCGATGTTCCCCAGAACATACGCGCAAAAATGTTCCATGAGCAAGTCAAATTCAAACTTGAAAGTACAAAGAAAGAATAAAATATTAATCAGACTTCAAAATCGTTGACATTGTTGGCTGATTTATTTATTGCAACAGGTGAATTAATTCATTTGATATTTTTGAATACATAACAGAATAAGGACTCTTAATTAATGTTGAAACATATCTAGATTTAAGGACCGTCACTGAGTTCTCGATGTACTTCAACAGATGGCGCTACCTGGCTTGTTTGGGTGGACAGTGACTATTCAAGAATTACGTACTATCATTGAGTACCTACTTGAGTAGTAATATTATATTAACAACCAATGATACTGCTGAACATGTCGAATTTGTCAAATAATTTCACTTCACTAATTCATTTCCTACACTTCTACCACTGTTTATTTCTTGAAATATAATGATTGGTACATACTTCTGTAAGAATTAATCTACAGAGATTGTGTTAGGTGCTTCAAATTCAATGATTTTGATGTCGAAGGTAAAAAAATCTTAAAAAGCACTGACTTGAAGAAAGGAGCTGTCTTATGTCTGTTTATTCACGCCTCTTTTCAACCGATTACAAGATATCAGTTCGATCGGATCTGTATTTTTGAGAATATTGGGAAAATGATATTCGGCTTGAAGGTGTGTGCCTAATTTCAGCGGCATCCGACAAAGAGTTTCTGAAATATATACTAACTGACAAAGAAACTGCAACACCCAGAACGAGCCGTTTAAATTTTAAATTTTTTTTTGGTGAAACAGATAGTTTAGCAAAAAAGATTAAAATTAGGAGAATAAAATCGGCAAGGTTTTTTCAAGTTAACATTTTTTGTTACTTACGTTTTGTACTCGTTTTTTGCAAATTTTTTAAATTTTACACAACCCAGCTGTTTGAGGAGATCCAAAGTCGATGTTTAGTTGTTGTTAAAATGCCCAGAGCACGTGTACACGAAATTTATCGCCAGCTAAGTGAATTTGAAAGAGGCCGAATTATTGGTCTACGGGAGGCGGGGTTGTCATTTCGAGAAATCGCTAACCGTATGAACAGAAATCCAACTACTGTTATGAGATGTTGTCAAGCGTGGTTTGATAATGCCCAAAATCGAAGAAGTAGGCACCGGACGTCGAAGGGGCAAAAATGAAGTCCAAGATCGACGTCTAAGACTTATGGCTATTAGAGACCGATTCGCGACAACTCGATCTTTGGCTGATGAGTGGTCAGGAGTACAAGGCCATACTGTAACTGTCCGAAAGGACCGCCGGATAAGGTCTTTTGGACTGCAGCATTATCGACCCCATCTTGTGTTACCTCTGAGGTCAGCATCGCCGGCAACGATTACAGTGGTGCAGAGAACGTCAACATTGGAATGTGGAATGGTATCAGGTCGTCTTTTCTGATGAATCTCGATTCTATAGTACTTGGGTGCACATGATGGCCGAAGAAGGGTTAGACGACGTCGGGGAGAAAGACGTGAACCTCAGTTTGATATTGAGCGTCATGTACACCGGACAGTAGGCGTTATGGTATGGGGTGCTATTGCACATGCAAGTAGGTCACCTTTAGTCCTTATTCGAGGTAACATGACAGTGCTGCGTTACCTTCAAGAAATAGTGGAGCCATATGTTCTCCCTTACCTTAGCCGGCTCGAGAATCCAATATTTCAGCAAGATAATGCTCGATCTCATGTTGCTAGAGTTATTTTAAACTTTTTTGAAGCGACCCATGTGAATCTTTTGCCATGGCCGCCTAGATCCCCTGATATTTCGCCCATAGAGCTTGTTTGGAACATCATGGGTAGAAGGCTTGGAAAATCACCCCAGCCCCCAAGGACTTTGGCGGCTCTGATACATAGCTTGGGATAGTATCCCTCAAGAAGAAATAGACCATATTATTACATCAATGTCAGGACGTGTTGGGGAGTGTATAGATAATCGCGGTGGACAAACACATTATTAAAAAAATTGTAAACTCTTCCTTCTTTTTTTCAAATTTCAATCACTTACTCCTTGCTATACTATCTATGTTTTACCAAAAAAAAAAATTAAAATTTAAACAGCTCCTTCTGGGTGTTGCAGTTTCTTTGTCAGTCAGTATGAAATTCTTGAAGTTATATTTCTTATTTTTATCTAGAGATACGCTGCTTGGTTTCCAGTATTATTTCAATATCTCCACCATTAAAGATTCGCAAAATTTCAGCGATATCGGACGGATAGTTTGTGAGATACAGAATATTTTTTATTAAAATTTTCTAGTGATACGATCATCACGAAATTTCGCGTATGTCTTTGTGTCTACATTCTTCAACTAGTTACCAATTTCCCATTCGATCGGATCTTTATTCTTTGAAAACAAAATTTCAACTCCGAAACCGTTTAGCCCTGTCGGCCCTACAGAATTGAATTTAACCTCGAATCCTTCATCAGGGAGTCAAACCGAATCGTTTGGAACCATTTTCGGCAAAACGCTGTTCCCTAGAACATGCGCTCGAAAAAGAAAAATAATTCATGGATCAAAAATTTTGCTTATAAACATGATATTTCATTATCATTCTTGAGTTTCAAAAGAAATGCGGGGAAATAAGCTATTAATCAAACAATATAATTGATTCCTAGTGAAAATTTACATACAGGATGTTGATTGAATGTGTAGACAAATCTGGAGGCATAATTTTTGGCTTGCCATCAAGAGTAAATGGTCGTAAAATATTGATTTCAATTTCAAAAAACTATTTTTATTATAAATAATTCTCAAGCAAATTAAAACTGAAATGAGGAGCCTGCAAATCAATGTAATATTTATTATACTTACATACCTACCTATCCGATATATGATATAGAGGATTTCTCGAAATATATCCAACAATATTTAACAGTAGATTCTTGAAGAAAATTTATGGGATTATGGGAAAATTTGGCCCCCCAGAATCGTTTTATGTCCATTTCTCAGAACATTGTTGCATATTACATACCAAATTTTATACACGGGGGTTCTGAAATATGAAAAATCAGACAATGTTACATTTTTGGCATGGTGCCCCCTTAAAACACATTTCCTTGGGCCCCCTGGTTTTTGTAGCCCATATCATAAAAATAAAAAATAGGGACCCCCTAATTTTTCTTCAAGAATCTACTATTAAATTTTGTTGCATATATTTCGGGACATCCTGTATAATCCTTTGAAAGATATAGATCTACATTGTGTATGTTATAATAATCAGATAAATGATGAAGATGTACATTTCGCAAATATTAGCCACTTCACAACCCAATCATGTTTGTTGATATTCGGTCACCGATAAAAAGTTTCCACAAGAGATGAGGCAAAATACACAAAAAATAATCTCGTATAATTATCAATCGGATTAGCCAATTTCCAGAAATGGTTTTAAAACTGTTTTGATTCACGTCGACAAGTTTAAGCGGTAGTTTTTTTTTTTATTATTATTATTGATAAGGGGTTACGTTGCACCGCGACCTTGAGATCTATTGTGCCCCCCATCAGAGCTGTTCTCACCATTACGCCATCTACAGCTCGCCCTCCAGTTCCAGAGTATAAATGAACCTCAATATCTGGGAAGGCTTCAAGGATATTACGTCTTCACTCCAACAAGTTTCCTGTCCAAAGCATTCCTTTCGCTGACTTGCAATGGCGAGGCATTCTGTAACAAGGTGAAGAGGAGTTTCTTCCTCCTCCCCACAGAATCTGCACTCGTCAGTATCTGATAAACCTATTCTCATCAAATGCTTCCTGAGGCGACAGTGTCCTGTGAGGAAGCCAGTGACCAGGTGTAACTTATTCTTACAGAGATCCAGATACCTTTTGGATCTCACTTCTTTAAAGTTCTTAAGGAACTTTTTGGAATGAACCAAACCTGGAAGATTCCGCCAGAGTGTTTCTCTTTTGGTTTCCTCCTTCTCCAGAAACTCTTTCTTGTAGGTGCATTTTCCTATACCGCAGAAAGGTTCTGGGCCAATAAAAGGAGTTCGTGCTGCCTTTCTGGCAAGTGTATCGGCCTCTTCGTTCCCCTTGATTCCCGAGTGACCGGGGACCCAGACTAAAAAGACCTTATTATTCTTGCCAATTTCATTTAGTTTTCTTCGGCACTCCCATATCAACTTTGAATCGATGGCATGGGAGCTCAGTGCTTTGATAGCAGATTGACTATCCGAATGGATTGCTATGTCGCATTTCTGATATTTTCTTTCTAGGTTACTCTCTGGTAGTTACACTCTGCCAATATTTTTGAAAATAAGTTTATTAACGGAAGTTTTTTCTAGAAAATATTTTTCCTTGCAAGTTCTATAATTTTATGAAAGCTACTTTGCTCTTAATTGTCACAAAGTAGATTTT
Organism: Halyzia sedecimguttata; assembly: GCA_937662695.2. NCBI lineage: Eukaryota > Metazoa > Arthropoda > Insecta > Coleoptera > Coccinellidae > Halyzia > Halyzia sedecimguttata. Next base: position 4,121,403 of record OW569414.2, on the reverse strand, counting down.
CATATATAATGCATTCAGTGGTTTCGCGAATATGGTGTGGTCTAATAGTCTAGTCAACAAGTGTCTTTTAGGTCAAAATTTTTGCGTATTCTCCGAAAATTATGATTGAGGTGTCATTCGAATCGGAATGGCATGTAGATAGTTTTTGAGAAAATGCTAAGGCCGCTCGCAAAAATTGCAATAGTTATAAACAATTAAGTGAAAAAAAAGAAGAGGGTTTGGTTTTTCGCCAATATCTCAAAAACTATCTGAGATCATTCAAATTTGAAAGAAGATTAAGGAAGAGGATGAAATTTCCTAGAAAGAAGTCCCAACTCCTGGAACTAGGACCAATATTTATAATTTTCCCAGAGGGTTGAAAATAATCCCGACAACGGGTACTCCGGCTTGCGTAAGCCTCGCCCCCTTCGGACTTTTCATGAATAAATAATATTTAAACTTATCAAATATGAAAATAGAAAATTGAAAAAATCAGGCGTCTGCAGGATAGATGAATGAACGATAATCCGTGGTCCAAAAATGTTTATCGCGAGTTTTCAATTAGTTATCCATTAATTAATTAACAATTTTTTGTAGCACGAACATTAACATTGCAAGTGCGCTAATTGTTAAACTATTAATCTGAGAATTTTTTCCTTTCGTGGGGCTATTTTTCAAGGGTCTTGGAATAGATTCTGTTGGATAATTTAGAAAATTGTTAATTTTCGTCTTGTCATTGATAATTTACCTAAGTGAAAATTTATAGAGCTTCAATTCTGTTTTCAAAAGAAAATTTTGAATTATCTCATAAACGACGCATTGGTCTATAACAATTTTTTAAACAATAGGAGATAATAATTACTTAAAATCATTTTTAAGTAGTTTCTGATCATAAACAACGGATCAATTGTAATATTATAAACTTAAGTTATATAACTTAAGTAAATTGTTCATAACAAAATGCAGATTAACAATTTTTAAAATTTATTTTAAGACATTTGAAAAATAGCTCCACGAAAGGAAAATATTCTCAGATTAATATTTTAACAATTATCGTACTTGCAGTGTTAATGTTCGTTCTACAAAAAATTGTGAATTAACTAATGGATAACTAAATGAAAAATCGCGGTAGATATTTTTGGACCACGGATTATTGTTCATTGATCTATCCTACAGGTGCCTGAATTTTTTCGATTTTTTATTTTCATATTTAATAAGTTTAAATAATATTTATTCATCAAAGGTACGAAGGGGGCGAGGCTTCCGCAAGCCGGAGTACCCGTTTTCGGATATATATTCAACCGTCTAGCAAAATTATAAATATTACTACAGTTATGACTTTCCTAGAAAATTTCCTCCTCTATTTGAATCTTTTTTCAAATTTCCATTATCTAAGATAGTTTTTGAGATATTGGCGAAAACCTAAACCTTCCTCTTTTCTTTTCACTTAATTGTTTATAACTATTGCAATTTTTGCGATTGGCCTTAGGTTTTTCTAAAGAACTATCTACATGCCATTCGGAATCGAATGACACCTCAATCATATTTTTCGGAGAATACGCAAAAATTTTGACCAAAAAAGCACTTGTTGACTAGACTATAAACGAAATATTTTTTTCATGTCCAGACTCGTGAAATTTCTTGGTAACATGTTAAGTTTCACCACATGGATATCGTATTAATCACGATTTCCCAAAGTTGTGTTCATACACAGACTACAGAAGGAATCAAACTAAAAAAAATTGGTTCAAGCACTGACGTGAAGTCAGAAGCTTTTGCGCGTATGTTCTATTGTCCATTCATCTGTATTGGACACCCTTAATCGAATTTATCATGGTAAATTATGTTGTCCATTCTCCTGTATTGGACACTCTTAATTCGAATTTACCATGGTAAATTCGAATTACGTGCCCAATACAGGAGAATGGACAAATAATTTACCATGGTGAATTCGATTAAGGGTGTCCAATACAGAAGAATGGACAATAGAACAAACGCGCAAAAGCTTCTGACTTCACGTCAGTGCTTGAACCAATTTTTTTTTCGTCATTTTTTTCAAATTTTCTAGGGGTACGGTTCTTACAAAATTTTAAACACGTCTTTATGATGATTTTCTACTACTAGTTACCAAGCTTCAATTCGATCGAATATTTATTTCTTGAGTTATCAAGGAAATAATATTCCAGGTGGGTATAACTCGGAAACCGTTTGACCGATTATGCCCAAAAGCAAAATCAATTCTCCCTTTCGGATACGCAACCTACCCTGAAAATTGCAAGTCTCTATCTCCTTTCGTTCGAAAGTTATCGAGGCAACGGTCACCCATCTACTGTACTCACACAAGAATGCTCGAATCTCCCACAATATTCAACCGATCGTGTTGAAACTTGAAACTTGGCAGTAGAGTTAGGTTATGAAGGCTCTTGCAAAATTTCAGCAATTTCAAACGAATAGTTACTGATATATAGAATTTTTTCAATTTTCAATGATTTTTTAAAATTTTTTTACTAATACCATCCTCACGATATTTTGCAAGAATTTTCGCGTTGGCATTCTAGAACTAATTACCATGTTTCAATTCAATCGGTTTAGTAATTTTCGAGTTAATGAGGAACAAAAAACAACCAAATTTCAGATGGCTATAACTCTAAAACCATTTGGCCTATTATGCTCATAAACGAACTGAAATGTTGCGTTTTGGTGCACATCCTAACCTGAAAACTTCAAGCCGCTATCTGGGAAATTATATAGAATCACAATGATTTGCCAATAAAGAGGAAGGAAAGTTTTGTGAAACCCTTTCGCATCGCAGTTGTATAATCGAAAAGGCAACAATTCAATTTCTACTTTATCTTGCATATTGGTCAGATATTAAAGTAATATTTATTTGCAATTAGACCAGATCCGAATTTTTCGAGTTATTTGGAAAACAAAATTTCAGATGGCCATAACTCCGAAACCCCTTGGCGAATTTCGCCAATTAACTAACTCAACCAGTGAAATTTGCAGGGTTGGTTGGGTATCACCTACCCTGCAAAGTGCTTACGGATGTGATCTCATTACTCAAGTCTTTTATTAAAATGTAAGAAAAGTATTCATATCTTATAAAAGCTGAGAAAACGGTTAATATATCAATGGTAAATTCGATTAAGAGTGTCCAATAGAGGTGAATAGACAATAGAACATGAGCACAAAAGCTCCTAACTTCACGTCAGTGCTTCAACCAATTTCTTCAAGACAATTTAATTCAAAATGAAGATTTGTCTTGAAGCTTATAGTTCTGCAATTTCAGCTGGACACAAAACTGACATCAAAAGGGTTTATCTAAATAAACCATTTTGAGAGTATATTCACAACCGCTGTATACAGCAGTTTTATTGTGAAAATTGTTCAAACGTGAAAAAACTAGAAAACTTTAGGATTTTTATAATTTCTGAGGACTCAGCGTTAACAATTTGAATATTTCCTATAGACCAAAACTTCAAGAGATACGTTCGAATTTATAACAAAGATAAAACACAGACCTCAAACAACCTGAAGATATTTAAATTTAAAGTCAATTATATTTATAGCTAACTCACCAATTTTTTATCCTTCTTTCGTCCACCAACATCCCTAACTCCTATTATCGCGTTGGACAAGTCAAGCGTCCCCCACGAATCCATCAAGGGTTCCGTCTTTGCAGATTTCTCGAGAAAATCACTTCACCCAATACTCAAATCCGATCGCAATCCTCTGATAAAAAGTCTAGGATTTAAGCTCAACCCAATTAAATTGTCTATCACACGAGGCAAATTGGAAACGGCTAATTGTAAAGGCCTCAGCCGAAATAGTCTTGCTTGAGAGCACTGCCAACTGCTTTGTTGTAACACTGGCATGGATTAGCTCGTAGACATTGTACACCAATTATTTTCGCGCAAGTTTATGAAAAGTAAACAAATGTAAACATTTCGATATGTCTGCTTTGTAGAGGATAGATTATAGGCAGCTTTAATGGCATGCCAAATGAAGATTCATTACGTGTTGATCCATCACTGAAAATAAATTCGAAGGATGTAAATATTTTTGGCGCTCTAGTTCCTCGGAACTGAGTGCTTATCAATTTGCCAAATGTCTGCAATTTTCGAATTTTTCGATGAAAATGGCCTTAAACGATTTGGTTTGACTCACTGATCAAGAATCCGTGGTCGAAATTCATTCTGTCCGGCCGTAGGCACGATAACTCTCGAACGGAATGAGCCAGAGAGTTGAAATTTTCAGAGAGGGTTTGGGAGATAAATATCTCGGCTAAGTTCGTTATTGGGCAAAATCGGACAGATGGTTTCGGAGTAAAAAAAAAAATTTTTTTTGTTTACATAACAAATTCCACATTAATTTTTTTTTAATAAGCAGTTTTATCATAACAATCCATTCATATCATTTTTAACTCTAATAAGCTAATACTTTCGGACATATGATTTTTCAAAATTTCAATGTAAATCGTATTTCACAGATTGATATAATTATTCTATGTATGAATTGTCATAATGTCAACTTATGACATGACATGACATTATCTAATCAATCGAAGAATTATGAGAATAAAGTGTATTCCGAAATGTGAGCGAAGTGAGAAAAATCTCAGTTGTTTGCTCCGAAATTAGTTTTTCTCAGAAAAGTCTTACATTTCGGAACGGTCCATGAAGTAAGAGATCTGAGAGTAGTGAGACAGCTTTTCATCCATAGACGAATGCTCAGTTCTCTCAATTTATGACGGGACTGACAGAAGGGAATATTGTAACTTCAAAAATATTGGGGTTGAAATACTCGTATTTTAGCGATGCAACGGGGACCTCACCCGAAAATGTTTGAAAATATTACGTAAATATTGAAAGCATAATTCTGTAGTTCGAGAGAGGAGAAAATTTGGTGAACGTAGATCAGGAAATTTTTGATCGATTACAAGGTAATTTTTTATTATTACTTATCTTCTTTCATACATGTTTTATGGAATACCTACAATTTGTAGGTACTTTAAACCTGTTTTGGGCAATAGTCATACGAAACTTGTTTTTTTGGCGCTCTAGTTCCTCGGAACAGAGTGCTTATCAATTTGCCCAAGTGTCTGTAATTTTGGAATTTTTGAAATTTCTGTCTGGCCGGTCCGGCCGTCCGGCCGTAGGCACGATAACTCTCGAACGGAATGAGCTAGACAGTTGAAATTTTCAGAGTAGGTTTGGGAGATAAATATCTCGGCTAAGTTCGTTATTGGGGAAAATCGGACAGATGGTTTCGGAGTAACAAAAAAAATTTTTTTTTTTTACAAAACAAATTCAAAATTATATTTTTTTCAATATGCAGTTTTACCATAACAATCCAATGATATCATTTTCAACTCTAACAAGCTAATACTTTCGGAGATATGATTTTTCAAAATTTCAATAATAAATCATGTTTCAACGTTGTCACAGAATGATATTATTCTATGTATGAATTGTCATAATGTCAAATGATGTTCCTGAGACATGACATTATCTAATCAATCGAAGAATTGTGAGCGAAGTGAGAAAAATCTCAGTTGTTTGCTCCGAAATTAGGTTTTCTCAGAAAATTCTTACATTTCGGAACGGAACATGAAGTAAGTTATCTGAGAGTAGTGAGACTGCTTTTCATCCATAGACATAGATATAACTCTCGAACGGAATGAGGTAGGTAGTTGAAATTTTCAGAGTAGTTTAGGGAGATGAATATCTCGCTTAAGTTCGTTATAGGGCAAAATTGGCCAGATTTAATTTGATTTCTTCCATGGTGCAGTTCTCATTCTCATGATTGCTCATTTAATCTTGATAAATAAAGTATTATTTGAATTGAATTTCCTTTATGATGCGGTTCTATCGTAAGAATACATTGATATAATTCCCAACTCTGAGAAACCAATACTTTCGGAGATATAATTTGTCTGTTTGAACTAGAGTGCCAGAAAGCTCCTGTCCACAGGGCTTGAACCCATATTTTATATCAAATCGAGTTCAATACGTTTCACAGTATTTTTCATTGAAAATGTACAAATTCCTTCAATTTCTATTATACCTGATGATTGTTTTCACATTCACAATTCATGAGTTACTGAATTTAAATTACCGTAAAAAAAATGGAATAAATATCATGTTTTCTCTACATAGTAGGTGTAGGTATGTTGCTCAACCTATAGCGATGTTCAGTTCACATTCACAACTCACGAATTACTGAATTTAAATTGCAGTAAAAAATCGGATCCAGCCTGGTAAAACTGAAACACTCAAAAAATAGTATCCTTCTTGCTCGATACACTTTGCCTTTGTTCTTCGTCGATACCCTATTTATTGAGAAGCGTCGAGCTCAAAATAGCCATCGACCTCATGCTCCAGCTCTTGACAGATAGATGTATTTGAATGCTAGTGATTTTCCTTGATGTAAATCCACATGTTGAAGAAGTCGCGTCACAGTAGGTATCCTCAAATAATCAATTTTGGCCATCGTTATAAGGCAAAAGGAAATGTTAAGAACCCGCCTTACGTTGATGAAATAACGTTTCATAGACAAAATCAGACTCCCTGATCAGATATAATCACCGAAATCTTCATTGGGTTCTTCTTGTTGAACTCAAATTTCAGAATAAGTGTTCGCTAAGTTTCGAATCAGGGAGTCTGAAGTAGACTCTGAAACGCAAACGGTAGAAAAAAGCTATTTTATGATTGCTATTGTTTCGTTACTGTTTTTTAGGCAACATTGTTCCATAAATTGCTTCTAATAAATATCTTGTGCTTCTAAAAAGCACGTCATACTGGCAATAATTTCGATTGAAATTTTGCATACGAACATTGAATGGTCGTGGACCATTTTTTTGCAAAAAAATTGTTCTCACACTATCAATATTTTTGCACAAAAATAACATCTTTAGATTTTTAGCAAAATTTTTGCCACCGTGAGATGCCTTTAACACAGAAGCAATTTCAAAATTGCAGTAATTATTAAACTACGTACGTAGTGCCATCATGGGCGTATCCATGGGAGGAGGGTCGTGGGGGTCATTACCCCCTCCCCTGGAATGGTGGGACCTTAGCAAAATTCTCATAAGAAAATGATATATGATATGTCATAGATGGCAGGTATGCAAACCACCAGAAGGTGACCCCCCTCTGTCTTGAGAGCTGGATCAGCCACTGAGTGCCATCAAACATTATAAGTTTGGTACAACCGCCATCTATACTTCATGTCGAATACCTCCGGAACCATCCTCGTAGGTATATTTGAAACTTCCTGCCGTTCCGTCGACTGATCTTCAAAACCTGAATTTGTTTCAATCCTTAGAAGATATCTAGTTTTGTATTTAATCCCGTGAATATTTCTGCAGTAGTTTCTATCAGAGAATAGTTTCTATCAGAGGTATAATTTTCATAAAGAACGAAGAGCAAATTGTGAACTATTCATGGAGACGGTGGCTATTAGAATATTTCTCTCTGCTCGAGTGTAAGTTTGTTGAAATTAACAAGATATATTAAGTTCATCTAAAGATCTGGCGGCATTATAATGCATACTAATGGTACTGAATTGGTGGATGCACTGATTCCTGTAATAGAGATTATACAACTTATGCCGCCATATTCACAAAGCGTTGTTAAGTGTCTAAACCGTTAAGTCCTAACAGAGACCCTCATTTGGAGAATAATATATATCGTAACCTCTGTTAATGTATTTATCTGAGATCACGATAACTGCGCTGTTAAACTATCTTCACTGAAGATTTGGTATTCACAAACCCTAGTTAAACGTGGCACTGTGAATCCATGCACCTATTTCATTATTTGTCTTGAATAAAGTTATATGGCGATTTAGTATGTACCTACCTGGCTATTTACTTTGTACTTACCGATTGCTATTTACCAGGACCTATATTTCACTTTACTTAGGATCTATGGCGATTTACTATGTACCTATGGCTATGTACCATGTACCCATTGCTATTTACAATGTACCTACTGCTACTGCTACTGCTGGACCTGTGTCTCAGCATTATTTATTATCTATCTATTCTGATCCATCGTAGATCTATATACCACTAAGTTAATCATATTACATGTATCGATGAATATCTTCTTGTAATGATCTAATATTTGTAAAGAGGGATTTTCCTTATACGTTCTTTTCTCCAATCCATGTAAATGACTCCGAACGTAGATTAAACTCTTCAGACTATATTATGATGGTTTAATTTCATTCCTCCCTGGGCCCGTATACTCGACGTTGGTAGAGATGAGTATTCGCATGCGATAACTCCTAATAGAAATCTCATCTCACTTCTCCTTCACTATTTAGTAGTAGAGAAACACATTTCAACCGGACATTCACATACGGAGTTTGCGCAGCGCCACCGACGTGATAAATCAAATCTCGTAGGAGAGATCTCTCTCAACATTTCGTGAAGAGGGGCCCTGAACTTTTAAATGAAATTTCTCTTACTCTAGGTATCTAAAAGTATTTTGGGTTGCATACACAACGTAGAGTAAGAGTAGAGAAGGATCTTTCAACATTTTAAGACGAGAAAGGACCCGATCCCCGACATAATAATCGAATCTCAATACACTCCTCCTCTATCTATAAGTCCAACATTACACTTTGACACATTTAAACTCAGAAAATTATGCTCCCACCAATTAACAATATAATCTAGCGCAAGCTGATCACGTGAGTTTTATACAATCCTGAAGGGATCGAATATCATAATACAATTTAAGATCATCTACGAACATCACATGTGGCCACTCAATACCATCCATGAGATAATTAAGAAATAAAATAAACAGCAGTTACCCAAGATTAGACCCATGAGGTATCCCAGAAGTGGGTAAAAACTTAGATGACCGTACAAACTCGAGCTGAACGAATCGACGACGGTTAACTAGGTATGAATGAAACTCTATTAGTGCTGAAGTCGTTTCACCATTTAAGTTAACCTAAGTCGGGGCCTTTTCATGGCATTGTATCCAAACAATTAAACATTTCTTGAATATTTGGATCTTTAGGGAATCTATTAAACTAACAGGTTTTTCTTTGATTTCAATGGGAAAAAAACAGGAGCATAACAAATAACCATTGTAGTTCTACTAGAAACCCCAGGGGCAAGATTTTAAACAAATAATACTCCAACACCATTCATATTTCTAGGTTATGCAAAGTCTCCATTTATTTAAAAATTACTACGTCAAATATAAGAGTGGTAGTTACATGTTTTTGAAGCAAAATATATACGCGCCAACACTGTTACGAAATATTTTTGATAACAAAAATTTTTCTCGAAAACTACGTATGTTTACATGCCCAACGTTAACGAAAGAGGAATAACTTTTTGTACAGATACAATGCATATGTCTATGATATATTGCCATGACAACGCCCTGACCGGTAATCAAAAATGGCGGAATGAAAGCACATTAGTAGAGCGTATTCACCATAGCATACCCAGAAATAAAGGAAGTTTTGAAATGTTATTGAATGCACACATATCATTATTAATTTACATTAGGTACGTAATAATTTAAAAAAACTTCATTCAAACAATAAAACGTCCTGACCGGTAATCAAAAATGGCGGAATGAAAGCACATTAGTAGAGCGTATTCACCATAGCATACCCAGAAATAAAGGAAGTTTTGAAATATTATTGAATGCACATATATCATTATTAAATTACATTAGGTACGTAATAATTTTAAAAAACATTCAAACAATAAAACTATTAGGTATGAATCAGATGAGCAAAACACAAATCGGTTTCTGACGCATTTTTATGGAGTTTATCTTCAGCTTATCTACTGAATTTTATTGAATTGGCAGATAAACGGAAGATAGACCACATGTTATATTCCTCAGAGACCGGCTCTTAGTCGGTAATATTGTCAAATACTATTAAGAAGATCCTATACTGGCTGATATTCCTTCTTCCGTCTGGCCTTTTACTGTTGACAAATCCTATAAGTACGGCACTGGTTTTCGTATAGAAGCATGTGCTCTTAGCACGAACAATCTCCACCAAAGTTGAACATTATCAATCTCTGGATACTCAGATTTCTTAGGATTTTTATCCCTTCAACGCAATGTATATTTTCACCGATAAATAATGATTTTTCACGATCTCAGTCAGTGATACGTTTACAAATCTCTCACGTACAGATCGAATCTACGGAATTTCGACATAAATCAATTTCACAATTCGATAATATTGATTCTAGGAGATTTTTTCAATAAAAATGAATTTGTTTTGAATATTGCAGAAATTATAGATTAGAGGTATGTAGTAAATATATTTTTGATTATTAGGAGTGAATTTTAATTTTTAATTCCGACATATGTATTCTATCGGAATTAAAATTATTTAAATATCTAATAATATACGAAAAAACTTACTTCTCTAGTAGAATTCCGACAAAGTTTGCGCGTCGGCATTATGAGCTTTAGTTGGATCGGATTTGTATATTTTGAGCTATAGAAGATAAAACAACAAAAAATCAGATGTGTCCCCAAAACCATTTGTCCGATATGCCCGTTAACGAACATAAATGTCGCATTCGGATATGCAACCTAACTTGAAAATTTCAAGTCGCTATCTCTTTCTGTTCTCAAGTTATCGTATGATACCTAATATTATTTCTTATTTTTTTTCAAATTTTCACATACGTCTTTATGTCGGCAGTCTACAACTAGTTACCAAGCTTCAATTCGATCGAATCTGTATTTTTTGAGTTATCGAGAAAATAATATTCCAGTGGGTATAACTCCCAAACCGTTGGGCCGATTATGCCCAACAACGAACATAACTCTCCCACTCGTATGCGCAACCTGCAGTGAAAATTGCAAGTCGCTATCTCTTTCCGTTCGAAAGTTATTGTGGCAACGGTCACCCATCCAGCTACTGAACTCACACAAGGCTGCTCGGATCTCCAACAATATAGATCCGATCCTACTCAAATTGGGAACTTGACTGTAAAGTTATGTTTTGAATGCTCTCGCAAAATTTCAGCGATGTCGGACAAATAGTCTCTGGTATGTATAATTTTTTTCTCACAAAAGTCTTCAAGTCGGTATTCTACAACTAGTTGCATTGCTTCAATATTTGATCGGATCTGTATTGGTTGAAAACAAAATTTGTACTCGGAGACCGTTGGGTTGATTATGCCCATCAACGAACTTGTCCGTTGCATTTGGACGTGCCACCTAACCTGAAAATTTTAAGTCTCTCTCTTTCCGTGATACAATCCCCACGTTTCATAAAAATTAGTGAGTCAGCATTCTACAACTAATTACCATGTTTAAATTGGATCGGATTCCTATTTTTTGAGTTATTGAGTAAGTAACAACAAAATTTCAGATGGATATTACCCCAAAAACTATCAACGAACTTAAATAACGCATTCGGATGTGCAACCATCACTAATCATCATTTCCAAAGGAAGAGCGCAACCACTGTAACGATAATTAAAATTAAAAAAATTCCATGTGGAAATTCCTAAAAGAAAACGCTTCCAAAAATCGTTAGAACTGCAACGTAAAATTAGTGCTCCTGATATAATGACAATTCGAACTTCTTATGATTCCCAGAAATTAACTCCGCAGTATCATCATTATCATCGTCACATTGGTGGAAATTCCTAAGACCTGGTGCGCTGCTGAACTCACAAAGAATAGGAGGATACAGTGTTGCCAACTGGAAATTTCTGTGAACAGTAGGGCCAGGCAAAAAATAACAAGAGAAAACATTTTAATAAATGATTTTTTTCGTAAATTACAAAAATTGTTATTAGAAGTTAAATTTACAATAAAATATACGGTATTAATTACTCATTATTTGATTCATGCTCTGAATCAGTCAATTTCAGATGTGTTCGTATACATCTGTGAATTATGAAGATGCAATAGTGATTCTGGGTTGAAGCAGTGACATAACACATCTTTTGAGTTCAAATGAGCGTTGGTATGAAGTAACACGTGAACACTGAAAATTACCGATGCAAAAAATGAATGAGCACATGGAATCTACGTTAAAAAATTGTGTATTTTTTATAATGCTCTAAAATGCTTATTTCCCGAGATATTCGGTAAGTAAAGCAGTATTATAAAAAAAAACTTTTTTTAACGTAGATTCCAACTGACCAACAAAAAAAATGGGTTTTCATTTGAAAAAAATAAGTTTTGAGGTTTTTGTCATGACTGAACTTGACATTGAAATAGAAACACCCTGTATGTTCAATTGAATTTTTAATTAACGAAGGAGAAGCATTGATATGTCTTCTGCTAGAATCTAAAAAAATAGGTAATTTCATACATAAATCTACAAGTTATGAACATTGGAATGATGCCCTATTTGAGAAAATTTAAAGGGTTTTTTTCAGATTTCACACGAATTTTCTGAGAATAATATGTAAGTGACACATTAAAACAAAGTAGAATTCAATGGGTAATCAGATTATCAATGAAAAAACTGGGTATTACATTTAAAAAACGAAAGTTCGTATCATTTCCGGTCAAACCGGAAGTCAAACGAATCTGAAATTTTTTTCAAGAATTGATCTATCCTAACAAAAACTCAACTATAAAATTTCAATTGTTTATCTCGAGTTTTTGTGAATAACTCTGTAGGTATACAAAATTCACATGGCCAATGAAGCTATATTTTTAATTACAATTAATTCCATCCATGAGGCATAATATATATATATATATATACAAACCATATATATATATATATATATAATCCACAAAAGAATCTTCTGGCATGAAGTAAACATGAACGATCTACCTTTGAAATAATAAAATAACTTGGTAGATTTCAAGATGTGTTCGTTGGGCAGATCATTATCAGTTTGTGTTTCCCCATTGTGCAAAGTTTTCATTTGAGTTGTTATATTCTTCTCGAAATTTACAGTTTGAGTTTGAATATCGATTCCTCTTGTTTTCAGAAACAAATGCTTTTGGGAGTTGTCACTAAGCCGTCTTCAAAGTGGATACTGCAAATTCTGTCATTTAAATACAACAGCATCAAATCATTTGAGAGTTGTTACTAAGCCAAGTGGACACTGCAAATTCTGTTATTCAAATACAACAGCATCGAATAATTTGTGAGTATGGGAGTTATCCCTAAGCCGTCTTCGAAGAGGATTCTACAATTTCTGTTATTTAAATAATACAGCATTAAATCATTTGGGACTAAGCCGACTTCGCAGTGGATACTGTATCTGTTCTTTAAATACAACAGCATCGAATCTGCAGTGGAGTACACTCTTTCCACATCATATGGTTTTGGAAACCTGAAATTTTTATATTCATACAAAAAGTAGAGTACTAAAATAGCAATGTAAGTTTGTTGCATTTGTGCTAGAATTCAAGAGGATAGGAGAATCAAATAAATTCGACTATATGACAGTTGGTGTGGGTAAAGTTTGAATTAGTTTTAAATCTCGAAGTTCATTTCTTTGTGTCATTTTATTACGTGTTCATCCGTAGCAAATCTCACTCAAGCAAAGAGTCTTTCCGGCAAATATCGAATGCACTATAATATGGTGAACTGCGATATTACATAACACGTGGTAGGTATCACAGAAATTCGTATTCGGGCATCTCATGAAACAAATTTATGCCCGTATTGTGGCGATATACGCAGTAATGGTATTTGATATTTGATTAGTAGATACTATTTTTGTTTTTGCGCGTATGTTCTGAGGAAAATCGCCTTATCATTTTGCCCAAATGTCTGTAATTTTCGAATTTTTCGCCGAAAATGGTCTCATACAATTGGTTTCAACTCCCTGATGAAGAATTCGAGGTCAATTTTGATTCTGTCCGGCCGGCCGGCAATTACCACGATAACTTGAGAACGGAAAGAGATAGCGACTCTAAATTTTCAGGGTAGGTGCCGCATCCCAATACGACGGACAAGTTCCTTAATGGGCATAATCGGCTCAATGGTTTCCGAGTAATAATTTTGTTTTCAACCAATATAAATCCGATCGAATTGAAACTTGGTGAATAGTTGTAGGATATAAACATGAGCACCTTTGTGAAATTTTGTGAGAATCGTAACACTAGAAAATGTCACGATAACCGAAGAACGGAAAGAGATATCGACTTCAAATTTTCAGGTTAGTTTGTGCATAATCGGCGAAACGATTTTGGAGTTATACCCAAAGAGCCAGCTTGGTCGATCATACCTAATCGCCCACGCCACCTATGAGACAAAACACGGAAATCAGCCTTTCTCCCACCAGTGAAGGACCCGATTGGCAGGAACGCTCTGGACTTGTTGATTTATTAGCAACGGTATCGGCATTTTTCATTATTATGAGTCCGATATAGACTCCGAAACCTTACGATATAGTTGTTTCGTCGTTGATGTTGTTTCGTTGTTGTTGGTTAGGCAATATTGTTCGATTGATTGCTTCTGACAAATATCTTGTATTTCTTACGCAGAAGCAACTTACAAAATGATAATTTTTTTCACTTTATAGATATTTTTCAGAGTTTCGGAGAGAAAACCCAGAAATAAATCATTTAATTATCGTTTGGATTGTCCAGACCTGGTTTAGAAAGAGACCATCCTGGCCTTACGAGCAACAACATTTTCCTTTTTGAAATCAAATATTGAAGGGTTTTCTAAGAACAATAGTGAATATCTTCGAAAACTAGCGGAGGCGATTCTTCTTCAAGAGATCCATGCGGCTACAGAGGAGTTTTGTGAGAGGGAGATTTTGAAAGGTTATGTTTTATTTTCCACGTATTTGTTTTATCAAAACCTAACTTTACTGTCAAGTTCCAACTCTGAACACGATCGGATCTATATTGTTGGAGATTCGAGCAGCCCTGTGTGAGTTCATTAGCTGGATGGATGACCGTTGTCTCGATAACTCTTGAAGGAAAGGAAATAGGGACTTGTAATTTTCAGGGTAGGTTGCACATCCCAATTGGAGAGTTAAGTTCGTTTTTGGGCATAATCGGTCCATCGGTTTCGAAGTTATACCCACCCGGAATATTATTTCCTCGATAACTCAAAAAATATAGACTCGATCGAATATAAGCTTGGTGACTAGTTGTAGAATATCGACATAAAGGTGTGTGTAGAATTTTAAGAGAACAGAACCCCTAAATATTTCAGGAGCTTTTGCGCGTATGTTCTATTGTCCATTCTCCTATTTTGGACACTCTTAATCGAATTTACAATGGCAAATCATATTGTCCATTCTCCTGTATTGGACATTCTTAATCGAATTCACCATGGTAAATTCAAAGTTGCCGTTATATTTCAAAAAATTGGTTCAAGCACTGACGTGGAGTCAGTAGCTTTTGCGCGTATGTTCTATTGTCTATTCTCCTGTATTAGACACTCTTAATCGAATTTACCATGGTGAGTTCTAGTGTCCGTTCTCCTGTATTGGACCCTCTAATCGGAATTTACCATGGTAAATTCGATTAAGAGTGTCCAATACAGGAGAATGGACAATAGAATAGGGTGACCAGAAGTCCGTCATTGCGATGGACAGTCCGTCATTCGTACAAGATGTCCGTCATTGATAAGCGTCCGTCATTGTGTCCGTCATTGTGTCCGTCAATGTCCGAGCCGCGAGATTTTCGCAATACGGGTCAATTTCATCGCGACCGAAAAGGTAGTACCTTTTTTTTTTAGTGTGCACAAGTGCTTCCGTCACGGGACAAGGAAAGATCTGGGCACCCTATAATAGAACATTTGCACAAAAGCTACTGATTCACGCCAGTGCTTAAAGCAATTTTTTGAAATATAGCTTTGAATCAATTATTTTTTTTTCGAGTCATTGAAAGAAACAGTCGAACAGTAGACTGTATTCAAAAACAGTAGATCTCGTATTAAAACAGGAGCCTTGGCAACGATGTTGGAGGGAGTTTCACGTCACGATTCACGAACAAAAGAGAGAAGCAGAGAATTCAAAAGTCTGCCCGCACAGTCGCTATGTGGAACGACGCCGCGTATTGTTAATCGTTAACTGACAGCCGCGTAAAGCGTGTATAGTTCCTAGTTGCTACCAGCTACAACGCAGTGCACACCAAAAAATGTAGGAAACGAAATAAAAACCATGTTTTGAAAGTATTGTGTTTGCATTCCGTTCAAGTACATGACCGGCTCAATCTCAGGGAAGATTAGTCGATCTAGTACGCCGAAAGACAAATTTCAAGTGTTCTGATACACAAATCCAGATTATTTTTGTGCCATTGATGAGAAGGCGATGATGTCAGTGCTCAAAAACGCGATAGAGTGCTTGGCAAGCTTGAACAGTTCCAGTTTTCGGGATCCGTACGATGATGTTCTCTTCGAAATCTTACCACCCTGGGTGTTTTCCATGGAATATATCCCATGGCTGTGGGCCATGTTTGGATCCGTTCTGGTTGGGCTCAGTGGCGTGCTGCCCCTGCTTATCATTCACGTTGACGAGAGTGACGTTCTGAAGCAAGGAGGTTAGGAATGATATTTATAATTCACTTAGAATGTTTAATAGAATGACAACCTTTTTCTGAGGGCATTACCTACGGAAAACCAGGATGTTTACGTTGTATTGTCTTTCGAATAAAAATCGCGATTGAGATATGAGATAATTATTATAATAAATGCAATTGTCACACTTGTGCGATTGTAGACAATGGATTTTGCAAAATTGATTTTTATTCTGAATGTATGACACATGGTTTAATTGTTTATTTGGAAATTTGAAGCAAATTGCTACATTTTCTGTGACTATTGTTTACACCGATTAAACAATCTTGATTTATGATGATGAAATTCTGAGAAATACCTACGGTTATTTCGTTATTATTCTGATACTGTATCTTAAATTTTATCATTATTGCTTTCAGGGTAGGTTCATGCCCTGATAGTATTCTGTATACAATACGTCCTATCAGGTAGAGAAACTACTGATATCAAGCTGTCTTTTACTTCGATATATTTGAAAGATAGCTTCCCGGCAATAAGGTTCATTTTGGGTTTCACATTCCCACTGTCATTCTTTGTAAACAAATAATGCTGACGAAGGTATATTGTTCCTTTTTGTCCGCTCGCATTAGGGCACTATCATTTCGTCCTTTGGTTTGTATTTTGCGAATTATGACCTGAAAATTGCCCTTAACGTTTGAATAAATTGATTGATAAGTCGTTGTCAAATTTAATTTTGAATGTCCATTCCTTTATAAGCACTCTAACTTTCGAAAGAAAAAATTCAGACCTCCATAAAGTTAGCAGAGCCACTTGCGAAAATTTCAATGAAACCTATTGCAGTAACCATCGAATAATTGTCGAGAATTTATCGTGAGAGAAATAAATGTCGCTCGCTTAGTTTTTTTTTATATGGGGTGGCTCTGCTAACTTAAGATCAAGTTAGCAGAGCTATTTGCAAGAATTTAAATGAAGCCTATTGCATTAATTATTGTCGAGAATTTGTTGTGAAAGAAAAAAGTTTGTCGCGCGCTTATTTTTTTATATGTGATGGCTTTTATCAATGGGTTGCTCTGCTAACTAAATATTAAGTTAGCAGAGCCACCCCATATAAAAATACTAAGGGCGCCACGACAAATATGTGTTAGTCCTGCGACAATTATTTAGTTCATTTCTGGTTGAAAAAAATACAATTAACCAAGTTACATGATTAGTGTGTGACTCTGCTAACCTAAAATTAGGTTACCCCATATATAAAAAAACTGAGCGCGTGACAGTTTTCTTTCGTTCACGTCAAATTCTCGACAATTATTCGACAATGAATGCAATAGGTTTCACTGAAAATCTTGCCAGTGGCTCTGCTAACTTAATATTAAGTTAGCAGAGCCAACCCATATAAAAAAGATTGCCAAACATCTTTAAGCTTGAAGATTGTCCCGGAGGTGAAAGATTTGCTAGAAAGGAAGCCAAATTGTTTGTGTTCTCTTTGTTAGGGTGGGTATTTTTGGCGCTCTTGTTCCTCGGAACAGAGTTCTTATCAATTTGCCCAAATGTCTATAATTTTAGAATTTTTGGCTGAAAATGGTCTAAAAAGATTTGGTTCGACTCACTGATCAAGAATCCGTGGTCGGAATCGATTCTGTCCGTCCGGCCGACCGTTAACACGATAACTCTCGAACGGAATGAGCTAGACAATTGAAATTTTCAGAGTAAGTTTGGGACATAAATATCTCGCCTAAGTTCGTTATTGAGCAAAATCGGCCGGATGGTTTCGGAGTAACGAAAAAAAAAAAAATTTTTCACGTTACAAATTTCGAATACAATTTTTTTTTAGATGCAGTTTCATCATAAGAATCCATTGATATTATTCTCAACTCTAACGAGCTGATAATTTCGGAGATATGGTTTTTCAAAATCTCAATAAAACATCGGTTTCGTTTTCCAAATTGAAAGATAAACGTCATTAATGTCAAACGAAACGAAACTGAAATTGTATTTCTTGAGAGTTTGATTGATTTAATGTAAGCCTGTAGACAATTTTTTGTTTAGTCAGTCGAAAATTAAGGATACTAGGAAGTCAAGCATAATTTACGAGTCATTCTCTAATTGTGGAAGATTTAGAACTGGATTTCCAACTAATGTACAGGTAGTTATTCCTTAGTAATACTATTTAAGATTTCCTACATAAGTGTTCTGGTTTGAGTTCTCGCTGGACTGATTACATTTTTATTATTCTATTTAATTTACTCAATTTTTCAGAATGACTGATAGTTTTGAAACACTTGTAGCCAAAATTGGACCGTCATATAAAGATAAGATGCAAAGGGATTTTAATTTCTTTCATGATGTAATAATAATAATAATAATAAAGGACTTTTATTCAACGAAAAAATATTTTTAACAAAATATTTTAACATTTATAGTGGGCGAGGTTCAGTTCGTCCAGGGTATAGGTGCTATCCATATACAACCCGAACGTCTGTTCAACTAAGCCATCGAATTAAAAAAAAGCAAAATTCTGGAAAATAAAAAAAGGATATTGAACATACCAAAAAAAAAAAAGAAGAGGAAGCATACCCGGTTTCAGAAAGAAAAAAAAAAGTACCAACATCACTCAACAATTGGCCAGCCTTCAGTTCATACTCTCATATTTCTATCATAATCCATTGATATCATTCCCAACTCTGAGAAACCAATACTTTTTGGCGCTCTTCTTAAGAAAAATATTGACTATTTTGAATGAGATGATTATCGAAAAAGCTAAATCAATCACAGTGAGGAATTTTATGTGGCATATTTTCCTATTTTAAATGATAATTTTTGAAGCATTTTTTTGTAAACGAAACCTTTTTAAATTTAATTTATTTAGACGAGACTAGACGTTTTCAAAAATATTATAGGCGATACCGAGACCACATACAGCGCAATACGAGAGTCTCGTTAAATTTTTTGTATGAAGTTTCATATACGACTCGACTTTTTTCAACACCCACAAAAAACAATTGAATATGAAGAGTTTCCACTATAATTACCAATACATTTTGTCTATATCATGCATCGATCGTTCTAGAAATACATGATTTTTAAGAAGATTATCAATTCGTTATGACCTTCCGATAATTGAGATTATTTTTCAAGAAAAAATAGTATTCACAACCATAAAAACGGATGCCTTTATGAATTCAATACTTAACGGACAACTTTCATTGCCCCCAAATCCCAATGCATTGAAAATTTCGTCCCTATTCCAACATCTGGAAAAATGTATTCTCTTGTGCTCCTTGTAGTGAAGATGTGAACAATTATTGTATACAGCTGTGGAACTACGTATAATAAAACTGGTAAAGAAATGAAGCTATTCAATGTTTCGAAAAGTGTTATGAGGAATACGCCAAGAAAACCCTCAATGATCTACCCACTGGGGAGGTATTCTTTGGAAACTATACCAAATTATTCAATTCTATTAAAAAATGTATCGACATCGATAGCCTATTCAAAACATCAACAAAACTTTCGAAATAATGGAAAGCTGAGTTTGAAGAATATTTGCTGTTAGAAAGAGCAAATAGGAATCAAAATATTAACACGTACATCATTGAAAAATGATGTGAGGCCAGCGTGATTATGTTTGAATTCTTGGTCATCCAGTAATATAAAAGTTGAAATAATCAGTGTTTAAAATTAAAAATAATATGTAGGTACATGTACAAATATTTTTGTATAAGAGCGTAATAAATATTGCTTTACAGAATTATTCATTATTGTATACCATTTCGTTTATATATTATAATATTTTTTAGTTATTCAGAATTAAGCGAGACGGGACGAGACAACTGATAACGAGACGAGAACGAGACTCAATTTTTTGGGAATTGGCGAGAGCTAGACGAGATTTTTTTATACTCTCGCCCACTCTCGTCTCGTGTGAAGCTCTAGCCAGAAAGCTCCTGTCCACAGGGCTTGAACCAATTTTATTTCTACAATGACAGAGCCGCGTTAAAGCTCCTGTCAGTTCTTTTATAATTTTACATTTCAAATTATTGTGCAGTTTACAATATTTTGTATGGACCAATTTATACACAATTGGCGATTATTAAAACGCCAGCTTATCCAACAAAAGTTCATGACTTCTTAGCGTGACAAACATTGATTATGGTACCTTACTACCTCAACTCATTTTGGTCTTGTCCGAAAACTAGGACGATACGTACATTATCGACTTCCGTAGCATCAAACTACGCTGATATCAACACGTTCATCTTGTTTCTATGTCCATTGGATTACCGTGACTAATACATGAGTCTATGAATGTGTATCTTGATGAAGCGTCGAGAGTACAGGACCTTGGGGCTTCTGTGGGTTCATTGTCGCTTTTGAGGACCTTGTTTAGCATAGTAAATTAAGTACGTTGGAGGATATTTATTTATAATCAACAGTTACATATGGAGTATACAATAGTTAGAGCAACTTTTCGATTTCAATTTGTTTGTTCATGCTTTAAAAAAAATGATACAGAAATTTCAAAATTTTATTGTGTAGATTCGTTTATATATAAATGAAGAAACGAAATAATACAATAGAACTTTGTACATGTTAAATTGAGACAGATGCATAATTCTGACAACATGTTGAATTCATAATTTAAATTGAAGGTTCCACCGGTATATTAATTGAGAAAATAACAAGACAGAAGTCATTGACTTGAGATTGAAGAAGTTTTAATAGAATTCACAGGGTGAGTCTTTGAGTAGTACAGTAATTTTAACCATATATTTCTCTTATCAAATAAAATACTCTTTTTCATTTACCACTTTTCCAGATTCGGCTCAGGTAAAAAGTTACTAGCTATTGAAGATTTACCAATCTGTTAATACACTCCTCTAAATAAATTATCTATGTCCTTGATGGTGACGAGAAAAAGCACGGCAACGTGGCTTAAAGTTTGATTCGAGGATTCCAAAAGATTGATGCGCATTGAAAAAAGGAGTGAAATTTCTAAAATTTTAAAGCTTTCAATGAAGAATATCTCGAAAACGGTTTAAGGAGAAATGATGGAAAATAATTTAATTTCTATTCTTGAAATGACTAAATATAAACTTCATGCTTAGGTTGTGTTAATTTCATTTAATTTTGTGAATCAGAGAATGAAATTTTAGAATAAATGAAATAGAAAATTCGCAAAAATTTGCGTCTTACTATATAACTAATTACCAAGTGTCTGTATTTTTGAGTTTTTGAGGAAACAATATTTAAGCTGGGTATAACTCTGAAACCGTTTGCCCGATTATACCCATTAACGAACTTAACCACCGCATGTTCTTGCGAACTGGTAGGGAATGAATCCCATCAGCGCCCCTTTGCGATGAAGAAACCTTGAGCGATGTTCAGCGACGTTCATTCTTTTGAACATCGCTCAAGGTTTCTTCATCGCAGAGGGAGTTCGTAAGGATTTCCACAGGTGCCGCTGGTGGCATTCTTTCCCTACCAGTTCGCGACCGATGGATTTAAGTTTCCTAGAACTGTGTCATTCAGTGTTCGCGAAATCACACTGATAATTGGTAATAACCATGAAATCATGGGTTTGTGTCTGCCCTTGAATGATACATTCCTCTTTGGGGAACACTGAGCGATGAGGTGGTCAGCCCGGCCACGCAGAATATTAGTTGATGGTTAAAATCAATAAATATTTCACTGTTTGTCTTTTTTCAAGTTATTGAGCATAATCTGCCAAACCGGTTCGGTGTTATACCCATCTGAAATATTGTTATTTACTCAATAACTCCAAAAATACAAATAGGATGCAATTCAATCTTGTACAACGCAGACGCACTAATTTTTGTGAAATTTCGTGGGGTTGGTATCACCGGAAAAAAAATTAAAATTTTATTCAAAAATTTTATATTTCAGAAGCTATTTTTCAGATTTCGCTAAAATACCGCACAAACCATTGAGCCGAAATTCATTTTCCCAATATTTTCAAAAATACAGATCCGATCGAATTGAAATATAGTACTCGGTATATAAAAGACTGCTTGATTGTTCATGCATTATTTCGTGAGGAGGTGCGAGACCTGAATAGACAGAAGAACATGCACGCAAAAGCTCTTGACCACGTCAGTGCCTTTCAAGATTTTTTTCCCTTTTTTTGAGTGCTACTGTCCAATACCTAAAAGCTAAATTTCAACTCTTTGGGTAAATAGTTTTGGAATTATTGGAAAAATAAAATCAAACGGGTATATTCGAATCCATTGGTCGGATTTTGCCTATTAGTCTAGTCAACAAGTGCTATTTGGACCAACTTTTTTCAGCAGTCTCCGAAAATTATGTATGAGGTGTCATTCGATTCGGAATGGCATCTAGATGATTTTTGAAAAAAATGAAGTTCCGCTTGCAAAAATTGTAAAAGTTATTAACAATTAACTAAAAAAAAAAAAAAAGGGGTTTTAGATTTTTGTAAATATCTCAAAAACTAATAAAGATTTTTCAAATCTGAAAAAAGATTCAAAAAGAGGAGGAAATTTCCTAAAAAATAGTCTCGACTCCCGAAACTGTACGATAAATATTTATAATTTTTCCAGAGGGATGAAAATAAGGCCGAAAACGGGTACTCTGGCTTGGAGAAGCCACGTCCACTTCGGGCACTTCAACAATAAACATTTTTTAAACATAGTAAATATGAAAAAAAAAAATTGAAAAAATTCAGGCAGTAACTGAATAGATGAATGAATAATAATCCGCTTGAACAACATTTTTATAATAATTTTTCATTTAGTTATTCAACAGTTAATTAATAACTTTTTTCTGCTTGCACATTAACATTGCAAGTGTGATAATTGCTAAACTATAAGTTTTAGATTTTTTTCCTCTCTTGGAGCAATTCTTCAAAGGCTTAAGAATAGAATCCCGTTGGGAAAATTAAAAAATGTTTATTTTTCAATTTTTTATTAATAATTTTCGTTGTTGCAAAATCATCGAACAAAATTTTTTTTTTTAATATTATTAACGATCCGTTTTTGCTTTTGTGACAGAAAGTAGAATAGAAAAAAAAATAAAAGGTAAAAATGTATTTGTTTATAACAAATTGTTTATTGCATAAACAATGAAAAAATAAATAAAATGAAAATTTTTTTTTATATCGAAAAGAAAAATGAATAATGATTTTTAAAAAAAAATATCGTTCCTTAATATTAATTAGAAGTGGGAGAGAATAATTGTTAATTAACAAATGCGTTTTTAAGCAATAAAAAATTTTTTTTAAGGAACAATTTTTCTTTTAAAAATCATTATTTGTATCAAAGATTGAAATTCCAAAAAAAAAATTTCAATTATCTTATAAACAACGCATTTGTTTATAATAATTTTTTAAACAATTAGTGATAAAAATTTGAAAAAATTATTTCTATGCAGGATCGTTAATAATATTAAAAAAAAAAAATTTGTTCGATGATTATTTTAAGTTTTTAATTTTGCAACAACGAAAATTATTAATAAAAAATTGAAAAATAAACATTTTTTAATTTTCCCAACGGGATTCTATTCTTAAGCCTTTGAAGAATTGCTCCAAGAGAGGAAAAAAATCTAAAACTTATAGTTTAGCAATTATCACACTTGCAATGTTAATGTGCAAGCAGAAAAAAGTTATTAATTAACTGTTGAATAACTAAATGAAAAATTATTATAAAAATGTTGTTCAAGCGGATTATTATTCATTCATCTATTCAGTTACTGCCTGAATTTTTTCAATTTTTTTTTTTTCATATTTACTATGTTTAAAAATGTTTATTGTTGTAGTGCCCGAAGTGGACGTGTCCCAGCAGAGACGACTGGGCCGTCTCTGAGACCCGACTGCTTGAGGGTCCCTGCTGGTTCACAGATGGCTCCGCTACTACCCAAGGGGTGGGAGCGGGAGTCAGCGGTTGCAGAATTGCCAGGGGTGAATTCCTCAGCCTGGGTAGTTTTGCGACTGTCTTTCAAGCAGAAATTCTTGCCATTGATTACTGTGCGAAGCTCATACTTGAGAAAGGTTGGGCTCACGGATCAATCAAGATCCTATCGGACAGCCAAGCTGCCTTGAAGGCCTTGACTTCATACAACTGCAAATCCCTGCTTGTGCAGGATTGCCGGACCACACTCGCTGAACTTGGAGGGCGCTGCAGGCTGCAGCTCTTGTGGGTCCCGGGCCACTCGGGCATAAAGGGCAATGAGTTGGCGGACTCATTGGCGCTCATTGGCACGGGGGGCTTCCATGGGGCTCATTGGGCCTGAACCTGCCTGCGGTATCAGCATACCTGGGCACAGACATGCTCGCTCAACAATTACTGGCCCATCAGCTGAAAGAGCCAGAAAATGGCTAAAATTCTCTAGGGCGGACCTGAAAATCCTTACAGCTGTATACACGGGCCATTGTGGCCTCAGGAAACACCTCAATACACTGGGGTTGACTGAAGACTCCGAGTGCAGACTTTGCCTGGAGGACGACGAATCTATCGAACACATCATGTGTGACTGCCCCGCTGGGGACAGGATCAGATTGGATGAACTAGGAGTCCACAAGCTGACACTGAGGGAACTGGACAAGTTCTCACCCACCAGACTCATATCCCTCATCAAGAGACTTGAACTTGTGGGTGAAGTATAGGTTATATACTATAGGTGTGCCACAATAGACCGATTGGTCGCAGTGGAGGGGCGGGTTTTGTCTGCCCAGCACAACCCATATAATAATAATAATATAATAAGTGGACGTGGCTTCTCCAAGCCAGAGTACCCGTTTTCGGCCTTATTTTCATCCCTCTGGAAAAATTATAAATATTTATCGTACAATTCGGGAGTCGAGACTATTTTTTAGGAAATTTCCTCCTCTTTTTGAATCTTTTTTCAGATTTGAAAAATCTTTATTAGTTTTTGAGATATTTACAAAAAACTAAAACCCCTTTTTTTTTTTTTAGTTAATTGTTAATAACTTTTACAATTTTTGCAAGCGGAACTTCATTTTTTTCAAGAATCATCTAGATGCCATTCCGAATCGAATGACACCTCATACATAATTTTCGGAGACTGCTGAAAAAAGTTGGTCCAAATAGCACTTGTTGACTAGACTATATTCACAAACTCGACCAACGCATCACGACGTCAAACTTACCCTGTAAATTTTAGCTCTAGAATCGATAAAAAATATAGTGCGTGAAAAACTAAACCAAATTTATAGGAGACAAGAGAAAATGGATAGGTACGTTTGGTTCAGAATCCAAAGAATTATTGGGATAATCTGCGTGCTTTTCTTTAATGTCGAGTGAATAATATTGAAGGAAACAATAAATCTGCATTTGAAATACGAATCTTTTCTCAGAAATCTCTGTATCCATTAACATTGATAAGACTAATAATTAATCTAAAGAGATGATAGGTTTGGGAAACTTGCTTTGAACGTGATAGTCCCATCAAATAAACAATAATATTCCCAGAATCAATTGTAGTTATCCGGTATACCTCAACTGCGTTTCAAGGTTCTTTGATGTAGAAGCTCGTGGCCCAACTGAATTCTGAATAAATGATGTGTAACAATATGGTCATTATCATTGAATTCAGTGGGATCGAAGAAATTTCACTGATAAGGAATATGCATATCATTTGAAGCGTAATAAATGCGCAATGCAGCGTAATGATCGAGCGAAACCAGTTGCTATTCATTTTGTAATTTGATATCTTGTTATTAAAAGGTCTTTTCTGGGTTTTTTCTCCCAAACTCTGAAAAATATCTATAAAATAAAAATTAATTATTTTGTGATTTTTTACGATATAGTTGTTCCTTCGTTGATGTTGTTTCGTTGTTGTTTGTTAGGCAACATTGTTCAATTGATTGCTTCTGACAAATTTCTTGTGTTTCTTACGCAGAAGCCTCGGCATAATCAAATCACAAAATAATCAATTTTTGTTTTATAGATATTTTTCAGAGTTTGGGAGAGAAAACCTTTTTTTAATAATGAGTATACCTCCCACAGTATCCTTTATTGATTACTTATATCTTGTTCTTGTACAGTTATTATTGAAATTGATTTCTGACAGTGCACAGCGAGCTGCCCAGAAAATTCGGCAGTTATTTCGATATTTACACATTCTAGAATGGAATGATACAAACAAAGAGGCAGCACAGATGCAAATTTTGCTGGGTGGTTTTTGTTCCGCTAGAAACAGCTAGCCCTTTTTTTCGTTCTGCGCATGAGCAGACTTGTCTATTTCATAAGTCAAAAAATACAGATCTGATTGAATTTAAACCTGGTTATTAGTTGTGTAATGCCGATGCGTAGATTTTCGCGAAATTTCGTTAGGATTGTATCACTACAGCAAAATTATTATACCGGTGGCCCACCACAGACGCGGATCTCGGTTTGAGGTAGTAAATGAAGATAATTTTGAAATTTTTTTTTGTGATGGGTGTAGGGTATTCAGGAGCACAATTTAAAATTATTTTCATATACAAAATGTCTTCAAAAACAAAGATATAGACCAAAGTTAGTTTTTTTTAATTGTAACACCCTGTATTTGACCTCAAAAATGGAATGGCAAGCTCAAATTATGATGAGTTTTTTCAGATCACTTTATACCTTAGAAGAAACAGTTACGAGAAAATGACGAAAAGTTGAAAATATGGAGTTTTTTAAATAGGAAATAATGAAGAAACCAGCTACGCCCGCGATACAGACAGTATTTTTTTGGATGGACATATTAGCTACTCCTATATAGAAATTAAAAATTTACTCTGGAATATACAGAGTGATCATAATTAATTTTCAAACATCAACTACAAATAATAGTCGAAAATTGCTGAGAAAACTATCAGGTTTTGGTGTGGGAAAACCTTGTGAAGATAGTTTCAAAATTATTTTTTACGTTCAACGAGATATAGAAATACCGGGTGTGCCATTTGAAATAAGAAAGTCTTTGACCATTATTTGTAGTTGATATTTGAGAATTTATTATGATCACTCTGTATATTTCAGAGTTAATTTTTTATTTTTTGTATAGGAGTAGCTAATATGCCTATCCAAAAAATTACTGTCTGTATCGCGGACGTAACTGGTTTCTTCATTAATTGATATTTAAAAAACCTCCATATTTTCAATTTTTCGCCGAAAATGGCGAAAAATTGAAAATATGAATTATGATGAAGAAACTCATCATAATTTGAGCTTGCCATTCCATTTTTTAGGTCAAATACAGGGTGTTACGATTAAAAAAATCATCTTTGATCTATATCTTTGTTTTCGGACACCCTGTATATATGAAAATAATTTTAAATTGTGCTTTAGAACACCCTACATACAGCACAAAACAAATATTCCCAAAATATCTTCATTTACTCCCTCAAAACGAGATCCGCGTCTGTGGTGGGCCACCCGGTATATTATTATACCGGATTATTCACATCTTACATATCCTCATGAAATACTGCATGAACTTTCAAGTCGTCCTTTTTCAACCGAGTACTAGAATTGAATTCGATAAGCTCTGTATCTTTGGAAATACAGGGAAAATATGCAGGCTTGAAGGATCTTGATGAATTTTAGTAGAATCTAATAAATAGTTTCTGAAATATAGAATTTTTGAACGCAAATTTTTATTTTGTTCTTAAAGAAAATTAAATCTATCCACCCGAAATTTCCCAAAGATTTTCGCGTTGGCATTCTACAATGAATTACATTCAATTCGATCGTATCTGTATTTTTCGATTTATTGCGAAAAACCAACAACATTCCAAATGGGTATAACTCCTTAACTGTTTGGCCGATTATAACCATCTCAAGTCGCTATCTGTTTCTGTTCGGGAGTTATCGTGGCAATGGATATCCAGGATATCCTGGAATGTCTCCAACTATCAGGGTCTAATCCTTAGAGTAAAAGGATATATTTTGTCACAACAGACACTTTGAAATCAATTCAACAACTCCAGGATATAACGAAATATCCCAAAATTTTGATCAAATTACCCCGTTTCACGGTACAGATCCTCCTAAGTCTACCCCAAGGAGACCCCTCATAAGCTCTTGAGAGCTGGAACGAGTAAGCAGAATCAGACTTCCATATAGTTATTGAAAGGTTTTTTTTCTGGGTTTTCTCTCCCAAACTCTGAAAAACATCTATAAAATAAAAATTAATTATTGTGTGATTTGCTTCTGCGTAAGAAACACAAGATATTTGTCAGAAGCAATCAATTGAACAATGTTGCCTAACAAACAACAACGAAACAACATCAACAACGAAACAACATCAACGAAGAAACAAGTATATCGTAATGTTTCGGAGTCTATATCAGACTCCTTCGTCAGACACTTAATGAAAATCTTTAGAATTATTTTGTTGATAGTTATTTTGTGAAATTCAAGAATTGTGAATGTGACAATTCTTCAATTTCACAAAATAACTATCAACAAAATAATTCTAAAGATTTTCATTAAGCGTCTGACGAAGGAGTCTGCTATAGACTCCGAAACATTACGATTTAGTTGTTTCTTCGTTGATGTTGTTTCGTTCTTGTTTGTTAGGCAACATTGTTCAATTGATTGCTTCTGACAAATATCTTGTGTTTCTTACGCAGAAGCAAATCACAAAATAATTAATTTTTATTTTATAGATATTTTTCAGAGTTTGGGAGAGAAACCCCAGTAACGAAAAAAAATTTTTTCTTTAACTTACAAATTTTAAAATAAATTTTTTTTGAAGATGCAGTTTCACCATAAAAATCCATTGATATCATTTTCAACTGCAACAAGCCAATACTTTCGGAGATATGATTTTTCGAAATTTCAATAATGAATCGTACTTCTATGCTATAATTATGCTATCTATGATTTATTATATGATCTGTGTTCATACTAGTACATGTCATCCTGTTCTATAAGAGAGAGTCAAATTAATTTCCTTTATGATGCAGTTCTATCATAAGAATACATTGATATAATTCCCAACTCTGAGAAACCAATACTTTCGGAGATATAATTTGTCTGTTTGAACAAGAGCGCCAGAAAGCTCCTGTCCACAGGGCTTGAACCAATTTTTTACAGCAAAGAGTCACTGCAAAACTCTATTTAACGGATTATTAAATCATCAATTTAGGATTAACTGAAC
Source organism: Halyzia sedecimguttata (assembly GCA_937662695.2). NCBI lineage: Eukaryota > Metazoa > Arthropoda > Insecta > Coleoptera > Coccinellidae > Halyzia > Halyzia sedecimguttata. The sequence goes on along the minus strand of OW569414.2, from coordinate 4,091,835 downwards.
ATTGTGTTGATATCACGTGATGAATGTTGATATTTGCAATCAACAATTGCTGGACTACAGTGACCTTTAAGCTTGTTAAAACTTCGATCGACCCAAAATAGCGTCACTCAAATGCCAAATCGATCAAATGAACTTTATGGAATCGATTTCTCCGGTTGAATCGATCAAATTGGGTCAATCGGATTTTGGCTTATTATTTCTAAGTACCTATACAATGTGTTATCTTAGTACGAGTAGTAATACCTTCGAAAATGTTAAAATTAAATTATTTCTGCTTTGTCTCAAACATGCTTCGTTAAAGAAAAAAAAATTGGTTCAAGCAATGACGTGAAGTCAGAAGCTTTTGCGCGTATGTTCTATTGTCCATTCTCCTGTATTGGACACTAGACTGATTCAAAAAAATCGACTATTTTTTTTTTCTTAAATATATCGAAAATATTGTTGGAAATGATGAAAAAAAATCCTGTGAAAGTTACAGTCCTTAATATTAATAGTAAGATGTCCCGCATGATAAATTTCAATTTCCCGTATGATTAACATGGGAAAGCTTGTTTTTTTGAGTTTAGAATTTTATAACTCTTTAATCGTTTATCACAAAAGCTAGACTAAATCATTTTCTTGTGTAAAATTGAACGCTCTACAAAAAAGCTATCTTCGAATTTTTCGATAAACCGACGCATTTTGAAGTTACTCAGTTTTAAAATATAATTTATAATATTTTCTCATTTTTTTCCAATTTTTTGACGAAACTATCAAGTTTATCAAAAAATTTTGTCAAATTTTACAAATTTTTTGTTGTTTATGTTTCTTTTGATTCTAAGATAGCTTTTTTGTAGAGCGTTCAATTTTACACAAGAAAATGATTTAGTCTAGCTTTTTTGATAAACGATTAAAGAGTTAAAACTCAAAAAAACAAGCTTTCCCATTTAATCATACGGGAAATTGAAATTTATCATGCGGGACATCTTAATATTAATATTAAGGGCTGTAACTTTCACAGGATTTTTTTTTCATCATTTCCCACAATATTTTCGTTATAATATATTTAAGAAAAAAAAAATAGTCGATTTTTTTGAATCAGTCTATTGGACACCCTAAATCGAATTTACCATAGTAAATTATGTTGTCCATTCTCCTGTATTGGACACATAATTCGAATTTACCATGGTAAATTCGAATGACATACATTTTGAGGTTATGTGAAAAAAGTGTGAACACAAAAAATGTAGATATTTTTATTACCTATAACTTTGCCAATTAACTTTTTTCGATAGGACTTGTAGTTTTGTCGGAAATCGAGATAAACCGTTTTTTACCCTTAAAACCTCACCCCCTCCTCTTCCCGACCTCAGATCGCCCATAAATTTTTTCCTAATATTTTTGTTATATTCTCTTCCTTTTATAACGGGTTTCATTCTACTATATTTTTTTTCGGTTTCAAAAATTATCTACTCTGGTCTATAAACGCTTGTTGATGTTCCACTCTTTTTCTCATTTTGACGTATTTATCGACACAGATCCTTTCAGAGGAACTGGCAATAACGCCCAGATTTACCAACAAAAAATTCTTAAACATCCCGTTCGTGCCTATTCACGTCTCGCACACTCTCACGAAATACTGCACCGGTGTGAAGTTAGCCACATCCACACATACAGTCAAAGACTAAAAAATGTTCAAAATGAAATATTGATAATTCGATAAGTTCTTGATGAATAATGATGAAATTTGTGATTGTTGTTCATGAATACATAAAGAATGAAAATACAATGTCAAATAGTTTGTGTAGGCACTAGGGGGCGGTGGCTAGGGGCGGTAATACGAGAAATGGCATAATTCGGCAAATACGAAGTGTTCCAAGATGAACTTTGGAATAGTTCTTCAGAAGGGCGTTAAAAATTAGATGTAGTATGTCACATACACTGCTCAACAATTGATAGGGATCACTTACTTTTTCTAAATTTATTTCTGAATTATTCGCTCCAAGATTATAAATTTAGTCAGATATCAGAGTATTTTCAGTTGATAATATGGTTCACTTGAGAAAAGAATGAAAAAATGGAAAGTTGGAGAGAAAAAAAGACTTTATTAGGAACACTCAAAATTCTGTGTTTGAATAACATAAAAATTTTATGATGACACCACAAGAAGGCTGAAGTTTCGGTTAAGCTAGTACCTAGTTGGCCCCCCACGAGCTCGTCTCAAGCATTCTACCCGTCGAGGCATACTTTCAATCAAACGATTTATAAAATTTTGGGGCAAATTCGTCCAAATATCCCGTAAAGCGTTAGAAAGGTCCTCCAGGTTATTGATCGGTTGTTCAAAGGTTGACAATTGTCTAGACATCTCAGACCAGACATGTTCGATGCAATTCATGTCTGGAGAGCGAGCTGGCCAGTCCATCCTATCAATAGCATGAGTTTCTAGCGCTTCATTAACCAGACGACTAGGGTGTGGACGGGCATTATCGTCAATTAAAATGAAATTCTCGCCCAAGGCAGCCGCAAACGGAACAATTATGGGTTTAATAATCATATCGTGATATCTCTGGCTGGTCATTGTGGTGTTCTGCAGAACAACCAACTCTGTGCGTTGGTTCAAACAAATGCCTCCCCATACACATATAGAACCTCCGCCAAAAGCTGTTGTGGGTACCATAAACTGTTCTGCATACCTTCGACCTCTTTCCCTCCAAGCAAGAATACGTCCATCGGAGTTGACCAAACGAAATCTAGACTCATCCGTAAATAAACATCGGCTCCAATCTTCAACTGTCCAATTGCGGTGCTCCTCAGCCCATTGCCGTCGATGATTGATGAACCCGGTGTTCCCTATTCAAACGGGGATGTTGTACCCTCCTACGTGCTCTCAAACCACGAACATGTAGTCGTCGTCTTACAGTCTGGTTCGAAATTAGAACTCCTGTTGCAACTCTCAGTGATCTATGGAGCCGCGACGCCGGGTAAGTGGGATTTCTCCTAGCATTGAGGACCAAAAGACGATCTGGGGCAGCTGTTGTACTGCGCTGCCGACCTCCCCCATGAACATAAGCTACTGAGTCCTGAGTCGTTTTGGATGAACCTATTCCAAGCCCGACTCACGAAACTTTGCGAAACATTCAACCGCCGGGACACTTCTCGCTGGGACAAACCTTCCTGTATCCACCGTATGATTTGGTCCAGTTGCACAGGAGCCAAACGTCTTCTCGGCATGACTGATAAGCTAATATTGTTCTCATTTCTTCAATTATTGTCACCTTATGTGTTTGAACGAGAGAAAAAAACAGATTTAATAACAAATACCACATTGCTTTTCACTCCACATGTAACAGCCTACAGTTAATAATCGATTTTGTGAACAAGAGCCGATGAAGTGAGGAAAAATTTGATATAATCAACTCAAAACATCTCAATTTTTCCTTAGAGAACATATTAATGTACAGATATTCACGAGATAACTTGAAAAAAATACAAATGAAGAGAAGTTCATAAGTGATCCCTAGCAATTGTTGATCAGTGTAGTTTGTGCGGCCTTAGGGGGGCGTAATTGTGGGCGGCGTATCGAAAAATGCTATAATCCGTCAAAAATTGAGTGTTCCACGAGAAGCTTTGGATATGCTGTCGAGAATGGCCTAAATACAAAGATGTATTATGTCCCATAGTTTGTGCGGCCGTATAGGGGCGGCAATCGGGAGCGGTATATTGAAAAATGCTATAATTCGTTAAATATTGAGAGTTCGTAGATGAGCTTTGGATATGTTGTCGAGAATGGTGTGAATACAAATATGAAGTATGTCCCATAGTTTGTGCGGCCGTAGGGAGGCGGCAATCGGGGGCGGCATATCGAAAAATGTCATAATTCGGAAAATATTTAGTGTCCCACGATGAGCTCTGGATATGTTGACGAGAATGGCGTAAATACAAAGATGTAGTATGTTCCATAGTTTGTGCGGCCGTAGGGAGGTGGTAATCGGGGACAACATGTGGGAAAATGTTATAATTCTGTCATCTCATTATTAACGCCCTTCATCTTTACTGAATTATGGGATTTTTAGTTTTGCCGCCCACAAGGGGCTCCAAAAACTATTTGACATCGAATTTCCATTCTTTATGCTTTCATGAACAAAAAATTTCATCATTATTCACCAAGAACTTATCGAATTAACAATATTTCATTTTGAACATTTTTTGGTCTTTGAGTGTACAGGGTGGTCCAGATCTTAACCAAGAAATTTTAACCACGTATTCTACGACAAAAATAAGCCCTAGTTTGTTGTATAAACTTATGTCGGGAAATGCTTCCTCTTTGAGATACAGGGTGTTAAAATTATTAGAAAAAAAATGTTTTTCTTTCTTTTACTTCGAACGCCTTCTTAAAATTCATAATTGAGTGTGGCTATTAACACTTATTTTTTTGTAATTATACGTTCCGTTTACAAAGATGGTCTTATTATTATTATGTACCATATCAAATTTTAGAGAATTCCTCATGCATGAGAATGTGTTTAATTTTTTTACTCGGAAACGGTGCCTCGGATGTCAAAAACGCAAGAGAATGAATTTGCTCCATATTAAATAAGGATTCCAAGAGTAATTTTAAATGTTGGAAAAACCAGTGGCGTATCATTTTTTTGTCAGAAAATATTTAGTCTCGATGCAGTGTGGACGGCACTGGTAAAATAAACAAAAAATTATTCCATTCAAAAAATGCTCCTTGATACTTAAAACCTTTGTCCCAAATTTATTAGAAATATTTCAAAAAGTGTAAAAGTTATTAATAAAAAACATTTTTTTTCTATAATTTTAACACCCTGTATCTCGGAGAGGAAGCATTTCTCGACATATGTTTGTATGACAAACTAGGGCTTATTTTTGACGTAGAATGCGTGGTAGAAATTTATTGGTTAAGATCTGGACCACCCTGTATATGCGGATGTGGCTAACTTCTAACCTGTTCAGAAAAGAAAATATTTCATGCTGATCGTCCGAATAATTTTCACTTCTTTAGGCTAAATCCAATCCACCTCTTTATTGTTTACGAGATGTTCTCGATTGGAAAGAATGCAACTTGCTGGTATAATTCAAAACCTTATGTATGTTAATGGTGATAACCTTCAAAATTAAATGAAGCTGACACAAACACAATTAGCATTTTATCAACCTTGACTTCTTCTGAATTGTTCCGTATTCGTCGGATGTCTGTAAATGATATCTATAATTGGGACACAATCAATATCGAAGTGCTTCTGCCGTGTAACTGTGGTTACTGGGGGAAGATTCCCAGAAGTGGCGAAATTCGTTTTGGGTGCTAACCCATTTACCTTTCGACTTTTCTTCAAATGCGAAAACAATTTCAAAACCAGCTTTAGATCCATGACCGATAGACGTTATAACCTCAAAACAGCTACTCATGGCCGAAAGCTCTCAAAATCACAAACCTCATACCAAATCATTATACAAAAAAAAAATGGTTCAAGCACTGACGTGAAGTCAGAAGCTTTTGTGCGTATCTTCCCTTGTCCATTCTTCTGTATTGGACACCCTTAATCGAATTTACCATGGTAAATTATGTTGTCCATTCTCCTGTATTGGACACTTAATTCGAATTTACCATGGTAAATTCGAATTAAGAGTGTCCAATACAGAAGAATGGACAATAGAACATACGCGCAAAAGCTTCTGACTTCACGTCAGTGCTTGAATCAATTTTGTTTTTCGTGATTTTTTTGAAATTTTCTAGGGGTACGGTTCTTAAATTTTTTTTTCCTCATTTTTTTCAAATTTTCTAGGGTTTCGGCGTAATGGTGAGAACAGCTCTGATGGGGGGCACAATAGATCTCAAGGTCGCGGTGCAACGTAACCCCTTATCAATAATAATAAATAAATAAAATAATAGGGTTTCGGTTCTTACAAAATTTTAATCACGTCTTTATGTTGATTTTATACTACTAGTTACCAAGCTCAAATTCGATCGAATATTTATTTATATATACAGGGTGAGTCTTTGACCATGCACTGCATTAATTTTCACCAAAGATTCCTCTCATCAAATGAAACACTTTTTTCATATAACATTTTTCCAAATTCAGCTGAGGTAAAAAGATACAGGCTGTTGAAATTTTGAAAAAAAATTAGTTTTTATTTTGTAGCTTTGACATCCTTCTTTCGAATAAAATGAATGTTGGCATAAAGTTTCCTATAACTATGATACATATTTTCCAAATATTAGTTATTTTCTACTTCAACTGGTTTTCTAGTTATGGACTCTTGGATTCATAAAACTAAACGAAATTAGCATAAAGAAAGCATATAAAGTTTTTCTTGAGTCATTTCTAGAATATTCCATCGTTTTAGAACATTATATTATTTTTCATCATTTCTCCTTAAACGCACCGTTTTCGAGATATTCTTCATTGAATGTTTTAAAATGGAAAACTACAGAAATTTAATTACTTTTATGGATCCGTCCCTGAGCGTTGGAATCCCGAATCAAGCTGTAAACCACGTTACCATGCCTTATTCTCGTCCGCCAACAATGTCATAGATAATTTATATGCGGGAGTGTATTAACACATTGTGAAATTTTTAAACGCTTGTAACTTTTTACCTGAGCCGAATCTGGAAGAATGGTAAATGAAAAAAGTGTTTCATTTGATGAGATGAATCTTTGGTTAAAATTAATGCAGTGGTCAAAGACTCACCCTGTATATCAAGGAAATAATATTCCAGGTGGCTATAACTCGGAAACCGTTAGACCGATTATGCCCAAAAACGATCTCAACTCTCCCTTTCGGATACGCAACCTACCCTGAAAATTGCAAGTCCCTATCTCCTTTCTTTCGAAAGTTATCGAGGCAACGGTTACCCATCTACTGAACTCACACAAGGCTGCTCGAATCTCCAACAATATTTATATATTGTATCAAATGAAACACTTTTTTCATATAACATTTTTCCAAATTCAGCTGAGGTAAAAAGATACAGGCTGTTGAAATTTTGAAAAAAAATTAGTTTTTATTTTGTAGCTTTGACATCCTTCTTTCGAATAAAATGAATGTTGGCATAAAGTTTCCTATAACTATGATACATATTTTCCAAATATTAGTTATTTTCTACTTCAACTGGTTTTCTAGTTATGGACTCTTGGATTCATAAAACTAAACGAAATTAGCATAAAGAAAGCATATAAAGTTTTTCTTGAGTCATTTCTAGAATATTCCATCGTTTTAGAACATTATATTATTTTTCATCATTTCTCCTTAAACGCACCGTTTTCGAGATATTCTTCATTGAATGTTTTAAAATGGAAAACTACAGAAATTTAATTACTTTTATGGATCCGTCCCTGAGCGTTGGAATCCCGAATCAAGCTGTAAACCACGTTACCATGCCTTATTCTCGTCCGCCAACAATGTCATAGATAATTTATATGCGGGAGTGTATTAACACATTGTGAAATTTTTAAACGCTTGTAACTTTTTACCTGAGCCGAATCTGGAAGAATGGTAAATGAAAAAAGTGTTTCATTTGATGAGATGAATCTTTGGTTAAAATTAATGCAGTGGTCAAAGACTCACCCTGTATATCAAGGAAATAATATTCCAGGTGGCTATAACTCGGAAACCGTTAGACCGATTATGCCCAAAAACGATCTCAACTCTCCCTTTCGGATACGCAACCTACCCTGAAAATTGCAAGTCCCTATCTCCTTTCTTTCGAAAGTTATCGAGGCAACGGTTACCCATCTACTGAACTCACACAAGGCTGCTCGAATCTCCAACAATATTTATATATTGTTGGAGATTCGAGCAGCCTTGTGTTCAGTAGATGGATGGGTGACCGTTGCCTCGATAACTTCCTAACGAATGTAGATAAGGACAATTCAGGATATGTTGCGTGTCCGAATGGGACAGTTAGGTTGATTTACGGTCATAATCGGTCCAACGTTTCCGGAGTTATACCCACCTGGAATATTATTTCCTCGATAACTCAAAAAATATATACTCGATCGAACTGAAGCTTGGTAACTAGTTGTAGAATATCGATATAAAGACGTGTTCAAAATTTTGTAAGAAACGTAACCCTAGAAAATTTCAAAGAAATTACGGAAAAAAATTGGTTCAAGCACTGACGTGAATCAGGAGCTTTTGCGCGTATGTTCTATTGTCCATTCTCCTGTATTGGACACTCTTAATCGAATTTACCATGGTAAATTTGATGAAGACTTAATGACAAAAATTTCACATGTTATTTAAATTTGAAAAAATAATATCTCGACAATTAATGACCCAAATATGGACCATTTTCGTTTCAGTGTGGTGAAATGGACTTGGACAACTGTGAAGATACGATGTCAGAATTGATGGGCTTCCTCAAAATGTCAAAACTGATTGCGTATGTTCTGGGGAACATCGCGTTATCATTCTGCCCAAATGTCTGTAACTTTCGAATTTTTTGCCGAAAACGGTCTCAAACGACTAAGTTCAACTCACTGATGAAGAATTCGAGGTCAAATTAGATTCTGACCGGCCGGCCGTCCGGCCGTCCGTTGCCACGATAACTTGAGAACGGAAAGAGATAGCAACTTGAAATATTCAGGGTAGGTGGCGCATCCCAATAGGACGGACAAGTTCGTTAATGGGCATAATCGGCCCAATGGTTTCCGAGTAATAATTTTGTCTACAACCAATACTGATCCGATCGAATTGAAACTTGGTGAGTAGTTGCAGAATATGAACCTAAGGACGTTTGTGAAATTTTGTGAACATCGTATCGTTATAAAATTTTGAAAAAATTATTAAAAAATATTATTTATGTCACGATAACCATCTGGAATATTATTTCCTCGATAACTCAAAAAATATAGAGTCGATCGAATTGAAGCTTGGTAACTAGTTGTAGAATATCGACATAAAGAGGTGTGTAAAATTTTGTGAGAACCGTACCTGTAGAAAATTTTAAAATAATTAAGAAAAAAAAAATTGGTTCAAGCACTGACGTGAAGCTTTTGCGCGTACGTTCTATTGTACATTCTTCTGTATTGGATACACTTAATTGAATTTACCATGGTGAATTCTATTGTCTGTTCTCCTGTATTGGATACTCTCAATCGAATTTACCTTGGTAAATCTCCCCATAATATTTTCCAGGAAGAGCAGGAAAAAAATTCTCAATTCAATTTAATTATTTATGTTATCATATTTTGAGGTACAAACACTGTTCTATTATAGATATCTTATTATAATTCTAAGTCAACATATAAGCATATTGATTTAATTGATATTGTATTGTTTCATAATTTAGTATTACATTGGATTATTATGATTTCAATAACTTAACTCAAATGTCAGTTGCTCCAAAATAACGCTCACTCCGCCGGATTCACAAAGCATTAAATCTCCGTTAAGTCCTAACTGAGATCCTCAGTTAAAGATAAATAAGAATCACAACCTCAGTTAACGTATGTAACGGTGTTGAAATAGGCCTGTTTCACGTTAATTTTCACTTAAAATGAGGTTGCGATTCTTATTTATCCTTAACTGAGGAGTTAGGACTTAACGGCGATTGAATGATTTGTGAATACGGCGGACTGTTTACTACAGTATAAATACCGAGCATGCGCACTTTCTTATATTTGAGGTCCCATCAGGTGGGACCGCAATGTTGGGTTCTTTATTATTACACGACATACTTACCTCGTATCTCTCTGTCACACATTTCCACTCGCGTTGAAATTTAAATATTTAAAATTCGCAAACCACTATAAGGACCAAAAATGTTGCAGACAACCCTATATCGACGTGTTTGCAATAAAACAGCTCTTATGATGATATACATTTTTTTCTATTATCCGATCAAGTGAAAGTAACCGCCATCGAAATACTTGTTTGTACCTGGCAACCCAGTAGTTCGTCCAGGTAAATAATAGGCAACTTAACGGCTGCACATTCTATACGTTTTATACTATAAGTCAGTATAAAAATTTTCTTATTATCTTGATGTTGCTAAGTTTAATTGAAAATCATTTTTTTTTAAATAATTAAAAATAGTCTGTCCAGGATTTTTTCAGCCAACCCATTTTTAGTATATTTTCTAATATACTAAATTTATTATAAAATATGTTTCATTCTATTATCAGCTCGGTGAAGGTCTATTTAGGTTCGGATCTTAGACTAATAGAAAAATCGAAGAATGTTACACATTCACAATTTCGGGAACGTCCGATCTTTGGATTTCGAGATATCGGATGATGCAGTTCCCGGTATATTGAATAGAAAATAATTAACTTTTTTTTTTTAATTTGTAGCGTTCTTGAAATACTCATTATTGACAGGTTTTTTTCGGGGTTTTCTCTCCGAAACTCTGAAAAATATCTAAAAAATAATTAATTTGTGATTTGCTTCTGCGTAAGAAACACAAGATATTTGTCAGAAGCAATCAATTGAACAATGTTGCCTAAAAAGCAACAAGGAAACAACATCAACGAAGAAACAACTATATCGTAACGTTTCGGAGTCTATATCAGACTCCTTCGTCAGACGCTTAATGAAAATCTTTAGAATCATTTTGTTGATAGTTATTGTGAAATTCAAGAATTGTCACATTGACAGTATTTAAAAATCATAGCTAACATAGTCTTACTTCGCATAGAAATTTCCAAGTTCCAACTCCTTTTTCAATAAATTTAGCCAAATATGGTCAATACCAATTGAGCAATTTGCAAAATTGGTATTGACCATATTTGGCTAAATTTATTGAAAAAGGAGTTGGAACTCGGAAATTTCTATGCGAAGTAAAATTATGTTAGCTATGATTTTTAAATACTGTCAATGTGACAATTCTTGAATTTCACAAAATAACTATCAACAAAATAATTCTAAAGATTTTCATAAAGCGTCTGACGAAGGAGTCTGATATAGACCCCGAAACGTTACGGTATAGTTGTTTGTTCGTTGATGTTGTTTCGTTGTTGTTTGTTAGGCAGCATTGTTCAATTGATTGCTTCTGACAAATATCTTGCGTTTCTTACGCAGAAGCAAATCACAAAATAATTAATTTTTATTTTATAGATATTCTTCAGAGTTTGGGAGAGAAAACCCAGAAAAAAACCTTTCAATAATGAGTATACCTCCCACAGTATCCTTTAATGATTTCTTGAAATACTGTCAACTAATATGAATTAGATGGATTCATGTGGACGGGATACATTTATTCGAGATTGTTTAAGAAATATCGAGAATAATGCTTAATCCTTTCTTGCGATTAATAGATCTGATGTGACAACGCGAAGAAAAAGAACGAATATTGCGAATTACAAGCTAAATTTTGCGCAATGAGTTCGATAAACTTTGCTCAACAACTTGGAACAATATTCGTACATTACTTAAACTACAGTTTCGTAGAAAGTATCATCGTTACATAATCGAAATACAGGAATGTTATGCCATATGAAATATCGTAATTCTAAATTGAAGTTTCCATACAATTGATTTCTTCTTCATCGTGAATGAACAGCGAAAACGAAAACACTTGAAACTAATAGTAGGGGAGCCCACGTAGCTAATTCGGGATTTACTCGAGCGTCATAGAGAGCTATTGGGTTGTCAAGCTTAGATGATAAGAAGAAAAAAAATGTTATATAATATATACCTGTTCATCGGTGGGGTGAGCAGATATCAATTTTCAAAAATGTAAAAAAAAACCGTTACGTGGACATACTCGAGCGCGTCGCGCGTCAGATATTGATAGCATCTGTGTCCTACGTATTTTAAAAAATGTACAGATGTTAATCTGATCGTTTCGGTGATGGAGGAGATCATACGTAAGGGTTGAAAATGAAAAAAAAAATTTTTATCGAGCTCGACAGATTTTCTAAGGGGGTGTTGAGTGAACCTTAAAAGATGCTCTTGTATAAAAATCTGACGATTGGACGTGCTGTCTCCTAATCTGACGATTGTCTGGAGGGATTCGCTAAATCTGACAATAAATTTTTTATTTTTTTATTTTTTTAAATCATTGAACTGAATTAATCGAAAAGCTCAGGAAATAGCGTGCAAATGAAAAAGCTTATTTTGTTTTGAGGATAATATTTATACAAATAATAATTATACAAAATTTAATTCTTAATTTTTTCGTGATTTTCGAAGAATCGGTTTGCTCCGACGATATTCTAAAGTAATGATACATTTTTGTAAAGTTTCTAATGAATATTTGATTGTTTTTTGTAAAGTACTTTCTCACAAAATACACAATTCACATTAATATCACTCAATCACTCATAGTAATTAGGTATTTATTAACTTTAATTCACATAACTTTTATTAAAATCGCAAAATAACCTAATACGTTGGAAATACGTTGTAAACAAGATCATACCGCGAACGAGTATGCGTGACCAGCTGTTATGGCGTCATGGCAACAGAAACCGGAGTGGGACGGAGTGAGAGAGCAATAGATAGAGAAAGAGTGAGAGGAGAATAGAAACACGTAGAGGGGAATATAGGCATGGCAAAGCTACACGCATTCAACTTTATCAATTAATTTTTATTACTTCGGCTTGTCAAAATCGTCAGATTATACATTTTTCGTAATTCTTGCAATATTACCTTCAAAATAAACAAAAAATTTACCACGCTCGAGAATGTCAAGATGTCGTTTTTTTTTACAACTTTGTAACCGTCCCCCTTCTTTACGTCACTCTCAAATTGTCAGATTAATGGTATATACACTTTTTAGCATGTAACTAACTCACCCTACCTTAATCTGACGCGCTCGAGAATTTCAGATGATCAACTTTTTTTTACTAATCTGATGCTTTATCCTTGACGGGCGGCCATATATATATGGCTCATGTTTCGTGGAAAAACTTAACCAGGTACAAGGTATCCCCCTATATATTAATCTGCCGCGCTGTAGTAAATCCCAAAATCCCCGCTTGGGCTCCCCTACTATAATAAACCTTCCGCAGAAAATAAGTGAGGCGTGAACTCATAAGTACAGATTCTCCTACGCTTGGAGTTTCTGGAAAAGATATGATATGAAGATTTATTGACACTTAAATAAACTGTCAAGATGTTGTTCTTTGAAGCCATAAGGATGCTGGTTTAGTATCCTAGAAGAAATAAGAGGGCCACTGATCCGAATAAGTAATGAAATGTTCACCCACTCGTTTTAAGTATCATGCAAAATCTTTCTTCAGTCTGAGTGCTTTCAAAATATACAGGGGGTTTCATAAACATTGCGACAAATTCAGGATATAAATCTCTGAGTTATTTGGGTCGGAAAGTTTCTGTAGGCCTTCTTTCTGTCCGAAAATGCTTCGTTTTCAAGATACAGGGCGTTACATGTTTTACAAATGAATAATAAATTCCTCGATATTTTCGAAACGGCTTGACATAAATATTTGAACGAGATTTGTTAAAAGGAAAACCTCATTAGGGTAATTATTTTACGTTGTGCAACTACAGTGGAGTACGTACTGGCATTTACTTTAAAATGTTTAAAAAAACATTAAGTACGTCAGTGACTTTTTTCCAAAATACATTCCTACTAATTCAGAACAAAATGAGTATATGCGTTTTTTCTCTAGGATGAACGACTTATCAGTAAAAAATTGAAAAATGTTCGAATGTTTGTGTGGAATTTCTGCGGAATCTGACAAATAGTTTATATACAGGCTGTCCCAAGTTCGAGTTCCTATTAGACGTTTCTGGAGAACTGGGCATATTTGAAATCTGAAAATTGGGATTGTGATATTGCTTGAAATTCTCTACAGAGCTGAAATATTTTCGAAGCTCAAGCACTTCCGCTTATACAGGGAGAGAAAATAAATTCAATGAAAACATTTTTTTTTTCAAGTTTTGCATTCCTGGTATGATTAAGTATTCAATGCTGAATACATTTCTGTTAAAACCATTGTATTCATTCGAATAGTTTTCAAAATATCGAATAAAAATTGGAAAATAGTCAAATATGTTTAGTCAGTATTATGTTTATTATTCTTATTTTAAACATCCTGAGCAAGAACCATTTTCACAACATCGAAGAGGAAGAATGTGGAAAGCTCATGCATCTTTTCAATTCCAGAAATATCATTACAGGGTGTTTCAAATTTTGTGTCCAAAATTGTGATCAAAAATTGGCCATAACTTCTGTTTTTCAAATTAGAACTCTATTTTTTGCGCGTATGTTCTGGGGAACATCGCGTTATCATTTTGCCCAAATGTGAAATTTAATTCTGTGGTGCCGTCCGGCCATCTGGCCGTTGCCACGATAACTTGAGAACGGAAAGAGCTAGCTATTGAAATTTTCAGGGTAGGTGGCGCATCCCAACACGACGGACAAGTTCGTTAATGGGTATAATCGGCCTAATGGTTTCCGAGTAATAATTTTGTTTTCAACCAAAATAAATCCGATCGAATTTAAACTTGGTGAATAGCTGTAGAATATAAACCTAAGCACGTTTGTAATTTTACAAAAATTATTAAAAAATATTATTTATGACACGATAACCTGAGAACGGAAGGAGATACCGGCTTGAAATTTTCAGGTTACGTTGTGCATCTGAATGCGACATTTGAGTTCGTTTATAAGCATAACCAGCCGAACGATTTTAGAGTTATAGCCATCTGAAATTTGGTTGTTTTTTGTTCCTCATTAACTCGAAAAATACAAAACCGATTGAAATCAAACATGGTTATTAGTTGTAGAATACCAACGCGAAAATTCTTGCAGAATTTCGTGAGGATGGTATAACTAGAAAATTTCAAAAAAATTATTGAAAATAATTGAAAAAAAATTCTATATATCATAAACTGTTCGTCCGGCATGGCTCAAATTTTGGAAGAGCCTTCAGAACCTAACTCTACTGCAGAGTTCCAAGTTTGAACACGATCGGATCCATATTGTTGGAGAACCGAGCAGCCTTTTGTGAGTTCGGTAGCTGGATGCGAATCGTCGTATGATATGTTGTCTGTGGTCGTATTTTTGCGAGAACCTTCAAATATATTAATGTCATGATGACATATTTATGCGCGTATGTTCTGGGGAAAATAGTGTTATTTCATCACAAATCTATGGGAGATGATAGCCCCACATTAGGGTCCTGTAGCGGTCAGACCTGGTTTTGAAAGAGATCCTCCTTAGGAGGAGGCAACTAAATATTGAAGGGATTTCTATGAACAAGAGTGAATATCTTTGAGAAATAGAGAAGGCGATTCTTCTTCAAGAGATCCATGTGCCTTCAGAGGAGTATATTTGTGAGAGGGGACTTTTAAAAGGTTATGTATTATTCAAAACTTAACTTTAAGTTAACCACACTTTCTGATCTTGTAAGGTGAGAGGCTCATTTTTTGTGGATATTAAATCTCGTGATGGGTAGAGCGGAATTTTAGGCCAGTTTTTCTATCACTAATGAGAATATATCTTTATGTTTCACCTCAACACCTTTAGATCTATCAATCGACATTTATTGGTTAAGAATAAGTAATTGAATATTACTGGAATTCAATTGAATTTCATTCAATATGTAAGTAACTATACTTATAATTTTCTTTACTTTGATTATTTAAATATGACATTAATTCCAGTAGGTAATATTTTTCAAGAATAATTATGTATTCTTCTCCTAAAGAAGAATTGAAGGTAGACAATAATGTGTTTATTTTTTCATCATTGCTTTCTATCCTGACTTCACGAAAAAAAATTGGTTCAAGCACTGACGTGAAGTCAGGAGCTTTTGCGCGTATGTTCTTTTGTCCATTCTCCTGTATTGAACACTCTTAATCGAATTTACCATGGCGAATTTTGAAACGCCCTGTGATGATATTTCTGAAATTCAAAAGATGCATGACCTTTCCACATTCTTCCTCTTCGATGTTGCAAAAACGATTCACACTCAGGATGTTTAAAATAAGAATAATGAACATAATACTGACTAAACATATTCTTTCGAACGAAAGAAGAATGGGAGACTTAATTTCGTTTTTGAGCATAATAAATCGAACGGTTTCGGTGTTATACCCACCTGGAATATTATTTCCTCGTTAACTCAAAAAATATAGACTCGATCGAACTGAAGCTTGGTAATTAGTTGTAGAATATCGATACAAGACGTGTTCAAAATTTTGTAAGAAACGTAACCCTAGAAAATTAAAAAAAAATTACGAAAAAAAAATAGGTTCAAGCACTGAAGTGAAGTCAGGAGCTTCTTTGCGTATGTTATATTGTCCATTATCCTGTAATGGACACTCTTGATGAAATGTGAGCATGCGGTCTGATATATCTACTACCAAAACCTACACAGGGTCACTCTATCGTATCGTGTTTCCCAGCAGAGACTATTGGAATATCTCTGGGACCCCATTGATTAAGGGTCTCTGTTGGTTTAAAGATGGCTCCATTAGCGCCCTAAGGATGGGAGCGAGGGTCAGTAGTTACAAAATTTGCTAAGGGAGATTCCATCGGCCTTGGTAGATTTACGACTGTATCTCTCAAGAAGAATTTTCTGCTTGTGCAGGACTGCCGGAATTGCTGAACTGGGAGAGCGCTGCTGGCTGCAGCGCTCATCTGGGTTCCGAACCACTCGTGCATAAAAGTCAATAAGGTGTCGGATTCATCGGCGGCGCGGGAAGCTTCTATTGGATTTTTTATAGGATGGAAGTTCAAGGATTCAGAATATATGTTTTATATCATTATCAAATGAATACACGAGGAAGAATGTCTGTCCTCGCGGACGGTTCGCGAAAAATTTAAGACTTAAGACTAATCATTAATCTGAAAATATTCCATTGCTTGAAATGAGTCAACCACTTGTGATTACTTAGCCTTCTTCATGGCTTTGGTCTCCATTTCAATATATACAACTGGGATCTTATCGAACCCCAAATATATAGGTCGATATACTTTGTCGAGTAATTTTTGTATGTGTCTTATAAATGAGAAACTTATAAGGTCCAAGAACTTTAGAGCAGCATATCTGGTGTCAGGCATGTTAGCTCAACAATTATTAGTACCTCAGCTGAAAGAGTCAGACGATGGCTCAAACTCTCCAGTTCAGACTTGAGAGTTTCAACAGCTGTAAATACGGAATACTGCGGTCCCACAAAACACCTAATACCCTTATTAGGCTTCTTTCACATGCATACGTTTCCATTCGGTTCGATTCGTTTTCGGTTTCAATCGAAAACGAATGAAGCCCTTTCACACATATACGGTTCATAGTAGGTTTTATGTTATCTCGAAACAGAGGCTCAATCACAATTCCAATTTTTTCGCGACGTCAGATTCATCAAAGATATTCAAAATTTAACATAAGCATCTTTGCATGCTTCCTTCGTCTTGAATTTATCTTTATATTTTTCAGCAGTTTTTTCCCACAATACTGGTTTAGATTTACTGCAGAAATCAGTCGATCCACATTTGGTAAACCAACATTTTCTCATGAATACTGAGATAGCAACAATATCCCGAAAATTAGTATTTATGTTTATATTTCTATATTTGAGCAATTCGGGAAATATTGAAAGATATCTGCTAGATTTGAGGTTAAAACCACAGAACGAAACAGAAACTATATGTAAATATTTATTACTTTATGGTTAAAACCGAAACTAAACCGTGTCTGTGTGAACGCCCCGGTTGAACTGTATTCCCTACATACGAATCCATACCTGATAGAAACCTATTCGTGTCGAGGGAGTATTCGGTGCTGTATGGTTTCTATTCGGTACCGAATCTGAACCGAAGCACCGTTTCACACTTGTCGCCAGCAACCGAATGGAAACCGAAAACGAACCGAACCGAATGAAACCGTATGCATGTGAAACAAGCCTTACACTATGATTTTCTGCGCGTATGTTCTGGGGAACATCACGTTATCATTTTCCCAAATGTCTGTAATTTTCGAATTTTTTGCTGAAAATGGTCTCAAACGATTGGGTTCGACTCCCTGATCAAGAATTCGAGGTCAAATTTGATTCTGTTCGACCGGCCGACCGTCCGGCCGGCCGTTGCCACGATAATTTGAGAACGAAAAGAGATAACGACTTGAAATTTTCAGGGAAGGTGGCGCATCCCGATAGGACGGACAAGTTCGTTAATGGGCATAATCGGCCCAATGGTTTCCGAGTAATAATTTTGTCTTCGACCAATACTGATCCGATCGAATTAAAACTTGGTGCGTAGTTGTAGAATATAATCCTAAGGACGTTTGTGGAATTTTATGAACATCGTTACGCTAGTAAATTTTTAAAAAATTATTAAAAAATATTATTTACGTCACGATAACCTAACAACGGACAAAGATAGCGACTTGAAATTTTCAGGTTAGGTTGTGCATCTGAATGTAACATTTGAGCTTGTTTATGAGCACAATCGGCGAAACGGATTTGGAGTTACACCCATCTGAAATTTTGTTCTTATTTCCTCAATAACTCGAAAAATACAAAATCGATCCAATTCAAACATGGATATTAGTTGTAAAATGCCAGCGCAAAAATTCTTTAAAAATTTTGTTATGATCGTATAACTAAAAAATTTTCAAAAATGGCTAGAAAATGGCTGCTAGATTCACACCGGTGAGAAGAGTAAACTTATTGCCTCTAGCCAGTTACTTTATGTTATTCCGACTTTCTCAGGATAGTAGGATATCTTGGACGGGTGATTAGGTGAAGTAATAACTTTAGGTGTGCAACAAAAGCCGACTAGTAGCAGTGGCGTGGAGTGTTTCGTCCGTCCGACCAACAAATATCCATCCAACACCTTTCAGTCTTTGACCCGGAAATTTGGTTGTCATACAGAGTTTCATTATTTTGATAATCATCTATAAATTGAATACCTTCATATCAGAAATATCTCATTAGTTCCTGATATAATACCTATTTACATTCCGTAGACTTATCTCAGCCTTCTATAGAGTAGGCATTTAAAATAAACATTGGTATATCACGAAACTTAACATTCACGTAGTAGATTAGGATGATACTACTAATCTTATTAATGAAATCGGCTAGAACTGAGTGACGGTACCAAGATCGTTCAAGAACACACTCCATAATCTCACATTTCTTCAAGAATTTTTTCCATGGAAAAGATATCAGATGTGTCACAGAAAACAAAATGAAAAACAGGGTTCAAGCACTGACGTGAAGTCACGAGCTTTTGCTCGTGTTCTATTGTCCATTCTCCTGTATTGGACACTTTCAATCGAATTTACCATGGTAAATTCGATTAGGAGTGTCCAATACAGGAGAATGGACAATATAATTTACCATAGTAAATTCGATTAAGACTGTACAATATAGGAGAATGGACAATAGAACATACGCGCAAAAGCTCCTGACTTCACGTCAGTGCTTGAACCAATTTTTTCGTAATGTTTTAAAACTTTTCTGGGGATAAAGTTCTCAAAAAATTTTACACACGTCTTTATGTCGATATTTGAGAACTAGTTACCAAGCTTCAATTCGATCAAGCCTATACTTTTTGAGTGATCGAGGAAATAATACTCGTATTCCAAGTGGATATAACTCCGAAACCGATGGACCGATTATGCCCAAAAACGAATACAACTCTTCCATAGGGATGTGCAACCTACCCTGAAAATTGCAAGTCCCTATCTCATTTCGCTCGAAAGTAATTGAGGCCACGGTCACCCATCCAGCTACTGAATTCACACAAGTTTGCTCGGATCTCCAACAATATATATCCGATCGTGTTCAAACTTGGAACTTGGCGGTTAAGTTAGGTTTTGAAGGCTCTCGTAAAATTTCAGCGATATCGAGCGAATAGTTTCTGAAATATAGAATTTTTTCAATGATATTCAATGATTTTTTAAAAATGTTCTACGGATATGATCCTCATAAAATTTCTCAAGAATTTTCGTGTCGGCCTTCTACGACTGTCAACCATGTTTGAATTGGATCGGTTAAGTATATTTCGAGTTATTGAGGAAATAACAACCAAATTTCAGATGGGTATAACTCCAAAACCACTTTGCTGATTATGCCTATAAACAAACTAAAATGTCCCATCCAGATGCACAACCTCACCCGGAAATTTCAGGTCGCTATCTCTTTCCGTTCTCAGGTTATCGTGACATAAATAATATTTTTTATAATTTCTTAAACATTTTCTAGAGATACCATTCTCAAAAATTTCACAAACGTCCTTAGGTTTGTATTCTACAACTACTCACCAAGTTTCAATTCAATTTAGGACTTGTATTGGTTGAAAACATAATTATCCCTCTGAAACCATTGCACTGATTATGCCCATTAACAAACTTGTCCGTCGTATTGGGATGCGTCAAATACCCTGAAAATTTCAAGTCGCTATCTCTTTCCGTTCTCGAGTTATCGTGGCAACGGACGGCCGGCCAATCGGCCGGCCGGACAGAATGAAATTCGACATCGAATACTTCATCGGGGAGTCCAACTCAATCGTTTGAGACCAGTTTCGGCAAAAATTTCGAAAATTACAGACATTTGGGCAAAATACAATGTTCCCAAGAACGAACGCGCAAAAAATTGGATTTTGCAATAATCTTGATCACGGGATTCATTATCTTCGTACAGGGTGTCATAATTGAATGTGGCATAATCGAATGCGTAGGTACTAGGTATCCTTGAGAGGATCCTTATCTTTAATTAATTTAAAGGATATTCCATACATTAATGTAGATTAACCCCTTAGCTCGTGAAGTTGAGATGCGTTGCTCTGAATTAATCTGAGATATCATTTTCAAGTACCATTTCAAGATTTCTTGCCGCCATTAGATATCGGACCCTGTGTTTTGGTGGACGGAAATGTTATGTTACCAACTTTTTCTCGGTGGACTTAAGGTACCTAACTACTTATACAGGATCCTTATGAATGATTGTGACAACGCAGTTGGCTGTGGATATCTATTTGCCACTTCTCAATACCTTTGTTCAATTTATATCATAGAATTTCTAAACTGACAGTCAATATTGAATTATTATCAATTCTTAAAATTCTTTTAAAATTCTTGAAAAGTCATTTTCCAAATTATTTAAATCTGCAACGACTTATGATTTAGAACAAAACACATTATTGGGATATTATTATTATATTATCGCAATGGTACATTAATCAATGAGGAATGGATTTACTCTGTAGAGGCCTTTAAAAATGAATATCTGGCGAAATATCCTGATAAGTAATCATTAAAGGATACTGTGGGAGGTATACGCATTATTGAAGGGATTTTTTTTGGGTTTTCTCTCCCAAACTCTGAAAAATATCTATAAAATAAAAATTAATTATTTTGTGATTTGCTTCTGCGTAAGGAACACAAGATACTTGTCAGAAGCAATCAATTGAACAATGTTGCCTAACAAACAACAACGAAACAACATCAACGAAGAAACAACTATATCGTAACGTTTCGGAGTCTATATCAGACTCCTTCGTCAGACGCTTAATGAAAATCTTTGGAATTATTTTGTTGATAGTTATTTTATATTTCCAA
The DNA here is from genome assembly GCA_937662695.2 of Halyzia sedecimguttata. NCBI lineage: Eukaryota > Metazoa > Arthropoda > Insecta > Coleoptera > Coccinellidae > Halyzia > Halyzia sedecimguttata. Next base: position 4,070,348 of record OW569414.2, on the reverse strand, counting down.
AGATTTTCATTAAGCGTCTGACGAAGGAGTCTGATATAGACTCCGAAACGTTACAATATAGTTGTTTCTTCGTTGATGTTGTTTCGTTGTTGTTTGTTAGGCAACATTGTTCAATTGATTGCTTCTGACAAGTATCTTGTGTTTCTTACGCAGAAGCAAATCACAAAATACTTAATTTTTATTTTATAGATATTTTTCAGAGTTTGGGAGAGAAAACCCAAAAAAATCCCTTCAATAATAAGTATCCTGATGTTCAAATTCTAGAATCTTCTCTGAAAGCCCACATCAAAGGTGTTATAAACAGATTCATGCAGACTGGAAACGTTAAAAAGAGAAAATCGACAGGAAGATATCAAGTTTCCCAAGAAGTTGCTGAAGAATTGAGAACACGAGTTGACAATTGGCATATCTGAGAATCCCCACAGTTTTATTGAGACTACATTACATTCGCAAAAAGTTGGTGTGTGGTTAGCAGTTTCTCGTCGTGGAATATATGGCCCAGTTTTCTTTCATTACACCATTAATGGTGAAAGGTATCAAATAATAATGCTTAAGCCATCCATATACCAACTAGATGACGAAGAAATACAGTTGGGATATTTTCATCAAGATGGTGAAACTGCCCAAACTACTTCTGCAAGTCTATGCTATTTGCAGGAGTTCTATGACAACCGTATGGTAAGTCGAGGACTCCAGCCTTCCTAGGGCTTTACGCGAGAGCGAGATTTTTCTCATGTCGTCTCGTTCTCGTCTCGTTCTCGTCTCGTTCTCGTCTCGTTCTCTTCTCGTTCTCGTCTCGTTCTCGTCTCGTTCTCGTCTCGTTCTCGTCTCGTAAAGGCGAGACCACATACATACATACGTTTTCAAAAATATTATAGGCGATACCGAGACCACATACAGCGCAACACGAGAGTCTCGTTTTTGGTCTCGTTACATTTTTTGTATGAAGTTTTATATACGACTCGACTTTTTTCAACACCCACAGAAAACAATTGAATATGAAGAATTTCCACTATAATTACCAATATATTTTGTCTATAAAATGCATCGATCGTTCTAGAAATACACGATTTTTTAGAAGATTATTAATTCGTTATGACCTTGCGATAATTGAGATTATTTTTCAAGAAAAAATTGAATTCACAACCATAAAAACGGATGCCATTATGAATTCAATACTTAACGGACAACTTTTGTTGCCCCTAAATCCCAAAGCTTTGAAAATTTCGACTCTATCTGAACATCTGGAGAAATTTATTCTCTTGTGCTCCTTGTCGTGAAGATGTGAACAATTATTGTATACATCTGTGGAACTACGCATAATAAAACTGGTACCTAAAGAAATGGAGCTATTCAATGTTTCGAAAAGTGTTATGAGGAATACGCCAAGAACACCCTCAATGATCTACTCACTGGGAAGGTATTCTTTGAAAACTATACCAAATTGTTCAATTCTATTCAAAAATGTATCGACATCGATAGCCTATTTAAAACATCAACAAAACTTTCGAAATATTGGAAAGCTGAGTTTGAAGAATATTTGCTGTTAGAAAGAGCCAATAGGAATCAAAATATTTTACAGTGGTGGAGAGTGATGAAAAAATTCTTCCTTCACTTTCCAAGATGGCCGATGATTTATTAATGGCTACATCCGTACCTGTTGAAAGATTATTTTCCACAGCAGGTATGATCATGGCAAAAACACGTACATCATTGAAAAATGATGTGATGCAAGCGTGATTATGTTTGAATTCTTGTTCATCGAGTAATTTAAAAGTTGAAATGATCAGTGTTTAAAATTAAAATAATATGTACATGTACAAATATTTTTGTATAAGAGCGTAATGAATATAGCTTTACAAAATTATTCATTATTGTATCCCATTTCGTTTATATAATATAATAATTATTATCGTTATTCAGAATTAAGCGAGACGAGACGAGAGAACGGATAACGAGACTTAATTTTTTGGGAATTGGCGAGAGCGAGACAAGATTTTTTATACTCTCGCCTACTCTCGTCTCGTGTGAAGCCCTAAGCCTTCCTTTCCAACACATTCTTCAAACTTGACTTCAGAGCTACAGACTGAAAGATGAGTTTTTCAAAAGACATTACTATAATATTGGGAGCTCTAATCTTCAATAACAAAGTGCTGCTAAAATATTGGCCCACCACTAAAATATATTTGACAACAAAGAAAAAGTATTTATAAATGCCTTCAGAATAATGGAGCACATTCTGGACATTTGATGTGAATTCATTGTTAGAATTCTCACAATTGAATAAACCCTCAAACTGAGAGTTATCCTACTGTTATTCAATGGAACAAATCATTCATATCTGTTCAATACCTAATATGATATCTCTTGAAATGGCTTAGGAGAATAGAATCCCGATTAATGAATAATTCACTCTGGATTCCATCAGCTTGATGGAAAACTCCTCAAAACGGAGTAAATTCCAGTATCGTTTATCTTTCTTTCAATCTAATTACCCTACTCTGGTCATCACAAGGTCTGTTATAAAACCCAAAGGAGCTTATTATTATGCTATGTACCCTAAATAACGTGTAATAAAAACTTAAATCCTGAAATTCATTTATTTGAAAATTTTTATTTCTACAATCTTAATGCGAAATATATCGTAAACGTAATCTCCTAGTGACAATCATTTTGGAACTCATCATTGTAAACAAAGGAGAAAGTGAGGTTATGCGTATAATATCGATTGCATAGAATAAGGGTATATTCTGTGATGAATTCTGTGGCTGGAATTGCAAATGTGTGCACCATGCATATGAAGCAGCAAAATGAGAGGGTTTCAGAACCAACTACGATGTTACAATCATTTATAAAGGTCCTGTATTATTATCTGAAGAACCACCAATGATGTATTGGTTTTTAGCAGAAAATGTATTCAAGTTATTGTTTCAGCAAGTGCTAATTTCCTGAAGACTCTTCTAGCCTTTGCTGTGGGAGGATTACTTGGTGATGTATTTCTTCACTCATTGCCAGAAATATTCGAGAGAGGAATTATGACGAAAGGTGAGTCAAGAAATTATTCGAAACAGATTCGTTCATGATACAAGTAATAGTTATTTTCCTAACAAGTGCGCTAAGTGATACTTTTCCGCTCGCATTTAAAATTAGGCGAACGATGCGAACTGGAGTTCGAATAAGTTTTTGCATGTGGAAAAATCACTTTGCGCACGTGTACGGAACAATGTTTTTCCTTCGAGTGTCTTGTAATAACAAGAAGAAACCAAATTGAAATAATAGTATATTATTTAACGAGCGGTAATAATGCACGCAGATGAAGTTTGCAGCGCGAGCCGTAGCCGAGGGCTGTAATTCATCACAACTCAAGTGAGTTATGACCATTAACGCAAGTTGAATACTATATTTTATCCATAATACAAATTCAAGCCCTTCATCAACTTAATAGATAGCGTATAATGGAAATAGGACAGCCTTTCAATAATTACAACTCCTTAATTTCGCGACGTTTCGTCTATATATTTAGACATCTTCACAGTCCTAATTAATTATTGTTGTAGGCTAAGGATGAAATAGAAGTCATCGAACACACAGTGTATAGATAAAATTTGGTCAGATATTTTCAATTAAAATAATAAATATTAAATAACATCACACTCGAAGTCAACAAATACAAAACTTGCACATTGTATGTCGAATAAGAAAACAACACAATCTCACGACCTCAAATGCCTCAAACGGTTTGAGGTCGTGAGATTGTGTTGTTTTCTTATTCGACATCCAATGTGCAAGTTTTGTATTTGTTGACTTCGAGTGTGATGTTATTTTTAATTTATTATTTTAATTGTAAATATCTGACTATATAGTCACCTATACACTGTGTGTTCGATGACTTGTATTCCATCGTTAGCCTACAACAATGAATTAAGGCTGTGAAGATGTCTAAATATATAGACGAAACTTTGCGTAATTAAGGAGTTGTAATTATTGAAAGGCTGTCCTATTCCCATTATACGCTATCTACTATACTTCATCTACGATTATAACAATAAATACTAAGATACAAGTACAGAGAAAAAACTTTATTGAAAAATCTTAATAGTTACCCATTACAATTTTATGAAAATTTTAGTTGTATTTACTCATTTTGTTTATTAATAAAATTAAATGTAAAATTTGACAACCAATAAACTGAATATGTGGGACTGAATTATGCAAGTTTATTGTTTCTTTTTGCGTTTGTTGCTTATATGTTGATGATATACTGATTGAGGTGTTATTGAACTGTATATTCTATTTGTTAGTATCTGTCTTATTCCTTTCGGAATCATCAATGTACCCCTCAATAGTAGTTGATCGCCAACCCCCATGGCGTTTCGGTGCCGTTATATCCCCTTCAGCATCTACTAATAAAGTTGCCGACGAGCGACGAAAACAATGCCCTGTATATGAATTACAGTCTGGTACTTCGTCAGGACGAACACTTAAATATTTTTTAACTATGGTATACACATTTCCCGTAACAGTGAATTTTCGGGCAATTTTTGTTTTTGTATATGCTGCATCTTAATATATATATTTCTTGTGTGCGTGTGTATGTGACTGAACTCCTCCTAAACGACTGGACCGATTTTGATGAAATTTTTTGTGTGTGTTCGTGGAGATTCGAGAATGGTTTAGATTTACAATTTGGTCTACTGGAAAATGTTTTTGGCGTTGGAGTTTGAGTTGGCGTTGAAGTTGGCGTTGGGGTTGGAGTTGAAGTTGGAGTAGGTATTGTGGTTGGCATTGGTTATGGAGTTGGCGTTGTAGTTGGAGTTGTAGTAGTTGTAGTTGGATTGGAGTTGGAGGTGGAGATGGAGGTGGAAATGGAGATGGAGGTGGAAATGGAGATGGAGGTGGAAATGGAGATGGAGGTGGAAATGGAGATGGAGGTGGAAATGGAGTCGGAGTCGGAGTCGGAGTCGGAGTCGGAGTCGGAGTCGGATTCGGAGTCGTCGGAGTCGGAGTCGGAGTCGTCGGAGTCGGAGTCGGAGTCGTCGGAGTCGGAGTCGGAGTCGGAGTCGGAGTCGGAGTCGGAGTCGGAGTCGGAGTCGTAGTCCGAGTCGGAGTCGGAGTCGGAGTAGGAGTCGGAGTCGTAGTTGGAGATGGAGTTGGAGTTAGAGTTGGATTTGGAGTTGGCGTTGGCGTTGGGCAGGCGTTGAGGAGGCAGTACGAAGTCTGCCGAGCCAGCTAGTATAACCATAAAAATAGATTCATGGTCTTCTAAATCCGTAATTTACATAGCGTACAATTCGGCTGCACGACAAGCACCCATAATGCCCATTATTAAAGCAACCTAAAATAAATTAAGATATTAACTAGATGATGAGAACGATTGAATTATTTTGAGATCTTCTACCTTTTGTCGCCAGATATTTCTCATCAGGAGCTTTATTTATAAATATTTAGTTGTTCTGGTGTAAAAGATTTTGCCTTTTTAGCTACATGTTTCTCTGATTGACGTTCGAGAAACGCACGTATTTTGAATAATTCTCTATATTCATTCCATTATTTCTGTTGAGTGTGCTTCTTAGCATGGAGTAGAAAATCCATAGAGTCGGTGCTTTATATTTAGTGCTAAGTTCGCTAAAGTATGCCAAAAGCACATTATCTGTAAACGATGACTTAATGTTTTTACTTACTTTACTTACACCAATCTTGAAAATTTTTGTATACAACTTTATATTTGTTTTGGGATTTCTCGGGCAATTAATTCCAAATGAGGAGCAACTTTTCAAAACGCATTAAGCCCAAAAAATATTTTATTGGGAATCAACGAAAAACGATTTTTTCTTCCACCCTGGCTTATAATTTAGGTACGTCGAGTTTGTTTGATAGAAATTTACATCTAAATGTAATATCAAATCTCATTTAAATCAATATCGATCAGATATACATAGAAAATGTAAAAAACGTTTCGACTTAATGCGTTTTGATTCATCTCATTGTATATAATGCGTTTTGATGTGGTTGAAATTGAAAATAATGCTGTTTGTTGCGATTTTTTATACATTTAGAGAAAACAGTTTGCACAGTAGGTGTTGGCCTGTAAACTAATTAACATGAGCAAATCGATAAAAAATGGTTTTGGTTATATTTTATCTGTTTTAAAAATGCAAACGTAAACATAATTCATTGCGATGCGGCTTACATACTTTGGATTTGAATTACAGTGGGACATAATGCCATTTGGAAGATTTTGTTTACATATAGGGCTATAGAGCAATAGAAATCATTTCCGAATCCGCTTCAAACTCAATTTCGCCCAAATTGGACATAATGCGTTCTGAAAAGTTACTCCTCATATGGTTACATTAGCTGCTGTTCTTATTTCTGGAGTTGTATATAATAATTGAGGAGTAACGCATTACTCAATTTTGGCGAAATTGAGTTTGAAGCGGATTCGGAAATGATTTATATTGGTCTATAGCCCTATATGTAAACAAAATCTTCCAAATGGCATTATGTCGCGGTGTAATTCAAATCCAAAGTATGTAAGCCGCATCGCCATGTTTAAAACAAATTAAATATAACACCATTTTTTTTTTCGATTTTCTCATGTTAATTAGGTTACAGGCCAACACTTACTGTGCAGACAGTTTTCTCTAAATTTACAATAAATCACAACAAACAGTATCATCTTCAATTTCAACCACAACAAAACGCATTGTATACAATGGGATGAATCAAAACGCATTAAGTGCAATCGTTTTTGCGCGCGTGTTCCGCAAGGAACAGCGTGCTATCATTTCGTCACAATGTCTGTATTTTTCGAATTTTTTTTCGAAAATGGTCTCAAACGATTGGGTTCGACTCCCTGATGAAGAATTCGAGGTCAAATTCAATTCTGTCCGTCCGGTCCGGCCGGCCGTTAGCACGATAACTCTCGAACGGAACGACTTAGAGCGTTGAAATTTGTAGGATAGTTTTGTAGCGTAAATATCTCGGACAAGTACGATAACGGGCGAAATCCACCGAGCGGTTTCGGAGTTAAGGCCATTTTTAGTCAAAACGATTTTTATGAATATTTCCGGAACCGATCACTCGATCTTTCTGAAATTTGGCATCAAATTGTAGAATCATGCCCTCTATATGCCTGCGAAGTTTTGTTATGACCGGACGTCCCTAAAGTGGCAAAAAAAAATTTCAAAAATTTTAAAATTTTGTTTTCACGATAACTCTAAAAATACTGATCTGATTAAATTGAAACTCAGTAGTTAGATGCAAAAGACCAATGCAAACACTTATGCAAAATTTCGTGAAGATCACGTGACATGAAAAAAATCAAAAAATTACTACTATTTTGCGGAATATTTTGCTTAAAATGCCGAAACCTATTTTTTTGAGGTTCATGCTTCCTTTTCCGGGCATTTTTCGTTGTGCGCATGCGCAGATGAGAAGTCATTTAACTGCTGTAGTGTTCGTCAGAGAGGATTGGGGTTTTGGGGTGGCGGATGCTATTCCTCCATAGAATCCAGATTCCTGATGAGGGTCTGCGCATGCGTAGATTAAAGATGCGATATCTCCCGAACCACTAGTGTTGGAGAATCGGAGTTTTTTGTAAGGTGTGTTATTTTGGGAGGACTTTTAGCCGCGAGTAGATTGCGCATGCGCAGAAGAGAAGTGACTGTTTTTTAATTGGATGGGTTATGTTGGGAGTGCTGAGTCGATATTATGAGGTTTTAAAAGAATATTCATAGCAATTCAGTTCAAGGACAAGTCAGTTTGGGGGATGTAGCGTTGTTTCCGAGTTAAAGTGTTCGTACCGTGGCCCTGGGGCTAATTTTGAAATTGATGTTACCCCTTACAGGCCTTTTTCGTTATGCGCATGAGCAGACCATCGGTGATTTAACTGGTGGTGTTTTCGTCAGAGAGGATTGGGGTTTTGGGGTGGCGGATGCTATTCCTCCATAGAATCCCCTATTGAGGGTCTGCGCATGCGTGGATTAAAGATGTGCTATCTCCTGAACCACTAGTGTTGGAGAATCCGAGTTTTTTGTAAGGTGTGTGATTTTGAGAGGACCTTTAGCCGCAAGTAGATTGCGCATGCGCAGAAGAGAAGTGACTGTTTTCGGGTTGTATGGGTTATGTTGGGAGTGCTGAGCCGATATTGTGAGGTTTCAAAAGAATATTCATGGCAATTCAGTGCAAGGACAAGTCAGTTTGGGGGATGTAGCGTTGTTTCCGAGTTAAAGTGTCCGTACCGTGGCCCTGGGGCTAATTTCGGAATTGATGTACCCCTTACGGGCATTTTTCGTTATGCGCATGAGCAGACCATCAGTGATTTAACTGCTGGTGCTTTCGTCAGAGAGGATTGGGATTTTGGGGTGGCGGATGCTATTCCTCTATAGAATCCCCTGGTGAGGGTCTGCGCATGCGTGGATTCAAGAAGCGATATCTCCTGAACCACTAGTGTTGGAGAATTGGAGTTTTTTGTGAGGTGTGTAATTTTGGGAGGACTTGCAGCCACGAGTATATTGCGCATGCGCAGACGAGGAGTGAATGGTTTTGGGTTGTTTGGGTTATGTTGGGTGTAATGAGCCGATATTGTGAGGTTTTAAAAGAATATTCATGTCAATTCAGTGCACGGACAGAAGTCAGTTTGGGGGAAATAGCGTTGTTTCCGAGTTGAAGTGTCTGTATGGTAGCCCTGAGGCAAATTTAGAAATAACTATATTCGGTAGATCTATAATAAAATACGTTCGGATTTGGAGAAGAGGCAATTGCTTTCCTAACGGAGGTCCCACAACCGCAATTTTTTTTGATCTACAGTAAAGCTAACAGCCAAACTGTATTGATAGCTATATTTGTTAAAGGAACTTGAAAAAAAAAAAAAAGCACTGACGTGAAGTCAGTACTCTTTGGGCGCGTGTTCACGGTGGCTAATTTGAATTGAATGATGAGTACTTCAAGCTCAGTGGATAGAGCGAGCCGAAGATCTACCCAAAGGATAGTGGACACCATTCACTGTCGGTTCAAAAATTAACAGTGCTGTATCTAAGCTGCCATCAGGATAGAGTAACAAAGTTGGAAAAGAACACAACTGACTCTCCTTAGTCGCACAAGCTCCTAGAAGATTTGGGAGGGTCAGTATAATCCTAATCATGTTTATAGCACGCGCGCAAAAGCAGAGTGATTTAACAATGAAAGAAAAAGTGTAAAAAGTCAATCTGCTTTGGCGCGCGTGCTATAAACATGATTAGGATTATACTGACCCTCCCAAATCTTCTAGGAGCTTGTGCGACTAAGGAGAGTCAGTTGTGTTCTTTTCCAACTTTGTTACTCTATCCTGATGGCAGCTTAGATACAGCACTGTTAATTTTTGAACCGACAGTGAATGGTGTCCACTATCCTTTGGGTAGATCTTCGGCTCGCTCTATCCACTGAGCTTGAAGTACTCATCATTCAATTCAAATTAGCCACCGTGAACACGCGCGCCAAAGAGTACTGACTTCACGTCAGTGCTTTTTTTTTTTAATTTTCTGTGTATATCTGATCAATATTGATTTAAATTAGATTAGTTATTAACTTTAGATGTGAATTTCTATCAAACAAACTCGACGTACTTAAATTATAAGCCAGGATGGAAGAAAAAATCGTTTTTCGTTGATTCCCAATAAAATGGTTTTTGGACTAAATGCGTTTTGATAAGCTGATCCTCAATTCATCTTCACTATCTGAATTAATCTTTTTCAGCAAAATATTCACGGTAATTAGGCATCAACTTAATTTGAACACGACAAAATTATTCAAGTGACAGAGGCACAGAACCACCTTGATATTCGACTGGTAAATAATTCCAAGAATAGTTGTGAGTTATTATAACTCACGTTGTTTGTTTACAGATACTATTAATTGAACGAAAGCAATTGAATAATGAATATGTAATTTAATAGGAGTATATAAAATGAATTATTCTGCAACTTTTAATTAATTCGGAAAGAAACAACTCAACTATTCAAATATAAACAATAACTGGAAAAAAGAAGATATATCAAATCATTTGTTCGTAATATTTATGACGAAAGAACAATTATTTAAACATATTGTAAATTGATTGCTGATACTGTCAGTTTATTCAATATGTGTCTCGATGAAAAATGTGTGTCTCGGCGCAAAAGGGAAGTATTGTTCTCGTTCGCTGAAGTTGAAGGACGCTCTTGTTCGAAGTTTGATGATCTATGTAGGGCAGCTGTATGGCTTGACAAAGGTTGATTATTTAAAGTAGAGCGACAGTGGTAGATTTCCAGCCTCCCAGGCGCTTAACGTTGATTATTCCTTCCCCAGATGAGTCTCACATTGCAATTTTGATCAATTTGACATTTCCATGCAGCAGAATATTTTTTACGCACGATGCGGAAAAGTGTTACTTTGGCAACCCAAATGCGTGCGGAAAAATACTACTTTGCGCACGCTCTTAGGAAAAAGTATAATCAATATTGTAGCAATTATCGAATCGAAATAACCCCTGTATATTATACTAGTAATTTATTTTTCTGAATCCCATTCAAATTATTTTGATGCGTTTCTGATTCCGAATAAGTAATATTCAATACTGATTATCATGAAGATATTAAGATTCAAGATGTGAATAAAGTTTTCACTCAACATAATAAATAATCTAGCCAAAATCTAACTTCAAATTCCTTATTGATTTTATTGTAATTTGAATTGTCTTATTTTGCAGGAAACCATGGTTTGGGCAATGGTCTTCTTATCTTAACAGGGTTAATAGTATTTGTGATGGCCGAAAAAGTTTTTACTGTGATAGGCGATATGACAGAACAAAGTATAGCATCAAATAAAATACCTGAAAACAATAATATCAAAGGAGCCGTTATACCAAATAAAAATAAACATGTAAGTTATGTCTATTTAATTATTATTATTATCTCAATGAAAAATTATATACGATTTACACTTATTTATTCAATATTGTGACGCGTTTCGTCGACACAGCGACTTCATCAGACTACATCATACTAAATTCTTAACAAGTTATTATCTCCCAATACCTAGATGACATGGACACAGAATCATTTAAAACTAATTACATGAGAAACTTATTTAAAACAAATTACATAATAGACTTATTTAAAACTAATTACATGAGATTTCACTGCTGGATTCTTTGTAAACATTAACAATAATTCATTCCTAAAGCTTTTATAAATTGATTCTCTATTTGAATATATTGAGTAAGGGTGAACAAAAAAATTGGTTCAAGCACTGACGTGAAGTCAGAAGCTTTTGCGCGTATGTTCTATTGTCCATTCTTCTGCATTGGACACCCTTAATCGAATTTACCATGGTAAATTATGTTGTCCATTCTCCTGTATTGGACACTCTTAATTCGAATTTACCATGGTAAATTCGATGAAGATTCGGCAATCGTCCACGAGGAAGGACATTCTTCTTCGTGCGTTCATCAAAGCATAGTGGAAAAGCAGAATTTAATTTTTGCATTTGAATCCTTGAACCTCCTTGAATGGACAATAGAACATACGCGCAAAAGCTTCTGACTTCACGTCAGTGCTTGAACCAATTTTTTTTTTTCGTGATTTTTATTTAAATTTTCTAGGGGTACGGTTCTTAAAAAATTTTTTTTCGTCATTTTTTCCAAATTTTCTAGGGGTACGGTTCTTACAAAATTTTAAACACGTCTTTATGTTGATTTTCTACTACTAGTAACCAAGCACCAATTCGATTGAATATTTATTTTTTGAGTTATTAAGGAAATAATATTCCAGGTGGGTATAACTCGGAAACCGTTAGACCGATTATGCCCAAAAACGAACTCAACTCTCCCTTTCGGATACACAACCTACCCTGAAAATTGCAAGTCCCTATCTCCTTTCGTTCGAAAGTTATCGAGGCAACGGCCACCCATCTACTGAACTCACACAAGAATGCTCGAATCTCCAACAATATTAAACCGATCGTATTGACACTTGAAACTTGGCAGGAGAGTTAGGTTATGAAGCCTCTTGTGAAATTTCAGCGATTTCAAACGAATAGTTACTGATATATAGAATTTGTTTTTTTTATTTTCAATGATTTATTAAAAATTTTCTACAAATGCTATCCTCACCAAATTTTGCAAACATTTTCGCGTTGGCATTCTACAACTAATAACCATGTTTGAATTCAATGGGTTCAGTATTTTTCGAGTTAATGAGGAACAAAAACCACCAAATTTCAGAAAATTTCAGATGGCTATAACTCTAAAACCGTTTGGCCGATTATGCTCATAAACTAACTGAAATGTCGCGTTCTGGTGCACACCCTAACCTGAAAACGTCAAGCCGCTATCTCATTCCGTTCTCAAGTTATCGTGACAACAAAAATATTTTTTAATAATTTTTTTAAAATTTTCTAGCCATACGATTCGCATAAAATTTCACAAACGTGCTTAGGTTCATATTCTACAACTACCCACCAAGTTTCAATTCGATCGGATCTATATCTATATTGGTTGAAAACAAAATTATTACTCGGAAACCACTAGGCCGATTATGCCCATTAACGAACTTGTCCGTCGTATTGGGATGCGTCACCTACCCTGAAAATTTCAAGTCGCTAGCTCTTTTCGTTCTCAAGTTATCGTGGCAACGGCCGGACGGACGGGCGGCCGGCAGAATCAAATTTGACCTCGAATTCTTCATTGGGGAGTCGAACTTAATCGTTTGAGACCATTTTTGACAAAAAATTTGAAAGTTACAGACATTTGGGCAAAACTATAACGCGATGTTCCCCAGAACATACGCGCAAAAATGAATAAATAAAAAAAAAAATTAAAAATTTATTATTATTATGTTTACGTGAAAGGGCGACCGTTGCCCATTCACCGGATAAAAGTAAATAGACCTTGCGGAAAAAAAAAAATATATATATATATATATTGTGGCTCACCAGCACATCAAGCATAACTGGTTATACAGTGTGGAAAAGCGAAATGGAATAAATTAATTATCTTGGTTACTGTACATATATATGGGAAATCACAATTCAAATTCAAATTTCAAATTGTCATTCTTCTTCGAAAAAATGCGAACCCTACCTTCAACCCCCTTCGAAAGACAGGTACAACCCCCAATATTTCAAAGGGAATGTATGAGCTTGTGATACATCGTTTGAAAGGTCGCGTCATATTCAGAAATGTTATATCTTTCATGTTAATTGCAAAACTCAAAATAAAAAATTGGTTCAAGCCCTGTGGACAGGAGCTATTGGGCGCATGTTCATCTTCCTTGTGGCCCGTACTGACCAGTAAAGAAAAAAAGCAGTATCATGTTGAATACCTTAATATTATTGATTATTATATAATAATCGATGAAAATACTGAGAGAGACCCAGGAAATTTGACACATTTTGTCTTATATCTCCAGAAATTGAAATCGTATAGAGCCAAAATTTTGCACAATGTTGCAAAATACTACAATTGACGTTAGTACAAGTTTTTGTTGCAAACTGATGAATAGTTCACGAAAAAAAATTTTTTTTTCGAAAAAATTAAAAGAAATATTTTTTTAAAAATTACCAACATTTCGATCATAACAGAATTCTGCCAAAAGTTGCGCGTTTATATCCTCGAACTGACTACCAAGTTTCGATTCAACATCTTCTTTAGTTCCTGAAATATCAGGGAAATAACCTCAAAATTTTAAATGTCTATAACTCCTAAACCGTCCGGCCGATTTTGCCCGTTAACGAACTTAACCGTCGCATTTTGATCAGAAGCCTACCCTGAAAGTTTGAAGTCGATAGGACCTTCGGTGCTCCTGTTATCGTGCCTACGGCCGGAAGTACGGCCGGCCGGCCGGCCGGCCGGACGGCTGGACGGCCGGACGGCACCCAAAAATCTGACACCGGATTCGTGATCAGGGAGTCCGAATTAGTCTATTAGCCAATTTTCAGCTCGAAATTCGAAAATTACAGACATTTGGACGAAATGATAGGACGATGTTCCCCTAGAACATGCGCCCAAAAAAATAAAATCATGTGCAATGTTAGTTTCTTCAGAACGCCTTCGCAAATTGTTCTCTGTAGTAGGGGAGCCCAGGTAGCTAATTCGGGATTTACTCGAGCGTCATAGAGAGCTATTGGGTTGTCAAGCTTAGATGATAAGAAGAAAAAAATGTTATATAATATATACCTGTTCATCGGTGGGGTGAGCGGATATAAATTTTCAAAAATGTAAAAAAAAACCGTTACGTGGACATACTCGAGCGCGTCAGATATTGATAGCATCTGTGTCCTACGTATTTTAAAACATGTACATATGTTAATCTGACCGTTTCCATGATGGAGGTGATCATACGTAAGGGTTGAAAATGAAAAAAAAAAATTTTTTATCGAGCTCGTCAGATTCTCTAAGGGGGTGTTAAGTGAACCTTAAAAGATGCTCTTGTATAATAATCTGACGATTGGGATGTAACGCAAACTCGTGGTCATCATTAGAATATGCAAAAAAAAATCGCCATTTAGAAATACTCAAGCGCGTCAGATTAAGATATATGTGGTTCATCAAAATGGCCTAGACGTGCTGTCTCTTAATCTGACGATTGTCTGGAGGGATTCGCTAAATCTGACAATGAAAAAATTTATTTTTTTATTTTTTTAAATCATTGAACTTAATTAATCGAAAAGCTCAGGAAATAGCTTGCAAATGAAAAAGCTTGTGTTGTTTTGAGGAGAATATTTATAAAAATAATAATTATACAAAATTTAATTTTTAAGGGTATTTTTTTTAATCATCTTCATCAGTAGAATCCTCTTCCGGAGTGGGACGGAGTGAGAGAACAATAGATAGAGAAAGAGAGAGAGGAGAATAGAAACACGGAGAGGGGAATATAGGCATGGCATAGCTGCACGCATTCAACTTTATCAATTAATTTTTATTACTTCGGCTTGTGATAATCGTCAGATTATATATTTTTCGTAACTCTTGCATTATTCCCTTCAAAATAAAAAAAAAATTCACCACGCTCGAGAATGTCAAGATGTCGTTTTTTTTTTACAACTTTGTGACCCTCCCCCTTCTTTACGTCACTCTCAAATTGTCAGATTAATGGAATATACACTTTTTAGCATGTAACTAACTCACCCTACCTTAATCTGACGCGCTCGAGAATTTCCGATGATCAACTTTTTTTTACTAATCTGATGCTTTATCCTTGACGGGCGGCCATATATATATGGCTCATGTTTGGTGGAAAAACTCTACCAGGTACAAGGTATCCCCCTATATATTAATCTGCCGCGCTGTAGTAAATCCCAAAATCCCCGCTTGGGCTCCCCTACTACTGCTGATAAGTTGTAGTTTATAAATTGTATAATTTGTGTCTGAATTTCATTATACCAATTTCATTAGCAATTTTGAATAATGGTTCGATTAACGGAAATGCACAAAATAACAATTCCACAAATGATTGGTTACGCAGAAAACACCCGAACACAAACAGAAGAAAGTCGATTGCTTCATGAGAAATTTTCGAATTTGCCGACTATATCGCAAGGGAAAATGAGAAGCAGTTTCGTGAGTTTGGGCATGTAAGGCAAATGAAAACAGCAGCTTCTAATACACTGTGTGAGGATGTGAAATTAGATGTGATGCTTGAAGAAAATCCACATAAAGCGAGAAGAGATGCCTCCACACATTCAATCCCAGGTAACACAGACCTCTCATAGAGATCTCTGAGAGGTTACAATGTGGATGAAAATGCGAGCTGCCAATGTGAGATCCTCAAGATATCACACAGATAACCAGAATAAGATATTCCTTTAGCGAGCCCCTAAAGATATCCCACAGATAGCCAGACTTAGACCTCCTGTTGCGAGATCCTCAAGATATCACATATGTAACCAGAATAAGACATTCCCATTGCGAGCTCCTAAAGATATAACACAGATAATCAGAATAAGATATTCCTATTGCGAGCTCCTAAAAATATCCCACGGATAACCAGAATAAGATATTCCTGTTGCGAGATCCTGAAGATATCACATATGTTACCAGAATAAGACATTCCTGTTGCGAGATCCTCAAGATATCACATATGTAACCAGCATAAGACATTCCCATTGCGAGCTCCTAAAGATATCACAAGTGTAACAATAATAACACATTCCATTGCGAGGTCCTAAAAACCTCGCAAATTCAACAAGAATAGGAAATCAGGTGGCGTGTTGTTGGGATCTACTCCATCCCTACTCTGCACTTCTCGTTTCCACCGGTAGATGGCGCAATCGTCTACTCTGTACCCGGAAGAACAACCCCTTTGCTAATAACCCGAGTGGAATATCGATCTAAGCATCGAAGTGATGTATTCGGCGCCACACATGTACTTTGGAGGATATATAGATTATAGATCCATATCGCAGCCATCTTCTCTCAGTACTGCCCCGGTTGAGCAGCCTGAGGACTTCCCCATGTGATATCTCTGAGATGTTACAGGGATCATCTCCTGTGGAGGACATTTGGAAGTGATAGGGAGGTCTGGGCGACCTCCCTGCGGTATCGCAATAAACCTCTCGAAATATTCTCCAGGGTGAGCAGTTTGAGAACTTCCCCATGCTATATCTCAGAGATGTTACTGGGCTCATCCCCTGTGGCGGATATTTGGAGGTGATATGGAGGTCTGGGCGAGCTCCCTGCGATATCGCTTTAGGCGTCACAATATCCCGGCAAGAGCTCGCCGAGACATCTCTGGGACGTCCCTGTGTTACCTGGGATGTCAGCCATACATCGATTCTAAACATATTGAAACAAAATAAAATGCATCCCTATAAAATGATACCTACCCAGGAGCTCTTGGAAGACGATTTCGATAGGAGAACTTATTTTTTGTGAACAAAAAATTGACATGTTGGATAACAATATAATCCAATTAATAGAATTTTTGTTTTCTGATGAGTGCACTTTTCCTCTGGAGGGCCATGCTAAGCCTTAAAATTGCCGCTACTGGTCTACCGAAAGTCCCCACTGGATGAGAGAGGAACACACGCAACTCCCTCAAAAGGTTTATGTTTGGGCAGGAAATATTCAAAACTATATCATAGGCCCCTTTTCATAGAGAGCATTTTGAATGGCGATAAATATTTAGCACTGCTTCATAATGATGTCGTTCCAAATTTCGCAAATTTATATCCTGATCAAGGAAATCCTCGAGTTCCACGGAAGACGATATGGTTCCAACAGGATGGAGCACCACCACATTACCAACGCAATGTCCGGTAGTACCTCGATGCAATATTTTCAATTCGGTTGATGGGGAGGCGAGGACCGACCGAATGGCCAGCGCGATCCCCTGATCTCAACCCATTAGATTTCCTTTTATGAGGATATGTGAAGAGCATTGTGTACGAAACTGAACCCCTTAATTTGAACCTAAAAGATTGTATAACGCTTGGGATTAGGTCGATATCTCCTGAGACGTTGAATAATGTTGGAAGACATTTGTATTTAAGGTTAGGATATTGCCAAGGCATTCGCGTTGAACTCGTTGAACATCTTCTTCATTACCATTCATAATTTTTTTGCTACATTTTGTATTATATTTTATTTTTTGATATTGTACCAAATTTCGCTATTTACTCGATTTCATTTTTTTCTTATTTGATTTTTGCAGTAAACGTGAAAGCGATAGCATTTGTGAATAGAGAACCCCATACCTCCTATTTGGCATTTCCACACTGTTTGCAGTTCCTTGAGCAGAATCTGCCTTTGAGTAAATCCGATTTTCTTATACAAGGATTTGTTCTTCGTATCATTTTGTTTTAGGGTTTAATAGAAATAAAAATTTCATTCAGATTTCAGTTCATATTTAAAACTTATAATTTGAATAGACAAACAGTTTTCATTGAGGAAATATCAAAATAATGTTATCATATACAGTCTACACAGTGATAGTGCATAAGTATTAGTGAATATTCTCACTTGATAACCTTTAAATGATTGAGGTTCATCATAACATTAATAGACTTCATGTAGATAAGTAGAAATCCCCTGCAATATTCATAATGTTTTCACATTCTCCCATCCTTTGTCGTTTAGAAAATGTAGAAAAAACTGTCAGCAAAAATTCTTAGTCTTCAAAACTTCTGGGTTAGAAGTTAGTCTCTTGATATCAACTACTCGAAGGGCCGGTTTCTCAATTGCGAGTTAACCCGAGGTTGCGGGTAACCCGAGTGTTACGCATTCATGAATATCGCTAAATACATGCGTCAACTCGCAACCTCGAGTTAACTCGCAATTGAGAAACCGGCCCGAAGTGCTTCATTTCTGAATAGAATTTTCAGATTTTTAGACTTTAGAGGATTGCGATATTCAAGTTTATATTTTACTAGCTGACCCACGCAACTTCGCCTGCGCCTAATCGGTTATTGCGGTTGCAATTTTATTTCCAAATGCGAAAAATCTTAAAAAAAACAGAGAACCTGATTGCAGCGCCTCCTACCGGGACAATTGAATTTCCAAGTTATCCAAGGACCCGCTCAAACACGTAATTCTAAAAAATATCTAGAACCCGATTACGGCGCCACCTACCGGGTTCAATTGCGAATACGAACTACCCACTCAAACGTATCTTGGTTAAGAAAAGTAAGAAAAGGTGAGAAAAACAGGAAACCGACTTCGTTCTCATCCCTACTCCGTGCTGTTTACTGGGACTTGACACCGGTATAGTCTGGCAAATGAGTGCTGATCCAGAAAGACGCGGAAATTTTAAAAAATCTAGCACTAAGCATAGCAGACATAAACTGCATTGATACTTTAATAAAAATAAATATTTTTTATGTACAAAAATTATAGCTTTGCCATAAGCTCAGGGAAATTTTAATCGAAATAGAGTGAAAAACATTCACAAAAAATACGGCGACTTGGTTTTAATTAGCTCTTTCTCTGGGATAACTTACCAAGTGATAATTGATCAGTTATCGAGCGGGATGAAAGATGATTAATTACTAAAATGACTATTAAAAAATAGGGGTTGGTGATAGAAGGGTGAAAATTTAGGGTTGTATGTATTTTGTAATTTTCATGTGAATTCATTGTTTTAGATTACTGGATACCTAAATCTAATATCTAATACCATAGACAACTTCACCCATGGTTTATCATTGGGCGGAGCATTCCTGATATCCTGGAGATCAGGGGTGTTTACAACGTTCGCCATATTGGTCCATGAGATTCCTCATGAGGTCGGCGATTTTGCCATTTTGCTCAAATCTGGATTTTCCCGATGGGATGCTGCAGTTTACCAAATACTCACAGCCAGTGGCGGCCTCTTGGGTTCAATGGCCGCACTCTTATTCAGTGGTGCTGCAAATTCCATAGGTAATTATTTTTAAGGTCTGATTTAAAAAGTTGCTGTTACTATATGACTGATGCATGTTATTAAACGCTGACTAAAAATCAGTGAAGTACGAAAATTAATATTTATTCAATGAAACATGTTTTTTGATCCATTATAATTAATTGTGAAATATTTTGTGACTTGTTGACATAGACTTTAGATGTCCTCAAAGAGAGATGTCCAACGGTATAAGATTGCAAGACCTTGATGGCCAAGTTTCAGGTTGTGTCGCACAACCTGAAATTTTAAACAAAGGATAAGTTACAGAAATTTTTCGGAAATGCTCATTTTCGAAAAACATCCGGTTACTATGTAATAGTAATAGATATGGACATGGGATTTTCGCCAAGGAATTTCTCATGAAAATTGACCTTCAGATACCGACATCAGCTTTCGTCGATCTAGTACAGAACTAGGACTTCCCTTCAAAAGTGTTTAATTTGGTTCACCCTGTACAGTTTCACACATTTACTTTATCTATTCTTGAGCTAACCTAAGCTAGCATCGGAATTGTTTATGATATTACGGCATTATATTATGTGAATGAGTAATTATTTTCTCTATTTCAGTATGGTAATGAGTTCATTCCAGCACTCAAAACAGTGCTGGAATGAACTCATTCCCGCATTGTTTCTAGTTATATTCTTCGTTTTGTGGTAGTCAGCACTGACATTCGATCCTATCAAATTTCAACACACGTCAATTCTTGTCAATATAAGATAATCTGGATGAGGTGAAATAATTGTTTAGAGGAAAGGTTTTATTTTCATAAAAAAATAAGGTACTAGCGATTTCGTTCTTCCTTTTGAATTATTCATGATATTAGGAAACTGTTAAATCTGATCTCCACTCCATGCTCTACGTACAACTCAAATTCCGTGATCTGTCAACTTTCGTGACAGTCACACCAACAGCAAAGATACAATGCAAAAGTCACTAGGATGTATAGTCCTAATTTTTCATTAAATTTCAACAGTTTTTACAAAACTTGCCTGAAATAGAGCAAATATCGTCTAATACTCGTTGCAGAAGGCAATTCCAACACTCATGCATTCGAAAACCCGCTCCTTCGTCGCTCGTTTTCGAATTTCGCATTCGTTTTTTAATAGGAGCCCACTCTGCAACTTGTTTTAGAATATACTATTCCAACAATATACTCCTTTATCTCCAAATAAACCACATTCAGCTGTTTAAATTAATTGCTGGGTATGATAAACGAATTGGAAATAAGGTAAATGTCCCAATTATCGACAGTGTCCCAATTATCGACAACTTCCGTTTATTTTCCATAAAACAAGGCGAAGAAAATTTCCTTACAAATTTTAATTCAACAATTATCTAGTTTATAGTTTCTTGAATGAATTTGTTCACACCATTTATTTCTCTTAAGCATCCTCAGCGAAAAATCAGCTGTTAATTGGCCGAATGTCGGTCTTCATCGAGTGAGCAATGTTTTCCTTGCTATTCTGATAAGTCCACACTCTTCATTTATGTCTCCCCAGATTCAACGAATGCAGGTGAAATTTAATTTTTTGAAGAATAATTAACTTGAGACGAATAACTGTATTCAGTTCTATAAAAAAAAATTTAATGTGTATCATATTTTATGAGAAATTTGTGTGTCGATAAATGGTACTTCTGAAACATATTGTGTCCCAGATATCAACATCTATATGTCGATATTTGAGTCACTGAGGATGATTTGTGATTAACTTTCAGAAACGTTAACTCCATTTTCCTGGATACGATTGTTTCGTTATCCTACCCAAAAGATCCACAATTTTCAGTGTACCAATTATCGACACACTGTTTTCCATCGAATTACATGATAAAAGTACAACAAATTTTGATGTCGATACTACGTTCAACACTATGTCGATAAAAGGTGCAATATTCTGTCGACGGCTGAGACTCATACCATAAGTAAAAATAATCAATTATATGGAGAACTCACTGAACTATTTTTGTTATCTTTTGATAATCAGCTCATAGAATATTCCAAATTGCTCTCAGTACTGATCGACATTCGATTGTGGTCCATTTATATGATTTAATCATCCATTTTTTCATGACTGTCGATCATACGCACATTTATGTGGGGATAATTGGTCATATTTAGTTTCCAGTTATCTCATGATTACAAAATGTCTAGAAGACTGCAATGCACACATGAAAAATACTGTGTCCCGTCGGAAGCAACTTCTGATGCAAATAATAATTTTGAATCGAGTAGAATAGAAATCGCTAACTTTTCCCTGAATTCGTCTCTCTTGGATGTAAGGGAAGAGAATTTGGGTGTAGATTTACTACTGGATTGTTATGACCGTGATTACTCCGACACTGATATAAATGTTTGTGGGCTACATCAAGATATGAATGGTAAGAATGGGGGGATTACAGATTATCTTTTTGAAGCCCAAGTTCTTGGTGAAGCAAGCATACAAAATGCAAAAAATAGTGAATTAAATGAGAGAGCCCTTGAAAATGACACAAAAGAAAATTGAGTTAGGACAGAGGAGAAACACGTAGAATTACCGAGCCTAAAAAGTAAAATGAACGTGGCTTATAGGAAGTATCTGAAGTGAAAACGTTAATTTCTAAGGATTAACCAAAGATCATCAAATATTTTTCATATTAAGCAGAGAATTTATATATCTAAGGTTTTTTTAATTTTTGTGAACATTTTTAAACTGTTATTTTCACTAAATATATCAGTATTTCTTTAAATACAAACATATTATCGATGCCAAAATCTGGATTTCCCAAAGTGTCGATATTTGGTGCACATGTATGTCGATGATTGGTAATTCATATTTTTCCGGTGTCGATAATGGGTACATCTGCTTTGAGACACCATTCATTTTTTTTATAATATTTACCCCTTTCAATACGTTCGTTTTTTGTACTTTTATCAAAATAGGGGGTTCAGAGAAGTAGAAGCAGAATATTTCATTCATATAAAATTATTCTTTGAAGTCGAAATGTATCAGACACTTTGAGGAACACGCTATTGTGTCGATAATTGGGACATTTACCTTATGGCAGAGTAAATTACGATTGAATCCTAACCCAAACAAGTCAGAATATATTATTTCTCTATTACAGTATCGTAAAGAGTCCATTCCAGCACTGAAAACAGTGCTGGAATGAACTCATTCCCGCATTTTTTCTAGTAATATTTTTCGTTTTGTGGTAGTCAGCACTGACATTCGATCCTATCAAATTTCAACACACGTCAATTGACAATACAATATAATCTGGATATAGTGAAATAATTGTTGAGGAAAAGCTTCATTTTCATTAATAAATATAGTACTAGAGATTTCTTGCTAATTTTGAATCATGCATGCTATTAGGAAAATGTTTTAAATCTGATCTCCATGCCCTACGTACGTTTCAAATTCAAATTCCGTAATCTGTCAACTTTCGTAACAGTCACACCAACTACCAAGATACAATACAAAAGTCACTAGGATATATAATTCGAATTTTTCATCAAATTTCAACAGTATTTAACAAAACTTGCCTGAAATAGAGAAAGTATCGTCTAATACTCGTTGCAGAAGGCAATTCCAACACTCATGCGTTCGAAAACTCACTCCTTCGTCGCTCGTTTTCGAATTTCGCATTCGTGTTTTAATAGGAGCCCATTCTGCAACTTGTTTTAGAATATACTATTCCCATCTCAAAGTTATACCAACTTGGCCCATAATATAATAACGATAAAAGCTTATATTCGAAGAATTGTTTAAAATTTTTATTAGCATAAATACTCAAGTCTATTGAAATTTCAAAATCGTCACTTCTCGAGGAAAATCTGTTTATTGAATCTGTTAGTCTGTAATTTTCTAGAATTGGCCCTACTTTGTTAACTGTGAATTCCTGGCAACCAGTTTTACATGCAATGTTTTTGTTGGGATTACTATTTTTCAAGGCAAAATACTTCAAGACTCGCCCATATTCAACTATGCTTGTGTTCATGAAAAACAATTCCAATTTCGAATACTTTTTCAGAGGCTAGAACATCCTGGATATTACCATTTACTGCCGGAACTTTTCTACATATCGCTTTGGTAACAGTACTTCCAGACCTTCTGAAGGAAGAAGACCCAAAGGAGTCCTTGAAACAGCTCCTTGCCCTCATTTCAGGAATTGGAGTTATGGCCATCGTTGCACTGTTCGTCGAATAGATTGATTTTATCAGGCCTTCCATTTATGTGCAAAAACAAACTGGTTTACCGATTAGTTGCCATTTTTTAGGTTCTTAGGTCAGTATGTATGATTATTACTTTTTATTTTTCTCTTCTTATTTTAATGAAATCATGATGTGGATTTCTCAAATTGAAATTTCGATTGTATTGTTGTTTGGAGTAACGACCGCAAAAGTGCACATTTTACCATGCCTACGAACAAAAAATTTTCCCGCAGGATTGGGTATATTTTTGTAAATTTGTCCAAAATCCAGCAAAACAAAAAGTTATTTTCCTTCGAATTTATTTTCGAATTTCTTCGAATGAAATTTTGAAAGAATTGAGTATGAAATTTTTAAACCCTAGTCGGAATTTGAATTTGACTTAATTCTATTCAAGAAATTGTTCATTTTGATATTATAGACTATATAATTTTATTATTCCCCATTTCGTTCCAATTGGAATGCCCAGTTATCAGTTCAAATTGTTTGAAAGTAATGAAATGAAATTGTTATAGATTTTAATAATGAGATCGGACATTCTGATGCCGAATATTACGATCATAAATGTGATATTGAGTGACATTCTCAAAGATTGTACATTGGAAATATTCCACCTTTTAGAAAGTACTTAAAGAAGAAGTGCTCTTATAAATAAATCATCGATGTTTTATACCATGTGAATAAAGAATGTAAATAAATATTGCATGTAAATAAATATGAAATAAATCCTTATGGTACATTTAATATTTATCACCACTTTACAGTTCTCTAAAGACCAATGAAGTCCTGTATGATATTCTATTGATCTCGAAAGGTTTAATTCGTGAATTTATAAATAATGCTCAATTTAATATCAATGCATTAAAAATGGGTTCAAGCCCTGTGGACAGGAGCTTTCTGGCGCTCTAGTTCAAACAGACAAATTATATCTCCGAAAGTATTGGTTTCTCAGAGTTGGGAATTATATCAATGTATTCTTATGATAAAATTGCATCATAAAGGAAAGTCAATTCAAATAATAGTTTATTTATCAAGATTAAATGAGCAATCTGAGAATGAGAACTGCACCATGGAAGAAATCGAATTAAATCTGGCCAATTTTGCCCAATAACGAACTCAAGCGAGATATTCATCTCCCCAACCTACTCTGAAAATTTCAACTACCTAGCTCATTCCGTTCGAGCGTTATTGTAGAAAAACTTTTTTTAAATTTTCAAAAAGTTTTTTTACACTTTGCGGTAATCTGGTCAATACAAACCTTCACATGCGTATAAAGGTCATGATTCTACAATTTGATGCTAAATTTTAGATAGATCGAGTGATCGGTTTCGGAAATATTCATAAAAAATATTTTTATTAAAATCGGCCATAACTCCGAAACCGCTTGATGGATTTCTCCCATTAACGAGCTCGTCCGAGATATTTACGCTCCAAACCCACCTTGCAAATTTCAATCCGCTAACTCCTTTCGTTCGAGAGTTATCGTGCCTACGGCCGGCCGGCCGGCCAGACAGAATCGATTTCGACCTCGGATTCTTGATCAGTGAGTCGAACCAAATCGTTTAAGACCATTTTCATCAAAAAATTCGAAAATTACAGACATTTGGCCAAATTGATAAGCACTGAGTTCCGAGGAACTAGAGCGCCAAAAATATTTACATCCTTCGTATGACAATTGCCCAAAACAGGTTTAAAGTACCTACAAATAGTAGATTTTTCATAAAACATGTATCAAAGAAGAGTAATAATGAAAAATTACCTTGTAATCGATCAAAAATTTCCTGATCTACGTTCACCAAATTTTCTCCTCTCTCGAACTGCAGAATTATGCTTTCAATATTTACATTCTATTTGCATTCTATGTCTATGGATGAAAAGCAGTCTCACTACTCTCAGATCTCTGACTTCATGTTCCGTTCCGAAATGTAAAACTTTTCTGAGAAAAACTAATTTCGGAGCAAACAACTGAGATTTTTCTCACATCGCTCACAATTCTTCGATTGATTAGATAATGACATGTCTCAGGAAAATGAGTTGACATTATGACAATTCATACATAGAATAATTATATCACTCTGTGAAATACGATTTATCATTGAAATTTTGAAAAATCATATCTCCGAAAGTATTAGCTTGTTAGAGTTAAAAATGATAACATTGGATTCTAATGGTAAAACTGCTTATTGAAAAAAATTTAATTTGGAATTTGTTCTGAAAAAAAATTTTTTTTTGTTACTTCGAACCCATGTGTCCGATTTTGCCCAGTAACGAACTTAGCCGAGATATTTATCCCCCAAACCTACTCTGAAAATTTCAACTGTCTAGCTCATTCTGTTCGAGAGTTATCGTGCCTACGGCCGGCCGGCCGGCCGGACCGGCCGGACAGAATGAATTTCGACCACGGATTCTTGATCAGTGAGTCGAACCAAATCGTTTAAGACCATTTTCATCGAAATATTCGAAAATTACAGACATTTGGGCAAATTGATAAGCACTCAGTTCCGAGGAACTAGAGCGCCAAAAACACATAAGAAGTGGGTTTATATGTAGAGAACAAAAAATATTTAGGTTTGTCAAAATTACAAAATAGGTCTTGCATGAATTTTTTTCATTATTGGAATCAATTATTATATCCAGAAGAATACTGAAAAAGTTCAACCGCCGTCCATAATTTCAATTTTCAACGAGAAAACGGACACATTTGGTTGCACATAATGGCTGTTCAAACGATCGAAACTTGGCGCCAGTCCGTGACGTAACCTGTCATATCTACTCTCATTCTCTTTTTGTGTCCGTTTTACACTTTGTTCCGGTGTAACACAGCCCCCTATAGAGGGCTCGTAGTCGGCATTGGCTGTAACAAGCAGATGGTACATTTCGATTACGTCAGCCGTTATAGCAACGATTCAAAAGCGTTTCACCTCATTTGAATTTGCTTCTTGATTTACTGATTTTCAATTCCGCGCGATATTCAAATTTTATGAATTATGAATGGATGAGGGCATACATAATGATCTGATATTGAAGTAGATTCAGAAAAACATAAACATATGGTATTTCGTGTTACATGCAAGGGACCTATAGTATTCAAAATTTTAATCGATTTATACTGGGCGAATCTGTTTCTTCAAAATAATTCTTCAAGGCTGCTACAAATGTTTACAAATCTCATTTGATATTTTCAACCAGTTTATGATGTAACAACATACTTATTTCCTTCGGGCTCTGACCACATACATATTCAATTTGCAATTGAGTCTGGTCGAAGAACGACGGTTGAATATAGAAACCCTAGAAGTACCGACTAGGTAACCCCCCCCCCATTTAGTGCTCCTTGGGTGCAAACTGAGTTATATTTTTTCCGATACGCGAGGTCGCCGAGAGACTAGTTGAGGACCTAGTCTTTACTGTTAATTCGGCATACAAACTAAACTGCCCAAGAAAATCTGATAACTGGAAAATTCTGCCCTCAAAAAACGCAGGAAAGAAGTGTTAAATCAATCGGCCTGAACAACTCGGTTGGAAGGCTAAATAGTTAACTGTGCCACAAGAAGGCCGCTCTGGGGGCATTCCTGGGCATAGAGGGCGCTCTTAATAATGCTCTCACCACGCTCTGTGGAGCGGTATGGGCTATCAGACCTATTGTGGAAAGGACAAGATATATATTGGATAACAGACTCACCACCGCATCCCTTTGTGGCGATGTAGTGAGATTCGTGGCAGGGAGGGGCTACCCTCAGGGAGGAGTACTTTCCCCTCTTCTTTGATCTCCCCTGGTGGACGACCTATTGACTATAATAGGCACGCAGGTTGTATGTTTCAGCGTGAGTCAACGACATAGTCATTCTGGCCATGGGCCAGAAAGACACAGTCCGGATCCTGGCCTCTAAGAGGCTCTAACAGCAAAACAAGGCTGGTGTGATGGGAAACAATTAAATGTGAATCAGCATAAGATCTTGATTGTTCTATTCACTAGGAAAAAGAAAAAAACTTATATGGATTCCCTCACTATGAATGGAGTAGTTCACATCCTCTTTGCGGACGATGCTAGATTATGGGTGTTATTCTAGATAGAAAAGGTTATTGGAATTCGCACCTGGAAAGTGTGATTTACAGAGCTGGGCATTCGTTTTGGCCTGCCAGCAGACTTGTGGAAACAGGTAGCCACTGGGTCCAAAACAGCTCCAGTGGTTGTACGTGATGCTGGTGAGACCACGAATCACTTACGACAGTATTGCTTGGTGGTATTCCACCGTAAAAGTGGATTCTCAACTCAGCTTGCGAAAATCCACAGATCTGGGTGCATGATGTTGACGGAGCCCGTCGTTCCACCCCTCTGCAGCTATAGAACGCCTAGTGAACCTCGCACCTCTACACATGGTGACTAGGCCATGGTACGGATGGCGACATACAGTTTTCTGTATATGACTCGCAATGAGTCTGATACGCCCGGTGCTCTGCAGGCTGAATTAGAGGCCAACGAGATAATGAGCATGCGGTCTGATGTCTGGACAATCAAAACCTACACAGAGTGGCTCTACCGTAAGGTCTTCCAGCAGAGATAATTGGACTATCACTAGGAATCCACTGCTTGAACCTGTGGTGCACAGATAGCTCAGAAGACCTTGGCTTCCTACAACTGCACGTCCCTGCTTCTGTTGGACTGCCGGACTACACTTGCTGAACTAGGAGAGTGCTGCAGGTTGCAGCTAATCTGGGTTCCAGGACAGTCGGGCATAGAAGGCAATGATATGGCGAAGCCATTGGAGGCTTTGTGGGCTTGCACGGGACTCATTGGACCTGAACAGGCCTGTGGCATCTCTCTCCGAAGGCAGCTAGGTGGGAGAACTTTCATTGTGGTGAGCCTTAATATATTTTCTTCTGTACCCTGAGCATTACATGTTGTGCATCGGAAGCATGTCGAGCAAACAGATATTCCCCGATTAATACAATGTTGAAGTCGTTAAAATTTGTAAATGTATTCCAGCTTATACAGGAGGCTAATTTTGCTATTAATTTTTAAGAACATAAATGGTAAAGCCCCATCATCTTTTAAGAAATTTTTGAATAAAAGATCTCTGAGCATGACCTATGATTTGAGAATGAAGCATGATTATCAAATTGAAAAGTTCAGCACCTCAACACTGGAGAAAACACTGTTCATAGAAGGGTTCAGGAGACATAACAGTTTTCCAGAAAATCATTGTTGTTTTTAAAAAATTTCAGTATTATGAATTTATTTGTATGCAATAGCTGATTCAGCTAAACAAAGTTTATTATTATTATGTGTATGAAAAATGAAAAAGTGTTGGCAGAGGTTAGTGTAACGGGGCACCAAAAAATTCGATGAATGATACGAAAGCTAGGGAAAAACGCGATCTCCCCGATGATTTGTGAAAATTGAAATTGCTGACAAAATAAGTTGAAATATTGAAGGCATCTCCAACTTCAATATAAATTCTTCCTTGAAAAAGCAGAGAGGTTTCCCCAAGGTACCTTAAACTCAATCTGTAAAGTTCGAGAAAACCAATGACGTGACGTGCTGGAGCTTTTGCGCGCGTGTTCTATTCACGCCTCAAACACCCTCACGAACTATTGTATGAACCTTCAAGCCGACTTTTATACGATTAATACATGAAATAATGCATTGGGCATCAACTTTATTAAAATTTTAAAATAAATAAAATAGTGAACTTTCTCTGCGGTGATTCGCACCCGAATCTCCTGCAACATACCGGCCATCGAGGTGTTATTATTATTAATTCTGAGATTTGCATGATTGGAAATTTCAGAAGAAATAGCATTGTAAAATAACGATTGGAAACGCGAATCTGACGATTAGACGGGGTCGTGTTGTCTGGTTCAGCCCTTCAGAACTGCGAGCGATACGATCTTTTGTTCTTATACCCTACTCATAGCCCAGGAAAATTTGTGCTAGAATGGGGTCCAACCTCTTCGTTTTTCCAACAATGCAAGGTCAAATTCTTCAAAACTCTTGCCAAAAATACTGACCTCCTAAGTGGTATCTCGATTTTCCTGGACCACAAAGCCACTCCTGAGCAGGTTGCTGATGCTGGAGCAAAATTCACTACACCATTTTACTCTGGCAACAGTGGGCATTCTCTCAACCAACTGACATTTCAACTCTTCCAGAGGGCCCTCTGTAAAAGCACTTTCAATTTAGTGTCGTTGCCCCCCACTGAACAGGGCGCTTACCGACATTCCTTCAGGGTCGTTTTTGCAGGGGCAGATGTGGAGGGACCGAGAGATGGATGCAGAGCAATGGGGGTGGAAATCCGCCCCAGATGGTTCGATGTCTGTCCAAACCACTCAGCCTCCAGCACCCGATGCAGTATTAAACTCAATTTCCTCCTTTCAAGCTCCTGCCGAAAAGTCTGGCTCAAGTGTTGAGCCTTGAGCCATTTGCGGCCACTTCAAGGGGCATGCATGCCTCAATTCAGTCGGTGAGCAGCATGACATGACATGGACTATGGACGAGTATTTGCAAAGATGAAGTTGACCGGGAGACAGAATAAGGATCAGCCGTGGAAGAGGAGGAAGAACAGCAAGAACTTTTGAGTTTGTAAAAGTTGCTAATCATTGACGAGCAATTGCTGCTGAACTGCTGAACCGATTTCGATAACGCCATTAGACGCTAAATGTAATGTTCTTCAAAAAAATGAAGAGAACAATTTTCTGTAGGATGAGTAGTTTTCGAGCTATAAGCGAAATGCTGAAAAAAGTGCAAACATTTCGCGGTATTTAGGCTCTCAAATGGGAAGCACAACCTAGAAACCGTCGCAAACTCAGAAACCTGTTATTCAGAACCCCCAAAAGGGGTTGAAACGATTCCCAGCTCTGGGGCAATTTTTTGGTGCTAGAGCACTAATTTGTCTGAGCTATTACTCAATCCTAAATAAAGGCGTTGTCAATGGTGTTAACAAACCTGATAACAACGCGCACATAAGAGATTCAAGAAAACTCGCAGCTCATGTGACTATGGAAACTTTAGTGTCCTTCGTAGTAGATGTCACGTACTTGGAAAAACTCTTTATGAGAATTACATCACGACCGTGGAGAATAGTTTGTACTCTGATCCGCAGGTATTTTGGAAGTTTGTTAACTCGAAGCGGGGTCACGATGGTTTGCCTGGACGTATGAAACACAAAGGTACCGAGTCATCACACTTAAACGGTGTTGTTAATTTATTTGCGAGATTTTTTTCCGAGACGTATAGTAAAGATTTGATTGTTCCGCCTAAGGTGGAGTGTAAAAATGCGGTCAGTCTCAATTCCTGTCAGTTTTCCCCCTCTGAAATTTATCAAATCATCGATAATATGAAGCCTAAGATGTCGGTGGGACCAGACGGAATACCAAGTTTTATTCTTAAAAGGTGTGTTAGTACACTATCTGGGCCCTTGACAACATTGTTCAATAATTCTCTGAGGAAGGGTAGGTTTCCGTCACTATGGAAGAAAGCTTACGTTATACCAATCTTCAAATCTGGTGCGCGGGATCAAATTGGTAATTATAGGGGGGTATGCATTCAGTCGGCTATTCCGAAGCTTTTGGATAGTTTAGTTTGCAGTTTCTTGTCGTGGCACATCAACCCTCTTCTTATTGGCGAGCAGCATGGGTTTCGGCGGGGGCGTTCAACGTCAACAAATTTGTTACTTTTTCTTAAAGATATAATTAATAGTTTTGAATCAGGATATCAAGTGGATACAATTTACACTGATTTCTCCAAAGCGTTTGACAAAGTTAATCACAACCTACTCATAATGAAGTTGAGCGCTCTTGGGTTATCCGGCATGATTCTCAGCTGGTTCAGCAGTTTTGTTTATGGACGTTCCCAGTCGGTTAAATACGGTGATTCTGTATCAGATGAGTTTTTGGTCACTTCAGGAGTACCACAGGGTTCTCACCTTGGCCCCTTACTTTTTAATATATTCATAAATGATATTAAACTGTCCTTGCAAACGAGTTTCTTGCTGTTCGCTGATGATTTGAAAATGTATAGTGTTGTGAAGAATACTAGTGATTGTTATTATTTGCAGGATCAAATCAATTTATTTTATGACTGGACTTTAGTTAATTGTTTGTACCTGAATGTTGACAAATGTAATGTAATGTCTTTTAGCCGCTCGAGTAGACCTCTTGAGCATGATTACTCCATTGGGGGTAGTGATGAGTTGCTAGCACGCGTTCACTGTATTCGTGATTTGGGAATAACTTTTGATACACGTTTAGATTTCAAGGAGCACGTGCTTGAGGTTACGTCTAGGGCATATAGGATGTTGGGTTTTATCATCCGTGGCGGTAGTCAATTTTCCGTCGCGACTTTGAGGACCTTGTATTGCTCATTGGTGAGAAGTGTTTTAGAATATGGTTCATGTGTTTGGTCACCTTACTATCTAGGTTACATTGATAATATTGAAAAAGTTCAGCGGAAATTCCTTCGTTACTTAGCGTATCGTTCGAACTTGTATACTCTTAATAATGGATATCTTAGCTCTGAACACCTGAGAGTCTACTTTGAGTTGATGCAATTAAAAAGTAGAAGACAAGTTGCGGATTTGTGTTTTTTGTATAAATTAGTGAATGGAATTATTGACTGTCCTGATCTACTAGGTTCAATTAATATTAATTTTCCCGCGAGAATTACAAGAAATATTTTTTTGTTTAGACCTAATTTCCAACGATTTAATTATGGCAGAAATTTTTTTTTAAACAGATCTTTGGTGTTGGCGAATGATGTCCATGTTGATTTCTTTTGTTTGTCCTTGTCAGCATTCAGGCGCAATTTGTTGGGTATACTGAATTGATGGTTGAGGAAATTGTGAACGTTCGTTATAGTTTATAGTTTATATTGTATATAGTTGTTTATATGGGGGTTACCCGTTTAATCATCGCTGTATGATAAATAAATAAACATCCTTAGGAGCCTTCGCTATCACGTCGTGAGGTTTTAGAACTGGCTCACCCATTTGTACGGTGGCCAGCTCTGGACATTTGCAAACTATATGTCCGGCTGCTTCCTTTTTCGATCCAAAGAGCCTGCATGTTTCGTCTGGTAACCTGCCAATGTGGTACAAGTGGTATTTGAACCGGAAGTTCCACCATAACCCGAATCTCAGTTAGTGGCAGGTGCAGGAGCTATCTGGTATAGGATGGTGAGAGATCCATGATAGTGTAGAGAGAGAGAGAGTTTCATAGTTTTTGCCTCTATGAATTTCAGTAAATTCTATGTTCGTTTTTGGTGGAGACCAAGTTATGTTCAACAGACAATATTTTGGATGGGCCCAGAACAAACCTTTTGATAGATCCTGAAGTTTCCATTAGTTTCCAATAGGAAAATTAAATCGTGGTTTTGAAAATAATCAGCCAGATTTAGAGAATCATTTTGGCGGATGCGCTGAATAAATTGAAGATACCACGATCTGAAATCCCAACATTTATCTTATAACATAAATTCAAGATAGGTTCATTATTACCATACATGTATGAAGACTTTGATTTATTTATGGCTAGTACCAAAATGTATATCTAGTCTAATATATAAAATTTCCCTGTCACAATGTTAGTTACCGTACTCCTCCGAAACGGCTTTACCGATTTTTACCAAATTTTTTATATGCGTATTCAGTAGCTCTGAGAATCGGCTACTATCTATTTTTCATACCCCTAAGTGATAAGGGTTGTTCACCCTTAATTTTGTTTTTAATTTTTGGACGAAATTTTTTGTTTTAATTTTTTTATAATGTGGCATTACAAAATACATACAACCCTAAATTTTCACCCTTCTATCACCAATCCCTATTTATTAATAGTCATTTTAGTAATTAATCATTTTTCATCCCGCTCGATAACTGGTGAATTATCACTTGGTAATCCCAGAGAAAGCTAATTAAAACCAAGTCGCCGTATTTTTTGTGAATGTTTTTCACTCTATTTCGATTAAAATTTCCCTGAGCTTATGGCAAAGCTAAAATTTTTGTACGAAAAAAATATTTATTTTTATTAAAGTATCAAGGCAGTTTATTCCTGCTATACTCAGTGCTAGATTTTTTAAAATTTCCGCGTCTTTCTGGATCAACACTCATATTCCAGACTATACCGGTGTCACGTCCCAGTAAACAGCACGGAGTAGGGATGAGAACGAAGCCGGTCTCCTGTCTTTCTCACATTTTCTCAATTTTCTTAACCAGATACGTTTGAGTGGGTAGTTCTTATTCGTAATTGAACCCGGTAGGTGGCGCCGCAATCGGGTTCTAGGTATTTTTTAGAATTACGTGTTTGAGTGGGTCCCTGGATAACTTGGAAATTCAATTGTCCCGGTAGGAGGCGCTGCAATCGGTTTTTTTTTAAAGATTTTTCACATTTGGAAATAAAATTGCAACCGCAATAACCGATTTGGCGCAGGCGAAGTTGCGTGGGTCAGCTAGTCTTTATATATAAAACAAAGCTGAGTTAGTTACACCATTTAAAACTATAGAACGGCTCGATGCCGATGCCATGGTTTTCTTACGACTTAGAGATCCTAGAGCTGAAGGCACAAATCGGTTGCTCGCTTCTATTGTGGTGTCACTTATTTTCATTTATATTTCCATCTTTTCCTTGGTTTCTTGATTGCCTGTCCTGAAGAAGCCAACTAGCAGAAACACGTGTCGGCAGGTACCAGCAGAATTATTATTCTCTGCTCCACTTGCTGAATTACCCATTAAACTTTTCCATTTAGGTAAATATACTTATCCACGTGATCCTGATTTTTTTTATTTCAAATGCTCGGGTTGAGGTCGCATCGCACAGGTTGTTCCTGTTTCCTCTACGCCGATGCCATTGTTTGTGTTAAACCGATTCCGATATAGCTAGTAGCCCGTGTTGAAGCCCAGAAAGGCTTATTGCACCTCGGTTGGTCTCCTATTAGCTGACAGGGTCCCATTGTTGATCCCCCTCAGCTCGGGTAGCTAGCCTCCATAGGGTCTCTTAGTCGATCCTCTGCACCTCAGGTTTACTACACCGAGCTAAGTCCTGCACCACCGTCATCTCATGGATATCATGTAACATCTCCACTGCCTTGTCGGTGTATTACCTACATAAGATCCATTTTCCTAGCAAGTAGTATTAGCAAGGGTGGAAGTTCCTTTACAGGATGAAGGTCTGGGAATTGATCAAAAATCCACCGCTTAAAACAACGCCGACTAGTTTCGGTTTTATTCTAAAACCTTCTTCAGGGCTCTAAAATGAACACAAAGTTTTTTATATATAGTACATATTAAATTAACAGCAAAAATTTTGAAAAACGGGGACATTACAATTGTATATAAATAATATGTAAAGTTGTCTAGACAAAGAAGTAATATTACAATCAACAAAAGCAGCAATCAATCTATCCTATCAACAGTCAATATTTATATTTTCAATTTTGACGAACAAATACTATTCAAAAAGGATCTGTGGGAGTTACTTACAGTTTCAACATGGTTTAGATGTCAGAGCATTAAAAGTTGGAAATGAATACACAATACACCCTAGACAACATCAAAAGAGAACGATCAGAAAACAACTGGCACATTTATTTAATATTTACAATCTGAAATATGTCATACAGATAACATAATATATAGGTGTTTGAATGTTGATTAAGCGTTTTGAAATCAGGAACTAAGTCTTGTCTTTAATTTTATCAATAAGGTAATAATAAGATGTATTCAAATTCTCTATATCAGTTCTCTTATTTATAGAATTTTCATCCTGTCTAATCGATATAATCTCATGAAGTAACCGTTTTCTTAAAATTTCTTGATGTCCTAATGCCTTAACTGATTCTATGTTGAAGTCGAAGGAATGAAGCGTACTCGCCACATGTTCGACTAGCGTGGTGTTGTTTTCCCTTTTCTTCTTCAGTGGGTTGAAATAGTTAAGGGAATCTCTTTTGTGTTCAGAGAGTCGGTCTTTCAGATAGCGACCAGTTTGCCCTGTATAGGTAGACGGACAATCCGTGCAATGTATTTTATAGATAACATTGCTAAGTAATTCTTTGGGAGTTGGATCTTTTATTTTTGTGAATAGTTTTTTGATTGTATTGGAAGATCTGAAAGCAATGTTGACGTTTAACGGTATAATTTTCCTTTTTATCTGTTCTGACAATGATTCAATGTATGTTAATGCGTAGAATTTCTTATTTTCATTGTCACTTTCACGAGGAACCCGCTGTAGATCTGTATTGGATAGCTTTTTATGTATAATTTTGTCAATAATTTTTATCGGGTAATCATTTATTTTCAAGATGGATCTAATTTTATTTAAATTACTTTGTTGGAATTCTGTGGATGATAATTTCATTGCTCTGTTAACAAGATTATTGATAATGTTGATCTTCTGAGTAAAGGTATGCTTGGAATTGAAATTCAAAACTCTTCCAGATGAACTTGGTTTTTGATACCAATACCAATAATTAGTTTTTATTGAATTATAATCTCTTATCAATAGGATGTCTAGAAAAGGTAAGGTGTTATCCCGTGATTCCAGTTCTATGGTAAATTTCAATCTAGGGTGTACGTTATTGACAACTTTGATGATTTCATCTTCTTTATCTAAAGGTATGGACGTACAGATATCATCGACATATCTTTTGAAGAATGGAATCTCAAAAGACAACCTACTAAGTGCTATCCTTTGTATCTCAACCATAACAATATCAGCCACTACAGGAGCGAGGCAGTTTCCCATTCCCAAACGAAAAACTTGTTTGTAATATTTATTGTTCCAGGTGAAAAAGCTGTTTTCAACACAGAAATTAAAAAGTTTTAAGAACTCTTGGCTTGATAGAGTTGTGTGTGGTTCGATCATACTCCACTTTTTCTCTATCAAAGTTGAAGCCAAATCAAGAGGTATATTTGTATACAAGGAAACTATGTCCAATGATATGAGGATATAGTTGTCGGGAAGATTTACAGTTTTTATATATTCTACAAATTCAAAGGAGTTCTTGACATATTCTTCGTTTTTTTCTAAAGCGTGGTTTGGGGGTGTAAGGGTCACTTTCTGCAGCAAACATTTTTTTTAAGAGAAAAGTAACATTTTGGGGGGTTCAACCCCCCCCTGGCTACGCCCTTGAGTATTTGGCCCTTGACTAGGTACCTCGCACAGTTTCTGTCACTCAGGGTCGTGGCGTCGCTCCAATAGTGAAGTCTCCATTGCGTGTAGGGCTGGCCAGTCAAATATGACATGTGGGGCAGTTTCATCCCCCCCCCTCCTCATTTCCAACAAACAGGATTTTCTCGGAGAACTACCATGTTGTTCAGGAATCTAAATATTCGCTCAGACTGATGAAGACACTTTTTTTTATCATTAACCATTACTTTTCCCTAAATAAAATACCGAAACTACACAAATACCCTTGTGTTGACAATTGCTCTACCTACTTCTGAAGGTTCCTGAAACCTAATGCTTATTGAGGACGCAACCTACCCTGTATGAGTTCAATATGAACTGTGGAATAAATTTTTGAGTGGATTGGTTTCTGCCTGGTACGCTTGGTTAGGTTATGTGATATTTTCAATCTTGTGCTGGAAAACCTATCATACCTTGCCTCATTTATATTTGTGTAGAAAGACAACAAATCACTTTGAAGAACCACTCAGTATTTGGTTTTCTTGTCTATCCATTTGTTGATTTCTTTGTATATCCGTAAATTTGATGATAACTGTATAGAGAATTCACTGAGGTCGAAGGATTTATATCAGCAGATCGAGAAGATCAGAGAACAGGGCCTCCTCGGCCTATCCATCTATTTGTGTGTATATTATCGAGGTAATTCCTAACTTCTAATCCAAAATGAGGTCCTGCTCCATCCTGTTGAATATTCCTCTGGTAATGCCTGGTTAAATGTTTTGTAGATAAGCCACACTTATCAAGCGATTGTCGAAAAAATAAGGCCCTATAAAATGATTGTTTATCATATTAACTGATAATTTATGTTGCTAATGTTTCAGCTTTATTCCGTGTGGATTATTTTCAGCCCATATGTGTAAATTGTGAGTATTAAACACACCATCACTGAAGATTGTTCTGTATAAAGTAGTTCTCAGATTTACGATCCAATTTTAAAATATTAATGTTAAAGTCTTCCCCTAGGAGAACCCTAAGAAGCTCCTAGGAGCTTGTACGATTATGGGTAAGGGGAATCAGTGGTGTTCTTTGTCAACTTTTTTTTACTCTATCCTTACGCCAGCTTAGACACAGCACTGTTAATTTTTGACACGACAGTGAATGGTGTCCACTACCCTCTGGGTAGATCTCTGGCTCGCTCTATCCACTGAGCTTGAAACACTCACCATTCAATTCAAATACAGACATTGTGGAATAATTATAGCACGCTGTTCCTTGCGGAATACATGCACAAAAACTGTTAATTGGAATTGGTTATAGAAACATTCACCCCAAAATTTTCTAACCGGAATAACCATGTCAAATCTGCAAAGGAAGAATTGTTTTTTTTTTAATTTCAGCCTGTATCTCTTGACCTGAGCCGAATTTGAAAAATGGTGAAAGGATTTATTTGATGAGAGAAATCTGTGATTAAAATTAATGTACAATATCCCAGACGATATCCGTCTCTGTCACTGGACTATCCTTTGGCTAAACTTACTTTTCGAACACCTTGAATATATGAAGATAAATGGTCACATAAGTAAGGAACTATTTGGATGTACGAAAAAATTCCTGTACACTACCTATATACAAACAAATTCTCAGATATACAAGAAATGTGAACATAAAACACTGTAAACGGTAATATTTTATTTAGTCCTTTTTTCACAATAACGTTGCAGGTGTTTTTTACAACTAACAATAATCAAGTCGGTCGACTAAAATTTCATCATTATTATTTATTATCATTATCATATAACAACGTGAACAGCCTTTACTATCTATAAGTAATGAGGCAACTACGAATTACTTTTCGTTCCATTGCTTTTCCATGAAACTTACAAGTTTGATAAGGTGTATAAATACTACTTACATAGTGAATTGAAATTTCCACCATGAAAAGTGACCTACAACGAAGACATGAAGAACATTTAAACGGATAATTCTATTTCACCCTGTATGAGTATTTATGTACGAATTAGCGTCACCAAAGAAAGTACTCAATTTTCAAAAAGTCACGTGAAGAAATCCTGAGAGATCGATTTTCATGGATGGAAATTCCAGGTAAATGAACAAAATATGGGGTCAACAACAATATCTAGTGTTACCGACTGCTTTAAGTATTTTTATTTGAATAACAATACAACACTCATCATTCCTGTAATAGTTCTCAAGTTTGCAGATTTTTATCACTAGCTCTTTCGATATACTGAAGCATATAAGCTTACTCAAAAATTGATAAGCCTTGATGATCCATCTATTCAAATCTGAGACAAGGCTTTATCAATTCTTATGCCTGAACCCTTTTGCTTACTCTTACTATACTTATCGTTCAATGACATTTAATATAAAAAATTCATCGTTTCGAGAAGAATTTAGTTTCAATGATATAATATAAATAATTCCTCAAATAACAATAACACAACATTGCATTACCTAACTGTCACTCGTTTGGAGAGTTTTTCAGAATTTTTTATATTAAATACGTCATTTAAGAGTTACAGGTTTATAAAGGATGAGAGATAATATAGGTAACTACATTATTTATACACTATGTGTCGTTGTCAGTATTTGTAAATTATAACTCCGAATTTTACAAGTCTCTTAGTTGTCAACATCTCCTGGATTTTCAAAAATTACCAAGAGATGCAAAATGATCCTCAATTTTCTTGGAATTAGGTATATTATCTTTAATATATCTAGCTACGACATCAATTTCATAAGAAAACAACAATAGATGAAACAGGAACAACTATAATTCTCGAAATTTTCAATGTCAACTTGAGATTCGAATATCCGTAAAAATTATAGAACATCTTGATGATAATATTAACAATTCAAAACTACCAGGGTAGTTTCAACTCCAACCATCACAAAAAGCTTTTCTCAATAATTAGATTCATTCTAAATAATATCAACATGGAAAAGTGAAGAAAAATATTGAAAGTGGCATTAAATACCCGATACGAATATTATAATATTCATGTAACAATTGTATAAATCGACCTATTCAAACAGAAAAAATAAATTTTCATTTTTGTATACGTAGACTTTGCTTGGATTGAGAGTAGTGTAGGTTTTTGTAATTGTAGTCATTGTAATTCAGTGTTTCAGCATGTTTTGTGTTGATCTGAGTTCAAAAAACCCATTCTACATGAGTTGCATTGATATTGCATTGTTGAGATTGTTCAGTTGTCGTCACTTGTTCTCAAAAAATTTCACAAGAAAACACTATCACTACAACTCGAAATAGAGTTTATTTTAGCACTTTTTGTAACTGTTATCCCTAATGATGAAATTATTCATTATGTTTTTTCGTGTATCCGAAAATATGTGATAATGTCCTCTTGTGACCAAAGTAAGTAATTTAATTTCACCCAAATTCCACATCGACAAAGAGAGTGTAAATTGTGACAATGATTTCAAAAAACATTTGAGCAACGACACCTATAGTATTATAATAACATCCATACCGTCTATTGCTACAGCTGCTATGTCTTTAAGAATAGATACAAGTTTAAGTGCTAAGAAAGATAATGATTAGAATAATTGACACACAGATATTAGGGTTAAGGAGAAGAAATCAAAAATAAAATCGATCTTCTAGTCAGAGAGGTATCTAATTCTTATATTCTCGTCTAGAGTATCGATTAAATAAAAGGTGCTATAGGTGCAAGGTCGAAGCAGTGCTCTTAACTTGAAATAAACTGTTGAAGTAAAGTACCCACTATAGAATAACATGCATATGAATTATGATTGATCTAGACAGCTAAGTATTTGACAAGAAACAAGGTTGAATAGGAGATAGAGAGTTTCTTATTATCCTTGTTTTTGAACCTTGGTCGTGTACAGTATCTGGAAGGACACATAAAGAGATAGATTCTGGAAGAGACAGGCAACAACAATAAACATTAACAATTCATAACATGCTACACAGACACAATTAGTTAGAGTTGAATTACTCAGGCTCCAGCATACAAATCAAGGCTTTTGAATTATACAGTGCAAGTCAAATTATGGAACAAATTCATTTTCTCAGAAGACAAAATATTTAGCAACAAAATCCTGAAACAGGTCAATTTTTGTTTCACCTTTATTCAAACAATTTTGAGGGTTGATGGGGATGGCACAGGGTGCAACAAAAATCCTTCAAAAATGCATAAAAATTTGGTGAAACAAAAATTGACCTGTTTCAGGATTTTGTTGCCAAACATTTTTCTTCTGAGAAAATGAATTTGTTCCATAATTTTGACGCTCACTCATATAGGTACTTTGAGAGAATCTGGTGTCCAGTTTGTAGAATTCAGTTGCATATTGATCAAACGACATTGTGATGTGTCAAGATTATTAACCTCGTCGGGAGAAGGTAGATTTCTGAAGACACTAGAGGACATGAGTGATAATTTTTCCTCGTATCACATGAATATAGTGCCGTAATCAGAAATCTTGATTTTCATGAAGCAAGAAATAACAACACTGTATACTGTTTATTAAAAAATTCAAATGCATATATCGACCGAACAGAAAAAAATAATATTCTCCTGATCTTTCTATTACAGCATTTTATTTTTTGTTAGCAATATATAGAGTTTTATTTTTTCAAGTTATGTGAGTGCCAATATTTTTTATTACAGTCCTAAGATTTACTTATTTAGCCGGTCTAGGTGGGACATACTGTACCTATATGTATGTCCAAATTATTCTTACAGAATCAATCCAATGAGTCAAGAAATTAAATGCATTTTTCTTGGCTTTCTTCTATTCAGTTTTCCAGAGGTTATTACGAAAATTCAATAAATTGAAAACTTATAACTGTGTCATAGAACAACTAACGTCAATTCATCGAATATTCATAACAACTGTTTTTGTTCAATTGATGACATAAGTAAAGAATAATTTTGAAAATATAGCAGGAAGATATTATTTTTTTGGAATATAAGGTTTTATTGAGTGATGATTTCATTGGACAGAATTGCTTTAATTCTTCATCAGCGCCAGATCCATTTCATGGAATCATATCCTCCACGCATCCTGCATTATTCATGGCTGCAGAATTCGAGGAACGAGAAAAATCTAGACTTCCGTTCTGAATGCGAAAATTCTTGATTGAATGCGGATAGTGATTCTCAATCTACGTCGTGCTGTTCAATCCCGATAATTAGCATCAATTTGAATATTGGAAACGTACCCAGAATACAAAAATCGGATAGACAGTTCGGATTGCAGGATATGTGGAGTGAAATAAACATTCTACATTAGAATCCCATTTTCCGAACTGGAAAATTATCTCTTAAAACGTTGGAGACTGAGTAATTCGATTCTCGGAGAAGAGTTAATTCTCTTTCGAGTCGTAAATGCATGCAATATGATTCAATAACTCGATTAGAGTCCTGTCGAATAGACGTTTAGCGTTAAATATTCTCCAGGAATTTTCCTGGAAATTCATGAAAGTATCATGTCAAAGCGCTGAAGGCTAAATTCGGTTGGAGTGCATTTTGATCATGGAAAACTTGAAATGAAGTAAAACGCTTTATTTCGGCCAATATTCATTGAAATTTCGAAACGATTATTTCATGAATAACCAGATGAAGTCGTTATGTTAGTAATAAAAAAATTCTTGTAATACAGAGTGTCACACGAATGATTGTTCAGGATTTCACTACAGATGCAGGACATTTTGGTGAATCTAAATCAGTGTTCGAAATGTATCCTAACTATATTAATTTAAGAGATACAGGATGTTTAATGTATTTTATCAAAAACTTGCCTGCATGGATCTCCATGAAAATTTCGGGGAATGAGTATAGGCCTATACCTAATATTCGCTCATAATGACTTGTTGATAGCGCAGATACGGACTGAGAAAATTATTTTCTGTATTCCACATCTTGTAAAACACCCTGTACATCAAATTTTCGGGTAAGCAACCAAAACACAGGCACTATTCCTTCACACGTCTATCCATACTAAATTCGAGTTTTCGGTTGTTTGGTATAAAATCTTCAATTATGCTAACATCTGTGTTTCAATTTGGTATTCGAAAAAAGAATTTTCAAAGATGAATAATTCGAAAATGAGTATTTATATCATTTCTATTTTCAGGTACATACGTAATCAAATGTGGAACTCCTAAATTAAGGTATTGGATGGAATAAGATGCAGCACTATTAAGTGATGTTACTGAGAATTTAAATGGATTCAATATGAATTAACGCATTATTCGGATATTCTCAGATCCGTTTTTATTATAAATTGAAAATTACAAATAATACATGGTTCATAAAATATTGATACGAAGTGTGACATTATTGCCATTAGGCTTGTTTGAAAGACTATCTCTGGTAGATTCTGAGAAAAATTTCACTTCTTGAAAATTTGATGTATAGGGTGTTTTACCAGATGTGGGATAAAGAAAATATTGTTTTTCAGTCCGGACCTGTGCTATCAACAATTCTTTAAGAGCGAGTATTAGGCATGGGGCCTATACTCATTACCTGAAATTTTCATGAACATCCAAGCAGTCGTCCAAGAGTTATGCCCTTTGAAAGTATTCGATAAAATACATAAAACATCCTGTATCTGATGAATGAATAAAGTTAGGACATATTTCGAACACTGATTCAGACTCACCAAAATGACCTACATCTGCACTGAAAGTCTGTACAATCATTCATGAAACACCCTGTATTATCGGAAAAAAATTGTTTTACTTCAACCGATATTAAGATGAATTTCCGTCAAGTAAAGACCAAACATTTAACACAAGCCGGGTTTTCCAGCTTAGCTTGTCCATCATTTCAAATTTTTTCAATACCCAAACGGAGGTTTGTGTTTAATCGGCAGTGTATACAGGGTGAGTCTCTGACCACTGCATTAATTTTAACCAAAGATTCCTCTCATCAAATGAAACACTTTTTTCATTTACCATTTTTCCAGATTCGGCTCAGGTAAAAAGTTACAAGCGTTTAAAGATTTCACAATGTGCTAATACACTCCCGCATATAAATTATCTATGACATTGTTGGCGGATGAGAATAAGACATGGTAACG
This sequence comes from Halyzia sedecimguttata, assembly GCA_937662695.2. Taxonomy (NCBI): domain Eukaryota; kingdom Metazoa; phylum Arthropoda; class Insecta; order Coleoptera; family Coccinellidae; genus Halyzia; species Halyzia sedecimguttata. Next base: position 4,026,557 of record OW569414.2, on the reverse strand, counting down.
TGGTTTACAGCTTGATTCGGGATTCCAACGCTCAGGGATGGATCCATAAAAGTAGTGAAATATCTGGAGTTTTCCATTTTAAAACAGTCAATGAAGAATATCTCGAAAACGGTGCGTTTAAGGAGAAATGATGAAGAATAATATAATTTTCTAAAACGATGGAATATTCTCGAAATAACTCAAGAGAAACTTTATATGCTTTCTTTATGCTAATTTCGTTTAGTTTTATGAATCCACGAGTCCATAACTAGAAAACCAGTAGAAGTAGAAAATAACTAATATTTGGAAAATATGTACCATAGTTATAGGAAACTTTACGCCAACATTCATTTTATTCGAAAAATAGGTGTCAAAGCTACAAAATAAAAACAATTTTTTTTTCAAAATTTCAACAGCCTGTATCTTCTTACCTGAGCTTAATTTGGAAAAATGTTTAATGAAAAAAGTGTTTCATTTGATGAGGGGAATCTTTGGTTGAAATTAATGCAGTGGTCAAAGACTCACCCTGTATAGATTCAAGTTTTCCAGGATAGGCATTAATCTACACAAAAGGCGGGAATTTGGATGATATCGAAACTGATGTGCACGAAGAAATAAAACTAACAGTGGCGTCCCAGACTAAGTCTAAATTTTAGGGCGTGGGTGAGTCTAGGTGGTTTTAGTTTTCAAGGTACCTACATAGGAAGTGTGAAAAATCAAGGTGCTATTCAAAAATAAGAGTAAGAACGGACTAGAGGACTGGAGGCCGCAGTAGCTACGTCACTGTTGAAAAATATAAAGAAGAAACGATTTTAGAACATCCTTACAATTTGTTTTCAGCTTCCTCGATTATGTAACGAACTGAAAGTATGCACACAATACTTTTGTTACAAAAAAATAGGTTCAACTATATATCTACAAAACCTGGTAACAATTTTAATGCTAATACAAAAGTATCATGATAACGCGTATTGTTTGTTCACTTTTACGTCCTGTCATCATAATATGTTTGTTGTTTGTTTATGTTATCGCAGTCTCTTAATTTCGGGCACCAATTTATCGGCCATATTGTACAAAGAAATTGCCCAAGGTAAGTAATTCCCATCTCGTCGAGGTCTTGGAATCTACTTCATTCAGATTTATCAACATCAACTTTCACAGAGAGTATTCTGAGTTCAATATCCAGATTCACGTTATCACTAATATTTTACACCGGAAATTCAAGGGTCTTATCTATATACAAGAGAAATTTTCGACGAGGTGAGAATTTGTTACTCACTTCTTCCGATCCACCCAGAATTATTAATTTTTGTTGCGGGTGAATCATGTTCTGATGAGTGAATTTCTACCTATAGAGTTTTCTCGTGATTATCTAAATTTTACTGTACAAACTGATACATGTAGCGCTTGGCGTCGAAGATTGCTTCAATTACGAAATAATGATTTACATTTATACACGTCGTGCTAAATGTCCATATTCAACCTAGTTTCTAGTTCACCATACAAAACTATACGAAAAATTATTGCTTATTCGTTTTATCCTATTTTTCTTGATTATAAGTGAACCAATTTCAGAAAATACTCCTTATTGTCACTGAAGATTCTACAACGCCAAACAACTGAAAAATTTCCAATTCTGGGCAAACCTAAGTGATATAATTTCTAATACACTAAGTTCAGATCACAGGTTTTAATTTCTGAATTTTATGTGGCACCTAAATTACTCTAGTGTTCGTTTGGGTCGATCTCAATGTAGAAAGGGCCGACGAAAATGCCTTGCAGTTGTTCATAATTCATTGCATTACACATTTACTCTCTATTTGAGACTTCAGTTCGTTCACTTGCGTCTCTATTGTATTCTTCAACTCTGAAATAAGAAAGGAAAAGCATACGTTAGGTCAGCAGTCAAAATATGGGACAGATCGCCAAAGATAAATCCTTCTCTTTCTCACAGATATTCATATGTTCAATTATGTGCATCTATTAAATTATTTTGAGGTATCCCTGTTTTTTTCAATTCTACCTAATAACTAGTTCTTAACTAATGAATGGCAGAATTGTGAGGAGCTCACATTTTGAAGTAATTTGCGACAGCTGTAACAACATTTGGGCAAATTGATAAGCACTCTGTTCCGAGGAATTAGAGCGCCAAAAACCAAATAATCCCTTGAAATCTCGAAATAATCGACTGATATCAATGAAAAGTATGACTATGAATAAGGTGATAACAAATAGTTTCAATTGAAACGACAGGACCGTATCTGAGCCGAGGGGGAAACCACTGACAAAAATGTGTACACCAGAATTCCAACTCAACCGGAATTTCATTGGAATTCAATAGGAATTCATTAGGAATTCTTTTGAAGATCTATTGGAATTCTATTTTCTTGTACACCAGAATTCCTAGCAGTTTACCCCTCGGTAAAAACAACTATTTGGAGCTGTATACATGATTGTCCTATAGGTGTCGCACTCTAACATCAATAGGAATTCTCAATAATTCAATAGGAATTCAATTGGAATTCCACGTAATTCAATAAGAATTCTAGGAATTCAATAGGAATTCCGGGAATTCAATAGGGATTCCAGGAATTCAATAGGAATTCCAGGAATTCAATAGGAATTCCAGGAATTCCTCGGAATTCAATAGGAATTCCATGGAATTATACTTTCTTGTACACTGGAATTCCAAGCGGTTTACCCCTAGATCTGAGCTTTTGTTTGATGATGAGATGTTAAGAACACCACTCTGTATATGATTCACATTTTTCCCATTAATATACCTACTCGAGAAGGGGAGAAAAATGATGCTGAAAACAATGAATTCAATTAGCAACCCTCAAATCTGTTTTAAATCTATCGAAGAGCGCGGAAAAACGGTCGAGGTCATTTCGAGCAGCTTCTATTAAATTTCATTAGTAATTATAATTTGTTTCTGTTAGAATTTTAAATTAAGTGCAAATTGTTCCATTGAAATTACACGTAATTATTCATTAAAAATTGTGTAACGAATTTTCCGAAACCTCTTCGTCATCTCAAAAATAAATATTGCTAATTGAATACATTGTTTTCGATACCATTTTTCCCCTCTTCATGAATATGAATCTTAATGAGAAAAATGTGAATCATATACAGAGTGATGTTTTTAATATCTGATCATCAAAAGAAGGCTCAGATAGGGTCCTGTCTTCTACAATGAAATTATTTCAGCACCTTATTCATAATCATATTTTTAATTGGAATCACTCGATTCTTTCGAAAATAATAGGGTTTACTTTGTTTTTGGCGCTCTTGTTCCTCGGAACAGAGAGTGCTTATCAATTTGCTTAAATGTCTGTAATCTTCGAATTTTTGGCTGAAAATGGTCTTGAACGATTTGGTTCGACTCACTGATCAAGAATCCGTGGTCGAAATCGATTCTGTCCGGCCGGCCGTTAACACGATAACTCTCGAACGGAATGCGCTAGACTGTTAAGTTTTCAGAGTAGGTTTGAGGGATAAATATCTCGGATAAGTTCGTTATTGGGCAAAATCAGTCTAATAGTTTCAGAGTAACGAAAAACAACATTTTTTTTTTCATTACAACTTTTGAATTCAATTTTTTTTATGATGCAGTTTCATCATTAGAATCCATTGTTATCATTTTCAACTCCAACAAGCTAATACTTTCGGAGATATGATCTTTCAAAGTTGCAATAATACATCGTAAACTCTATGTATTCACAGAATGTGAACACAGAATCTGTTTGTGTTCACTATTCATAAATGTCATCTTTTCTAGCTATTAGAGATTGTCAAATCGTAGTTTGTAATATTTTCTCTTGGAAAACAAGTATACGATTCTTGCCTTTGTGAATATATACAAGTTTTGATGTAGTTTGTGGAGGCAATAGGAAAGAAGAACATAATGGAATCATCAAAAGAAATTACTGTTCGTTGACCACTGAGGTTAATATTACCTTTTACTTCCTTAAGTAGTGAGACATGTTCCTATATACAGTATTTTCATAATGTTTCTAGCAAAAAAATACTGATTTGTGTATCAAACATTTTTTCTTGATTTAAGGTTCATAATACAGAAAAGAATGTGTTAGTGGTATGAACTATTAAATTTTAAATTATGAAAAGAGGATAGTATTTTATTACTATATTTTGAACTATTGAAATAATTTGTTCGTAATCCACTACCTACTCAAATATCAGGAATAAATGGACAATCTGCTATGATTGTCTCCAGCCTTGCTCTAGACATTTCGATGATATTTTCCTTAGGTATTTCGAGTTGTGGAAACTATGCCGAGTGTAAGTTGCAACAACCCATTCCACGAGCTTGAATCATTGCAGATTGCTCATTTAATCTTGATAAATAAATTTAATGACAATTTTTGAAGCATTAAAGCTTTGAAGCATTGTAGAATGCTCATTTTTTTAAAAGATAATTCTTGAAGCAGTTTTCTTGAACGACACTTTTTTTAAATTCAATTTCTCTGAGAAACCAATACTTTCGGAGATATTATTTGTCTGTTTGAACAAGAGCGCCAAAAATCTCCTGTCCGCAGGGCTTGAACCAATCATTTTATTGAAAAAATCGAGATATATTGTTTTTCAGATGGCTCTACTCCGTAGAAAAAAATTTTGGATACATTATTGATTTCCATAGTATTTTGCCTTCTCTTCACCAAACTGGCAACAATTTTTTTTTCATGTACAGAGTGATGTTTTGATTCTTACCCAGACGTACAAAATTAAAAAGTTCTAGTACGGTCCTGTTTCTACTTCATTTTCGCTTTCGGATTCGCTTTAAGTATCTCAAAGACAATAAGCTTGCAAAATAAATTCAAAATCGATTCAACATTTTTGAACTTATAGGGATTGGAAAATTCTATGATTTTCAGGAAATACCTCGTATCTCAGAAACTAATAGACATAAGAAATGTTAGAATGTTCATTTCTGACTTCTCTTATACCTACTATTACCTACTGCACGATGGGTCATTGGTCAGAAATCACTATTAGATTTATTTCAAAGCGAGAATTATATGAAAGTGACATTTCTATAAAAGTGACATTTATATAAGAGTGAAATTTATATAAAAGTGGTATGTATAAATAAAAGTGACATTTATACAAAAGTGCCATTTATAATATACCTAACAATGTCATTTATTTTTGAATATTTTAGTTTAATGGAGATGAAGAAGTCGGTAAGTATTTAAGGCCTAGCAATCAGTAAACAAGACCTACCGTTTTGACAACAGATACCGTAAGTAATCAAGAAAGCTGGATCGTGCAAAAAATATCTTGCGGGTAGTATTGAGGACACAGTTGCTCCTAAAAACATCTGCGATGTTCCCTTAAGTACATTAGAGATTCTTCACCGTCAGAAGTTTTTCCCTGAATTGAAATCCGGCAACATTCATCATTCTTAATCACATCAATTATGTAAACCAACAAATTTAGGCAACGACGTGCTAAGGGCAGAAGTTGGAGTGGGTTATCGATGAACTGTCAAACTCTCTAAACATAACCAACTCTTGTCGACCGTCCGAGAATATTTATAGCAGATTGGTAAGTGGGAAAATTTGGATGATATCCAAAATGCCATATCCGGATATTTTGCCGAGAACTTTATTCATTCTGCAGGGCTCATGTCCGTTTTCGAATAACGAGTTAATTATCATTCTTATCCATGCGGCATTGAAATTTTGCACTTAAAGATTTATTTCTTTAAATCTAATGTAAAACCAAGAACCAAAAATATCGATTGTCAATGGAAAAAATTGGTTCAAGTACTGACGTATAGTCAGGAGCTTTTGCGCGTATGTTCTATTGTCCATTCTTCTGTATTGGACACCCTTAATCGAATTTACCATGGTAAATTATGTTATCCATTCTCCGGTATTGGACACCCTTAATTTGAATTTACCATGGTAAATTCGATTTTTTTTCGTGATTTTCTTGAAATTTTCTAGGGGTACGGTTCTTACAAATTTTTTTTTTCGTCATTTTTTTCAAATTTTCTAGGGTTACGGTGCTTACAAAATTTTAAACACTTCTTTATGTTGATTTTCTACTACTAGATACCAAGCTTCGATTCGATCGAATCTTTATTTTTTGAGTTATCAAGAAAATGATATTCCAGGTGGGTATAACTCGGAAACCGTTGAAACGATTATGCCCAAAAATGAATTTAGCTCTCCCATTCGGATACGCAACCTACCCTGAAAATTGCAAGTCCCTATCTCCTTTCGTTCGAAAGTTATCGAGGCAACGGTCACCCATCTACTGAACTCACACAAGGCTGCTCGAATCTCCAACAATATTTAACCGATCGTGTTAAAACTTGAAACTTGGCAGTAGAGTTAGGTTCTTAAGGCTCTTGCAAAATTTCAGCAATTTCAGGCGAATAGTTACTGATATATAGAATTTTTTTTTTCAATGATTTTTTAAAAATTTTCTACAAATACTATCCTCACTAAATTTCGCAAGAATTTTTGCGTTGGCATTCTACAACTAATAACCGTGTTTGAAAACAATCGGTTTCGTATTTTTCGAGTTAATGAGGAACAAAAAACAACCAAATTTCAGATGGCTGTAGCTCTAAACCCGTTTGGCCGATTATGCTTATAAACAAACTCAAATGTCGCATTCAGACGCTCAACCTAACCTGAAATCTTCAAGCCACTATCTCTTTCCATTCTCAGGTTATCGTGACAATAAAAATATTTTTTAATAATTTTTCAATAATTTTCTAGCGATACGATTCTCACCAAATTTCACGAACGTTCTAAGGTTTATATTCTACAACTATTCACCAAGTTTCAATTCGATCGGATCTTTACTGGTTGAAAACAAAATTATTACTCGGAAACCATTGGGCCGCCGATTATGCCCATTAACAAACTTGTGCGTCGTATTGAGATGCGCCACCTACCCTGAATATTTCAAGTCGCTAGCTCTTTCTGTTCTCAAGTTATCGTGGCAACGGCTGGACGGCCGGACAGAATCAAATTTGACCTTGAATTCTTCATTGGGGAGTCGAACCGAATCGTTTGAGACCATTTTCGTGAAAAAAATTCGAAAGTTACAGACATTTGGGCAAAATGATAACGCGATGTTCCCCAGAACATACGCGCAAAAAGGTTACGTATTTGAAATGTAAATGTAGTATCACGCACAAGTAATCATTAAAGGATACTGTGGGAGGTTTATTCAGAACTAAATGGTTTCTTCCTGGGTTTTCTCTCCCAAACTCTGAAAAATATCTATATAATAAAAAATTAATTATTTTGTGATTTGCTTCTGCGTAAGAAACACATGATATTTGTCAGAAGCAATCAATCGAAAAATGTTTCCTAACAAACAACAACGAAACAACATCAACGATGAAACAACTATATCGTAACGTTTCGTAGTCTATATCAATGTGACAATTCTCGAATTTCGGAATAACTATCAACAAAATAATTCTGAAGATTTTCGTTAAGCGTCTGACGAAGGAGTCTGATATAGACTCGGAAACGTTACGATATAGTTGCTTCTTCGTTGATGTTGTTTCGTTGTTGTTTATTAGGCAACATTGTTCGATGGATTGCTTCTGACAAATATCTTGTGTTTCTTACGCAGAAGCAACTCACAAAATGATAATTTTTTTATTTTATAGATATTTTTCAGAGTTTGGGAGAGCAAACCCAGAAAGAAACCATTTAATAGTATCACGTATAGTCTTTCTGAAATAATAAATGAATTAATTTTACATTAGAAAACTTCTGTGCGAAAATTTTCCACACTAAATCAATTTCAGCGACTATTTCGCTCATATCAAAATCTGACCAATCGCAGGCCAAAGAACGCTCGTATTATCGCGAAAACATCAACTGTCTTTGAATTATGATTGGTCTGACAACTTTGGTGTTTTCAACGAGTCAACCATGGATATTGACTGTTTGAAAAATGATAAATTTAAATTACAGACGTGAACATGAGTCACTTTATTCGTGAAATAGTCTAATGAAATACCCATCGTGACTGAATATATCTCATAATCTATCTTTTATTTCATAACTCAGTTTCGTTATGAAATAAGTCGACAGACTTATCGCGAAAATTCAATCACTTGTGATATTACTAGTGATAAGTTTCCGAGATATTGATTTTTTGTTTAATATTATTCATCATCGAAACAGACCGATGCATTTCGACATCAAATGTACCCTCCAACTTTCATGTCTCTAAGTTCATCAGTTAGTCGAATGAAATAGTTGGGCACCCATTTTTTCATGAAATTCGAAAATTACAGACACGAAAATGGCAAAATGATAGATGCCCTGGTAAGAGCGCGCAAAAGACATATTTTTTCGCCGCCCTAATATGCTGATTAGCAATTTGACAGCCAATATATTTCTTTTTCATAGTTTTCAATGAAATTTTTGGCAATTTTTATTGCCTCAGCTCAACGAGCTCTCAAGAGCTGCAAACTATGAGTGAGCTTTCGAAAGCGAGAATAATAGAGATGAAATAGTTTATAATTCTGCGTTGTCAGAGGTTACCTCAAAACTTTTCAATTCATCGATAGCGCTTGAAGAGTAATCTCTGAAAACAAACAGATAATTTGAATAAAATGCTAATGAACAAGTGAGAAAGATTGATTTTATCCAGATTGCGGCGAAAAGAATGGGACGAACAGTATAACTACAAGAATACGAGAGACCAAAAACCTCCAAAAAAGTCTTGTGAATGTTGCTTTGGAATATTGATTTATGATTATCCTGAATATCATAGGTATTCCCAAAAATACCCTCGAAGCTCTTTAAGGAACTTGTTTCATCAAATTTACACCCAACAGTGAATGGTGGCCAATTCTGTCTGCCCTCAATAGTCCCTTTCCTGTCCAAGTGGTATTTGAATGTTGTAATTCTATAAATTTAATGCCTTACCACATTGGGCTGGGTAAATTAAACAAAATGGTCATATAGGCTGGTCCTAACTGACTGTATTTTGTTCCCGCTGTTATACGAGGTATTTGTAAACGCTTCAAATTTTTTCGTCAAACAATCGTTTCGGGAACGCAATTCCAATCTTCTGAGATGATACGTTACAACAGAATGCTATCATTACGCCACTTAAACGTGGGCTGAAAATAACACTGGTCATAAAATGATTTGTGTCGTGGATAATATCACTACCGCTGGACGGTCACAATAATGTTGTATAAAGTTTTATGTGATTGATTAATAGTCAAATACTGCATACATACATATTGCACTTGTCCAGAATTTGCAGAGGAGGTGATATATATTTCAGTAATTCTCAACATATCCTTGATAATCTCGCCGTTAAAGGGTACCAGTCAAAAGTCATTTTCAGGCTCGTATATCTTTGGGAGTTAAATATCCTCCTCTACCTTCTATTCTTGCTTTTAAAACACGTCGTAAACCAAGTTCTTTTTGAAATTTGCCTTCATCACATAGCATGCTCAAGAGGAGATTTTCCAGAGCAACAAAGTACCCACTTCTTTGCATAAACTCTCCCAAACTCTGAAAAATATCTATAAAATAAAAATTAATTATTTTGTGATTTGCTTCTGCGTAAGAAACACAAGATATTTGTCAGAAGCAATCAATTGAACAATGTTGACTAACAAACAAGAACGAAACAACATCAACGAAGAAACAACTATATCGTAACGTTTCGGTGTCTATATCAGACTCCTTCGTCAGACGCTTAATGTGACAATTCTTGAATTTCACAATAACTATCAACAAAATAATTCTAAAGATTTTCATTAAGCGTCTGACGAAGGAGTCTGATATAGACTCCGAAACGTTACGATATAGTTGTTTCTTCGTTGATGTTGTTTCGTTGTTGTTTGATAGGCAACAATGTTCAATTGATTGCTTCTGACAAATATCTTGTGTTTCTTACGCAGAAGCAAATCACAAAATAATTAATTTTTATTTTATAGATATTTTTCAGAGTTTGGGAGAGAACAGTATGTAACCTTGGATGGGTTATTCCAGATCTCCCAGTGTGGTCAGGCTGCCCGTTATAATATAGATGTGCGCACCCTTGAGGTTCCTTTTCAGACACCCTTGTCCACAAATGTAGACAGCTAGTGTCTCAGCCTGTAAAATACAGGGCTCGTGTCTCAGGGGTACTGAGATCATCAGTTTTACCCCATGCATCCATATACCTGCACCCATATCGCGTTTTCAGTGCGTAATGATCTAACATAGGTAGACGGCCTTGCAGTCCCTGACCCCCTTACGGCAAAAGAATGAACGTCACTGAATATTGCTCAAGGTTTCTTCATCGCAGAGGGTGGGAGTTCGTAAGGATTTCCCTAGGTGCTGCTTGTGAGATTATCTCCCTCCCAGTTCGTAACAAACGGGTTTCAGTTTCCTAAAACACCTTCGTTGTCATTCACTGTGGCTAAGTTACCCTGAAGATTGGTAATAACCATGTAATCGGTTCGTATCTACCCCTGAATGACGCTTTCCACTGAGGGATGGGGTGACCTTGCCCGGCTCACGGGGAATATTTGTTGATGGATAAAATCAATGAATATTTCACAGTGTGTCTCTTTTAACACTGTATACTTCCAAAACAACATTCACAGATTTTCCTTGGGGATCCCTGTATAAATTCAAAAACACATTCGGGAGGGGGTAAAGTATAAGAAACAAACATTCCGGGGCCTCCACTGAAGACTTATTCCTAGAAGAGAGAAAGAAAGAAAGTCTGAAGTTGTCTACACGGCAGCTCATCGCATGAAATGTAAAGTGTTCCAAGACTTACCCTGGAGCACATGACCACCTGGAAAACCTGCTTCTTCGTTTGCTAAAAATCAATCGTACCTTTTAATTTCCCCTTATTTTAATCGAGATTCACTTTACATTTCAGTCCAACCGATTTAAAGCTAAGCGAATGGCATGGGTGCTGTGAGTTGTAGACTGTCAGGATTTAGTTGTATTTGGTCATACTTAATTATTCTCTTGTGTGTCATCTGTGTGATGTTTCGGTGGGAGATAAGGGAGAATAAAAAAAACTGATTGATGAAAATACTGAAATAAATATAATAACTGATAAAATATCAACTGCGTAAAATCAAACAACTGAGATACTGAACAAATTGTTAAAATTCCTCTGTGCTAAAATGTGTCATTAAAATACAGTATGATTCAGTTTTAAATCTAGACATTGCACGGTGAAAGAAACTCGAATAATACAAAGACATCGGCTGATCTCAGTCTTACGAAGAAACTTTTTCGGTCAAAATCAATTGTATTCATCAATGAAGTAAATTCTTTGAGTTCATTGTGGACTCACTATGAACACTACACTAGTAACTACACTCTTGTCCACTAAAATATTGCTGTCGTTTCGGAAACGATGTCTCCATCTTCTGAGACGAAGCGTTACTAAAGCATGCTATCAATTACGACTCTCAAGTATGGCTTATACTCTTAGGCATATTTCGATTAATGAGAACCATGAGTTTTTAAGGGGGGTTAGATCATTATTGAGTAAAACATCTTTTATCTTATACATTTAAATACCTTCAAGTGTTCTTAAGTACAATTTATTGACATATTTCAAAAATTTGACAGAATTTTATGAAATTGAGTGGCCAGTTGTTTAAACGTGATTTGCAACAGCAGATTTATCGATGTTGTTGTTCCGAATGTGTTCCGTATGCTCTTTGTACAGTGTGAGCATGCTTCTGGTTGTTTGCCCGGCGTAGCACTTGTTGCAATCTAAACATTTAATTTCATATATACCCGATTTTAACACGTCCGGAGTTCTATCGAATGTATTTCCTAGAAGTTGTTTAATTTTCGTGAAAGTTTTGAAAGCCAGTTTTATATTTACCTTTTAAAAAGTATTCTGGAGTATGTTGTTTGTTTTCGGATGGAACGTGAAAGCTTGGAAACCTATTATCGTTTTTATTTTTTTCGTCAGGATTATGTTTCTGAAGAGATTTTCATTTTTATGTTTGTTGATAATTTTCTGAAGTAGTTGATGACTATAGTCATTTCTTTTGGCAATTTGGAAAATATATTTTCTTTCTTTCATGAAGTTCACCTTGCTTAGCGGAATATTAAATATGTTCTGAAATTGAGTGGCCAGTTGTTGACACGTGATACGTGAAATTATAACACGATTATATCCTGTATATCGAAATTTTGAAAATCCGTTTGCATATTTGAAAATAGCACAAAAAACTAAGCTGAAACGTGTTGTTTAAAGTTTTACTGCACTAATTTTCAACTTGAAATACCAAATAATGGTTGTAAATGACTTTTAATAACAAAAATTAACACCATGTAGGTACATCATTCGAAATATACATGTGGTTCGCTTGTGATTATCACAGGAAGAAATGACCACCTTGTATCTTGGTTACAAAGACAGTCAAGACAGGCAAGAAATGTGGTATACATAGAACATATCTATGCCCTCTATTCGTCTTTCAAGTATTTTTGTTTCCCAATGAAACATACTGTATAAGATCATGGATACAATGTTCATTTTGGCAAGTGACAATACATTTTGAGTTGTCCCCACCTGGCTTGAACCAGGTACCTATATATTTATGCCTAATGATTTCAGGGAAAATGATTCAATACAATCTTCTGCAAAATACAAGATTCTGTTAGGGAAATTGTTACAATGTTCTTAAAACCTTGGATTATATGTTTAGATTCTCGAGGTTTAACGATAAAAAATTCTAGAGGTCCTCAAAACTGACAATAAACCCCCATTTCATAATCCTGTTTACGCTTCTGGGTGAATTTGGTTTTATTTAGATACAACATTCTATAATCAAGTTGATTGAAGATATATATATATAATATATATCGACTGTTTAGAATAATCTTAGTTAATAAAAATTTATTCTACGGTAGTCTGAACGAAACTCACTTTGTGTCTATTAATTCGCGAGTCAAGCAGATCTTGATCTTGATTTTTTCCGAAAAAGTTTCATGAAATTAGAGGATCTTAATTTTTCCAACTGTTCAGGTTATATACAAGCTGTTTCTGAATTGATTCAAATGATTTTATGGAGTGATACTTTTTGTTCTATTTATTTTTTTAATCAAATTAATAATTTTAGTGGAAAAAGTAATGAAGAAAAGAGAAGAGAATATTTCATATTGATATTTTCTATTGTGTAGGAAATGATTATTCCAACCCTTTATTAAAAAACTTCGGAATTGAAAACAATTCCAAAAAGTGCCATTTAATTAGCATTAGCTCTATGCCAAATTTTATTCCTCTAAATTATTCCATATAGAAGATATTCAATAAAAACCAAACTTCCACGCTAATTTCAAAGGCAGTAAGTTCGAGAGGAAGGGTAGGACAAAAAAATATATGAAACACCCTTCTTAATTTTCTTCAAGATATAACCTATCAAAATCTTTCGCATCCGTGCAGAAACATCCTGTATAAATTAATTAAAATAAATAAATGATATAACCTATAATAAAAGAAACGAAAAGGATAAAATAAAAAAGAACAAGGGTAAAAAGTATATTTAAAACAATGATATAACAAAAATCAATTAAAATTATTGTTATTCCACAACTATGTCATATGCATCTAATCTACAAATTAAAACATAATGAGGGAAAATGATTCAGCACCAAAAATGATGCTATAAGGGCCATGAGTATATGAATTTCAGAATATAAACTGCAATTCCTTATTCCTGGGTCCCTTAAGTGTTCTGTTATAGGCACAATTGATGTTGGTATCAAGTGAGAAATGTAAATGGGTGATATAGAGTTATAATCGTGTATCATGAAAAAATTTAGAGTGAAAATTTTCAAATCTGAGGGTGCTATAATTTGGAACCTCTGAGCCGAAATTCTTGTTAGATCATGGTGCCTTATATTATCGAAAGAATGGAGCTTTGAAGCTTTCAGCATCAGTTTGCGGGATGAAGAAAAAAACTGTGCGGTAGAAACTTCGTATGTTCTCTGTGTTCGTTGATTGCGTTTGTTTATTGTCGATTTTTCGGGTGTACAAGATTAAAAAGAGATATTTTAACATACGAAATTTCTCATGATCTTAATATTACTGACTGATTGTGCTGAAATTACTGAAATGTGATGAAAAATTTCCTAACTACTTCACTAGATTCCTCGATGAATGGTGAACACAATTAAAATTCGTTATGTCATTTTGAATATCTGTTAATGTACTGAATCAATAAATTTTATAAGAAATTTAACAAAAAAATATCGATAAATTTTAGGTGTGTTCTCCCACCAACGAAGTATTTTATTGTCTTCTTCACGAATCTAGGAAACTACAAAATAATGCATCTTTTTTTAAGTTGGTTAAAGCCGGTTAAGCACTCACTTGTGAAATCATCTTCATCAGCCTCTTCTGCTTCTCTCGCTAATTCTTCCGGCGTTTTCTTTTTACGCATGAGCGGATTGGGTTCTTCTTGAACAGGCTCCACTATCTCTTCTTTTTTCTTTATATTGTACTGCAACAGGAAGAAATGTTAGTTGAGAATTGTCCTCATGATATCGTATCAAATCAAAGAATGATGAGATTTATAATGAAATTAACAATAATGGTTCATACTATACTGACTGACAAATAAACTGCAACACCCAAAATGAGCTGTTTAAATTTTAATTTTCTTTTGGTAAAACATAGATAGTATAGCAAGGAGTAAATGATTGAAATTTGAAAAAAAAATGTTGGGTTTGCAATTTTTTTAAATGTTAATAATGTGTTTGTCCACCGCGATTATCTATACACTCCCCAACAGGTCTTGGCATTGATGCAATAAGATGGTCTATTTCTTCTTGAGGGATACTATCCCAAGCTACCTGTAGTTCACGTATCAGAGCCGCCAAAGTCCGTGGGGGCTGGGGTAAATTTCCAAGCCTTCTACCCATGATGTCCCAAACATGCCCTGTGGGCGAAAGATCGGGATATCTAGGTGGCCATGGCAAAAGATTCACATGGGTCGCTTCAAACAAGTTTATACTAACTCTGGCAACTTGAGGTCGAGCATTATCTCGCTGAAGTATTGGATTCACGAGCCGGTTAAGGTAAGGGACAATATACGGTTCCGCTATTTCTTGAAGGTAACGCAGCACTGTCATGTTACCTCGAATAAAAACTGAAGGTGACCTACTTGCATGTGCAATAGCACCCCATACTATAACACCTACTGTCCGGTGTACATGATGCTCAATATCGAACTGAGGTTCACGTCTTTCTCTCCGACGTCGTCTAACACTTCTTCGGCCATCATGTGCACCCAAGGAGAATCGAGATTCATCAGAAAAGACGACCTAATACCATTCCACATTCCAATGTTGACGTTCTCTGTACCACTGTAATCGTTGATGGCGATGCTCAACCGTCAGGTGTAACACAAGATGGGGTCGATAATGCTGCAGTCCAAAATACCTTATCCGGCGGTAAACAGTTGGGACAGTTACGGGATGGCCTAGTTCTCCTAACCACTCATTAGCCGAAGATCGAGTTGTCGCAAATCGGTTTATAATAGCCATAAGTCTTAGACTTCGATCTTGAACCTCATTTGTGCTCTTTCGACGTCCGGTGCCTACTCTTCTTCGATTTTGGGCATTATCAAACCACGCTTGACAACATCTCATAACAGTAGTTGGATTTCTGTTCGTACGGTTAGTGATTTCTCCAAATGACAACCCCGCCTCCCGTAGACCAATAATTCGACCCCTTTCAAATTCACTTAGCTGGCGATAAATTCCGCGTACACGTGCTATAGGCATTACAACAACAACTAAACATCGACTTTGGATCTCCTCGAACAGCTGGTTTGTTGTAAAATTGAAAAAATTTGCAAAAAACGACTACAATATGTAAGTAACAAAAAATGTGTCCATGAAAAAACCTTCGCGATTTTTTTCTCCAAATTTTATCATTTACTCCTTGACATACTATCTATGTTTAACCAAAAAAAAATTAAAATTTAAACAGCTCCTTCTGGGTGTTGCAGTTTCTTTGTCAGTTAGTATATATGCATAATATATAATGGTACAAAAGTAATAAAAAGTTTCGAGGTCATATCCAGAAAAAACACTCTTAGAGTATTTTTTTTTCTTGAAGATTATACTTGTTGGTCCTCGATTGTAGTCCGGTGTAGAATTCCCTCAAAGGGAGTCAACCTGACTCCGTTAGGGAGTCGCTATAAATTAACGGACTCCCTACTAGAGTCAATTTGACCCCGATTAAGTTCTCCGTTGAAAGATGATCTATTTCTTCAGGTAATTGCTTCGATATAATCATCCATTATTTTTCACATGAGAAACTCGACCATAGGTTTACGTCCTGAAGATACAGTCTTCTAAAAAAACACCTAAAAATCAATGACTTGAATTCATTGCGCGCATGTTTCCACTAGATATCCATAAGTATACGATTATACACAATTGCATCGTCGTCTATTCTAGTAAAATTCCTTAAGTATTTTGATTCACATAATAGAGGGTGAGTCTTTGACCACTGCATTAATTTTAACCAAAGATTCCTCTCATCAAATGAAACACTTTTTTGGCGCTCTAGTTCCTCGGAACTGAGTGCTTATCAATTTGCCCAAATGTCTGTAATTTTCGAATATTTCGATGAAAATGGTCTTAAACGATTTGGTTCGACTCACTGATCAAGAATCCGTGGTCGAAATTCATTCTGTCCGGCCGGTCCGGCCGGCCGGCCGGCCGGCCGTAGGCACGATAACTCTCGAACGGAATGAGCTAGAGAGTTGAAATTTTCAGAGTAGGTTTGGGGGATGAATATCTCGGCTAAGTTCGTTATTGGGCAAAATCGGACAAATGGTTTCGGAGTAACAAAAAAAAAATTTTTTTTTTACGAAACAAATTCCAAATTAAATTTTTTTTAATAAAAAGTTTTTTCATGAGAATCCAATCATATCATTTTTAACTCTAACAAGCTAATACTTTCGGAGATATGATTTTTCAAAATTTCAATAATAAATCGTATTTCAACGTTGTCACAGAATAATATTATTCTATGTATGAATATGAATTGTCATAATGTCAAATGATGTTCCTGAGACTAATAAATCATAGTATATCTTGTCTATGCTAATCAATCGAAGAATTGTGAGCGAAGTGAGAAAAATCTCAGATATGATTTTTCAAAATTTCAATAATAAATCGTATTTCAACGTTGTCACAGAATGATATTATTCTATGTATGAATATGAATTGTCATAATGTCAAATGATGTTCCATGTTCCTGAGACTAATCAATCGAAGAATTGTGAGCGAAGTGAGTTAAATCTCAGTTGTTTGCTCCGATATTAGTTTTTCTCAGAAAATTCTTACATTTCGGAACTGAACATGAAGTAAGAGATCTGAGAGTAGTGAGACTGCTTTTCATCCATAGACATAGATATAACTCTCGAACGGATAATGAGGTAGGTAGTTGAAATTTTCAGAGTAGTTTAGGGAGATGAATATCTCAGTTAAGTTCGTTATTGGGCAAAATTGGCCAGATTTAATTTGATTTCTTCCATGGTGCTTTTCTCATTCTCATGATTGCTCATTTAATCTTGATAAATAAACTATTATTTGAATTGAATTTCCTTTAGGATGCAGTTCTATTATATGAATACATTGATATAATTCCCAACTCTGAGAAACCAATACTTTCGGAGATATAATTTGTCTGTTTGAACTAGAGCGCCAGAAAGCTCCTGTCCACAGGGCTTGAACCCATTTTTCATTTACCATTTTTCCAGATTCGGCTCAGGTAAAAAGTTACAAGCGTTTAAAAATTTCACAATGTGCTTATACACTCCCGCTTATAAATTATCTATGACATTGTTGGCGGACGAGAATAAGGCATGGTAACGTGGTTTACAGCTTGATTCGAGATTCCAACGCTCAGGGACGGATCCATAAAAGTAGTGAAATTTCTGGAGATTTCCATTTTAAAACATTCAATGAAGAATATCTCGAAAACGGTGCGTTTAAGGAGAAATGATGAAGAATAATATAATGTTCTAAAACGCCGGAATATTCTTGAAATGACTCAAGAAAAACTTTATATGCTTTCTTTATGCTAATTTCGTTTAGTTTTATGAATCCACGGGTCCATAACTATAAAACCAGTAGAAGTAGAAAATAACTAATATTTGGAAAATATGTATCATAGTTATAGGAAACTTTACGCCAACATTCATTTTATGCGAAAAAAGGATGTCAAAGCTACAAAATAAAAACTGATTTTTTTTCAAAATTTCAACAGCCTGTATCTTTTTACCTGAGCTGAATTTGGAAAAATGTTAAATGAAAAAAGTGTTTCATTTGATGAGAGGACTATTTGGTTAAAATTAATGCAGTGGTCAAAGACTCACCCTGTATAAATTAATACAATGATATCGTCTTCGACTATAGAACCAACCAAGTTGTTTTTATATTCGAAGGATATCGTATATTATCCAACCTTCAATCAGTCCGAAGATATCATCAAAGATAAACTTTATCTGCTTTCTTTATGGTAATTTCTCATAGTTTTATGAATTCACGAGTCTATAATTACGAAACCAGTGGAAGTAGAAAAATAGTATTAATTGAAGATTGTGTGCCATATTTATAGAAAACTTCAAACCAAAATTCACATCATTCTGAATAACCATTTCAAAACTACAAAAGGAAAACTGACTTTTTTGCCATATCAACATTCTGCTTTTTTTTCCTTAGCTGAATTTGGAAAAATGATAAAAGAGAGTAATCTGTGGTCAAAATTATATTACATATACGTTATAACGGGTCTGGCATCTAACGTTTTTTGTTTCAACTAGTGCTTATTTCGTGAATGGTAACACTTAGCTCATGTCTGATTTGACAGATAATTAGTTTTATCCTTCCGCTGAACGAATATGGTTGTGTATACGCTTGAACAACGCTGGGAAATATTGCGACATTACTTTGAAAATCATGGTAATGTTGCAGAATGTGTGCGAAAATTGCGTTCGGATTTTGGAAGAAGAGAAGCACCGTCAGCTCCGTATGTTCGTTATCTTGTGAAAGAAATTGGCATCCTCATCGATAAACCAAAGCGTGAAAAGCCACCCGAGAATATTGTTGGTGTGGCAGAAAGTGTGCGTGAAGCTCCATCAACATCAATTCACCGTCGTTCTCAAGAATTGAACATTTCGGAGACATCATTGAGACGAATTTTGCATAAAGACCTTGGTATGACGCCATACAGCCACACAGCTGAAGCTACACTCGATGTTTTGCGCCCTGTTTTTGAAGATCGCATTATCAGCTCGAGAGCTGATGTCGTTTGGCCACCTCGGAGCTGCGATTTGTCAACTTTGGACTATTATTTGGGGGGTGCCGTCAAAGATAAGTGTTACGCCAACAAGCCAGAGATAATTGACGCTTTAAAGGACAATATTCGTGAAGCCATTGGTGAAATACAGCTGCACACAATCGATAATGTGCTTAAAAGTTGGACCGATCGTGTAGGCTACTGCATGGCCAGCCGAGGCAGCCATTTGAATGAAATTATTTTCCATTATTGACCGGAAGGATTTTAATTTCAAATAAAGAAAGAAATTTGAGGAAATATTCAGTAATTTTTTTCAATGCATTTCCAAAAAAAAAAGTTATTTGGCGGACCCTTTATTATATATTTTCTCCTCAAGTTCCCTTCTCCCACAATATTTCGTGTATTCTCAAACGATTATTTGCAATGGAGACGCTATCATAGGAACTCGTTGTCGAAGTAAGCTCTCCCAGAATGACAGTATATGGCGTTGTCTTTCTTTGTGCCTGGCTTGTACTTGAGAAGGCTGTGACAAAATCCAATCTCTTTAGAAGGTATGAATTTATGACGCCATGTAAATACTATTGTTTCTTATATCCATTTATGAAATTAATTCTATAAATCTCATTTCAGAGTTATGAATATGGAACGAAAGGAAAATCCTAAAATTCCAATGTTCCAAAGCTTCTTACGGTATTCAGCAATATAACCGGGATATATTTGCATGCATTCACACATTGTCGCAGCTATGCATGTTGAGGAAAAATATAACACAATTCAAGCTCGCAGGGCGCGCAGATTTTGTGGAGCGAAATGTTTAGAGTTGCATCGTTCCTTAGTTTTATGACATACATACCTTGGTACGAACTTGGAGGAAACGTTTATGCTTCGTCAGGCGTAAGTCGTAAAGCTTTCAGCCGACCAATAAAAGTGTTTAGTATCAAATTTTGGCGAGGGAGCCGGCTTCGGAAACTGAAATATAGTTTTTCCTTTACCCGAAGAATATGAGTAATTGAAAAAGAAAATTGTTCTAAGCCCTGTGGACAGGAGCTTTCTGGCGCTCTTGTTCAAACAGACAAATCATATCTCCGAAAGTATTGGTTTCTCAGAGTTGAGAATTATATCAATGTATCCTTATGAAAGAACTGCATCATGAGGGAAATTCAATACAAATAATAGTTTATTTATCAAGATTAAATGAGCAATCTGAGAATGAGAACTGCACCATGGAAGAAATCAAATTAAAAAAGCTTAAATGAATTTGACTCTCTCTTATAGAACAGGATGACATGTACGTCATGTATGTTGAATAATTATAGCATTCTGTGAAAACATAGAAGTACGATTCATTATTGAAATTTCGAAAAATCATATCTCCGAAAGTATTAGCTTTTTAGAGCTAATGATATCAATGGATTTTTATGGTGAAACTGCATCTTAATAAAAAATTATTTTGAAATTTGTATGTTAAAAAAAAAATCGTTTTCGTTACTCCGAAACCATCTGGCATATTCTGCCCAATAACGAACTCAACCAGGATATTAATCTCCCTAACCTACTCTGAAAATTTCAACTGCCTAGCTCATTTCGTTCGAGAGTTATTGTAGAAACAAAATTTGAAAATTTTCTAATTCTCTTTACACTTTACGATAACCCGATCAATACAAAACTCCACATGCGTCTAAAGATCATGATTCTACAATTCGATGCTAAATTTCAGATAGATCGAGTGATCGGTTTCGGAAATATTCAAAAAAAATATTTTTACTAAAAACGGCCATAACTCCGAAACCGCTTGATGGAATTCACCCGTTAACAAACTCCTCCGAGATATTTGCGCTCCCAACATACCCTGCAAATTTCAATCCTCTAACTCCTTTGGTTCGAGAGTTATCGTGTTAACGGATGGCCGGCTGGCCGGACAGAATCGATTTCGACCACAGATTCTTGATCAGTGAGTCGAACCAAATCGTTTGATACCATTTTCAGCCAAAAATTCTAAAATTACAGACATTTGGGCAAATTGATAAGCACTTCTTTCCGAGGAACAAGAGCCCAAAAATGACAATTCAATCCACTGAGAAATCCACTTTCGAATATACTCTTGAACGAAAAATCTAAGTCTAATAGTTAATCGGATCTGTTTTGTTTTCAGTTCGCCACCCTGTATTTTGTGTATACTCCCTTCATAGAGCTCATAGGGTAGATTTTGAGGGCAGCCCAAATCAGGCAGGTAGTTTTGAAGGATAGGAAGACTGGGCCCCCGAATATTTTTATGCACCTTTTTATTATTGAAGAGAATTCGGCTATGAAGGTTCCGTTATGAAGATCTTGTCCTATTGTGTATATTGTGATTTACATTTATTTTGAATATCTCATGGGATATTCAAGTTAAATTATCCCTTACCAAAACTAATGGAAATGTAATGTCATTTCCAATTTGTTATCTTAGTAAAAATTATGTGTATATACTTCATTCACTTTTATAAAGTCTCCCGGTTGGCCATGATTTAGACTATCACGTTTTTGTAACTAAAACTAGGGCAGGTTGGCACTATACAGGGTGAGTCTTTGACCACTGCATTAATTTTAACCAAAGATTCCTCTCATCAAATGAAACACTTTTTTCATTTACCATTTTTCCAGATTCCGCTCAGGTAAAAAGTTACAAGCGTTTAAAGATTTCACAATGTGCTAATACACTCCCGCATATAAATTATCTATGACATTGTTGGCGGACGAGAATAAGGCATGGTAACGTGGTTTACAGCTTGATTCGGGATTCCAACGCTCAGGGACGGATCCATAAAAGTAGTGAAATTTCTGGAGTTTTCCATTTTAAAACATTCCATGAAGAATATCTCGAAAACGGTGCGTTTAAGAAGAAATGATGAAGAATAATATAATGTTCTAAAACGATGGAATATTCTTGAAATGACTCAAGAAAAACTTTATATGCTTTCTTTATGCTAATTTCGTTTAGTTTTATGAATCCACGAGTCCATAACTAGAAAACCAGTAGAAGTAGAAAATAACTAATATTTGGAAAATATGTATCACAGTTATAGGAAACTTTACGCCAACATTCATTTTATTCGAAAAAAGGATGTCAAAGCTACAAAATAAATACTGTTTTTTTTTCAAAATTTCAACAGCCTGTATCTTTTTACCTGAGCTGAATTTGGAAAAATGTTAAATGAAAAAAGTGTTTCAATGGATGAGAGGAATCTTTGGTTAAAATTAATGCAGTGGTCAAAGACTCACCCTGTATAATGTTCCATCCAGAGAAATATTTCTCTGGTTCCATCTTAGACAAGATATTATCACAGACCATTATTTTCGAATAATAAAGAACTCTTCACTGCGAAATTGAAAATGCCAAAAGAAGTATTTAAGAAGCAGAGACAAAGTAACAGGAAGTGCTATACAGAACTAAAATATGCAATAAGAAAACTTCGTTCTGTCCTAGGACATGTTGAACTCTGGAATGAAATTACTTAGTTTCCTATCCTACCACTATATTTGATTAAGGCTTAACAGTGACTCGGGTTTCGTGGAACTACTACATTTTGAAACTGGTTTATTTCAAGTTTTTTATTTATTTATTTACAGTTCCAAATCCCAACAGGCAAAGCCCAATTATAGGGATTCATTAATACATAAACATAAACATTCAATATTGATTAATTGTCCTTATAGACCAGGGTAGAAGCCTTTAAAAATGACAAAAAGTGAACAAAATTTATAGTAGATTGAAACCCATTGGAAAAGAAAGAGAATATAATAAAAATTATACGAAAAATAATTTACGTGTGATCTGTGGTCGAGAAGGGGAAGAGGGCGAGTTTTTAAGGGTAAAAAACGGTTTATCTCGATTTCCGGCATAAACTACAAGTCATATGGGGAAAAGTTGAATGGCAAAGTTGTAGGTGATAAAAAGATTTACAACTTTTGTTTTCACACTTTTTTCACATAACCTCAAAATTTATGTGAAAAATTCAAATAACCACGTTTTTGGTTTTTAATTTTTATCTTTTACAAAAAAAAAATATTTTTTCAACAAATTTGGTAAAAACTTACTCTTTCATTTCCCAAATACACTGTAAATTTTTGGACTTGAAATATTTTTGTTTTCACCTTAATTTGACTTAATATCGAAAAAGCACCCAAATTTTCAATCAATAATTCTCACGTCAAAATATCTGCTCTTTTAAAAAAGTACGCGGGTTTTTTATTCATTGGAGTCTCTACTTTCTGATGGCGTAAAAAAATATACATTAATATGGTAAATTTTCTCGGAAAATGCTAAGTTAATAAAGTTAATATTTAATAAGATATCCACAATATTTTGAGAAAGTTGTACAATCTTCTCTAAATTATATTTGTAGATGCCTATTTGTTGGTCTTTTGAGATAACTTGTATTCCTGAGTGACCTACGGATAATTTTAGCCCATCAAAAGTTATTTCATAGAGAAGTGAGGAAGGGGCTATGAGGGTCTGCGCCTTACTGCCTGTTACTTCGTAGCATTTTCTGGGATAATTTACCATAGTAATGTATATTTTTTTTAGACCATCAGAAAGTAGAGATTTTAACGAATAGAAAGACCACCATTTTTTTCAAAAAAGCAGATATTTTGACGTGAGAATTTTTAATTGAAAATTAGGATGCTTTTTCGATATTAAGTCCAATTAAGGTGAAAACAAAAATATTTCAAATCCAAAAAATTACAGTGTATTTGGGACATGCAAAGGTAAGTTTTTACCAAATTTGGTAAAAAAATATTTTTTTTTGTAAAAGATAAAAATTAAAAACCAAAAACGTGGTTATTTGAATTTTTCACATAAATTGTGAGGTTATGTGAAAAAAGTGTGAAACAAAAGTTGTAGATCTTTTTATTACCTACAACTTTGCCATTCAACTTTTCCCCATAGGACTTGTAGTTTTGCCGGAAATCGAGATAAACCGTTTTTTACCCTTAAAAACTCGCCCTCTTTCCCTTCCCGACCTCAGATCGCCCGTAAATTATTTTTTCTATAATTTTTATATATTCTCTTCCTTTTACAATGGGTTTCATTCTACTATAATTTTATTCGGTTTCAAAAATTATCGACCCTGGTCTATTATGCTAGCTGAAAAATAGAAAACTGATACAAGAACCATTGTGAAAAAAAAAGGAAAGTTAAACCTAAATCCTTAGCTCATCCTATATACATACAAATCTCCGATACCTATTGCCGTTTCAGAATCTCATCCTAGTGTGATGTTAAAAAATATCTAAATGTCTAAGTGTCTAAATGTCTAAGTGCCAGTTGTATAATCTCATTATTCTGAGTTGTGCAACAAGGTATTTAAATGTCTTCTGTATGCTTATTTCTTGAGAATTTCGAAAAGTGGGGAATTCCATAGGTACGTCTGTTCGTTTAGAAGTTTTCCTACCGGGTTATTCAGGTACTTTTACTCTATTTTTAAATGAACCATCACAAAGTAACTGACTACTTTATCCATTATTTTTCATTGAAATTTCAACACTTGATTCTTGATTTCCGTACAAGAAAATAGCATGACGGAATCTGCCAACCATTTAATGTACGTGAAATATTTCCATAGTAACAACAGATGAAAAATTTTCTTCAACAGTCGCGAGGTCTTTGGACTTATTGAATTCACATAATATCTTCTCAATTTCATTATTTTTCCCAAGAAAATTCACATTGTGAAAAATACGTAATTACTACGACTTTCATGTAGAGAGGGCAACGATGCACAGTTATCTGAAAGGAAAATGAGCATGACCTAACACTTTCAAAATATACACGGTGGAATGTGCCAAAATTTCATGAACGGGAGACTTTATAGAAAAGAATGGAGTAATTGTGTTGAAACTCTAAACGACGTAACGGATCTCGATGAAATTTTGTGTGTGTTTTTGAGTGGGTCCCTGTATCGTTTAGAATCGCAATCGGACCCAGTAGGAGGAGCCTCAATAGTAATGGATATGCATGAACAGAAGAACAACAATGGTATTTCATGAATTAACGGTATTGGCTTCAATCTGCTTACTCCGAGATTTCATCAAAACAAGCACTCACATAGGAGTCAGTGTGTTTGCTCAGTCGAGATGAGAGTTTCTGTATTTTAAAAGCAGCAATTAACGTATTAAAGGAAAGCTAACAAAATGGAAGGTGTACACAAACAAAAGAATAAATTCTTTCAATTTCTTGAATGAGTGTTATTTCACTCCCTGCAAATGCTCTCCCACTTAAAGAAATAAAATATTGCAAAGACCAGTATAGTGTTATGATTCAAGAGCAGCGTCCATCCGGGAAAACCGACAAAACGAGAAACAAGAACAAGTTCGTGATCCGCCAACTTTTTCAGCGTAGATTTAGCAAAGTTTTAAAACGGAGAACGGTGTGGATTATGCCAGGAATTTAATTAGAATATCTGGTGCTGAATTTATGCACCCCGACAAATCCACGAATGGAAACAACTTCCGATAATTCCACTGTAAAGTTGGGTTCGAAAGTTGCTTTACATTTTCGAATAACAAAGTAGGGGGTTGCGCCGATTGTCTGTCGACTTTTTCCTTCGCTGCAGAATATATCCGGCAACGAAAACACGATTGACCCAGAGGTTACATGCGGCAGAGGTTCACGCTTCTGGTACATTTTTTCGAGGCCAAAATTAAAGCAGACTTGCTTTCTATTATTCTGATGGGGTGATTCATGGTCCACAAACTAGGGTGGACAAAGTTGTGGAGGATCAGGATTTTACCCCTCAAAGTTAACCAATTATACAGGGTGTCGGGAAATTAACGGATTTGAATATAGGTTCAGTTCCTCAAAATAAGACGAAAAGTTCTTATGGTGTTCGGGAACGCTTCGTTGATGGGCTGCGTTGCTTCAAAGATGACGACCTGAAGGTGGATTTATTTTATATTTCAAATAGAAAAGCACTTAGAACTCGATTCTTCACTGAACCCTCATTGCTACAGATTTAAATCTACAACCCTCATTTTATTTTTCATCTTGTCACGTGTCACATGGTTCGAATATTATCATTAAAAGTGGGAAAGCCCTGTGGACAGGAGCTTTGGCGCTCTTGTTCAAACTTTGATAAATATATCTCCGAAAGTATTGGTTTATCAGAGTTGGGAATGATATCGATGGATTATTATGATATAATAATAATAATAATAATAATAATAATAATGATTTATTATACCCAACAGGAGAATTCCCAATTACAGGGTAACATTAAAATAATACACCGATAACTTAAAATAAAAGAAAACATTTCCATATTAACATTGCAACTCAGAAAAAGCCCTGAACTCAAAACACTATAACGACATACGACTGTTCCCAAGTCGCAGTGGTTAAATTCGGAGCTACTAGAACTCAGGGATCCACGGTCTAGCTCCAGTGGAGATGGGAGTGGGTTTCTAAAAAGGGAACCTAGTAAATGGGCGCCAGGTAAATTTAAGTCTCCCAGATACCCCAGCGTAATGTAATAATTCCTAAATTCACCAAAAGAATATTCACGCTAAAAACAAACAATTTATTCCAGTAGCTTACAACCCAGGTCTTTAGCTTCAATAAAGTAAAACTACTGTGAAACCCTGAATAAGGGTGGCGGAAATTGTACGTAGATAATATTATTATTTGATTCAAATACGCGTCGCTTGAGCTCAGGCGCATCCACGTTTCTTATCTGTGATCATATATGATTACCACAAATCTTTCCCCAATTTCCGCTTTACAACAACAATAATAATTTATATAATTGATGATAATAAGTTCACGTTATATATATAGCAGGTATAAGATATGTTTCGAGATATGTTTCCTATAACTTGCGTGCTGAATATCCTTATTCCTGAACGTAGTACTGCGTCGATGGTCTCGCAATACTGTCCTCTTTCTCTCTGTGCTCGTAGTCTGCAACCCTCGATTGAATGTCCCACAGCGTTGCTTTCTGACCACCTTGTATATACTCGGGATCTGCAACCCTACGTTGGCTGTCTCACAGCGTTACTTATGGACCACCTTGTATATACTCGAATGCCTCAATCCTTCTCTTCCTGACATAAAAAATCGTGCTGGCATAAAAATCGTGCTTGCATAAAAACTCGTGCTACCATAAAAACTCGGGCTGCCACAAAAACCCTGATGACAGAAAAGAAATCATCAGTGACTTTTCTCGGATAAGAAACAAATGGATTTTCCCAACACATAATAATTTCGTTTATCAGAATATTAATCAGACCAATTATTCGTTGTTATGCAATAGTTATAGAATTCGTACATACCCTGATGTTCGGGGTTGTCCTGCACACGTTTGCTTCGAAACCAAATCTGGCCGTGCATCCACCAAATAATCCTTCAAGCACACAGCGATATTCTGGATATAGAAAGATAATTAGAACCTGAATTGTTTCCACTAGAAATGACGAGAATAGAACATCTAACACATACCTGTCAAAGTCGCCAATATCGTTCACGTGGTCAACTCTTGGATTTGCAAAAAGGTCAATATATCCTCTTTCGAGACGAGCGCAAGTTACCTGTTATCTTCCCAAATCAAACCAATGTAACCCTCACTCCTAATTCGATTTTCGAAACTATATCCAACTAAGAAGAAATCAACAATTCTTACTAAGTTCCGAAAATACGCCTAACCTATTGCTCCTCCGTAGAATCTCCACAAAATGGACGACCTCACCTGACCGACGCACTAACAAAATTTCAGACTGTCTCAATGAAACAATATTGCCAACTCATTCGGCTCTTCGAATGCGATAATTCTTTGTGCGTCGATTGGTACCACTGAGACCCAACCTCAAATTTAGTGTCAACATAAACGACAACCTTTTCGTAAACAAAACATAAACAAACCCTTGCCTGAGTTAAAAAGAAACGTTACAACACTATGAAAACACATTGTAACTCAGTTTATTAGCACTATCACATGCTCGATATACAGGTGCCCGTTGGAGTATGTTGGTACGAGGATTAGGCAGGACGAACGCCAGCGGATGCCTGGTCACCATTCTTGATACAAGAAGATCAATTCGTGAGAGCAGGGAAGAGCAGTCAATCTTTCCGCTGAGGAGCTTATGGATGAACTTTGCGCTCTGTAGACTCTGGCGCGCATAGAGGGTTGTAATTATCATCTCTCCCATGATACCGGAAAGTTCAGCACCACGCTCGGGATACCTTCCTGTCCTCCTGAACAAGATGTACTTCAGAAACTTCCTCTGAATTCGCTCTAGTGGTGCAAGATGGGAACCATATATTGGAAACCAAATCAAATTGGCATATTCCAATTTACTTATCACAAGCGAAAAGTACACGCTTCTAAGAGCAGATAAATCATCGAATTCCCCGAAGCACCTGAACATGAATCCCAGTGACCTACAAGAAGAGGCACAGACCTCCTCAACATGTGGAATGAAACTTAATTCACTGTCGAACAGGACTCCTAGGTCACGAATGCGGTCCCCAGAAGCAATTAAATGCCCACCTACATGGTAATCAAAGGTGAGAGGCTGAGCTTTTCTCGTGTACGTCACTTTAAAACACTTTCTCAAATTCAGAATCAGACCATTTCTCAGGCACCAACTGTGGACAAACTCCAGACACGACTGAAGACGCAAAATATCAGCAATGCGACATATCTTCAAGAAGAGCTTCAAATCATCCGCATAGGCTAAAGCATTGCAACCAAGTGAGGACAACAAGTCGTTTATAAAAATGACGAACAATAAGGGACCCAGATTAGACCCCTGGGGAACGCCAGTTCTGAGCTCATACTCGAAAGATTTGAAGACATGAATATAAATGCATCATGAAAGAAATTACATTCCCTTTGCATCTTATCTTTATATGATGGTCCAATTTTGGCTACAAGTGTTTCAAAAATATCAGGAGTCATTCTGAAAAATTGAGTAAATCGAATAGCCAGTTTTATTTATGAAACAAATCTAATGTAATCAGTCCAGAGATAACTCAAACCAGAATATTTATGTACGAAATCTTGAAAAGTGTTACTGAGGAATAACTACCTGTACATTAGTTGGCAATCCTGTTCTAAATCTTCCATAATTAGGGAATGACTCGTAAATTATGCTCGACTTCCTTGTACTATTCATTTTCGACTCACTAACCAAATATTTCCGAAGTAGGAATTATATAAACCAACTACAACATTAATAAATATGACGTCGCTTATAGGTAGATAAGATGATATGAATGAACAGTGAACACAGATAGAACACATACAGATAGAAGTCGCATTATGTGAAAACATAGAAGTACGATGTATTATTGAAATTTTGATTAATCATTTCTCGGAAAGTATTAGCTGCATCTTGAAAATAATTGAATTTGAAATTTGTAATGTGAATAAAATTTTTCTTTCGTTACTCCGAAACCATCAGGTCAACTTTGCGCGATAACGAACTTAGCTAAGATATTTATCTCCCAAACCTACTCTGAAAATTTCAACTGTCTAGCTCATTCCGTTCGAGAATTGTTATCGTGCCTACGGCCGGCCGGACAGAATCGATTTCGATTTTGTTGATAGTTATTCAACAAAATAATTTGGAACATTTTCGCGAGGATTTTCGTTAAGTGTCTGACGAAGGAGTCTGATATAGACTTCGAAACGTTACGATATAGTTGTTTCTTCGTTGATGTTGTTTCGTTGCTATTGGTTGTTGTCGTTTGTTGTTTGTTCGATTGATTGCTTCTGACAAATCTCTTGTGTTTCTTACGCAGAAGCAAATCACAAAATAATTATTTTTTCATTTTATAGATATTTTGGAGTTTGGGAGAGAACACTCAGAAAGAAATCTTTAATTAAGGGTATTTATAAATTAGTTTGAATTTATTAGGTGTTAGAGAGACAATAGTTTTATTAATGTGCTCAATTTTTGGGATGGCTACAACACTACTTGCTTGATCAGCCGATAACAAAGAAGAAGTTACTCAACAATTGTCGTTTTCGAATGAATTTCCATCAAGTAAGTATTGTATATACCGAATCAATGAAATAATAGCCGCTTTACCACCCTCTCAATAATCTACCATAATGATAATAATGCATCTCTGTAAAAAGTATTCTTAATGGATTTAATGAAGGGAAAAAAATGAAATATTATGATTAATAGTTAACAAGTAAAGAGCGTTCCTGCTAATCGGGTCCTTCATGAATGGCTTCGTATAATAAATATACTTATGCATATATTTCACAAATCAAATAGACCACAGGGGGTTCATTGATCTGCCGACAAAGCAAGAGCAGACGCGTTTCTGGCTTCTTGGCCTTCATCAGTACCCTGTAGCTTTCCCAACAAATTCAACTAAACTGACCCGGGTTAAGCCTCTCAGAGCCGGCTTGGTCGATCATTATAATCGCCCCCTCTGAGAGGCTTAACCCGGGTCAGTTTAGTTGAATTTGTTGGGAAGGCTACAGGGTACTGATGAAGGCCAAGAAGCCAGAAACATGTCTGCTCTTGCTTTCTCGGCAGATCAATGAACCCCCTGGGGTCTATTTGATTTGTGAAATATATGCATAAGTATATTTATTATACGAAGCCATTCATGAAGGACCCGATTAGCAGGAACGCTCTTTACTTGTTGATTTTTTAACAACGGTATCGCCATTTTTCATTATTATTGATTAATAGTTAGTTAATCAACTTGTTGATTAATGACAGCGGTTAATGATCCAGATTCTTTAACGTGCAGCGAAGTTATCACGCTAATGTTCGAGATCATTAATCGCTAAATTAATAAATAAGTATTCCGTCGACCTCCTTTCGAATTGAAAGAATTCTGGATCGAAGAAAATGTTTCGTTTCCATAATTTGACAGAATTAGAAATTTCTATGTAAATATTTATATTTATGCTGTCGATGAAACTATATAGACGGAATATTAGACATGTGACATTCTGATTTGTTCAAATTGGTCGCATTCAGCGGACGAAACAGTAGCGCAACCGTTACCAAAACGTTCGGTGGCACATGCCCTACGAACTCAACACGTTGTGGAGCGGAGGCTATATGTATGTTCCTCTATTTCTTCATGTGTTTCAAAGCTGTGCGAAGAATCAATAATCTCTCGGAGATCATTTGCCTCAATTTCTTTTTCTCTGCTGCCAGTTTACTCAGCACTACCTTTTGTTCAATTTCAGCCAGCTTTTTGTCAACACTTGCTAAGTATCCGGAGTGTCCTGGCTGGATTTGTTTTTGCAAGAATAATTTATCTTCTACAATTTTTATTCTTTCGAAAATATCAGCATGTGAGATATCGAATAAATTATCTACATAATTCAAAATGAAAGTTTTCCTTGTGGTGCCTATAAATATCTTGAATCTTCTTACTGTTCTTTTGAAGCTCACGCCAGACTTGATCCACTAACTTCTTACTTCTTAGCATAATTATGAGCAGCTTTGGTAGGTGTTCTAGCCTTTTCACAGAATATAATACACTCCTGAAGATTTGCACTGTCAGTAACAGGCAACTTAACTTCGTGGATATAAAAACATAAATACATAAGAATTTGACGAATAGACGGTATTTGGCGACCTACTTCACCAATTGAAAAAAAAAATTTGTACTGCTTCTTAATTCCACTGACATCCTCAAATATCAAAATAATACCGAATCGTTAATCGACAAGCCGAAATAAACTGACAATAACGGAAGGCATGCGCCGTTTCTGTGAATGAACTTCTATGAACTTCTTTACGCGCAAGTCGGCACGGTTAGTTCTCTTCCAAATGAGTTAAAAAATGGTTTTCGAGTGTTTTGGGTCCAAACAAGAGCCTATGCGTTGTGAAATTAAAACTTTGAAAAATAAGGGACACCCTAGTGGATCCCTTAGATTGAATATTTGAAACATATTTCAGTGTAGTTGTCACACAATTCATATTGCTTGTGAATAACTTATATGTGCGGTTGCTCATGACAATAGTTCAAACTGACAAATTATATCTCCGAAAGTATTGGTTTTTCAGAGTTGGGCATTATATCAATGTATTCTTATGATAGAACTGCATCATAAAGGAAATTCAATTCAAATAATAGTTTATTTATCAAGATTAAATGAGCAATCTAAGAATGAGAACTGCACTATGGAAGATATCAAATTAAAATAGCTGAAATGAATTTGACTCTCTCTTATAGAACAGGATGATATGTACGAGTATGAACACAGATCATATAATAAAGCTTAGATAGAATAATTATAACATTCTGTGAAAACATACAAGTACGATGAAATTTCGAAAAATCATATCTCCGAAAGTATTAGCTTGTTGGAGTTGAAAATGATATCAATGGATTTTTATGGTGAAACTGCATCTTAAATAACAATTGAATTTGAAATTTGTTACTTAAAAAAAAAATTTTTTTTTCGTACTCTGAAACCATTTGGCCTATTTTGCCCAATAACGAACTCAATCGAGATATTCATCTGCCTAGCTCATTCAGTTCGAGAGTTATTGTAAAAAATTTTTTTTTATTTTGAAAATTTTTTTTTATACTTTGCGGTAACCTAGTCAATAAAAAACTTCACATGCGTATAAAGGGTATGATTCTACAATTTGATGCTACATTTCAGATAGATCGAGTGATCAGTTTCGGAATTATTCATAAAAAATGTGTTTCACTAAAATTGGCCATAACTCCGAAACCGCATGATGGATTTCGCCCATTAACGAACACAACCGAGATATTTACGCTCCAAATCCACCTTGCAAATTTCAATCCTCTAACTCCTTTCGTTCGAGAGTTATCGTGCCTACGGCCGGCCGGACAGAATCGATTTCGACCTCTGATTCTTGATCAGTAAGTCGAACCAAATCGTTTGAGACCATTTTCAGCCAAAAATTCGAAAATTACTGACATTTGGGCATTTGATGAGCACTCAGTTCCGAGGAAATAGAGCGCCAAAAAAGAATTAATAGGATAGAAATTGAGCGTTCTTAAGGGTCATAAATGGGATGATTTCGTTTACGTTCAACATTGCCATTATTGCGAGGTCGACTGAAAAAAAAATAAATGAGCCAATTAGGGGAACTGCCGTCTTAGCAATTCCCACCGACGCATAAAACTCGATGATCATTCATTTCCGGATCACGATCCTCAGCATTCAATCTATCATAGCCTCGATGCCAGAGGGTTGCCTCCCAGAGCAAAAAATCAAGAGATTCGACATCCAATAAATCAGGGCGTACAAAAAAAATGGATCTGCGGCCCCCCAGCTCGGACCTTTGGGCCGGAAACAACTGCCGGCACGTGTAACATTTATTCAAATTTGTTCCATAAATCACGGGTTACCACCAGATTACAATATGCAAATGGCACCCCCATCATCTATATAAATTGCGTCGAAGGATATCGGGTGTTGTCAGTACCTGTTCAGAATTCTTCTGGGACTAATTTATACTCTTGACTTCTGTATATAGGTGTGTTCGACATCATGACGAACGGACGTGGTATTATTTGCTCTCAATGTAATACTAAAGTTGATAGATATGATGATTCTATCAACTGTATCAAGTGTAATAATAGTTATCATATAAAGTGTGTGAATTTAACTCTTGAAAAGTTCAATAAATTGCGTGAGGAAACCTCACAGAAATGGTTTTGTGATGGCTGTCCACAACACGTCGTGGCAGATACTAATGCTGTTGCATTACCTCTAGAGGAAGTCCGCATCACGAGGGTTGAATTGCTCAGTATGAGAAGTGAAATTGTGAATGAGATATCTTCATTATTTCTCGATGAAATCAATAGTTTGAAATCATTGATATTATCGCAGAGTAAACAAATTGGCGATCTTAATAAAGAATTATGCATTCTGAAAAACTCGATCATGACAGCTGCTACCGTTGATAACAACACCCCGATTGCAATCTGCCGGAATTCCGTCGCTGAGTCGTCGATGCATATGGCTGGGGCTGATAATACCCAGTTTTCAATACGCCGGAACTCCATCGCTGAGTCATCGACGCATGTTGGACAAATTCACCTTAATGTTCCAAATATTTCTAATTTGAATAAGGATGGCGATATTAATGCCTCCTCAAAAGACGGAGTGATTGAAATTCGACAGGACAGAGATAATTCATCGAAGTGGACTCTTGTAACATCGAAAAAGAAGATGAACAGGAGGATAAAAAACAGGCAAAATTCTCCTACGGCAGACAAACCACAAATGCCCCCTGCTAAATATACAGAGGGGCCCAAAAAAGTATTGAAACCGATAGTGGGGACCTCTAAAGCGAATAATCTGCTTGCTGTACCAAAAATACAATTCTCACATGTCCATATTACAAGACTCAGCCCTGAAACTTCCATTAACGAGCTGCAGGACTTTTTCAACGGGAATATACCCAATGTTTCCTTTGAGAAATTAACATCAAGAAAGCCTGAAATATACTCATCATTCAAGATTACTCTACCCACCGAATTTCTGGACAAAGTCTTGAGTCCTGACTTCTGGCCTGAGGGGATAGCAGTGAACAGGTTTTTTATGAAACGACGCCAGTCCAACACAGCTTCGTAGGGGGCAAAACCAATTTAGGGTTTGCACCATTCTCCAATTGCAATGAACTCAACGGTTATTATCAAAATGTCCGAGGACTGAATACGAAGTCTCATGAATTCAGAATTTCGTTGTCGAGTGGTGATTTCGATTTTGTGTCTTTGACGGAAACCTGGCTACAGGATGGGTTGCCGGATAGTGAGCTGTTTCCCTCAGGGTATGATGTGTTTCGGTCTGACAGGGATTTAGTGAAAACAAGTTTATCCACCGGGGGAGGAGTATTGCTTGCGGTTAGGAGTGAGTATTGTGCAGAAAAACTAGATTTATCTCTGTTGACAGTTTCGGTTCCTCTCATTGATGTAAGTGCATGTAAAATTAGGTGTGATTTTATATCTGTAATTATACTAGTGCTTTATATTCCACCTAAATTAGAGATAGAATTGTATGAATTGTTTTTTGAAGCTTTATCATCGCTTGACTTCATGTTGAATAGTCAACTTGTTATATTGGGCGACTTTAATGCCACCAAATATGTCGAGAATTCTGTTACTGATCGTCGCACTATTGCTATCGATATATTCAAACAAACACTGAACCTGCATCAGTTCAATACTGTTGTTAACTCTAGTGGAAAATTGTTGGATCTTGTACTCTCAAATATGGAATGCCTAATAGTTGCCTCTGACTTCCCACTCGTCTCGCTGGATTTCCATCACCCACCCATTGAGATTTCGTTTGGTTTCAAGCAGCCTAGAAGGGTTTGCAATCTTGGAATCGATAAAAATGAGATGCTTTCATCGTATAAT
This sequence comes from Halyzia sedecimguttata, assembly GCA_937662695.2. Classification (NCBI taxonomy): domain Eukaryota; kingdom Metazoa; phylum Arthropoda; class Insecta; order Coleoptera; family Coccinellidae; genus Halyzia; species Halyzia sedecimguttata. The sequence goes on along the minus strand of OW569414.2, from coordinate 3,990,895 downwards.
TTTCGTAAAGCCAACTTTATTGACATGTATGAACACTTTTTCATCGCAGACTGGTCGAGGGTTCTGGATAGTAGTGATTCTGAGGTGGCATGTGCTGAATTCTATAATGTTCTCAAAATAATTTTCGATCAAACAGTTCCGGTCAAGATAAGGAGAAAAAAGCGTTTTCCTTTATGGTACTCCAGTGAGATAATTGAATTGATCAAATTAAAAATGAAAGCTTTAAGAAATTATAGAAAGTACAGAAATAATGTCAATTTTCTAAAGTATAGATCGCTCCGAAGACTGCTCAAATCTAAAATAAGTATTGCACATCAAAACTTTCTAAATTCCTCCGAGGATAAAATACGCACTGATCCTGCGGCTTTTTGGTCGTTCATGCGTGAGAATAAGGGATTTTCTCGTATACCGGGTGTGTTGAGCAATGGCGTTGAAACTTTCACAGGTCCGGCGGAGATTGTTGATGCTTTTGCCACTCACTTCTCTGATGTGTTTGAAAGACCTGTCGAAGGTTTTTTCGTGGAGCAGCTTGTTGACAGCTCATTCGTCGAGCTAGGACATATCACTGAAGATGATGTCATCAAGGCATCTAGGAGACTTTCGAACAAATGTACGGCTGGACCGGATGGAATTCCTAGCTTTTTAGTCAAGGACTGCATTGATGTGTTTGCTGCACCTCTGGCGCATATTTTCAATATGTCTGCTGTTGAGGGAAGATATCCTTCTCTGTGGAAACTATCAAAAATCATACCAATTTTCAAGAAGGGTGAGAGATCGAATATAAAAAATTACCGACCTATTGCTATATTGTCTAATTTTTCCAAGTTATTTGAGATTATTATATATAATTCAATTTTTTCGTCAGTTAAGCACCGTATTAAACCATACCAACATGGTTTCATGCCAAGAAGATCCACCTGTACTAATCTTGCTTGCTTTTTCGAACAAGTGTTGAATTCATTGGATAAATCTGAACAAGTGGACGTAATCTACACGGATTTCCAAAAGGCATTTGATAAGGTCGATCACGGAATTTTGATGAGTAAATTGAGGTTGATATTTGGGTTTGGAGATAGGTTGGCCTCATTGGTGGAGTCTTATTTGAGTGAGAGAGTATGTTTTGTGGAGATCGAGCAGTCTCGCTCATTTGAGTTCCACGCAACATCTGGCGTTCCTCAGGGCTCTAACTTGGGACCTTTATTGTTTCTTCTTTTTGTAAATGATGTTCTAGATGACGTGGAAATTTCGACTTTGATGTTCGCTGACGATTTAAAGCTCTTCTCTAGGATATTCTCTGTCACTGATTGTATTCGATTACAGAGAGCGCTCGATGCTCTTTTGAGATGGTGTGAGCAGAATGGGCTGTCGTTGAATGTTTCTAAGTGCTATACAATGTCTTACACTAAAAAAAATAATAAAATTCTTTATAACTACCAAGTAGATAACCAGGTATTATCTCGTGTAACTGAGTATAGAGATTTGGGGGTGTTGTGTGACAGTCAATGTTCTTTCGTGCCACACTTGAATCAACTCATTTCTTCTGTCAGTAAAACTTATGGATACATCATTCGCAATGGTAGGCGTTTCAATAATTCGAGTACGTTAATAGTTTTATTTAATAGTTTTATTCGTAGCAAGTTAGAATATTGTAACATTATTTGGAGACCCATCTATAGCTGTCATAGAAAACGAATTGAATCTGTACAAAGAAAATTCTATAAGTATCTTGTTTGGAGAGAAGATGGTGTTTATCCTAATATAGGTTTTTGTAATGACATGTTACTTAGTAGATTTGGAGCTGAGCACTTAGAGCATAGGGTAAAAGTAAGGGCACTATTGTTCATTTATAATATTGTGAATGGCCTAATAGATTGCATCGACTTAATTGAGCATCTATCCTTCTTGATGCCCCGATGTGGCTCAAGGAGTAATGCTGTATTTTACTGTAGGGCGGGTAGAACAAACGCCAGTTTAAGATCTCCAATTAATTTTATGTGTTGTTTATTCAATTCCATAGCCGGTAGATGCGATATATTTAATGATTCTCCCCGCTCTATAGTATCTGCTTTTCTGGAGGAGATTGGTAATATCAACCATTCTTGAATAAGTTGTTTTTTTTGTTTTTTTTTTTTACATTTTGTCCGTGTTAATCTCTTATTGTGGAGATATTTGGATTTATATTTTCCTGTAATTGGGTATTTTGACCTGTTGGAAATTAAAGGCTTATTATTATTATTATTATTATTATTATTATTTGTCCGTTAGTGCAATATTAGGTAATACTTATATATATATTAGAATAAGGTGAACTGCAGCCAATTGCCAATAACAAAAAAAGTTTTACCATGGTAAGTTCGATTAAGAGTGTCCAATACAAGAAAATGGAGAATATAACATACGCGCAAAAGCTCCTGACTTCACGTCAGTGCTTGTAACAATTTATTTTTTGGCAATTTTTTTAAAAATTTTAGGGGTACGGTTTCACAAAATTTTACACACGTGTTCATGCCGATATTCTACAACTAGTTACCAAGCTTCAATTCGATCGAGTCTATATTTTTTTGAGTTATCGAGGAAATAATATTCCGGGTGGGTAAAACTCCGAAACTGATGGACCGATTATGCCCAAAATCGAACTTAACTCTCCCATTGGGATGTGCAACCTACCCTGACAATTGCAAGTCCCTATCTCCTTTCGTTCGAAAGATATCGAGGCAACGGTCACCCATCCAGCTTCTGAACTCACACAAGGCTGCTCGGATCTCCAACAGTATAGATCCGATCCTGTTCAAACTTGGAACTTCGCAGTAGAGTTAGGTTCTGAAGGCTCCCGCAAATTTCAGCGATGTCGGACGAATACTTTCTGATATATAGAATTTTTTTCAATGATTTTTTAAAAATTTTGTAGCAATACGATCCTCACGAAATTTCGCAAAAACTTTCGCGTTGGTATTCTACAACTGATAAACATGTTTGAATTGGATCGGTTTTGCATTTTTCGAGTTATTGAGGAAATAACCAAATTTCAGATGGCTATACCTCCTAAACCTTTCGGCCGATTATGCCTGTAAACAAGCTCAAATGTCCCATTTAGATGCACAACCCTACCCAAAAATTTCAAGTCGTTATGTCTTTCCGTTCTCACGTTATCGTGACATAAATGATATTTTTTGATAATTTTCTTAAAATTTTTTAGTGATACGATTCTCACAAACCTACTTCGGTTTGTATTCTATAACTACTCACCAAGTTTCAATTCAATCGGACTTGTATTGGTTGAAAACAAAATTATTACTCGGGAACCATTGGGCCGATTATGCCCATTGAGGAACTTGTCCATCTTATTGGGATGCGCCACCTACTCTGAGAATACGTCATCTCTTTCCGTTCTGAAGTTATCGTTGCAACGGATGGCCGGACATAATTAAGCTTGATCACGATTTCGTCATCAGAGAGTGGAAACCCATGGTTTGAGACCATTTTCGGCAAAAAATTCGAAAATTATAGACATTTGGGCAAAATGGTAACGCGATGATCCCAAGAATATATCTGCCCCTGAATGACGCTTTCCTCTTTAGGGGAACCCTGAGCAATGAGGTGACCTAGCCCGGCTTACAGGGAATATTTGTTGATGGTTAAAATCAATGAATATTTCGCCATGTGTCTTTTTCGATATTTATACTGAGTGCAGGGAATTGATCATTAAACAAGTTGGTGAACACTGTGGCCAGGAGCTTTGACGCGGTTGTTCAAATTTATAGCCAGGGCGATACCCATCCAGGTACTGAATTTGCCAAAGCTGCTTACATCCAGGAAAAAAATTATATTTCAAATTTTTCCAAGAATATAAATCCGACTGTAAAAACGAGCCTCCAAAACAACTGGTCCAATTTTCTTTTTTGATATTTCTGTATTTTCTAGATATCTTCTACAATATAGATCCGATCAAGTTCAAATCAAGGAATTTATTGTAAAATAAGGTTCTGAAGGCTCTACAAAATTCCAACGATATCGGACGGATAGTTTCTGAGATACAAAATTGAAAAAAAATCATTTTTCAAGTCATATGCGAGTCGTTGTGTCAGTATTTTCCAACTAAATACCGTACTTTCATTCGATCAGAACAGAACTTTTCGAGTTATTGGGAAAACAAAAATTCAGATGGCTATAATTCCGAAACTACTCGAAGGATTTTGCCCATTAAAGATCCTAGCCGGCGCATGTGGATTCCAATTCTACACTGAAAATTGCAGTTGTCTAACTCTCTAACGATCGGAGAGAATCAAGTTTGACCTCGCTTCTTGGACACACTATATTATATCTGCATAAAAATATCTTAAGTTTAAGTTTAACTTTCAATCAAACCTAAATATATGGGTTCTTTAAAATAAATCGATATATTATATACCATATTTAACTTGTCTTGACCCGCGATAGCTATTAAATATCTATTTGAAATCTGGCACGTGGCCAGTAGAATTAAAGAAGGCTGAAGTGGTACCCGTTTACAAGTCCGGAGACAGTACTTGCATCAAAAACTACAGACCAATTTCGCTCATTTCTAACTTAGCCAAAATTTTTGAAAAAATTATACTTAATAGACTTTTTGTATTTTTAGATGAATCTAATATAATCTCTGATAGACAATTTGGTTTTGTAAGAAAAGGAGGAACCACGGAAGCCTTAAATCATATAACCGACATAATTTATAAAAAATTAGATAAGAGCAAACCAATAATTACAGCCTTTCTTGATTTGGCGAAAGCTTTCGACACAGTAAATCACGAAATCTTGTTAAACAAATTGGAAAGATATGGCATAAGAGGCAATGCCCTAAAATTGTTCAGAAGCTATCTTTCTGGTAGAAAACAGAGAGTAAAGATAAACAATGCTACAAGTAACTACAGAGAAATATCTATCGGTGTTCCACAAGGAACAATTTTAGGTCCTATACTCTTCGTTCTCTACGTGAACGATTTACTGAAAGATATGCCAGAAAATTCAATACTATCCTACGCAGATGACACCGTCATCATCTCGAGTGATGACACGTGGGAGAAGGCGCGGGTGCGATTGATAAGAGATCTAGAAACTGTGGTAAATTGGCTTGAACAGAATAAACTCTCGCTAAATCTTGAAAAGACTGTATATATAACATATGGTAACTACTGTGATAATGTGCCAAAAAATTTAAATATCAACATAGGTCATCATATACTGAAAAAGGTAGATTATCACAAATACTTGGGTTTATACTTCGATTTTAATATGAGATGGGAAAAACATATTGTTTATATTGTCAAGAAAACTAGATACCTGATTTTTATCTTTGCCAAAATTAAAAAGTTTATGGCAACTGATGCTTTGATGGTAATTTATCATGCATTTTTTCAGAGTCTAATGGACTATGGAATAGTTGCCTGGGGCGGAGCTTATGATAATAACTTAAACTTTATTCGAAGAACTCAAAAAATATACTAAAAATAATAAATAAGAATAATACTCAGACGCATTACAATACTCTAACTCCACGCCAACTCTTTCATTTAGAAGCAGTATAATTACATTATCTTGGGTTAAAAGATAAGTACAAACATTCTAGAAGCAATACAAGGAATAAGAGTCTACAGTTACCAAGAATAAACAAACGAATAGGTACGAAAAATAGTTATTATGTTGCTATAAAAGTGTTCAACACATTAACAGATAGTCTTAAACTGTTGAGGACAGATAGAGCAAAAATAAAGAAGAAATTGAAAAGTTCCATAATAGAAAAATATTAGTTGGTATTCTCGTTATTATTTAAAAAAACGACTTGTTTATGAGACTAGTAGTGTGTAATTTAGATTTATTAGAATTAAGTTAGTTTTAGGTTGGCCAGCCTATGTACAAGTAACTAAGTTTACTTCTGTAGGACTATTACATCTAATATTGTACGGGTGACCAGTTCACCTCGAAACTTCATGTAATATTTTGGTTAATAATAAATAAATAAATAAAAATAAATAAATAAAAAATCTTCTGTTAAACGATTTGATTTTCTATTATAGTAATGACTCCAAGCATACATTATATTGTTAGAAATATTGTGAAAATTTTATATTTTTCTTGGCAGCCATGTTGCCTTGGGGGAGTTCAATACCTGAATGGGTGAACGCTCTGGCTAAGAAGTTGAACAAGCACACCAAAGCAGACTGACATCACGTCAGTGCTTTTTCAATTTAATCTTCATTTTTTAGCTTGCTCAACTCAGCGTAATATTCCCCAGAACTTAAAATAACCTATCTCAATAATTTCGAGAGACTCCTTACAAATCTATAGGTTAATACTAATATTTATGGAATAAGAGCAGCTTCTTTGAATAAAATCGAATATGAAATATCTTTAGATTCCATTGGCCAAGACAATATGATGAACATTTTCCCATGTTACGCTGTTTTAATCAAAACTTTCGCACTCAAACTTGGGACCTTAGGGATATTAATTTTTAAGAACCAACTCATGAGGAATTTCATTTCATACTTCACTGAAAATATGTCATTTCTACTATGGATCTGCAATATCAGAATATGACTCTCATAAGTAATCTGAAGTTCTTTAGTGAGGATTTTCCAAACTTAGTTATCTTAAAAATGTGTTGATAAAATATTTTATTGCCTCAATTTTCCTTCACATAAATATTTTTGAGAAACGTAGAATGCATCGAAAGGCAATATTTAATTATTCATTCTTTCCAGTGGATCTTTTTAAATAGAAATGTAATACGCCACTGCTTGTTATTGAATTAAACATTGATTTTGAACACCTCATAGATCTCTGAGCAAATATGGATTCGTAATTAATTGTTGCTTGAGTTATGGGTTTCGCACGAAAAAATAATATCCATTCATTTGCATCTCACTAGTCGAAATTGAACTGGATGAAATGGAAGTTCATCTAAATACATATCCAGGACCGTACGAAAGTTATCCTGAAAAAAAGGATTTTTTTCTCGAAACTTTAGCACACTGTATATAAAGATTTGCATTTAAAATGATAGATAATAAACTTCCGTGGAATAGGCCTGTTGAAATCACTGCTAGCAAAGCAACAAAGGCTTTAATGGCGTGCAGGAAAATAGCCGGTAAGACTTGGGGCTGCAACCCTAAGATACTGCGATGAATGTACGTCATGATTGTGAGACCCGTAATTACGTATGGGGCAGTCTGTTACTCAAAAACAAGTCAGAATAGTACGAGAAAAACCCACGACAAAGTACGAAGGCTGGCCTGTGTGTGTATCACTAGAGCTATGGGAACCTGTCCTACCAGGGCACTTGAGATTGTCACCAATCTCACACCACTTCATTTAGTGATAGAGAAAATGGCCCATGGAGCCATTCTCAGAATATCTAGGAAAGGAACAGGTAATGAGAGTATTAAAAACCAGAACGCCTGGTCCCCAGGTACATTTCATCAGCCAATCTTCCTAGCGACGGAACGATCAAGAAAGTTAGCATCGAAAAGAACTTCACTACGATGCTCGGTAGGATAACACTTAGGACAGTGAATCCACCACCCAAGTTCTTAAAAGAAATGTCACTAAATGGTCCACAGACGGTTCAAAACCCACTATACAGGAGCTGGTGGGAGTATATGTGCCAAGCACCAAATGCTCACTATCACTATGCTCCTGTCCGAGCATTTTTAAGGTAGAAGTACTTGCAATAGAAAGATGCGTAGAGATGAACATACAGGGTGAGTCTTTGACCACTGCATTAATTTTAACCAAAGATTCCTCTCATTAAATGAAACACTTTTTTCATTTAACATTTTTCCAAATTCAGCTCAGGTAAAAAGAAACAGGCTGTTGAATTTTGAAGAAAAATTAGTTTTTATTTTGTAGCTTTGACATCCTTTTTTCGAATAAAATGAATGTTGGCGTAAAGTTTCCTATAACTATGATACATATTTTCCAAATATTAGTTATTTTCTACATCTACTGGTTTTCTAGTTATGGGCTCGTGGTTTCATAAAACTAAACGAAATTAGCATAAAGAAATCATATGAAGTTTTTCTTAAGTCATTTCAAGAATATTCCATCGTTTTAGAACATTATATTATTCTTCATCATTTCTCCTTAAACGCACCGTTTTCGAGATATTCTTCATTGAATGTTTAAAAATGGAAAACTCCAGAAATTTCACTACTTTTATGGATCTGTCCCTGAGCGTTGGAATCCCAAATCAAGCTGTAAACCACGTTACCATGCCTTATTCTCGTCCACCAACAATGTCATAGATAATTTATATGCGGGAGTGTATTAGCACATTGTGAAATCTTTAAACGCTTGTAAATTTTTACCTGAGCCGAATCTGTAAAAATGGTAAATGAAAAAAGTTATTCATTGTATGAGAGGAATCTTTGGTTGAAATTAATGCAGTGGTCAAAGACTCACCCTGTATAAAGAAACTATCGGAGATCTGATATAGCAGTCCACTCTGACAGTCAAGCTGCTATTAAAGCTCCGAGCTCCTATGTTATCGAGTCGAAGATAATATGGACTAATATGGGAGTGCCGAAAAAAACTCAATGCAGAAAGCAAGATCAACAGGGTCAGGGACAGGCTGAAGCCAAATTTTTTGGGGGGGAGAGAAAGAATTGAAAATTTTACAACTGTGCACACTAAGGATTCCAAAGAAAGGTGACCGGGGGGGGGGTGGCTCCCATTCGGATACGCAACGTGCTAAGACGTGCTAAGGTTCATATTCTACAACTATTCACAAAGTTTCAATATTGGTTGAAAATAAAATTATTACTCCGAAACCATCAGGCCGATTATGCCCATCAACGAACTTTTCCGTCGTATTGGGGTTCGCCACCTACCCTGAACATTTCAAGTCGCTATCTCATTCCGTTCTCAAGTTATCGTTACAACGCCCGGCAGGACATAATCAAATTTGTCCTCGAATTTTTCGTCAGGTAGTCGAACTCAATCGTTTGAGACCATTTAGGGCAAAAGATTCGAAAATTACAGACATTTGGGCAAAATGATATCGCGATGTTCCCCACAACATACGCGCAAAAAAGGGAGCAAACTGCGTACTCACATATTTACGTTGCTAAATTCAATAGAAATTAAAGCTTTTTAATATGCCGCTCGACAGTGAGAAACAGCTCAAATTGGTACCAGATGGTTTTTTTATGAATACTCGATGAAACTGTAATATCTATAGATAAAGCAATATTATGATAAATATTATTTTTTGCCGGCTACACACATTGTGTCGAAAACTATTGAATATAGAATTTACGGCAACAGGAAGGTGTACAAGGGTACATGGTGTTATTCCATGTTATCCCGTTCCTATTATCTGCGTGCTTTTCACTTATCCGGTCAGGAGGTCAAATTTCTTTACATTTCATAACCATTTTTTCGGAAATATTCCAATTCCATTTGAATTTTTCCAACTGCTTCGAAATTTTTTCCAACTCCTTCGAAATTTTTTCAACTCATTCGAAATGTTTTCCAACTTCTTCGAAAATTTTCCAACTGTGTTGAAAATTTGCCAACTCCGTTCAACATTCGGGGGATCATCCCCCCCCCATTCCCCCCTTTAGGCCCGTGCCTGAACAGGGTTTCCTTGGTCTGGCTTCCTGGTCACGCAGGAATCACAGGAAATGGGGAGGCCAACACACTTGCCTAGAAAGGAGCACAAACACTCTTTATTGGCCGGAACCCTACTTTGGGGTTGGTAGATACACCTACAAAAGTGATATTGGATGAAAGAAGAAACTGAAAGATATCCGGGGATATCTCTCCCCGGAATGTATCACTCCAATTAATTGCTCCGGAACTTTGATACTGTCAGATCCAAGAAATACTTGGAACTCAGTAAGAACACGCTGCACCTCCTCACTGGTTTCCTCACAGGGCACTGCAGCCTTAGGAAGCATATTATTAAATTAGGGCTAGCAGAAACTGATGAGTGCAGATTCTGTTGAGAGAAGGATACATCTACTGATCACCTGATTACGGAATGCGTCGCCTTCTCAAACCAACGCAAGGAGTGCTTGGGCACTGCGGCCTCAGGAAGCATATGATGAGATTAGGGCTAGCAGAAACTGACGAGTGCAGATTCTGTGCAGGATGAAACTCCTGATCACCTGACAACGGAATGCTCGCCATCTCAAACCAACGCAAGGAATGCTTTGGGCAAGAAATCTGAAGGAGCGAAGACCTAGCCTCCTTGAAGCCATCCCAGATACTGGAGTTCATCAGAACTCTGGAACTGGAAGGGGAGCTGTAGATGGTAATGACATCGACAGCTCTGAAGGGGGGAGATAATAGACCTTAAGGTCGCAGTCAGGGGGGTGAAGCGAGAGTAGAAAAAGTGGAAACATGGACATACGTCCCCACCTTTTTTGTTCGCTTGTCGTAGATATGTTCAAATGGATAAATGACAATGACATGAGTGTCAGGGCTTCATTGACTTCGTAAATTTGACAAGACTGATAAATATACTCGTGATATTTCTAATAGTTTGTGGCAAATAGCAATAATAATTGTTATACTAAAATAAAACCAGTGTTATTATATTACCCGTGTGAAGATAAGTTTGTTTTTTTCGTAATTCAATGAAAAAGTTTCCGTTTCAGGTGATGTTGAAGATATTTGTTGGTAATTTGGCCACTTGGTGAGATCTGATAAGTTTATATTTATACGAGGTTCAATTCTGCAAGTCTGATTGTGTTTAATATCATATTGTATTAAGAAAATGGCTTCAGGTTCTACTACTTCATTGTTGCGAAAGATGTTAAGTATTCTTGCCAAAATTCATATATCAGCCATTCATCACTTGTTTGCAGAAATAGAAGTTTTTTCGTTTCCCTAAAGATCCTTCCACCTTGAAAATTTGGAATGATATTTGTAAAATATCTCCTAGCAAAAATATTTCTAATTTTCTGACTGACTGCCTGAATGTACCTGGTTTCAGACATTTGTACCTAATACATGCACTCACTGAACAATATGATTGTATTAACTGTTGAATATTTTATTATTTTTATTATTATAGTAGTAGTCTATTAACTGAGATATTAGTTATAGTGTGATTAACGTTAATATTTTACTGAGAAGCATTTTTAGGGAACGACAATTGATATACCTTATTAAACTTAATTCTGATAGAACCAACCCATTTAGATCTATCCTACATCTTGATCACGAATATTTATATTTAAAATATATTTGAATATTCATCTTCTATCACTTAATATGTAAAAATACTTATTTCTTTTTTCAGAAAATGGTGATGGTGACCGTCATTACCTAGATTGATGGATTCTACCGGATTTTGACTGTCAATTGTGACTGGTGGTAGTTTCTTCTCCTTGCTAGATGAATCAGTGTTATTGTGATTTAGTGAAGTGACAATTCTGATCATAATGAGACTGAAAGACCGTTGTGAATGAGTGTTGACCCACGAATAATTTATCCCTAACTCTATATACAAGTGTTATTTCGACATTTTATTCAGATATTTGTACTGGAATTTGGTAGTTATAGGTACCCCTAAGAACTTGTAATAACTCAGCAAATTCCAAAAAGACCTATGGTTGGTCAAAAATTTTGTTTGTTTCATTGAATTGTGTCATGGTTTTTAGTTTCTCTAGAACAGGGTTTCTCAAAGTGGGGTACGTGAACCCCTAGGGGTTTTCCATTCGACGGCATGGGCTCACCACCATGTGTTAGTTAAGCGGTTCGCTGTCATGTGGAAACTTGAAAAGGGATTCGTAGAGCCAAAAGATTGAGAAACCTTGCTCCAGAAGCAAATTGAACTTATTTGTTTTAGAAAACTGCTAACTAAATTATAATCACATTCGAAAAATTCGACAAATATCATTTACTTGTTTGATTCTATAATAGATGTATTATATATAATTGTAAAAATAATGTTGATAAAGAAATTATTGTTTATAAAGCTTTGTTTCATTTTGAAGCATCTTTCCTTTCGAATCATTTTAAATTTCGAATACAATAATGAAAAATAGGTGGGGATATTCCATTATGGTTCTAGGGGGTGTCCGCTTGTATATGTCATTTTAGTGTGACATATACTTCAACAAGCGGACACCCCCTAGAACCATAATGGAATATCCCCACCTTTTTCGCCCCATCTCTCTCTAATCTATGGTATGTAAATGTCACTACTGTTGCGCACAGTTTGCAAGGCAGGTAGCACTTCTTATATTATATGTTCTGTGGTCGCAGTGCAACGTTACCCCCTACAACAATATACAATGTATAGAAGGAGTGCTTTGGCAAGAAATCTGCAGGAGCGGAGACGTAGCCTCCTTATCAGCTTGACACTAAGGAACACCCTTTCTGTATCATCCCCACGATCCTCAATTGATAGATTGTTAGAGCATTATTCTGCGATTAATAGTTAGTAGACATATTTAAAATTAGAGAAAATTAGTGCATTCTGAATAGCAAATTATCAGTAATGAAACATCAACGTCTTTCATTTCCCTCTGTCAATCAACCTATCGCATCTCGATATAAAACAGCCCAAACTAAAACCGACTACATATTATGATTTGATTTAACATTCATTTCTACTTTTCAATAAACAATACTCATATACTCCAAAACATGCAGCGATGTCGATTTCATTAATCGAATTGACCTACATCTATGCATTTACTCTAGCATTATTTTTACAATATTCCTCCATTTTCAGTTGATACAAAATGCTTTGAAAAAGTTGAATCGATAAAGTTTCTGGCGTTACTTTGCAGGATTACAATCGATAGCTGAGGTGAAACGTACCACTTGGAATTATTTCACATCGAGTTTCTCTTGGAATTTCTATATTTGAATATAACAATAGTCAGCTAACTTATCCATCTCATGAATTTTTATTTATGGAAGAAACTATTGGAATATAGGAAACGAAGTTAGGATTAGTTTCCGCTATTTTACTTTTTGATGTTAAAAGGTCCGCCTTAATATTGATATAACCATATTTGGCGGCCTCCAACCAATTTAGGAATTTTGAGCTGACAATGGTCGAAAATTATTCAATTTGAATTCGATTCTGTCCATCCATCTGTAAACATGATAACGCTCGAAAGAAGAAATATACAGGGTGTTTTCAAGTTTTAAGTCATCAAAATATATCATTTCACCAAAAATTCATATATAGAATATGCATGACATGGCTGTATCTCGGCGAGTAGGGCTCTATCTTCACCCGTTTTCAACCATTGTAAATGCGCGGCTATAGTCGCGACTTTTGGAAACATTCTATATATTTCAAAAAATATCCATGACCTTTTTCGAACGAATTACGAAAGAAAATTTTCTCTCGTCCAGACCCCGAATCGCGGCAAAATCGATGGTCGAAAGGATCCGATCGGGCCAGGGCGCCAAAGTGGATGATTAATAAACTATGCGGAGTTTTCCGTTTCGAAACTTTTGTATTCGAAATCGAAGTAAGGAAAGGTGGGCTTTTTCGGAAGAATTTCTATTTATTTTGACCGATCAAACAATTCGATATCCGTCAGGTTGGATTAGATAGTGATAGGTGATATTTTCTTGACATAAAAAAGCTGAAAGAAGATGAAATGTAATAAAATTAGTTCATATGCAACTTTCACCGATTTACAACGATTATAGCTTACAGGCTAGTTTGCTGGATTCATAAGCTGAAGGTACGTTCGGTTTCCGTAGCCGAAATTGCCCTTTTTCGGTTTTTGCGTGCATGTTCTGGGGAACAGCGTGCTTTCATTCTACCCAAATGTCTGTAATATTCGAGTTTTTTGCTGAACATGGTCTCAAACGATTAGGATCGACTAACAGTTGAAGAATCTGTCGGTTACTATAATTATAAAATATAATTGTTTTCACGATAACTTGAAAACGGAAAGGGATAACGACTTGCAATTTGCAGAGTAGGTGGCGCATCCAAATAGCTAAATGGTTTTGGAGTTATACACATCTACAATTTTATTGTTACTTCCTCTATAACTCAAAATATACAAATGCAATTGAGACTCGGTAATATACTTGTACAGTGAGGACGTCCTAATTTTCACGGAATTTCGTATATCGTATCTTGAAAGTACTTGAGACGTAAGTTTTTTTGTATAAAAAAATGGGTTCAAGCCCTGTGGACAGGAGCTTTCTGGCGCTCTAGTTCAAACAGACAAATTATATCTCCGAAAGTATTGGTTTCTCAGAGTTGGGAATTATATATAATAATAATAATAATAAATTGCCTTTATTTGGTACTTATAATACAGTACAAGAAAAAAGGGGAGAGGCGAAGTTTAGCTAAAGCTACTCCTACTTAACCTCTACTAAAATTAACAAAGAAAACTTAAAATTAAAATTTGAAATTTGAATACCTACTTAAAAATCTAAAAATAATAAATCAAATAAATGTAGTCTGTCAAAAATTAAATTAAATATAAGGGAAAATGAAAATGAAAATGAAAATGAAATGGGACGCAGCCATGAAGAAAAAAGAGAAAAAAAAAAATATAATAATGCACATACTAGAAACAGAAAGAACCTATGCAGCAAACAGGTTTCTTTGTGTGTCCAGCAATGATTCTCGAAAGTTTCTTTTTAGAAATCCTTCCGAGCGTGTTTTAAACGTAAAGGGTATAGAATTGTACACAGTAACTGCGTTGTAGGTGAAACCTCGACTTGAACTGGCAAGACGAAATTTTGGCAGGTCTAAGTTATAAAAGTGACGTATAGATCGGTCATGCAAACTACCTCTATATACTAGCCTATCCTTGAGGTACGGGGGAGTAGAGGTGGAAAGTACTCGATAAACGAATGAACTCATGTGATACCTGAAAAGATTCTCAACTCTAAGCCAACCAAGTTCGTTTATTTTGGCAGAAACTCTATCGTACTTCCGTAGACCAAACACAAATCTGCAGCAGTAATTCTGAATTTTTTGAAGGCGATATTTAGTAGTCTGCAGCATACAAGGGAAATACAATACTAAGCCGTAATTTAAAATGGATAAAACTAGAGACTCACAAAGTCTTTTCCTCAAGCGAAAATCCATTATCTGCCTGTGTGCGTATAGACGCCTCAAGACGAGGTATGATTTTTTGACCAACAGTGTCACGTGCTCCTCAAAACGCAGTTTGCAATCAAATATGACCCCCAGGTTCCTAGCACTGTGAGAGACCTTCAGAACCTGATCCCGAATCTTAAGCCGCACGCTAGCACCTCCGTCAACGTCAGCCACCGAACCAGCACCAAACACAATATCAATGTATTCTTATGATAGATCTGCATCATAAAGGAAATTCAATTCAAATAATAGTTTATTTATCAAGATTAAATGAGCAATCTGAGAATGAGAACTGCACCATGGAATAAATCAAATTAAATCTGGCCAATTTTGCCCTATAACGGACTTAACCGAGATATTCATCTCCCTAACCTACTCTGAAAATTTCAACTTAAAAGCTCATTCCGTTCGAGAGTTATATCTATGTCTATGGATGAAAAGCAGTCTCACTACTCTCAGATCGCTTACTTCATGTTCCGTTCCGAAATGTAAGACTTTTCTGAGAAAAACTAATTTCGGAGCAAACAACTGAGATTTTTCTCACTTCGCTCACAATTCTTCGATTGATTAGATAATGACATGTCTCAGGAAAATAAATTGACATTATGACAATTCATACATAGATTAATTAAATCATTGTGTGACAACGTTGAAATACGATTTATTATTGAAATTTTGAAAAATCATATCTCCGAAAGTATTAGCTTGTTAGAGTTAAAAATGATATAATTGGATTCTTATGGTAAAACTGCTTATTGAAAAAAAATTAATTTTGATTTTGTTCTGTAAAACAAAAATTTTTTTTGTTACTCCGAAACCATCTGTCCGATTTTGCCCAATAACGAACTTAGCCGAGATATTTATCTCCCAAACCTACTCTGAAAGAGTTCCATCAGGATAAATAGGTGTGGGTTTTGGGGAAAATTTAGTCTTTTGGTGGTGGAAAAGGGTTGACATTTTCCGCTTCCTGTTACGCTATACAGGTATGGTAAAGACACTCGGAAATATAGGAAATTCAATGTTAATCTAGATTCTAGACGATGGCCAGGATCATCCAGTGGATCAGTGGAACAGTTAACTTCAGCGCGATGCGATAATGAATAAACGACTGTTCTCTCTCTTTGGCTCAGTTGGTCTCGGGTGGGGATGCTACGATATGATTCTTGGGCTGGGGATCTCGATCAGTCGATCACGATCTGCCACTCAATTTCAGTCGCACCCCTAACGTGAGATGCGCAAGACCATATTGGTTTAAATCAAAGTAGATTCCGCGTGAAGCGATGTTTAGTTTAGACAAAAAAATCAGATTATAAAATGGTACTTTGGTCGACAATCAATTGGAGAAATAATAGATTCATTTATTATTGCCTTTGAAGACAGGCCGACATCTTCAACTTCCCCTATTTCTAAGATAATTACAAAATTCGAGAGATGCGGGTGTTTACGAAGATGCAGTAATTGCAAGATTGATAAACCACCAAGAACCATTAGCGAAAATCGTCTGGAAAAAGAGGTAGATGTGTGTGCTGCTGTTGAAACCAGTGCATCCCGTTCAAACAAACGAAGAAATTGTTCCAGAAAACCATATCAAATTTGGTGTATGGCCATGAAATTGATAGAGCGACAAAAATTAATCAATTAAGGTTCTAAATAATCCAACTCTGTGCCAAAATAGCAACTACCCCGAATCTGCTCACAGATATGAGATTATCTCTTTATAATAGATTTGGCTACTGTTTGGGTCAACAAGGTGGATTATTTGAACTTCAATTTAAATTTGTCGACCTTTGATTTTTCATAATTTGTTTTTATTTTCCTATTTCTTACTTTCGTAAAATTTCGAATTAAATTGTCGTATTTATTTTCAACCGATATGGTTTAACAGACCTCAAGTTTGGAGTGCGCTGTACGACTGATAGGCAGACCAAGATCCCCAAGCTGAGAATCGTCTCGTAGCATTCGTAGCATCCCCACTTGAGACCAACTGAGCCATAGAGAGAGAACAGTCGTTAATTTGTTATAGCATCGCGCTGAAGTTGTGACTGTTCCACTGCTCCACTGGACCCTGGCCATCATCGTCTAGATTAACATTGAATTTCCTATTCTTCCGAGTGTCTTTACCATACCTGTATAGCCTAACATGAATCGGAAAATGTTAACCCTTTTCCACCTCCAAAAACTAACTTTTCCCCAAAAACCCGTTTAAAATGTCCGGCAACGAATATTTCTGCCATGGATTTGACACGGGGGAATATAATGCAGTCCAACTAGCCCATTTAAATTCCCGAACTTTCTTCACTCAAGAAAAATTGTCGTAATAAAAATTAATTATGCAGAGATCACCAACCGCGAAAGTTTTAATCTTATTCTTTGTTAAAGCCGAGATGTGTCCCGATTAAGTATGCTGCACCTCATTTCCTGAGAGACGGCGGATACACACAAAGTCCATAAAATTTCGAGGTGCTAGAATGCGAGTTGAGCTAAGTAGTCATCATTTATGTTGTTGGCTGCACACCATGCATCTTTTTTATTACCGCTTGTGGCAAGTAGAGGAACACAGCGAAGAAACATGAACTAGGTGAGAGGAAGGAGCAGGAAGGTATCGATTTTGAGGAAGGTCACGTTAGGTGTACTGGAAATGCAACCTTCAACTTCTCAAGTTTCAGTACTGTTTTGTTCATTAAGCCAGGTAATGACGGAAAAGAATACCCGACAAGGGTTCATTATAATGCACCTTCGCCATTTCGAACCCTCGTGCCATGTTGCGATATCTACTTCATTACATTCTAGGATTTTCACAATAGCGATTATTTACACAGCTCTCACGTTAGCAATGAGTAAGAACGATAAAGACGATAAAGTGTAATATTTCTTTAAATTAATTTGAATTTTCCGCAATTATAAGCTGACAACATCCGCGCGATCGTCAGTAGAAAGATTGAAGTTCCGCCATTATTGTGCCGTGCCAGTATATGTAGAGATAAGTAGTTGCTCTTATGTTTTTGTAGATATATATTAGGGATATTCATTCGAACTGTTCCAACTGATAAAATCACTTAGGTTTCTATGGTTTAGTACTAATTCAACTGATTTGAGTTACATAAATCACTTTTCTCTATTTCAGTATCGTAATGAGCCCATTCCAGCACTGAAAACAGTGCTGGAATGAACTCATTCCCGCACTGTTTCTAGTTATATTTTCCGTTTTGTGGTAGTCAGCACTGACATTCGATCCTATCAAATATTTCAACACACGTCAATTGACAATACAATATAATCTGGATATAGTGAAATAATTGTTGAGGAAAAGCTTTATTTTCATTAAAAAATATGGTAGGTACTAGAGATTTCCTTCTTGCTAATTTTGAATCATTCCTGCTATTATTATTAGTGCGATTGGCTCAGTGGTAGAGTAATTGACTTGGGAGCGGAAGCCCCAAGTTCAATTCCGAGGCTAGGAAAGAAATTTTCTAGTCACGGTAATCGCCACCATTCGCTGTTGGGTCAAAAATTAACAGTGCTGTGCCTAAGGTGGCGTAAGGACACAGTAACAAAGCCTACACAGAACACAACTGGTTCTCCTAACTCAGGGCAAGCTCTTAGAGCTTATGAGGGGTCTCCTTGTGGAAGACCCAGGAGGATCAGTATAATAATAATAATAATAATAATTAGGCAACTGTTTTAAATCTGATCTCCATGCCCTACGTACATTTCAAACTCAAATTCCGTAATCTGTCAACTTTCGTAACAGTCACACCAACTACCAAGATACAATACGAAAGTCACTAGGATTTATAATCCGAATTTTTCATTAAATTTCAACATTATTTTGCAAAACTTGCCTTAAATAGAGAAAATATCGTCTAATACTCGTTGCAGAAGGCAATTCCAACACTCATGGGTTCGAAAACTCGCTCCTTCGTCGCTCGTTTTCGGATTTTGCATTCGTGTTTCAATTAGAGCCCATTCTGCAACTTGTATTAGAATATACTATTCAATATTTCAGTATTGTAATGAGTCCATTCCAGCACTAAAAACAGTGCTGGAATGAACTCATTCCCGCATTGTTTCTAGTAATATTTTTCGTTTTGTGGTAGTCAGCACTGACATTCGATCCTATCAAATTTCAACATACGTCAATCAAAAATAATATAATCTGGATATAGTGTGATAATTGTTGAGAAGAAAAGTTTCATTTCATTATAAAATAAGGTACTATACAGATTTCCTTCTTGCTAATTTTGAATCATACATGCTATTACTTATATTAACAGGAAACTGTTTCAAATCTGATCTCCATTTCCTACGTACTATTCAAATTCCGTAATCTGTCAACTTGTGTAACAGTCACACCAACTGCCAAGACACAATACCAAAGTCACTAAGATGTATAATCCGAATTTTTCATTAAATTTCAATAGTACAAACTTCTACAAAACTGGCCTAAAATAGAGAAAATATCGTCTAATACTCGTTGCAGAAGGCAATTCCAACACTCATGCGTTCGAAAACTCGCTCCTTCGTCGCCCGTTTTCGAATTTCGCATTCGTGTTTCAATAGGAGCCCATTTTGCAACTTGTATTAGAATATACTATTCTGACATGGGTTCCACGAGCACTCTGTTATTGTTTTATACGTCTTGTGATACGATCTTCAAAAAGGTAAGAAAAAAACTTCTCATGAATTTATGACAGCTTAGGATATGAGGCGAGAACATGGAACTCGATAACCTAATGAAACATCCGTTCATCCATCATACTCCCCACGTTCAAGGTTTTTCTCTCGTAGTATTGAAGAGCTATTCATGAAACTTGCTACAAATTGAGTATTATCCCAGATGATCCTTCAAGCGTTTCTTTCGGATTGATAAGGGAATCGAAAAATATCAATCTTATACGACGAAATCGGAATATATTCCAGTTTCGCCACGCTGCGCGCTGTATCAGTTTTTTTTTTGCAGTAACCTTTCATCATCAGTACATTTACAGTAGGTTTAACGAAACTTTGACTGTCCTTAATTGATAAGTGTGATTCTGTGTTGATTCTCAGTTCATTTTGAATGCTACCATCATTTGTAAGTTAATTAAAAGAGTGAGATCAAAGAATTGGTTCCGTTTGATGCCCTTGTGTTTAATTGACAAAATCATTTCATGCAGTGGTATTAAGGGTGTCCACTGTTGAGTATAACTCGAAAAAACTCATACAGTTAGTTGCAAGGTCGCGAATATTTATCAACTAGTTTATCTGGGAAAGGTTCCAGCACCAGCGCATTCGCCATTTTGCAATGAACTAGTAGATTCTTAAGTAATCATTAAAGGATACTGTGGGAGGTATACTCATTATTCAACGGTTTTTTTCTGGGTTTTCTCTCCCAAACTCTGAAAAATATCTATAAAATAAAAATTAATTATTTTGTGATTTGCTTCTGCGTAAGAAACACAGGATATTTGTCAGAAGCAATCAATTGAACAATGTTGCCTAACAAACAACAACGAAACAACATCAACGAAGAAACAACTATAGCGTAACGTTTCGGAGTCTATATCAGACCCCTTCTTCAGACGCTCAACGAAAATCGAGAGAATTATTTTGTTGATAGTTATTTGGTGAAATTCCAGAATTGTCACATTGTTTCGTTGTTGTTTGTTAGGCAACATTGTTCAATTGATTGCTTCTGACAAATATCCTGTGTTTCTTACGCAGAAGCAAATCACAAAATAATTAATTTTTATTTTATAGATATTTTTCAGAGTTTGGGAGAGAAAACCCAGAAAAAAACCGTTGAATAGTATATTCTTAGCTATTATTAACAGTTGTCTCTCTTGACATGTGCTTGTTAGTATCCAGTTAGGTTTCGCCAAATATTATATAGGATATGGTACATTCAATAGTCATCTACAGATATAAAAAGGTCTGAGTTAATGACTCTGTGACAAGTGTGTACATCCTTAACCAATTATAAATTCTTAACCCTTACGTAACGAAATTTGAACAAAATGAATTTTGTGTTTAGTATTTCTTAAACTTTAAATAAATATTAAATCTAATGTGGTCTATTTTTAGTCGATGCTATGTCTCTTGATAGGTTTTATTTATTCGTGTCCAGCGGTAAATATCTTGGTCTGGGTTTTTTTTGTTCGTCTTATTCGGTAGTATATCTCTTGATCTGGTGAACATGTTAATGGTAGCATAAATTGATGAATGAATACATTTAATAGGTTTTTCTCTTTTTTCTAGATTTTTAAGTAGAATTTATAATCGAGTTTATCAAAAATAGATCTTCTTCAATCAGCCATCTCTTTATTTTCTCGTTGAATTTATTTTTATTTCTTCTATTTCTTTTGCGTTACTCATATATAATATGTATCAATTCAATATGTGATATGGGTAATAGTATAGAATGAAATTTATTTAACTGGCAAAAAACTATTCAAACTCCACACGCGTAACTTTACTACAATTTTCGTTGTCTGACATATGTTTGCATCTTCTGATATTAAATGGTACTCAAGCATGCTATCTACATATTACTCTTTTCAGATATGGGCCGACATTACACTTAGCCATTAGCAGATTAAAGAGTTGAATACGAGTTAGGTCGTAATGAGGAATTCATCCCTACTTTTATAAATTCAGATACCTGATACCCAATAACTCGAAAAATACAGAACCGGTTGAATTCAAACATGATAATTAGTTGTAGAATGCGAAATTTCGTGAGGATCGTATCACTAGAAAATTTTCAAAAAATCATTTCAAAATCTGACTCTACAGCCGGGTCCAAATTTGAACATGATTGGATCTTTGTGGTGGATACGAGCAGCCTTGGGCAAGTTCAGTAGCTGGATGGGTGACTGTCACCACAATAACTTTTGAAAAGAAAACGATAGCGATTTTCTGGGTAGGTTGCGCATCCAAATGGAATAGTTAAGTTCGCTATTGGCCAAAATCGGCCAAATGGCTTCGAAGTTATACTCATCTTAAATTTTGTTGTTTTTTCTTCAATAACTCAAAATATACAAATCCGATCCAATTTAAACTTGGTAATTATTTGTGGAATATCAACGCGATGATTTTCGCGGAATTTCGTGAATACCGTGTCACTAGAAGAAAAATAAAACAAATAAAATAAAACCCCTATTAACAACCCATTATTCCATATATACTAATTGAACTTATGTCATGGCAACCGATTTTTTAGAGAAAGAGGTGTAAAAACGGGCGGCATCCGAAGGGCTAAACCCTCTTATATAACCGCTATATTACGACGGAAGGGGAAAGATTTCTACAGAATATAGGCTATCGAGAAGATTATTCAGAATGGTCTTTATGCGTTAATAAAATTCGAGAAATCGACGAAATTTTTGCGATTTTTCCTAAGTAAATAGGGAATTTTGGGAATTGTTTTAAAAATCTAGAGTTCCATGTGGCGATTTTATTTCGAAAAGTGAAAATTAAGAATATCTATCCCTGGTAAGTACCGACTAATTATTCGAATACCGGAGATCGGTCAAAATCTACGTTGAAGTCGGTGGCGCATGCGTCTGACGATCGAACTCTCGGTGTCAGACCGAGAGAAGGCGGAGTCGAATCCCGAAGAGGGAATCACACTTTTTCGTATTTTTTAGACCCTTGAGGTGGCGCTACAATCGATGTGTAGCAACTCGAAAACGAACGGACCGTTTTTGATGAAACTTTGTGATTTTGTTTCGACGCGTCTCTGATTCACAATAGCATCCTGTAGGGGGCGCCTCGATTGATCTATAGAAGCTCGAAAACGGCTCCACCGAATCGAAGAAACTTTGTGTGCGTACTTGAGTGGGTCTCAGAGTCACAATAGGCAAGACATGATGTTTGCCACAAATTAGCATTAATGTTATCAATTCGTAAATTACCTCATTACAGAAACGAAAATAGTGGTGGTTACAGTGCAAAGCGAATCACGCATGCGTGAAACGTCAAATGCCGCACGCCACTATTACCGCATGACGCTATAGACTCTAGTGATGGCAGTATTTAATATAGAGTTCTATGAGTGATACAATATCAGGTTTTATAATAAGCCGTTGAAACTGCTACTGCTTTTTATGAAAAGCAATTTAAAAATAGTATTTTAGCAACTTTATTGTTTTTTGGCGCTCTAGTTCTCACAAATTGGCTTATGACTAACGGTATATTGTAAACCCACTGGAATGTAGAAATTGATTGCATGCTTTAGTAACGCTTCGTCTTCGAAGATGGAAACTTTGTTTCCGAAACATATGTCAGACGACAAAGACTGTAGTGGACAAGAGTGTAGTTACTTTTGTAGTGTTCATAATAAGTCCACAGTGAACTCAAAATAAAGGGTTTTCCAATAAGAGGTGTTATTTTGAATAGCCGCTATTTCGGTAGATGTCACTTTTGAAGCTGTCATTTTTTGACATTTGACAAGTAGAAACTACGCCATCAATAAAAATGGAACGATACACGGTTCAAGAACGCATTGAAATGATTAAAATTCACTATAAAAATGGTGAAAATTTGGCAGAGACGGTTCTTAAAACTCGAACAATTTTGGGTCGTCGTGAAGCACCTTGTCGGACCGCAATAAAGAAATTGGTCGAAAAATTTGAGCTGTTGGGACAAGTTAGTTATGTGAAGAATAAAACCCGTGCACGTCGCTCAAGAACAGCCGAGAATATTGCTGCTGTAGCTGAAAGTGTTGAAGAACACCCAGGTTTGTCCATTCCTCGTCGTTCTTTGGAATTAGGCATTCCACAAACGTCATTACACCGTATTTTGCGTAAAGATTTGGGTCTTAAGGCTTATACAGTTCAGTTAACACAAGAAATCAAGCCGGCCGATCATCAACAACGTCGTGTCTTTGCTGATTGGGACGTTGAAATGCATGAAAATGATCCGGAATTCCATCGAAAAATCATCTTGAGTGATGAGGCCTATTTCCACCTCGGTGGCTTCGTCAACAAGCAAAATTATCGCATCTGAGTCTCGGAAAACCCAAGAATTATTATTGAAAAGCCTCTCTATCCTCAACGTGTGACTGTTTGGTGCGGTTCATGGTCCGGCGGAGTCACTGGACCTTATTTTTTCGAAAATGAGACTGGAGCAACAGTTACGGTGAATGGATTGCGCTATCGAGAGATGATTAATGATTTCTTATGGCCGGAATTGGATGTTATTGATCTAGACAACGTTTACTTTAAACAAGACGGCGCTACGTGCTACACAAGCAACGAAACCATTGATCTTTTGTGGGAAAAGTTTTCGGACCGTGTTATCTCTCGAAGAGGTGATCACAATTGGCCACCGAGATCTTGTAATTTAACACCTTGCGACTTCTTCCTTTGGGGCCACGTGACAGAGAAGGTCTACCCCAATAGCCCAGCGTCGATTCAAGACCTCAAAGATGGAATTCGTGAGGCTATCGAGGACATAGAGCAGCCACTTTGTGATTTGGTTATGGGAAATTTCATTAAAAGGATATGGTCCTGTAAGCGTGGTCGTGGTGGTCATTTGCCTGATGTTATTTTCCACCATTAATGGCTTAGCTTTTTCTTTATAATGAAATAAACATCCGATCATTTAAATTGAAAAATGGCATTTTTCTTTGAATATCAAATTAACACCTCTAATTGGAAAACCCTTTAGAATATACTTCTTTGTTACTTAATCATACTCTCAGGACTATATTATACCACGAATACTCCACAGCAGGTTGGATACATTCTGAAACGGAAGTACAAATAAACCAGGCATGTTTGCCGATACAGTCCACGGGGTAAGTTTGAGCTCATGCAATTCCGTCTGATCAAGGATGCGGTCCGAGGATACGAGCGGCAAGAATTAACAAGCGGAAGTGAGCGGAGTTGCTCGTTGGAGAGTGTGAAAAAACTAGTTTGGTAACTCGTTAGTAGTTCGAATGTTAGATTTCTACCGACTGAGATTGGGTTTTTCGTGATTCGGCTTCGATTCAGGATTTATCATGGAGAAGGGTGCGAAACGTTGACGAGAGAACTCCAGGATAATACATGTTTCGAGGTTTCTTTCGGCGAATGAATATTCACGGTCTATATTCAAATATACAGGTAATACGTATGTATTATGTGCATTTTTGAAATATTGCTGTAGCTTTTCTTCTGTTGAAAATGATCTATTTCTGCAAAAACATTATTGTGGTTTTTAAAAGTAGAATTCAATAAGGTTGAGTAAAAATTTAATGCTTGTTGCTTTTACTTGATGCAAATCCATATTAACTCAATGAAAAATTATATACGATTTACACTAATTTACTTAATATTGTGACTTTATTTAATATTGTAACAAAATTAATTCGAATTATTCGAATCATTTACTAGCAGAAGGACATTTGTTTAACCCGGATTTAAAAATGTACACAATTTGAATAAAGGTGCGCAACTCAATTATTGGGAAATGGTGGAAATAAATGGGGAAAAACATACGGGTAATTTAGTTAATGAACAATTAGATCTGAATTTTTCACCGTTACTCAATCTATTCAAATAGAGAATCAATTTATAAAAGCATTAGGAATGAATTATTGTAAATGTGTACAAAGAACTAGCAGTGTAATATTATGTAATTTGTTTTAAATAAATCTCTCATGTAATTAGTTTAAAATAAGATTATGTATCCATCTCATCTAGGTAAAGGGAGATCATTACTTGTTAAGAATTTAGTATGATGTAATCTGATGAAGTCGCTGTGTCGACGAAACGCGTCACAATATTAAATAAATTAGTGTAAATCGTACATAATTTTTCACTAAGGTTAATTACATTTTCTGGCAACTGATTTTTATGTGATCTCGGCATGAAAATATGTCTTTCAAATGGGACACCCCCTATCCTTTGCATATTTCCATAGAGCTTGAAATATCCATTTCAAAAATGATATTGAAATTTTCCTTATGAAATCAAATTTCAACCTTTAGTTAAGTATGCTTTGGAGGATGCCATGATTAATTAAATAATGCAAATTATAGTGAAACGTTTTTGGCGCTCTTGTTCCTCGGAACAGAGTGCTTATCATTTTGGTCTCAAACGGTTTGGTTCGACCCACTGATCATGTGACGAAATGGTGAAAATGAAAACTACAGATATCTAGGACAAGGGAAATGCTATATTAGTGAATATTCCTGTTAGAGAAACGAGTAAAGTTCCAACATTCACACTTATTAGGGAATAATCTAAATATATACCGGAGATACCCTGCCTTAAGACCTAACGATATAGTTGAAAATTGATTTTTTTTGAAATATCAATCTAGAAATTGCTACAGGGCTGTGATGGGGATACATAGTATAGGAAGTGTTTCAAGAAAGCTTGCCACTTTTTTGCCATTGAATCATCCAATACACAGGTCATTCATTGAGGCGAACTTCTGCTACACTGCTTCAATATGAAGGAGCCAACATTGAGTCTTTGAAACGACGCGGAGGTTGGAAGTCAAGTAGTGTAACAGAAGGCTACATCGAGGTTTCGCTGCGAAATAAGAATGAGATTGCTGGTAGGATATTCAGCGTCAACGAATTCCCTGGAACCAGCAACTCAGATTACTCTATTGAGGCATCAGCTTTTGAACAGAATCCGAGACAGAATCCTACCAGTTCAGTATTACATGGTTTTATTTTTCAAAATGCTAAATTGACCAATTGTACATTCAATGTAACTTTAACGAATAACAAGCCCTGTGGACAGGAGCTTTCTGGCGCTCTTGTTCAAAGAGACAAATTATTCCTTCGAAAGTATTAGTTTCTCAGAGTTGAGAATTATATCAATGTATTCTTATGATAGAACTGCATCATAAAGGAAATTCAATTCAAATAATAATTTATTTATCAAGATTAAATGAGCAATCTGAGAATGAGAACTGCACCATGGAAGAAATCAAATTAAAATAGCTGAAATGAATTTCTTTCTTATAGAACAGGATGACGTGTACAAGTATGAACACAGATCATATATTAAAGCATAGATAGAATAATTATAGCATTCTGTGAAAACATAGAAGTACGATTCATTATTGAAATTTCGAAAAATCATATCTCCGAAAATATTAGCTTGTTAGAGTTGAAAATGATATCAATGGATTTTTATGGTGAAACTGCATCTTAACAAAATTATTTTGAAATTTGTATGTTAAACCGTCTGGCCTATTTTGCCCAATAACGAACTTAACCGAGATATTCATCTCCCTAACTTACTCTGAAAATTTCAACTGCCTAGATCATTCCGTTCGAGAGTTATTGTAGCAATTTTTTTTTTAATTTTCAAAATTTTTTTTTGACACTTTGCGGTAACCTCATCAATACAAAACTTCACATGCGTATAAAGTCATGATTCTACAATTTGATGCTAAATTTCAGAAGATCGAGTGATCGGATCGGAAATATTCATAAAAAATGATTTTACTGAATACGTCAATAACTCCGAAACCGCTTGCTGGATTTCGCCCAAACGAAGTCGTCCGAGTTATTTACGCTCAAACCCACCTTGGAAATTTCAATCCTCTAACTCTTTTCGTTCGAGAGTTATCGTGCCTACGACAGAATCGATTTCAACCTCGAATTCTTGATCAGTGAGTCGAACCAAATCGTTTGAGACCATTTTCAGCCAAAAATTTGAAAATTACAGACATTTGGGCAAATTGATAAGCACTGTGTTCCGAGGAACAAGAGCGCCAGAGACGTTTGAATTAGAGAATTTTTTGTTCATGGTAACCAATTCATCCTTTGCATGGTAAAACTTTTCCTGCTGCCGACCGAAAAAGTGTTGCATAGCAACCCTTCTCCTCCTTAGTGGAGAAATAGAACATTTCGGTGATTCTCTCAATCGAAAAATGACGTTATTATTGTACGTTTGAAATTAATAGTTATTTAATCAACTAGTTTATTAATGATAGCGATTAATGGTCGAGATATTTTAACACGTGAGCGGAGCGAGCGTGTTAATGTTCGAGACCATTAATCGCTAGATTAATAAACGAGTTGATTACAAGATTTTTCCGTCGACCTCATTATGAATTAGAAATAAATTATTTATTCTAATAAATTATATTTCTCACAATATAAAATTTGACAATGAAAATTTCGATGCTCACTTTGACATATTTATATTCATTCTGTGATTGAAGAGTGAGAGTCACAGGCCTCATACATAAAAAATTGGTTCAAGCACTGACGTGAAGTCAGAAGCTTTTGCGCGTATGTTCTATTGTCCATACTTCTGTATTGGACACCCTTAATCGAATTTACCATGGTAAATTATGTTGTCCATTCTCCTGTATTGGACACTCTCAATTCGAATTTACCATGGTAAATTCGAATTAAGTGTCCAATACAGGAGAATGGACAACATAATTTACCATGGTAAATTCGATTAAGGGTGTCCAATACAGAAGTATGGACAATAGAACATACGCGCAAAAGCTTCTGACTTCACGTCAGTGCTTGAACCAATTTTTTTTTCGTGACTTTTTAAAAATTTTCTAGGGGTACGGTTCTTGAAATTTTTTTTTTCGTCATTTTTTTCAAATTTTCCTTGGATACGATTCTTACAAAATTTTAAACACGTCTTTATGTTGATTTTCTACTACTAGTTACCAAGCACCAATTCGATCGAATATTTATTTTTTGCGTTATCAAGGAAATAATATTCCTGGTGGGTATAACTCGGAAACCGTTAGACCGATTATGCCCAAAAACGAACTCAACACTCTCTTTCGGATACGCAACCTATCCTGAAAATTGCAAGTCCCTATCTCCTTTCGTTCGAAAGTTATCGAGGCAACGGTCACCCATCTACTGAACTCGCACAAGAATGCTCGAATCTCCAACAATATTTAACCGATCGTATTAAAACTTGGAACTTGGCAGTAGAGTTAGGTTATGAAGGCTCTTGCAAAATTTCAGCAATTTCAAACGAATAGTTACTGATATATAGAATTTTTTTATTTTATTTTCAATGATTTATTAAAAATTTTCTACAAATGCTATCCTCACCAAATTTTGCAAACATTTCCGCGTTGGCATTCTACAACTAATAACCATGTTTGAATTCAATCGGTTCAGTACTTTTTGAGTTAATGAGGAACAAAAACCACGAAATTTCAGAAAATTTCAGATGGCTATAACTCTGAAACCGTTTGGCCGATTATGCTCATAAATAAACTGAAATGTTGCGTTCTGGTGTTCATCCTAACCTGAAAATTTCAAGCCGCTATCTCATTCCGTTCTCAAGTTATCGTGACAACAAAAATATTTTTTAATAATTTTTTAAAAATTTTCTAGCCATACGATTCTTACAAAATTCCACAAACGTCCTTAAGATCATATTCTACAACTACTCACCAAGTTTCAATTCGATCGGATTTATATTGGTTGAAAACAAAATTATTACTCGGAAACCACTGGGCCGATTATGCCCATTAACGAACTTGTCCGTCGTATTGAGATGCGCCACCTACCCTGAAAATTTCAAGTTGCTAGCTCTTCTCGTTCTCAAGTTATCGTGGCAACGGCCGGACGGCCGGACGGCCGGACGGACAGAATCAAATTTGACCTCGAATTCTTCATTGGGGAGTCGAACTTAATCGTTTGAGACCATTTTCGTCAAAAAATTCGAAAGTTACAGACATTTGGGCAAAACTATAACGCGATGTTCCCCAGAACATACGCGCAAAAATGAAATATCAGTCGACTTGTGACGTTACTCATATTACTTCTGAATACTCTATGTTCGGTTGCCCATGACAATCATGCATTAAAATAGAAAGGACTCGTGCATTAAAATGGGTCATTAATGCATGATTTTGTGAACGTTAAACAGAGCTTTTATTGGGAGGTCGACGGAAAAGACTATGATACGTACAACGTACGAGTTTATAGTATAGAGACTGTTAGGAATCTCAGTAATCAACGGTATTTGATGTGACGGCGAAGATGAAGTTTGTAGAGTTGTGTAAATAAACCTATACATATGTTTTTTTCTCCTACATATTAGCATACAGTCTTCTATTTATTCCAAAGTGTGAATACAGAATCATTATCGCCTAGACAATGATAAAAATAATCATTAAAGGACACTGTGGGAGGTATACTCATTATTAAAAGGTTTTTTTCTGGGTTTTCTCTCCAACAAAATAATTCTAAGGATTTTCATTAAGCGTCTGACGGAGGAGTCTGATATAGACTCCGAAACGTTACGATATAGTTGTTTTTTCGTTGATGTTGTTTCGTAGTTGTTTGTTAGGCAACATTGTTCAATTGATTGCTTCTGACAAATATCTTGTGTTTCTTACGCAGAAGCAAATCACAAAATAATTAATTTTTATTTTGTAGATATTTTTCAGAGTTTGGGAGAGAAAAGCCAGAAATAAACCTTTTAATGATAAGAATATTATCACAAATCAATTTTATTTTTTTGAAATCTAGCGGCCGGGCGAGTTCAGTACCTCGATGCACGCTAAAGCAGACTGTCTTCATGCCATTGGTTTCCTAACTTGAAATTAAATCTCTACGACTAGCTTCAAACCCAAGTTCTCATCTGGCAAGGATTCAAACAATACTGCAAGATTTATCCTCAACAACAACATCCAAAGTATTTCAACGATAAACTTCCACGTACCAATTACATTTGTTAGTTCAAATAGGACAACGTGAAAATACGAATCCATGAAAATTTTCCAGTTCGTGTGGCGTCGGTGGATTTATGCAGATGAAAGTTTTCGAGCGTGTTCAATATTTTAATCCAGTACTTCATTTGAATTGGAAAGCGAGTGTAGGGACTAGAAAAATTCTGCTCATATCAAATGGTCGCATCTATTTTGGCTGTACGCTAATGCTTTTTTCCTGGTACTCAATAGACACGCGATTTCTACAATTCTGAAAGCGGAGATAGAAAAAAAATGATTTAAGCACTGACGTGAAGTCAGAAGTTTTTGGGCGTATGTTCTCTTGTCCATTCTCCTTTATTGTGTCCAATACAGGAGAACAGACAATAGGATAGGATACACCGAGTCAACAACTTAAAAGGTTTCTTCAAAACCAACAGGTGAATATCTCATTCCGGACAAATAATAACCTCGCAAAACTCATAAAGAACAAAACATCGAAAAGGAATAAATAAGAGAAATCCGGTGTTTATCAATTAAATTGCGGGAGTTGTGACAAATCATATATAGGAAAAACTGGTAGAAATTTTGGCATAAGAATAAAGGAACATCATCACAGCTGCAAAAACAACAAAATTAATTCAAATTATTCGAATCATTTATTAGCAGAAGGACATAAGTTTAACCCGGATTTCAAAATTCTACAAAATTTGAATAAAGGTACGCAACTCAATTACTGGGAAATGGTGGAAATAAATAGGATAAAACATACACGTAATTTAGTTAATGAAGAATTAGATCTAAATTTTTCACCGTTACTCAATCTATTCAAATAGAGAATCAATTTATAAAAGCATTAGGAATGAATTATTGTTAATGTGTACAAAGAAACCAGCAGTGTAATCTCATGTAATTAGTTTTAAATAAGTTTCTCATGTAATTAGATTTAAATGATTCTGTGTCCATGTCATCTAGGTATAGGGAGATAATAACTTGTTAAGAATTTAGTATGATGTAGTCTGATGAAGTCGCTGTGTCGACGAAACGCGTCACAATATTGAATAAATAAGTGTAAATCGTATATAATTTTTCATTGAGACTCTCAACATCACTCTGTATCAGATCACAATCCTCAGGGTTATCAATCCTTTTAAACACCTTCAAGTCATCGGCAAACAAAAGGAACTCAGAGTGTCGGAAGCAAGTTGAAATATTATTGATATATATCAGAAACAATGAAGGATCTAGGAGGGAACCTTGCAACCATTATACCATAACAAATTGTGATCTTCTTGGAATATAAGAGCTTAACCATAGCAAAAGACTACCACATACACAAACACCCACCCACCAGTATTGTCTGGTATTGAATGGCGAACCAAAAACGGTAATTGTCTAGAACATCCCATAACCGTCTAATCGTTATGAAAATTTACTCACTTGCTAACTTTGGATCGTAGATAAAGAATCTGAAATCGAAAATCCGTGCTCTCCTATAGTTTTAAAAAAAAATCCCAAATTGTCCAAAATCACTAAACTTCTTCTAATAATTACACCGATTCAAACTGCTTTATCGGTGAATATTTATCAAAAATGAGGTCTTATTGTTGTTCTCATCATTAATGCATAATCATATACCTCATTATTTCCCCTATTTCCTCATTTTCAATCGAAAATTATTTGTTTATGTTGCATCAACTCCGCCATGTTGAATTATCAAATTGACATTAATAACAGTGAAGCGCGCGCAGCTCGCGACGTTGTCACGTTGACTATTTTATTTTTTTTTCAGAAGTATTTATAGCCGATAGAATAAATAAGTTTTTTCGGGCGCTACCATTTTGCATACATGTTTGTGAATTTGGAATTATTTTATAAATGGTTAAGTTAGATAAGGTTAGGTTAAGTAAGGTTCGGTTAATTATATATAAAATCTTGATGCAATTCCTTAAGCAAATTCGAAATATCTGAAAGTTTTCAAATAAAAAGGTTAGGTTAGGTAAGGTTTATCGATATTCCTCAGTGGAAAATCATAACATTGCGTTAGGTAAAAAACTCCGTTGAAAATTTACCGTAAGAGTAGTAGTTTGAAATATCATGGCAAAGTACCGGAATATGCATTGTTTCTCTTACTCCTTACCTACACATGTTCAGTTGGAGAGAGATGGAGTGAAATTTCCGATAACCAAAATCATAGCCGTTCGAATGCGTAACGATGAACGAAGTGAGGTCGGCAACATTGCAACTCGGGTTGGCAAAGTGACGTTCCATATCAAAACATTAGGAATGACAGAAGATAGGAGCAATATTGAATTTAATAATGAATAAATGGGTTCAAGCCCTGTGGACAGGAGCTTTCTGGCGCTCTAGTTCAAACAGACAAATTATATCTCCGAAAGTATTGGTTTCTCAGAGTTGAGAATTATATAAATGTATTCTTATGATCGAACTGCATCCTAAAGGAAATTCAATTCAAATAATAGTTTATTTATCAAGATTAAATGAGCAATCATGAGAATGAGAACTGCACCATGGAAGAAATCAAATTAAATCTGGCCAATTTTGCCCAATAACGAACTTAACCGAGATATTCATCTCCCTAAACTACTCTGAAAATTTCAACTACCTACCTCATTCCGTTCGAGAGTTATATCTATGTCTATGGGTGAAAAGCAGTCTCACTACTCTCAGATCTCTTACTTCATGTTCAGTTCCGAAATGTAAGCATTTTCTGAGAAAAACTAATTTCGGAGCAAACAACTGAGATTTTTCTCACTTCGCTCACAATTCTTCGATTGATTAGATAATGTCTCAGGAACATCATTTGACATTATGACAATTCATAGAATAATATCATTCTGTGACAACGTTGAAATACGATTTATTATTGAAATTTTGAAAAATCATATCTCCGAAACTATAAGCTTGTTAGAGTTAAAAATGACACGAATGGATTCTTATGATAAAACTTCTTATTAAAAAGAATTTAATTTGGAATTTGTTTCGTGAAAAAAAAATTTTTTTTTTGTTACTCCGAAACCATCTGTCCGATTTTGCCCAATAACGAACTTAGCCGAGATATTTATCCCCCAAACCTACTCTGAAAATTTCAACTCTCTAGCTCATTCCGTTCGAGAGTTATCGTGCCTACGGCCGGCCGGACAGAATGAATTTCGACCACGGATTCTTGATCAGTGAGTCGAACCAAATCGTTTAAGACCATTTTCATCGAAATATTCGAAAATTACAGACATTTGGGCAAATTGATAAGCACTCAGTTCCGAGGAACTAGAGCGCCAAAAATGGCGATACCGTTGTTAATAAATCCACAAGTCCAGAGCGTTCCTACCAATCGGGTCCTTCATAAATGGCTTCGTATAATTAATATACTTATGCATATATTTCACAAGTCAAATAGACCCCACGGGGTTCATTGATTTGCCGAGAAAGCAAGGGCAGACACGTTTCTGGCTTCTTGGCCTTCATCAGTACTCTGTAGCTTCTCAACAAATTCAACTAAACTGACCCGGGTTAAGCCTCGCAGAGCCGGCTTGGTCGATCATTTAAATCGCTCACGCCACCTATGAGACGAAACACGGAAATCAGCCTTTCCCCACCAGTGAATATTTGAAGCGTGAAATCATATGCCACCATTCACTCGATATTAATCGAGAACGAGTCCCGCAGAGCTCAAACAGTATCTTCCCAATGGCCATGAACGCTGTTTAGCGTTTTCAAAAATAATAATGAAGAATGGCGATACCGCTGTTAATAAATCAACAAGTCCAGAGCGTTCCTGTCAGAGCGTTCCATTGGCAAGATACTGTCTGAGCTCTGCGTGACTCGTTCTCGATTAATATCGAGTGAATGGTGGCATATGATTTCACGCTTCAAATATTCACTGGTGGGGAAAGGCTGATTTCCGTGTTTCATCTCATAGGTGGCGTGGGCGATTAAAATGATCGACCAAGCCGGCTCTGAGGGCTTAACCCGGGTCAGTTTAGTTGAATTTGTTGAGAAGCTACAGAGTACTGATGAAGGCCAAGAAGCCAGAAACGCGTCTGCTCCTGCTTTCTCGGCAAATCAGTGAACCCCCTGGGGTCTATTTGATTTGTGAAATATATATGTATAAGTATATTAATCATACGAAGCCATTTATGAAGGAGCCGATTGCGATTGGCAGGAACGCTCTGGACTTGTTGAAATATTGAATTTGATGAATTTTTGACTATTTCATCATTTTTCAGATAATTTACTGTCGAAAAATGATGAGGACTACAATAAGATCTTATTTATGATGAATATTCACCGATAAAACAGTTTGAAACAATGTAATTACGAGATGATTCTGGACACTTTGAGATTTTTTTTTTAAACTAGAGGAGAGCACGGATTTTTAACTTCAGATTCGTTTTCTACAACCCAAAATTAGCAAGTGAGTAAATTTTCATGATGATTAGACAGTTATGGGATGTTCTAGACAATTACCCCAAAAACTATCGATTACTTAGACATTTCAGCAATCGAAATCAATGAAAAGTAACGTTATCGTACCATTAACGTGTTGTGCCTGCCAAACCTCCAAGCAGAATATTTTTACGATTATTAAAAATGGGACTCAACCCAACATAAACATAAAATTCTAATAACGCGGCAACCCTCATTTCAATGGGAGGAAATTAGTTCGGAAATTAACACATCAGAAATTGATTCCGTAAAAGAGTCACGTCCGTATAAAGCCCCCATTTATGACGCCTTATGATGCCAAAGCCGCAGTAGGCGAGGACAAATTGGAATTGCAATATCTGGAATGAGACGTGCAAACGAGTAAATATACCAACGTTTACAGGGGGCTCTTAAATCATTCATTCCTTGAACACTCAAGTTAATTCAGAACACGCTATCTGAATAACTCATTCGAACAATGGAAGGGCTCTTAATCCACCAAAATGGATGTTTTATTATATGATAGCGTATGGGAGAAATCACTATGTAAGGGGTGTTTAAATGGGTTGATACTTCTTAAATATAAACAAGCCCTGTGGACATGAGCTTTCTGGCGCTCTAGTTCAAACAGACAAATTATATCTCCGAAAGTATTGGTTTCTCAGAGTTGGGAATTATATCAATGTATTCTTATGATAGAACTGCATCATAAAGGAAATTCAATTCAAATAATAGTTTATTTATCAAGATTAAATGAGCAATCGGAGAATGAGAACTGAACCATGGAAGAAACCAAATTAAAATAGCTGAAATGAATTTGACTCTCTCTTATAGGATGAAATGTACGAGTATGAACACAGATCATATAATAAAGCTTAGATAGAATATTTATAGCATTCTGTGAAAATATAGAAGTACGATTCATTATTGAAATTTAGAACTTCATCTTAGCAGAAATTGAATTCAAACATCATAGAAGAATTTAAATTCAACAAGAGTGCCAAAAATTATCAATCCAAAACCAATAGACGAATTCTACCCAACAACGAACTCATCCGAGATATTCATTCCTCAATTCTATGATGAACGATAATATATATATTTCCTCAAATCTACTCCAATTCCAATACACCAATATTCCAGTGTTGTTTTTAGTGGAGATATTCTGAACTCAATATTATTAACTTACCATTACCATTCCCATCATCATATGGATTGACCATCGGCATGAAAATATCAACCAACAAAAAGTATGATATTATATTGGAATTCTCATATTTATAGGATTGCTGGAATGAATGACAATGAGACAAAGTCATGTCTCACGAAAATAATCTGACATTATATCAATTCATAGAATACCCACAGAATAATTCTATCATTGTGTGAAAACGTAGAAATACGATTTACATTGAAATTTTGAAAAATCATATCTCCGAAAGTATTAACTTGTTAGAGTTAAAAGTAATATGAGTGGATTCTTATGGTAAAATTGCTTATTGAAAAAAATTTAATTTGGAATTTGTTTAGTAAAAAAAAATTTTTTTTTGTTACTCCGAAACCATCTGTCCAATTTTGCCCAATAACGAACTTAGCCGAGATATTTATCCCCTAAACCTACTCTGAAAATTTCAACTGTCTAGCTCATTCCGTTCGAGAGTTATCCTGCCTACGGCCGGCCGGACAGAATGAATTTCGACCACGGATTCTTGATCAGTGAGTCGAACCAAATCGTTTAAGACCATTTTCATCGAAAAATTCGAAAATTACAGACATTTGGGCAAATTGATAAGCACTCAGTTCCGAGGAACTAGAGCGCAAAAAAAGGGATGTTACAATAGTTTGGACATGTTTAATTTTGGAAGGAGTTTAAACGTTAATTGTATTTTGAGTTTTTGGCGCTCTTGTTCCTCGAAACATAGTGCTTATTAATTCGCCCAAATGTCTGTAATTTTCGAATTTTTGGCTGAAAATGGTATTAAACGATTTGGTTCGACTCACCGATCAAGAATCAGTGGTTGAAATCAATTCTGTCCGGCCGGCCGACCGTAGGCACGATAACCGATGTATGTAGTAGTTATGTTGTTAAGTTTTTGTCCAAAAATTGGTTCAAGCACTGACGTGAAGTCAGAAGCTTTTGCGCGTATGTTCTATTGTCCATTCTTCTGTATTGGACACCCTTAATCGATTTTACCATGGTTAATTATGGTGTCCATTCTCCTGTATTGGACACTCTTAATTCGAATTTACCATGGTAAATTCTAAATCTGCATCTACAGATGCAGACTTTTGGAAATTGAATACATATATAAAAATAAATAGATTCTTTGAACTTCTTGATCTCCCATCCAGATGTATATGTATATTCTATTTCACTCATATTTCTAGTCGATCTTGTTGTCTTTAGTCTCAACTGAAATGTACTCATCTCCAAGTAGAAAGAATCCAAAGGAAATTTCACTATTTATACACTGCAGTTTAATCACAGAACATACAAATATCAAATATCCGAACATATTTATCACTGCATTGCATTAATTCACATTTCATACCGTTATACACAAAAATGCCACGAAATGGCCGCGAAAAACAATAATGGTTAACTCCAGAATCAGAAGTAATAGTTCATTTACAATAACAACGTTCGACTGAATCGCCTGGCATACGACTCTGAGCGGTGTTGCCATTTTATCATATTCCAGGCTAGTAGATATAGGGGGCTATGGCTAAGTCATACTGCTTATTGGTGATAACCATGAAACCCTGAGGTCTGTATCTAATCTTGAATGATACTTTCCTCTTTGGGGAACACTAAGCGATGAGGTGTCTAGCCCAGCCATGCGGAATATTTGTTGATGGTTCAAATCAATAAATATTTCATCGTGTGTCTTGTTTTTTTTTATCTGAATCATAATATGATGAACCGATATCGAATGAACTCCTTATTCAACATTTGGTAATTTTTAGGAAATGAAGGCCATTCAGAGAACCACATCTATTGCTTTGATTCACTATTCCCACCATACTGATATTATATCACGAACACTATTTCGGAACTACATGGAAATAAAACCAATAATTCAGTTTCATCTGATATAAATTTCAATATCGAAACGAGATTGAAATTTCATATTGACAGGCACTGAAATTCGTTAGCGAATGCAAATTCATCTTTTTAATGGCCACTATTTCGATCAAATGCTTCTCATTAGTTATATGGCAAACTGGACGCCATCTAAATCAGGTATAAACTCAATAATATTCAAATTAGCCATAAGTAATTTCGTGATCATTTTCAATTTGATTTAATCGATCAATATCCGTATGATGAACATCTAGTTAGTCTGCGTGTTTATTATTAGATATTTCAGTTACGCTATTTTACCAGTTTGCATTGATTTAAATTAGTAGTTATAATAATTCTGATGATATACGGGGTTGGATGAAATATGAAACCAAGTAAATATCTGAATGATATTTATGTAACTTTGCAAGCTGGTACAATGACTAATAACACACTTGATGCCATATTCTTTAATATGACTGTGTTTCCGGTTTAACCGGAAATATCCTCAACTTTTTTCATTGGAATGAGTACATACAGTGCGCGTCAAAATTATGACACAAATTAATTTTCTCAGAAGAAAAATATTTGGCAACGAAATGATGAAACGAGTCAATTTTTGTTTCACTTTCAACAAATTTTTGTGCATTTTTGAAGGATTTTTGTTGCACCCTGTGCCATCCCCATCAACCCTCTAAATTTTTTGAATAGGGAAATTGGGTCCTGTGGTACTTTTTTGGCAAGTTCTTTGTATCTTCTTTCCAGGCATGCAGAAATTTTCAAGAAAAAAATTCTGTCCAATACAGGAGAATGGACAACATAATTTACCATGCTAAATTCGATTAAGGGTGTCCACTACAGAAGAATGGACAATAGAACATACGCGCAAAAGCTTCTAACTTCACGTCAGTGCACGAACCAATTTTTTTTTTCGTGATTTTTTTGAAATTTTCTAGGGGTGCGGTCCTTAAAATTTTTTTTTTGGTAATTTTTTTCAAATTATCTAGGGGTACGGTTCTTACAAAATTTTAAACACGTCTTTATGATGATTTTCTACTACTAGTTATCAAGCTTTAATTCGATCGAATATTTATTTTTTGAGTTATCAAGGAAATAATATTCCAGGTGGGTATATCTCGGAATCCGTTCGACCGATTATGCCCAAAAACGAATTCAGATCTCCCTTTCGGATACGCAACCTACCCTGAAAATTGCAAGTCCCTATCTCCTTCCATTCCAAAGTTATCGAGGCAACGGTCACCCATCTACTGAACTCACACAAGAATGCTCGAATCTCCAACAATATTCAACCGATCGTGTTAAAACTTGAAACTTGGCAGTAGAGTTAGGTTATGAAGGCTCTTGCAAAATTTAAGCAATTTCAAACAAATAGTTACTGATATATAGAATTTTTTTTCAATATTCAATGATTTTTTACAAATAATATCCTCACGAAATTTTGCTAGAATTTTCGCGTTGGCATTCTAAAACTAATTACCATGTTTGAATTCAATCGGTTTAGTATTTTTCGAGTTAATGAGGAACAAAAAAACAACCAAATTTCAGATGGCTATAACTCTGAAACTGTTTGGCCGATTATGCTCATAAACGAACTGAAATGTCGCGTTCTGGTGCACATCCTAACCTGAAAACTTCAAGCTGCTATCTCTTTCCGTTCTCAAGTTATCGTGACAACAAAAATATTTTTTTTTTAAATTTTCTAGCCATACGATTCGCACAAAATTTCACAAACGTTTTTAAGTTCATATTCTACAACTACTCACCAAGTTTCAATTCGATCGGATTTATCTTGGTTGAAAACAAAATTATTACTCGGAAACCACTGGGTTGATTATGCCCATTAACGAACTTGTTTGTCGTATTATTGGGATGCGCCACCCACCCTGAAAATTTCAAGTCGCTAGCTCCTTTCGTTCTCAAGTTATCGTGACAACGGCCGGATGGCCGGCCGGACAGAATCGACTCGAATTCTTCATTGGGGAGTCGAACTTAATCGTTTGAGACCATTTTCGTCAAAAAATTCGAAAGTTACAGACATTTAGGCAAAACTATAACGCGATGTTCCCCAGAACATACGCGCAAAAACTGTCTTTCATTTACTGCATTTATTCCACGTTAGAGACTGATACAAGTATGTTAATGCACTGGACTGTGTAAAGTATAATTTCTTAGTCGGGATAAAAAAGTTTACGTTCATTATTCTTATTTCACCAACTTAATGTACTTTTTCCTCAGATTTCAGAATCAATCTGAAGGACAGAAGCAGAGTGAATTATCAAACAGATATTATGCTTCACCTCAGAAAAATTCCATGCAGAACATCCGGAATGTGATTACTGATGACTATGACACATCTTTACGCAAAATTAACTTTGAAATTTCACCTATCTATTTCCGCATTATTTTTCATATCGAGCAAATGGAGCGTGTATTCAAAAGGGTAAAAAATGCCGTTCATCAACACAAGAGCGTATAAGTGATGCTGCTTTCAACATAAATCCCCATTTTCTCCGCTATATCTCCTATCCTTACAAAATATTCAGTCGGGTATGATATGAATTTATTCAAAAATATGTTAGAGAGAATGTAGATGCTGCCCTTCTTCCATCAACATGAAACCCTCGAAAGAAAACTGCTGAAAATATGGGCTGCTTGTTCATGATTAAATTCAGTGAAGTTGAGTTCTATTCGTAATTTCCTGGCTACCAAAACTAATGCGGGTGATCTGGATGTTACTACAGCTGCATTATAGACAGTGGCGTAGTGAACCTTTCATCAACCATAATCAATAATTATGGATGCCCAAAAAATGAGAAATAAAAGCAAAAAAACCATACAGGAAAAATCTGTGTCAGGTTTTCCTGTGAAAATCATGAACCTTTCACAAAATTTTATCTGGGAAAATTTTTTAAGAGCACCCACGAGACTCTAGTAGCTCTGGATCTGGAATAAACATGTTTTGGAAATTGTTTAAAATACGTTTATCCATTTATTTATTTATCGTATGGCTGCACATGATACAAACACATAAAAGTTCAAGTTGCAACAACCCATTCCACGAAACCATTTTCGTCTTAAAATTTGAAAATTACAGACATTTGGACGAAATGACTATGCCCTGGAACAAGCGTGAAAAAGGGCACCATTATCGGAAATACGCTATTTAAGGGTATATTTATTATTTTATATTTCAATAACACTAAATAATTGTCCCATATATAGATTCCAGGATGGTTTTAGGGCTATTCATAATGTTTCTGAATCTTTTTTAGAATGAGTAGCGAATTTCAAATCTATTTAATAAAACATTGAATATTCCATTTTTAATTCGTTCGTTTTCTCTTTTAGTCTTCTCCTTT
Organism: Halyzia sedecimguttata; assembly: GCA_937662695.2. Lineage (NCBI taxonomy): Eukaryota > Metazoa > Arthropoda > Insecta > Coleoptera > Coccinellidae > Halyzia > Halyzia sedecimguttata. The sequence goes on along the minus strand of OW569414.2, from coordinate 3,949,290 downwards.
TCCAGTTTGAGTTTTGGGTACCTTGGAGAAACCTCTCTGCTTGTTGAAGGAAGAAGCGATAATAGTAAAGAAAAATTATATCTCCGAAAGTATTGGTTTCTCAGAGTTGGGAATTATATCAATGTATTCATATGATAGAACTGCATCATAAAGGAAGTTCAATTCAAATGATAGTTTATTTATCAAGATTAAATGAGGAATCATGAGAATGAGAACTGCACCATGGAAGAAATCAAATTAAATCTGGCCAATTTTGCCCTATAACGAACTTAACCGAGATATACATCTCCCTAACCTACTCTGAAAATTTCAACTACCTAGCTCATTCCGTTCGAGAGTTATATCTACCTATGTCTATGGATGAAAGGCAGTCTCACTACTCTCAGATCTCTTACTTCATGTTCCGTTCCGAAATGTAAGTCTTTTCTGAGAAAAACTAATTTCGGAGCAAACAACTGAGATTTTTCTCACTTCGCTCACAATTCTTCGATTGATTAGATAATGACATGTCTCAGGAAAATAAACTGACATTATGACAATTCATACATAGAATAATTATATCATTGTGTGACAACGTTGAAATACGATTTATTATTGAAATTTTGAAAAATCATATCTCCAAAAGTATTAGCTTGTTAGAGTTAAAAATGATATCATTGGATTCTTATGGTAAAACTGCGTATTGAAGTAAATTTAGTTTTGAATTTGTTATGTAAAAAAAAAAATTTTTTTTTGTTACTCCGAAACCATCTGTCCGATTTTGCCCAATAACGAACTTAGCCGATATATTTATCTCCCAAACCTACTCTGAAAGTTTCAACTGTCTAGCTCATTCCGTTCGAGAGTTATCGTGCCTACGGCCGGACGGCCGGACCAGCCGGACAGAATGATTTTCGACCACGGATTCTCGATCAGTGAGTCGAACCAAATCGTTTAAGATCATTTTCATCGAAAAATTCGAAAATTACAGACATTTGGGCAAATTGATAATGACCCAGTTCCGAGGAACTAGAGCGCAAAAAAGATGCCCTCCAATATTTAATATTCCAGCATATTTTGTTAACAATTTCAATTTTCATAAATCGCAACACTAAAGGGGATATAGGGTTTTCTGCATAGATTTTCTCCCTGGGCTCTTATCATAATATATCGAATTCTATGGTACCCCGTTAAACTAACCTCTGCTAACACTTTTTAGCGCTCTTGTTCCTTGGCACAAGTGCTTCTTAATTTGCCCAAATGTCTGTCATTTTCGAAACCATCCGTGGTCAAAATCGATTCTGTCCGGCTGACCGATAACTGTCGAACGGATTGAGCTAGGCAGTTGAAATTGTCAGAGTAGGTTTAGGAGATACATGTCTCGGTTAAGATCGTTATTGGGCACAATTGGCATGATAGTTTAGGAGTGACGAAAAAAAAAATTTTTACATTGCAAATTTAAAAATTCAATTTTTTTAAGATGCAGTTTTATCATAAAAATCCATCAATATCACTTTCAACTCTAACAAGCTGATACTTTCGGAGATATGATTTTTTCAAAATTTCAAATATAAATCGTACGTCTTTGTTTTCACAGAACTCTATACTATGTTAGTATAGAGTTCATTGGCTTAATTATTATATCTGTGAATAATTATATGATCTGTGTTCATTGATGTCATCTTATTTTGCTGTAAGTGACATTTCAAATTTATTGCTGGTTCGTTATTCTTGATATAAAATACCCCTCCTGTTAAAGAGAACAAAGTATGATTGAATGCAAAATGACCAATGAAATAACCTCAGCTATCGTAGAATCAAGGGGATGATATGATATTCTACTTTTAAGATGATAATATAATGCCCGTGGATAATCCATGGTGGAAATATATACTTTGGTAGGTAAATTGGGTTCAGAATATTTCCAGTATGAACAAAACTGGAATATTGGCTAAGATTCAATTGATATAATATAATTTTCTTACTAGATTTGAGGAATGAATATCTCGGATAAGTTCGTAATTGGGTAAAATTGGTCTGTTTGTTTTGGATTAATGATTTTCGGCACTCTTGTTGAATTTAAATTCTTTTATGATGTTTGAATTTAATTTATTTAATGATGAATGTCTGTCATAATAAACCATTGATATCATTCCTAACTCCGAGAACCAATACTTTCGAAGATATAGTTTGTCAAAGTTTGAAGAGCACCAAAGCTCCTGTCCACAGGCCTTGAACCAATTTTTCAAGCACATACTTTATTGTTAGATAAAGAAAAATGTAATGCTCGAAGTTTAATATATACATATATACATTGCGTTTCAGAGTACGCGCAAAGAGAAACTTTTCTCGCCTGTACATTTTATTGAAATTTGGGTTTTCGGGATAGTTGGTGCTCAAGAAACGATGATTTTTGACATGTATGTCATTGATCGTGTCACTCTGCAAACCTGTCAAAATTGACATCAATATCAAAAAGTTTCTGAAATAAATGTTGCTCAGAATTTCATTTTATACCAAACTGCCAAATTTCATAGTGAAAGTTCAGAAATTTTTTTATATTGATATTTTGATGACAGCACGTAAGTGGCAGCTGTGGGCTTTGCGGAAATATCAAAAATAATTCGGAATGTAATTCCAATGCAAGAGACATTATCACAATTCAAATAAAGTTAATATTAATTTAATGTTCCTCATAAATTATTATTTCTATAGTGAAAGCCTCACAATCTTGGTGCTAACCGAATTACACTTGAGATATTTAATGCGCAAAGAGCTAATATCTCGCTAATTATTCTTGGAACATTATAAGAAATTAAATTCTTCGATTTTATATCTGAAGAATAATTCTCCAAACCCTGTAAAAACGCTTTTGAATATATTTTCTCAAATACTCGCTCAAATACCACTAAAAAAGCAATACAGACCTCATCTAAAACATAGATACCTGTGAAAATGAAATCGAGTTGACAGGCGGATAATTTCTTATGATGTTCCAAAAATAACTAGGGAGATATTAGCTTTTTGCGCATTTAATTTCTCAAGAGTAATTCGGTTTGCACCAAAATTGTTGGGTTTTCACTATAGAAATCATAATTTATGAGGAAGATTAAATTAATATAAAGTTTATTCGAATTGTGATAATGTCTCTTTCATTGGAATTACATTCTGAATTATTTTTCAAATTTCCGCAGAGCCCACAGCTCCCTCTAACGTGCTGTCATCAGAATATGAATATCAAAAAATGTCGGAATTTCACTATGAAATTAGGCAGTTTGGTATAAAATGAAATTCTGAGCAACATTTATTTCAGAAACTTTTTGATATTGTTCTGATTTCTACGTCTTTTGGTAACTTTTCTAAAAAAATCTCAATTTTCACAGGTTTGCAGAGTAACACGATCAATGACATATATGTCGAAAATCATCGTTTCTTGAGCACCAACTTTCCCAAAAACCAAAATTTCAAAAAATTTCACCGGTGAGAAAGTTTCCTCTTGGTGTGTACTTTTTGAAACACACTGTATATATATATTGTATATTATATATTAGGAATAAGAAGGTTCCGGGTTGGACCAGTACATCCGTCATTCGAGGGACGATTTCATATGTTGCGATAAACGAAAGTTGTTAGGTGGTTCCAAACGTGGTACCGATATCACCAAAAGATTCTACGAAATTTGAATTTCCACCATCATTCTACGTCAGTGTTTGAAGAATGAGGAATTACCATGTTTCCACTTTCCACCACTTTAACCGATCTCATAGCCCTCCCATTTCCCTGCAGTAGAATACAAGGGTATAATTTGTTACCTCAGAAACGCCCTTCAGATGAATTCTTGTTAGCTAATTCCATGTGCCATTCAATGCAGATCTACTCTGTGAATGATTTATTGTTCGGTTAACCGGTGCATTTGGAATGATAGACAAAATGGAGAGGGGCCCTGGGATACAGACTACACTTGTGTTTAGTTTAATTAAAGTTGAGATTGCGAATTGCCATTTGCCTCGTTCCTTTTTTGATTACAAGAAACCAGATCGAATGAAATGGTAGCTATATATCTTGTGCAAAAGGGCAACTTTGCATGTTTTTTACTTGAGAGATCACGTGGTTTAATCAAATTAGGACTGAACTTTCCTAATTTGATGAGTTCTGTTTTAGTTTCCAATCCATATTTGAGGAAAAGAAAATTAATCTTTGTAGGGAAACTCATGAGGTAGCAGGTAAGTAGTATCTAGTATCGCCGACGATACCTGGGAAAAAACGAAGATCAAGTCGGAAATAGGTCTATATAGAATCAAACGCTGGCTAGATGCCAACCTGCTCGGTCTCAATTTTGATAAAACAAAGTTCTTCGCATTTTCAAACTATGCCGCAATTCAGCCAGCTTATTCCACTATTATACAGGGTGGTCGAGATCTTAACCAAGAAATTTTAACCACGTATTCTACGTCAAAAATAAGCCCTAGTTTGTCCTATAAACATATGTCGAGAAATGCTTCCTCTTTGAGAACAGGCTGTTAAGATTATCAGAAAAAAAATGTGTTTTTTTTGTCTTTTACTTCGAACATCTTCTTTAAATTCGTATATGAATGTGGCTGTTAACACTTATTTTTTTTACAGGTTTCGTTTACAAAGATAGTAATAATAATAATAATACTTTATTTCCATATAATGCTTATAAGTACATTGCGGAAAAAGTCATACAACATCCCATGGAGGGACAAAAAAAAAAGAAGAAAATTACTGAAAAAATTCAGATAAACTGTAAAAGCATTTTTCCATTAGAAAAGATTTCAACCTCTTTTTAAATAAAACTTTATTGTTTTAGTTTTTGATTTCTTCACTCAATTTATTGAATACCTTTATACCCAAGTACATAGGGGAATGCCGTCCTATTCTATATCTGAATGAGGGAGTTATGAGATTATCATGATGACGTGTGAAGTATTGATGATAGTCACTATTTTTGTAGAAGGTACTTTTATAATCATATACATATGTGGCCAATTCGAAAATAAACATTGATGGTAAAGTGAGTATATTCAGAGATTTGAAGACTGGTCTGCACGACTGTCTCTGTTTTATACCAGCCAAACATCTTATCACCCTCTTCTGATCGATAAATATGCTCTCAGCGCTGGAAGAGGAACCCATAAATGCCAAACCGTACCTCAGCCTAGATGATACCTGCGCATTATATAATAAAATTAACTGATTCTGAGTTAAGATACTTTTTAAATTTCTAAAGAGAAAACATATTGAGTTCAACTTCTTACTCAGATTATCACAATGACATCGCCAGTTCAGATGTTCATCGATATCTATTCCAAGAAATCTGGCATTTCCCACTCTCATTAGTTCACTGCCATTCAAACCTAATTCCACATTGATGATCTTGTTATAATTGCGAAATATCATGAATACAGTTTTACTCAAATTAAGATGTAATGAATTACTGCTGAACCAATTATTCAAGACAGTAAGGTTGCTCTGTAACTTCTCTTGCAACGTGATACTTTCTTTAGCTGATGTTATTGCTGTAGCATCATCTGCATAAAGAACAGGTTGAAATCAATATTTTCTGTTATATCGTTGATATAAAGGATAAAGAGTATAGGCCCTAAAACAGAACCCTGGGGAACACCTATTTCAGTTTTGAGAAAATTCGAATTTATGGACTCCTGATCAGTATTTTTAATACTCACGAACTGCCGTCTATTTTTGAGATAATTTTTTATCCAATTCAGAGGATTTCCACGAATACCCATTTTATCGAGCTTCTCCAACAGTAATCTGCGATCAACCAAGTCAAACGCCTTGCTCAAATCACAAAAAACTGCAGCAGAAGGTGAGCCATCCTCAAGTTGTTCAACCACACACTTCAAGAGGGCAAAAACAGCATCATTCGTACAACGACCACGACGAAATCCGAACTGATTCCTGCTTAATATTTTATGAAACTCCAGAAACCCAAGTAACCTCTCAAGAAAACAATATTCAAAGATCTTCGAGAATGTTGAAACTAATGATATTGGTCTATAATTATCCATAACTTCACTATCGCCCTTCTTATGTAATGGAATCACTTTTGCTATCTTTAATTCATCTGGAAACGAACCATTAACAAAGGACATGTTCACCAAATACGTGAGTGGTTTTGAAATTTCCCTCAAACAATAGTGTTATTATTATTATAGTGATTTCCTCATGCAAGACAATGTGTTTATTTTTTTTACTCGGAAACGGTACTTCGTATGTCAAAAAGTCATGAGAATGAATCTGCTTAAAAATAAATGAGAATTTCAAGATTAGTTTTTATTGTTGGAAAAACCAGTGGTGTATCATTTGTTCGTCTAAATATATTAAATCTCGATGCAGTACGGAAGCCACTGGTAAAATAAAAAAAAATAATTTTATTCAAAAAGTGCTCCTTGATCCTTAAAAGCTATGTCCCAAATTTCATTTACATATTTTAAGAAGTGTTAAAGTTCTTAATACAAAACATTTTTTTTTCTATAATTTTTACATCCTGTATCTCGGAGAGAAAGCATTTTTCGACATATGTTTATATGACAAACTAGGGCTTATTTCTGACCTAGAATACGTGGTTAAAATTTCTTGGTTAAGATATGGACCATCCTGTATACCATTCAAAATGCACTCATAATGAATGTAAGTACTTGTGATAGAGTAATGCGCAAGATAGAAAAAATCAAATATCTGGGAATAATTATAAACAATACTCTGACATGGGACCATCATTCGGACTATCTAACTAACCGGTTAAGAAAACTAGTATTCATTTTATATGAGTTGCGCCAGTTTCTACCAATTGGCATATTGAAGAAGTCCTTTGGCGAGTCTATCCTCTCCTATGGAATTATCATTTGTGGTGGGACCTACGAAAGCCAAATAAAAAAATTAACTCTAACGCAGAAGTGGATACTGAAGGTGACCATTTCAAAACCAAGAACTTTTCCGACAACAGAACTCTTCACTTATAACTGGATGATGGACATACATCAATTGAGGAGCAACTTATCGAAACGCATTTAGTCCAAAAACCATTTTATTGGAAATCTACGAAAAACGATTTTTTCTTTCACCCTGGCTTATAATTTGAGTACGTCGAGTTTGTTTGATCAATCAAAGAATCTCGACGTCCTCAAATTATAAGCCAAGGTGAAAGAAAAAATCGTTTTTCGTTGATTTCCAATAAAATGGTTTTTGGACTAAATGCGTTTCGATAAGTTGCTCCTCAATTATACATCTTCAATGTTTCCAAGTTTACATATCGTAATAAAACAGTAAACTGAATAAAGTTCCAGGCCAATAAAGGGGGTTTGTGCTCCTTTCTTGGCAAGTGTGTTGGCCTCCTTATCTCCTATGATTCCCGCGTGACCAGGAACCCAGACCAAGGAGACCCTGTTGTTCTACTTCATTGAGTTTTCTTCGGCACTCCCATATTAGCTTAGATTCGATAACATGGGAGCTCAGAGCTTTAATAGCAGCTTGACTGTCAGAGCGGATTGCTATATCGCATCTCTGATAGTTTCTTTCTAGGTTCATTTCCACGCATCTTTCTATTGCAAGTACTTCTGCCTGAAAGATGCTCGTATAGGAGCCTAGCGATAGTGAACATTTGGTGCCTGGCCCATATACTCCTGCGCCAGCGCCTGTAGTGGTTTTTGAACCGTCTGTGTACCATTTAATGGCATTTCTTTCAAGAACTTGGGTGGAGGATTCCCTGTCCAAATGTTTTTTCATACCAAGCATCGTAGTAAAGTTTTTCTATAACTGAGTAGAAGTATGCTCTGGGCTGTAACTGGCTCACTAACCGGACACTGTACATTGAGAAAGCACCTGCACAACATGGGGAATCTCCGATAAGACCCTGTTTTTAGAAAATTTGGAGAGACAGACGAAACTGTCTCACATGTCATATTTGAATGTCCAACCCACATAATATGGAAACTTCACTATGATGACGCGACCCTGAGTGCCAGAAACCATGCGAGGAATCTAGTCAAGGGCCTAATCCTACTTGCTAGGAAAATGGATCTTATGTAAGTAATACATTGACCAGGCAGTGTAGATGATACATGAGACCCATATAATTCCAGCGGAGCTGCAGAGGATCGACTGAGAGACCATCTGGAGGATACCAACCTGAGCTGAGGGGGATCAACCACGAGACCCTGTCAGCTAATAGTAGAACGACCGAGGTACAATAAGCCTCTTTGGGCTGCAATATGGGCTACTCGCTCAATCGGCATCGGTCGAACACAAAAAAAATTGCCTATTTTCTGGTGATCCGATACTCACAAAATTGAATATACGTCTTTTTCTCCCAAAATTCTGGCAAATGGAATAAACAACTGCGAGTAATTTCACACTCAAACCGTTGAAATACAAGACAGGAAAAGCCAGATTGTTTAACAGCCTCCAGTATACGAACATATTACTTCACTGAATCCGATTAATTCCTTCTATTCCAGGGCTCTATAGCGCTCTATCGACCAAAACGATTAAATTTACACTTTTTGCGGCGGGACAGGACAAGCCTGAAGCGCTTTCGCGGTAATGTCCGAAAACACGTCACTGCAAATTACACGACGCCCCTTTTGTGCCTACAAATTAGATCACGCACTGTTAGCCTTTCGCGATTCTGCATTATTTTTAAAGAAGCCCTTTGATATGAGCGCAGATAGTCGGGGAGATAAAAGGAATTACCACGGGACTTTGTACGGCTTCGCTAAAAAAGTTTATGCCGACGTTCAGCGTACTTTGTATCTTTGCTTTTCATTCCACTTTTAACGTTGGAGTAAAACTGAGTTCAGGTCGGAATAAACTTTTTCAGTGGCTATTCAGATGGAATTCGAGTTCAAGGGGGAATTTCCTATGGTGCATTAACAATATTCGTTTTTGCGCGTATGTTCTGGGGCACATCGCGTTATCATTTTGCCCAAATGTCTGTAACTTTTAATTTTTTTTACGAAAATAGTCTCAAACGATTCGGTTCGACTCCAGAATGAAGAATTCGAGGTCAAATTTGATTCTGTCCGGCCGGCCGTCCGGCTGTTGCCACGATAACTGGAGAACGGAAAGAGCTAGCGACTTGAAATTTTCAGGGTAGGTGGCGCATCTCAATGAGACCGACAAGTTTGTTAATGGGCATAATCGGCCCAATTGTTTCCGAGTAATAATTTTGTGTTCAACCAATATAGATTCGATCGAATTGAAACTTGGTGAATAGTTGTAGATTATAAACCTAAACACGTTTGTGAAATTTCGTGAGAACTGTATTACTACAAAATTTAAAATAAATTATTAAGAAGTATTTTTTATGTCACGATAACCTGAGAATGGAAAGAGATCGGCAAGGCGGTTTTTGAGTTATACCCATCTGAAATTTGGTTGTCATTTCCTCAATAACTCGAAGAATACAGAACCGATTAAATTCAAACATAGTTATTAGTTGTACAATGCTAACGCAAAAATTCTTGCAAAATTTCGTGAGGATCGTATCACTAGAAAATTTTTAAGAAATCATTGAAAATTATTGAAAAGAATTCTATATATCAGTTACTATTCGTCCGACATCGCTGGAATTTTGCGGGAGCCTTCAAAACCTAACCCTCCGGCCAAGTTTGAACAGGATCGGATATATACCTATTGTTGGAGATGCAAGCAGCCTTGTGTGAGTTCAGTAGATGGATAGGTGAGCAACGGTCACCTATCCATCTCGATAACTTTGGAACGAAAGGAGATAGGGACTTGCAATTTTCAGGGTGTGTTGCGTATATGAATGGGAGAGTTCAGTTCGTTGTTGGACCTAATCGGTCCAATGGTTTCGGAGTTATATCCATCTGGAATATTATTTCCTTGATAACTCATAAACATATTATAGACTCGATCGAATTGAAGCTTGGTAACTAGTTGTAGAATACTTGTATTATACAACACAGGAGAACGGACAATAGAACATACGCGCGAAAGCTCTTGACTTCACGTCAGTGCTTGAACCAATTTTAATAAGCATGTTTAATAGTTTGAGTACAAAGGGTATATATATATTGTTAACAATCCCGCATTTTTGCGGATCCGAGGGATTGATAACTTTCATTCCGCGCGTTTGCGGGATTGAGATTTTGGTGCGGGATTGGATTCCCTACTCTCAAACGATTGCATTTGACTTAAGTACTAAGAAGGAAGACAGTCAAATTGAATTATTTACGTTTTTTATAGCTCGAAAGAACGAACGTAATGAGTAATGTAGAATTTAGTACCAGTAGAAAGTATTAACGGTATTAAGGGTAGAACGTCGTACCAGATTATAATTTCGCTACTTGAAATATCTAGCACTATTAATATTTAAATTACAATTCATTAAATTTTATGCCCAATCTCATTATTTTCAAATTAACAATTCAGTAAATAATGAAATTAAATTCCTTCCATTTGGACTGAGCCCATTTTGGCGCTCTTGTTCCTCGGAACAGGGTGCTTATCAATTTGCCCAAATGTCCGTGGTCAAAATTGATTCTGTCCGGCCGGCCGTCCGTTAACACGATAACTCTCGAACGGAATGAGCTAGACAATTGAAATTTTCAAAGTAGGTTTGGGACATAAATATCTCGGATAAGTTCGTTTTTGGGCAAAATCAGCCTAATGGTTTCGGAGTATCGAAAGAAAATTTTTTTTCACATTGCAACTTTTGAATTAAAGATGCTGTTTCATCATAGGAATCCACTGATATCATTTTCAACTCTAATAAGCTAATACTTTCGAAGATATGATTTTTCAAAATTTCAATAATACACCGTAGCTCTATGTATCCACAGAATGCGAAATCTAACTGTCTGTATTCACTGTTCATAAATGTCATCTAGCTGTTAGAGACTTGTCAATTCGTAGTTTGAAATTATTTTCTGCTGGAAAACAAGCATCCGATTCTAGAATTTGTGAATATATACAAGACTGTTTTGAAACCGAAAATAATATTGACTGGTTGCATATTGAATAAATTATGTATAAAGTCGGGATGATGTTTCAGAAGATCTAGAATTGGATCATTTTAATGATGTAGTTTATGAAGGCAATAGGAAAGAAGAACATAATGAAATCATTAATCACTGAGGTAAATATTACCTTTTATTTCCTTGAGTAGTGAGACATGTTCCTATATACAGTATTTTCATAATATGGGTAGCAAAAAAATGCTGAATTATGGATCTACATTTGTGTATAATATATTTTTTCTTGAGTTAAGGTTCATAATACAGAATGAATGTTTCAGTGGTATGAGCTGTTAAATTATGACAAGTTGATAATTTGTTCGTCATTCTCTGCCTTCTCAAATATGAGGAATAAATGGACAATCTGCTATGATTGCCTCCAGCCTTGCTCTAGACATTTCGATGATACTTTCCTTATTATTTTAAATGATAATTTTTGAAGTATTAAAGCATTGACGATTGTTCATTTAATCTTGATAAATAAACTATTATTTGAATTTAATTTCTTGAATGATGCAGTTCTATCGTAAGAATCCATTGATATCATTCCTAACTCCGAGAAAACAATACTTAGGAGATATGATTTGTCAAAGTTTGAACCAAAGCTCCTGTTCACAGGGCTTGAACCATCCATCGAGTGGACATCCTAAAGCTAAAACGTAGCTTTTCCTGTGTCTTTCTTCTGGTGCGAGAATCGATTTATTACCTTAATATTATTCATTAGATATACCCTGAAAGAGGTGTTCTAGTAGTTAGACAAAACAATTTTTGAGTGGGTGAAAATTTACATGTAGAAATGAGGTAAGTGGTTTTGAATAGTATTTTAGGCTGATCAAAAGTCAATAAAACGAATTCATGTTTGCGATTGATTTAGATTATAATTAATTCAGATTGCTGAATACGCTATTTTTAGGGTGCGCTTATAAACGATCAATATGTTCTGAATATTCAATGGTAATATGCCCAATTAAAATTTTTTTTCTTGATGAATCACTAATAACTATGAATGTCATAACTGTACGTTGCTAGAAATCAGAGAATAGTATATTGTATAATTAGTGGGAAAAGCATAATAATTCCAAACGACTGTGATAATTACCAGACGAGGAGAGTAGCGACGAGTCCGGTAACACAAGAGTTTGGGAATATGCTTTTCCCACGAATTATACATACTATTTTTCCTTCGATCGTTGATTTACATTTAAGAAATTAATTAAAAAAGATTTCATTCAAGCTGTAATCAAGTTAGTTAGAATAGGTTTCTCTATGTTCATATTGAAATATAGAAGTGGTAACCATGGAAATTACTTTCGTATGACAAAAGTAAAATAATTTTCAAGCTGGATTTGTTTGATTCGTTATATTTTATAAGGAATTAAAAAAGAATTAATAAATATGAACACTGATAGTGATTAATTGTTAACTTGCACGCCTCCTGAACTAGTAGAAGCCGCGAACAAGGCTTCACTTAATTTACTTCCGGCGAAATCCAGAGAGAAGTATGAAGTTGCGAACCAACGCTTCATGGATTTTTGCAGAAAAAACAACAGTGTATCCTTTTCTGAGAATGTACTGATGGCGTATGTTGCTGTCTTGGCTGAAACAATGAAATCTCCGACGTTGTGGGCACATTATTTCATGCTTCGATCAACTTTGTCTGTTAAAAATAATATTAATATAGAAATATTAATATTAATATTCCCCAGTATCAAAAACTGAGAGCATTTTCAAAACGTCAAGCTATAGGATACAAACCGAAAAAATCCAAAATTTTAACCCAAGAACAAGTTCAGAAATTCATTTTAGAGGCCCCAGATGACATCTTTTTATCGACGAAAGTAAGTAGATATAGATAAAATAGTAATACTTAAAATGCATAAAAACGAAATATACAATTTTTGTTTAAAATATAATAAAAATCAAAACCATACTTTGTTTCATTTCATTGTAATAATCCATTTGTAACATTACCGCACGCTACAGCAGTGCGGTAAGAATATAACCACACCGTTATTTTCTAATTGCTTAGCAACTGCCCACTATTCTGGAATGTTGAGCTTTGCGCATAGAAAACAGGTCAAAATAGTGTCACTTTTCCCACGATCGAAGAAAAATTAAATTATTGAACCAACAAGCGACGCTGAGTGAGTACTTTCAAAATATTTCGAAAACTCACCAATATTAAGAATGTTTGAGGATGTTATGTCGTTCATCTCATTAAAAAGTTTATAGTCTAGACACTTAAAAAACAATATATTACGGATATATTAGAGCCAAATACAACTCCAGCGGGTTCCGGAAGAAAATAGTTTATACGCGACCAGTTATAACTTTCAGAAGACTTTAAATTGATGTAGGTTATAAATTGTGTTCGAACTTTCAAGTCGGGTTGAAATGTCAGAACAGAACAAGTTTTGTTACCGATCCCTAAGAAATATGAAATACAGGAACATTTTATTGATATCTACGAAGTTTCGGAGGGGAGTTATAGCATGTTCGAAGAACATTCAATTCGAAATGTTCACGTGACTTTGGGTCGTGAAGTTTCCTATTATTATAACACTACACCTGTAACTACTACCAGTAATTTCGCTCAAATTATGATAACAAAGTTGTTTCTGCGCTGAAAGAACGTTTTTGATACTACATTTATGGGTGCAGATTTAATTGAGTTAAATATAGAGTCCAAATGGCAATACAAGCTTGATAAACATCAAAATAACAAGAAATTATAGCAGTACCGACGTGGAGCCGGCAGTTTCAGCATGCTAGTTTTTGCACGCATGATTTAGGAAACAGCGTGATTTAATTTTGCTAAATGTCTGTAATTTTCGAATTTTGAAAATGGTCTTAAAGGATTTGGTACGACATACTCTATCCTCATGGCAGCTTAGATACAGCACTGTTAATTTTTGAACCGACAGTGAATGGTGTCCACTATCCTTTGGGTAGATCTCCGGCTCGCTCAATCTACTGAGCTTGAAGTACTCATCACTCAATTCAAATAAGCCACCGTGAACACGCGCGCCAAAAAGTACTGACTTCACGTCAGTGCTTTTTTTTATGTTTCATAACAGTACTTCCCAGCAAATTACCGGCCAACTGTGACTTCCGGAGTGGAATAAAACCATTTTAAACAAAAATTCCGATTATCTCAGAAAGTTCGAGTTTTGTGTAGAAACGCTTTAAGTAAACTTGTTTGAAATTACAATCTAGATCAATGTGCAAAAATTTAGGTCAGAACCACAAAAAATATTTTTTGTTTTTTCGCTTATAACTTTTTTAAAAATTGGTTAATTACCTTACCAAATTTTTGTAGGTGACTAGACAATTTCAGTGTCCTACTGAATATTCTTGTACTCAGTGAAAAATTATATACGATTTACACTTATTTATTCAATATTGTGACGCGTTTCGTCGACACAGCGACTTCATCAGACTACATCATACTAAATTCGTAACAAGTTATTATCTCCCTATACCTAGATGACATGGACACGGAATCATTTAAAACTAATTACATGAGAAACTTATTTAAAACAAATTACATAATAGACTTATTTAAAACTAATTACATGAGATTTCACTGCTGGTTTCTTTGTACACATTAACAATAATTCATTCCTAATACTTTTATATATTGATTCTCTATTCGAATAGATTGAGTAACGATGAAAAATTTAGATGTAATTGTTCATTAACTAAATTACCCGTATGTTTTTCCCTATTTATTTCGACCATTTCCCAGTAATTGGGTTGCGCACCTTTATTCAAATTGTGTAGAATTTTGAAATCCGGGTTGAACTTATGTCCTTCTGCTAATAAATGATTCGAATAATTTGTATTAATTTTGTTGTTTTTGTAGCTGTGATGATGTTCCTTTATTCTTATGCCAAAATTTCTACCAGTTTTTTCTATATATGATTTGTCACAACTCCCGCAATTTAATTCATAAACACTGGATTTATCTTCTTTATTCTTCTTTATTATATTAAATTGCGGGAGTTTTGATAAATCATATATAGGAAAAACTGGTAGAAATTTTGGCATAAGAATAAAGGAACATCATCACAGCTACAAAAACAACAAAATTAATTCAAATTGTTCGAATCATTTATTAGCAGAAGGACATAAGTTTAACCCAGATTTCAAAATTCTACAAAATTTGAATAAAGGTGCGCAACTCAATTACTGGGAAATAGTCGAAATAAATAGGGAAAAACATACGGGTAATTTAGTTAATGAACAATTAGATCTAAATTTTTCACCGTTACTCAATCTATTCAAATAGAGAATCAATTTATAAAAGCATTAGGAATGAATTATTGTTAATGTGTACAAAGAAACCAGCAGTGAAATCTCATGTAATTAGTTTTAAATAAGTCTATTATGTAATTTGTTTTAAATAAGTTTCTCATGTAATTAGTTTTAAATGATTCCGTGTCCATGTCATCTAGGTATAGGGAGATAATAACTTGTTACGAATTTAGTATGATGAAGTCTGATGAAGTCGCTGTGTCGACGAAACGCGTCACAATATTGAATAAATAAGTGTAAATTGTATTTAATTTTTCACTGAGTTAATATGGATTTGCATCAAGTAAAAGCCACAAGCATTAAAAAAAAAATTAAGAATATTATTGTAACTACAACATTTCGTTAGAACTTTTCTTCGAATTTTCACAATACTGTGATAATATATTTTTGGAGGTGTTCCCGTATGTTTGCAAGGGGTAGAAAAATCCACCCCTAAAATTTATTTTGAAAGAAACATTTTTCCTCATTCATTTTATACAATTTAAAATTGAATTTAATTTAAGATACCTTGATTCATTCTGAACAAATAAGGTCTCTTGTAATTTCTTGCTAAAATTCAGGAGGCTTGCTAAAAAAATTTGAGGTGTTACTTTGTCTACCCCTTACAAACATAGAGGAACACCACCAAACATTTTTTTGAGTTCCCTCTATAATGTCCGCTTAATTTTATTCTTGTTAGTTCTTCGGTTTTTAAGAATAATATTAAAAATTGCTTTTTTGGCGCTAATTTAAGGGGGTTGTATCTAAGCAAGGGTTGATCAAAACAAAAAAAATATGAAAGACCCACCCTATATTTGGACAAGGAAACCTCTCAATTTTTATCGTAACTATTTATTTACACCCTGGACATGGTTCGCAATAGTTTCTTATTGTTTTTCCACTTATATTCAATCACTTCATCCCTTGTAATTTGACAGTGCTACTATTTCCTCGAATCTTAAACTATATGAATGTTGTCACCGTACCCGGTACATTACTTGAGCCACAATATCAACTGTGGATCTAATGAATTAATTTGATTTTTACCGCCATCAATCACAACCCCTGTTATTCGATTGATTTCGTTTCGGTGAATTTCAATGGATCGTTCTGGACGCTTCTCCCGAAAGGGAGTATATGAGTAACCCGTTGACATACGCCATGCTGAAAGCCGATGAGGGCGTTAGGAAAATATTATCGTTTGATGGGGTGAAGGGCGCGCTATAGCGAGTTTTGAGTGGAGAGTTTTCAGTCGGAACCCTCATCCCAAATATGCCTCTACGTTCCTCGACATTCTAGTGGGATAAACGACATTGTTCAGGGATTATCGTGGGCGGTTATGTCGTCGTGATAAAAACTTTGGAAGTATTATACGCCCGTTGAACTACAATGTCGTGTTGGCACTAGCCCTTACTGTGTCTGAAGTTAGCTCTCGCACAATAATAATATGAAATATTTCATCCTGTTAGCAACACAACCAGCTCTTTGATTTATGAATTGGAAGGCACTCGAGACCTTTTTTCTATGAACACTGAATTCCATTCAACTTATCCTTTTCTGCCCTTCAGTTATTAGAGATTATTGCAGGATTTTTTTCAATCGCCTAGGGGTTGATTGAATACATCTCGTCTTTCACGTATTCAGTTAACTCCAACCTCCTTGAAGACGTCAGAGACTCGGGGTTTGGTATCAAATTATTCATTTCCTGTCAGTGGTGGATCGTCTTTGGGATCTGTATAGGATCGCTAACGGTATGTTAATGGATTTGGAGTGCTCGAGGGCGCAGAGAACGTCTGAATTGTCGATAATACGTCGCTTACACCCTTAAAATGTAACCCTAGATGTTTGTAATTTCAGAATTTTTGGATGAAAATGGTCTTAAACGATTTGGTTCCACTCACTGATGAAGAATTCGAGGTCAAATTTGAGTGAGTACTGATCAAGAATCAGTGGTCAAAATCGATTCTGTCCGGCCGGCCCTCCGTTAACACGATAACTCTAGAACAGAATGACCTAGACAGTTGAAATTTTCAGAGTAGGTTTTGGAGAAAGGTATCTCAGGTAAGTTCGTTATCAGGCAAAATCTGAAGGGTTCGGAGTAACGAAAAATAAAATTTTATTTACGTTGGAAATTTCAAATTAATTTTTTTTACGACGCAGTTTCTCCATAGGAATCCATTGATATCAATTTCAACTCTAACAAGCTAATACTGTCGGAGATATGATTTTTGAAAAATTTCAATAATGGATCTTACTTCTATGTTTTCACAGCATGAGTAATTATTCTATCTGTGAATTATTATAACATCTGTGTTCATACATATCATATTATTTTCCTATAAGAGGCATTCCAAATGTAATTCTGGTTCGTTTCTCATGCTAAAAAATTGCCCACCTGTTCTAGACAACAAAGTATGATTGAGTGAAAAATGACCAATGAAATAACCTAAGCTATCGTAAAATTATGTGGATTATATGGCCTGGTGGTTTCGGATTAATAATTTTTGGCATTCTTGTTGTTTTTTAAATGAATTTTTTTTTTAATTTAATTTTTTTTCTGGTTCAGTTCTTCATAAGAATCCATTGATATCAATCCCAACTCTGAGAAACCAATACTTTCGGAGGTATGATTTGTCAAAGTTTGACCCCTGTTCACATGGCTTTCCCACATTTTTTTTGTATCTGAACGGGAAGTGGATTTATACATCCAGTCATAACTTTCCCTTTACAGTGAAATTGCATTAAACAACATTCAACTAGAAGGAGTTTTTTAAGGCAGCTACTTCCCATCTAAACACCTCAAGCTTTCAAAATATGGAGTACTGAGTCCTATAATGCATGACCTCAAACCCCCACAACATGCAGCTTCTATGTTTAATGCGTTCAGAATCCACATGTGATATCATGGGGATATTTCATTGTGTATGGCGAACACGATAATTATAAGCTAATAATAATGGATTTATCGGTTGTTTTGTTGGTTCTGCTCATAAATTTAGCATTAATTGCGTGGTAGCCTACTACAACATCGTATGCGGTTAATTACAGTTGGACGTGCCGTTGTCAGGGGTGGGGGCAAGAGCAGTAGAACAATAGCCATTTAAGGCCGTTAAGGAAACGTAAAAAAATATCCCTGAAGAATTGGGGGAGTGAATTTTGACGAGCACTGAAGTACGCCGTACATTGCGTGCTGGCATAAGAAATCGAGGCACACAATTTAAGCAAGATCTCTACATGTTTTCTGGATTTTGTGAACATGTTTGTAGTGAAAATAAAAGTTGTAATTACGTTGTTTATTACTTTTATTCGAATGCTTTCGATGCCGTGAAAAAATTGATAACATTTGTACCTTTTTAGATAGCTAATGAAGCAAGGAACTAATTTCCTTAATTCCTGCGTAAAATTCAATAGTTTTTTTTGAGTAATACCCACGTACTTGCAACTTGCAAAAAAGTTACTACCACATAAGATTATTTATTTCTGAGATTTAGTGAGTTATGAGCAAACATTTTTCTTTAAGTGATCCATCATTGTTCAAATTTAAACGAAGTATCAACTCAATGTTCACAGTGTTGTATTTTATACGTAATTAATGGTCTTCGGTAACAAGCAGAGATAGGTTCATTATTTACTGGTTTCCTTTTGGTTTTTTCTCCTAAACTCTGAAAAATATCTACTAAATAAAAATGGGTTATTTTGTGAATTGGTTCTGCGTAAGAAACACGATATTTGGCAGTATAAATTGAATAATTTTGCCTAACAAATGATACCGAAACAAGTACAAAGAAATTATCGCTTTAAGATTGCTCTGAACTAATATGATCTCTGCTTGTTCGCTTATCTCTCAAATACCGAACGACACAACATCAACGATGAAACAACTATTTCGTAACGTTTCGGAGTCTAAATCAGACTCCTTCGTCAGACACTCAACGAAAATATTCAGAATTATTTTTTGTTGATATATCTATTATGAAATTCGAGAATTGTCTTTTTGACTAATGGTCGGAAACGTTGTTTCGTTATTGTTTGTTAGGCAATATTGTTCGATTTTTTGCGTCTCACAAATATCTTGTATTTCTTACGCAGAAGCAATTCACAAAATAATAAATTTTTATTTAAAAAATATTTCTCAGAATTTGGGAGAGAAAATCCAGAAAGAAACCATTTAATAAGACAGAACCTTTCATAAAGGTGTAAAACCGTGATAGCTCAGCAACAATCAATTTTCGACCCCTGGTTAACCCTGGTCGTTGCAAATTACCTCTAAAAGCCTCTGAAGGATAACGTTGAATTTCCAATCACCCTGTATATTCGAATATTCTTATTTCATGAACATCCTTCATATCTCAATCGCTTCTGCTCCATCATCAAATTATTTAGGAAAACCGAAAAATTTTACTGTTGCTTTCTGAAATAATGCGGCTCATATTTTCCTATAATTGAATCAGAAAAACTTGAAGTAGTGGCGACAAGAGGGATTCGACTACCTGGGTCTAACCGAGTTTGTCGTCGCATGACTCAGAGCAAAGATATCTGCCTGCACATTTTTAACAATGAATTCATGGACTCGAATCTCAACTTTCTAATTCCCGGTATCTTATCAACTTTCTCTAGAGACAGGAAAATTCCCAATATCGGAAACAGGGAGAATAACTTTTCCCCCGTCAGATAGAAATCTCAGCGGGCCCAGGTCCACGAACCCATTGAACAGGTAGTATAAAGCGAGGATCATCCGAGAAGGTTGGTCTGTAATAATTTGGTAAAGTTACCGTTTGTCACCCAAACGGGTCTCCTCGAAATAAAATTATGTTTTCATTTTCGTCAAGCGTTCCAATCCTTCCTGAAAAGGTTATTACCTCAAACTGTACCTTCTAGAAGCTCTCTGATTTATTATTATTTTGCAATGCAATTATCAAATAGAAATAAAGTAATTAAAGGAGAAAGTGCTTCAGCACCTGCAAGTTATAATGACAGTTATACTCGTCAGTCCTGGAGGGCAATGTGTCCTAGAAATTTATTAAATCCATCAAAGAGTTTTTTCTCGAATATATTTGGTATCCATATTGACGATCGAAGCTGCCACTGACCGCTAAAGATATAGACAAAAAACCAACTCTTCAATGGATAGATTTGAACCACAATCAATGTGCCAAACAGTTTGCAGCAGCAGTGATATACCACGACGGACTTATTTATCCTATATTCCATTTCAAATAGGCGAATTTATAAATTATTGAGATTCTAGCGCTTCCGCGAGCCATATAGGTATCCTCACGGCGACTTTCCCGTTTGTGGGAAACAATAATTGATCTTGGGTTAGAGTAAGAAATTAAGTGATTGTTTTACATTGCAGGTCACAAGCAACCACGGATTCTATTTATTTTACATACATGTAGGGAGCCAAATCAAAAGAATATCCATCCATCATTTAGATATTACAATTATCAATAGAAACCTTTTATTCATCACTCAAAAAAAAAGGAACTGCAATGAGATATCATAAGACAACCATTCATAGTTATACATGTCAGACTCCTTACAGGCTTGATTGATGTACATAAAATAAATCAGCTGAAATTCTATTAAATGGTACTTTATCTATAAAAAAATATTTGTTCTGTTTTCAGTAAATCGTTAGTACAAAATATCCTGAAAGCATTCTGAATGCATTATAGAAGTCATAGAATATAGAACGATAAGGAAGGAGAGTATAGCATGTGCCAGGGAAACGGATTAGAAAAGTCGGCCATTTGAAGAACCAATTCTGATTGGTGCATTATCGATGAGTTAAATTTGGGGGTTTATTTGTGCGTAAATTTATGGTGAATTTTGAGTTCCAAACATATATTAGTAAGCTATAATAGTTTTAGGAAGGATAGTAATTAGTGTTCAGTGTTTAAATTGTTTTAGAAGTAACGCTATGACCTCGGAATTTGCCAAATGATCCTCCTTATTATTCTCTATTCTTTGATAGAAGTGAGCTGCTATTATTCTAACAGGTATTTCAAGGATTACTCAACAAATCCTCTCTTATGAGACTCTTCTGGAAGGTAAATAAATTCATATTCAGTAGTTTGATACTCTTAAGGGCTTCAGCAGTGGCCTACATTATCTGAACCTCATAACACACCACTACATTTAATCTAAAACTCATCAGTGGCATAACATCTGTGATATCATTTAAACGCTCCATGAGAGAACCAATATAAATTTTTCACAATTTCTTACCTTATCTCTGATCTCTTGCCTCATCTTCTCCCTCTCCTCTTCCATTTTCCTATGTTTTTCCTTCCTCCTTTCTTCAGCTTCACGGATGGCCTCCAATCGCTCCCTTTCGGCCTCTTCCTCCTTCTCCTTATCGTCGCCATCATCATCACCACCCACTGCTCCTGAAATAACGAATAAGTTTGAAAATGGAGCAGGAAGGTAACGTGCAAGATTATAAGGTGTCCAACAGAGAAAGTGGAGATTGAAAGTGATTCACTGCTAGAATAATATATCTTCGAATCAAGAGGTGATGAAACCATTGCAAAAAATTCACAGGGGTGGCATCTGCCGATCTTAGTACCCACGGGAATCTTCCGGGAAAAACAATCACGTTGAAAAGGCATGATTTAGTGGTATGAGAAGTGACAAAATCTGATGGAGCAAAGGAAGAGACTGCTAGTTCAGACGGTAATAAATATTCTCCTGGCCTGAAATATATAGAGCCAATTATAGCCACCTTTCCTACAAGCACTTCGACAAAGAACAGTCTCCAATCTCATGGAATGTTTATGCAAACCATACAGTGCGTTTTTCATTCATTTCAACCATAGCTTCCTCTCATCAAATGAAAAACTTTCTTCAAAAAGCATTTTTCAAAATTCGGCTCCGTTAAAAATATACAGGCTGTTGAAATTTCAAAAATACAAGCGATTTTATTCTGTAGCTTTGACATGGTTTCTCTGATTTAAATGATTATTGGTGTGAGGTTTCTTATAACTATGACATATGTTTCCGAATTAGAATTTTTTGTGCTTCCTGCATTGGTTTCCTATAACTATTTTGGGATGGAACGTGAACGCGTGGAAACCTTTTACCGGTTAACGAGGAAATGTAGGCAATAAAGCGTACCTAGGAGCAACTGATTTCCATGTGAAACCCTATTCGGTACTCTAAATTATTTGCATTAAAGATGGGTTCAAGCCCTGTGGACAGGAGCTTTCTGGCGCTCTAGTTCAAACAGACAAATTATGTCTGGTATTGGTTTCTCAGAGTTGGGAATTATATCAATGTATTCATATGATATCACTGCATCATAAAGGAAATTTAATTCAAATAATAGTTTATTAGATAAGTAATAATAAATTACCTTGTAATCGATAAAAAATTTCCTGATCTACGTTCACCAAACTACAGAATTATGCTTTCAATATTTACGTAATATTTTCAAACATTTTCGGGTGAGGTACCCGTTGCATCGCTAAAATACGAGTATTTCAACCCCAATATTTTTGAAGTTACAATATTCCCTTCTGTCAAGTTGAGATTATGAGAATTCATACATAGAATAATAATTATATCAATCTGTGAAATACGATTTACTTTGAAATTTAAAAAAATCATATCTCCGAAAAAATTAGCTTGTTAGAGTTGAAAATGATATGAATGGATTCTTATGATAAAACTGCTCATTAAAAAAAATTTGATTTGGAATTTGTTTCGTAAAAAAAATTTTTTTTTTGTTACTCCGAAACCATCTGTCCGATTTTGCCCAATAACGAACTTAGCCGAGATATTCATCCCCCAAACCTACTCTGAAAATTTTAACTCTCTAGCTCATTCCGTTCGAGAGTTATCGTGCTTACGGACGGCCGGCCGGACAGAATGAATTCCGACCACGGATTCTTGATCAGTGAGTCGAACCAAATCGTTTAAGACCATTTTCATTGAAATCAAAATTACAGACATTTGGGCAAATTGATAAGCACTCAGTTCCGAGGAACTAGAGCGCCAAAAAGTCAATATAAAATAAAACATAAAATACACAAAGGTAGTTTCGAATCAAATTTGGAATTGAAGAAGGCTACGTTCCTGACAGGAGTCCCCATACAGCACTCATTTTGGTATCGATGGAAAGGCCCCAATTCGTATGATTGAATATTTGGTATATACCTATTGAGCGAAAATATCAAACTGAAATTTTGGTCAGAGAATGATGGTGGCACGTCATTATTTGTAACGAATTGCCCACACCTTACTGTCCGATGAAAACATAAATTCTCGCAAAACGAGCGTAAAACAGTTGAATATTCGAGTTATTGCAAATAGAAACGGAAACGTTAATGCTTCATTAATCCGGTGTCAAATTGAATGAAATGTTTCCATTAAAAATCGCTTTGTTTGCGCACACAATAACGTTTTGGTTCCGAGTCAGTGATCATGGAAAATTGAAATTCCAAATGAGAGATTCATGAGGGGATTATAGTCTATAATGTATGCATTTTGAGGAGATTTTTTTTATTTATTGGCATTCCCGAGAGCTCTTCATAAGCTGACTGATGATATTTGGTGTGGCAGTCAACATTTCAGGTCGACATATGTTGTTGGCGTGAAATTAAGAGTGATCATTGTTGATATTGCGGCATCGATAGATCTAATTTTAATTGGATACGATGGGATTATTGTAAAGCCTTTCACTATGACGATTTCATGTACTTTGAAATGGATGGAGTACAATAGAAAATTAAATTGATGGTAGTAAATGGGAAACATGTTCATGTCGATATATTTCCGATAAATCTATGAAAGCTTCGCATCGGCAGTGAAAAATGTTATACAATCCTATTTTTGGCGCTCTAGTTCCTCGGAACTGTGTGCTTATCAATTTGCCCAAATGTCTGTAATTTTCGAATATTTCGATGAAAATGGTCTTAAACGATTTGGTTCGACTCACTGATCAAGAATCCGTGGTCGAAATTCATTCTGTCCGGCCGGCCGTCCGGCCGTAGGCACGATAACTCTCGAACGGAATGAGCTAGAGAGTTGAAATTTTCAGAGTAGGTTTGGGGGATGAATATCTCGGCTAAGTTCGTTACTGGGCAAAATGGACAAAAGGTTTCGGAGTAATAAAAAAAAAATTTTTTTTTTACAAAACAAATTCCAAATTAAAGGTTTTTTAATAAGCAGTTTTTTCATAATAATCCATTCATATCATTTTTAACTCTAACAAGCTAATACTTTCGGAGATATGATTTTTCAAAATTTCAATGTAAATCGTATTTCACAGATTGATATAATTATTCTATGTATGAATTGTCATAAAGTCAACTTGACAGAAGGGAATATTGTAACTTCAAAAATATTGGGGTTGAAATACTCGTATTTTAGCGATGCAACGGGGACCTCACCCGAAAATGTTTGAAAATATTACGTAAATATTGAAAGCATAATTCTGTAGTTCGAGAGAGGAGAAAATTTGGTGAACGTAGATCAGGAAATTTTTGATCGATTACAAGGTAATTTATTATTACTTATCTTTTTTTATACATGTTTTATGGAATACCTACTATTTGTAGGTACTTTAAACCTGGTTTGGGCAATTGTCATACGAAACTTGTTTTTTTGGCGCTCTAGTTCCTCGGAACAGAGTGCTTATCAATTTGCCCAAGTGTCTGTAATTTTTAATTTTGGAATTTATGGCTGAAAATGGTCTCAAATGATTTGGTTCGACTCACTGATCAAGAATCCGAGTGCGAAATCGATTCTGTCCGGCCGGCCGACCGGCCGTAGGCACGATAACTCTCGAACGAAAGGAGTTAGCGGATTGAAAATTGCAAGGTGGTTTTGGAGCGTAAATATCTCGGACAAGTTCGTTAATGGGCGAAAACCATCAAGGGGTTTCGGAGTTATGGCCGATTTTAGTAAAAATATTTTTTATGAATATTTCCGAAACCGATCACTCGATCTATCTGAAATTTAGCACCAAATTGTAGAATCATGACCTTTATACGCATGTGAAGTTTTGTATTGACAGATTACCGCAAAGTATCAAAAAAAAAAATTTGAAAATGTGGTGCAGTTCTCATTCTCATGATTGCTCATTTAATCTTGATAAATAAACTATTATTTGAATTGAATTTCCTTTATGATGCAGTTCTATCATATGAATACATTGATATAATTCCCAACTCTGAGAAACCAATACCAGATATAATTTGTCTGTTTGAACTAGAGTGCCAGAAAGCTCCTGTCCACAGGGCTTGAACCCATTTTCAGTTTACATTTCGGACAGGAAAGGTTAGAATTTGAAAATAGAACAATATGAAATCCTTCTGGTGTTTATTCCTCTCATTTTTGGCGCTCTCGTTCTTCGGAACAGAGTGCTTATCAATTTGCCCAAATGTCTGATTTTTCGAATTTTTGGCTGAAAATGGTATCAAACGATTCACCAAGTTTCAATTTGATCAGATTCATATTGGTTGAAAACAAAATTATTACTCGGAAACCATCGGCCGATTATGCACATTAACGAACTTGTCCATCGTATTTGGATACGCCACCTACCCTGAAAATTTCAAGTCACTAGCTCTCTCCATTCTCAAGTTGTCGTGGCAACAGCCGGACGGCCGGCCGGACAGTTTCAAATTTGACATCGAAATCTTCATTGGGGAGTCGAACCAAATCGTTTGAGACCATTTTCGTCAAAAAATTCGAAAGACATTTGGGCAAAATGATAACGCGATGTTCCCCAGAACATACGCGCAAAAATTGAATTTAAAACAGTCAAATACTCGAATGTTTTTGCTAGCACAAAATTCAAATTTATTATAGTCGAATATTCCAGCTCTATCCTAAAATACAATTATTATATACTCCGATAAAGCCTCCTAGTCCCATTAATCCCATAATATTAAGATTAAGCCGCAGAATTTCCGATGTGGGATGAGTTTCGAGTCCCGAACGGCAGCTTAAACGCTCCGATTTCTCCCCCTTCTCCAGAAATAAACGTCCAGATTTTCACTTTGCTTTCTAATTTAAATATAATTTATTCGGGATGTCTCTTGCAAATGGGGTGTGGTTACCGACGCCCGAGTATGATCTGGAGGCACGAGGGAGTAGTAATTAGCGATCTGATAAGGGTCGGAACAAGGGTGACCACCTAATGGTATTATTCAGATTTCTGGTACATTTCCGCATATTTAGGTAGTCGGTCCGTTTCTAACTAGGTCGACGCAGAGGGTTTGTGGGGTTAGAGCGAAATTATTCGAGGATATTTCGCGTAATTGCGTGTAATAGATAAGGACATCCGAATTATGGCGCCAAGATGTAGGTATCTTATGGAGGGAACATTGATGAAGAAGTAGAGTTGTGCTGGTGAAAGATAACAGCTAGGATCATAATCTATGAACGGTGACTCAGGCAGATTTATACGTTTCTATAGTCCGTCTATAAAGTATCCGGAATTTATTATTTCTCATAGTTTTAATATACCGGGTATCCCAGTATAAATGTTCCAATGTATTGTCTCAGCCATTTTGAAAGTAAATTCGAATTAAGTGTCCAATACAGGAGAATGGACAACATAATTTACCATGGTAAATTCGATTAAGGGTGTCCAATACAGAAGAATGGACAATAGAACATACGCGCAAAAGCTTCTGACTTCACGTCAGTGCTTGAACCGATTTTTTTTTTCGTGATTTTTTTTGAAATTTTCTAGGGGTTCGGTTCTTAAATTTTTTTTTTTGGTAATTTTTTTCAAATTTTCTAGGGGTACGGTTCTTACGAAATTTCAAACACGTATTTATGTTGATTTTCTACTACTAGTTACCAAGCTTCAATTCGATCGAATATTTATTTTTTGAGTTATCATGGAAATAATATTCCAGGTCCGGGTATAACTCGGAAACCGTTATACCGATTATGCCCAAAAACGAACTCAACTCTCCCATTCGGATACGCAGCCTACCCTGAAAATTGCAAGTCCCTATCTCCTTTCGTTCGAAAGTTATCGAGGCAACGGTCACCCATCTACTGAACTCACACAAGGCTGCTCGAATCTCCAACAATATTTAACCGATCATGTTGAAACTTGAAACTTGGCAGTAGAGTTAGGTTCTTAAGGCTTTTGCAAAATTTCAGCAATTTCAGACGAATAGTTACTGATATATAGAATTTTTTTTAAAAATTTCCAATGATTTCTAAAAAATTTTCTACAAATACTGTCCTCACGAAATTTTGCAAGAATTTTCGCGTTGGCATTCTAGAACTAATCACCATGTTCGAATTCAATCGGTTCAGTATTTTTCGGGTTAATGAGGAACAAAAAACAACCAAATTTCAGATGGATATAACTCTAAAACCGTTTGGCCGATTATACTTATAAACAAACTCGAATGTCGCATTCAGATGCACAACCTAACCTGAAATCTTCAAGCCGCTATCTCTTTCCGTTCTCAGGTTATCGTGACAACAAAACATTTTTTTATAATTTTTTAATCATTTTCTAGCGATACGATTCTCACAAAATTTCACAAACATGCTTAGGTTTATATTCTACAACTACTCACCAAGTTTCAATTCGATCGGATCTATATTGGTTGAAAACAAAATTATTACTCGGAAACTATTGTCGATTATGCCCATCAACGAACTTGTCCGTCGTATTTCAAGTTGCTAGCTCTTTCCGTTCTCAAGTTATCGTGGCAATGGCCGGACGGCTGACCGGACAAAATCAAATTTGACCTCGAATTCTTCATTGGGGAGTCGAACCAAATCGTTTAAGACCATTTTCGTAAAAAAATTCGAAAGTTACAGACATTTGGGTAAAATGATAACGCGATGTTCCCGAGAAAATACGCGCAAAAATTGAAATTTTCATTATTTTCAATTCGTTCAAGGAACCTCCAACAGAGAAAATCAAAAATTGAAAGTCACTTTTGGTTTGACCGGAAGTGATGTATCACACTTTGTATTTGATAGAGAAAACGTCAATTGATATTTCAAATTGAAAAAATTGCGGTAAGCTATGATATTCTTTGCAATCTTGATTTTGACTTCAATAATCGAGATCAATAAAAAAAACCTTCCTCAAGTTGAAATAAACTATGAAGTTTACCGAACGTTAAAAAACGAAGAATGAATAGTAAAAGAAACAATATATTAGAAAAATGGGGGCGAACAATATCTATAATAACTAAAGCATATGGTCGAAATGTTGACCACCTGCTTCTACATATATCTCAGCTCGGTGGACTAGTTCACGCGAACTCTCAACTTCTCAACACCTCAGCATTAAGGGCTCCATATGCATTCCTTATTTTGTTTTTTAGATCTTCCAAATCGATAGGTCTAGTACACACGATCTTTCTAATATTCCCAAAAGATGAAATCGAGTGGCGTTGAATCTGGAGATCTTGCAGGCCATCTTATCGGTCCATTTGAAGAAAAAAATACAAACAAATGTAAAATACAAAGTGTGATACATCGTTGGACAGGATATTTTGAGTAGAATTAAAAAATTGCCAGAAATATATAGGGTGCTATTTGAGATAAAAAAGTCAGAGTCACTTCCGGTCAGACCGAAAGTAATTTTCAATTTTTTTTTCTCAGTTGAAGGTTCCTTGAACCATGGAATGGCTGAGATAATCCATTCGAACATGTATGCTGGGACACTCGGTATGTAGGAATTATACTATTTTCCCTTATATCACCCTAGTAAATAAAAGACTTAAGATTAGTTTTACCAGTGCAGATGAAGTTGAACGAGGTTCGAACAGATATTTTAGACGCATTTCTGGATTATATCCCTGTCCGAAGATATCTTAAAACATTCCCCAGATATCGAATTTTGAGTCTGGAGGCGCGTCGAAGGCACTTGGTCATCTAGACTGTCAGACAACTTTCCTCTAAACAGGGGGTTCAAAGTTAGCTCGCCTCCTCGTTGGTACACCCTGGGTTACGCTAAAGACCTAACAAACTTGGCAGCCGGACAATCTTTTGATCTCCCGACTACAGTACATGATGCCTGGTGCGACACTGAACCCAATCGGTCCTTCTCTGGACATATCGACAAGAAATCTTGGATCAAGATACTTTTATGTGTCTATATCCTGTGTAGCCATACAATAAATATAAAAATCTCTGAAGAGGAAGTGCCTAATACCAATTCCGTGTTTAGCTATGACCTAAATCTTGGAATTGCCTTCTTAGGTGTGCAGTGCTTAGAA
This sequence comes from Halyzia sedecimguttata, assembly GCA_937662695.2. Lineage (NCBI taxonomy): Eukaryota > Metazoa > Arthropoda > Insecta > Coleoptera > Coccinellidae > Halyzia > Halyzia sedecimguttata. The sequence continues at coordinate 3,919,778 of OW569414.2, read as the reverse complement.
GTCAATAACGCTCCCGATATCGTTCCCACGCAAACCCATAGGTTTCAGCGAAGTATCGCAAGGTAGAGGATCTAACAATCAGCGTTGACCACTACCGTGGTAGTACAGCCCTTAGCTCAGAGAGAGAGAGAGAGAGGGGAAGGCAGGTACCAAGGATTAATCGAGCAGAACGGGAAGGAGTTCGATTTAGGCAGCTTATGCCGGTTGACGTGTGAGGAAGTTGAATTCCTGCTTAGACGAAGAAATTGATTAGACGTTCAAGTGTTGTAATCTCATAAGACGGTAGAGACTTACAACGTATATAGTATATAGTATCGAGACTGTTAGGAATCTCAGTCATCGACCTTTTTAATGTGACGCCGAAGTGGAAGTTTTTAGATTTGTGTAAATAAACCTTTACATATTATCCTAAAGTGTTGTATTTATTCCAAAGTGTGAATGTAGAATCATCATCCCCTAAACAACGATAAAAATCATACATTTATGTATTTTTTGTAACATTCTAAGACAAGATTAATGTATAAAATAGTGTTAAGTAGGCGGATTGTAATCGTTCAATCTTAAATATCATTTAAATCATTATTATCGCATTTAATACTAGTATACTTTCGTTTTCATTCAATCAATGTTGAATTGGATGCGTATTTTCTGAAAATCAAAAAAGTTTCTTCGTAATTTTCAGTTTAACCTGTATATTTCAGTACACTTCAAATAGTGCGAATAGCTGGACATCGTTCAAATTGCTTCGAACCAATTCGTTTGCATTGATAGGAAACCGGTGAGTATCTTTGGTAACATCTGTTTTAGCATGATTTATTGTTAAATGTACAAAATGTAAGGATCGAAGTTCAAAAGACTATATATTTTAGGAGCTGATATCCCTTTTCAATAGTTTTTGGTGCTCTTGTTCTTCGGAACAGAGTGTTTATCAATTTGCCCAAATGTCTGTACTTTTGGACTTTTTGGCTGAAAATGGTCTCAAACTTTTTGGTTCGTCTCATTGATCAAGAATCCATACTCAAAATTGATTCTGTCCGACCGTCCGACCGTTAAAACGATAACTAGGTTTGGGAGCTGAATATCTCGGTTAAGTTCGTTATTGGGCAAAATCCGTTTGGAGTAATAAAAAAATCCATAAATACTTAAAATTATGAAGAAAAATTATGTATCTCACGATAACTTGAGAACGGAAAGAGGTGGCAACTTGCAATTTTCAGGTTAGGTTGATCATCCAAATGTGACATTTGAGTTCATTAATAGCAATAATCGGCCAAACGGTATTGGAGTTATACCCATCTGAAATGATTTTGTTATTACCTCTGTAACTCAAAATATACAAATCCGATTTAACTAAAACTCGGTAATTACTTGTAGAATGCCGACACGCTAATCACTAGAAAGAAAATAGAAAAAAAGTTCTCTTAAAATTTTATATTTCGGAAACTATGTGTCAGAATCAACTGAAATTCAGCACATAGCTCCAAGCCACCATTTTACAATCAAGCTCCGAATTTTAGCTCGATAAGAACATGTCATGTTCCATCGTCTATTCACGCCTCATACGGAGTCGAACGAGCTGAAATTGTGCACAAAAGCTCCTGATTTCAGGTCAGTGCTTTTCTCATTTTTTTTCTTTATGGCGTTGATTGCGGAGGATGTCTTTATGACAGATATCGCAATTGTCCAGGTCAAAAAGCACAATTGAATTATTGCAATATTTCACAATAGATCTAGGAGTATTAGAATTCGCAATCAGGTTTAAAAAATGTCGGAAGAAGGAAAAAGCACAGAAAAAGATGGTTTGAAGATTTCAACCTCCTAAAAATGTAGTAAGAGGTTGAAAAAAATACTGTAAGAGCTTGAACGTAGGTAGTATTCCAGCCAAGTCTCATTTTACCGCAACCATTAGTATATAAGGAAAAATATTCTCAAATTGTCGCACCATTCAGGGGGTATATAAAAAGGGGATGAGAATAAGGAAAATGTTCATAGGAAAAAGTAGTCTAGTTTTTAACTGGGAATTCTTCTCCTAAAATTTGACAGCCTATTTGTGAAACACTCTGTATAGGAAGATCGTCCATATAAAAAACATGATATTGTGTAGTACGAAGGCTATTTCGGAAAAACGTACGGATTTGCGTCAAGTCCTAGCCGACTGCATTAAATCTCTTGTTCAATCAAAAATCGCTGGGACAATGAATAATCCCAACATTCCCAAATGTAATTAAGCCATAGATTTGAACTGAAAAATTCATAAACTTTCACCCCACCATCGTTTTCCAAATTGATATCGAAAATATTCCCATTGAATATACATGACAAATTATTATTGGAAAATCCAATCTTCCTATCTCTGAAATTTTTGCCTGCGAACGAATATCCGGCAATCTATTCGTTATACCGAATATTCGCTGTTCAACGACAAAATGGTCAGATATAATTTCGAAATGAAAATAGAATAGTGCACTCGAGCAATCCGTTTGGGGAGCCATTTTGTCAGGGGCGGGTGGAACAAAAGCTGCTGGGTCACTAATGTTTCGCTCTAGTTAATTCAGTTCAATTGGTACATGGCAGGCTATTTCCGTTCTCGCAGAAGTTGTTATTGTCCTAATGAGTAATATGGAGTATCCCTAATACAATGGTCGAATTGATCACTGTAGCACCGTTTTGTGTTATTTTACACCTCAATAATTCATAACGGGTCTTTCAACGAGAGGTTTCATTTTGAATTTCATACCCTTGCTAAACTGTTAATAGAAAATTGAGAGTTTGAGTTATTCATGTACGCCTTATCCTCATTTCCATCTCAATACTAAAATTCTTTCGTGAGTTTGAATGTCGATGAACTCCTCCTACACGATGAGACCGATTATGATGAAATTTTGTGCGTTTTTGGGTAGGTCTGTGGTAAGTTTAGAGTCGCAATTGGACTCAACAGTCGGTGTCCAAATCAGGCTGTAGAATATTTGTTTTGCTTTTTAGTACAAAATGGCGGAAGCGCTGCCCCAGTTATTAGAACATCGACTAATCTCAGGTCTTAGAGACCTGAAAAAAAAAATAGAATCACACTACAGATGTCACTTCGACATTCGCTATAAATTTTAAGTTAAGTCATTATCACGCTGTTTGAAAAAATGAAGTACAAGACATATATTAAAGTGTAATTAATGTGTGAATATTAACTCTGAAGGCGCCTCGAAGCCAATTAAGCCGTATAGAGTCGCATAATACTTTTCTCTGAACGGGAAGTCCCTTGTACCATTTCCACGATAGGTATCTCCTAAATTTTGGAAGTGATTTCGTGGGTGAGCAAGTTCTTGGAAGTCAGTATAACGCTCCAGAGATCGTTCTCAAGGAACCCCATCGGTTCCAGCGAAGTATCACAAGGTAGAGAATCTACTAATCAGCTTTGACCACTACCGTGGTTGTACAGCCCAAGCTCTGAAGCAGCGCTTCCAGGGGAGTATCAGACCTCATTGTGGAATGGATAAGATCCATGCTGACTAGCATTCTCATCTCCACGTCCCTGTGTGGGGACATAGTGAGATTCGTTGCCAGAAGGGGCTGTCCACAGGGAGGAGTACTTTCCCCCCTGCTGTGGTCTCTTCTGGTGGACGACTTACTGGCCATAATAGGCACGCTGGATGTATATGTCCAAGCATACGCCGACGACATAGTCATTATGGTCACGGGCCGGGATGACTCAGTCCTGGTCGAGAGCCTATCAGAGTCACTGACAGCAACACAAGGCTGGTGTGAGGGGGAACAGTTAAACGTGAACCATCGAAAGACCTTGGATGTGCCATTCACTAGGAAAAGGAAACTTAATATAGTTTCCATCACTATGAATGGAATTAACATCTCGTTTGCGGATGAGGCCAGATATCTGGGTGTTATCCTGGATAGAAAGCTGAACTGGAACTCACACCTGGATAGGGTGATCCATAAGGCTAGGCACTCTCTATGGGCGTGCCAGCGGACCTGTGGAAAGCGGTGGGGACTGGCTCCGAAACAGGTCCACGACGACTGACAATCAGGTGGCGTTCATCTGTTGTCTGAATTGGCTCGAACTGACATGTACGCTTCTATATTACAATTAACCAGTATTTTGAAAAAACCCGGGAACAATCCATAAAACAACGGAAACGATATACAAACGTATATATAGGAAGTCAGTATAATGTAGAACGCAATAGATCTGGGACCATGGTAATTATTGTCTTCTCCTCTCAAAGTATTTACTTTTACCGATCAACCGATAATCAAGTTGATGTAAATGATACTGAGGTGCTGTACGTCCTCTCGGTGGTTGACTGTGTTATTTTGTTTAATTTGGATCATTTCGCTTATGTTTGTTTTACACCCGTATTGTTCTCTATCCAAAATCTTCGCATTTTCAAAATCAAACTGTCTTATTGTAGTCAGCTATATTTTCGCAGTCTTTCTTGTGTTATTTTATTCTTTCATTCAGATACTGTTTTGTTTGGCCTATATAGCATTTGTTACAGCCTTGACATGGTATTTTATAAATTAGTTCCGATTCGAAAATGTAAGGTGTTCTCTCCTTGAGTTTGGTGAAAAATTGTTCAGCGGTAACTAAGTTATAGTAGGCGCATCTACACTTCAAACCACCAAACAATCTGTCCACATGGGAAAGGCTGGGTAGGTATGGAAATTTGAAATACTAGGTAGTATCATTGGGGGTGTTGCAGACATAGGTTGCGGTATTTACGGGATGTTTTTTATCATTCTATTAATAATGTATATGGGATAGTTATTCTGTTTCAGAATATATCTAACTTTTTCTAGATTGGCATTATGGAATTTTTTGTTACTGAGATTTAATGATCTCCCAATGAGGTTGCTCATGATGTTGTTTTTTTGTTGCTTGCTATGATTGCTATAAAAATTAATACATCTGTTGACGCTTATTGTCTTGGTATACTAATCAGTTATTAGAATTGATCCTTCTCTAATTATCAGTAAATTTAGAAAAGGGATGCATTGGTTCTCTTCTTCTTCAAGAGTGAACTTTAATTCCATGTCACATATTTGCATCGTAAATGAACAAAACAGATTTCTTTGATAAATGTTAAACCTTCTGAATAAATTGACGATATTGGTTAGAAACTAGGTTTGTAATTTAACTTTTTGATGTCATCTTTGTAATTTTAATGTGTATAATTTTTAATTTAAGCCTTCAAAAGGAACAATCCGTTCCGAAACGTCGCCGTTGTTTTAAGAACAATAAATAAATCAGTCCAAAACTCCCAATATTTTATTTCATTTAAAAGAAATACATTTTCACCGAGAGTTTTTCTTTCCGTTCCAGACCGCAGGTCCTTGAGCCCATAAATACCACATATGTCACAAACTACCAAGTCGTATTAAGTTCGTATTCATTCTTCACCAATCCCAACGAATCGGCGACCATTTCAACCTCATCCTTTCCGAACGATCTAAATTGGGACCATTCCACCTCTACAGAAGACATCATTCCAACTATTATGACAAGCCATAAAATCCCAGGAAACAAGATGAAGCCGCCCAGTTGGAACGATCATCATTCTCTACTGAAACAAATGAGAAATCGTCTTCTCGTTTCGGGAAAAAATCGACATTGCTCGTTGAAGAACCGGATTCGAACATCCGCATGCGAGACAGAGGAGAACGTTGCTCGATATTTCTTTTCATTTCGTCGAGATGCACGTCGGATTTGCCGTCGCCCAGGGCGAGGAAATATCTAAAATATTTCCGGAACGGGAATAAAGGGTAGGATTTCGGCGGGATCAGATATCGAAGAAGATAAAACCGGCATGATAGTATTAAAAAATATACGAAAAAGCGGTGAAATTGTTCACGAAATGAGCCGTGCAATTTTGCAGAGGAATCGGATCCATCAGTTGTCTATCCAGGAAGTATATTCTATGGTATTAAATAATTGTATGAGAAGTATTAAAATTACAACATTTGGAAGATTTCATTTGTTATGTTGTTGTGCCCAGGAACCCAAACTAGAATTGGATTTTCATCTGAGCTAGTTGCATGGATCGTCTTTCACAGGTCCAGAATTTGACACGCAGTCAAGGAAGGACATATTCCGCTCAGACAAGTCCTATATTCTTGTTAACCAATTCGAGAAGCAGACCTGAGCACACCTGCTCACCATCAGAATTTCAGTTCGGAACGATTTTATTAGTCCTCCTAAAGGCATTGATGTATCTGTGTATTAGATATGAAGGTTTTTCTGTTGTTGCGGTTGTGATATGCTTTCATAGATAAAGGCCTCGTATGCCCCTTCCAAATTCCTTGTATCTTAATATATGTATATGCAAAGTAAGTTCTAGTGCAACTTCCATTGCTTCGGTGAAAGTCAAGAGTATAACTCCAGCTACCTAGACGAAGAAGCCTTGGAAGTTTTTGTAGCTACTGTTCTCTTCTCCATTGATGGTCTGTTCTCCAGTTCTGGTCATCGAACTAGAAAGGCTTAGGTTTTACCATTATTGTCAATGATCAGTAGGCTACTTTTGGTTCCTTACCCTGCCAAAATGTTTAAGATATCTCCAAGACCACAACATTGCAAGCGCCCTCTCCATGTGTAACTGCAAGTGGTTTTTTTTTTTATCGAGGATAGTTGATGCCCTTCAAATTCAACCTGTTCATTTCCCCGGACATTGAACAGATTGCTCAGGTGCAACCGAATATCTGAGATATGTTCAATTATGCTGCGAGTTCTGAACGAGACAATCTAAGTCAGTTTGTCACTGAGTCCTTTCTCCAGACCAGTGGTTTATAATCATGATAAAATTCTGCTTAACGACGACCAAAATTCTACCTAATAATGACCACCATGTCATCAGAGTTGACGATGCTCCAGTAAACCCTCAGTGAAGTCTCTCTCACGTTCGAGTTCCTACAAACTCAAGTGCCAACTCGTTCCATCTTTTCGAATCCAACCCATCCAAATCACGAATCCACGCGATTTCTCTTGAATAAACAACATTCATTAATCAATGGCGTTAAACGGGAAACTGGAGGCAGCATCAGAACGCTCCGGAATCGATGGTACGTGACAACGTTTCACCACGCTGCAGACAGTGTTAGGACAAGAGGGCAGGATTAGGAAATTAAATTAGTCGCGGTTATTTCGAATGGATCGCTTGATGTAGGACTCATCGAAGGATTTTGAATACGACATGAATCGTGACCAGATTGAGAGGTTTATGGCCTCTTTGCAGTGACAACGCAAACCGTAATAGTGGCATATGTTGAATCGATGACAATTAGATGTTCCCATTTTGTGATTGAATAGGGATCTAGAGTGACTTAGGAGGTGTAATCATGAGAGCTGTTTCAACGATAGGCATCTCTCTTGTGCAACTGTAAACCATCTCACAATATGATATCTTTCTTGAAAATATCTGTTCAGTATTTATGCATATAACTTTCAAGGCATGAAGACAAATTTAGCAATTGTGAAGAATCACATACACGAAAGTGTTATGTTTGCGAATGAGTTCTAAAGGGAAAACAATAATTATCGTCTGAGGTGGAAAATAGGGACTATATCCGGATTCCTGTCCCATAAATCCTTCAAAACAAATTGCTTCTGACTGTAATCGTAATCATCAACTGTATCAATCATCTAGTCCATCAAATTATACCTCAGTCGTCCATCCAATTGATAACAGCAGAACTCACTTTCTTGATCTGTGTCTATTTATTTCATTCAATTACTTATCATCTAACGAGGTGGTAATTTTTTCGGGTTGACATTAACTGATTACCATAAATAAGAGGCACTATAAGTTTTTATTCATAAACAGCAATGAAATATATCTGAACGTTGATGAACAAGTACTGACGTGAAGTCAGGAGCGATAACTCTCCAACGAAAGGAGATAGGGACTTGCAATTTTCAGGGTATGTTGCGCAGCTGAATGGGAAAGTTAAGTTCTCTGTTGGCCATAATCGGCCCAACAGTTTCGGAGTTATACCCATCTGGAATATTATTTTCTCGATAACTCAAGAAATATAGACTCGATCGAATTGAAAAGTAAATGTTTGTGAGAACCGTACAGCTAGAAAATTTCAAAATAATTACTAAAAAAAAATTGGTTCAAGCATTGACGTGAAGTCAGAAGCTTTTGCGCGTATGTTCTATTGTCCATTCTCCTGTATTGGACACTCTCAATCGAATTTACCATAGTAAATTCGAAATTATCATGGTAAATTGTTGTTTTTAGATTCAGAGGAAAAATTCAGTTCTTGAAAATGTGTACAGGGTGTTTAACAAGATGTGGAAATAAGAAAATAATTTTCTCAGTCCGTACCTTCGCTATCATCAAGTCGTTTTGAGCGGCATATGCATAGGCCTGTACTCATTGCCTGAAATTTTCATGAAGATGCCGCAGCCGTTCAAGAGTTATGCCGGCTTGAAATTTTTGATAAAATGCATAAAACATCCTGTATCTTTTAAACGAATATAGTTGAGACATATTTCGAACTCTGATTTAGGCTAACCAAAATGTCCTGCATATCCACTGAAAACCTGTATAATCATTCGCGAAACACCCTGTATAGAAAATTTTTTAATGGTTTTCAATGATTTTTTAAAAATTTTCTGGTGATACGATCGTCACGAAATTTCGAAAGAATTTTCGCATTGGCATTCTACAACTAAGGCTCGCTTCACATTAACACGATACGGTTTTATGTACGGCAACGACAAAAACGCTCGAGCTTTCCCACAGGCTCGCTCCACAGTCGTGTAAACGACACCGGCATCCGATTCTTGGGTGAAGGCTTGAATGATAGCTTTCACAGCTATCCGGCCGAGTCGTGGTCGTGTAAACGACACACGGCTGCCTTGCACGGCTTAAGGGGACTGCCGGACACCCTCGAGTCGTGCACGGAAGCCGTGTGTCGTTCACACGACCACGACCACATTATTTTCTGTGGGGGAGGAAAATTCGACGACAAACAATTGCCTTTGTACAGCAAGAGTATATCTGGCTTTATGGCGTGGATCTGCCGAGTTGTAGGAATCGCATAGTTCCAGTAGATGCGAGCTCTATTATTGTCAACAACTGCTTCAATCTCCAGAGGCACATATGGTACCACTGATTCGTTGTCTATACCATGAACCTCTCTCCGATGGAAGTAGCGAATTCGGAGTGCCGCATTGTCTCTTTCCACATATCCTGTTGGAGCATGGACTCTGCAAGCAGACATAATGTGCATAACAGTTTCCTGCTGGCTGTGGCATGTTCTGCACGTTGTTGGGGTGTCGACTTTCAAGATTGTTCTTTTTATACCATTTTGTATTCATCACCCGATTTTGACAAGCCATAAGGAATTCATCCATTGCACTTGAGCCCAGCGGACTTCAAAAAGGCGAACGATAATAATTCCGACAGGTCGTGACCTTTCAAAGTCCTGAAAAATATGGAGTGCAGGTGTTTTCTCATGTGCTCTTCGAGTAGTGTCTTCTCAGTTGTGCCTGTCTCATCTATCTGCCAACTCTTCTTTGTTGGTGAGATAGGTGTTCCTGCTAGCTCATGATCGATGGATATGCCAGTTATACTGAGTCTCTCCAAAGCACTCTGACCAGCCCTGAATAGGAAAGCTCCTTGTTTGCTAATTTCATTATGAGCCACCATTTTCAGGAGCGGGCCTTCGCTTCTCAATATATTTATTGCCATTTCCAACGTTTTTTGATGATGTTGGCATTCCAAACATTGCAAACCTCTGCCTCCCTGTATTAGTGGAAGGTATATCCTTTGCATCAAGCAGTTGGGATGCAGGCTACGATTAATGTTCATCACTTCACGAGTGGGTTTGTCTAGCTTGATAATTTCAGTCACTGTCGAGTTAACTAACCCGAATTAGTAGGTGATTATCGGGACTTAAGATGTTCGTAGCTGATACTTTATTTTTCCAGACAGCTGTGACTTCCATATATCTTGGATCTTCTTTTTGTAGGTAGCTGTTAAGGCATCCTTGATTTGGGTTGTCTGCAGTGCACCTCGTTGTTTCATCCCAAGGAATTTGTAAGTTTCTTCCTCTTCGAGGTGTCAAATACTTATTCCCCCTTCTAGGTGGATGCCAAGGTGTATTCGGCAACGATATCCAGTAGTTGTTATAGTGCTACCTTGGATGATGTTTACAGATAGTTGTCCATTTAGAGACGATGTGCGATCAGATGTTCTCTTCTGCCTGATGGCCCGGCCATCAGGCAGAAGAGAAGTGTTATGCAGAACAATAACGGGCTTAGCGAGTCTCCTTGAAATACTCCTCGTCTATATCTGCCAATTCGGTATAAGTGGTCCGAACCTTCGGATCGAACGGAGAACTAAGTGTTTCATAACGCCATGATGTTTTCCTCACAATTATTTGAATAGCCGAAACATGAAACGATGAGTGCTTCAGTCAGAAGTCCAAGTGCAACCATAACTTCAGCTCTTGCCGTAGTCTATACGAAGCCGTTAACCTTCAACCGAGATGAAAAATACTTCCCCAACCCCTGAACTGTAGTACCTTATGCAAATCGTCGGATGTTGCGGAACAAACGAAACGTGAAACATAAATTCAGGGATCGAATTGAAAGCGGAAATTGATGTCTTCGTGAATTCAAATCAGGCCAAATACGCTGTAATACCGTATAGAACCGGGAGCGGCGTTTCTGTTTACGTAAAATGAAATAGGTATATTGTCGCTTTCGCACGTAACGAGATAGATTGTACGATCAGGGAAATGATGGTGTGAATTTTGTATGTTTTAGAGGGGATTTGAATGTTTTTACCCGCGTGAAGGCATGGATTACACGATGTTTGGAGGTACTCCGAATGGGGATATTAATCTAGTTCGACATTGAATTACGGTGGAAGTGGGATATTTTGTTGGTACACGAAAACTATATGTAGATACATAAAGAGCGGAACAGACAAGCTAAACAAATAGGCGCTGAAGGTGCTTTTCTTGGGGAAGTGATAAATTGATGCATTTATCGACAAATGTATTTGTATCTGTCAGTTCATAGAATACATGAACCAAATGTCTCAGGGATTAGAACTCGTATTGCGCTAGCCGCTCAATTCTATCGTCTTATTCTTAACCCTCATCAGAACTCAATGCACTTTTCCGCGAATCCCGATACCCCTAGGTACTCTCTTTACCTCTCCGCTGCCCCTCGATCCCATAGGGTAGTACGCCCAAGGTGGTTTGTAACAATTGGTGATACCCCACCTTAAAACAATAGGATTCCACGGGAGCGATCCCACGGTTTTAAGGCAATTCCAGGAATAAAGAAGTTGCTAACGTTGCACCAAAATTTATGAGAGCCCTTAGAGTATTATAAACTCCAGAGACAGATATTCGGTTGAAACCAAACTCCGTGGAGACGCCAGAGGGTCGGGGTTTGGTATTAAATTCTTCATCTCCTGTCGGGAAGTACATAGTCTTTGTGATCTGTGTAAGATCACTACCGATATAATGATGAGTTTGGGATGCCAAATAGTCTAGAGAACGTCTGATGTGTCGCTTGAACCCTTCAAATATCATCTTAAACCTAACTATATACAAGTAGAATTGCAATCCTTATTGAAATCTTACAAATTTGAAGTATCTATGTATCCATTGGTTACGGGACGATAGTAGGTGAGAGTAAAAATATAGGTTCATTAATTCCCATAAATTGTATTAGATTATTATCAGTGTAGCCGTCAGGAACTTCATCAGATACTTTTGCTGTAATAAAAGATCAAAATTTAAGCACTCTGTTCCAAGGAACAAGAGCGCCAAAAACACATATACCTAACAATCAATATTTAACTTACAAGTCTCTAAAATTCTTCAAAAAGTTATATTTCCTTGGAAAAAGTTCAAGAGGTCAACAGAATTCTCTGGAAACAACATCAGGAAGGAGAAGTTACAATTATAGGAATCTTCCCAGGAAACACTCTTCCAAATCACAACCGTTCACAAATCTGGGGTTTCAAACGAGAGCCATGTCTAACAATTACTATCTATATTGTTTTCTTTCTTGCTGTAACAATGTAAAGTGTAAGTAATTGTTATTTTAGGCTCTAAGTTGAAACCCTGAATTTGTGTACGGTTCTGCTTTGGAAGAGTATATTATGGGAAGATTCCTATAATTGTTACTTCATCTATTGGATGTTGTTCGACAGATAACGTTTTCTGGAACATGCTGTAATGTTCCGGGTTTTGGCTTCCTTTCAGTTAAGTGTGAATATCATAGGAAAATTATTGCAGCTAGAAAAACGAAATTTTTTTTTGATAAAAAAAAATTTTTGAATATGTTGAGAGACATATTAATTGTTAATTGTATGTTCTTATTAAATTGTCATATATTATTACTGCCAAAGACACACGAGAAACTAATCAAATTTATGTTAATAAATAGATATATAACATATTATTTTACTTTTATCTATTCAATGATCTATTGAAGATTAGTAATTCAAAAAAGTCGTAAGTATTTAAAGGTACCATAAATGTTTGTACGGATTTACTTAGTGTCTGACAGTTACCGTCGCTACGGATTATTGTAGGTCTGGTTCAGGGCATTGCGGTTATAAATATGTTTTGTACACAATAGGGAAGTCGACAGAAGAAATAAGCAGGTCCTGTGAATCGGAGATGGACATGGCTGCACGTTTAGAGTGTAGATGTTCAGAACAGGTTGGCCTAAGAACAGTACACTAGGAGAAGCCATTTCTCAACCCAAAAAACCCTTTTCCATTATGATTATAAGTAAAGGAATTTTATCGTTGTTTAGGGGATAATGATGTACCTTTACACTTTTGGATTAATGAATTGACGGTATATGATTATATGTACAGCTTTATTTACAGAATTCTACAATCTCCAATTCGCCGTCGTAATCAAATACTGTGCACGTCAAAATTATGGAGCAAATTCATTTTCTCAGAAGAAAAATATTTGGTAACAAAATCCTGAAACAGGTCAATTTTTGTTTAACTTTTACCAAATTTTTATACATTTTTGAAGGATTTTTGTTGCACCCTGTGCCATCTCCATCAACCCAACCAAACAAAAATATTTTTCAAAAAAGAAAAATTTTTTCTTGAAAATGTCTGCACACCTGTAAGGAAGATACAAAGACCTTGCCAAAAACGTACCACAGGACCCACTTTCCCTATTCAAAATATTTAGAGAATTGATGGGCATTGGGCGAAACAAAAATCCTTCAAAAATGCATCAAAATTTGGTGAAAGTGAAACAAAAATGGACCTGTTTCAAGATTTTGTTTCCAAATATTTTTCTTCTGATAAAATGAACAAGAAGAAGAAGAAAATAATTTTGAGGTGCACTGTATACATGAAACATGTTGATTACTCAGGTTCCTAACTTCTTTATACTAACACTTATATTTCGTCCGTTTTACGACACTTGTACTTAGTTTCCTCCCATAAAACCTTCTTCACACGTCGAAGAAGGAACCTAAGCGTCCCTCGAACTCCGTACTGACTTCAATTCACGCTCTGACTTCACTAATTCGACACCTCGATTCAATTCGACTCCCCGAATCACTGCCACTCAATCCTTGGTACCTTCTTCCCATCTCTTCACCCTCAGCTAGGGTCGTACTACCAAGGTGGTATTCACTGCTGATTGGTAAACACTTATATGTTCTTAGAGATTTCCTGTTCAGACAAAAGCATTATGTGACTCAAGAGGGATTGATAGGCTTCCAGGCACCTTCAGAGTTAATATTTTCATGTCATGGGGATGGTTTTGGTTTTCTTCATACATGAATATGAGTTGTGTCAGGCAAACGAAACCCGGCCCGCGACTGTGAGCAATCAGTCTATTGTGGCACTTCAGACATGGATAAATCCCGAAAATGGTCTGAATTATTGGCACGAACGTCGGTAAACATCATCTGCACCAGTAAAACAAATCTTGACTATATTCTTTATGAGAATGATATAATATAATTTTTAGAGTGGATTTGAGGAAAGAATATCTCGGCTAGGTTCTTGGTTTTTGGCGCTTTTGTTCAAATTCAATTTCTTCCATGATGCAGTTGTATCACATTTGAATTTAATTTATTTCATGATGCGGATAAGAATCCATTGATAACATTCCCAACTCTGAGAAACCAATACTTTCGGAGATATGATATCTCAGAGATTGAACAAGAGCGCCAAAGCTCCTGCCATAGGGCTTTCCCCTTTTTCATTATGATTATTATTGTAAGATTTTTATCGTTGTCTAGGGTATAATGATTCTATATTTACACTGTTGGTTTAACGAATAGAACGCTGTATGCTAATATTTACAGAATTCTACAATCCACAACTTCGCCATCGTAATCGAATATACATAAAATATCGTCGATAACAGAGGATCCTATAACGTCTTTATACTAAAACTTCTATTTTGTCCGTTATACGACACTTGCACTCAGTTCCTCCCGTAAAACCTTCTTCACAAGTCGAACAAGGAACCAGCGTCCCCACGGATACCCTCGAACCCCGTATTGACTTAATCTCGCACTTGACTTCACTAATTCGACTCCCCGACTCACTGCCACTCAATCCTTGGTACCTTTTTCCCATCCCTTCACCCTCAGCTAGGGTCGTAATACCAAGGTGGTATTCACCGCTGATTGGTAAATCTTCTACCTGCGATAATCCACTGGGATCAATGAGGTTCCATGAGAATGATACTACGGCACTATAGTTCCACGAAATTGCAGTCTCACGAAGCAAGATACGTGTTGCGCCAAAATGTATGAGACAACTAACACATATATGTCCTTAGCGATTTCCTGTTTTGACAAAAGTATTTTGTAACCCTAGACGGCTTAATGGGCTTCGAGACGCCTTCAGAGTTAATATTTAGATATCATGGGGATGACATGAGGTGTGTCGGGCTGACGATACCCGCCCCGCCACTCCAATCGGTCAATTGTGGCAGTTCAGACATCGATAGAATCTACGTCTGAATTATCGGTAGGAACGTCGGTAAACATCATCTGCACCAGTAAAACTAATCTTGACTCTATTATTTACAAGGAAGGTAATATAATTCCTAAATTATTATAATTTAATCAGTCACCGAATTGACGGATTTTTCATTTTCCGTAGTGGCACTAATACGCCGCCGTAATCCCGGATGACATCTTCATCCCGAAAATCTACCGAACCGCACGAGCGTCAGCCCCAAGTACAAGCCGTCACGGGCATAAAGGCGCTCGCATATTGCGTAAAAAGCGGCTGTGACGGAACGAGAGTACCCCGTCGGAGATATTGAAGTGATTCCGGTCATGTCAAGGGATAATTAGATCCGAATGTTGCCTCGGACAAGCGTCGTTTCGCGATGTCACGGACAATGACGCCCTTTTGTGTGGCCGGAGATTGGATATCCACGATAAACGCGGATTATTTCTTTGTTTACGGGGCGCCGCGACGCTGTGACGCGATTGTCGGGCGGTATTGTGCAGAAAAAAAAATGATAATGGACGTTGTATTCAGATCGGGTTGCTGCGAACGTTGTTGTTTCGTTTGTTCAGCGAAATAACGTTGGTATTATTGGAGTTGGCGTTATGTTATTGTGGCGGAAGTTGTGGGATGAACGTCGGTCAGATGAGCGCCGGGCTGGTTAACAATGTTTTTTTGGCGCTATTGTTCCTCGGAAAAGAGTGCTCATCAATTTGCCAAATGTCTGTAATTTTCGAATTTTTAGCTGACAATGGTCTTGAACGTTTTGGTTCGACTCATTGATCAAGAATCCGTGGTCAAAATTGATTCTGTCCGGCCGTCTGACCGTTAACACGATAACTCTCTTACCGAATGAGCTAGACAGCTGAAATTTCCAAAGTAGGTTTGGGAGATAAATATCTCAGTTAAGTTCGTTATTGGGCATTATCGGGAGGTTTCAGAGTACGAAAATGATTCTTTCTTTTATTTGAAAATTTTCAATTAAATTTTTTCAAGAAGAAGATTCGTTATAAGTAACCATTGATAACATCCTCAACTCTAACAAACTAACACTTTCAAGGATATGATTTTTCAAAATTTCAATAATTATTCTTAATTCTATGATCTCATAGAATACTCTAATTATAGTTCGCTGATGTATCTGAATCCAACATGAGGTGGTGAGTCATAGACCTACGTTTTGACGTTTTGAATTTAAATACGAAAATGATTGGAAATTCACGCACAGAAACCAAATTGAAAAAACATTACAGCATGCGCTGTTCCCAAGCGGTCAACCATCCAAGTACTAACTGCGCCCGACGATGCTTGGCTTGAGTGTTCGGACGCTATCTAGCATATTCAGTGTGGTATGGCCACAGAGAATATTTATTCCTCTATCTCTGCAATTATAATTATGATGCAGTTCAATCATGAGTATCCATTGATATCATTCCCAACTCTGAGAAATCAAAATTTCAGAGATATTTGAATTTAATTTCTTTTATGATGCAGTTCTATCATGAGAATCTATTGATATCATTCCTGACTCTGAGAATCAATAATTTCGGAGATATGATTTGTCAAAGTTTGAACAAGAGCGCCAAAGCTCCTGACCACATGGCGTTCCCACATATTTTCACATTTGAATAATCCAACCAACATGAAATGGACATATCCATATTGAACAGATATGAATAAACCATTCCCTTGTATTTGAATGGAAGAATTTTTGAAGTCTTATTTAGAATGTTTGACATGTTAAGTACTGATAACTGAATGAATACTGATGAACTAACTTTATTGTTGGATAGAATACATTGAATAACTGCAAGATAACTTCCAGTTTGGAAGTTTGGCCATTTCTGAGAATTCCAACAATTAATTCACATCAAATGATCAAAATGTGCTCCATTATTCTCAAGGAATTTATAAATGTTATTTCGTTTGTTATCAAATATATTTTTCAACATTTGTAGGCCAATATTTTGGTAGCACATTGTTATTGATGATTGGAGGTCCTCAATATTATCGTATTTTCTTTTGAAAACCTAATCTTTCAGATTAGCAACGATGCTAAAGTCTAGGGGAGTCAAGCATGAAGAGCGTGTTGGAAAGGAAGGCTGTATTCCTCAACTTATCACACGTTTGTCATAGAACGGCTGCAAATAAATTAGATTTGCAGAAGTCTTATGGGCAGTTGCTTCATCACATTGAAAATATCCCAACTGTATTTCTTCGTCATCTAGTTGGTTCATGAATGGCTCCAGCATTAATATTTTGAACCTTTAACCATTAATGGTATCATGAAAGAAAACTGGGCCATATAGTCTACGACCAGAGCTGTAGGTTTGCCATTGTTAACCTTTCCAGTCTGCATGATTCTCTTTATAACAACTGCGATGTGGACTTTCAGAGAAGATTCTAGAATCTAAACATCAGGATATTTTGCCAGATATGAATTTTTAAAGGCCTCTACAGAGTAAATCTATTCACCATGGGGTAATTTGCCATTGCGGTGATAGGACAATACAATAAATGTGTTTTGTTCTGAATCATAAGTCATTGCAGATTGAAATAATTTGGAAACGGAATTTTCAGGAATTTCAAAAAGAATAAAAAAAGTTGACAATAATTCAATATTGGCTGTCAGTTTAGAAATTATATGATATGAAGAGAATACAAGAAGAGAGAAATGGCGAATAAAAATCCAAAGCCAACTGCGACGTTACAATGATTTAAAAGATTATGAAGACCCTGTAGATTAATAATGTATTTTGAGGAATTCAACATTCCAAACAAAATGTGCGAAATATGGTTTTCTAAAGAAACTAGATGGACGTCGTATAGTCGGAACCTTCAGTCCGATCAGTCAAAAGGTCTTGTGATTCCACAAATTCGGTTTAACTGGCACCCCAAAGTACCACGAAGTTGTTCATGAATATACATTGGTGCATTCGAAGGCATCCAGTACGCCAATAGCTATTCCATTCATACATGCACGAACCGCACCACCTGTGCTATAACGTTCCGCTATAAACCAGAGAATCGCGAACGCCCGCTCATGGCCATAACCAGTGGCGTCGGTGAACCTGCGACGATCAATTTCAGGTCGATTCCTGTTTTCCACTAATTTTAATTAGCGCAGAGACGACTGGGATGAAAACGTGTGAGAAAATCCGGATGGGGACCTAAACATCGACCGATCTCGGCGAAGGGTTGACGGAGCCTGGGGCATCGAAAACCCGTTTTAAGCGGCAAAATGTAGGCAAGCGTTTGGCCGCAGGCTTCATTAAAATGTTTCGGATAGCGGATATATTTGTATTCGATTACGGATAGCTGTTTTGGCGCCTCAGGAGGATAGAAAGGAAAATAGAAAAATCCATGCTACGAGCAATGTGGTTCACATAATATAAGAATGAATCATAATGAGCGTTAGTTAAATTTTTCTTCGATCTATTCAAAGAGGGAAGTTCACAAATTATTAATTCCAGATGGATACACTAACATAACATTATTAACAATTTCATCATCGCCTAACATTAAAAATTGCTACAATATCCTAATATTCATCAAATTTATAAATAAATAATATCGTATAATATTCAATACCTCTATGAATAGCTTCGAAGAATGTTGTCGGATGTATTCCATTCAAGTAAATTCGGAGGTTGTTTGTATGATATCTAAAAGTTATATGACTTCGATTGGTGAACTAGAAAAAGGTACGGTAACTAGGCTTACACATTAATTCGATTAATTAGAACTAAAAAAATAAGAAGAACACAAATATTTTCCAAAATTTTGGGCTAGGTTCTTTGATAACACCTTTGTAATTATGGCTAGAAAGAAACGAAACTTGGTGAATATTATTTGTCAATAAAACTCCGCACTTTGGAACACTGAAGTATGCTTAGAAGGGGTTGAAATAGTCTAAGAAGAAAAAAACATGACTGAAAAGCCTAATTCATTCAGTAACTTTTTTATTTCTACAAGTTTTATCGAAAACTTGAGCATTTATGAGAAAAAAATGCAATGCATTTTCAAAAAGGACCGGGGTGAAATTTCCCTAACATAATTTATTTGTTTATAGTTCATATATTTTACAATATTTGCTTTATTTTCTTCAGATCCCTTTCTATTACCTTTCTTGAAGACTTCTAATATACAGGAAAAATAAAAAAGAAAACAATTGTTTTTCCGTGGGAGTGTAAATTTTCCGTGGGTTGTTTTTCAAAGAATTTTATACCAAATATCCACCTTAACTTTCATCACAGAATCACCCCTTAAAGTTTGTCGCACTTATTCAGAAACACCCATAATCAAATATGCATGATGGGGCTGCTACCCACCCCCGAAGTCGAATGCGATTCCTCGGAATTTTTGAGTACGGCTCTGACTACCCACGCTTTCAACCATTGTAAACGCTCAATCCTGAGGTCGTATACAAATTAGCGATGCATCTGTGCAGAAACCTAACGATGTACGTCCAGAAACATGTGTTCCTCTTCCCATGATCTCTCTAGGTCTTTTACAAAAAACTGAATGGATGTACAACGGTTCGTTTCTGGACAGATAGGCATGGTTTATTTGTATGCTGCCTTGGGATTAAGCGTTTACAATGATTGGAAGCGTGGGGAGATGAAGCCGTACTCGAAAATTCGTGGAAACTTATGCGACTTTGGAGGTGGATAACAGCCCTATCATACATGCGATTGTTGATGAAATGATTCAATTTCATGAGTTCTACCTTCTGTTAAAAATTGGTTCAAGCACTGACGTGAAGTCAGGAGCTTTTGCGCGTATGTTCTATTGTCCATACTCCTGTAATGAACACTATTCTTAATCGAATTTACCATGATGAATTCTATTGTCTATTCTCCTGTATTGGACACTCTCTTCTTAATCGAATTCACCATGATGAATTCTATTGTCCATTCTCCTGTATTGGAGACTCTTCTTAATCGAATTTGCCATGATGAATTCTATTGTCCATTCTGGACAATAGAATTCATCATGGCAAATTCGATTAAGAAGAGTCTCCAATACAGGAGAATGGACAATAGAATTCATCATGGTGAATTCGATTGAGAAGAGTGCCAATACAGGAGAATAGACAATAGAATTCATCATGGTAAATTCGATTAAGAATAGTGTACATTACAGGAGTATGGACAATAGAACATACGCGAAAAAGCTCCTGACTTCACGTCAGTGCTTGAACCAATTTTTTTTTCGATTAAGAGGGTCCAATCAGGAGAACGGACAATAGAATTCATCATGGTAAATTCGATTAAGAAGAGCAAAAGCTCCTGATTCACGTCAGTGCTTGAACCAATTTTTTTTTTTCGATTAAGAGTGTCCAATACAGGAGAATAGACAATAGAATTCACCATGGTAAATTCGATTAAAAGTGTCCCATACAGGAGAATGGACAACAGAACATACGCGCAAAAGCTCCTGACTTCACGTCAGTGCTTGAACCAATTTTTTATTTATAATATCATTTAAATTAATATTGTAGGACGTTACTTTAAAAGTTCTAAGCTATACTGACTTACAGCTAAAATATTATAAAGAAAAGAAGCAATTGGATAGTCTAACTATCATTTTAATAAAATGATGCATTTTTATTGTTCAAATAAAGATATTTTGTTAACTTACAAGAATTTCTTCATTCAATGGTATTTCAAAGATCTAATTACAGTTTTAAATATAAAATAAGTGTCCAATACAGGAGAATGGACAACATAATTTACCATGGTAAATTCGATTAAGGGTGTCCAATACAGAAGAATGGAAAATAGAACATACGCGCAAAAGCTATCTATCATTTTCTTCAAGTTTCACGCCCCAAAAAGGCCTAAATCGTCAGTTTCGCTTTCGAAAATTTCCGACCCCGTCTCTCGAATTAATTCTGACGTTTCTCGGATTGACTTTTTGAATGGAAAATCGTCGGACTCAAAACCTCCGAAACTTGTATCGAATTAGTATATTTAGGCTCAACCTAGAAGAACGAAATTTGGGAAAAACACAAATCGATTCGTCTTCTTCGACTCGACAGCAAAAGTCCGGGTCGAGCGATCGTTTCTTCGGAGCCTTACGCTACACCAAATCGGTACTACTGAACTCGCACAAGAATGCTCGAATCTCCAACAATATTTAACCGATCATATTAAAACTTGAAACTTGGCAGTAGAGTTAGGTTATGAAGGCTCTTGCAAAATTTCATGAATTTCAAACGAATAGTTACTGATATATAGAATTTTTTTTTTATTTTTAATGATTTATTAAAAATTTTCTACAAATGCTATCCTCACCAAATTTTGCAAACATTTTCGCGTTGCCATTCTACAACTAATAACAATGTTTGAATTCCATCGGTTCAGTATTTTTCGAGTTAATGAGGAACAAAAAACCACCAAATTTCAGAAAATTTCAGATTGCTATAACTCTATAACCGTTTGGTCGATTATGCTCATAAACAAACTGAAATGTCGCGTTCTGGTGCACATCCTAACCTGAAAATTTCAAGCCGCTATCTCATTCCGTTCGCAAGTTATCGTGACAACAAAAATATTTTTTAATAATTTTTTTAAAATTTTCTAGCCATACGATTCGCACAAAATTTCACAAACGTGCTTAGGGTCATATTCTACAACTACCCATCAAGTTTCAATTTGATCGGATTCATATTGGTTGAAAACAAAATTATTACTCGGAAACCACTAGGCCGATTATGCCCATTAACGAACTTGTCCGTCGTATTGGGATGCGCCACCTACCCTGAAAATTTCAAGTCGCTAGTTCTTTTCGTTCTCAAGTTATCGTGGCAACGGCCGGCCGGCCGGCCGGACGGCCGGCCGGACAGAATCAAATTTGACCTCGAATTCTTCATTGGGGAGTCGAACTTAATCGTTTGAGACCATTTTTTTCAAAAAATTCGAAAGTTACAGACATTTGGGCAAAACTATAACGCGATGTTCCCCAGAACATACGCGCAAAAAAAACACACTCACCTTCGAAAACACCCTGTATAGTGTATAAGAGTGTAGTTACTAATGTAGTATATACAGGGAGCCCCAACGAAAATTTGACCCTCCAGAACTCAGAAACCTTGAATTCTTTAAGATTTAAAATACAGGTCATATCCTGTTTTGAGGAGGACGAATTTCCATCATGAGTTTGTTCTGAAAAAAACACCCCCATGAAGGTGGCATCAACCCCCTCATCTTTGAACAGGGAAGAGATGTGGAGTGTTGGTTAGTTTGAAAATTGTTTATGTTCTGCAGACAACCCAGTTAAAATTTTCAAAATCGGTTCATTATTCACGTAATAATGTAATAATTGAAGTTACCCTCAAAAGGTTATGTTGAACAGACAGTTAAACCGCCTAACTCGAGAACCTAAAGGTGCTTATAAACTACACGAGGCAAACCCTGGAACATTGATACGCGAGGCGGCCTCGCGCTAAGTAGATGGGGTTGCCGCGCGAGGCATGCCTGCATAAAAAGCGGACTGCCACCTCACGTATCAATGCTCAAGGGTTTGGCGCGCGTAGTTTATACGCAGCTTAAGAGTCTTGAAGAATCCTAAAATAATTAAAATAATTTTCAAGTTCTGAATTAGGGAGAAAGAATTCCTATGACAACATTGTTCCGAAAAAAACACCCGAGGGTGGCAACAAAATCAACAACAACAACATTTTTGGTTTAATGGTGGAACAATTTTAATTTGTGAAAGTTTTTACCTTTAAAACTTTGGATTTCCTTATCGTTCATGATAGAAAAATGTGTGTGACAATTCATTACATTATATTATTTTTTTGAGGATTCTTTCTCAAATGTGTTTCAGTCTTTCGTTTCTGCTCCATTATTCGGTTTGAGATTACTTGCGTGGGCGAAAATGGTCTATTCTATGGAAGAAACAATCGAAATTTTCAAATTATACTATCGGAATGACGCAAATGGAAGATTGAGGGCAAAGTATTTTAATAACAATCATCTAGAAATAAATAAAAGTCACCAATATATTTAGCATTTGATGAATAAAGTGAAATCTTTTAGGTTCTTGAGTTTGGGTGGTTCAACTGTCTGTTCAACATCCCATTTTGGTCCCCCTCAAAACCGAAGTTGAACTGTTTTTGGCGCTCTTGTTCCTCGGAACACATTGCTTATCAATTTGCCCAAATGTCTGTAATTTTCGAATTTTTTGATGAAAATGGTCTTGAACGATTTGGAAACTCACTTATCAAGAATCAATGAAATTTTCAGAGTAGGTTTAGGAGACAAATATCTCGGTTAAGTTTGTTATTGGGCTGGATCGGCATGATAGTTTCGGAGTAACGAAAAAAAATTACAAATTTCGAATTAAATTTTTTTTAAGATGCAGTTTCATCATAAGAATCCATTTTCAACTCCAACAAGCTCTTACTTCCGGAGATATGATTTCTCAAAATTTCAAACAAATCGTACTATGTTTTCACAGAATGCTTTACTCATAGAAATCTATACTACGTTAGTGTAGATCTATGAATTATTATATGATCACTGTTCATTCATGTCATCTTATTTTGCTTCAAGAGACATTTCAAAGATATTTCTGGTTCGTCAATCTATATATAATATACCCCTCTTGTGAGAGAACAAAGTATATGATTGCATGCAAAATGACCAATGAAATAAGCTCAGCTATCGTAGAATTAAGTGGATGATATATGATATTATACTCTTAAGATGACAACATAATGCCCGTTGATAATCCATATGATGATGGAAATATACAGGGTGAGTCTTTGACCACTGCATTAATTTTAACCAAAGATTCCTCTCATCAAATGGAACACTTTTTTCATTCACCATTTTTCCAGATTCGGCTCAGGTAAAAAGTTACAAGCGTTTAAAGATTTCACAATGTGCTAATACACTCCCGCATATAAATTATCTATGACATTGTTGGCGGACGAGAATAAGGCATGGTAACGTGGTTTACAGCTTGATTCGGGATTCCAACGCTCAGGGACGGATCCATAAAAGTAGTGAAATTTCTGAAGTTTTCCATTTTAAAACATTCTATGAACAATATCTCGAAAACGGTGCGTTTAAGGAGAAATGATGAAGTAAAATAGACTGTTCTGAAACGATGGGATATTCTTGAAATGACTCAAGAAAAACTTTATATGCTTTCTTTATGCTAATTTCGTTTAGTTTTATGAATCCACGAGTCCATAACTATAAAACCAGTAGAAGTAGAAAATAACTGATATTTGGGAAATATGTATCATAGTTATAGGAAACTTTACGCCAACATCAATTTTATTCGAAAAAAGGATGTCAAAGCTACAAAATAAAAACTGATTTTTTTTCAAAATTTCAACAGCCTGTATCTTTTTACCTGAGCTGAATTTGGAAAAATGTTAAATGAAAAAAGTGTTTCATTGGATGAGAGGAATCTTTGGTTAAAATTAATGCAGTGGTCAAAGACTCACCCTGTATACTTTGGTGGGTAAGTTGGGTTCAGAATATTTCCAGTATGAACAAACCTGGAATATTGGCTAAGGTTCAATTGAAGTAATATAATTTTCTTAGTAGATTTCAGGAATGAATATCTCGGATAAGTTCGTTTTTGGGTAAAATTGGTCTGTTAGTTTTGGATTAATGATTTTTGGCATTCTTGTTGAATTTAAATTCTTCTACGATGTTTGAATTTAATTTATTTTATGATGAAGTTCTATCATAAAAAACTATTGATATCATTCCTAACTCTGAAAACCAATACTTTCGTAGATTTGTCAAAGTTTGAACAAGAGCGCCAAAGCTCCTGCCCACAGGGCTTGAACCAACTGTTTTTCAAATCTTTGAAAATTCTTAGTTCTGAGGGGAGGCAACATTTTCGTAGGGGCTCCCTGTATAATCAGTCCACAGTGAACACAAACCAGAATAAGCGTTCTTGATATTTTCAAGGACAGTTTCACATAATAAGATCGTGAAAACTGATAAAACTGAAACCTGGAAAACGAATCATGCTTGTATCTAGGCCGGATCTCCTAATATTCAAAAAGAATGCAGTTGTTGTTTCCTCGTAACCTTATCATAGGACAAAAATGAAAGATATCCCTTATATTTTCCCTCGAAATTCTGCCCATTTTCTCCCTGAAATATGTACGTGCATTACGTTGCCTGGGAAATGTTTTGGCCGGCAACGAAGGGAGGAGAACGACCGGAACACTGATAACGGATGCACAACGCGGAGGAACAAGCGATAGACGTCGGCTGAAGAGCGCGAAATATTTTTAATATTTTCCTAGATTTATTGTCCGGCATGAACTAACGTAATTAATTTTCAGTATAAATTTCAAGGATAATTGGAAATTTTTTTGTGAGTTTGGTATCTTTTAGATTCCCTAATTTTTAAAGAGAGAGTTCATAATACTTAATGAGTTATCGAAAGAAAATTCACTGAATTTCCACATACAGATGTAGGATTTTTATCGTTATCTAATGTTATAAAGATTCTTGCCTATACTCTGGGGTAACAGTACATTCAGGTATACTGATATTCCTTAAGTCTTGATACTTTTGAGTCGCACGTTTGAAAATACTCTCACTTAGTATCTCACGTCTATAACCACTTTTCAAAAGACTATTCTTCTAAAAAAATGGGTTCAAGCCCTGTGGACAGGAGCTTTCTGGCGCTCTAGTTCCAACAGTCAAATTATATCTCCCAAAGTTTTGGTTTCTCAGAGTTGAGAATTATATCAATGTATTCTTATGATAGAACTGCATCATAAAGGAAATTCAATTCAAATAATAGTTTATTTATCAAGATTAAATGAGCAATCTGAGAATGAGAACTGCACAATGGAAGAAACCAAATTAAAATAGCTGAAATGAATTTGACTCTTTCTTATAGAACAGGATGAAATGTACGAGTATGAAAACAGATCATATAATAAAGCTAAAGATAGAATATTTATAGCATCATGTGAAAACATAGAAGTACGATTCATTATTGAAATTTAGAACTTCATCTTAGCAGAAATTGAATTCAAACATCATAGAAGAATTTAAATTCAACAAGAGTGCCAAAAATTATCAATCCAAAACCAATAGACAATTCTACCCAACAACGAACTCATCCGAGATATTCATTCCTCAATTCTATGATGAACGATAATATATATCTTTTCTCAAATCTACTCCAATACACCAATATTCCAGTTTTGTTTTTAGTGGAGATATTCTGAACTCAATATTATTAACTTACCATTACCATTCCCATCATCATATGGATTGACCATCGGCATGAAGATATCAACCAACAAAAAGTATGATATTCAATTAGAATTCTCATATTTATAGGATTGCTAGAATGAATGACAATGAGGCAACGTCATGTCTCAGGAAAATAATTTGACATTATAACAATTCATAGAATACCCACAAAATAATTCTATCATTGTGTGAAATCGTAGAAATACGATTTACATTGAAATTTTGAAAAATCATATCTCCGAAAGTATTAGCTTGTTAGAGTTGAAAATAATATGAATGGATTCTTATGGTAAAACTGCTTATTGAAAAAAATTCAATTTGGAATTTGTTTTGTAAAAAAAAATTTTTTTTTTTACTCCGAAACCATCTGTCCGATTTCGCCCAATAACGAACTTAGCCGAGATATTTATCTGCCAAACCTATTCTGAAAATTACAACTCTCTAGCTCATTCTTTTCGAGAGTTATGGTGACTACGGCCGGCCGGCCGGACGGCCGGACCGACCGGACAGAATGAATTTCGACCACGGATTCTTGATCAGTGAGTCGAACCAAATCGTTTAAGACCATTTTCATCGAAATATTCGAAAATTACAGACATTTGGGCAAATTGATAAGCACTCAGTTCCGAGGAACTAGAGCGCCAAAAAGGAAGAAAGTCCGGAATCCCCTTCGTCTTAGAGCATCTAAAGGATTCTACTAAACTAATTTCGTCTATCAGCATCTTAAAGGAATCAAATGTAGATAAGATGAGAGGGCCTTATCTAATATATTCAGGTTGTTGACTGATCACCCTTAAGGCTAGTTTATGCTGGCTGGTAACTTTAACTTATTCCCTAACTTTAAAATTGAAACATAGATTTATAACGCTATGGTTGATACTGAGACTGAATAATCTGTTTACTTATTATTAATAATAATAATTAATAAGTTAATGGATTATTTAGTCTGATTGTAAAGCATAACACTAAAAATAAATGTCTGTATATATTAAATATATATGATTAAGTTAAAGTTACCAGCCAGCATAAACCAGTCTTTACTGAGCTTATTTACCAATATTATATTGTCGCCCCACTTTGGGCGCAATATAACATATACAATTTTGGGAACCTCTGACTAATAAATAACTGAATTTATTCTGCGGGGCGATACAACAAAATACTAAATCAATACTGTCAATCTCGCTGTTGGAGTCTTGATCGTCCTTCCAGATACCCAGAGTGATCTAGATAAGGCGTTGATTCAATATATTCGGGCTGCTGATCGGTAACTCTTAATGAACTTATTCACCAATATTACATTGACGACCCACGTTGGGCACAATATTACAAATGAGGTTTTGATAATCTCTGATTTATAATGATAAACTTAATTTGTTCAGGAAGGCGATACAACAAAAAATCAATTCTTAACTGTTACTCACTTTTTTGTGAGTCTGGTAACTTTGAGCTATGATGATATATAACTGCAGGCCTCGTCGTTCACGAGAAAAAACATTAATACGCTAGTAAACAAAAAATATATTGTTGGCCGTTATAGATATTTCCACCGTACTGGCTTGGTAGTCAATGCGTTAATGGACCAGGACAAAATTTAGAATACCTACGGATATGAAATCATCCATTTCAAGAACTATAGTTCCAAACACTCTTAAAATCTCTCAAAATCAATGGCTATATTTTGAAGAAAAACTGTTTTAAATTAATAATATTCAATTAGTTTAGAAATACCAGCGGCAATATCCAATTCTTCTTCATTTCCTCAGCATGTATTGTATTCAAAAATCCCTACTTTTAGCAACAGTGTGGCGAAACATTTGTCTTCCTTGAATAAAGAAGATTGTGCAAATTTTAAATTCGATTCATTATAGTTGTAGGAATTAGGGCTGGTTTCATAATAAGTTTTAAAGTCTCTTTAAATTTAAAGCATCCTTTAGTTGGATATTTTGAACCAAAATGTCACTTTGAAGGATACTTTAAATTTAAAGAAACTTTAAAATTCATTATGAAACCGGCCGTTATAATATATTCACCCTTGTAAATAGTAGACTTAAGATTAGTTCTTCTAGTACAGACGACGTTTAACGACGTTCATACCGATAATTCAGACGTTCTTCTGGATGATATCCCTGTCTGAAGAAAACCTCCCCATGATATTGAATATTAACTCTGGAGGCGCCTCGAAGTCACTTCAGCCGTCCAGGTCGCAGAGTATTTTTATCCGAACAGGAAATCTCCATGTCCATAGTTATGTAACCTTTACCCTAAATCTTGGAAGGGACTTACTGGGTGAGCAGTTCTTGGAACTCAGTAACGTTCCAGATATAGTTCTCATGGAACCCCATCGGCTCCAGCGAAGTATATCAAGTTTGAGGTTCTACTAATCAGCTTTGAGCACTACCGTGGTAGTACAGCCCTAGCTCAGGGAGAGGGGTAAGAAGGTACTAATGATGGATCACAGGTAGAATCCGGAGAAGGTCAATTTTGGGCAGCCAGTGCACATCAAAATTATGGAACCAATTCATTTTCTCAGAAGAAAAATATTTGGCAACAAAATCCTGAAACAGGTCAATTTTTGTTTCACTTCTACCAAATTTTTATGCATTTTTGAAGGATTTTTGTTGCACCCTGAGCCATCCCCATCAACCCTCTGAATTTTTTAAACAGAGAAAGTGGGTCATGTGGTACTTTTTTGCCAAGGCCTTTTTATCTTCTTTACAGGCGTGCAGAAATTTTCAAGAATTTTTTTTTAATAGTAAGTTCCAAGAGGTTTTCAGTATGTGCACTTTGTCATGGCTCATTTACTCTGAGACGATGGAACCTGATCAAATTTGCACCGAATGGAAGTCGACCATTACAGTTTTGTTCGTGCACAACTTTCAACCCCTTTCAACCCTCTCACGTGAAAATTTAGAATGGGAGGGGGTTGAAAGTTGTGCATGAACAAATCTGTAATGGTCGACTTTCATTCAGTGACAAATTTCATCAGGTACCATCGTCTCAAAGTAAATGAGCCATGACAAAGTGCACATACTGAAAACCTCTTTGAACTAACTATTTTTCAAGAAAGAATAATTTTTTCTTGAAAATTTCTACACGTCTGTAAAGAAGATACAAAGACCTTGCCAAAAAAGTACCACAGGACCCTCTTTCCCTATTCAAAAAATTTAGAGGGTTGATGAGGATGGCACAGCGTGCAACAAAAATCCTTCAAAAATGCATAAAAATTTGGTAAAAGTGAAACAAAAATTGACCTATTTCAGGATTTTGTTGGCATATATTTTTCTTCTGAAAAAATGAATTTGTTCTATAATTTTGACGCGCACTGTATAGTGTCGATATTGTTAGGAACCTCAGTAATCGACGATATTTGATGTTTAATTGATTACGACGGCGTAGTTGAAGTTTGTAGAGTTATGTAAATAAACCTGTACATATTAGCATACAGTGTTTTATTTATTCGAAAGTGTAAATGTAGAATCATTATACCCTAGACAACGATTTAAATCCTACATTATTTATTAAAAATATTCTCGTTGCACGATTTCCAAGGTTCATTAGTTGAAGAAATAATGAACAAAAACTCACTGAGAAGCTTGATATTTTTTGCGGGTCTGATACTCTAAGATCAAAGAGTTTGGCGTAACCCAGGAAAACTATACCCAAGAAATCGTGAAAAAATTTCCACTGCCATTCAAAGAATGAATAGCTCTCAATACGCCGAGTTAAAAGATTCGAGATAATTTTTCGGTGGAAAAGTGTTTTTCTGGTAATCCATTCATTTTCTATTGAAACATGAAAGAAATTAGAACTTTTAATGAATTACGTTTCAATTTCTTTGGCTTACTCCCATTAGTACCAACCATCATTGAGGTTTTTAGTTTCCACAAAATCCATATTCTATAAAATAATTAGAAGCTATATTGCTTTCATTTCACATAACTTATTTCATCGTGTAGATATTGGGTTTTCCTTTATTTATTTTCTTCACTTCTCCTGATAAGCCTTTCGTAAAATTTTGTATGGAACTCGATGTCGATATTATACAGGGTGAGTCTTTGACCACTGCATTAATTTTAACCAAAGATTCCCCTCATCAAATGAAACACTTTTATCATTAAACATTTTTCCAAATTCCGCTCAGGTAAAAAGATACAGGCTGTTGAAATTTAAAAAAAAATCAGTTTTTATTTTGTAGCTTCGACATCCTTTTTTCGAATAAAATGAATATTGGCGTAAAGTTTTCTATAACTATGATACATATTTTCCAAATATTAGTTATTTTCTACTTCTACTGGTTTTTTAGTTATGGACTCGTGGATTCATAAAACTGAACGAAATTAGCATAAAGAAAGCATATAAAGTTTTTCTTGAGTCATTTCAAGAATATTCCATCGTTTTAGAACATTATATTATTCTTCATCATTTCTCCTTAAACGCACCGTTTTCGAGATATTCTTCATTGAATGTTTTGAAATGGAAAACTCCAGAAATTTCACTACATTTATGGATTCGTCCCTGAGCGTTGGAATCCCGAATCAAGCTGTAAACCACGTTACCATGCCTTATTCTCGTCCGCCAACCTTGTCATAGATAATTTATATGCGGGAGTGTAATAGCACATTGTGAAATCTTTAAAGGCTTGTAACTTTTTACCTGAGCCGAATCTGAAAAAATGGTAAATGAAAAAAGTGTTTCATTTGATGAGAGGAATCTTTGGTTAAAATTAATGCAGTGGTCAAAGACTCACCCTGTATATCTGAATATGAAATTTTTACTCGATCAGATCTGTATTTGTGGGAACGATATAGATCAACAATTCGGTTTGTATTGAATCAACTCTATATCTAACATGGATAACTCGAAAAAATATTAAGAATTTCGTGTTTTGAAATGATTGAAAGGTATTACTCATTACTTGTCAATATCAGTCTGATCATATCTGTCGATGTACACTACGTACATCGTTTTATTATGTGTTATTTCTCCATTTCATGAGAATACCACACAACATTTCAGGAGTGGACAATCCCCTATAAACCAAATTATAGAATATACGAGTATCTAACTCGTCACATGTACGTGTCAACCCTCTGGAATATATATCTCATCACCCACCGCTACATAACTCCGGAAAATTTGATTATTTCACCCCGAAATCCATCTCCTAGACATTTTTCATTTTCACGCTCCACATGAGGAACGTTAACATGCTACGGAACCTAATTTTACGCTTCCTGATTATAAATAAAGTCTGGTTAGTTCGAAGACTGCTTTCATCCTGAAAGCGCGCTAAAAGCTGTCACCGAAGCTGAGTATGGAGTTACTTTAGAGGACGTCAGTTCTACTCGCGAGAGGGAAAGCTATATTGATTCTGCCAAAGACCTGACATAATGAAAAATAAAGCCTTGACTTGATGGGCGATAAGGAGACAGATAGGCTTTTGAGACGTTCGGATGGTGTCCGGTGAGTATGTCAATATATCCGTGCATTTTATGGTTTATATGATGTAAACCTTTCAAGAAATGAAGTTCTGTTGCCAATGCACCAATATTTACCCAATATAACATATCAGAAGTGTTTGTACTCTGATTTTTGATAATTACTCACAACATTTAACATCAAACCAATGTTATATTGACGCCCCACGTTGGGCGCAATATTACATAAGAGGAATTTCTGATTCATAATAATAAATTTGAATCATTCAGCAAGGTGATTCAACAAAAAAAATCGTAACTGTGACTCTCACTGCAGGTGTCTTGACCTTCCCTCCAGATACCCAGAGTGATCAAGATAAGTTGAGAGGATGGTGAAATAATATATTCGGGTTGTTGACAGAACACCTTTTATGAACTTATTCACCGATGTTATATTGACGACAAACGTTGGGCAAAACATAACATATACTTTTCCATTTTAATAAACTCATCCGCGTTATCCTATTTTCTAATAACAAATAAGGTTTTGGAAATCTCCGATTTGTAATGATAAACTGAATTTATTCAGTGAGGTCACACAATAAAAACTTGAATCGTAACTGTCACTCTCGCCGTTGGTTTTTTTATCTTCTTTCCAGATACCCAGAGTGATCTAGATAAGGCGATTGTTGCTTCAATATATTCGGGTCGTTGACCGATCAACATTAATTAAATTATTTATCAATTTTATATTGACGCCCCACGTTGGGCGCAATATAACATATAAAATTTCGGGAATATCTGATTTATAACAATAAACTGAATTTATTCAGTCAGGTGATACAACAAAAAACCAAATCGTAATTGTAACACTCGCTGGTGATCTTCCCTCCAGATACCCTGAGTGATCTAGTTAACTCAATGAAAAATTATATACGATTTACACTTATTTATTCAATATTGTGACGCGTTTCGTCGACACAGCGACTTCATCAGACTACATCATACTCAGTATGATGTAGTCTGATGAAGTCGCTGTGTCGACGAAACGCGTCACAATATTGAATAAATAAGTGTAAATCGTATATAATTTTTCATTGAGTTAATATGGATTTGCATCAAGTAAAAGCCACAAGCATTAAATTTTTGATCTAGTTAAGTTGAGAGGGTGGTGATATAATATATTTGGGTTGTTGACAGATCATCCTCAATGAACTTATTAAATAATGTTATATTGACGCACCACGTTGAGCCTAACATAACATATAATATATTTGAAATCTCTGATTTATAATGATAAACTGAATTTATTCAGAGAGGTTACACAACAAAAACTCAAATCGTAACAGTCACTCTCGCTGTTGGATTTTTTATCTTCTTTTCAGATACCCAGAGTGATTTAGATAAGGCGAGAGATTGGTGATTCAATATATTCGGGTCGTTGACCGATCAACCTTAATGAACTTATTTACCAATTTTATATTGGCGCCCCACGTTGGGCGCAATATAACATATTAAGTTTTGGAAAAAACTGATTTATAAAAATAAACTGAATTTATTCAGCGAGTTGATACAACAAAAAATCAAATCGTAACTGTAACTCTCGCTGTTGGTGTATTGATCTTCCTTCCCGATACCCCTAGAGTATCTTCAATGTTTTCTTTTAAGATTTTGTGTGACTGCTTCTCGTATTGTATCAGTTCGAATTTAGTACCCGAAGAAGCTGCAGCGTTTGCGGAATAGTTATTATTGAATAATATATAATTTGAATTTGGTGAAAAGATGAGTCTTAAAACCAAAAAGACAATATCGCTCAAAGGAAGGGCTACCACTTAACATATGAAATGAACGAACTAGCAGAGACCAATGTCAATAGAAACCCACAGAGTGTTTTCTTCAATGTTGAATACTGACAGACCGGTTCTGGCCTTGTTTGTACACATCGGTGACGCATTATTCAACGAAAAACACTACGAGGAGAAAAGGCCCTCATGAGAAACCAGCAACCATTGATGTGACCGCAGTTGAGGGGCTAGGGTGGTTGAACGCTAGGTGTCACTTCTGTTTACTTAATACTCAGAAGTAGTTGCTGCTTTCTCATAAAGCCATTTTTCCTCGTAACGTTTTTAAACATAGTTAAATTATGCGTCGTTGATAAATTCAAACAAGGACGAAATCGGTCTGTCGCCATTCAATTTTGATGAAGATACACTTTGTGGATAACTCTCATCATTGGTCTCTGCTAGTGCATTCATTTAATATTATATTACTTTGGTGTGAAAATATCAGCGTTTCTCTGTCTATTTTACCAACAGATATACCTGTTCGATAAAATGTTAGAATCCTAGTAATTCGAATTCGAATTTGATTTGAGGAAAACACACATAAAATTCAGGAAAATGTATGAAATCTTTATTTGAGTCGATAGAACAATTCATATAATTTAATTTTTGAGATTATTCCATGTAAATGTTGGCCGCAGCTGCGCTTCAAATGGTCTATACGCCGGGTCCAATTTTGGCCTACTCACTACAACATATCGGCCGGTATCTCACGATTAAATTCTTCAATATTGGCTTCCAGTACGTTGATCATTGCGGGCTTCTCGCTATAGACATGAGCCTTAACATAGCCCCACAAAAAATAATTTAGAGACGTTAAATCACACGATCTAGACGGCAACATAATTTAGCGATAAAAAAGTGGATCTTCATCCAACTTTGCCAGCGCCCATTCATTAAAAGTTATCCGTTGTGGTAGGTTA
Source organism: Halyzia sedecimguttata (assembly GCA_937662695.2). Classification (NCBI taxonomy): domain Eukaryota; kingdom Metazoa; phylum Arthropoda; class Insecta; order Coleoptera; family Coccinellidae; genus Halyzia; species Halyzia sedecimguttata. Next base: position 3,885,352 of record OW569414.2, on the reverse strand, counting down.
TGCTGCTTCAATTCTTGCACCAGCTGTATTTTAGAAGGTTTCATATCTAAACCCTTCCGCAAAATTTTCCACGTAGTGGAGTAACAGTGGCCCAATTGCTGCGAATGGCGCCGAATCGACAATTCACTGTCATCACTAACACTGGCGAATACAGCTGCGATATTTTCCTCTGTCCGCACTCTACTTATGCATGTTGGTGGTTTAATATCCAATAATGTAAATTTATTGCGAAATTTAGTAATAAGATTCCGAATAGCCACCTCGGAAGGTCGAGCACACTGACCATAAAATGGAAGAAGTGCACAATACACTTTCTTAACCGAGCATAAATTTTGATGATAAAATTCAATAATTTGAAAGCGTTGTTCGTTTGTAAGTCGACTCATAGTTAAATTATAGACCAAACTGAACATGTTTGACGGTCACACAAGGCACGAAACCCCCGTCAGCTGTAAAAAACAGGGTTGCCAAAAAGAAAGTTGTTGAAAAATCACTCGTTATAATGAATTTGCATCATAATTCTCTTTTATCGGTATACTATAGAACATGACGTTTTGATTTCACCGATATGACCTCGAACACTCTTCGACACTCTACACGCAATTACCATCAACCTGTATACAAATGTGACGTTGATCTGTTGGCTTCAGCATGAGCCACCCCAGCTTTCCCCTTTCATATCACATGTCTATTGTCGCGCAAGTTACAAAGCAATCTCGCTGCGTATGTATGTGTTGGTATTTGACAAAGAAGTTCTCCAACAATGCCGGCATTAAACTATGCCTATCCGTCACACAGTGGATGCTTTGAGATCCTTTCTGTCTCATCTGGATATATATACATCCTCCGGTAAATGTTTTGCATGGCATGTATGTGCATGTATTCAGTTTCTATCCTCATTATAGGAGAGTTTCGGAGATATGAGGAGATGTGGATACACAGTTTCACGAACACTGCTAACTTCTATCATATTCTCAGGTTCCTCAGGGGAAGATACATCCATGGTTTCAACGAACACAGAAACGGAATGATACAGGGTTATCCAATAACTGAACTGCCCACTATTTTGGCAGCTTTCATATTTGATGATGTTTTGAAGGCTCTCGCAGAATTTCAACGATATATGACGAATAGTTTCACAGACACAGAATTTTTTAAAAATTAATTTTTTTCTATTTTTCAGTCATGCAATCCTCACAAAATTCTGCATGAGTCTTCATGCCGGTATTTTTCACGTTCAGATAAGTATTTTTCGAGTTATTGGAAAAACAAATTTCAGATGGCTATAACTGTGAAACCACCTAGGGGGAAACCGCTGACAAAAATTTGTACACCAGAATTTCAGCTCAACCGGAATTTCATTGGAATTCAATAGGAATTCATTAGGAATTCAATAGGAATTCTTTTGAAATTCTATACTCTTGTACACCTGAATTCCTAGCGGTTTACCCCTCAGTAAAACCAACTATTTGGAGCTGTATATATGATTGTCCGATAGGTGTCGTACTCTTAGATCAATAGGAATTCTAAATAATTCAATAGGAATTCCATTGAATTTAATAGGAATTCCACGAAATTCAATAGGAATTCCAGGAATTCAATAGGAATATCACGGAATTCAATAGGAATTCCAGGAATTCAATAGGAATTCCAGGAATTCGATAGGAATTCCAGAAATTCAATAGGAATTCCAGGAATTCAATAGGAATTCCAGGAATTCAATAGAAATTCCAGGAATTCAATAGGATTTCCTCAGAATTCAATAGGAATTCCATAAAATTCTACTTTCTTGTACACCAGAATTTCTAGCGGTTTACCCCTACGAAACCACTCGGTGGATGTTCCCATTAATTTTGCCAGTGCCTTTGGGTTCTAAACCTACTCTGAAATTTTCAACTCTCTAACTCATTGCGTTCGAGCGTAATCGTGCTGACGGCTGGCCGGCCGTATTACGATTCTTGATCAGTGAGTAAAAACTAAGCATTTGAGACCATCCTCGGCCATAAATACGAAAAATGAAGACATTTGGACGGATTGATAGGCACTCTGTTTACCGCGTGCCAAAAATACATTTAATTTTTATTTCTAATTTGATCTTCGCGATAAACGTGAAAATGATAACATTTCTGAATATAAAATGGCGATACCTTTCAAACGATGTATCAGAAGCCCATATTTCCTATTTTAAATTGGGAGTTGTACCTGTCTTTCGGAGGGGGTTGAAGGCAGGGTCCGCATTTTTACGGAGAAGAATGACAATATTATATTTGAATTTGACGTGTTTCGGGATTTTCAATAGATATCACAGTGATCAAAATGATCAGTTTATCCCATTGGGCTATTCCACACTGTATGTTCACTGATCATGCAACGCGATGGTCTTCAAGCTCTGCCCACAAATGTGAAATCCGAGACACTACATTTTAGTTGATATACATCGCCCTTTTTGGCGCTCTAGTTCCTCGGAACTGAGTCAATTTGCCCAAATTTTCGAATTTTTCGATGAAAAAGGTCTTAAATGATTTGGTTCGACTCACTGATCAAGAATCCGTGGTCGAAATTCATACTGTCCGGCCGTCCGGCCGTAGGCACGATAACTCTCGAACGGAATGAGCTAGACAGTTGAAATTTTCAGAGTAGGTTTGGGCGATAAATATCTCGGCTAAGTTCGTTATTAGGCCAAATCGGACAGATGGTTTCGGAGTAACAAAAAAAAAATTTTTTTTACAAGGCAAATTCCAAATTAATTTTTTTTCAATAAGCTGTTTTACCATAAGAATCCAATGATATCATTTTCAACTCTAACAAGCTAATAATAATAATAATAATAATAATAATATAGTTTATTCGGTGAAGTAACTTCTACAGACATAAACAATGCACGGAGGCGTGAGCCTGTACGGAGATATGATTTTTCAAAATTTCAATAATAAATCGTATTTCAACGTTGTCACAGAATGATATTATTCTATGTATGAATTGTCATAATGTCAAATGATGTTCCTGAGACATGACATTATCTAATCAATCGAAGAATTGTGAGCGAAGTGAGAAAAATCTCAGTTGTTTGCTCCGAAATTAGGTTTTCTCAGAAAATTCTTACATTTCGGAACGGAACATGAAGTAAGAGATCTGAGAGTAGTGAGACTGCTTTTCATCCATATATATATATATATATATCCATAGACCTAGATATAACTCTCGAATGGAATGAGGTAGGTAGTTGAAATTTTCAGAGTAGTTTAGGGAGATGAATATCTCGGCTAAGTTCGTTATTGGGCAAAATTGGCAAGATTTAATTTGATTTCTTCCATGGTGCAGTTCTCATTCTCATGATTGCTCATTTAATCTTGATAAATAAACTATTATTTAAATTGAATTTCCTTTATGATGCAGTTCTATCATATGAATACATTGATATAATTCCCAACTCTGAGAAACCAATACTTTCGGAGATATAATTTGTCTGTTTGAACTAGAGCGCCAGAAAGCTCCTGTCCACAGGGCTTGAACCCATTTTTATGTTCAGATTTAATAAAAATTGGTTGATCCATTTTGCAGATCCTATAAACTGATTGAAGCGCCATCTAGCGATGCCTATTAGGAATCTAAACAAATCTGAGACCCACTCAAACACACATACAACATTTCGTTAGGATCGGTTGAACTGTTTTTGTCAATAATATGTCGATGTTTTGTCAATGTTTTTTCAAGTTCTTACCCACTGTCTTCTGTATCATTAATTATTCATATTGTGAGAATTTAAAAAACATATTATGATTTGTTAAAATTTCTTTCTTACAAACATTATCCAGACAATAATAACGAGCACAACAAAAAAAGGATTATCCTATTTGGTGCAGATGTTTTGAAGTAAAGTCGATACATAGATTTCAGCAATTGATTGTTGCGCGCATGTTCTAGGGAACAGTGTGCTTTTATTTTACAGAATTTTCGAATTTTTTGCCGAAAATGGTGTCAAACAATTAGGTTCAATAACAGATGACCGACCGGCCCGCCATTGCCACGATAACTTTTGAATGAATAGGGATAGCGACTTGCAATTTTCAGGGTAGGTTGCACATGTGAATCCGATATTTTAGTTCATTAATGGGAATACCGGCCAACAGTTTTGGATTCACACCTAACTAAAATATTGTTTCCTCAATAACTCCAAAAACGATGATCCGATCAAATTGAAACACGCCAGCTATAAAATGCCAAAGCGCAAATTTTTGCAAAACTTCAGGGGAACGTTGCACAAAAAAAAATTCTATGAATTTTTATTAAAAATTTTATATTTTAGAGACTGTTCTGTGTTTTCGGAAATATTGTGGAAATGAAATTTTGGTATATTTTGTCTGAAACTTCAAATTATTTTAATCTCAGAATTGTAACAACAGTTCCTTGGCTGATATGTTAGCTATATTAGATATTTCCGTCAAAAAAGACGGCTTGAAGGTTCATGCAGTATTTCGTGAGGGTGTCTGAGGCATGAATAGACAAAAGAACATGCTTGCAAATGTTCCTGACTTGATGTCTTCGCTCTAGAATTTTATATACCGGGTGTCCCAGTATACATGTTCCAATGGATTATCTCAGCTATTTCAAAAGATAAAAATTCGAAAATTTCATGATTTTCAATTCGTTCAAAGAACCTTCAACTGAGAAAATCAAATGTCACTTTCAGTTTGACCGGAAGTGATTCTGACTTTTTTTTATCTCAAATAGCACCCTCTTAATTTTTGGAAATTTTTTATTTCTACTCAAAATTACCTTTCCAACGTATATGTATAACACTTTGTATTTCACATTTGAATTGACGGAGAAAACGTCAATTGAAATTTCAAATTTAAAGAATTGCAGTAGGCTACGATATTTTGTGTAATCTTGATTGTGACTTCAATAATCGTCATCAATAAAAAACCTTACTCAAGTTGAAATCAACTATGTATTTTATCGAACGTTAAATGAAGAATGAATAGTAAAAGAAACAAAGAATTACAGAAAAAGCAGACGAAAAAATACCTATAATAACTAAAACATAATATGTTTCAAATGTTAACCATCTGGCTTCTACACATCTTTCAGCTCGGTTGACTATTTCACGCGAAGTAACACTTCTCAACACCTCAGCATTAAGGGCTCTACATGCATTCCTTATTTTGTTTTATAGATCTCCCAATTCAATAAGAGAAGTCTGGTACACACTATCTTCCACATATCCCCAAAGGAAGAAATGTAGCGGTGTTAAATCTGGAGATCTTGCAGGCCATCTTATCGGTCCGTGTGGGCCGATCCATCTATCTTCAAATGGACCGATAAGATGGCCTGCAAGATCTCCAGATTTAACACCGCTAGATATCTTCCTTTGGGGATATTTGAAAGAAAGTGTGTGAAGAAAGTGTGTACCAGACTCCTCCTATTGATTTGGAAGATCTAATGAACTAAAAAGGAATGCATGTAGAGATCTTAATACTGAGGTGTTAAGAAGTGTTACTTCGCGTGAACTAGTCCATCGAGCTGAAAGATGTGTTGTAGCAGATGGTCCACATTTCGAACATATGCTTTAGTTATTATAGGCTTTTTTTGTAATTCTTGGTTTTTTTACTACTCTTTGACTAACGTTCCGTAAAATACATAGTTGATTCCAACTTGAGGAAGGTTTCTTATTGATCTCGATAAATGCTGAAAAACAAGATTACACCAAATTATCGTAGCCTACTGCAATTCTTTCAATTTGAAATTTCAATTGACGTTTTATCCATTTAATCAAATGTAAACTACTAAGTGTGATACATCGTTGGTAATGTATTTTTGAGTAAAAATAAAAAATTGCAAAAAATATATAGGGTACTATTAAAGATAAAAAAGTCAGAGTCACTTCCGGTCAAAACGAAAGTGACTTTCAATTTTTGTGTTCCTCAGTTGAAGGTTCCTAGGACGAATTGAAAATCATGAAATTTTAAAATTTTTATCTTTTGCAATAGTAATAGTAATAATATACTGGGACACCCGGTATTAAGATTATTGAAATTTTTGTGCCATTGATGTAGCAAACAGACATATGCAGTGAAATGAAATCATTAAATGAATAGAAATAGTTCATAATAACCGGGAAAATCAGGAAATATTGAGAAGATTTTAATGAACCACCTCGAAAAATTCGCAGTGTTTATATTCCCTCAACGAAGTTAGTCTGCGAAATGATCGCAAATGTATTCAAAAGCACACGAATTAAGGCAGAAGTTTCGTTCGCGGAGCAAGTTTTATTAATAAAACGGGGGTAATATAAATATTAATGTAGAGGTGAGCTTTTTCAGGCTGACACGCAGAAATAAAATGCCCAGAAAATTTTATTCAAGCCTGTAAGCTCGGTGCGATTAATATGAAGCACACTCGGGAATTTATGCCGTAGCTACAGTCGTTGGCATAGTTCACTAATTAAGAGCTTGGAGGTGCTCGTCTTTGTTATAATTCATTTGGTGGTGTCCGTAAAAAATATGGCTGTTTATTCAGAAGAACTGAAAGAGTTATTCCATTAGTCTGAATTGGGGACGGTTTCTTCTCTACTGGTGCGTCCTGACTTGAGTTATGAGGGAGTTAAGAAAATTGGTTCAAGCCCTGTGGACAGGAGTTTTGGCGCTCGAATTCGAATTTTGACAAATCATATCTCCGAAATTGTTGGTCTCTGGGAATGACATAAATGGATTCTTACGATAGAACTGCACCATGAAAGAAATTAAATTCAAACAGACCGATTCTCCCCAATAACGAACTTATCCGAGATATTCCTTCCTCAAGTTTACTCTGAAAACTATATTACATATATCAATTAAAACTTAGCCAATATTGCAGGTTTGTTTTTACTGGAGATATTCTGAACCCAATTTGATTATGTCTCTTATCAAGAATAACGAACCAGAAATAATTGTGACATTTCTCTCTCATAGGAAAACAAGATGACATGTAAGAACACAGATCATATAATAATTCATAGAGAGAATAATAAAGTACAGCATTCTGTAAAACATACAAGTACGTTTCATTATTGAAATTTGGAAAAATCATATCTCCGAAAGTATTAGCTTGTTGGAGTTGAAAATGATATCAATGGAATTTAATGGTGAAATTGAATCTTAAGAAAAATTGAATTTGGAATTTGTGATGTAAAAAAAATTTACGTTACTCCGAAACCATCAAGCCGATTTTGCCCAAAAACGTAATTAGCCAAGATATTTATCTCCCAAATCTACTCTGGAAATTTCAACTGCCTAGCTCATTCTGTTCGAGAGTTATTGTAGAAACAAACATTTTTAAATTCTTTTGACACTTTACAGCATCCTGATCAATACAAAACTTCGCATGCATAAAAAGATCATTATTCTACAATTTGATGGTAAATTTCAGATAGATCTAGTGATCGGTTTCGGATGTATTCATAAAAAATGTTTTTACTAAAAAAGGCCCGAAACCGAAAACTCCGAAACCGCTTGGTGGATTGCGTCCGTTAACGAACTCGTCCGAGATATTTATGCTCTAAATCTACCCTGCAAATTTCAATTCACTAACTCTGATATCTATTTACATTACAAATTTTATATTCAATTCATTTTCAACTATAAGAAGCTAATACTTTCGGAGATATGATCTTTCAAAATTTCAATAATAAATCGTACTTCTACGTTGTCACAGAATGCTGGACTTAATTATTCTATCTATGAATTATCAGAATATGATCTGTATTCATTCATGTTCTAGGAAACACAGTATGATTGAATGCAAAATGACCAATGAAATAACCTCAGCTATCGCAGAATTATGAGGATGATATGTTAATATACTTTTAAGGTTATAACATAACGCCCGTGGATAATCCATAATTATGATGATGAGAATGTACAGTGCACGTCAACAGGTCAATTTTTGTTTCACTTTACCAAAGTTTTATGCATTTTTGAAGGATTTTTGTTGCACCCTGTGCCATCCCCATGAACCCTCTAAATTTTTTGAATAGGGAAAGTGGGTCCTGTGGTACTTTTTTGGCAAGGTCTTTGTATCTTCTTTACAGGCGTGCAGAAATTTTCATAAAAAAGTTTTTCTGTTTTGAAAAATAGTTAGTTCAAAAAGGTTTTCAGTATGTGCACTTTGTCATGGCTCATTTACTTTGAGACGATGGTACCTGATGAAATTCGTCACCGAATGAACGTCGACCATTACAAATTTGTTCATGCACCACTCGATAGATTTTGCCCATTAACGAACTTGGCCGGCACATTTGGACTCCAAACTTACTCTGAAAATGTCAACTCTCTAATTCATTGCGTTCGGGCGTAAGCGTACAGAATCAATTTTGACCTCTGATTCTTCTTCAGAGAGTCGAAATTAATCGTTTGGTCACTGGATTCACTTCTGGTTGACTGCTATCCATCTCTGTGTGAATGCTCTAGGGAACAGCTATTTATCATTCTGCCCAAATGTCTCTAATTTTCGGATATTTTGCTGAAAATGGTCTCGAACGATTAAGTTTAACTCACCGATGAAGAATTAAGGGTAAAAAATCAATTCTGGCGGGCCTGCCGGTCAGCCGTCCGTTGTCACGATAACTTTCGAATGGAAAGAGATAATGACTTGAAATGTTCAGGTTAGGTTGCGCATCTGAATTCGACGGTTATGCATGTTCGTTAGTGGGTATAATCGGTCAAACAGGTCTATATTGTCATAATTAAGTTCATTAATGGGCATAATCGGCAAAACAGTTTCGGAATTATATAAATCTAAAATTTTGTCGTTATTTCCTCTATAACACAGAAAATTTGCAGAATGCCTACGCAATAATTTTTGAGTCTGACATATGTTTCGAATATGATCTTTCCATCCCTTCAACCCCATATGTTCATAGACGAAGCTTTATTTCGCCTGAGAAGATACATATGTCAGATGACAAAATTAGTAGTGGGTAAGTGTGGTTACTAATGTAGTCTTCATAAGGGTGTGTGAAGCGTGAATAGACAGAAGAACTTGCGCGCAAAATCTCATGACTTCACGTCAGTACTTTTTAAAAGTTTTTGCTCGTATGTTCTGGGGAACATCGCGATATCATTTTGCCCAAATGTCTGTAATTTTCGATTTTTTGCCGAGAATGTTCTCAAACGACAAGGTTCAACTCACTGATGAAGAATACGAGGTCAAATTTGATTCTGTCTGGCCGGCCGATGCCACGACAACTTGAGAACGGAAAGAAATAGTGACTTGAAATTTTCAGGGTAGGTGGCGCATCCCAGTACGACGCACAAGTATTTCAATGGGCATAATCGGCCCAACGATTTCCAAGTAATAATTTTGTTTTCAACCATTACTAATCTGAATAAATTGAAACTTGGTGGGTAGTTGTTGAATACAAACCTAAGGACGTTTGTGAAATTTTGTGGGAATCATATCGCTAGAAGATTTTGAAAAAATTATCGAAAAATATTATTTATGTTACGATAACCTGAGAATGGAAAGAATTAGTGACTCGAAACTTTCAAAGTTAGGTTGTGCATCTGAATGCGACATTTGAGTTTATTTATAGGCATAATCGGCCAAACGGTTTTTGAGTTATATCCATCTGAAATTTGATTGTTATTTTCTCAATAACTCGAAAAATTCGTAACCAATACAATTCAAACATGGTTATTAGTTGTAAAATGCCAACGCAAAAATTGTTGCAAAATTTCGTGAGGATCGTATCGTATTTTTTTTTTATTATTATGGGTTGTGCTGGGCAGACTAAACCCGCCCCTCCACTGCGACCAATCGGTCTATTGTGGCACACCTATAGTATATAATCTATACTTCACCCACAAGCTCAAGTCTCTTGATGAAGGATATGATTCTGGTGGGTGAGAACTTGTCCAGTTCCCTCAGTGTCATTTTGTGGACTCCTAGTTCCTCCAATCTGATCCTGTCCCCAGCGGGGCAGTCACACATGATGTGTTCGATAGACTCGTCGTCCTCCAGGCAAAGTCTGCACTCGGAGTCCTCAGTCAACCCCAGTGTATTGAGGTGTTTCCTGAGGCCACAATGGCCCGTGTATACAGCTGTAAGGATTCTCAGGTCCACCCTAGAGAATTTGAGCCATTTTCTGGCTCTTTCAGCTGATGGGCCAGTAATTGTTGAGCGAGCATGTCGTATCGTAAGACAATTTTTAAATAAATTTGATTAAAAGTATCCAATACAGGAGAACAGACAATATAATTCACCATGGTAAATTCGATTAAGAGTGTCCAATACAGGAGAATGGACAATAGAACATACGCGCAAGAGCTTCCGACTTCACATCAGTGCTTGAACCAATTTTAATTGAAACATCTTGAGAAAGAAATGATGTTTTCGTAGACATAGAACAAGTATTCGAATTAAATGAATTAATTCTCCATACAAGTTGTTAAACTGGAGAAAACCACTTGGCTTGAGTTCCACGACATATTATATTTCCTTCCATTTTCCCATTTTCTTCTATGCCCATTTTATCCCTAATTTCTTTCAGTTCTGAAAATGGGATATAACCGAAACATATATAAAACAACATATTATTATATTGTGAAACTGTAGGCCAGTTGATCTCTTTGCTTTATATAGTGAATCATGTTCAACTGCCAAATATAACGGCTGCAACAGTTATATTATATTAGGAACCATTAAAAGAACACCGTAGATATGTTATAGCAGCTTTCCACTGACGTATACGGTTATCCACTCAAATTTCTGGTATGCCTCACTTCCAAAGTTATTAACATGGCGGATTCCGTACCCAGACCTTGTTTAAGGGTTATCAAAACTCCGCAAAACAATCCGACGCCCGAGAGTGAGTCTGCATTTGTCGGCTAGGAATATTTGAGGCCTCAAGGCTAGGTTGTTAGTCGGGAGAATGGGAATAGTTTGGGACCTGCCGTGAATTGGATTATTGCGGATATTCGAATTCGATTAACCGTACTCGTTTCTGATTGAACAAACCGCAGGCAGGAGTTTGGGCCTTCCGAGTGAGATAGATATTCGGTGAATTCTTGGTATGTATACGTTTTAACTAACCCTATCAGACCGTATTAGACATCCTCTTCATGAAAAAAGCAACAATAATTCGGAACTATTTCGCGTTTTCGAAAACGCAGTAGTCACGAACAATTCAGTTAGTTAGATACTGTTATACAGTTATGTCCAGTTTTAACTGCACATGCTTTGATAGTGAATGGATGATCCATAGGGGAGCCAGAAAACAAGGATTAAATTTGGACTAAAACTCTTCGATTCCGAGATACAGAATGATGTATTGATTCAGGTTGAACGTTTGATTAGCCATATCTCGAGAACCTTCGGATAAATTCTGTTCGATGTTGGCAGATATATTATCATTTCAGGCCATTCGAATGTTCATAGTGTGTAAAAGTTAAATGGAATAAATTCATTATCTTGGTTACTGTAAATATTTATGGAAAATACCGCAATACGTCAAATTTAAATTTTAAATTGTTATTCTTCTTCGTAAAAATGCGAACCCTACCTTCAACCCCCTACGAAATACTGGAACAACCATCAATTTTTCAAATAGGGCTCGTATGGGCTCGTCATACATCGTTTGAGAGTTGTCGTCATTTTCAATTCAGAAATGGTATCACTTTAATGTTTATTGTAAAAATCGAAATAGAAAAAAAATATCATTTTGTGATTACTGAAATTGAATATAATATTCCCTCGAATATTCCTAAATCTTATTAAAATAATACTTAACTTACTCTCCTTCAAGATATGATGGAAAGAAAATGATCACTCCTGAGATGTTGTATGATGTTGGAAGACATTTTCATTTGAGGTTAGGATGTTACCAAGGCGTTCGAAGTGAATAGAGTGATCAACTACTTCATTAACATTCGAATTTTTTTGCTGCATTTTAGTTTTCGCTATTTTACCAAATTTCGCTGATCACTTGGTTTTATTTTTGGCGCTCTTGTTCCTCGGAACAATGGTTATCAATTTGCCCAAATGTCTGTAATTTTCAAATTGTTGGCTGAAAAGGGTCTCAAACGATTTGGTTCGACTCACTGATCAAGAATCCGTGGTCGAAATCGATTCTGTCTGGCCGCCCGGCTAGCCGGAGGGCCGTCCGTCCGTTAACCCGATAACACGAAAAAAATACGAATTACAAACAAATAAATAGGTAAGGGAAATTGCCCTCGGTGCATTTTAAAAATGCATTGTATTTTTCTCATAGAAGCTTAAGATTTCGAAAAACCTTGTACAAATAAAAAAGTTAGTAAATGAATTGGGCTTTTCGGTCATGCTTTTTTAAAAGGAAAATTTTCATCCAAAAAAAAGTTGTAAGAAAAAATATCTTAGGGGTTCACTATTTCAAACCCTTCTAAGCATACTTCAGGGTTAAACAAAATCCAAAAAGTATAGTTTTATTGACAAATAATATTTACCCAAGTTTCCTCTCCTTAGCTTAATACACAGGGAATATGAAAAAAATGGGTTCAAGCCCTGTGGACAGGAGCTTTCTGGCGCTCTAGTTCAATCAGACAAATTATATCTCCGAAAGTATTGGTTTCTCAGAGTTGGGAATTATATCAATGTATTCTTATGAAAGAAATGCATCATAAAGGAAATTTAATTCAAATAATATTTTATTTATCAAGATTAAATGAGCAATCTGAGAATGAGAACTGCACCATGGAAGAAATCAAATTAAAATAGCTGAAATGAATTTGACTCTTTCTCATAGAACAGGATGAAATAGACGAGTATGAAAACAGATCATATAATAAAGCTTAGATAGAATAATTATAGCATTCTGTGAAAACATAGAGGTACGTACGATTCATTATTGAAATTTATAAAAATCATATCTCCGGAAGTATTAGCTTGTTGGAGTTAAAAATTATATCGATGGATTTTAATGGTGAAACTGCATCCTAGATAAAAATTACAGACATTTGGGCAAATTGATAAGCACTCAGTTCCGAGGAACTAGAGCGCCAAAAAGTGTAATTCCCTTTCCGGGATTTGAGCCCGCCTTCTCTCGTTCCGAAACCGAAACCCGACGGCCTAGACCAGGGGTCACCAAATGGCGGACCTCGGTCCGGATCCGGACCACCGACCTATTTTGTGTGGACCCAGAAGACAATGTCACTCTTCGCATTAACCCTTACTTTGTTATATTTTAATTGATATTATAAATATAAATCTTAGTTACTATAGTCATTATCTACTAAACGGACCCCCAATGAAACTAATTGGTGATCCCTGGCCTAGACCAACCGGCTATCGGGCTCCTCGTACGATCTTGTCGATCTCCGGTATTAGAATAAAACGTCGGTACTTATCTGGGATATATATTCTTAATTTTCAATTTTCGACATAAAATCGCCACATGGGGGTTTATTTGACGGCTTTTTACCCTTGTCTTTCTAAGTCGATTTTGACGTTTCTCGAACCAACTATTAGCAAGGAATTAGACAATGTCATGTCTCAGGAAAATAAGTTGACATTATGACAATTCATGCATAGATTAATTATATAATTCGTTGAAAACGTTGAAATACGATTTATCATTGAAATTTTTAAAAATCATATCTCCGAAAGTATTATCTTCTCAGAGTTAAAAATGATATCATTGGATTCTTATGATAAAACTGCTTATTGAAAAAAATTTAATTTGGAATTTGTTTTGTAAAAAAAAAATTTTGTTTTGTTGCTCCGAAACCATCTGTCCGATTTTGACCAATAATGAACTTGTCCGAGATATTTATCTGCCAAACCTACTATGAAAATTTCAACTCTCTAGCTCATTCCGTTCGAGAGTTATCGTGCCTACGGCCGGCCGGGCAGAATGAATTTCGACAACGGATTCTTGATCAGTGAGTCGAACCAAATCGTTCAAGACCATTTTCATCGAAAAATTCGAAAATTACAGACATTTGGGCAAATTGATAAGCACTCAGTTCCGAGGAACTAGAGCGCCAAATACAGATCTTCAGGAACTTCTCAATCAAGAAGATTATAAACACAGAAAAAACTGTCTTTCGTTATTTCAAAAGGCTGAAAATGTCCCCTGCAGCTCAATATCTTCTTTTTCTGAACACTCTCTCTATTATACTAATGGCGATTTCCATTGACCCGCTCGGAGCACTCGAAATCGATCTCATCTGTCATGCATCTGTCCAATTGAACCGAAAATATGTGTCAAATATGACAGAGTGACAGCTCCGAGTGATCCGAGCGTGTCAATGGAAATCGCCATAAGTCAGCCTTCTCCTTCTCATTTGGATGCAGAACATTCACTCTTTCTACCTACTAGCCGACACTGCTTAAAAGCATAGAAAAACTAATTCTCAGTAATTCTTGAGGAAGATTACAGAGTTCAAACAAAATATTTGAGGCGGTAATTCAAATGGCAACTAACACCCGTTCAGCTCAAAAGTCGTTAATTCATCAGCATTCAAATCTGTATCTCGACTTTATAGTGAACAAAACTATAATCACATTTCTGAGGTAATCAGTCTGAATAGCAACTTCCTAATCTCATTATCTCAGAGAAGAATGGAACATCCAGCCGAGACGTTACAACTTTCCTTTCTTTTCCTCTTCCCCTTGACTTCTCGATAGTCCTCACTTTCAAACTACTCCCTCCACTCCACGTGTTCTCAACTCCATATTGCACTGGTTTTCGAATTGATAATTGCCTATTCATAGTCGCGACAAGTTCAGCCGTTAGATCTTCCTAATTCGCCATTTTAACTAGCACTGCGTTCTCCATCCCAGAACTCCACCAGAATTAAACTCAAATTTACTCTGAGAAACTTATAGGATGAAAGGGGCGGAGGAGTTCCATGACGATAAGTTCGTTTGGTGAATGCTACGCGAGAAGGAAGTTTTCCCGAAGGATATCCTATATTCTCCGGGATTTTCAGTAAACCACTCAAATTTCGGAGTAATGATGTGGACAATGGAATATGCAGATACGGGCTTGGAGTATTTTAAATCCTTGGATGAATCAGATGCGGTCGATTTGGGCGATTAAGAAAATGAATAATTTTCATTGAAGATCTGCGGAAGTGGTGGTGGTTCATTACTTGGGATTATGGTTATAGGTATGGGATTAAACAATTCTTAATGTTGCGTAATGTTTTCGAGCGTTAACATAGGAGAAGAGGTACAACATATTTATTCGACTTCCTAACTGAAGGAGCCACATATGAAAGCTTTGAATTGGTTAAATTCGAATTAAATGAAACCTCCCACAATTACAGGTCCTATAGGACCTGTATTTTTGCCGGAAATCGAGATAAACCGTTGTTTACCCTTAAAAACCTCACCAACTTCCCCTTCCCGAACTCAGATCGACCGTAAATTATTTTTCCAATCATTTTTGCGCGTATGTTCTGGGGAACATCGCGTTATAGTTTTGCCCAAATGTCTGTAACTTTCGAATTTTTTGACGAAATTGGTCTCCAACGATTTAGTTCGACTCCCCGATGAAGAATTCGAGGTCAAATTTGGTTCTGTCCGTCCGGCCGTCCGGCCGTCCTGCCGTCCGGCCGTCCGTTGCCACGATAATTTGAGAACGAAAAGAGCTAACGACTTGAAATTATCAGGGTGGGTGGCGCAACGCAATACGACGAACAAGTTCGTTAATGGGCATAATCGGCCCAGTGGTTTCCGAGTAATAATTTTGTTTTGAACCAATATAAATCCGATCGAATTGAAACTCGGTGAGTAGTTGTAGAATATGAACCTAAGCAGGTTTGTGAAATTTTGGGCGAATCGTATGGCTAGAAAATTTTAAAAAAATTATTAAAAAATGTTTTTTTTGTCACGATAACCTGAGACGGAAAGAGATAGCGACTTGAAAATTTCAGGTTATGTTGTGCATATGAATGCCACATTTGAGTTTGTTTATGAGCCTAATCGACCAAACGGTTTCAGAGTTATAGCCATCTGAAATTTGGTGGTTTTTTGTTCCTCTTAACTCGAAAAATACTGAAGCGATTGAATTCAAACATGGTTATTAGTTGTAGAATGCCAACGCGAAAATGTTTGCGAAATTTTGTGAGGATATCATTTGTAGAAAATTTTTAATAAATCATTGAAAATAAAAAAAAAATTCTATATATCAGTAACTATACGTTTGAAATTGCTGAAATTTTGCAAGAGCGTTCATTACCTAACTCTACTGCCAAGTTTCAAGTTTTAACACGATCGGTTGAATATTGTTGGAGATTCGAGCATTCTTGTGTGAGTTCAGTAGATGGGTGACCGTTGCCTCGATAACTTTCGAACCAAAGGAGATAGGGACTTGCAATTTTCAGGGTAGGTTGCGTATCCGAAAGGGAGAGTTGAGTTCGTTTTTGGTAGTGTCCGACCGAAACTGGTATTTCAGCCGAAACCGAAACCGAAACCGAACTTTCGGCCAGGGTCTCAGTTTCGGCCGAAACCGAAACCGAAACCGAAACTTTATATTTCATACTGAAATCTACTGTGTTTTTTACAATTTTATTCGCATATACATAAAAATAGTTAAGGAGTGTTAAATAAAATAAAAAGACTTTTTTTTTGAGATCTTTATTTATTATTTTGGTATTACCGAGTTATCAAAATAATCAGTCGAAGTATACAGGGTGATTCCAAATCAGACGTGAACCTTAGAGGAGGTGTTAGTATGGAACATTTGCTGTGGTTTGAGCCATTTTTATTGATGACCAAAAATCAACGGTTTCCGAGATATTTGAGTACTGGTTCTGTTGAAAAAGAATAAGTATGATTTGAAAGGGGATATAAGAAGCAAATAGAGGAAAATAACGAATTAAATATTTTTTTTTGCAACTAAGCTCGAAATTACATTAGAAAATGTATTCATAAATTATTATGTTCCACCATTCCATAGGCTAGCACGTGCCGTCTTTCTGATGTCTTCAGTTGTTATTTTCCGCCTGGAATTTACTAACGCTGTCTTTTGATACACATTCACTATTGCCGGACATTCAAAAGGTTGCTTATAAAAAATCTGCTGAAACGAAACTAGTTAAGCAGTCTAACGAAATCTATTAGAGAATGAAGAAGGAATTTGGCAAGGCTTTAAAATAATTTTGGCATACAAAATTGTGTAATTCGAAAGTTGGAGACAAATTGATATTAGAAATAGATTTTTCATTTATTCATATACCACATTTCAAATCATACTAATTCTTTTTCAACCTCTTATACAGCATAGTTTTGCTTTTTTCGTAGATATCATATTCTTTTCTGATGAAAATAAACCAAAATTATCACCAAATTTGTTCAACGTAGAAAAAATTTACGAAATATGTGCTATAAGTTCAGAAATCTTTTGAAAATCACCCGAACTCCAAAAACCGTTGATTTTCGGTTACAAATAAATATGGATTCAACAACAGCTAATGTGTCATACTCCAAGTTTCACGTCTTATTTGGAATCACCCTATGTAATCTAATGAATAATCATTAAAGTGAATTCTCAGTCTTAACAAAGATAGATCACAATAACTCGTACGGCAATTACGTATACCTACATATAACTCCTGGCCAAACGACCAGGATAATTCACGAACATTCTAGTTTCGGCCTGGCCGAAAGTTTCGGCCATTTTGGGCCGAAACCGAAACTAAGGCCGAAGCTAGATTTCTTGGCCGAAACTGGCCGAAACCGAAACCGAAACCGAACTTTCGGTCGGTCACTAGTTTTTGGGCATAATAGGTTTAACGGTTTCCGAGTTATATCCACCTGGAATATTGTTTCCTTGATAACTCAAAAAATAAATATTCGATTGAATTGAAGCTTGGTAACTAGTAGTAGAAAATCAACACAAAGACGTGTTTAAAATTCTGTAAGAACCGTACTCCTAAAAAATTTGAAGCAAATGACGAAAAAAAAAATTTTAAGAACCACGCCTCCAGAAAATCAAAAAAAATCACGAAAAAAAAATTGGTTCAAGCACTGACGTGAAGAC
The DNA here is from genome assembly GCA_937662695.2 of Halyzia sedecimguttata. NCBI lineage: Eukaryota > Metazoa > Arthropoda > Insecta > Coleoptera > Coccinellidae > Halyzia > Halyzia sedecimguttata. Next base: position 3,867,348 of record OW569414.2, on the reverse strand, counting down.
AATAGAACATACGCGCAAAAGCTTCTGACTTCACGTCAGTGCTTAAACCAATTTTGTTATATTCTCTTTCTTTTTCAATGGGTTTCATTATACTATATTTTTGGCGCTCTAGTTCCTCGGAACTGAGTGCTTATCAATTTGTCCCAATGTCTATAATTTTCGAATTTTTGGCTAAAAAGGTCTCAAACGATTTGTTTCGACTCACTGATCAAGAATCCGAGGTCGAAACCGATTCTGTCCGGCCGGTCCGGCCAGCCGTAGGCTCTCGAACGAAAAGAGTTAGAGGATTGAAATATGCGAGGTGGGTTTAGAGCGTGAATATCTCGGACAATTTCGTTAATGGGCGAAATCCATAAAGCGGTTTCGGAGTTATGGCCAATTTTAGTTAAGACATTGTTTATGAATATTTCCGAAACCGATCACTCATCTATCTGAAATTTAGCAACAGATTGTAAAATTATGACCTTTATACCCATGTGAGGTTTTGTATTGACCAGGTTACCGCAAAGTGTAAAAAAAAATTTTTAAAATTAAAAAATTTTTTTTCTACAATAACTCTCGAACGGAATAAGCTAGGCAGTTGAAATTTTCAGAGTAGGTTAGGGAGATGAATAATTCGGTTGAGGCCAGATTGTTTCGGAGTGACGAAAAAAAAATTTTTTTTTTAAGTAAACTAATTTCAAATTCAATTTTTACTTAAGATGCAGTTTCACCATAAACACCCATTGATATCATTTTCAACTCCAACAAGCTAATACTTTCGGAGATATGATTTTTCCAAAATCAATAATTAATCGTACTCTATGTTTTCACAGAATGTTATAATTATTCTATCTAAGCGTCATTATATGATCTGTGTTCATACTCATACATGTCAACCGATTCTATAAGAGAGAGTCAAATTCATTTCAGCTATTTTAATTTGATTTCTTCCATGGTGCAGTTCTCATTCTCAGATTGCTCATTTAATCTTGATAAATAAACTAGTATTTGAATTGAATTTCCTTTATGGTGCAGTTCTATCATAAGAATACATTGTTATAATTCCCAACACTGAGGAACCAATACTTTCGGAGATATAATTTGTCTGTTTGAACTAGAGCACCAGGAAGCTCCTGTCCACAGGGCTTGAACCCATTCTTGGCGCTCTAGTTCCTCGGAACTGAGTGCTTATCAATTTGCCCAAATGTCTGTAATTTTCGAATTTTTGGCTGAAAATGGTCTCAAACGATTTGGTTCGACTCACTGATCAGGAATCCGTGGTCGAAATTCATTCTGTCCGACCGGTCCGGCCGGCCGGCCGTAGACACGATAACTCTCGAACGGAATGAGCTAGACAGTTGAAATTTTCAGAGTAGGTTTGGGGGATAAATATCTCGGCTAAGTTCGTTATTGGGCAAAATCGGACAGATGGTTTCGGAGTACCAAAAAAAAAATTTTTTTTTACAAAACAAATTCCAAATTAAATTCTTTTCAATAAGCAGTTTTATCATAAGAATCAATTCATATCATTTTTAACTCTAACAAGCTAATACTTTCGGAGATATGATTTTTCAAAATTTCAATGTAAATCGTATTTCTACGTGTTCACAGAATGATAGAATTATTCTGTGGATATTCTATGAATTGTTATAATGTCAAGTTATTTTCCTGAGACACGACGTTGTCTCATTATCATTCATTCCAGCAATCGTATAAATATGAGAATGATAATATTATATCATACTTTTTGTTGGTTGATATTTTCATGCCGATGGTCAATCCATATGATGATGGAAATGGTAATGGTAAGTCAATAATATTGAGTTCAGAATATCTCCACTAAAAACAAAACTGGAAAATTGGTGTATTGGAGTAGATTAGAGGAAAGATATATATTATCGTTCATCATAGAATTGAGGAATGAATATCTCGGATGAGTTCGTTGTTGGGTAGAATTCGTCTATTGGTTTTGGATTGATAATTTTTGGCACTCTTGTTGAATTTAAATTCTTCTATGATGTTTGAATTCAATTTCTGCTAAGATGAAGTTCTAAATTTCAATAATGAATCGTACTTCTATGTTTTCACAGAATGCTATAATTATTCTATCTAAGCTTTATTATATGATTTGTGTTCATACTCGTACATTTCATCCTGTTCTATAAGAGAGAGTCAAATTCATTTCAGCTATTTTAATTAGGTTTCTTCCATGGTGCAGTTCTCATTCTCAGATTGCTCATTTAATCTTGATAAATAAACTATTATTTGAATTGAATTTCCTTTATGATGCAGTTCTATCATAAGAATAAATTGATATAATTCCCAACTCTGAGAAACCAATCTTCTTCTTCTTCTTCTACCGCGGTGCCGTCTCAGGCTGAACTGAGGCCTTCTGGCCCATTGTTCTCCCGCTTGACAAACTCGTGAGACTCATTCCAAAAAACACGCAGACAGGAATGCCGCGAGCTTAAAAGGAGAAGTCCCTCTCACCATAGGAATCGTAGGTGTTGGGTTGCCTATGTGTATGACCCTCAATTCTTTAAGGTTTTTACAGTCGAACAGAATATGTTCAGCTGTTTCTTCCATGCTCTTGCACCAGCGACACAGAGCGCTATCGGCCAATCCCATCCTATTCAGATGTTTGTTGAACTGGTGACCAGTTAGTAATCAAGTCACCAGGCTCAGTTCTCTTCTTTCGAGTGAAAGAAGTTTCTTTACTTCAGACTTTGACGATGGTTTCTTAATGAGAAGCCTTGACTGCCTGAGTCCTACTCCCATGTTCCATACACTGGAGATATTCTTGTCCAAACGATTCTTGAAGAATGTTTTAACAGAGGTACGACATACTGGAAGTGAAGGCTCAGGACCTATATATGGTATCCGAGCCCCCTGCTTCGCCAGCTTATCTGCCTTAACATTACCTGAAATCTCCGAGTGAGCCGGACACCAGATGAGTTTTACAACTGAGAAACCAATACTTTCGGAGATATAATTTGTCTGTTTGAACTAGAACGCCAGAAAGCTCCTGTCCACAGGGCTTGAACCCATTTTTTTTCACTTTTCACCAATTTTAAAGGCTTCGACCCTGGTCTAAGTAATATTTAGACTGAGTGATAATATATTCATCGCCCTAGACCTCACATATAGTAAGGAAACAATCTGAATTGAGAAGTCAAGTTAATTAATATGGAAATCGGAAATTGGCATTGCAAATATGAGTTACACGAGCGAACATCTATGATATTCATCTATTCCAGACAATGATTGTGCATAGATAAAAGTAACCTGGCCGTCCGATCCCAACCGATAAATTACGGGTTCTTGCCCAGCTCACGGGAATATTGCATGCATATTTGAATGATGGACCGGGAATTACATTTAGGAAGTTTCGGACGAATAACAGAGTTAGATGTTAATGGTCACGGTATTTTTCAGGCAAATACGTTGTGAAAGGAATTAGATTTAGGCATGAATAGTGGAGTGTTTTAGGTTCAAAAGGCGGTGGAAGTAATTTGTTTGAGGTCGAAATTGTGTTAGGTAAACACATGGTGAAAGGAATTAGGCCGAGGCTGATATTGCATTCTGTAGGTAAAAAGTTGGTCATGTTTTTGTTGCGCGTATGTTCTGGGGAACATCACGTTATAGTTTTGCCCAAATGTCTGTAACTTTCGAATTTTTTGACGAAATTGTCTCAAACAATTTAGTTGGACTCCCCAATGAAGAATTCGAGGTCAAATTTGTTTCTGTCCGGTCGGCCGTCCGGCCGTTGCCACGATAACTTGAGAACGAAAATAACTAGCGACTTGAAATTTTCAGGGTGGGTGGCGCATCCCAATACGAGTTCGTTAATGGGCATAATCGGCCCAGTGGTTTCCGAGTAATAATTTTGTTTTCAACCAATAGAAATCCGATCGAATTGAAACTTGGTGAGTAGTTGTAGAATATGAACCTAAGTTCGTTGGTGAAATTTTGTGCGAATCGTATGGCTAGAAATTTAAAAAAAAATTATTAAAAAATATTTTTGTTGTCACGATAACTTGAGAACGGAAAGAGATAGCGGCTTGAAGTGTTCAGGTTAGGTTAGGTTAGGTTAGGTTAGGTTAGGTTAGGTTAGGTTAGGTTAGGTTCCCCATTAACTCAAAAAATACTAAACCGATTGAATTCAAACATGGTAATTAGTTGTAGAATGCCAACTCGAAAATTCAGGAGAATGGACAATAGAACATACGCGCAAAAGCTTCTGACTTCACGTCAGAACTTGAACCAATTTCTGACAAATATCCTGTGTTTCTTACGCAGAAGCAAATCACAAAATAATTAATTTTTATTTTATAGATATTTTTCAGATTTTGGGAGATAATACCCAGAAAAAAACCTTTCAATAATGAGTATACCTCCCACAGTATCCTTTAATGATTTCTTTTTCGTTTATTGTCAAATATATTTTCAACCTTTGTAGGCCAATATCTTGGCAGCACATTATTATTATGACGATTGAAGGTCCTCAAAATTATCGTGTTGTCTTTTGAAAAAATAATCTCAGATATGAAAGGATGCTAAAGTCCAGGGGAGTCAAGTCTGGAGAGCATGTTGGAAAGGAAGGCTGGAGTCCAAAACTCACTATACAGTTGTCACAGAACAGATTGTGGGCAGTTGACCCATCTTGTTGGGAATATTCCATATCATGAAAGAAAACTGGGCCATATATTCTACGACGAGAAATTACTCTCCACATGCCAACATTTTGCGAATGTGATGGAGTCTTAATACAACAGTGGATAATCTCAGATGTCTGTAGCTTTCAGAATTCACATAACCCGACATATGTAACCAAGCTTGATCACTATAAGAAGTTGAGTCCAATAATCTGTCGACGTTTTGATTATTCAGAAACCAATAGCAGTACTCTATTCATTTCAAATGGTAGGAGTTACTATACCATCGTTATTTTGTGAGGGTACAAATTCATTTTTTGGCGCTCTAGTTCCTAGGAACTGAGTGCTTATCAATTTGCCCAAATGTCTGTAATTTTCGAATTTTTCGATGAAAATGGTCTTAAACGATTTGGTTCGACTCACTGATCAAGAATCCGTGGTCGAACTTCATTCTGTCCGGCCGTAGGCACGATAACTCTCGAACGGAATGAGCTAGACAGTTGAAATTATCAGAGTAGGTTTGGCAGATGAATATCTCGGCTAAGTTCGTTATTGGGTAAAATAGGACAGATGGTTTCGGAGTAACAAAAAAAAAATTTTTTTTTTACAAAGCAAATTCCAAAATAAATTTTTTTCAATAACCATAAAAATCCAATGATATCATTTTTAACTCTAACAATCTAATTCTTTCGGAGATATGATTTTTGAAAATTTCAATAGTAAATCGTATTTCAATGTTGTCACAGAATGATATAATTATTCTATGTATGAATTGTCATAATGTCAACTTATGTTCCTGTGACATGACATTATCTAATCAATCGAAGAATTGTGAGCGAAGTGAGAAAAATCTCAGTTGTTTGCTCCGAAATTAGTTTTTCTCAGAAAATTCTTACATTTCGGAACTGAACATGAAGTAAGAGATCTGAGAGTAGTGAGACTGCTTTTCATCCATAGACATAGATATAACTCTCGAACGGAATGAGGTAGGTAGTTGAAATTTTCAGAGTAGTTTAGGCAGATGAATATCTCGGTTAAGTTCGTTATTGGGCAAAATTGGCCAGATTTAATTTGATTTCATCCATGGTGCAGTTCTCATTCTCATGATTGCTCATTCAATCTTGAGAAATAAACTATTATTTGAATTGAATTTCCTTTATATGCAGTTCTATCATATGAATACATTGATATAATTCCCAACTCTGAGAAACCAATACTTTCGGAGATATAATTTGTCTGTTTGAACTAGAGCGCCAGAAAGCTCCTATACACAGGGCTTAAACCCATTTTTTTAAATACATTGTGGCAAGTCTACAAGGGTACACCAGACTCTAAAGATAATAATTTATACAGGGATATTTGAGGATTTTCTTCAACTCGTGTTCTAGGTTCTTCGACAATTTCTTGAGGAACTTGAGGTTTTCCTGTCGATTATCCCTTGTTAATGTTTCTAGCCCGCATACATCTGTTTATAGCACATCTGATGTGGGCTATCAGAGAAGATTCTAGAATCTGAACATCAGGATATTTCGCCAGATATTCATTTTTGCCTCTACAGAGTAAATCCATCGACCATTGATTAATGTACCAGTGTGGTAATAGCACATCATAATAAATGTGTTCTGTTCTAAATCATAAGTCATTGCAGATTTAAATCAGTTGGAAATTTCCACAAATTTTAAAAAGAATCTTGAGACTTGACAATAATTCAATATTGGCTGTCAGTTTAGAAATTCTATATACACGAGAAGTGAGAAGTGGCACATAACAATCCAAAGCCAACTGCGATGTTACAATCATTTATAAAGACCCTGTATAATTTCCGTTTGAAGCTTTCAATCTATTCTCTTATCCACCATTCCCGGGTTCTATTTTTCACTCAGATATACCTAGATTTAATTGAATATTCAATAATTCAAGAAATGGGGCAAGAAATTCAAGGAATTCATTCATTTTTATAATTTCCATGAAGTAGTCTTTGGATTTTAGCAGCATAAAATTATTTGAAACCCAAATGAAATTTTCTAAGTTCACGTAACCATGAAAGAAGAATTCGGGAAATCGGGTAAAAATTCCGTATACCATCCGAAGCTTTACTTTGAGAATGTAAGATTAAATTAAAATTAATTTGTGGAACAGAAATAAAGTTTCATTCCACATCAATGCTGAACTGGCATCTATTCTTTGAGGTTTTTATTCTGGCCTGTGTCTTTTGATGGAACGAAATGTGAAAATTAATCATGGACATAGGAGAAGATGCATTTTTGGCGCTCTAGTTCCTCAGAACTGAGTGCTTATCAATTTGCCCAAATGTCTGTAATTTTCGAATATTTCGATGAAAATGGTCTTAAACGATTTGGTTCGACTCACTGATCAAGAATCCGTGGTTGAAATTCATTCTGTCCGGCCTGTCCGGCCGGCCGGCCGTCCGGTCGTAGGCACGATAACTCTCGAACGGAATGAGCTAGAGAGTTGAAATTTTCAGAGTAGGTTTGGGGGATAAATATCTCGGCTGAGTTCGTTATTGGGCAAAATCGGACTCATGGTTTCGGAGTAACAAAAAAAAATTTTTTTTTTACGAAACAAATTCCAAATTTAATTTTTTTTAATAAGGAGTTTTATCATAAGAATCCATTCATATCATTTTTAACTCTAACAAGCTAATACTTTCGGAGATATGATTCTTCAAAATTTCAATGTGTAATGTTCTTAACTATATCAATCTTATTAGGGAAATTGGAGGAAATACTATACATCTATACATCTATACACTACATATTGTAAATCGTATTTCACTCATTGATATAATTATTCTATGTATGAATTGTCATAATGTCAACTTGACAGAAGGGAATATTGTAACTTCAAAAATATTGGGGTTGAAATACTCGTATTTTAGCGATGCAACGGGGACCTCACCCGAAAATGTTTGAAAATATTACGTAAATATTGAAAGCATAATTCTGTAGTTCGAGAGAGGAGAAAATTTGGTGAACGTAGATCAGGAAATTTTTGTCGATTACAAGGTATTTTATTTATTACTCATCTTCTTTCATACATGTTTTATGGAATACCTACTATTTGTAGGTACTTTAAACCTGTTTTGGGCAATTGTCATACGAAACTTGTTTTTTTTGGCGCTCTAGTTCCTCGGAACAGAGTGCTTATCAATTTGCCCAAGTGTCTGTAATTTTGGAATTTTTGGCTGAAAATGGTCTCAAACGATTTGGTTCGACTCACTGATCAAGAATCCGAGTGCGAAATCGATTCTGTCCGGCCGGCCGACCGGCCGTAGGCACGATAACTCTCGAACGAAAGGAGTTAGCGGATTGAAAATTGCAAGGTGGTTTTGGAGCGTAAATATCTCGGACAAGTTCGTTCGATCTATCTGAAATTTAGCATCAAATTGTAGAATCATGACCTTTAACGCATGTGAAGTTTTGTATTGACGAGATTACCGCAAAGTGTAAAAAAAAAATTTTGAAAATTTAAAAAAAGTTTTTCCACAATAACTCTCAAACGGAATGAGCTAGGTAGTTGACATTTTCAGAGTAGGTTAGGGAGATGAATATCTCGGTTAAGTTCGTTATTGGGCAAAATTGGCCAGATTTAATTTGATTTCTTCCATGGTGCAGTTCTCATTCTCATGATTGCTCATTTAATCTTGATAAATAAACTATTATTTGAATTGAATTTCCTTTATGATGCAGCTCTATCATATGTATACATTGATATAATTCCCAACTCAGAGAAACCAATACTTTCGGAGATATAATTAGTCTGTTTTTAAAATTTAGAATGAAAACATGTTTTGTTCCTTTGTTCTGACAGGGAATGTCTGAGAACTTGAAATAAATATAAATTGAGAATTCAGTTAGCAGATAGATATTTCCCATACTTGATTTTTAGTATACAAGACGACATTTGACGATCTTAGAGATAATCAAATTGAAATATGTTCGAAACAATTGGTTCAAGCACTGACGTGAAGTCAGGAGCTTTTGCGCGTATGTTCTATTGTTCATTCTATTGTATTGGATCATCTTGATCGAATTTACCATGGTGAATTCTATTGTCCGTTCTCTTGTATTGGACACTTAATCGAATTTGTCATGGTAAATTCGGCTTTGGCGCTCTTTTTCAAGCTTTGACAAATCATATCTCCGAAAGAATTGGTTTCTCAGAGTGGGGGATAATATCAATGGATTATTATGATAAAACTGTATTTTACATGGGATTAAATTAAAGAAAGTGTAATTTAAAAATAAACAAGAGTGCCACAAATTATTAATCCGAAATCACCAGACCGATTCTACCCAATAACAAACTTATCCGAGATAATCATTCTTCAAATCTACTCTGAAAATTGTATTACATCAATTGAAACTTTGCCAATATTCCTGTTTTGTTTCTACTGGAGATATTCTGCACCAAATTTGATTAACTTATCAAAGTATATATTTCCATCATCATATATTTATTATCCAAGGGCATTGTATTGTCACCGAAAAATTATAATATCTCATAATCCTCATTATTCTAAGATAGCTGAGGTTAGTTCATTGGTCATTTTGCATTCAATCATACTTTCTTTTCTAGAACAGGAACCATTATATATCATGAGTAACGTATCTTGAACAGAACCAGAAATAAATATGACATGTCTCTTATCGATAGATAAGATAAAATGTATAAACACAGATCATGAAATTCGTAGACACATTTACGGACGTTAATTTTCGATGACAACATTAGGTGAAATCATAGAATTACGATTTATTATTGAAATTTTGAAAAATCATATATTCGAAAGCATTAGCGTGCTAAAGTTGAAAATGATATTCCTAGATTTCTATGATGAAACTGCATCTTAAAAAAAATTATTTATAACTTGTAATGCAAGGAAAATATTTTTTCGTTACTCCGAAATCATCGAGGCCAATTTCGTACAATAACGAACTTAGTCGAGATATTTATCTCCCAAACCTACTCTAAAAATTTCAACTGCCTAGCTAATTCCGTTCGAGAGTTATCATGTTAACGGCCGGACCAGCCGGACAGAATCGATTTTGACTACAGATTCTTGATCACTAAACCAAATCGTTTGAGACAATTTTCATCCAAAAATTCTAAAATTACAGACATTTGGGCAAGTCGATAAGCACCCTGTTCAGTGGAACAAGAGCGCCAAAAATTGTATTTGATTCACTGAATTTATTCCAAGTTAGGAATTCGTAATGTATGATGGCCCCCATTAATTTTTGCTAATGAATCACTATTTGAAATCTTTTACATAAGTGTAGAAACATCCTGCATATGAGTAGTGCGGTTGGCTCAGTGAGAGAGTAATTGACTTGGGAGCGGAAGCCCTAAGTTCAATTTCGAGGCAAGGAAAATAATTTTCTAGTCATGGTAATCGCCACCATTCACTGTTGGGTCAAAAATTAACAGTGTTGTGTCTATGGTGGCGGAAGGACACAGTAACAAAGCCTACAGATAACACAACTGGTTCTCCTTACTGGCTCAAGCTCTTCGAGAGTTCATGAGGGGTCTCCTTGGGGAAGACCTAGGAGGATCAGTATAATAAAATACAATATACAATTCAATATCTTTTCCGAATCAAACCCTGTCGGACAAAATCCTCCAATGCGTCTCTTGTCACTAGAGCACAAAAAATCCAGAGGCAGGAAAACGAGTAAAATTCACCCCGAAATTCAAATGTGAAACATACCGGAAAACCGTGAAGCCGCATTCTTGAATCTCCGGTATAATCGGAAGTTTTCCAATCGAAAAGACAGCTGTCGGGGACGTCAGAATACCTTGAATAAATCGGGCGAGAATCGCGGTTGAATTCGGCTCGCGAAAGTGAAAAAATTGAGTTTCAGCGCTACCCCACTTCTGAATTACCGATCTGATGATAAAAACCTGATTAACAATCAGTCGAATGGAATGTTTCCGACGCAATTTTCCTCGGAGAATTTACTTCAATCAAGTTCGCATTTCCCCGAGGTTCTTTTGATATTCCGATAGAGAATTATCTGTCGACGCGGAGGTTATTGTTTATCATCATAGGGAGAGTCTATATTGATTGGAGAATCTAGCATAGATTCAAAATTGACGTTTCGAGGATTCTGAAAGAACAGCTTTTTAAGCAAAGAACATTTCATAACTTATTTCAATTCATCAATATTTCCGAGTTCCTTCAAATGTACTCAACAGTTTGCCAGGTCTGTAATATTCTTCATTCAAGCCAAAAATAGCCAGAGACAAATTCAATTCTGACCTTCCGTGAACACGATAATTACTGGAAGAAGGCAATTAAAGACTTCAAATTTGACATATTCATTATTATTATTGTAGGATTTCAATAAGGACTGCAATTCTACTAGTATACAGAGACTGCCACACCAACACAGGCAAGGAGGTGATGGGGTATCATTAGGGTGTCACACTTCCTGTTGTTAAAATGTCCTCCAGGTCTTCTGATGGAAGTTATGGATGTTTTAAGCTAGGGCTTCACGCGAGAGCGAGATTTTTCTCGTCTCGTCCCGTTCTCGTCTCCGAAAAGCGAGAGAATTAATAAAATTGGTTCAAGCACTGACGTGAAGTCAGAAGCTTTTGCGCGTATGTTCTATTGTCCATTTTTCTGTATTGGACACCCTTAATCAATTAATCAAATTTAAATGGTAAATTTGATTAAGGGTGTCCAACAACATAATTTACCATGGTAAATTCGATTAAGGGTGTTCAATACAGAAGAATGGACAATAGAACATACGCGCAAAAGTTTCTGACTTCACGTCAGTGCTTGAACCAATTTTTTTTTTCGTGATTTTTTTGAAATTTTCTAGGGGTGCGCTTCTTAAAATTTTTTTTTTTGTCATTTTTTTCAAATTTTCTAGGGGTACGGTTCTTACAAAATTTTAAACACGTCTTTATGATGAATTTCTACTACTAGTTACCAAGCTTCAATTCGATCGAAGATTTATTTTTTGACTTAACAAGGAAATAATATTCCAGGTGGGTATAACTCGGAAACCGTTTGACCGATTATGCCCAAAAACGAACTCAACTCTCCATTTTGGATACGCAACCTACCCTGAAAATTGCAAGTCCCTGTCTCCTTTCGTTCGAAAGTTATCGAGACAACGGTCACCCATCTACTGAACTCACACAAGAATGCTCGAATCTCCAACAATATTCAACCGATCATGTTAAAACTTGATAGTAGAGTTAGGTTATGAAGGCTCTTGCAAAATTTCAGCAAATTCAAACGAATAGTTACTGATATATAGAATTTTTTTTTTCAATTTTCAATGATTTTTTTTTAATTTCTTACAAAAACTATCCTCACGAAATTTTGCAAGAATTTTCGCGTTGGCATTCTACAACTAATTGTTTGATTTCAATCGGTTTAGTATTTTTTGAGTTAATGAGGAACAAAATACAACCAAATTTCAGATGGCTATAACTCTAAAACGATTTGGCCGATTATGCTCATAAACAAACTGAAATGTCGCGTTCTGGTGCACATCCTAACCTGAAAACTTCAAGCCGCTATCTCTTTCCGTTCTCAAGTTATCGTGACAACAAAAATATTGATCAATATTTTTTTTGCGCGTATGTTCTGGGGAACATCGCGTTATAGTTTTGCCCAAATGTCTGTAACTTTCGAATTTTTTGACGAAAATGGTCTCAAACGATTCAGTTCGACTCCCCAATGAAGAATTCGAGGTCAAATTTGATTCTGGCCGTCCGGCCGTCCGGCCGTACGGTCGTCCGTTGCCACGATAACTTGAGAACGAAAAGAACTAGCGAATTGAAATTTTCAGGGTAGGTGGCGCATCCCAATACGACGGACAAGTTCGTTAATGGGCATACTCGGCCAAGTGGTTTCCGAGTAATAATTTTGTTTTCAACCATTATAAATCCGATCGAATTGAAACTTAGTGGGTAGTTGTAGAATATGAACCTAAGCACGTTTGTGAAATTTTGTTTGAATCGTATGGCTAGAAAATTTTAAAAAAATTATTAAAAAATATTTTTGTTGTCACGATAACTTGAGAACGGAATGATATAGCGGCTTGAAATTTTCAGGTTAGGATCTGCACCAGAACGCGACATTTCAGTTTGTTTATAAGCATAATCGGCCAAACCGTTTTAGAGTTATAGCCATGTGAAATTTTCTGAAATTTGGTGGTTATTTGTTCCTCATTAACTCGAAAAATACTGAACCGATTGAATTCAAACATGGTTATTAGTTGAAGAGTGCCAACGCAAAAATGTTTGCAAAATTTAGTGAGGATAGCATTTGTAGAAAATTTTTAATAAATCATTGAAAATTACAAAAAAAAATTCTATATATCAATAACCATTCGTTTGCAATTGCTGAAATTTTGCAAGAGCCTTCATAACCTAACCCTACTGCTTAGTTTCAAGTTTTAATACGATGGGTTAAATATTGTTGGAGATTCGAGCATTCTTGTGCGAGTTCAGTAGATGGGTGACCGTTGCCTCGATAACTTTCGAACTAAAGGAGATTGGGACTTGCAATTTTCAGGGTAGGTTGCGTATCCGAAAGGGAGAGTTGAGTTCGTTTTTGGGCATTATCGGTCTAACGGTTTCCGAGTTATACCCACCTGGAATATTATTTCCTTGATAACTCAAAAAATAAATAGACGATCGAATTGGTGCCTGGTAACTAGTAGTAGAAATTCAACATAAGGACGTGTTTAAAATTTTGTGTGAACCGTACCCCTAGAAAATTTGAAAAAAATTACGAAAAAAAAAATTTTAAGAATCGTACCCCTAGAAAATTTTAAAAAAATCACGAAAAAAAAATTGGTTCAAGCACTGACGTGAAGTCAGGAGCTTTTGCGCGTATATTCTATTATCCATTCTCCTGTATTGGACACTCTCAATCGAATTTACCATGGTGAATTATATTGTCCGTTCTCCTTGTTTGTCCAATACAGACAATAGAATTTACCATGGTAAATTCGATTGAGAGTGTCCAATACAGGAGAATGGACAATAGAACATACGCGCAAAAGCTTCTGACTTCACGTCAGTGCTTGGAGCAATTTTTCAATTTTCTAGCCATACGATTCGCACAAAATTTCACGAACGTGCTAAGGCTTCAATTCGATCGGATTCATATTGGTTGAAAACAAAATTATTACTCGGAAACCACTGGGCCGATTATGCCCATTAACGAACTTGTCCGTCGTATTGGGATACGCCATCCACCCTGAAAATTTCAAGTCGCTAGCTCTTTTCGTTCTCAAGTTATCGTGGCAACGGCCGGACGGACGGACAGAATCAAATTTGACGTCGAATTCTTCATTGGGGAGTCGAACTAAATCGCTTGAGACCATTTTCGTCAAAAAATTCGAAAGTTACAGACATTTGGGCAAAACTATAACGCGATGTTCCCCAGAACATACGCGCAATAATATATATATTTCATTGATAATAACGAGGAACAAAGCGAGTAACAAGCAAGCGTCGATATGAATACCCATTTATCGAATCATAAAGCGTAACAAGATTTCTACTAATTAAATTAAAGAAAACAGTCAGACACAAACGGGGAAACCCTCCAGTTGGAAATACATCCATCTATTCGAGATAATGCTAACGCAATTAATTGCATCCTATAAATACGACGAGTTGAGCAGAGTGCAACGTACAGCAAATAAGTCAAGTTATCCGAAACTTCTGACAGAGACCGATGTTGTAATTGAAGACTGTTGTCACCCGAAACCGAGCAGAAATGTAATTAAATAGGTCGTTTCGTAGTGCGAAACGAAGCAATCCAGGGAGTATTTTGAAGATAATTCTGTTTCTTAGTAAACCTCATATTCCGGTTTCTTCAACGGTAGGGGGAGAGTGGCAATTAACCGCGGAAAATGCCTGGGAAATCTCATTTCAATTTTATCCTTTTCGCTTTTGTGAATGGGCGGGTGCTCGACATTCTTACAGATGTGGTGTTTTGGCGCTCTAGTTCCTCGGAACTGAGTGCTTATCAATTTGCCCAAATGTCTGTAATTTTCGAATATTTCGATGAAAATGGTCTTAAACGATTTGGTTCGACTCACTGATCAAGAATCCGTGGTCGAAATTCATTCTGTCCGGCCAGTCCGGCCGGTCCGGCCGGTCCGGCCGGCCGGCCGTCCGGCCGTAGGCACGATAACTCTCGAACGGAATGAGCTAGAGAGTTGAAATTTTCAGAGTTGGTTTGCGGGATGAATATCTCGGCTAAGTTCGTTACTGGGCAAAATCAGACTGAAGGTTTCGGAGTGATAAAAAAAAAATTTTTTTTTTACAAAACAAATTCCAAATTAAATTTTTTTTAATAAGCAGTTTCATCATAAGAATCCATTCATATTATTTTTAACTCTAACAAGCTAATACTTTCGGAGATATGATTTTTCAAAATTTCAATGTAAATCGTATTTCACAGATTGATATAATTATTCTATGTATATTCTATGTATGAATTGTCATAAAGTCAACTTGACAGAAGGGAATATTGTAACTTCAAGAATATTGGGGTTGAAATACTCGTATTTTAGCGATGCAACGGGGACCTCACACGAAAATGTTTGAAAACATTACGTAAATATTGAAAGCATAATTCTGTAGTTCGAGAGAGGAGAAAATTTTGTGAACGTAGATCAGGAAATTTTTGATCGATTACAAGGTAATTTATTATTATTAATCTTCTTTTATACATGTTTTATGGAATACCTACTATTTGTAGGTACCTTAAACCTGTTTTGGGCAATTGTCATACGAAACTTGTTTTTTTGGCGCTCTAGTTCCTCGGAACAGAGTGCTTATCAATTTGCCCAAGTGTCTGTCATTTTGGAATTTTTGGCTGAAAATGGTCTCAAACGATTTGGTTCGACTCACTGATCAAGAATCCGAGTGCGAAATCGATTCTGTCCGGCCGGCCGACCGGCCGTAGGCACGATAACTCTCGAACGAAAGGAGTTTTGGAGCGTAAATATCTCAGACAAGTTCGTTAATGGGCGAAAACCATCAAGGGGTTTCGGAGTGATGGCCAATTTTAGTAAAAATATTTCTTATGAATATTTCCGAAACCGATCACTCGATCTATCTGAAATTTAGCACCAAATTGTAGAATCATGACCTTTATACGCATGTGAAGTTTTGTATTATCCAGATTACCGCAAAGTGTCAAAAAAAAAATTGAAAATGTGGTGCAGTTCTCATTCTCATGATTGCTCATTTAATCTTGATAAATAAACTATTATTTGAATTGAATTTCCTTTATGATGCAGTTCTATCATATGAATACATTGATATAATTCCCAACTCTGAGAAACCAATACCAGATATAATTTGTCTGTTTGAACTAGAGCGCCAGAAAGCTCCTGTCCACAGGGCTTGAACCCATTTTTTCAGTTTATCTCTTTCTCTGGAGAATATTGGCAGAGGTGATTTATTTATCCGAACCCCAAGATGAAAACCTAATGGTATAAAATCATTGGATCCTGGTGGTCAATAATTGAAGGTTTTCTCATTGACTTATATCTTACATGATTTGATAGCTGGGGATGGAATGTTAATATGGATATAAACTCGGAACAATCGTCTCATAAAGTTTCAACAAAACCTTGTTTACTTTTGAAATGAAATATCTTTGTAGCTTCATGTTTTAATAATTTTAATAATGTTCCAATCAACTCATCACAACCAATCAGACATTTTTGCGCGTATGTTCTGGGGAACATCGCGTTATAGTTTTGCCCAAATGTCTGTAACTTTCGAATTTTTTGACGAAAATGGTCTCAAACGATTAAGTTCGACTTCCCAATGAAGAATTCGAGGTCAAATTTGATTCTGTCCGTCCGACCGTCCGGAGGGCCGTTGCCACGATAACTTGAGAACGAAAAGAGCTAGCGACTTGAAATTTTCAGGGTAGGTGGCGCATCCCAATACGACGGACAAGTTCGTTAATGGGCATAATCGGCCTAGTGGTTTCCGAGTAATAATTTTGTTTTCAACCAATATGAATTCGATCGAACTGAAACTTGGTGGGTAGTTCTAGAATATGAACCTAAGTACGTTTGTGAAATTTTGTGCGAATCGTATGGCTAGAAAATTTAAAAAAAATTATTAAAAAATATTATTGTTGTCACGATAACTTGAGAACGGAATGAGATAGCGGCTTGAAATTTTCAGGTTAGGATGTGCACCAGACGCGACATTACAGTTTGTTCATGAGCATAATCGGCTAAACGGTTTTAGAGTTATAGCCATCTGAAATTTCCTGAAATTTGGTGGTTTTCTGTTCCTCATTAACTCGAAAAATACTAAGCCGATTGAATTCAAACATGGTTATTAGTTGTAGAATGCCAACGCAAAAATGTTTGCAAAATTTTGTGAGGATAGCATTTGTAAAAAATTTTTAATAAATCATTGAAAAAAAAAAAAAATTCTATATATCAGTAACTTTTCGTTTGAAATTGCTGAAATTTTGCAAGAGCCTTCATAACCTAACTCTACTGCCAAGTTTCAAGTTTTAATACGATCGGTTAAATATTGTTGGAGATTCGAGCATTCTGGTGTGAGTTCAGTAGATGGGTGACCGTTGCCTCGATAACTTTCGAACGAAAGGAGATAGGGACTTGCAATTTTCAGGGTAGGTTGCGTATCCGAAATGGAGTGTTGAGTTCGTTTTTGGGCATAATCGGTCTAACGGTTTCCGAGTTATACCCACCTGGAATATTATTTCCTTGATAACTCAAAAAATAAATATTCGATCGAATTGAAGCTTGGTAACTAGTAGTAGAAAATCAACATAAAGACGTGTTCAAAATTTTGTAAGAACCGTACCCCTAGAAAATTTGAAAAAAATGACGAAAAAAAAAATTTTAAGAACCGTACCCCTAGAAAATTTTAAAAAAATCACGAAAAAAAAAATTGGTTTAAGCACTGACGTGAAGTCATAAGCTTTTGCGCGTATGTTCTATTGTCTATTCTTCTGTATTGGACACCGTTAATCGAATTTACCATGGTAAATTATGTTGTCCATTCTCCTGTATTGGACTCTTAATTCAAATTTACCATGGTAAATTCGAATTAAGAGTGTCCAATACAGAAGAATGGACAACATAATTTACCATGGTAAATTCGATTAACGGTGTCCAATACAGAAGAATAGACAATAGAACATACGCGCAAAAGCTTCTGATTTCACGTCAGTGCTTGAACCAATTTTAATCACTGAAATAGTTCATAGTCTGCCCATTTAGGAGGACAGCTCAGAGATTCAGATTCCTCCTTTTATTGAAGGGAATCGAGGTTGTCTTAGAGGGTCGTTAAGCCCTTATTCCCCATACTATTTTCTGATGATACTGAGGGCAGCTTGCATTCAGTCCTTCAGTATGCCTTCATGGTTTCCTCTAACAGTTATCACTATATCATCAGCTTATGCTGGGTATTGAAACCGTCCGCTGACAGCCTTTTCAGAAGTCCATCAATGACCAGGGTCCATAGCAGGGGTGATAAGACCCCTCCACTTCCACTTCTGTCTCCCCCAGGTAGGCCTTGACGGCTCGCCCTTCAAACATTGCCGATATCCACTTAACAGTGGAGGGTTCTATCTCTTTGCTCCTAGTAGTATTGCATATGGAGGTATCCAGGGTCAACAGCGCCCCCAACATCACCAAAGATAGCAAGTAAGATCCCTTTTGTTCTGCGCAAAAGAGAATCCTCTCAACCTTTACAATATGATGGTGGAGTGCATATACCGTGGAATTTTCTGATCTGTAGGCGAATTCTTCTTGGTGAAGCTTTATAGAATAGAATAGAATTGAATAACTTTACCGATCTTTTCAGACATTCAAATGATTTATAAGATACGCCAAATAATAGTTTAGAAAAATAAACTTGAATTGTTAAACCAGAAAAGAACTATAAAAAATAATTGAATCAACAAAAATGAATATTCAACAGACCCTTATATTGAAATTGAAAGAAATTATCAACAAGTTCTGTCAGGTATAAATTCCCCAACACTATAATAACACTTATTCATTGAAAATGACTTTATTTCCATTTTGAAGCTTCTAGAGTTCATCAATTTGTAATGTCTAGGCAAATTATTCTACAGTTTTATTACAATGAAAGTTGGTGATGAGGTATATTCAGTTGTACTTATTGTGCCTAGGAATACATAAAACATCATTATTTCTGGTGGCGAAGCTATGCAATTCAGAACATTTTTTTAAATTATGGAGATTCTGATTTAAATACAGCGAACATTTTAAAATATAAATACTCGGGAATGTTAAAATTTGTTTCTTGAATATTGGTCTACATGATTCTTGAGGCTTCAGGTAGAATATAAGGCGACTAATTTTCTTCTGTGTAACAAATGCACTGCTACCAGTCGTTGACGATCCCCACAAAACCACATTGTAAGACAGGTGACTGTATACCATGCTGTAATATATCCTGAATAGGGCATCGACTGGGAGCGTCTAATTTTGAGACGAGATATTGCATAATACGATTTTTTTCAGTTTTTCACAAAGGTGGTCTATATGAGCCAGAAAATGGCTCAATTTCTCTAGGGTAGACCTGAGAATCCTTACAGGTGTATACACGGGCCATTGTGGCCTCAGAAAACACCTCAATACGCTGGAGTTGACTGAGGACTCCGAGTGCAGACTATGCCTGGAGGACGACGAGTCTCCGACGGGATCAGATTGGAGGAACTAGGAGTCCACAAACTGACACTGAGGAAACTGGCCAAGTTCTCACCTACCAGACTCTTATCCCTCATCAAGAGACTCGAGCTTGTGGTTGAAGTATAGATTATATACTATAGGTGTGCCACAATAGACCGATTGGTCGCAGTGGAGGGGCGGGTTTCGTCTGCCCAGCACAATCCATGTTATAATAATAATAATAGGATTGCCTAGGATCTAAGAACAGAAGATCAAAATGGAGGCCATTCTGAAAGGCGGCATGAGAGCTATAAAACCCCGGTTCTCAATCTAATATGCTTAACAGATTTTCTTCCTTTAATATATTTTCATTCTAGATATTATAGAAATTAAAAGTGAAATATTTAATGGCCGTTTGTAATTTTGGTGTCTTGATATAACGAATCTTTAATAAGAATAAATTTCAGTAGTTTGAGGCTTTACAAATCGGAAGAATATATTGATAATTACATGAATGAGCCTGATCCCTTGTCAGTACTTTTATAATTTGTGTTGAGTTATTAACCATAAGTATGTCCATACATATTTTCTTTCGAACTGAACTGAACTGAAATTGTCGAAGAATCATAAACATGAATATCCGGACAAACAGCTCGTAATGACAAACAAACAATTCATTTTCCCACATGAAAAACACGTTACAACCCCCATCATAATCGAAAGAAAACACGATACTCTTTACCAAGTATAAAAATCTCGTAAGTCCGAACATCTAGATCGAGCTGAAAGTCTAGTAAATTAAAGGTCAAGTGGCCATAAAATTACATCGTTCCGTGTATCGACGGAGAGCCATTCTTTCCGGCATAAATACCTCGAAGGGTTTCTTATAAATGGAACTATAATTCCCCATATTAACGGCCAAACAAAGCGAATGGCAACGTTAAACACTAACCGATATCGGCCGTACTTAAATAATATCTCATGTTATATGGCCCGGGCATAATTTTCCAAAGTGGCCATAAAGCTTTGGCAATGTGGATATGTCAATAACCAGAATAAACATCGAGTTGATAAGTTTAGACGAGAGTCTGTGATCTATGGAGTGTTTTGAATACTATACCGATGGGGATTTTCCGAGCTAATTCTACTATGTCTGAAATTTACTCATTTTTTCGCGCTTATTCCAGGACCCTATCATTTCTTCCAAATGTCTAATATTTTCGACCGAATCTGGTCACAAACTTTGACGAATTGGGATATGGGAGTTATGATCCAATGGAAATATTTTTTTTGTATGAACTATACAGGGTGAGTCTTTGACCACTGCATTAATTTTAACCAAAGATTCCTCTCATCAAATGAAACACTTTTTTCATTTACCATTTTTCCAGATTTGGCTCAGGTAAAAAGTTACAAGCGTTTAAAGTTTTCACAATGTGCTAATACACTCCCGCATATAAATTATCTATGACATTGTTGACGGACGAGAATAGGGCATGGTAACGTGGTTTACATCTTGATTCGGGATTCCAACGCTCAGGGATGGATCCATAAAAGTAGGTAAATTTCTGGAGTTTTCCATTTTAAAACATTCAATGAAGAATATCTTGGAAACGGTGCGTTTAAGGAGAAATGATGAAGAATAATATAATGTTCTAAAACAATGGAATATGAAATGACTCAAGAAATCTTTATATGCTTTCTTTATGCTAATTTCGTTTAGTTTTATGAATCCACGAGACCATAATTAGAAAGCCAGTAGAAGTAGAAAATAACTAATATGTATTTGGAAAATATGTATCATAGTTATAGGAAACTTTACGCCAACATTCATTTTATTCGAAAAAAGGATGTCAAAGCTACAAAATAAAAACTCATTTTTTTTCAAAATTTCAACAGCCTGTATCTTTTTACCTGAGCTGAATTTGGAAAAATGTTAAATGAAAAAAGTGTTTCATTTGATGAGAGGAATCTTTGGTTAAAATTAATGCAGTGGTCAAAGACTCACCCTGTATACAGGGGGAGTCTTTAAGTTGTACATTAATTTTAACCTTAGATACCTTTGATCGAGCGAAACACTTTTTGGCGGTCTTGTACCTCGGAACAGAGTGCTTATCACTTTGTCCAAATGTCTGCAATTTTCGAATTTTTTGCTGAAAATGGTCTCAAGCGATTTGGTTCGACTCACTGATCAAAAATCCAAGGTCGAAATCGATTCTGTCCGGCCGGCGTCCGACCATCCGGCCATTAACACTATAACTCTCGAACGAAAGGAGTTAGAGGATTGAGATTTGGAGCGTAAATATCTCGGACGAGTTCGTTAATGGCCGAAATCTATCAAGCGGTTTCGGAGTGATGGCCGTTTTTAGTAAAAATATTTATCAATTTCAGTAAAAAACCTCCTTATATAAGGTATTTCAGAGGAAATACCTACTTGCATTTATCAAACCGTATTTTCACTTTGAATTACATATTTCTTCTAACGTGCGAAACTGATTCCTAATCCTATTGCTATTACCAAGTTTTGTTATTTATTTCTCATCATTTTCATACAGGTGCGTCTGTCAAACATGTCCCTGTCATTCCAGAGAATCACATGAACTCGAACATAGAATGCTATGAAATATGACATCACATAATACTAAGAATAATCATCTATGCAAACACGTCATGAAATTATATTCCACGTCCGGATTGATAAAAGCAGTTAAATATTTGAATTTTTATCATAGTATATGACATTCGATGAAGAATATCTCGAAAACGTAACGTTTTAGGATGATGGAGTATTCTGAAGATGACTCGAGTTACCCTTCATATAGTCTCATTATACTAATTTCTCATAGTTTTATGAATTCGCTAGTCTATAACGACTAAACCAGTAGAAGTAGGAAAAAACTTGAAATTGATGGTTTGTTTTCATTTTCCGTACCTTTTCACACAAGAATTTCATCAGCTTTACTATGATAGCTTCCAAAATAGCGAGCTGTTCAAAATGAAACTTATTATTGGAAAACCCGGCAGTATGTTCGGACAATCTTCTGAAACGATAAAATTTTCTGCAGTGAGAGAATGATCCAACCCACAACTGCATTATCAATCGATGATCAGGCTCTCCAATCATGAGTGAAACCTCCCAGCGATACTAAACAATACCGTTTTTATCGCCACGGAGCTCGCGAAATTTCCCAATCTGAATATCGAACGAACCTCAGGGAAATGAAACTTGATTGAAGGAAATTCTCCCAGGAAAATTGCGACGAAAACATTCCATTCGACTGATTGTTAATCGCGTTTTTGTGATTGGATGCGCGTTGATTAAGGAGTGTAATTTATTCCTCAATTTAGTAGATACTGAACAAAAAATGACGAAAAAAATTCGCAGCTTTCAGGGGAGTGTTGCTTTGTCGAAGCCTGGTCTCGAATATTTTACTTTCTATTTCCATTCACTTTTATAAAGTCTCCCGGTTGGCCATGAAATTTCGACACATTTCGTCGTGTATACTTTGAAATTGTTAGGTTATGCTCATTTTCGTGTCAGATAACTACGCAACGTGGTCCTCTCTACATAGAAGTTGTAGTAATTACGTATTTTTCACAATGAGAATTTTCTTGGGAAAAATAATAAATTCGAGAAGAAATTATGTGAATTCAACAATTCCAAAGACCTGGCGACTGTTGAAGAAAATTTTTTATTTGTTGTTACCATGGAAATATTTCACGTATATAAACTGGTTGGAAGATTCATTTATGCTATTTTCTTTTGTACGGAAATCAAGAATCCGGTGTTGATAATATCATAAAATATATAAAATATTATTAAATCGATTCAAAACTTCGACAGAATTTTCTTTTGCAACCAATGAAGTTCAACAACTACTGCAATATGCTCAACTTGGTCTAAGTCAGAATTTCTCGTGTTGAATAAAATAATCTAAGTCTCAGGGATAAAAATTCGTATTCCGCTACCCGTCTCAATTCTACCATCTTTGTCGTATCCCTCATCAGAACTCGCTGGTCTTTTCGGACTCCTCATACCCAAGGGACCTACTCAGGGAGTTTCCTTATTTTGCAAATATCTTAGAGACCATTTGATATAGAGCAATCGAATTTGACGGTTTCAGTAAGTAGCTCGAGTACTTTGAAACCCTGGTACAATAAGTTTGTGTAACCCCCACTAAAACAAATGGTAGGGGATGGGGGTACTTCTTAAAATAAATGATTTTTTCTATAGTAACGTAGCAATAATAAATTATATTCCGAAACTCCGATTTTTTACCTTTCATATGGTTTAGCGTTGACACTCGGGGCTCAAGCGGTTAAAAAGTTGTCATGAAAATAATGTCACGAACACAACATTTTTGATAACGGGGTAGATAACTAGTAACTACATAGGTACAGATCGGCGTTTTCCAGCTTCCCATTACCCTATTGAATTTCTTTCCCTTGTTAGTGTCGTAAGGGACAATAGTCTCCATATTTTCAAGATATTAAGAAGTATACATGGCGTTCCAAAAAAGACTAGTCATCTCTCCATTTGCAAATTTTCAATGTGATAAACTGTATACTTTGTGATTTTTGGATTCTACGACAAATATTAACGTTTATGAGAAGATGTTTTTTTATTTAAGTAGCTCTTTGTGGTGCTCTTGTTCCTTGGAACAGAGTGCTTATCAATTTGCCCAAATGTCTTTAATTTAAAATTTTTGGCTGAAAATGATCTCAAACGATTTGGTTTGACTCACTGATCAAGAATTTGTGGTCGAAATCGATTCGGTCCGGCCGTCCGGCCGCCCATTAACACGATAACTCTCGAACTAAAGGAGTTAGAGAATTGAAATTTGCAGGGTAGGTTTGGAGCGTAGGGGAGAATTCCTTTGAATCGGACATTTTTATATTAATGGCTCTAGCAACTAAACCTTTGGTCATTCAATTGAAATATTCTCATCAACAATTCTCGGAAAATCAGGCATTATATTTCTGCACTCAAAAATTATAAAAATGTAAGTGAAGCTGTATAAATTTTATTCTCAATATTGTATACCAAGGGTCCGAATCAAGAACATGATTCTATGAAAAGGACGGCTGTTCCCATGAAATGGACACTTGATGATTTTTGAAAAGTTTTTATTATATTTTGATTATAATACAATTGAATAATCTAAAAACAATTGTGGCAAAAAATTAGTTTACCCATAACTCCACAAGAGTTGTGAGCCCATTTCGTGCAAAGTTTACACTGGACCCACTCTTCTTTACTGTCTTGGTACCTATGCACCTTGACAGATTGGACAAACCGAATTATCCTTTTCTTCTTGAACCATTTGGTAATAAAATTCTTCCAGGTTAGGCGGTGTCGGAGACTTATCATGTAGTGCTATTACCGAGGATATATCAGTGTCAGAATCATAATCATTTCTAATAGGAACTTTTGGTGACTAAAATTTTTTTGGTATTCTTTGCAGATAATTTTACTTTTTTATAGCATTTACGTGTTTTTCCCTTTTTCATCTTTTACTCGTATGCTTTCATGAGATCCTCTTTTTCGGGAGTATCAGTTATAACGGCACTTTTACCTTTTTTCGATTAACTTGCACCGATTTCCGCGGCATTGCATTTGGATAGGGTCTAAGAGCTTCAGGTGAAATCAAATTTTATTCAGCTCGATCTTGTATTGTAATTGAATCATTTAAGATATCCACACTTTTAGATCTGCAGGGTGTAGAAAGGTTAGAGCTAGTTGAAATTACGTCAAAGTTTCCAACTTCAGGTAAATCATTACACTTATTATCTGGAATGTCTTGCTCTTGGGTTTCTTTGCTGCAAGGGTTCGGCCTGTCGGTTACAGATGATGCCAGAAAGTCGTCTTCAGTGAATATCGATGAATTGAATGGATATATTCCTGTTTTCAGGAAGCTCTTACAGATATTGTGTATCGAAAAAGATTCCCTATATGCGGCATTAACAGATCCTGCAATTTCGTATATAATAAAAGTTTTACCACGATTAGACACAAGCCAATTATTTAATGTCACCTTGTACCTGGCCTTGAAAGGACCGTAAACTGCAACATCAACTGGTTGCATACGGTGACTACAGTGTGGAGGGAGTGTTAAAATTATTATGTTATTCTTCCTGGCAAAATCAACTACTTGAATATTTACATGAGTAATAGGTTATCCATATATATGTATATATATATGGTGCGATGAGATTCCAGGACAAAGAGATACTACCCCTCGCATCAACATCATTTCTCTAAGGGTCATACATCCGACTACGTGAATACGTAAATCATAGATTACGAGTCGGTTTCTCAGAGTTGTGAATTATATCACTGGATTCTTATAAAACAACTGAATAATGAAAGAAATTAAATTTAGAAAATGGGTTCAAGCCCTATGGACAGGAGCTTTCTGGCGCTCTAGTTCAAACAGACAAATTATATCTTCGAAAGTATTGGTTTCTCAGAGTTTAGAATTATATCAATGTATTCTAATGAAAGAACTGCATCATAAAGGAAATTCAATTCAAATAATAGTTTATTTATATAGATTAAATGAGAAATCGGAGAATGGGAACTGCACCATGGAAGAAATAGCTGAAATGAATCTGACCCTCTCTTATAGAACAGGATGACATGTACGAGCACAGAACATATCGACACAAAGAACCTAACCTAACGATATATTCTGTGGGTACGAGTATGAACGCAGAGCATATAATAAAGTTGCGATATACTAATTATAGCATTCTGTGAAAACATAGTAGTACGATTCATTATTAAAATTTCGAAAAATCATACATACCTACAACTTATATCTCCGATAGTATTGATTTCTCAGAGTCGAGAATTATATCAATGGATTCTTATGAAAGAACTTCATCTTAGCAGAAATTGAATTCAAACATGACAGAAGAATTTAAATTCAACAAGAGTGCCAAAAATTATCAATCCAAAACCAATAGACGAATTCTACCCAACAACGAACTCATCCGAGATATTCATTCCTCAATTCTATGATGAACGATAATATATATCTTTCCTCAAATCTACTCCAATACACCAATATTCCAGTTTTGTTTTTAGTGGAGATATTCTGAACTCAATATTATTAACTTACCATTACCATTCCCATCATCATATGGATTGACCATCGGCATGAAAATATCAACCAACAAAAAGTATGATATTATATTATAATTCTCATATTTATACGATTGCTGGAATGAATGACGATGAGACAACGTCATGTCTCGGGAAAATAAGTTGACATTATAACAATTGATAGAATACCCACAGAATAATTATATCATTCAGTGAAAACATAGAAATACAATTTATATTGAAATTTTGAAAAATCATATCTCCGAAAGTATTAGCTTGTTAGAGTTAAAAATGATATCAATGGATTCTTATGGCAAAACTGCATATTGAAAAGAATTAAATTTGGAATTTGTTATGTAAAAAAAAAAATTTTTTTTGTTTCTCCGAAACCATCTGTCCGATTTCGCCCAATAACGAACTTAACCGAGATATTTATCTCCCAAACCTACTCTGAAAATTTCAACTGTCAAGCTCATTCCGTTCGAGAGTAATCGTGCCTACGGCCGGCCGGACAGAATGAATTTCGACAACGGATTCTTGATCAGTGAGTCGAACCAAATCGTTTAAGACAATTTTCATCGAAAAATTCGAAAATTACAGACATTTGGACAAATTGATAAGCACTCAGTTCCGAGGAACTAGAGCGCCAAAAAGTATCTTTGAAAAAAATTGTTTCAAAAATTATCATTTAAACAAAAAGTGCAATCTGCAATGTTTTAATGCATAAAAAATTGTCGTTAAATAAACAACAGCCCCAAAAATTATTAATCCGAAACCACTAGACCGTTTCTACCCAATAACGAACTTATCCGAGATATTTATTCCTTAAATCTACTCTGAAAATTATATTATATCAATTGAAACTTAGTCAATATTCCAGTTTTGCTTTTTTGTGGTGGCGTAATGTATAGCAGTGGTTTTATTTTAAATAATTTATTCTGAGAATTATTCCTATGATATAAATTAGTCAAATCGTACGGTTGTGCCATGTTGAGCTATAAATTGACATTTTATGAAAAACGCCCTGTATAGAAGTAATTTTTTTGAATATCTAATAATATAGGAAAATACTGACGTAATTTCATGAAAATATCGACTTTATTCCGTCCATAACTCTTTTCACAGAGGTAGAATTCCGACAGAATTGGACACAAAAATAAAAAGATCAATCATTTCGGCTACGGTACTTATACTTGGCAAGAAGACTGTTATTACCGATTTTTGATACATTGATTCCAAATTTCAAGTTTCAGAAAGACATTAAACACATTGATACACATTAAATCGAGATCTTGGCTGTAAAATATGTTACATATCATGGACTAGATATACCAATTCCCACTAGGTATTGGAAGATTGTTATTACTGACATTTCGACTTGTCAAATTTGACTACGTACGATTTAATTTATTGAATTCTCTCAAGCACGTGCAAAATTAATAACTGTTGACAACATTGCTGGTCGAGTGTAAAACCAGTGGACCAGTACATCTTGATCGTTGGAATATTTCGATATTTCAGCAACATCTTCACCAATATAGATCATATCAAGTTCGAATCTAGAACTTTACTGTAAAATAAGGTTTTGAAGGCTCTCGCAGAATTTGAAACGATATCTCACACATAGTTTCTGAGATACAGAAATGTTTTCTAATATATTATTTTAATGTTCCAGTCATGCGATCCTTACAACATTTTGCTTAAGTCTTTGTGTCGGTATTCTTCAACTAACTGAGTACCGCGCTTTAATTCGATCAGAACAGTATTTTTGGAATTATTTGGAAAACAAAATTTTAAACGGTTATTACTCTGGAACTACTGGGTGAATTTTTCCCATTAACGAAATTAACCGGCGGATTTGGACTTCAAACCTACTCTAAAAATTACAACTCTCTAAACGCATTTAGTTTGACCGTAGTCATGCTGACAGCCGGGCAGAATCAATTTTGAACTCGGATTCTTCATCTGTGACACGAAACCAATCGTTTGAGACCATTCTCGGTCAAATTCGAAAATTACAGACATTTGGATGAAATGATTGACACCCCTGTTCACCTGAACAGCGCGCCAAAATTTGTTAATTGCAGAACATGTGTCATCGTCATCGAAAGTTTCACAAAAAATTGGTTCAAGCACTGACGTGAAGTCAGAAGCTTTTGCGCATATGTTCTATTGTCCATTCTTCTGTATTGGACACCCTTAATCGAATTTACCATGGTAAATTATGTTGTCCCTTCTCCTATATTGGTCACTCTTAATTCGAATTTACCATGGTAAATTCGATTAAGGTTGTCCAATAAAGAAGAATGGACAATAGAACATACGCGCAAAAGCTTCTGACTTCACGTCAGTGCTTGAACCAATTTTTTGTTCGTGATTTTCTGTAATTTTCTAGGGGTACGGTTCTTAAAATTTATTTTTTCGTCATTTTTTTCAAATTTTCTAGATGTACGGTTCCTACAAAATTTTAAATACGTCTTTATGTTGATTTTCTACTACTACTTACCAAGCTTCAATTCGATCGAATATTTATTTTTTGAGTTATCAAGGAAATAATATTCCAGGTGGGTATAATTCGGAAACCGTTAGTCCGATTATGCCCAAAACCGAACTCAACTCTCCCATTCGGCTACGCAACGTACCCTGAAAATTGCAAGTCCCTATCTTCTTTCGTTCGAAAGTTATCGAGGCAACGGTCACCCAAGGCTCAAACAAGGCTGCTCTAATATCGAACAATATTTTACCGATCGCCTTAAAACTTGAAACTTGGCAGTAGAGTTAGGTTATAAAGGCTCTTGCAAAATTTCAACAATTTCAAACGAATAGTTACTGATATATAGAATTTTTTTTTCAATTTTCAGTGATTTTTTAAGAATTTTCTATAAATACTGTCCTCACAAATTTTGCAAGTATTTTCGCGTTGGCATTCTACAACTAACAACAATGTTTGAATTCAATCGGTTTAGTATTTTTCGAGTTAATGAGGAACAAAAAACAACCAAATTTTAGATGGCTATAACTCTATCCGTTTGGCCGATTATGCTCATAAGCAAACTGAAATGTCACGTTCTGATGGACATCCTAACCTGAAAACTTCAAGCCGCTATCTCTTTCCGTTCTCAAGTTATCGTGATTACAAAAATATTTTCTAATGATTTTTTAATAATTTTCTAGTCATACGATTCGAACAAAATTTCACAAACGTGCTTGGGTTTATATTCTTCATCTACTCACCAAGTTTCAACTTGATTGGATTCATATTGGTTGAAAACAAAATTATTACTCGGAAACCACTGGGCCGATTATGACCATTAACGAACTTGTGCGTCGTATTGGGTTGTGCCACCTACCCTGAAAATTTTAAGTTGCTAGCTCTTTTCGTTATCAAGTTATCGTGGCAACGGCCGGACGGCCGGCCGGACAGAATCAAATTTGACCTCGAATTCTTCATTGGGGAGTCGAACTTAATCGTTTGAGACCATTTTCGTAAAAAAATTCGAAAGTTACAGACATTTGGGCAAAATGATAACGCGATGTTCCCCGGAACATACGCGCAAAAATTAATTTCATACTGAATAACAATGCCTAAGATACAAAAGAATCTTTTTTTTTTCGCAATTTCAGCAGCCTTCATCATTTTATCTGAGCTGAATATAGAAATATGGTAAATGAAAAAAGTGTTTGATATGATGAGAGAAATCGATGGTTGAAATCAACTTACAACTTAAAGACCCCACCCTGTATATAGAAAATCGATATATTCTTTTGATTAGATACCTACATATAATTTGGCAGAGAATTTTCAGCGCTATTCGAAACGGAAAACTTTCCTCTGCAACATTTCAAAGCTATCGAGAAATAAATAGTAGGTACATGTAACAGACGGAGAAACCTTGGTGAACGATAAACTCGTTAGCTACAGGTCAATGGTGTAAATCCGAACAAAGAAACGAATCCCTGAAATATAATCCTTTCAAATTCAGATTTTCCAGCAGTTCTCTACTTATAATAGATCGAGAATTATCGCAACAAGAGGGTCAATATTTCACGACTGTATAGGCGAAATGGAAAGACATTTATGGTATTATAGGTTTTCGGTATCGAGGACAGCAGGAGTCGAAGATACGATCAATGGGGTCCTCCGCATAGAATCTGCATTTTCAATCTATTCCGTTAATACCACCGAACTTTCCCAATTATTCATGGCGACTTCGCATGGCTCGTGGCCAATTTCGACAGAGCCGATCAGTTTCGCCGTTAATTCGAATAAATAGTCCGAGGTCTGTAAAACCCTTTCGCGATCCGTATGAATTCCCGACGTGTTTGTTAGTGTACTGTTTTTTTCCAGTGAAATGGAGTTTGTCATATGAAAGTGTCATGGGATAAGGCTTAAGACTGATTTACATGATGCCATTTTCTTGTATACATAAAATAAAATAATTGAATGCAATAAATCTAGCGCAATAATTAAGCTTCAAGAATTGTTTGTAACTGTTAGACAGGGAATTGGATGCTATTATTGAAGCAAATCTTGACAACAAAAATAGTAGGTATGATCTGTTCACATCAATATAATTATAGTTAAGAGATTATTGCTCTCAAGTCTTGACTTGTGACTTGTGAGTGCGTATACCAATTTTGGCTTATTGTTTATCTAGCTGCCTGCCCCGGCTTCGCACGGTTGAAATGCTGATACTAAATATACTACAGAATCTCTTTATATACAACGTTCCCAGCATTTTTGTCGTTAGACAATACAAACATGTTTTCTTTAGAGGTTACTCTTGAAATGGTGACATATAATTGGCCATGTGAAAAACACTCAACGCACAAATATAAGCCTGTAGCGTTGAAAGTTGGACCCTGCGATTTACTCTCTTTACCGGAAATTATAGGCGTTTAAATTGGATCAGTAAATCCGATGGTATCAGAGGAATTTGGGAAATCAATACATCTATCATGGCTGAGGCGAGCCTCACGCTCTACAGATGATTATCTGGCCTATGTATTCGATTTCTATCCCTATCCTGGCTGTGCCGGCCCCCCGGTCGGTACCACCGCAAAAGCTGTGTCCCTGCAATTTAAATCTGCGATATCTTCGAAAATATTCATTTAAATTAGATACTGTAAAGGACCATATTGATCAATATTAAATGCACAATGCATTTAAGGTACTTAATTGGATAAGGATCAATGCTGTATTGCTCAAAATAGCTTCGTAGTCAAGCCATTATTTCCCGTAGAATGTAATGGAAAAAAAATGTTTATTGTGGGTTATCCTTAAGAGATAGACATATACCATCCAGGACTTTTTTGTAGAGTTTTTTAAGGTGTACCATACTATACCAAATTGATCAATTCATTCATTCGCTACATGTGTACATGAGCGAGTAGTCGATTTCTGTGTGCTCCCGCATAAATAATAAACTTTCAATATCAGAGAACAAATTCGCGTTTGAAAGGTAGTCAACAGTTTCGATAAGGCTCACACCTGATTCTGCAAATTTGCTAACTATTGAGAAAATTCAATTAACCCGGAATAAATCGAATTTCATGCAAAATGCCTTTAACAAGAGATCAAATGGAGGAAATAAACAGACTTGTATCAGTGAATATAAAGCAGCTGTTAAAAGAAGACTCCTTTATAAAAACCATAACCGAACAGGTGTCGACGATAATCCTGAACGTCGTGAATGAGGTTTTAACATCCCATGAACAGAAAATTACGGAAGTTATAAATGAGGTTAAATCACTGGAGTCAAATATGAATGAGAAACAAATAAATAATACTGTCAAATTGGACCTGTTCGAGGAGAAGATTGGAGAATTTTCGAAGGTCGCACAAAACCTCGAGAAACAGTATGAATTGATGGACCAACAGTTGAGAAAAAATAATCTCAGGTTCTTCAATGTGAAAGAAATCGCCAATGAAAATACAAAACAAACTGTTATATCGCTGGTTGAAAGAAAATTGATGGTAAAACTGAAACCCGAGGAAATCGAAGCCTGTTTCCGAGTGGGAAATAAAAAGAATGGAAAGCCAAGAAATATATTATTGAAGTTCTTCGATTACAGGAAGAGAATGGAAGTTTTCAACGCCAAGAAGAATTTGAAGGGTTCAGGGATGGTGATCAAGGAAGATCTTACCATTGCAAGAGTCAAGATATTAGAGGAAGCTGGAAAGAAATTTTCTTTTGTTAATACTTGGACAAAAAATGGCAGGGTATTTGTTAAATCTAACACAGATATCATTAATATTGTATCAATTGAGCATTTGAATAAGTTGTGATTGAATATATTTGAGTGGCTGATTATATTGCGGGCCGTTTTTTTCTTTCTTTTTCGGTTTTTGTGATTAATTGTATATTTCGTTTTTGGTGTGCGCATATGAGTATGAATTTGTTTGAAATAAATAATATATGGGGAGAACTTGTGAAAATTGAGGAAGCTGAAATTTTGGCAGATGATGCGTGTAGCGTGGCCACTTTTCGGCCTGATTTGGTTGATGAATTGAATGGAAATGTTTTGTCGGATGAGACCTGTTGTATGAGTGTGTGTCATTTAAATATACGGAGTGTATCGAAAAATCTGGACGATTTTCTCATATTAATTGAGCAAATTAAATTCAGATATGATATCATTGTCCTATCAGAGACTTGGGGAGTGGATGATCTGGATATTTTGTGTATACCAGGGTATGTTGCTTATTACAGTGGATCTAAATATAATCAAAACGATGGTACTGTCGCATATATCAAAGAAAATATTTCACACACTGTTAAATTAATTAAAAAGCAACAATTAGTTTTCATGAAGATATCTTGCTCCATAAATTCATTGAATTATGATATTTTTGCTATATACAGACCTCCATCCACTAATTTAGATATGTTTTTCACCGACTTGTCAGAATCTCTACAGGAACACCTGCAGAGAAATAATACAACTGTTTTTACTGGGGATATTAACATCAACTTACTCGACCCACTATCATCAGATAAAAATCACTATTTGAATATTTTGCATGCATACAATTTTATTTACTATCATACCGCCCCTACTAGGGGTGATGCTTGCCTAGATCACTTTTTTGTGAGGTCCTCCGTCAGGGGATGTCGCAAGATTGATTTCATTATTCTTAAATATAATATTACTGACCATTTTCCCATATTCTTGAGACTCTATGGGGTTGAGTCTCAGGCCATACATAAATTTCCTCCGGGACATATAATAGTTAAGAAAATTAATTATGAAATTTTACGCTCTAAATTAAACACTGAACATTGGGTGGGTTTATTTGGAAATGAATCGGTAAACGATGCAGCTGAGGTTTTCTCATCTACGTTATTGAAACTTATAGGTGAGTCCACAGTTACGAATAAAGTCACTGTAAAAAGAAATCTTAAACCACTTAAACCCTGGATAACTCGCGGCCTTG
This sequence comes from Halyzia sedecimguttata, assembly GCA_937662695.2. Taxonomy (NCBI): domain Eukaryota; kingdom Metazoa; phylum Arthropoda; class Insecta; order Coleoptera; family Coccinellidae; genus Halyzia; species Halyzia sedecimguttata. The sequence goes on along the minus strand of OW569414.2, from coordinate 3,833,460 downwards.
TTGTCTCTATAAGAGAGCGTGAAAAAATGTACCGTGATTACAAAAAAGATATTGACAATCTCGAACGGAAGGAAAAATTGAGGAAATATAGAAATATGTTAAATGTCTTGATAAGAAATGCAAAAAATGTTTACTATAGACGTCAACTAGGCGAGAATTTCAAGGATATTAAAAAAGTTTGGAAAATTGTTAATGAGGCAACAGGTAGAGATAATGTAAAAAAAACCTACATAGAGAAACTAGTGGCTAATAACGGCGATGAAATTACTGACCATTTTGAGATTGCAAATCACTTTAATTCTTATTTTTGCGGCATTGGAGAATCCATGGCTGAGAAAATAAAATCATCTCATGCTTTCCAAAACGGTGATGTTAGGTCGGGAAGAGTGGGAGATTCAATATTTCTGTCCCCAATAACTGAAAGGGAGATATATAATCAAATTCAATTGCTCAAATCGAGTGCAGCTGCAGGCCCGGATTTCATTCAAACAAAAACTCTCAAAGAAATAGCATCTCTAATCACGAGACCCCTAGAATATATCTTGAACTTGTCCATGTCTGGGGGCGAATTTCCAGCGGCGTTCAAGCGGACCATTGTTTCTCCAGTTTTCAAGAAGGGGTCAAGGGTTGAAGTTGGAAATTACCGTCCAATATCGGTTGTGAGCGGCCTTGCGAAGATATTCGAGAAATGTCTTAAAACCAGGTTTGCCGAATTTTTTGATAAGCACAAAATATTATCAGACAGACAATATGGTTTCAGGACTGGACTTAGTACCAGTGACGCAATTTTTGAAGTCACGAAGACATTATATGAGTCTATCGATAAGGATAAGAAGGTAATCGCCGTTTTTGTGGACTTGGAGAAAGCGTTCGATACGGTCTCTCACGACATCTTACTGGAGAGACTTGAGAGGTGTGGTGTCAGGGGTCAGGCTGCTAACTTGATCAGATCGTACTTAAGTAATCGCACCCAGGTAGTCAAGATCAATAATATTAACAGTGATATAAAAACAATCAACTATGGTGTTCCTCAGGGTACAGTACTAGGACCCTTGTTCTTCAATATCTATATTAACGATATTCTTGAGTTGAAAATAGATCTGGATACCAAGGTTGTGGCCTACGCAGACGACACTGTGTTTATATTCGTGGGCGATACGTGGGAGTTAGTCTCCAAAAAGGCTGAGAAGGGATTGGCGGTGATCAGTGGAAAGATGAAGAATCTTTTGTTGACCCTGAACATTCAGAAGACGAGGTTTATGACTTTCACGCTGACGGGGGCAACTTACCCAAATTTGAAAACCATTAAAATACACAAAATAAATAACTGCGACCGTAGTTGTGACTGTCAAGTTTTAATTGACGAGGCTGAAAAAGTAAAATATTTGGGTGTATACATCGATCGATTGCTGAGATGGTGTGAGCATATTGAACATATTCTGAAATTGCTTCGGTGCACCCTACCAAAATTCAAACTGTTAGTTAACATATTGTCACAAAGAACAACTTCTACAATCTACTATGCCTTGGTACAGTCGATTTTAGAGTATGGTATAGTTGGTTGGGGCGCAGCTTACAGATCGCATCTAGAATGTTTGGATGTCACTCAGAGATTCATTCTTAAGATTATAATGAGAAGGGATCGTTTCTACCCCTCTAATCTTCTGTTCAGTGAGGCTAAGGTTTTTACTGTTGATCAATTGTTCCATAAGAATGCTCTTTTGATGGTTCATAAACACCCTGTGAATTATGAAAGGTATGAACATCAATATGATACTCGTAGTCAACTTCAAGATCCAATCCAAATACCGATGACACATAAAACCAATTCTCAAAAGCACGCCCTCCATGTGGGCATAAGGATGTACAACACTTTACCTTTGGATATTAAACATTTAGGCAACCTCAGACATTTTATCAGAAGGATTAAAATTGTAATTTTTGGGACCGGGAGTGGGCTATGCTGCGTGCGTCCCAGTCGGTGGGAGTGGGGGGGAAATGCGGAGAGGGGAGTTGAAAGATAGGAATGAAAAAAAGTTAAAAATAGGTGAAAGATTATAAAGGGAAAGAAAAATCAGCATACGATTAAAATGGATATTTGGGAGTTTGATGAAAGATTTCTTTTTATTTTTTTTTAGGATAGATTCGCATTTTTTTTTTGTTTTTGTATTTGGCTGGCAGATAATTGAGATCATGAATGGGTTCATGTATATGTGTAATATTTGAATATTGTTAAATAAATGTTATTAGTTGTTACTGTCAGGCACAAACCATAGGTTTAGCTGACAGAATTTAAAATAAATTTATTGTATTTGATTTTGATAAAAATAAACTTGAACTTGAACTGAACTTGAATCTCGTAGGGTTCAGCCAGCGTTTGCAATGTAAGCGCAAAAAATGTGTTTATTTACGACATCACATTAGAAACCTCTAAAATTATCATCGTTTCTCTGATATATTATGCATGTATTGTACAAATAAACCTTCCTATTGAGTCACTCTATCTATCAAACAAAACCGCATCATAATCCTTTACGTAGTTTTAAAGATCTAAGCATACATAGGAAGTCGATAGGAGTCGAACCAAATCGTTTAAGACCATTTTCAGACAAAAATTCGAAAATTACAGAAATTTGGGCAAATTGATAAGCACTCAGTTCCGAGGAACTAGAGCGCCAAAAATGAATATATCTCTCAAAGTATCCTTCAATTAATATCTGAAATGGTAGCACGCTCTTCCCAGAACATTCACGCAAAGATTGAACAGAAAAATCCATGAGCCACTACTGATTGTATTTCCGGACGAGCAGCAACTTTTTCATCCGACTTACAGCTTAATGTATGTTGCGAACGAGATCGACTAGGCATTATCCCAGAAGGCGGCGACAAATTGGATCACCGCGACTCGTGCGAAAGACCCTTAACGTTGCGTATGGTCGAATTGAGCCGATGTCGAGTGCGCGAGATTTGCATGCCGAAATTGAAGTACCGGAAACTGTGTCGAAGTGGTTAAGGAAATTCTCGCTCGATCTAACCGTTTTTGAGGTACGGGTCCTGCCAGGATCGACGCAATTTCAATTCTAATACGGTCGAATCGTTTTCTTGAATTGCGGGAATCTGTCCCATTTACCGGGCGTGAATAACACCGGGTGTCCCGTGAAATTTACGGTGGGAGCAGTTTAGGTCGTAATAAGGATGAGGGTTTCTCGGTGAGATTTGTGGAAAACCGACTACAAATAGGGTTAAATGGTTGGAAGAACTTTGCACCTGCTCTATCTGAAACAGGGGATGAAAGCTTATATATAGTTTTTACGAGTTCGTGCCAGGCTGCAATTATTCTGACCAGATGTATGTTTTTGGTTCTAACGATTACACTGTAGCGTGTGATTGTTTATACAGGGTGAGTCTTTGACCACCGCAATAATTTTAACCAAAGATTCCTCCCATCAAATGAAACACTTTTTTCATTTACCATTTTTCCAGATTCGGCTCAGGTAAAAAGTTACAAGCGTTTAAAGATTTCACAATGTGCTAATACACTCCCGCATATAAATTATCTATGACATTGTTGGCGGACGAGAATAAGGCATGGTAACGTGGTTTACAGCTTGATTCGGGATTCCAACGCTCAGGGACGGATCCATAAAAGTAGTGAAATTTCTGGAGTTTTCCATTTTAAAACATTCAATGAAGAATATCTCGAAAACGGTGCGTTTAAGGAGAAATAATGAAGCATAATATAATGTTCTAAAACGATGGAATATTCTTGAAATGACTCAAGAAAAACTTTATATGCTTTCTTTATGCTAATTTCGTTTAGTTTTATGAATCCACGAGTCCATAACTAGAAAACCAGTAGATGTAGAAAATAACTAATGTTTGGAAAATATGTATCATAGTTATAGGAAACTTTACGCCAACATTCATTTTATTCGAAAAAAGGATGTCAAAGCTACAAAATAAAAACTGATTTTTTTTTCAAAATTTCAACAGCCTGTATCTTTTTACCTGAGCTGAATTTGGAAAAATGTTAAATGAAAAAAGTGTTTCATTTGATGAGAGGAATCTTTGGTTAAAATTAATGCAGTGGTCAAAGACTCACCCTGTATACAAGACTGTTTTGATGTAGTGTATGGAAGCAATAGGAAAGAAGAAGATATTGGAATCATCAAAAGAAATTACTGTTCGTTGACCACTGAGGTTAGTATTACCTTTTACTTCCTTAAGTAGTGGTAGTGAGACATGTTCCTATTAATACAGTATTTTCATAATGTTGCTAGCAAAAAAATACTGAAATATGGATCAACATTTGTGTATCAGTCATCTTTTTTTGAGTTAAGCTTCACAATATAAAAAAGAATGTGTTAGTGGTATGGACTATTAAATTTTAAATTACGAAAAGAGGATAGTATTTTATTAATATATTTTGAACTATTAAAATAATTTGTTCGTAATCCACTACCTACTCAAATATCAGGAATAAATGGACAATCTGCTATGATTGGCTCCAGCCTTGCTCTAGACATTTCGATGATATTTTCCTTAGGTATTTCGAGTTGTGAAAACTATGCACCGAGTGTAAGTTGTAACAACCCATTCCACGAGGTTGAATCATTGCAGATTGCTCATTTAATCTTGATAAATAAATTTAATGACAATTTCCGAAGTATTAAGGCATTTGAGCATTGTAAATTGCTCTTTTTTTTATAAGATAATTTTCGAAGCATTTTTTTTAAACGACACTTTTTTTAAGTGTAATTTCTTTCATGATGCATCATAGGAATCCATAGATATAAATCCCAACTCTGAGAAACCAATACTTGCGGAGATATAATATTTCTGTTTGAACAAGAGCGCCAAAAAGCTCCTGTCCACAGGGCTTGAACCAATTTTTTTAATATTTGAGTTGTTTAATTTCGGAAAAATTAAAAGTTTCAGAATAAATTAATATATATCAAATTTGTTTCTTCTGGTTATTATAAGACGTTCGAAGAAAAAACATTTTACCTAACACGTGCGCATGGTGACTTATCGGAACTCCGCTGGAAATCGCTATTAGATGCATATTTCAACTAGCGCATTCGCCATTTTGCGTCATGTTTGTCGCTTATTCTCGAGGAAAATATAGTCTTCGAAAAATTGCTTAGTTGATTATCGTTTGAAGAATACCCTATACCAAAGAATCTTTTCATAGATAGGGAAATCCTGTGATATAGTTCATTATCATTTTGATCTAAACTTCGCGGTTTCCAATCAGATTAGCGAGGTGGGTGAAAAAGTTAACCAGAACACAACCGATCTCGATCAAGCTCTAAAATGATATTTTGAGTTTTACTCAAGTTTGTCTATATTAATTTTTGATAATTAATTCACCTATTAGGGAGAAATACACAAGCAAAGAAAAAGTTCATCCATTCACTGAAAATTCCATTTGCCAGACATATACTCCTAGATCGATCCATAAAATGAGCTCTCCCCAATAAAAACCAAACGACTGTGAGCTCTAAGTCAACGGAATCTTCCGAAGAATTGAAATTCCATCGCAGATTAAGGTCCATCGGCAATTAAAAGGAGCCCTAGGCTGATTATTTCACAGATAATTAGCCGATTCGACTAATACCCCATCCGAGATGAACGTCAGATTTTAATTAGAAGGCATTTCCGGTCCCGGAAAAACCCCTCTGTAGTTCCCTGTCAATTTAGCCGTTCGCTCTTGGTATTAAGTAAGTATATATAATTATTCCCCTGAGGAAAAATTAATCGGATACTCTCTTTGCATTTTCGACCTCTAATTGATTTTTGTTGGTTGTGAGAGCTGATTACTTAGTAGAAGAAGAATTGAAGTGGTTTATTTACCACATTGTAGACAGCGATAGTAATTACTAATAATATGGTCATGACTGACATGTTTTAGGGTTGACACGAAGTAGTAAGAGAATCCAAACCTATTATGTTACGAAATATTAGTCTACGCTTTAGCTATTATGATTTTCAGAGATTTTTCATGTTGATAAGAAGTAATTATATTGCCGTGATGGACTCCGTAGACTGAAAGGTATTCGTTAGGAACTGCATTACGAATGTGTGTTCAGATATTTCATGGAGTCGACCAAAGGTTTACCCGAAAATCCGATTCGTATCATCCGGCTCGAAGGACCATGTTCATACAAGGGGAAGTATAGTTTAATGAATTATTGGTTCTCAAAATATGAGTGGTTGATTCACATACAATTGCAAGACACAGCTCGTTTTAAAGAAAGTTCTTAAGTTCACAGCTGCAAATGTTTCATAAAACGATAATTTGTATGGAATAATACTTTATTAGGTATTCACTAAACTACGTGTATACAGTATATTAGTGCAGAAGGAATTTGAAACCTAAAAGATTGCATATAATGTAATCACGTCGTCTGTACACGTTAGAATTTGCTGACATTCTTACTTGCAATACATCTAGCGATTATGTGAATTAACTCATTGAAATTTGTATGAATTATATTTCCTCCCTTGTAAATGATATAGTTAAACTTAGTTTTACTGGTGCTGACGACGTTTACCGACGTTGGTACCGATAATTCAGAAGTATTTCTGGCACCTATTCCTGGCTGAAGAAACCCCAAACCATCCCCATTGCATGTCAAGATTAACTCTGGGGGCACCTCGAAGCCCATTAAGAGGTATAGAATCACATAATATATTTTCTTAAGAGGAAATCACTAAGAATATATTGATGGTAGATGTCTCCTATATTTTGGAGAACCGTATTTTGTTTCGTGGGAGACCTTATTTGGTGGAAATACACTTGTATACTTTAGGTGTCGTTCCCGCGGAACCCCATTCGTCTAGGGTGGAGTAGATCTGCCAGATGTTTCACCAATCAGTGGTGAACATCACCTTGGTAGGACAACCCTATGAGAACGGCGAAAAGCTCAGGGAGGGGGTGGAAGGTACCCCGAATCGAGCAGTAGTGAATTTGATCGGGTAGTCGAATTGGTCGAGGCGATTGAGGTTGAAATCAGTACGGGAGTCCGTTAACAACTAATTAAGTTGCTTCCTTTTCAGACGTATGAATGGAAGGTTAGACGGCGAAGACTAAGTGCGAGTTTCTCAAGATGTGCGACGTATAAGTAGATAGTATAAAGACTATATGACCTTAGTAATCGACAATGTTTTATTTATATTCAATTACATCAGCAATAAGTGGAATATTGTAGTGTTCTGTGAATGGACGTGTACAGATCAGCATTCAGCGTTTTATTTATTTTTTCGGAGAAGTTAATTCACAATCATTAGCCTATATCTAGACAATGAAAAAAATCCCACAAAACTATAATTAATTACTACTATAAGAGATTATCAAGTAGGCAATGCCCTGTTCAGAAATTCATAGTGATTTCAGTGAAATAACTCATTTCATTTTCAAAAATTTGAAAAAAATAACTGTTATATGTGGATCTTTGGAAAAGAAGAATTGACCAATATTGACAGGTTTGCTTCAAATGTCGCACGAATACAGATGATGCATCCAAGAGATGTAGGTATACAGAAAAATATCAAATGAATCCATATAATCAGTTTGGCAAACCGTAAAGTTAAGTTGAAGGAGAAGGAAACGCCCATTTGAACAAAAGAGATGTGTCCTATTCATTAGTCCATAAATTGATCACTCGATGTGTTAGATGCTAGTATGTTTACTTAGAAGAATATCTATCGAATATGTAGTATCATCTTCACTCCAACTCCAACTTTATTTGTCACGGATAATGACAGGAGATACTTTTGTTTTCAAGGTGAAAATTTGAGTAATTTTTGAAATTATATATTCAAGTGGTTACATAGCATCTACGAATAGATCAGGAAATCAACTATTCTATGTTGTATCTCCATTCACATGCTAAGTATTCTAAAATGAATATAATAAATTATGGAGGTGTTACAGATGATAAATGTCCCAAACAAGATGCACAGAGAAATACGACAAGAAATAAACAAGAATTATGTGGAATTGTAGGAATGTGTAGCGAAGTTTTAATAGTTTTCATTATATGTAGGTTGAAGGAAAAAAAGTTCTCCAACTTAAATTGGTTTTCATTCAGCTGCTAAAACTTGTTTTGTATTCTTTAGGTTGAGAGTTGAACAAGTTTGACCGTGTAGGAAGTGACAAATATATTGAAGCAATTTAGAATCTGCAAATAACTATGGAAGAAATGTCCATTAAAAGACTTCCTGCGAAGAAGAGAGTGAAGTAACATGCAATTATCCTCTAACTTAATTTTGAGTAAAAGAGGACAGATAAAACTTAAAATTAGAGTATGAGTATTCAAATTGGATGCTCACCGTAGACTATCCTTCTATGGTAACTATATCAAAAGTGTTATACTTCGGAGGATTGTAATTAACAGAGATTTTAAGACAAGAAAATTGGTTCAAGCCCTGTGGACAGGAGCTTTTGGGCGCATGTTCATCTTCCCGTACTGGCCAGTAAAGAAAAAAAGCAGTATCATGTTGAATACCTTAATATTATTCTGGAACACAAATTTTCCATTACAATAATCTTCATCTAGCTTCTATTTAGTATCAATTCCTGTAGAACGTGATCATAATAAGTGTTTTCCATATAATAAAATGTGTTTGAACTTGGTATGTAGGAAATCTGACATCAATTATTGGAATTAATTGATTTGACAAACAGCCGTCAAATGAGGTACTTTTCAAGTCGATCAACATCGTCCTTCTTTCGACGTCTAAACTATGACTTGATTCTTTATGTTTATGTCTTTGAATTTGTTTTCGGTGGAATTCAAAGAGTTCATAGAATAATCGATGAAAATACTGAGAGAGACCCAGGAAATTTGACACATTTTGTCTTATATCTCCAGAAATTGAAATCGTATAGAGCCAAAATTTTTCACAATGTTGCAAAATACTACAATTGACGTTAGTACAAGTTTTTGTTGCAATCTGATGAATAGTTCACGAAAAAAAAATTTTTTTTTCGAAAAAATTAAAAGAAATATTTTTTTAAAAATTACCAACATTTCGATCATAACAGAATTTTGCCAAAAGTTGCGCGTTTATATCCTCGAACTGACTACCAAGTTTCGATTCAACATCTTCTTTAGTTCCTGAAATATCAGGGAAATAACCTCAAAATTTTAAATGTCTATAACTCCTAAACCGTCCGGCCGATTTTGCCCGTTAACGAACTTAACCGTCGCATTTTGATCAGAAACCTACCCTGAAAGTTTGAAGTCGATAGGACCTTCGGTGCTCCTGTTATCGTGCTTACGGCCGGGAAACCGGCCGGCCGGCCGGCCGGACGGCACCCGAAAATCTGACACCGGATTCGTGATCAGGGAGTCCGAATTAGTCTATTAGCCAATTTTCAGCTCGAAATTCGAAAATTACAGACATTTGGACGAAATGATAGGACGATGTTCCCCCAGAACATGCGCCCAAAAAAGATTCATGAAATTATTAATGATTAATTGGTTTTTTGTATTGAAATACTTCGAGCCGTCCGTGAGAAATATTCTGAGAGCAACAAAGTGAAAAAGAATGATAAATCATATTTATTCACTCTCTGCACCAATATACAGGGTATTGAGAAGCGAATGCTAAAAACCTCATAAGGTGATTCCTTGGCCAAAAATAGAACTAGCTTGTTATATGAAACTTTGTCGAATTCAAACCCCTTCCATGAAATGATGAATTAATTTTTCAATTTTGAATTTTTATCAACCGAAATCCCCTCCTGGAATGTTTCGCAGTTTTTTGACACCCTGTATAGCAGAAGCTAAAATTAATATTTCCTATTGCAACCAGAAGGAAGAAATATGCTCAGAACTATCAATTTCCGTTCATAACTTCATAACACGTTTCGAAGAAAATAAAGCCCTAATTTTATCGTCCTTGAGGCGAAGAAGTAAGGGTGAATATTTATAATTTCAGCACCACTTGGTTTTTAAGATAACGTATCCTGCACCTGGGCCAGTGACATCTAATGTCTACAAATAAACAGGGGGTCCCGTTATTTGAACAATTTATGACTGCAATAATATAAAGGAATAAATGAAAATGCGCACGCGTAATATTCATGACTGAATGGGCGCCTACTATAAACATATATCGCAGCAATTTCGAAAAAATAATTGAAATGCATAATTATTAATTTTATCATTAATAATATTTATTTATTTGTTAAACTCCCAAATAAAGATTTCTGATCGGTATAATGATGAGGAAATTTGAAATAAATCGCCCCAGGAGGCACATGGGAGTTAGAATACGTGTCATTAAGAAAATAATTCAAGCCACTGAGAATTATATGAGGCTTATCAATTATGAATCATCGAACGAAAGATTGCAGGACTCATAAAGTGGCGAGAAAAATTACAGGACCGTATATGATGATTCATAAAGTTTAGAAAAGCCAATTGAAATAAATCATTATCTTGCTTACTGTATATATTCATGCAAAATCAACTTCAAATTTTAAATTGTCATTCGTCTTCGTAAAAATGTGAACCCTAACTTCAACCCACAGTTTTTCAAATAGGAAGTATGGCTTGTGATACATCGTTTGAAACATCGCATCATTCTATATTCAGAAAGGTTATCACTTTCATGTTAAATACAAAACACTAAATAGAAAAAAAATAAATCATGTGATCACCGAAATTCATTATAATGTTCCCTCGAATATTCCCAAATCTTATTACCTACAATAATACAAAAATTAATTGCCTTCAAGATATGAAAAGAGAACCATAACACTGTGTTATACAGATGGTACCATAAAAACTACGTAAAACAATTTGTGTAGAACGCCTTCGCAAATTGTGTTGTGCTGATAAGTTGTAGTTTATAAATTGTCTAATTTGTGTTTGAATTTCATTGACTTTAATTTTGAATATGATTCGATTAATGGAAATGCACAAAATACGAATTTCACAAATGATTGGTTACGGATATTATACCCGAACACAAAAAAGTAAGTCCCATATTTCATGAGAAATTTCCCAATTTGCCACCTCTAACCCAAGGGGCAATAAGTAAACTAAAGAAGTAGTTTTGCGAGTCTGGGCAGTAAGGCAGATAAAAATGAAAGAAAAAAGATACACTGTGCTCGACTTTCAAGAAAATCCACATAAATCGAGTAGAGACGCCTCCACAACATTCAAGGCAAGCCATTCATAATCAACGCTATATTATTAAACACGCAAGCTCGGAACCATCGAAGGTAGATTTTGAGAACTTTCTAAAATAGGTGGTTTCGAAGAAATTTTCGCGAGCCTTGCGATGGGCAAATATCGTCGCGGCGAGGATAAGGACCGACGTATCGCCGAAGGAAATTTTCGTCGAGATCGGGAAGTCGCGAGTATTTAAAAAAAATCCAGAAAAATCGCGAAATCGTCGAAATGGCGAAAAGTGGCCTCGACCGAAACCCTAAGCCTTTTTCGTTCCTCTCGCCCGACTGTATCTAACGGTACCGATCGAAAGACCGAATATAGACGGATAGAATAGTGATACACTTTTTCCGATTTTTTTTCGTTTGAAAATCGCCAAAATGGGGAAAATCGACCGTTTTTATGGGACTATAGAAATAAACGACCCGAGTGCAGCCGAAGTCGACCGACCCCAAGATTTTGGATTGAAGATGGCGTTCTGATTAATCTTACGAAGTAATTAATGGACAGAATCCCACTTGCACATCTCTAATTTTTTGAAAGGAATAGGCTAGAACAGTGCTTCCCAAACTTATTTATACTGTGACGCCCTTGGGGATTTCCCATTTTTGTACGACGCCCCTTAACTCAGCCCTCAAAAATATATACCAATTTAAGTACTAGCCTGGTAATACGTTATCAGCTCACTAGACTCGGTCGCATCGACATGCGACGCCACTAAGACAATGTCGCGACGAACAGTTTGGGAAGCCCTGGGTTAGAACTGTTAGAAGCATTCCAAGGTCAAAAATGTTGAATGTCAATTTAGGAGAATTTAACGAAAATCGATCGATTTTGGATCAGAAATGTGCCGAGCAGCGTGACCATATGTAGTAGAAATCTACTTTTTTGGTAGATTTCAGGCCATCTATGGTAGGTAAAATTTTCGAAGTGGATTTTGGTAGTTCAGTTCTAAACAATTAAAACAAAATAGAATGCATCCCTATAAAATGATACCTGCCGAGTAGCTCTTGTAAGATGATTTTCATAGAACTTATTTTTTTTTCAACAAATGATGGAATAATGGATAACCATAATCCAATTAATAGAGTTTTGTTCACTAATGAGTGCACCTTTTTCTCAACTACCATGCTAATCATCAAAATTGCCGCAAAGTGTAATGTAAATCCTCACTGGATGAGAGAGGAACGCACGCAATTCACCCATGAGGTTAATGTTTGGCAGGAAATGTTCTTAACCATATCATAGATCCCTATTTCATTGAGGGCAATCTGAATGGCGATAAATATGTAGCACTAATTCAAAATGATATCATTTGGCAAATTTATCTCCTAATCAAGGAAATCCTCAAGTTCCACGGAATTACGATATGATTCCAACAGGATGGAGTACCACCATATACCCAACGCATTGTCCAGCAGTACCTCGATGCAATATTTCCGAATCGGTGGATAGGAAGGTGACGAACGATTGAATGGCCAGCGCGATCCCCTGATATTAACCCATTAGAATTATTTTGATGGAGATATGTGAAGAGCATTGTGTACGAAACTAAAACCCTTAATTTGAATGACCTAAAAGATTGAATAACGCTTGCGACTAGGTCGATCACCACTACGATGTTGAATAATGTTGGAAGAAATTTTTATTTGTGGTTAGGATGTTACCAAGGCTTTCGGGGTGAACAGTTTGAATATCTACTTCATTAGCATTCATAATTTTTCGCTGCATTTTGTATGACATTTCAGTTTTTGATACCTATTGTACCAAATTTCGCTAATCACAGGATTTTAGTTTTTTATAATTTAATTTTTGCAATAAACATCAAACTGATAACATTTCTGAATAGAGAATAACGAGACCTTTCGAACGTTGCATGTCAAGCCCATACTTCCTGTATGAAAAATTGGGGATTGTACCAGTCTTTCGAAGGGGGTTGAACGTACGGTTCACATTCTTACGAAGAAGAATTTCGTTTAAAATTTCAAATTTGACTTGTTTCGGAATTTCAATGAATATGTATGTTACCATGATAATGAATTTAATCCATTTAGCTTTTCCACACTGTATAATAATAATACGCACAATACTGGAGAATTGAAAACTTTCAATAAATCTTATGAAGCAACAAGTGTTTTACATTCTAAATAACTATAAAAAAAGTTTGGAATTATATGGTAAAATTCAGACGATTATAACGTATACTTTCTCATCGGACAAATAGGAAAATAGCGATGAATTTTTAATTTGTAATGAATAAGTTGTTGAATAATATCCATGTACAATTTTTCAATAAAAAAATGGTTTGGAATAGTACTGGAGGTATGCAATGTAGCATCAACTATACTGGGTGAGTCTTTGACCACTGCATTAATTTTAACCAAAGATTCCTCTCATCAAATGAAACACTTTTTTCATCTACCATTTTTCCAGATTCGGCTCAGGTAAAAAATTACAAGCGTTTAAAGATTTCACAATGTGCTAATACACTCTCGTATATAAATTATCTATGACATTGTTGGCGGACGAGAATAAGGCATGGTAACGTGGTTTACAGCTTGATTCGGGATTCCAACGCTCAGGGACGGAACCATAAAAGTAGTAAAATTTCTGGAGTTTTCCATTTTAAAACATTCAATGAAGAATTTCTCGAAAACGGTGCGTTTAAGGAGAAATGGTGAAGAATAATATAATGTTCTAAAACGATGGATAATTCTTGAAATGACACAAGAAAAACTTTATATGCTTTCTTTATGCTAATTTCGTTTAGTTTTAGGAATCCACGAGTCCATAACTAGAAAACCAGTTGAAGTAGAAAATAACTAATATTTGGAAAATATGTATCATAATTATAGGAAACTTTACGCCAACATTCATTTTATTCGAAAAAAGGATGTCAAAGCTACAAAATAAAAACTGATTTTTTTTCAAAATTTCAACAGCCTGTATCTTTGGTTAAAATTAATGCAGTGGTCAAAGACTCACCCTGTATATGTAATATATAACTAAGAATCATATAATGAATAAAAAATAATAATCCATGGAACAATATCACAGTCTCATACATAAAAGGAAGAAAAGGATATTCCCTCGAAATTATGAAAGAATATACACTATACAACCGAATAAGTTCGACAATCAACATCTCAAAATAATCCGATGTCCCGATGGACTTGAACAGCATATCATGCAATAATAGTCATTATCGATAAATCACAACAAAGTCTCGCCAATTATATCGGTGAAACGAATCAACACAGAACCCATATCGACAGATATAGAACAACATGCACCTCACAAAGAAACGGACTCGACATATTACGCAAAAGTTATCAAGTACTTCACACAGAGAGAGACAGAGGAGAAGAGGAAATTCAAGCAAGTGACATCAAACTTATCAAAAATTCAGCCGTACCAGTGTATCTGAGTCTTCGGGCAAGAGACGAGTCTTACCTAGAATGTTCATATCTCTACTGACGCACACAAGTTGGGAGACTGCTTTTGTCGGAGTCACTGTTTTGTTCCGCACTGCGTGATACGTCACCGAGCTTGCTCCGCCCTCCCACGGACGGTGGAGGGGAGCGTTGGGGCATACGCGGCCGATGCCTTGGCTTTAAATGCCTCTTTGATGAGTGCCCGAATTAATGCTTCATTATTTCAGGTTGCCGACTATTAGAGGGTCATCTTTTTCATTTCGGGAAATTGAGTATTTCCGTTTAAGGAAGTGAGAATGTGGTGGATCGGAAGGGCGGAATAGAACCGGGCGCATTCGCCATTCTGCAACTCGGTTTGACCCTCTCCTGTATCTTGACGACCGATTGTATTATATGAATGATAAGTCGATGGAAATCACGGAATATACTGAACGTAACCTGGCATGTTCATTGTTTTCCTTCAAAACTCATCAATGTTTATGGGCATGTTCATGCACATTATTCATCCTATACAGTGTCCAAATGGAATAAATTCAATATCTCGGTTACTGTACATTTTTGGCGCTCTAGTTCCTCGGAACTGAGTGCTTATCAATTTGCCCAAATGTCTGTAATTTTCGTATTTTTCGATGAAAATGGTCTTAAACGATTTGGTTCGACTCACTGATCAAGAATCCGTGGTCGAAATTCATTCTGTCCGGCCGGCCGGTCCGGCCGTCTGGCCGGCCTTAGGCACGATAACTCTCGAACGGAATGAACTAGACAGTTGAAATTTTCAGAGTAGGTTTGGGAGATAAATATCTCGGCTAAGTTCGATATTGGGCAAAAACGGACAGATGGTTTCGGAGTAACAAAAAAAAAATTTTTTTTTACGAAACAAATTTAAATTAAATTTTTTTCAATAAGCAGTTTTATCATAAGAAACTAATGATATCATTTTTAACTCTAGCAAGCTAATACTTTCGAAGATATGATTTTTCAAAATTTCAATAATAAATCGTATTTTTACGTTTTCACAGAATTATATAATTATTCTATGTATGAATTGTCATAATGTCAACTTATTTTCCTGAGACATGACATTGTCTAATTCCTTGCTAATAGTTGGTCAAAATCGTCTTAGAGAGACAAGGGTAAAAAACCGTCAAATAAACCCCCATGTGGCGATTTTATGTCGAAAAGTGGAAATTAAGAATATATATCCCAGGTAAGTACCGACGTTTCATTCTAATACCGGAGATCGACAAGATCGTACGAGGAGCCCGATAGACGGTGTGTCTACGCTGTTGGGTTTTCGAGAGAAGGCGGGCTCGAATCCCGGAAAGGGAATTACACTATTTGGCGCTCTAGTTCCTCGGAACTGAGTGCTTATCAATTTGCCCAAATGTCTGTAATTTTTATTTAAGATGCAGTTTCACCATTAAAATCAATCGATATCATTCTCAACTCCAACAAGCTAATACTTTCGGAAATATGATTTTTCTAAATTTCAATAATGAATCGTACGTACTTCTATGTTTTCACAGAATGCTATAATTATTCTATCTAAGCTTTATTATATGATCTGTGTTCATACTCGTACATTTCATCCTGTTCTATAAGAAAGAGTCAAATTCATTTCAGCTATTTTCATTTGATTTCTTCCATGGTGCAGTTCTCATTCTCAGATTGCTCATTTAATCTTGATAAATAAACTATTATTTGAATAGAATTTCCTTTATGATGCAGTTCTTTCATAAGAATACATTGATTTAATTCCCAACTCTGAGAAACCAATACTTTCGGAGATATAATTTGTTTATTTGAACTAGAGCGCCAAAAAGCTCCTGTCCACAGGGCTTGAACCCATTTTCAAGGAAAATCCCGAAACTCGTCAAATTTAAATTGTAATTCTTCTTCGTAAAAATGTGAACCCTTCCTTCAATCCCTTTCGAAAGACAGGTACAAGCCCAATTTTTCAAACAGGAAGTATGGGCTTGTGATACATCGTTTGAAACGACGCGTCATTCTCTATTCAGAAATCTTATCACTTTCATGTTTATTGCAAAACAGAAAATAGAAAAAGAAATAAAATCATGTGATTACCGAAATTGATTATAATATTCCCTGGAATATTCCCAAATCTTATTACAATGATACAAATCTTATTTGCCTTCAAGATGTGAAAAAAATTAAAAAAAAAACATAATATTGTGTTTTCCAGATGGTACCATGAAAACTACGTAAAACACCTTGTGTAGAACGCCTTCGCAAATTGTGTTGAACTGGTGAACTGTAGTCAACAGTTTAACTTCAATTTTGAATAATGGTTAGATTAACGGAAATTCATAAAATAAAAATTTTACAAATGATTGTTTACGGAGATAACACCCGAACACAAAAAGAAGTAAGCCCTTTGTTCCATGGGAAATTTCCCAATTTGCCGCCTATAACCCAAGCGACAATAAGTAAAATCGAGAAGCCAGTTTTGCGAGTTTGGGTATGTAAGGCAGATTAAAAAAGCAGCTGCTAATACACTGTGTAAGGCTGTGAAATTAGAGTTGATGCTTCACTCTGAAGAAAATACACAAAAATCGAGTAGAGATGCCTCCACAACATTCAGTGCCAGCCATGCATAATTCGATTCAAAACAATAAAAACAAAATAAAATGCATCCCTATAAAATGCTACCTGCCCAGGCGCTCTTATTTTTATTTTTTTATTTATTTATTTATTTAGCAGAATCAGAATATTACACTACATCACATATTATATCACAACATCATAAAGTAGTTAAAGATCATGCACCTAAGTGACCAAACACTTGTGTTGTGCAATTCCAAAAACACATAACACTATTGTATACAATTTCCAATCATGTATGAGCAAAAGTTTCAGCAATTTACCGTTTCTATTCTACTCTAGTATATTTATGAAATTTGTGTAATTTCGAAAAATAAATCTCCTAGCTTCAACCGAAAAACACTTGAACTCAGTGATAACCGTAATATCTCTTGGCAAGAGATTGCTCGCTTTGGGCAAGGTGTGAACAAAAAATCGATGGCAAATACCCTTCTTGAATCTTTGGGTCGACAAGAACCCCCTAGCAGCACCATAGGTTTGATATATCGAAGGCATACAATTACTGAAAATTTTGTTTCTGAAAGCATGTACACATAAACAATGAAAATTTAGAGTTCGGATATTGCAAATATCCTCACTATAAAGCAGACTTGTGTGATATCTCCTTTGTTTCCTAAATATATTTTTCAGTATATAGCTTTACGTAATAATTAGTTTTCGTAATGAATTCTTGTACATTCCCCCCCATACAAAGATACCATATCGAAAAGGTGATTCGGCTAGAGACTTGTAAATCAGTATTAGTAAGTTACGTGAAAGAAATTCTCTTAACTGATAGAACTTGTAGATTAGCTTCCTCACTTTTTTTGTCAAATAATCTACATGATTACTCCATCTAAGATGTTTATCAATAACTATACCCAAGTACTTGGCTTCATTAGTCTCCTTAATTTCATCCTGAATATCAGGGATTTTTATACTAGAAAAATCAGGTCTATTCGTTTCTGTTATACTGAAGGCTAGATAATTAGTTTTCTTAACATTTAGTGAAAGATGGTATACACTTAGCCATTTTGTAATTTTGTGAAGCTCGAGTTGAACAGCCTCTCTGGCCTCCGCCTAAGAGTCTTCACGAAATATCACGACAGTATCATCTGCATAAGACACAATTGCTGCACCTGTTACCAAGGACAAGAGAGAATTTATATAAGCCAGAAATAACACAGGGCCAAGAACAGTACCCTGGGGCACACCCATTTTTACAATCAGGGGTCGACTTACTGCATCATTATTCTTAACAAACTGTTCACGATTTGAGAGGTAACTCTTAAAAACATCCAAAACTATGCCACGTACACCATTCCAGAATGTCCAGCAGCTTCTCATGACTTCTCTTGGAATACGATCATAATAGGAGAGCATATATTTGCGAACAAATGATGGACATGTTGGGTCACAATATTATCCAATTAGTAGAATTTTATTTGAGTGGGTGCACTTTTTCTCTCAACGACAATGCTAAGCATCAAAATTGCCGCACCTTATAACGAAAATCCGCACTGGATGAGAGATGAACTCGCACAATTCACTGACAAGGTTAATGTTTGGGCAGGAAATGTTCTAAACCATATCATACACCTCTATTTCATTGAGGGCAATCTGAATGGCAATAAATATTAGGCACTACTTCAAAATTATGTCATTTCATTTCGGTAAATTGGGTATTTCCGTTTAAGGATGTGAAAATGTGGAGGATCGGAAACGCGGAATGAAACCGGGCGCATTCGCCATTCTGCAACTAGGTTTGACCCTTCTCGGTATTTTGAAGACCGAATGTATTAAATGAGATAAGCTGATGGAAATCAAGGAATATATTGAATCGAAACCCAGCATGGTCATTGTATTCCTTCAAAACTCATCAATGTACACGGTCTTGTTTATGCACATTATTCATTGCATACAGTGTGGAAGAGCCAAATGAAATATTGTCGAATTTAAATTTTAAATTGTCATTCTTCATCGTGAAAATGTGAACCCTACCTTTAACCCCCATCGAAGGACAGGTATAACCCACAATTTTTCAAATGAGAATTATGGGCTTGTGATACATCGGTTGAAACATCTCTATTCAGAAATGTTATCACTTTCATGTTTATCTCAAAACAAAACACAGAAAATAATAAAATCATGTGATTACCGGAATCGATCATAATATTACCTCGAATATTCCCAAATCTTATTACAATAAAGGTCGTACAGCTGTGAGGAATTTAATAGAAGGAAAATAAGAAATAATACAAATATTGGGTTTCGGTTGGTAAGATATGGCTGGTTGTAGTTGTTTGGTATAATTAGTGTTGAATTTAGAATTGAGGACTTATCGAAATTTTCGTTTTCGGAGGTAAATTTAAACGGGTAGGCGAAATAAGAGAAGCACACACAAACACAGTCTAGATTTTCATTCACAACACAATCTATTTCACAATGGTACCTACTCGTCTTGGTTACACTTCGCAGAGACTCGAAAGAACTGCCCGAACTACCTGAGAACTCCCTGAGAGCAACTTGAGAACTACGCGAGAACTACTTGAGAACTACTGATAACTACTTAGAACTGCTTGATAACTCACTGATAACTACCCTTTTCAGTCCGTTTCCTCCTTTTTTAAATCCATTACCCCCACTCTTTTCTCCCCTTCTCAAATTACTGGCACCAGCCGAACCCCCGAAATCTAGAGGTTCGCAAAGTTGTCGATAGGGGAGACGTTGCCAGATTTAACAATTAGTTATGGATGTTTTATATTTCATGTTTTATTTTCAAATATGCTAATGAAACAAGTTCGAAGACTGTCCACGCGCGGAAACTTTTCGTTGTGGAGTATTTTCTTTATATTTCGTAAATAATAGATATCCCGCCGTCTTCACAAAGCATTCAATCTCCGTTAAGTCCTAACTGGGATCCTCAGTTAAGGATAAATTAGAATCGCAACTTCAGTTAACGTATTTAACGGTGGTGAAACAGCCCTGTTCCACGTTAATTTTCACGTTAACTGAGGTTGCGGTTCTAATTTATCCTTAACTGAGGACCCCAGTTAGGACATATCGGATTGATTCAATGCCTTGTGAATACGGCGGAATGTTAAAGGATGTAAACCTGATATAATAAACATTATTATTATAAAAACAATAAAACAAAACTTACTTGTCTTCAAGATGTGAAGAACATGAAAAAAAACCATTGTGTTTTCCAGATGGTACCATGAAAACTACGTAAAACACTCTCTGTAGAACGCCTTCGCAAATTGTATTGTGCTGATAAGTAGTAGTTTACAAATTGTATAATTCATGTTTGAATTTCATCACCATCAATTTTGCATAATGGTTCGATTAACGGAATTGCACAAAATATAAATTTTACAAATGATTGGTTACACAAAAAGAAGTAAGACCCTTGTTTCATGGAAAATTTCCAAATTTTCCGACTATAACCCAAGAGACAATAAGTAAAATAGTTTGGGCATGTAAGACAGATTAAAAAAGCAGTTGCTAATACACAATATGAGGATGTGAAATTAGATGTGATGCTTGACTTTGAAGAAAATCTACATAAATCGAGTAGAGATGCCTCCACAACATTCAATGCCGGCCATTCATAATTTGATTCAAAACAATTAAGAAAAAATAAAATGCATCCCTATAAAATGATACCTGCCCATTGCAGGAGCTCTTGGATGACGATTTTGATAGGAGAACTTATTTTTTTTTTAACAAATTATGGACAGGATGGATAACAATATTCAATATTATCCAATAAGTGAGTAGTTTTTTTATCCGATCAGTGCACTTTTTCTCTCAACAACCATACTAATCGTCAAAATTGCCACACATATAACGAAAGTCCTCACTGGATGAGAGAGGAACGCAGGCAATTCACTCAAAAGGTTAATGTTTGGGCAGGTAATGTTCTAAACCATATCATTCAAACTTATAAATTTCTGTTATATTCCACACAGAAGAGCGCTAGTTTTTATGCGTATCCAACAAAAAATATTGTTTGTATTAGTTTGAATTTGTATAATGTTCTTCCTCAATCACTCCTTCTATTTTACTACCTACTCCATATATTCCCCTGCTCCAATGGGGAATTTCATCTAATTAAAAGGGATTACTTCCGAGAATAATGAACAAATTTTGATTTTATGCTTGCGTAACGAATATTCGGTTGCTTCAATGTGATATTCATGGAGTAAGAGTACCTACAAATTCTTCGAAATTTCCTCAATATAGTCTCAGGCGATTTAGTGAGAATCCATTATGAATCAATTATAAATTGGTATAAGAGTTCGAGGTGTTCCTTGGATTCGTAATTAATTACCAATGAATTATCAGAAAGGTGGTTATTTAATTCTGGCAATTCATAACAAGAAGTTATATGTTTCAGCACACTGCTCCTTTGTGTTACAGGAAATGAAGCCTTTCTACATTTAATTTATTGAAATTTCTTGATTCATATACAATTTCTAATTTAAATCGAAAAATATTGGTATTGGGATGCGCCACCTACCCTGAAAATTTCAAGTCGCTAGCTCTTTCCGTTCTCAAGTTATCGTGGCAACGGCCGGACAGCCGGACGGCACCACAGAATTAAATTTCACATTTGGTCAAAATGATATAGTGATGTTCCCCAGAATAACATACGCGCAAAAATGGCGATACCGTTCTTAATAAATCAACAAGTCCAGAGCCTACCTGCCAATAGGGTATTTATAATGGCTTCATATACTTATGCATATATTTCAAAAGTCAAATAAACCCTAGGGGATTTCATTGATTGGCCGAGAAACAAGAGCCGACGCGTTTCTGGCTTCTTGGCCTTCATCAGTACTCTGTAGCTTCCCAACAAACTCAACTGAACTGAACCGTGTTAAGCCTCTCACAGCCGGCATGAGCAGTTATACATAAATGCCCACGCTACCCAAGAGACGAAACAAGGAATTTCAGCCTTTCCCCACCAGTAAAAATTTGAAGCGTGAAATCATATGCCACCATTCGATCGATTTTATCGAGAAACGAGTCCCGCAGAGCTCAGACGGTATCTTCCCATGGCCATGAACGCTGTTTGGCGTTTTCATTCAAGTGAATTCGTCAGCACTTTTTCGTAAGAATTCGCATACATAGTAATCGCAGCCTTAAGGCTGTGAATTCGCTTGAATCATCAAACGCCTGATTTTCAATGAAAGTGGTTACTAAGATGGTAGGGAAATACACTTCAGAATGCCTGCTTACGAGGAGTACGGGCGAACTCGTCAGAACATGTTTTCATCAGAATTCGCATTCATAGTAACCGTAGCCTTAAGGTATAATGTCAACCCATACTTGAATGTAGAAATTGATAGCATGCTTTAGTAACGCTTCGTCTCAAAAGTTATATATGTCAGACGACAACATTTGTAGTGGACCAGAGTGTAGTGGTCAAACACTAAGCTGTTGCCTGACGCTGCATTTTAATTTGTCATTAAACGTCAACTATTATAGGTACAATATTTCGTAAACCATCCTCATATATTCAAACACTCTGGAGCTGATGCCGGGGAAAAATATTCACCAAAACAACCTCAAGACCGCAAATACTTCCCGCAAAGCAATATCCCCTCCTGACCCCATCCAATTCCTGAATACCATGATGTTATCAACCCCATAACACTCCCTTCATTATAAACCGTCTGCATTCTCTCATTCCCTATCCATTGAGATGAATTCCTCTCTTCTCTTTCCCATTCTCGCGCTCCCTCCAGAAGTATTGTTTGACGATCCCGATCTTCAATAAGAGGCACTCGTCGATTCACGCAACTGACGTTCCCAATTTACGTTGGATATCCTGCGGGATACGTGAGATGGGTACTAGAGAAAGGTGTCTTGTCCATCACTAACGGACTGCCGAGTAGACGAATTCGAAGATTAAAGGTTTTTTGTTAGGGATACTTGAGGTGTCGGGATAGATTGGAGTGGAGTATCTGAAAATCTCGGATGAAAGTTGCAACTGAACGAAACTAACTTAAATTCTTGTGTCTAAGGAAGAATTTGTCAAATTACGTTGGTATTCCGTAGTTTTCTAAGGGATACGTTATTTGGAAATTGAACAGAATTGGCTTATTCATAAATTTTAAAATTTTTACATGTGTTCTGGCAACTGAATATTACATTGAATTTGGTTATCTGTAATTTTCGAATTTTTTGCCGAAAATGGTCTCACACGATTGGGTTCGACTCCCTGATGAAGAATTCGAGGACAAATTCGATTCTGTCTGGCCGGCTATCCGTTGCTACGATAACTTGAGAACGGAAAGGGATAGCGATTTGAAATTTTCAGGGTTGGTTGCGCGTTCAAATACGACGGACGAGTTTCTCAATGGGCATAATCAGCCCAATGTTTTCCCAGTAATTAATTGTTTTCAACCAATACAAATCCGATCGAATTGAAACTTGGTAAGTAGTTGTAGCATACAAACCTTAAGACATTTGTGAAATTTTGTGAAAATCGTATCACTAGAAAATAAAAAAAATATATTAAAAAATATTATTTGTGTTACGATAACCTGAGAAGGGAAAGAGATAGCGACTTGTAATTTTTAGGTTCGTTTGACCATCTGAATGCGACATTTCAGTTTGTTAGTAGGTATAATCGACCAACTGGTTTCGGAGTTATACCCACCTGATTTTGATTGTTATTTCTTCGAAAAATGCGGAACCAATTCGATTCAAAAGTGGTAATTAGTTGCAAAATGCTGAAGCAAAAATTCATGCAAAATTTCGTGAGGATGGTATAACTAGAAATTTTTTTAAAAATAATTGGATGTCATTAAAAAAAATCTATATATCAGAAACTATTCGTCCGACATCGCGGAAATTTTTCGAGATCCTTCACAACCTAACTCTACACGATCGGATCTATATTGTAGGAGATACGAGCAGCCTTGTGTGATTTTAGTAGCTGGGAGGGTGACCGTTGCCTCGATAACTTTTGAACGAGAGGATATAGGGACTTGCAATTTTCAGGGTATGTTGCGTATCCGAATGGAAGAGTTAATTTCGTTTACCGACATAATTGATCCAACGGTTTCACAGTTATACTTGGAATATTATTTCCTCGATAACTCAGATAATATAGACTCTATCGAATTGAAGCTTGGTAACTGGTTGTAGAATATCGACATAAAGACGTGTGTGAAAGTTTGTGAGAAGAATTGGTATACTAGTGCTATACAGGGTTGAATATCAATTAAGCCCCATGAAAAAATCAAGTTAATATCATTTTATTCATTACTAAATCTATTAATCACCCTGTATGATAGTGCATAACAATGAAAAAATTTTTTGTTGAATTAATTTTCTACGCTCATAAAGGTTTCTTCAGTGTTGATGTACAGGCTTTAATTATATCAATATAGATACAGAAAGCCCAAAATTGTCATACTTCAGTCCTGATTTTTTTTCAAATTTGGAAATTGTAATTGAAAGCGATCGGAAATAGTGGTATAAATGCAAACTTTCAAATCTGGCAGCTCATTGGTTCAAGATTTATTGAACATCGAAATTTCACTGAATATCCGAAAACCACTCTGAATATTAAAAACTCCGGACCTCAGGCGATTAAAATCCCTCAAAATGAGTCCACCCAGATGAAATCAGTTAATAGTTTCCGTTTGCCGCTTTCGTCCCGGGCCACTCTGTAAAATTTTTGGCGGATGCTTTGATCAATCTTGGTATAAATCATTCAAATTATTTCGGTTATCATTAGGGATGGATTTCCTCACAACTGAGGAAGAGTTCAATAAATCTCATGCATCATCGAGTCGCAGCTATTTTGAAACTTCCGGGCTATGAATAAGAATAAATCTGCATCACTTTGAACCAAAATAAACGAAAAATATACAGAAAATTTAGACTCAATTGAGGTCAGAGAAAAATCTAATCTGATTGGAGTGATGTTCTGATATATCTTTATTATGGATGGAATTTGATTTGTATCCACATTTAGTTATATTAATTTGTTTAAATTTATACGTTTATTGGTTCAAAATGAAAGCGTCGAAAGAACTTTGAATATTCTTTTGTTCACTTGTAGCTGCAAAACTTATTTTATGTAAATATTAAGCATTCCATATACAGGATTAGTGGAGAAATTCACATTATATCTCTAGTCTCTTAATCCATTTTGATTAATTCAGATCTAGTTGCAAGCAAAATATTTCAACAAATCTAATACTTACATATTCCATTGCATATACTTAGTTTTTATGTCTCACCTGGAAAAAAAAAATTGAATTAGTCACAAAAGTCTGAATACAACATGAATATATCGTCCTATTTTAAGACAAGATCAAAAATTATTAATTCTAAATCGAGGCCATTTACTCAAAAATGTACAACTTATGTATATTGTAATATGCAGTATATGATAAACTGCAATGTAATAACTTCTTCTTCTCAAGATTCTGCAAACAGTGAGATTGAGGTCAGTATGGGGGTTCGATGGACTCCGTAGAGACGCTAAGGAAGTTGATTCTTTTTTAGACGTGAGAAAAACGGATGGACGGGACAAATTAATTGCAAGTGTCATAAAACGGACGAAGTAGAAGTTTAAGCATGAAGACGTTAGGAACCTCAGTAATCGACGATATTCATGCATATTTAATTATGACAGCGAAATTGATTTTCATTTTAAGTAAACTAATTTTTTTCAAGCGCTTGTTAGTGTGTGTGTCTGAATATACGAATAATGGTGGTGAGGATATTGTTCATTTAATGATCAATAGATTTCACTGATATGAAACATGGTACCGCACTATTATTCATGGTTATTGGAGATTCCACATTTCAAGAATCCAATTGAAATAGTTTTCAGTGAAGCAAAATTGTATTAACCCTTGCATGCTGCTCATCATTTCGTTCGAAAATTATGTTTAATTATAAAATGACATCAGAAACATGTGCAAAATATTCGTACGTTGAAAACAAACTTTTATCCGAAAAACTAAATATGTTGCAAACATGCAATAATTGATACATTATGGTTATTGAAATAATTCAATATAATAATACTTAGATCTGTAAAACTAATTGAAGGATTTTGATGCGGGTTTCTTTAGTAGATAGAGTGATTCAATAGGAAGGTCCACATGTATAATACATGCATAATATATTAGAGAAACACTGATAATTTTAGAGGTTTCTAATGTGATGTCGTAAATAAACACATTTTGTTGCGCTTACATTGCAAACGCTGGCTGAACCCTATGAGATAGATCAAAATAATAATATAGTTACTCTCTTTATATACAGCGTGAGTCTTTGACCACTGCAGTATTTTTAACCAAAGATTCCTCTCATCAAATGAAACACTTTTTTCATTTACCATTTTT
This sequence comes from Halyzia sedecimguttata, assembly GCA_937662695.2. Classification (NCBI taxonomy): domain Eukaryota; kingdom Metazoa; phylum Arthropoda; class Insecta; order Coleoptera; family Coccinellidae; genus Halyzia; species Halyzia sedecimguttata. The sequence continues at coordinate 3,806,853 of OW569414.2, read as the reverse complement.
CTAGATTCGGCTCAGGTAAAAAGTTACAAGCGTTTAAAGATTTACAATGTGCTAATATACTCCCGCATATAAATTATCTATGACTTTGTTGGCGGACGAGAATAAGGCATGGTAACGTGGTTTACAGCTTGATTCGGGATTCCAACGCTCAGGGACGGATCCATAAAAGTAGTGAAATTTCTGGAGTTTTCCATTTTAAAACATTCAATGAAGAATATCTCAAAAATGGTGCGTTTAAGGAGAAATGATGAAGAATAATATAATGTTCTAAAACGATGGAATATTCTTGAAATGACTCAAGAAAAACTTTCTATGCTTTCTTTATGCTAATTTCGTTTAGTTTTATGAATCCACGAGTCCATAACTATAAGACCAGTAGAAGTAGAAAATAACTAATATTTGGAAAATATGTATCATAGTTATAGGGAATTTTACGCCAACATTCATTTTATTCGAAAAAAGGATGTCAAAGCTACAAAATAAAAACTGATTTTTTTTTCAACAGCCTGTATCTTTTTACCTGAGCTGAATTTGGAAAAATGTTAAATGAAAAAAGTGTTTCATTTATGAGAGGAATCTTTGCTTAAAATTAATTCAGTGGTCAAAGACTCACCCTGTATATGCATATGATTATTTAGTTTTTCACACTTGTTAATTTTTCTCTGTAATTGGGTGTAAACCTGTTGAGAATAAATGTATTATTATTATTATTATTATTATTATAGTTGTCGATATTGTAGCAAATTTCGCACATCACATGATGATACCTTTGAGACGATGTTTAACAAGTCCATGCTTCCTATTTGGTAAATTGGGGGTTTTACCTGTCTTTCGAAGGGGGTTGAGGATACGGTTCGCATTTTTACGAAGAAGAATATTAATTGGAAAAGACATATAAACTATCTAGGCGAAAGAATAACGACATCTATTTATGGTTTTCGTACTATAGCCAAATACATCAGTAAAACTTACTCGAAAACAGTGTACCACGCAACTATAGAATCAAAACTGAGGTTTGGCATCGTATTTTATGGGGCAGGAAATATGAATTCACTTTTTATTGCACAAAAGAAGGCGGTCAGAATAATGAATAATTTGAATTATGACCAATCCTGCAGAAACGAATTCAAGAAGACGGGAATTTTAACTATCTATGCCATATATATACAAGAGTGTGCCCTATTTATTAGAGACAATAAAAAATTATTTGAAAAATACGAGAACCGGAAATATTTTTACGAGACAAGAAATGTGGACTATCTCTATCCCAGGTTGAATTTAACAACATCTCAGAGACAGGTTGAATTTAGATGCCTTAAGATATATAACTCACTACCAATCAATATCAAAACTATAAGAGATGAAAAATGTTTCAAGAGGAGATTATATAAATTTCTATTAGAACTGGAGCCTTACAGTCTGGAGGATTTTCTCAGTTGATTGTGATTGCACCTATTAGATTTACCTATATTTGTATTTGTTTTTGACACTATTTCACTTCGTCTCCACATAACTTGTTATTTTGGATAGGATTTGAAATAAAGAACCGTTATTATTATTATTATTATCATTATTAATTTAAAATTGACGTGCTTCGAAATTTTCCATGAATATGTACAGTTACCAAGATAACGAATTTATTCTATTTGGTTTTTCCACACTGTATAATCTTTTGTCCTATAACCCTACTTATTCAAACCTAAGGACATTGTCAATGGTGTTTACATACCTAATGACGTCCTTATGAGCCTTAGCTCTCACGTCGTGGGATTTGGCACTGGCTCACCCATATGTAGAATTCTTAGGCTGACCAGCTCTGGACATTTGCAAACTATATGTTTGGCTGTTTCCTTTTCCGATACATCGAACCTGCATATTTCGTCTGCTGGCCTGCCGATGCAGTACTTTCGCTTTATGTACCTACTGGCAGTGCCCTTACGGCAGTCTCACCATTACCCGAAGATCAGCTCGTGGCAGCTGCAGAAATTTCTGGTGTAGGGTGATGAGAAATCCATGGAAAACTTTGTCTGCGCAGCTCCTGGAGTATTTCTCCATAGAGCTGTGCTGTTCTTTAGCTCCCATTGTTGGTCTGCTCCGAAATGGTCTAAGGATTGTGGTGCAGCAGGTATTACCCTGGGGGCCATTTTTTGGAAGTTCATCAACTTTCCCAGCCAGTTGCTTTGCGGTATTCTGACATTCCTAGGATAGTAGGTAACGCTCTAAACATATGTTTTCCACGTATAACGCTAATGGTTCATGTACTATTTTGTGAGCGTGCCTGAGGCGTGAATGGACAACAGCGCTGAATCTCCTTCACGTCAGTGCATTTTGAGATTTTTTGGCGCTCTAGTTCCTCGGAACTGAGTGCTTATCAATTTGCCCAAATGTCTGTAATTTTCGAATTTTTCGATGAAAAAAGGTCTTAAACGATTTGGTTCGACTCACTGATCAATAATCCGTGGTCGAAATTCATTCTGTCCGGCCGTCCGTAGGCACGATAACTTGTAACATTCGTTTGTTTACCTTCGGCGTGCGATAAGGATATCGTTCGTGTTGATATTGAATTTGAGGTGGGGTCTCAGTGGTACCAATCGACGCTAAATAATTATTGTATTCGAAAGGACGAATGACTGTTGGCAGTATTGTTGCATTATGACAGTCTGAAATTTAGTGAGTGCGTCGGTCAGGTGAAGTCGTCCATTTTGTGAACATTCAACGAAGGAAGCATAGGTTGAACGTATTTTCGGAACTCTGGTAGAATTATTGGAATCTTCTTAATTGGATATAGTTTCGAAAATCGGATTAAGAGTGAGAGTTATATTGGTTTGATTAGGAAGGATAACAGATAACCGTCACTCGTCTCGAAAGAGGATATAAAAGCCTTTTGCAAATCTGAGTTGAACACGTGAACGATCTTGGCGTCTTGGTCAGGTATGTGTTGGATGTTTTATTCTCGTCATTTCTAGTGGAAACAATTCAGGTCGTAATTATCTTTCTATATCCAGAACATCGCTGTATGCTTGAAGGGTTATTTGGTGGAGGCACGGCCAGATTTGGTTTCGAAGCAAACGTGTGCAGGACAACCCCGAACATCAGGTTATGTACGAATTCTATAACTATTGTATAACAACGAATAAATGGTCTGATTAATATTCTGATAACCGAAATTATTATGTGTTGGGAAAATTCATTTATTTCTTATCCGAGAGAAGTCACTGATGGTTTCTTTTCTGTCATCAGGGTTTTTATGCAAGCACGATTTTTATGCCAGCACGATTTTTTATCTCAGGAAGAGAAGGACTTTTATGTCAGGAGGAGTAGCACTGAGGCATTCGAGTATATACAAGGTGGTCCATAAGTAACGCTGTGAGACAGCCAACGCAGGGTTGCAGATCCCGAGTATATACAAGGTGGTCAGTAAGCAACGCTGTGGGACATTCAATCGAGGGTTGCAGACTACGAGCACAGAGAGAAAAAGGACAGTATTGCGAGACCATCAACGCAGTACTCCGTTCAGGAATAAGTATAATCAGCACGCAAGTTATAGGAAACATATCTCGAAACATATCTTATACCTGCTATATATACAGTATGGTGCAAATGAAAGGAATAAATTCGTTATTTCGTAAACCGACGACTTTAAGGAAAAATTCTGAAACCCGTCGATTTTTATTTTTAAACGGGCTATTCGTAAGGATACCTTTTTATTTTTGACGTCATCTATGTGAGCGTGATGACGTCATCGCTAAAATTTTCAGATGGAAAGGTGGGTGTTGTAATACATTATTTGAAAGGTCTTTTAAATACCTATTCAGCCATATCAATAATGTACAAAAATTGATTTTTGTATTTGTTCAAAAAATTAATAAAATTTTATTATTATTATTTAATATGACGTCAAAAATAAAATGACGTCAAAAATAAAATGGTTTACTTACGAATAGTCTGTTTAAGAATAAAAATCGACGGGTTTCGGGATTTTTCCTTAAAGTCGCCGGTTTACGAAATAACGAATTTATTCCTTTCAATTGCACCATACTGTATATAACGTGAACTTATTATCATCAATTATATAAATTATTATTGTTGTTGTAAAGCGGAAATTGGGGAAAGATTTGTGGTAGTCATATATGATCATAGATAAGAAACGTGGATGCGCCTGAGCTCAAGCGACGCGTATTTGAATTAAATAATAATATTATCCACGTACAATTTCCGCCACCCTTATTCAGGGTTTCACAGTAGTTTTACTTTATTGAAGCTAAAGACCTGGGTTGTAAGCTACTGGAATAAATTGTTTGTTTTTAGCGTGCATATTCTTTTGGTGAATTTAGGAATTATTACATTACGCTGGGGTATTTGGGAGACTTAAATTTACCTGGCGCCCATTTACTAGGTTCCCTTTTTAGAAACCCACTCCCATCTCCACTGGAGCAGACCGCGGATCCCTGAGTTCTAGTAGCTCCGAATTTAACCACTGCGACTTGGGAACAGTCGTATGTCGTTATAAACTCTCGAATGGAATGAGCTAGACAGTTGAAATTTTCAGAGTAGGTTTGGGAGATAAATATCTCGGCTAAGTTCGTTATTGGGCAAAATCGGACAGGTGGTTTCGGAGTAACAAAAAAAAAATTTTTTTTTACAAAACAAATTCCAAATTAAATTTTTTTCCAATGCAGTTTTATCATAAGAATCCATTAATATCATTTTTAACTCTAACAAGCTAATACTTTCGGAGATATGATTTTTCAAAATTTCTATAATAAATCGTATTTCAACGTTGTCACAGCATGATATAATTATTCTATGTATGAATTGTCATAATGTCAAATTATTTTCCTGAGACATGACATTATCTAATCAATCGAAGAATTGTTAGCGAAGTGAGAAAAATCTCAGTTGTTTGCTCTGAAATTAGTTTTTCTCAGAAAAGTTTACATTTCGGAACGGAACATGAAGTAAGAGATCTGAGAGTAGTGAGACTGCTTTTCATCCATAGACATAGATATAACTCTCGAACGGAATGAAGTAGGTAGTTGAAATTTTCAGAGTAGGTTATGAAGATGAATATCTCGGTTAAGTTCGTTATTGGGCAAAATTGGCCAGATTTAATTTGATTTTTTCCATGGTGCAGTTCTCATTCTCATGATTGCTCATTTAATCTTGATAAATAAACTATTATTTGAATTGAATTTCCTTTAGGATGCAGTTCTATCATATGAATACATTGATATAATTCCCAACTCTGAGAAACCAATACTTTCGGAGATATAATTTGTATGTTTGAACTAGAGCGCCAGAAAGCTCCTGTCCATAGGGCTTGAACCCATTTTCAAATAGAGAGATAATATGCTCCTTGTGCAGTACATTAGACAGTCCAAAGAACCACTTAAAGAATTCATACATGCATGAATTAATTTCGAAGTCTGATATCCCCGACCATTGTACAGGGTGATTCACTTATCTTGGAAACTCCAATTTTCTAGGAAACGGCCGAATATATTTTAATTCTGTTAACGCCGTTTTGTACAAGTCATCGTTAACTTGAGACGCGTGTAAAAGTCGGCGAAAAAAATAAGGAGGGCTGGCGTCAGGCGCCGTCAATTTTTTTTTCCCAGGAACATACCTTTTTTATTATGCCATTCGAAAGATGATTCAATTCTAAATTTTATAAGGTTTAACGGGTAATTCCGCAAAACGAGCAGAGAAAAATATAGATATTACTCCGCATGATCCATATTTGTATATTCTGAATTTGATTTCAAAATACCTTTTTTTCACATTTCAAACCGTTAGCGATCTACAGGGTGTTATATGTTAATTCTATCCCATTTTTGCGCCTATCTTCTGGGGAACATCGCGTTATCATTTTGCCCAAATGTCTGTAATTTTCGAATTTTTTGCCGTAAATGGTCTCAAACGATTGGGGTTGACTCCCCGATAAAGAATTCGAGGTAAAATTCGATTCTGTCCGGCCGGCCGGCCGTTGTGACGATATCTTGAGAATGGAAAGAGCTATCTGAAATTTTCAGGGTAGGTGGCACATCCCAATACGACGGACAAGTTCGTTAATGGGCATAATCGGCCCAATAGTTTCCGAGTAATAATTTTGTTTACTACCAATACAAATCCAATCGAATTGATACTTGGTGATTAGTTGTAGAATACAAACCTAAGGACGTTTGTGAAATTTGCCATTTGCGGCAAAAAAATCGAAAATTACAGACATTTGTGCAGAATGATAACGTGATGTTCCTCAGAACATCACGCAAAAATGGAATAGGATTAAAATAAAACGCCCTGTAAATCGCTTACGGTTTGAAATGGGAAAAAATGGTAATTGGAAATAAAATTCAGAATTGAATCATCTTTCGAACAGCATAATAAAAAAGGTATATATGTTCCTAGAAAAAAAATTGGTTCAAGCACTGACGTGAAGTCAGAAGCTTTTGCGCGTATGTTCTATTGTCCATTCTTCTGTATTGGACACCCTTAATCGAATTTACCATGGTAAATTCGATTAAGTGTCCAATACAGAAGAATGGACAATAGAACATACGCGCAAAAGCTTCTGACTTCACGTCAGTGCTTGAACCAATTTTTTTCAAATCAAATCCAAAAGCTCTCAAAAAATCACCCGTTATTACATAAAGATATATTCTCATTAGTGATAGAAAAACTGGCCTAGAATTCCTTTCTACCCATCACGAGATTTAATATCCACAAATGAGCCTCTCACCTTACAAGATCAGAAGCCTTCTGCAAAATTCAAAGGTCCCCTCTCGCAAATATACTCCTCTGAAGGCACATGGATCTCTTGAAGAAGAATCGCCTCTCTATTCCTCAAAGATATTCACTCTTGTTCATAGAAATCCCTTCAATATTTAGTTGCCTCCTCCTAAGGAGGATCTCTTTCAAAACCAGGTCTGACCACTAATGTAGGGCTATCATCTAATCTCCTATAGATTTGTGATGAAATAACACGATTTTACCATGAATATATAGGTATAATAATATGTCATCATGACATTCATATTTTATTTTTGGAGGTTCTCGCAAAAATACGACCATAGACACCATATCATACGACGATTCACATCCACCTACCGAACTCACAAAAGGCTGCTCGGTTCTCCAACAATATAGATCCGATCGTGTTCAAACTTGGAATTCTGCAGTAGAGTTAGGTTCTGCAGGCTCTCCCAAAATTTCAGCCATGCCGGACGAATAGTTTATGATATATAGAATTTTTTTCAATTATTTTTAATTATTTTTTTTTGAATTTTCTAGTTAAACCATCCTCACGAAATTCTGCAAAAATTTTCGCGTTGGCATTCTACAACTAATAACCATGTTTGAATCCAATCGGTTTTGTATTCTTCGAGTTAATGAGGAACAAAAAACATCCAAATTTCAGAAAATTTCAGATGGCTATAACTCTAAAACCGTTTGGACGATTATGCTCATAAGCAAACTCAAATGTCGCATTCAGATGCACAACCTAACCTGAAATTTTCAAGCCGCTATCTCTTTCCGTTCTCAGGTTATCGTGACAACAAAAATATTTTTTAATAATTTCTTAATAATTTTCTAGCGATTCGATGCTCACAAAATTTCATAAACGTGCTTAGGTCTATATTCTACAACTATTCACCATGTTTGAATCCAATCGGTTTTGTATTCTTCGAGTTAATGAGGAACAAAAAACATCCAAATTTCAGAAAATTTCAGATGGCTATAACTCTAAAACCGTTTGGACGATTATGCTCATAAACAAACTCAAATGTCGCATTCAGATGCACAACCTAACCTGAAATTTTCAGGCCGCTATCTCTTTCCGTTCTCAGGTTATCGTGACAACAAAAATATTTTTTAATAATTTTTTAATAATTTTCTAGCGATACGATTCTCACAAAATTTCATAAACGTGCTTAGGTCTATATTTTACAACTATTCACCAAGTTTAAAATTCGATCGGATTTATTTTGGTTGAAAACAAAATTATTACTCGGAAACCATTGGGCCGATTATACCCATTAACGAACTTGTCCGTCGTATTGGGATGCGCCACCTACCCTGAAAATTTCAAGTCGCTAGCTCTTTCCGTTCTCAAGTTATCGTGGCAACGGACGGCCGGACGGCCGGCCGGACGGCACCACAGAATTAAATTTCACATTTGGGCAAAACTATAACGCGTATGTTCCCCAGAACATACGCGCAAAAATTAACGGCGCTGCGACGTCAGCCATCTTTATTTTTCACGCCAACTTCTACACGCATCCCAAGTCAACGTTGACTTGTACAAAACGGTGTTTACAGAGTTAAAATATATTCGGCCTTTTCGGTGAAATTTGAGGTTACCAAGAGAAGTGAATCACCCTGTACAGTGTTTCCAAGTTAATTAGTATGAAATTGAACGGATAACTCCAGCGATTATCACTGCTCTGGTAGAGGATATGATGACCACTTATCACCACCCCTCAACCAGAAAAATATCTCATTATAGCGAATATCAAATTAACCGACCGCTGGAAAATGGAGTCTTTGTTTCACAGAATTATATCCATTTCGCTGAAAACCCAGAACAAACAATAACTCATCTCGGCTCCAAATGAGACCGACGAAAAGATTTCATTTCACTTCCGGACCGACACGAAACGAATTATTCAAAGCGGGACATTCGGAGGGGACCATAAACCATTGGGTTTGAAATAAAAAAGCTCCGGTTTTTCTTCTTCTCCTGGAACTTAACGCGTTCTTTATGCCTCCCAACATGCAACGAGGCCGAGGCGTTTTCTTTTTAAGATAAAGGCGGATTTATGGGGGAACAAGTATATTGCATTTAGGTCAAATGTGGATTATCTCGGATTTCCCAATTTCGGCTGATCTGTTTCAGAAGTCGGTGGGAGGCTTGGAAGAATTGGGGATGTAATAATTTTTCCGCCCGGAGGTTAATGCCATTGATCTCTTCATTCTGATTTTTAAGTCAGGGGATGCTTCAGTAATACAATAAAAACATCGGTAATGTTTGTTATTTCGGGAAATATTTTTTGGAGCATCGATCAGAGCTGTGTCGAAGACTAAAGAAAAGAGCTTTGAGCACTTAGCACTAAGAATGCCCCCAAGCCTCGAAAAGCACCGTCAAGCACCGAGTTTTCGATATAGCTTGCGATTAGTGTCCGACCGAAACTGGTATTTCAGCCGAAACCGAAACCGAAACCGAACTTTCGGCCAGGGTCTCAGTTTCGGCCGAAACCGAAACCGAAACCGAAACTTTATATTTCATACTGAAATGTACTGTATTTTTCACAATTTTATTCGCATATACATAAAAATAGTTAAGGTGTGTTAAATGAAATAAAAAGACATTTTTTTTGAGATCTTTATTTATTATTTTGTTATCAAAATAATCAGTCGAAGTATACAGGGTGATTCCAAATCAGAAGTGAACCTTAGAGGAGGTGTTAGTATGGATCATTTGCTGTTGTTTGAGCCATTTTTATTGAGGACCAAAAATCAACGGTTTCCGAGATTTGAGTACTAGTTCTGTTGAAAAAGAATAAGTATGATTTGAAAGGGGATATAAGAAGCAAATAGAGGAAAATAACGAATTCAATATTTTTTTGTTGCAACTAAGCTCGAAATTACATTAGAAAATGTATTCATAAATTATGTTGCACCATTCCATAGGCTAGCACGTGCCGTCTTTCTGATGTTTTCAGTTGTTATTTTCCGCCTGAAATTTACTCACGCTGTCTTTTGATACACATCCACTATTTTAAATGCCGGACATTCAAAAGGTTGCTTGTAAAAAATCTGCTGAAACGAAACTAGTTAAGCAATCTAACGAAATCTTTTAGAGAATGAAGAAGGAATTTGGCAAGTTTTTAAAATAATTTTGGCATACAAAATTGTGAAATTAGAAAATTGCAGACAAATTGATATTAGAAATTGATTTTTATTTATTCATATAGGTACCACATTTCAAATCATACTAATTCTCTTCCAACCTCTTATACAGCATAGTTTTGCTTTTTTCGTACATATCATATTCTTTTCTGATGAAAATAAACCAAAATTATCACTAAATTTGATCAACGTAGAAAAAATGGACGAAATATGTACTATAAGTTCAGAAATCTTTTAAAAATCACCCGAACTCCAAAAACCATTGATTTTCAGTTATTAATAAATATGGATTAAACAACAGCTAATGAGTCATACTCCAAGTTTCACGTCTTATTTGGAATCATCCTATGCAATCTAATTAATAATCATTGAATTGAATTCTCATGAATTCTCAGTCATAACAAAGATAGATCACAAAAACTTGTACGACAATTATGTATACCTACTTATACCTGGCCAAACGACCAGGATAATTCACGAACATTCAAGTTTCGGCCCGGCCGAAAGTTTCGGCCATTTTGGGCCGAAACCGAAACTAAGGCCGAAACTAGATTACTTGGCCGAAACTGGCCGAAACCGAAACCGAAACCGAACTTTCGGTCGGTCACTACTTGCGATTACAAGGCACTTGAAAGTTATTCCATTTTTCGAGCACTAAGCACATTAAGAAAACTGTTGGAATTGAGGATATTTACTCCGAATTCTCGATAAATATTGTATTCAATTGAAAAAATTGGTTCAAGCTCTGTGGACAGGAGCATTGGTGCTCTTGTTCAAACAATGACAAATCATATCTCCGAAATTATTGGTCTCTGGGAATAATATAAACGGATTCTTACGATAGGACTGCTTTACGAAAGAAATTATATTCAAACAGACTGATTCTCCCCAATAACGAACTTATCCTAGATATTCAATCCTCAAATCTACTTTGAAAATTATATTTCATCAATTAAAACTTAACAATACTGCAGTTTTGTTTTTACTGGAGATATTCTGAATTCAATTCGATTAGGTATCTGACAAAAGAATATATTTCCATCTTCATATGGTTTATTCACGAGCATTATATTATCACATTAAAAGTATAATATCATATCATCCTCATAATTCTACGATAGCTGCAGTTATTTCATTGGTCATATTGCATTTAATCATACTTTGTTCTCTAGGACAGAATGTGCTATTTATATCAAGAATGACGAACCAGAGTTAATTTTGACATTTATCTGTCATAGGAAAATAAGATAACATGCTAAAACACAGATCATATTATAATTCATAGATAGAATAATTAAAATACATTCCTACACATAGAAGTCCGAATGATTATTGAAATTTCGAAAAATCATATCTCCGAAAGTATTACATTGTTAGAGTTGAAAATGATATCCACGGATATTTATGGTGAGACTGCATCTTAAATAGAAATCTAATTTGAAATTTGCAGTGTAAAAAAAATATTTTTTTTTCGTTACTCTGAAAGCATCATGCCCCGACTTTGCCCAATAACTAACTTAACCGAGATATTTATTTCCCAAACCTATTCTGAAAATTTCAACTGCCTAGCTCATTCTGTTCGAGAGTTATTGTAGGAACAAAATTTGAAAATAAAAAAAAATTTTTTTTGACACCCTATCAATACAAAGCTTCGCATGCATACAAAGGTTATTATTCTACTATTTGGTGCTGAAATTTAGATAAATCGAGTCATGGGTTTCGGAAATATTCATAAAAAATGTCATTACTGAAAACGGCCATAACTCCGTATCTCGTCCGAGATACTTACGCTGCAAACCTGCCCTGCAAATCTCAGTCCTCTAACTCCTTTCGTTTGAGAGTATTATCGTGCCAGCGGCGGGCCGGCTGGCCGGACAGAATTGATTTCGACCAAGGATTCTTGATCGGTGAGTCGAACCAATACCATTTTCAGCCAAAAATTCGTTAATTACAGGCATTTGGGCAAATTGATAAGCTCTCTGTTCCGAGGAACAAGAGCGCCAAAAACATGTAGGCATGCAAACTTGCATACCTCAAACGCGTCATAGACGCATAAGAAATGGCGAAACAGACTTCTATAAAACTAACGAACTCAAAATTCGTTGTATTCTCTGACAGTTAGAAAAGGCCTTTATTACTCGAGGAAATGATGATGAAATGAATGGAATTATGAATGCCATAAGCGTCATTATGTGATAGCACACTGTTCCCTAGAGCTTGCGTGCAAAAACCGTTGGGCAGACATGACAGGCTAGATTTCAGAGTACAGATAATTTTACCTTTGTTAAACTTATCTTTATTATACAGTGCGCGTCAAAACTATGGAACAAAGTCATTTTCTCAGAGGAAAAATATTTGGCAACAAAATCCTGAAACAGGTCAATTTTTGTTTCACTTTTACCAAATTTGTATGCATTTTTGAAGGATTTTTGTTGCACCCTGTGCCATTCCCAACCTCCCAAATTTTTTTAATAGGGAAAGTGGGTCATATGGTACTTTTCTGGCAAGGTCTTTGTATCTTCATTACAGGCGTGCAGAAATTTTGAAGAAAAAATTTTTCTTTTTTGAAAAATAGTTAGTTCAAAGAGGATTTCAGTATGTGCACTTTGTCATGGCTCATTTACTTTGAGACGATGGTACCTGATGAAATTTGTCACCGAATGAAAGTCGACCATTACAGTTTTGTTCATGCACAATTTTCAACCCCTACGAACCCTTTAATGGAGAATAATGGAGGGGCGTGAGGGGGTTGAAAGAGGTTGAAAGTTGTGAATGAACAAAACTGTAATGGTCGACGACAAATTTCATCAGGTACCATCGTCTCAAAGTAAATGAGCCATGACAAAGTGCACATACTGAAAACCTCTTTGAACTAACTGTGTTCCAAAAAAAAAATGTTTTCTTGAAAATTTCTGCATGCCTGTTAAGAAGATACACAGACCTTGCCAAAAAAGTACCACATGACCCACTTTCCCTATTCAAAAAATTTAGAGAGTTGATGGAGATGGCACAGGGTGCAACAAAATCCTTCAAAAATGCATAAAATTGGGTTAAAGAGAAACAAAAATTGACCTGTTCCAGGATTTTGTTGTCAAATATATTTCTTCTGAGAAAATGAATTTGTTCCATGATTTTGACGCGTACTGTAACTGCAATTATACTCCGATTGATTTTTTTGACAGTTTTCTACTTGTTGCCTGATGAAGGAGTCTAATTTAGTCTACGAAACGTTACAAAATAGTTCTTGTAGCGTTGATTTTGTTTCGTTACTATTTATTAGGCAACATTGGTCTATATATCCCTTTTGACAAATATCTTGTGTTTCTAACGCATGATCAGTTTATTTTTTTTTAAGTAATCATTGAAGGATTGTCGCAATTGTGAAAATTCTTGAATTTCACAAAATAACTATCAACAAAATAATTCTAACGATTTTCATTGAGCGTCTGACGAAGGAGTCTGATATAGACTCCGAAACGTTACGATATAGTTGTTTCTTCGTTGATGTTGTTTCGTTGTTGTTTGTTAGGCAACATTGTTCAATTGATTGCTTCTGACAAATATCTTGTGTTTCTTACGCAGAAGCAAATCACAATAGTAATTTACGTAACAGGTCCGGAAAATAGGGTTTTTTTGAACGAATAGACAAAATTCTAGGACGAGCGTAAGCTAGAAGCTAGAAGCTAGAAGCTAGAAGTCTATGAGACTAAAAAAACCTTTTTCGGTCGTGTTGCGTACAATATTTTTTCGGCAACCGTGTAGAATAACAAATCAATGAGACGACACATTCTTATTCAAAATAAACAGAACAGAAAATATCACATGTTAACAGAAACATTCTAATTCTTATTTATATTAATATTTATATTAAAATTCGAGCAATTACTAATATTGAAGGGATTCAATTTGTTTGAAATGCCTGGTATATTTAAATTCCTTTTGTTGAAGTCACAACAAGACGGCAAAGTTTCCGTTTCGCATCGATTATTTTCTTCTGGTGATTTTTGAATTGGTCTAGTCCGGGAAGTACGTACTTCCCGGACTAGGCCGGGTAATGCTTCTTGCTCAAAGAAAAAGCGTCCGGGAAGTGGGCACTTCCCGAAAGGTTGCCGAAAAAATAATTAATTTTTTAATATAGATATTTTTCAGAGTTTGGGAGAGAAAACCCAGAAAAAACCGGTCAATAATTATTTTTTTTTATCTTATAGATATTTCCCAGAGTTTGGGGAAGAAAATCCAGAATGATCATTTAGAAATCTTTCTGTAGTTGATTTTGTTTCAATCTACACGTAGAAAGTTAATATTTATTGATCCTCATGAACTGCAGAGAAATAATTCATAGCGATAAGAATTTATTTTCAGTCAGGTGTCTATCTATCGATCTAATGCTCACTCAGCCGTTGAACATCAGTTATTCGAATATACCGACCGATCAAATGAACCGGAAACCGGAAGAGAAACTACCAATCGACAAACAAACCGGCAGGTGCATCGGGTCGACAAAAAAGCTTATTTGTGAAATCGCTTTGACAGTTGAGTCGAAAATAAATTTCAACAGAATGTGATATTCCCTCGGGGCTTTCAGCGATCCTGAAAACGTTGAAATATGTAGCCTTCCGAATGAATTTGACTGGAATTGAATGGGACATTCAGATCGATGTTCGAATATGAATGACCGGCCTAGTTAGCGGTGATTTTGTGAACATTCGACATTGTGCACATTCGTACTAGGTCGATATCATTTCGCCCAAATACTCTGCGTGCTTTGAATCAGAAATGCAATCAAACAACTTGATTAGAAAAATTCTTCATTGAGTTTTATTGAATCCGTATTATGCACTATAAAATTATTGAAAAATTCTTAAAAAGCACTGATGTGTCAAAGGCTTTGAAGTGCATGTTCCATTGTCTCTTCACGCCTCATACAAAGTCCATCGAGCTGTAACTAAAATATTACATTTTTGAAATATTTCAATATTTTTTCTAGTGACAGGATATTCACGAAAATTAGAATGCTGGCATTCTATTACCATGTTTTGATTGGATCGGACCTTTATATTTTGAGTTATTTCCGCTTTACAACAATAATAATTTATATAATCTGAAGATATTATGTTCAGGTCGTATTATGGCATGTATAAGATATATTTTGAGATCTATTTCCAATAACTTGCGTGCTGGCTATTCCTATTCCGTCAATCTACCCAGGTATCCTTCTCTATGCCTATTTCTGAACGTAGTATTACGTTGATTGTCTCGCAATACTGTCCTCTTTCCCTCGGTGCTCGTAATCTGCAACCCTGGATTGGATGTCCCACCGCGTTGTTTACTGATCACCTTGTATATACTCAGGATCTGCAATCCTGCGTTGTCTGTCTCACAGCGTTTCTTACTGACCACCTTGTATATAATCTAATGCCTCAGTTCTACTCTTCCTAACATAAAAAACCCCGATGACAGAAAAGAAACCATAAGTGACTCTTCTCAGATAAGAAATAAATGAATCTTCCCAATGCATAATAATTTTGGTTATCAGAATATCAAACAGACAAAATATTCGTTGTTATCTAATATTTATACACTTCGTAGATACCCTGATAGTCGGGGTTATCTTGTACAAGTTTGCTTCAAAATTAAATCTGGCCGTGCCTCCACCAAATAATTCCTCAAATACACAGCAACGTTCTGTCACAGTCGCCAAGAACATTCACGTGGTCAACTTGGATTTGCAAAATGTCTTTAAATCCTCTTTCGCGATAAGTGAAGGTTACCTGTTATCTTTCCAAATCAAACCAATATAACCCTCACTAACTTAATTCGATATTCGAAACTATATACAACTAAGAAGATTCCAATAATTCTTATCAAGTTTCGAAAATGCGTATAACATAATGCTTCCTTCGCTGAACTTCCACAAAATGGACGATCTTATCTGACCGATGCCAACTCTGACAAAATTTCAGAACGTTAAAACGAAACAATATTGCCAACCTATTCGGTCCCCTGAACACAATTCCCTATACGTCGCATGGCACTACCGAGACCCAACCTCAAATCCAATGTCAATACATTCGACAAATTGATCGTAAGCAAAACATAAACAAACCTCTGCCTGGATCAAAAAGGAACGTTACAAGTTCACTTCATTAATATAGCGCTGATCATGCTCAAATTTGGAACTTCGCTGTAAAGTAAGTTGAAAATTTTTAGTGATACGATCCCCACGAAATTTCGCAAAAATTTGCGCGTCGTCATTCTACAACTTATTACCATTTTTAAATCGTCTTCATCAAAGGGCTTCATCTCGTGTGTATAGATTTAAGTGAAGAAAGTGGGATCCTGATTTCTTCATTTCATATCATATGGTTCAGGTCGCATCGCTCGGACAGCTCCTGTTTCTTCCGTGCCGATGCGATAGTTTGCCTCCAAATGGGAGGTCCTAGAGCTGGGGGCACGAATTGATGCTCGCTCCTGTTGTGGGCTCACCTATTTTTAGTTTCCTTTCCTTCATTTCTTTGGTTTCTTGGTTGCCTTACCCTGAAGAATCCGATTAGCTGAAACACGTGTTGGCAAGTACCATCAGAATGGTTTTTCCTTTCCACTTTTGCGTAGTTACCCTTTAAAGTTTCCTATTAGACATCCCTTTGCGCCTCGTTATTCCTCCATTCATGAAGAATTAAGTGTGCGACAATAGGCCCACTAGTCACAGTGGCGGGGCAGTGTTCGTCCACCCGACACAAAACACATATCACTCTGAAAGTTTGGAGATTCTGAGTACGTTCGGCTGTATGTTGGACGCCAGATGTATATTGTATATTGTTGTAGGGGGTAACGTTGCACTGCGACCTTAAGGTCTATTGTGCCCCCATCAGAGCTGTCGATTTCATCACTATCTACAGCTGAGCTTCCCGTTCCAGAGTTCTGATGAACTCCATTATCTGAGACGGCTTTAACGAGGCTACTCCTTCGCTCCTGCAGATTTCTTGCCAAAGCATGCCTTCATCGTCCTTCCCACCTATTTTGCACTCGTCAGTTTCTGCTACCCCTACTCCCATCATATGCTACCTGAGACAGCAGTGTCCTGTGAGGAGGTGCAGCGTTTTTTTTACTGAGATCCAAATATTTCTGTGTTCCAACAGTGAAATGACGTATTTTAACAGTTTTAATACTGCTCACAATATATATTTATGACTAGAGTTACATATATGTGAAGAAAACAAAAATAGCAGGTCACTGCTTGTTGAAATTTTCAGGGTAGGTGGCGCATCCCAATACGACGGACAAGTTTGTTAATGGGCATAATCGGCCCGATGGTTTCCGAGTAATAATTTTGTTTTCAACCAATATAAATCCGATCAAATTGAAACTTGCTGAGTAGTTGTAGAATATGAACATGAGCACGTTTGTGAAATTTTGTGATAATCGTATCGCTAGAAAATTTTAAAAAAATTGTTAAAAAATATTTTTGTTGTCACGATAACCTGAGAACGGAAAGAGATAGCGGCTTGAAATTTTCAGGTTAGGTTGTGCATCTGAACGCGACATTTGAGTTTGTTTATAAGCATAATCGGCCAAACGGTATCAGAGTTTTAGCCACCTAAAATCTGGTTAATTCTTCTCCTCATTAACTCGAAAAATACTAAACCGATTGAACTGAAACATGGTTATGAGTTGTAAAATACCAACGCGAACATTCTTGCAAAATTTCGTGAGGATAGTATTCGTAGAACATTTTTGAGAAATCATTGAAAATAAAAAAAAAATTCTATATATCAGTAACTATTCATCTGAATTTGCTGAAATTTTGCAAGAGCCTTTAGATCCTAACTCTACTTCAAGTTCTAACACGATCAGTTAAATATTGTTGAAGATTCGAGCAGCCTTGTGTGAGTTCAGTAGATGGGTGACCGTTGCCTCGATAACTTTTGAACGAAAGGAGATAAGGACTTGCAGTTTTCAGGGTAGGTTGCCTATCCGAACGGCAGAGTTAAGTTTGTTTTTGAGCATAATCGGTTTCCGAATTATACCCACCTGAAATATTATATCCTCGATAACTCAAAAAATTAAGATTCGATCGAATTGAAGCTTGGTAACTAGTAGTAGAAAATCAACATTAAGACGTGTTTTAAATTTTGTGAGAACCGTACCCCTAGAAAATTTGAAAACAATTACGAAAAAAAAATTTTTTGTAAGAACCGTACCCCTAGAAAATTTCAAAAAAATTACGAAAACAAAATTGGTTCAAGCACTGACTTGAAGTCAGGAGTTTTTGCGCGTATGTACTATTGTCCATTATCCTGTATTGGACACCCTTAAACGAATTTACCATGGTCAATTATGTTGTCCATTCTGCTGTATTGGACACTTAATTCGAATTTTCCATGGTAAATTCGAATTAAAAGTGTCCAATACAGGAGAATGGATAACATAATTGGCCCTGGTAAATTCTACTAAGGGTGTCCAATACAGGAGAATGGACAATAGAACATACGCGCAAAAACTCCCGACTTCACGTCAGAGCTTGAATGAAAAACATTTGAGCAGGGGCTGACAAATTATTTTTGAATACAATTAATCCAAAATATTTAGATGTATGTATAATGAAAAGATCAGAGGAACAAGATATCTCTTCATTTGAAACTCGTAATCGTGCTTCGCTTTATTCACGATTGATTTTTCCTTAGATATGATCTTGACTGGGCAGACAAATGACCTCATTACCATTAAAACTCAAGGAAGAAACTTCTACGTTTGTTCCATTCGCACCCGAATATTTCAAGTATTCCTTTAGCGATAGCAGAAACATCTCAACCATCTCCGACGACTGTGATGATCCAAAACTCCTAACCTGATTAAGTTCCACAATTAAAAGACGCGTCCAACATCCTTAGGCGCGATGAAAACAATAAATCTCCATCAAACTAACTTCATTAAAATTCTCGTTCTGAGCCCACGGCCGTTCTCACCTCCAGCGAACGAAAACCTGTAAAAAAATTTTCAACCATCCTCAGGCGCCTCTGCACCATCGGCCAGAAGTTACGTGTCTCCGGGAATAACGAGCGAATTGAGAGATGGCTGCGTCACTTTTGAAACAATGATGAATTAAGATGGAGTGCTGCGATAGGCGCTAGAACTTTATCGCGGCCATAAATGAAGGAAAACTCAGATTGTCTCGATGAGAGTTGTGCGATGTTGCGGAGTTGTTTGTATCGAGTTGTAGGCAACTGTTTAGGCACCTTAGTTTTATCGTTGCGATAAGGATGATGGACATACCGTGTTCTGTATATCTGATGAAATGTTTCGTGCATTTACTTCCAGGGGTTGATTTCAAACCAACTAGATAATATACAAGGAACTATACTCCATTCACTTTAATAAAGTCTCCCGGTTGGCCATGAAATTTTGACACATTTCACCGTGTATATTTTGAAAATGTTAGGTTATGCTCATTTTCCTTTCAGATAACTACGCAACGTTGTCCTCTCTACATAGAAGTCGTAGTAATTACGTATTTTTTACAAGGTGAATTTTCTTGGTAAAAATAATTAATTTGAGAAGATATTATGTAAATTCAACAATTTCAAAGACCTGGCGACTGTTCAAGAAAATATTTCATCTATTGTTACTATAGAAAATATTTCACCTATATAAAATGGTTGGAATATTCAGTTATGCTATTTTCTTGTACAGAAATCAAGAATCAAGTGATGAAATTTAAATGAAAAATAATGGATACAGTAGTCCGTTACTTTGTGATAGTTCATGCGAAAAAAGAATAAAAGTACCTGAATAACCCGGCAGGAAAACATCCAAACGAACAGACGTACCTATGGAATTCCCCACTTTTCGAAATTCTCAAGAAATAAATAGTAGTCACTGTTAAACCTTCATAAAATATAGTGATAGGATAGGAAACTAAGTAATTTCAATGGAGAGTTCAACATGTCCTAAGACAGAATGAAGTTTTCCTATTGCAGATTTCAGTTCTGTCTCTGCTTCTTCAAAACTCCTTTCGGCATTTTCAATTTGAAAGCAAAGAGTTCTTTATTATTCGAAGATAATGATATGTGATAATATCTTGTCTAAGATGGAACATTATGTTGATTTTTGAAAGTAGAATTTGGCAACGTTTCAGAGGATTGTTTTGACATTGACGATATTTCAGAAGTGCCAACCTGCCTTTGTTTCAGTTACAAAAACGTGATAGACCTAAATCAAGGCCAACCGGGAGACTTTATAAAAGTGAATGGAGTATACTAACTAGATATTTCAGGCTTTGTTATGTAGTTTACACATATACTCCATTCACTTTCATAAAGTCTCCCGGTTGGCCATGAAATTTTGACACATTTCACCGTGTATATTATAAAAATGTTAGGTTATGCTCATTTTCCTGTCAGATAACTTCGCGACGTTGTCCTCTCTACATAGAAGTCGTAGTAATTACGTATTCTTCACGATGTGAATTTTCTTGGGAAAAATAATAAATTTGATAAGATATACAGGGTGGTCCGCGAGTAACTGTACAACGTTTAATGGTGAATAGCTGGTACCTTGGGGAGCCAGAAAACAACAATCAAATATGGGCTAAGTCTTTTCGTTTCTGAGATACAGGGTGATTTATTGATTTTGGCAAAACATTCAGATAGCTATAACTCCTGAACCGTTCTACGTATTCGCTTCAAATTTGGCACGTGTTGTCATCTCAGGCCATCAAATTGTTCATATACACCGCACCGAAATTGTACAGACCAGGACTAGGAAATTTTGATTTTTACTTCCAGGTCAAATAAAACACCCTGTACATGGAATGCCAAAATTTCGGATTCACCATCGGATTCTGCATAGATTTTACTGCCAAATTCCGTTTTCCGCGTGAACGGCACACCTCCCGTTCATTTTTTTTTCTCGAAAATAAATTCACACCTCCGAATATTAAGTGGTGTTACGGACCTGCATTTTGCAATAGGAAGCTCATGACATTAAATTCGGTTATAAAAACATTTTTTATATTGAGAATCGAACTGAACATAAATAATAAAACAAAAATTAAAGAAAAAAAAAGAAATTCAAAACACATTTGAATAACTTTCGAAGCAAAACTTTGATTAAAGTTGATTTTCAAAGATTCCCCCGTTTTCAATTGATATAACAATGACTGTCAAATGGAATATTTCTTATAATTTCAACTACCTACCTCATTCCGTTCGAGAGTTATATCTATGTCTATGGATGAAAAGCAGTCTCACTACTCTCAGATCTCTTACTAACTTCATGTTCCGTTCCGAAATGTAAGACTTTTCTGAGAAAAACTAATTTCGGAGCAAACAACTGAGATTTTTCTCACTTCGCTCACAATTCTTCGATTGATTAGATAACGTAATGTCACAGGAACATAAGTTGACATTAGGTCAATTCATGCATAGAATTATATAATTCTGTGACAACGTTGAAATACGATTTATTATTGAAATTTTGAAAAATCATATCTCCGAAAGAATTAGCTTGTTAGAGTTAAAAATGATATGAATGGATTCTTATGATAAAAGTGCTTATTAAAAAAAATTTAATTTGGAATTTGTTCTGTAAAAAAACGAGAGCAGCTAGTCCTGCATTGGCTGCTCTCGTGATGATTGACCTCGTCACAACAGTAATTGATCAATTACCTTTTGCGATACCACTCTTCAAGTTTTATGTCGATGACTCTATCACAGCCATACCAACAGACAAGGTGAATGAGACACTGTCATTGTTCAACCGTTACCATGATAGAATCCAGTTCACGGTAGAAGTAGAGAATGAGGGATCACTACCATTCCTTGACGTATGTGTGCACCGAACTGAACAACAAAAACTTACAACTAACTGGTATACGAAACCCACGAGTTCGGGTGTTATGTTGAATTATTTATCTACACATTCCCTTGGCTATAAAATCAGTGCCATTCACAACATACTGAATAGAGCAGTCAACCTAAGTGCACCTGTATACCACAACCAGAACATAGAAAAAGTGAAGAATATCCTATACAACAACAATTATCCAAAACATTTCGTCAGCAGAATTATTTCAGAATTTATACCGAAAATTAAAAACAAAAACAAAAACAATAACATAATTGAAACAACTAAGAAATACTATAAAATACCATATATACCAGAACTATCACAAAAACTAAAAAGAACTCTAAAAACAGACAACAAGGAATTAGTATTTTACAATATATTATGAAAACCGTGGGATTGTTATACAGCCGTATCAAAGATCCTATTAAAAAAGAACAAAAATCGGGGGTGATATATGGAGTTCCATGCTTAGACTGCGATAGGGTATATATTGGACAAACAAGGCAATATTTGAATAGCAGGATGAAACAACACAAATATGACTTGAAAGACGCAAAAAACAGAGAAAAGACGGCACTGTGCTCCCATTTCTTCGTGGAGAATCACAGTTTCGATTTTCCGAATGTGAAAATTCTTGAAAAAGAAAAACAATATATAAAAAGAAATATCTTAGAGATGATTGACATTAATTTGAACAAGTCTGTCAATTTTAGATCTGATACTAGTCATCTAAGTTATTTATATAATCCAATATTTTCTAAATATATATATAAATAAATAAATAAATAAATAAAAAAATAAATAAATATAAGAATTTGACAAAAAGATAAACTAGGTAGTTCTAACGTGAAATAGTTCAATATTTGACAACCAAAACACGATTTGTTTTGTGACGTCTCATTTATAGGTTATGGTTTGTTGTTTTGAACGTCTTTGTATCTGGTGTGCAATTTCATTCTTCCATGATTTTAATTTTATAATTTTATATTTTAACTTGTATATGTACTGAACAATCTGACATATTATAATTTGTCCTATTCCCACAATAAGAAAAATATTTTTCATTATTATGTTGATTGTTGAGAGTAGAAATTGGCAACGTCTCAGAGAATTGTTTTGACATTGACGATATTTCAAAAGTGCCAACTTGCCTTTGTTTTAGTTACAAAAACGTGATAGACCTAAATCATGGCCAACCGGGAGACTTTATAAAATTGAATGGAGTATACATGAAAATACGTGAAAAGTGTGAAATAACGGATTTATTCCCTCTGAGTTTGATAGGTCAATTTTAAGTTATATTTCAAGGAACATTTTCAAAGTAATTCTTCTTTGTCGTTATTCTACCATTTCCTATTACCAAGCAATGACGACATCAAGATTCTTTCAATTACAAACCCTCTTTTTTTGCCATGGAAAAATTCAGAATCCAGTAGTGCAATCGCGATGCAATTTGGGTGAATAGTTCTCGTGATATTAATTCTTTAAATTTTAAGAACATGTGAAAATTTTTAAATGAAGTCTTCACCAAATAAGCACATTTTTATTGCAAAAATTGGTTCAAGCCCTGCGAACAGGAGCTTTTTGGTGCTTTTGTTCAAACAGACAAATTATTTATCCAAAAGTATTGGTTTCTCAGAGTTGGGAATTATATCAATGGATTCCTATGATAGAAATGCATCATGGAAGAAATTAAATAAAAAAAAAGTGTCGTTTGAAAAAAATGCTTCAAACACTATCTTATTAAAAAAGGTCAATCTACAATGCTTCAATGCCTTGAAGCTTCAAAAATTGTCATTAAATTTATTTATCAACATTAAGTGAGCAATCTGCAATGATTCAACCTCGTGGAATGGGTTGTTGCAACTTAGACTCGGTGCATAGTTTCCACAAGTCGAAATAC
Organism: Halyzia sedecimguttata; assembly: GCA_937662695.2. Lineage (NCBI taxonomy): Eukaryota > Metazoa > Arthropoda > Insecta > Coleoptera > Coccinellidae > Halyzia > Halyzia sedecimguttata. The sequence goes on along the minus strand of OW569414.2, from coordinate 3,783,194 downwards.
CTAAGGAAAGTATCATCGAAATGTCTAGAGGAAGGCTGGAGACAATCATAGCAGATTGTCCATTTATTCCTGATATTTGAGTAGGTAGTGGATTACGAACAAATTATTTTAATAGAAATTAAATAAAAAAAAAGTGTCGTTTGAAAAAAATGCTTCAAACACTATCTTATTAAAAAAGGTCAATCTACAATGCTTCAATGCCTTGAAGCTTCAAAAATTGTCATTAAATTTATTTATCAACATTAAGTGAGCAATCTGCAATGATTCAACCTCGTGGAATGGGTTGTTGCAACTTAGACTCGGTGCATAGTTTTCAAAAGTCGAAATACCTAAGGAAAGTGTCATCGAAATGTCTAGAGCAAGGCTGGAGACAATCATAGCAGATTGTCCATTTATTCCTGATATTTGAGTAGGTAGCGGATTACGAACAAATTATTTTAATAGTTCAAAATATATTTATAAAATACTATCCTCTTTTCATAATTTAAAATTTAATAGTCCATACCACTAACACATTCTTTTCTGTATTATGAACCTTAACTTAAGAAAAAATGATTGATACACAAATGTAGAGCCATATTTCTTGAAGTCAAGAGCTTTTGCGCGCCTGTTCTATTGTCCTTTCTCCGGTATTGGACACTCTTAATCGAATTTATTTAATAATTTTTTCTAGATTATGATTCTCACAAAATTTCACAATCGTCTTTGTATGAGTATTCTACAACTAGCTACCAAGTTTCAATTCTTTCCGATCTGTATTTGTTGATGACGAAATAATCACTCGGAAATCGTTGGACCCATTATGCTCTTTGACGAACTTGTCCGTCGTATTTGAACGCGCCATCTACCCTGAAAATTTCAAGTCACTATCTCTTTCCATTCTCAAGTTATCGCGGCAACGGCCGGTCGTCCGGAAAGAATCAAATTTGACCTCGAATTCTTCATCAGACATTACATTACATTACAGACATTTTGGAAAATGATAACGCGATGTTCCCAGAACATGCGCGTTCTGAAGAAGGCTCATGCAGGATTTCGTGAAGGTGTATGAGTCATGAACAGACAGAAGAACATGTAAGCAAAAGCTGCTGACTTCACATCATTGCTTATTAAGAATTTTTCGAAAACCTATTCTCCCGGATTAAATATTTGCAAATAGCAATACTGTTCATTTCTTCAATCTTCAATTTCGCACGAAATTGTCATTCAGTCTGGCTCCAATTCAGAATTATTAATCGAAAAGCACTAAGGAACTCTTCGGCTCCGATCTCTCCGGAACCCAACTGACTTCGCTCGATTGCTCGTGGTGTACCTAAATAGCGAGAACTCATGTTTTTATTCAATCAGGCGGGCGTACAGCAGACGAGTTTCATTTACAATTAAAATCGGGGCACGAAACAAAGCAGTCGAAAAGTCCTCTTTCCGAATTATAATAAATTCGCAGTTGGTAGATCTCTCGAAGTTTAATTCAAGACCTGGTTGACCGTCCGGCTGTGCGGTTGCTTAAATCGTACGGTCGTGAACAGTGATTTAGTCGAGAAAGCTCTTATCCGGAATGAAATATTTTGAATTTCAAATGTGCATCACAATCAGGAAAGTTGTCAGGGGATCAAACGAAGTCCTATTTACATCGCACGGCGTTTTGGAATGATTCTCGAATGGCTTTCGGTTCTTAACTTGATTTGGAGTTAATGAAATGATGGTTGGTACTGAAAACTTTAGTGATCATACAGAGAACAATTTGAACAATCCCTGTGGACAGGAGCTATTTGGCGCTCTTGTTCAAACAGACATATTATATCTCCGAAAGTATTGGTTTCTCAGAGTTGGGAATTATATCCTATTATAGAAGTGCATCATGAAAGAAATTAAATATAAAAAAAGGGTCGTTTGAAAAAATGCTCAAAAAATTATCTTATAAAAACTAGAACAAGAGGTGTAGGTACAATAAATAACTGTCACATTTATCTCTAAGAGGAAAATAAGATGACATGTAAGAACACAGATCATATAATATTTCATAGATACAATAATTAAGTACAGCATTCTATGAAAACACAAGAAGTACAGAAATACGATTCATTATTGAAATTTCGAAAAATCATATCTCCGAAAGTATTAGATTATTAGGGTTGAAAATGATATCAATGGATTTTTATGGTGAAACTGCATCTTAAAAGGAGTTGAATTAGAAATTTGAGTTGTAAAAAAAAAGTTGTTTTTTCGTTTCTCCGAAACCATCAGGCCAATTTTGCCCAGTAACGAACTCAACCGAAATAATTATCTTTCAAACCTACTCTGAAAATTTCAACTGCCTAGCTCATTCTGTTTGAGAGTTATTGTAGAAAAGATATTTAAAAATTAAAAATTTTTTCTTATACCTTTTTGCATCCCGATCAAAACAAACCTTTGCACGCATATAGATGTCATTATTCTACGATTTTGTGCTGAATTTCAGATAGATCGAATGATCGGTTTCGGATATATTCATAAAAAATGTTTTTACTGAAAAGGGTCATAACTCCGAAACCGCTTGGTGGATTTCACCCGATAACGAACTCGTCCGAAATATTTATGCTACAAACCTACTCTGCAAATTTCAATCTTCTAACTCCTTTCGTTCGAGAGTTATTGTGCCTACGACCGGCCGGCCGGACCAGCCGGACAGAATTGATTTCGACCACGGATACTTGATCGGTGAGTCGAACCAAATCGTTTAAGACCATTTTCAGCCAAAAATTCGAAAATTACAGACATTTGGGCAAATTGATAAGCTTTCTGTTCCGAAGAACAAGAGCGCCAAAAAGTGGGAAAGCTCTATGGACAAGGACGTTGGCACTCTTGTCAAACTACTAGCGAGTAACTATTCAAATTTGATAAATCATATATCCGCAAGTATTAATTGTCGGATGATAATGATTATTCTACCATCCGTTTCTTGTGAAATTATGAGAGAATCCAATATTAACAAACCACGGAAATCTACTGGAATCCGAATAATGGAAGGAATGGTCGAATAACCTAGAAAAATTCATCGTTCTTGAGAATAAAACTCGCAATAAAGACCCAACAACAGCCATCAATGCAATAAACAGAGATTTTTGCGTCTCCTGATAACGACATAAATGCGGGGAACCCAGATTCTCCACAATAATCCCCTAGGAAACCGCCTGATCTTGAATAACCGCGCGAGCGAAATAGCTCTCCGAATTTTCCGCGATTTCTAGCGATAAATTTTCGAAATTACCGGAACGATATCAGAAAGGCCCAAAACGAGCCGGAATGTTAATCTCGTCACACCCCATTGCCTCTAATCCTAAATCATGTGGCGGTGGCACATCGGTAGAAAGAGAGTGCAGGAGTGGCGTATTATTGCCGGGGCGCCGTATATACCGGGCAAATGTACTTTTAGTGTTAAGATGATGTCGTCGAAGGCGTCGTTCGGATGTATTTCCTGGGAAAATGGCCACCTTAATCTCGCGCAGCAATCAGATGGGATCTTCCGAGCTGAAAAGGAGGCAAGTGTCGCATAAATATCTTTCGGATTTCGCTGTCGCCAATATCAATATTATCTTCTGTAAGCCGGAGAAATATGCTGCTCACGACTGTTGTAACTTTTGTGGTTTAAGCTCTTCCAGAGTAGTCTATAATCGTACGTCACTGGATTTGCTTGGAAGATAATAGTAGGAGTCGCCTTTATTCACTGTTCGGATTTTACGGTGTCTGCGAGAGCACGGACATACTGAGAGACTTTCATCTCAGTGATTCTGCCATTTTTGGACACCTTTTGTTTATTTTTGCGCGCATGTTCAGGTGAATAGAGTGCCTCTATTATTTTCGATTCACAGATGAAGAATTCGGTGTCAAACATGATTCTGTTCAGCCGTCAGCAATCAGCTCAACGCTCCACTGAAGGAAATGATTCAATGAGAAAGGTTTACCAAAAATATTCTTACTAGGGTTGATACATTTCTTACTATTCGGTTAAAATAGCACTATAGACATAGTAAATTGAGTTGCTATAGTTATTGAACAGATCTTACTATGGTTTTCTTATTACACCAATGAAAGTGTTTGATTATCTCATTCAAATGTGGAATTGCCACGGTAAACCCAAGTTTTCTAACCGGCATCCAATAGCCATAACAATTTAGCTATACTATGCGAGATACTTTAGTTCCATAAATTTACTACGGCAGTTAATGTTGATTCATTAAACCAGTCGAATATAGGCGATTATGCCCGAATGCAGGGTTGCGCGCCACCTGATTCATAGCATCCACTCAAACTCAATACTCATCGTTTGTCTATTCGACTTGGGACAATCTGCTAACGCGATTAAACTAATTTGTGAAATATGAATCCTAGTTTATTCATGATATTAATCAACAAGCATCATCATAGTGTAGTTTGAAAGTGTTTAGTTTGTGCATTGAAATATCACCGTTTTTGTTTTGTGTGTCTACAATCAATCTTCCTGCACACATGGAACAGAAGTTTGCAGAATTCCTGAGTTCCTAATGGAGAGTTGTAAATTCATTGCAAAGTTGGGAATTAGGAAGGAGACTATGTCAAAAAATGTACCGGTAGCTAAGTTATATTCTTAATTATTATTAGAGCATCAATATGAATTCACTGACCATTGATTTTTCATAATAACAATATTGGCCGTTGGATCTTGAAACAATGGCGTCCATGCGTTCGGAATGAATAATTCATCAATCGAATTAATGTTAGTATGTATAATCATTTAATAATTTCCATTGATCTTATCAGATTGATAATTAAATTTTATTCGAAATTCTGAATAATTAATTATTGAGAGATTAGGTCAACTTTTTTTTAAATAGAACTTTATTGTTCTTCTGTTGAATCCATTGCTCCTTATCATTGGAATGTGTTTTGTTTGCTCTATAATATTGTTTTTTTGAATATATTTTTGTTACCAATATTTGAGAAAATGTGCTAACTGCACATTTTCTCATTCAAATTGAATATCTTTTTTGCGTGATGTGAGTAAGTTTAATCTCAGTGTTTGTTTATCTGTAATAATCTATTTGTTCGTCTTTTAGTATGGTATTGTGATGAAAAGCCCTTTATATTTGAAATATTTCGACCAGTATTTGCTTTCAGTGTATGTATATCTACTAATTGAAACCAAAGAATGTGATTATTACTAACAATAAAATGTCTTGTTATGCTACTATTTTTTTATTTGTATATCCACCCAATATAATTCTGGCAGTAGACAGTGGAGATAATATGTTCTCCATATGAAATGAATAAAATACTGCTTCAAAAAATAGAAATATAGACCATTACAATTTATAAAAAAAATTGCATAATTTGCAGGTAGGTATAATTGAGATCTAGTTATGAATTATTCGACAAAGATAATTAAATAAAGTTCCAGAGATAGTTGTATCAATTTAGCTCATTTGAATACACTATGAAGTCATCAAATTGCTTCATGCCAAGTGTTTCCTTGATGTGGGTCCTTCTGGGCTTATTAATCAATATGATGAATTCTCAATTTGAAAATTCGAGTTGATATCTTTCGCAGGTAGGTTTGAACTTTCGACACTCAATTTTATCATTAGAGAAACTATCAGATATATTATGTAATTTATTCTCTTCATAGTATGGTTAATCTCTTCTGATTGCCTTTGTTACCTTGCGCACTTTAGTTAATTCATTTAACTGCCATGTTTCTGACTGAGCCAACGTAGCACAAAAATTTGGCCAATTTATTGCTTGTCTTAATAATGAATTAGAAATTTATTAAAGTACAGACATAGTACTAAATTGGCCATTGTTTTCTGTCAGATGAGCTCAGTATGTAATATGGCAGTTAAAAAATAACTAAAATTGCAAATTAACCTGATAAAGACAGTAAGATGAGATTACGAGAGCGGTAAAATAGGTTTACTAGACCAGTAAAATGCAGTTATACATTATTACTATGGTTGTAAAACAACGTTACAAGTGCAGTTATATCAGATTACTATGATAGTAGTACTGAGTTACAATTTACAAACGCAGTTATTTAAGTTTACTACGGTAGTGAGACAAAGTTTCAAAACCAGTAATATAAAAGTACGACTATAGTATAATCACTTCAATACTTGCTGTAAAACGGTATTATTCCTGTTATGAAGGATTAAATCAAATAGCCGTTATTAACTGAATCGTAGTAAATCAAGGTGAACTGTGAGAAATAGAAAGTTTTGTTGAGGCATATAGTATATGAATTTTCTCATTGCTGTTATTATATTTTTCTTTCAGTGTCGAACGCAAAAAGTTAGAGAATTGGAATTTTCTGAGTGGGTATTGTTGGAGTCCAAATGCACCAGCTAAGTGCGTTAATGGGCAAAATGCACCCAGTGATTTCAGAGTTACAGAGAAGTGAACTTTCAGTTGTGAGATCCCTCTTTTTGGCGCTCTAGTTCCTCGGAAATGGAGTGCTTATCAATTTGCCCAAATGTCTGTAATTTTCAAATTTTTCGATGAAAATGGTCTTAAACGATTTGGTTCGACTCACTGATCAAGAATCTGTGGTTGAAATTCATTCAGTCCGCCTGGTCCGGCCGGTCCGGCCTGCCGGCCGTAGGCACAATAACTCTCGAACGGAATGAGCTAGACAGTTGAAATTTTCAGAGTAGGTTTGGGGGATAAATATCTCAGCTAAGTTCGTTATTGGGCAAAATCGGACAGATGGTTTCGGAGTAACAAAAAAAAATTTTTTTTTTACAAAGCAAATTCCAAATTAAATTTTTTTCAATAAGCAGTTTTACCATATGAATCCAATGATATCATTTTTAACTATAACAAGCTAATACTTTCGTAGATATGATTTTTCAAAATTTCAATAATAAATCGTATTTCAACGTTGTCACAGAATTATATAATTATTCTATGTATGAATTGTCATAATGTCAACTTATTTTCCTGAGACATGACATTATCTAATCAATCGAAGAATTGTGAGCGAAGTGAGAAAAATCTCAGTTGTTTGCTCCGAAATTAGATTTTCTCAGAAAAGTCTTACATTTCGGAACGGAACATGAAGTAAGAGATCTGGGAGTGGTGAGACTGCTTTTCATCCATAGACATAGATATAACTCTCGAACGGAATGAGGTAGGTAGTTGATATTTTCAGAGTAGTTTAGAGAGATGAATATCTCGGTTGAGTTCGTTATTGGGCAAAATTGGCCAGATTTAATTTGATTTCTTCCATGGTGCAGTTCTCATTCTCATGATTGCTCATTTAATCTTGATAATTAAACTATTATTTGAATTGAATTTCCTTTAGGATGCAGTTCTATCATATGAATACATTGATATAATTCCCAACTCTGAGAAACCAATACTTTCGGAGATATAATTTGTCTGTTTGAACTAGAGCTCCAGAATGCTCTTGTCCACAAGGCTTGGACCCATTTTTGAAAGGAGATATCATAAAATGGAAGTCTGAAGTTGAATATTTAGGGGTAATACTAGATAGTGAACTTCTGTTTGAATTTGAATTGAATTTGAATGTTTGAATTCAATCGGTTTTGTATTTTTCGAGTTAATGAGGAACAAAAAACAACCAAATTTCAGATGAGTAAAACTCTAAAACTGTTGGGCCGATTATGCTTATAAACAAACTCAAATGTCGCATTCAGATGCACAACCTAACCTGAAAACTTCAAGCAGCTATCTCTTTCCGTTCTCAGGTTATCGTGACAACAAACATATTTTTTAATAATTTTCTAGCGATACGATTCTCACAAAATTTCACAAACGTGCTTAGTTTTAATTCTACAACTATTCACCAAGTTTCAATTTGATCAGACTTATATTGGTTGAAAACAAAATTATTACTCGGAAACCATTGGGCCAATTATGCCCATTAACGAAATTGACCGTCGTATTGGTATGCGCTACCTACCCTGAAAATTTCAAGTCGCTAGCTCTTTCCATTCTCAAGTTATGGTGGCAACGGCCGGACGGCCGGCCGGACAGAATCCAATTTGCCATCGAATTCTTCATTGGAGAGTTGAACCAAATCGTTTGCGGCCATTTTCGTAAAAAAATTCGAAAGTTACAGACATTTGGGTAAAATGATAACGCGATTTTTTAATATCTATAGGCTGTACAATGATGTTCCTATTGAATTCAAGCTGTTGAATGAGAACCAATCCAAGAAGAAGATCAGGCTCCATCTCATCAATTTATCATTGAATTTGTCTCTATGATTGGTGGTCATTAACTTGTTATTTCTCTTTGTAAGTATTTTCAACTTTCTCTCATTTTCTGTTCAGTTTTACATGTATATTTTTTGCGCGTATGTTCTGGGGAACATCGCGTTATAGTTTTGCCCAAATGTCTGTAACTTTCGAATTTTTTGACGAAATTGGTCTCAAACGATCAAGTTTGACTCCCCGATGAAGAATCCGAGGTCAAATTTGATTCTGTCCGTCCGGCCGTCCGTTGCCACGATAATTTGAGAAGGAAAAGAGCTAGCGACTTGAAATTTTCAGGGTGGGTGGCGCATCGCAATACGACGGACAAGTTCGTTAATGGGCATAATCGGCCCAGTGGTTTCCGAGTAATAATTTTGTTTTCAACCAATATAAATTCGATCGAATTGAAACTTGGTGAGTAGTTGTAGAATATGAACCTAAGCACGTTTGTGGTATTTTGGGCGAATCGTATGGCTAGAAAATTTTAAAAAAATTATTAAAAAATATTTTTTTTGTCACGATAACCTGAGAACGGAAAGAGATAGCGGCTTGAAAATTTCAGGTTATGTTGTGCATATGAATGCCACATTTGAGTTTGTTTATGAGCATAATCGACCAAACGGTTTCAGAGTTATAGCCATCTGAAATTTTCTGAAATTTGGTGGTTTTTTGTTCCTCATTTACTCGAAAAATACTGAACCGATTGAATTCAAACATGGTTATTAGATGTAGAATGCCAACGCGAAAATGTTTGCGAAATTTGGTGAGGATAGCATCTGTAGAAAATTTTTAATGAATCATTGAAAATAAAAAAAAAAAATTCTATATATCAGTAACTATACGTTTGAAATTGCTGAAATTTTGCAAGAGCGTTCATTACCTAACTCTACTGCCAAGTTTCAAGTTTTAATACGATCGGTTGAATATTGTTGGAGATTCGAGCATTCTTGTGTGAGTTCAGTAGATGGGTGACCATTGCCTCGATAACTTTCGAACCAAAGGAGATAGGGACTTGCAATTTTCAGGGTAGGTTGCGTATCCGAAAGGGAGAGTTGAGTTCGTTTTTGGGCATAATCGGTTTAACGGTTTCCGAGTTATATTCACCTGGAATATTGTTTCCTTGATAACTCAAAAAATAAATATTCGATTGAATTGAAGCTTGGTAACTAGTAGTAGAAAATCAACACAAAGACGTGTTTAAAATTCTGTAAGAACCGTACTCCTAGAAAATTTGAAAAAAATGACGAAAAAAAAAATTAAAGGAACCGCGCCTCCAGAAAATTAAAAAAAAATCACGAAAAAAAAAATTGGTTCAAGCATTGACGTGAAGTCAGAAGCTTTTGCGCGTATGTTCTATTGTCCATTCTTCTGTATTGGACACCCTTAATCGAATTTACCATGGTTAATTATGTCGTCCATTCTCCTGTATTGGACACTCTTACTTCGAATTTACCACGGTAAATTCGAATTAAGTGTCCAATACAGGAGAATGGACAACATAATTAACCATGGTAAATTCGATTAAGGGTGTCCAATACAGAAGAATGTACAATAGAACATACGCGCAAAAGCTTCTGACTTCACGTCAATGCTTGAACCAATTTTTTTTTTGTTTATCTTATTCAGGTGTATTTATTTTGTAACAAGGGTTAAGTGGTAGAGCACCTTTCGGTGAACTTCCCCTTGGGATTTCTACATCAGTTGGAAATAAAGACATTATTATTATTATTATTATTATGTTCCCCAGAACATACGCGCAAAAATTGGATCATTCCTCGACGTTCAACTTCATAGTGTTTATAGTTCCTTTCCTTATTTCCAGGATAGCCAGGGATTTCTCATCCGGATCCAATATATTCCGCCGACGCAAATTCCTTTCTAAACCGAATTTACCCTAACGAATGAATTTCCGCTACTCGCACAACACAACGGCGTTTCTCGCGCTGTAATTACATCGTATATTCTTATTCCCGGCTGCTCCTCGTATCGATTCCGGCAGCACATGTGCGAATAATGCCCCGTCTTCGACTTTTCGTTCCCGCCGTGTTCATAAATTACGTAGCTCATAAACAGGGAAAATTTCATTCCACGTTTTCCATATCTTCGAAACCCGCCAGCGCAGCGTCGAAAACAAAATTGAAAGAAATACGTACAATTTATTATGACTATAAAATGACGGATGGCACCTGGGAAAATATATATATTTCTGGAGAGAGTGGAAACTAAGTAGGTTTTATTGATTCAGCAGGTTTTGGGGGGTGAAAATGGATTTTCAATTGGGTCGGGATGGATATCTGATTGGGTTGAGGATGTGGATCGAGCATTCAATGCAAAGGTTTCGATTAACGAATATACTGGGAGAACCACCATAAAACTAGCAGCATATATTCCATTCACTTTTATAAAGTCGGTTGGCCATGAAAAAATGGAAATCAAGAATCAAGTGTTGAAATTTTATTGAAAAACAAGCACTGTCGTGAAGTCAGAAGCTTTTGCGCGTTTATTCTTTTGTCCATTCTCCTGTATTGGACACTCTTAATCGAATTTACCATGGTGAATTCTATTGTCAGTTCTCCTATATTCAACACTTTAAATCGAATTTATCCTGGTAAATTCGATTGAAAATTGGCCGATTCTGCTTATCAACAAACACAAATGTCAAATTCATATGTACAGAGTGGTCCAAATTGGACACTTTTGATAGGAAACACCAATTTCTAGAGGAGTTAGAGAAAAACTAGCCTACATGCTACGAGGTCGATTTTTGTGAGAAAATGATTGCCGAAAACCGCACATTGATATCTTGAGTTGTTCGAAAGATACAAGGTGTTTTTCAATTTTGTGCATTTCTGACCCAACCCCGTAACTTGTTTATTTTTGATGATTTCTTGTTTCTGTGAAAACATTCTCCAGGCACTTTTTTGAAAGGAATCCAATGGTGTTCCTAGTTTTTTATTAAACAATATGGTTTTGAAGCTATAACATAAACTTATATTTTTTCTTATGGACCACCCCATATTTTTTTACATATTCGTGTTTGAAATGAAATTTTCTTTTCAAATATATATAATAGTTGCTACTTCTCTTTGAAAACATTCATTTTGTGGCTGTTTTCGAATTATTTTAGATGTATTTTCAAAATCTGGGATGCCATGTCTGAATATGAAACACATTACCTTAGCAACTACAGTCTATGCGTACTGTCAAACAATTATTATTAAATGCAGTTTGCTTCACAAGTTTAGTGTGCTTCTTTGAACTGAGTTTTGAACATACTAGAATATTTATCTGCCTGTTAATTCAAAATGTATGAAAATTACGAGAAATATGATATGCTAAAGTGTTATTGGGAATCACATGAAGATGCTCAGGCTACCAGCAATCTTTACTTTGACCGATATCCTGAAAGGAGACAACCGTTTCGGGATATGTTCACTAGATTGCAGCAAAACCTAGTTAATTACGGTTCTTTTTCAAAACCAAGGACAAAAGTTTACGAAGCCAGGAATAGAGATAGAGAGTTAGAAGATATAACGGTTTTGGGGAAATAAAAAACCAACCCAATATTTCACTTCGCAAAATGCAGTTGAATACAGGTATTCCAAAGACTACAGCAATGTGAATTCTAAAAAAAAATAAATTCAAACCGTATAGAGTAAGAAAAGTTCACAAGTTACTACCATATGACCTACAATTCCGGCTCGAATTTTGCCAATGGTATTTAGGAAAATGTGCTGAAAACCCTTACTTTGGACAGAATATTATTTGGACTGATGAAGCATGCGTTAGCAGCTCTGGTATTTTTAATAGATACAATTCCTACAATTGGATTTTGGAAAATCCACATATTATAGTGGTCCTGTTCATTGGGCGGCAAGATCCCCCGATCTCACGCCTCTAGATTTTTACCTCTGGGGAAGAATAAAGGACCTCACATATAAACGCCAACCTGATTCCCGAGAAGCCTTGGAAGCAGCAGTGCGACATGCCTTTCGTTCAATACCTGCGATAGAATTGATTAATGCTGTTAATAATGTGAGGAAGCGAAGTCAATTATGTTGTGACTTAAACGGTGCTCAATTCGAACACATGTTGTAAATAGTTTAAAAATATTGTTCTTCTTGTTATTCTATTTTTCGATTAAATTTATGAGTTATTACAACATCGGCAATGATTATTCTTTTTTACAGCTGTTATGTAGAACTATTTTGTTTCGTATTTAGGCATGACAACCCAGATTTTGAAAACCACTCTGTCAACCCAGCCTAAAAATTGCACGTCGCTATTTCTTTCCGTTCTCAGGTTATCGTGACATGAATAATAATTTTTACTAATTTTTTAAGATTTTCTAGTAATACTATTCTCACAAAATTTCTCCTACGTCTTTGTGTCAGTATTCAACGACTAGCTACCAAGTTTCAATTTGATCGAAACGTTTAGGGTCGATGACAAAATTATTACTCGGAAACCATTGGGCCTATTAAAAGCATTAACGAACTTGTCCGTCGTATTGGGACGTGCCACCTATCCTGAAAATTACAAAGGCTACCTCTTTCCATTCTCAAGTTATCTTGGAAACGGCTGGCAAGCCGGACAGAATCACATTTGATCTCGAATTCTTCATCAGGGAGTCGAACCCAATCGTTTGAGAGTATTTCCGTCAAAAAATTAGAAAATTACAGACATTTGGGAAAAATGATAACGCGATGTTCCCCAGAACATACACGCAAAAATGGTGGTTCAAAGGTATGTACGGACTTTGAGAGAATTATGACTGATAGTTTTTGAAATATAAAAGTTTTTAAGAAAATAATTTTTTTTTATTGATAAGATATTCACGAAATTTCACTTTGGTATTATTCAAGTAATTACCAAGTTTTAATTGAATCGGATTCGTACATTTTCAGTTATAAAGGAAATAACAACAAAATTCAAGGTGGGTGTAACTCCGAAACCGTTTAGCTAATTATGCCTATTAACGAATCCCATTCGGATGCGTATATTTCTCTGAAAATTACAAGTCGCTGTCTCTTTCCATTCAAAAGTTCTCGGGGCAAACGGTCACCCATCCAGCTACTGAACACATTCAAGGCTGCTCGAATCTTCAGCAATATAGATTTGATCGTGTTTAAATTTGGAACTCGGTTGTTAGGTCAGGTTTTGAGGACTCTCGCCAAATTTCAGCAACATCGGACAGATACGTTCTGAGATACAAAACTGTCTACAATATATTTTTTTTAATTTCTTGTGATACGATCCTCAAAAGAAATTTCGCGAAAATTTGCACATTAGCATTCTACAGCTAAACACCATGTTTGAATTGGATCAGATCTGTATATTTTGGTTGGTATTTGTATCAGCATTCTACAACTAATTTCCAAATTTCAAGTCGATCAGTTATATATTGATTGAATACAATATTTGTACTCGGAAACCATTTGGTCGATTATTTCCATTTACGATTGCAACGTACCTTAAAAATTTCCGTTCGAAAGTTATCGAATTTGCCCTCGAATTCTTCATCAGTGTGTCGAACCTAGTCGTTTGAGACAATTCTCGGCAAAAACTTCGAAAATTATTAACATTTGGAAAAAATAATAGCACACTGTTCCCTAGAACATGCACGCAAAAATCCCAAAACACCTGAAGTTTTGTTCGAGGAGATATAATGCAGGTTACACCCCCTTATCATCCCTGTGCAGGTATTTGGTTAATGGACAAAATACCCCAAGTGGTTTCGGAGTTATAGCCACCTGATTTTTTTTCAATAACAGGATTAATACTGATCTTATCGGTAATTAGTTGAAAAATACCAATACAAGGACTTATGCAAAATTTAGTTAGAATCACATGATTGAAAAATTAAAAAAGTTATAAGTTCTCGGAAAATTATCGAACACTTCTGAAAGCATGCCCACAGAGACAGATGAGGGACTGCGTTTGAATTTTATTCTTAAAAAATGGAATTTACGCTGTTTTCCCTTAGACATTCTCACTTTAACTTTAACCACCTACATTCATTTCACATTTCTATTTCGAGATTATAATACTGATTATTTCCACTTTAAGAGGAAATCAATATAGTTATTGTCACAATTCACAATTTTTGTGAACACACCTTTGTTAATTAATATGTGGTTCATCCCATCCCCGTCGCCACTCTTATATAGTGAATTGAATAAGAATGTAGTAATTAATTAATACTACCAAATTAATTGATTGGAAAGTGTGTACTTTCCAATCAATAAATTCGGCCTTCTTGTACAAGAATTGAAATCAACTCAATCCTACTTTTATCTGGAGTGGGAAATAGCCAGTATTACGAACTGTCTCACAATATGATACGCAACAGTTCGCTTCTTCCATTTTTAATTGACATGGTATTCCTTGAGCGCTCTAGAGGTTTGATGATGAAAACGACATCGAGACTCCTCTGTTCGAAGATCAAACAATAAATTTTCGATTATCATCTTGCTATTCCGGAAGACGAGGCCAGCGATATCGTCCCCTATCCAGACAACGACCCAAGGCCTTCCTTACCCTATCAATGTTGATATAATTGCTCTTTGGATAACCAACGAGGTGTGTTAACATCCAAGTAGCCATTCGGACCGTTCAACAATTCCGAACATCTTTGTTCTCTAACGGTCAAGAGCGGCGAAGACAATGAAATCTACAATAACAACATCAGAGGGGAGAATCACGTGGGGGACGTTACGCAACAGTGAATGAAATTAACGTCTTACGTACTATGGTAGTTGGATAAATGATAATCTCAATTCGGGGAAGTCGTCTAATGTTATCTCGTCCCATATTGTAACCTTGCCTCGTTCGTTGCTGGCATACAGGCCCTCTTGCGGCGGTTACACAAACGTTTATTATCGGACTAAGTGGGGCTTATCCTATTGTACACAATTCGGAGTCACCAAAGATGTGTTTCAGAAACGGAGTTATTAGGTTTTGTAAAGGAAGCTCTACAACGGGGACCTCGCAGTACGGCTTGTCACAAATGTCAGACTTCATAGATATGTAGACGTTTGTATCGGTAAGAAGTATTAACAAATTGAGATGAATTCATCCCAGCAAGCATCAAACATATGTAGGAATTTTTATATTTTTACCCTTGTAAATAACAAACTTAAGATTAGTTTTACCAGTGCAGAAGAAGTTGAACGACGTTCGAACATATATTTGAGACGCATTTCTGGATTATATCCCTGCCTAAAGAGATACTAAAACATTCCCATGATATCGCATATTGATTCTGGAGGCGCCTCGAAAGCACTTAGCCGTCTAGACTACTTTTCTCTGAAGGGGTTGTATGTTAGCTGTCATCTAAATCTTGGAATGGCCTTCTTGGGTGTGTAGTTCTTAGAAATCAGTAACGCTTCTGATATTGTTCCCACGCAAACTCGTTGGTTTCAGCGAAGTAGCGCAAGGTAAAGGATCTATCAATTAGGATTGAGTACTATCCTTGTAGTACAGCCCTTAGATCTGAGGGATATAGAGATGGGAAGGGAGGTACTAAGGGTTAATCAAGGAGAACGGCAGGCAGTTCGAAGGGTGTTGCGGAGCACGAGAGACGTTGTTAAGGAAGTTGGTTCCTACTTAGACGAAAGACTGATTAGAGGTGCAAGTGTTGTGAAAGTAGAGCTAGGTTGCTTCCTCGTGGTGCGAGTAACGCTGAATGAACTAGCACATTCTGGCAGTCAGAAAATCCTAGGATCTCCTGACTACAAGAAATACTCTCACTCTCACTCCTTCGAACACGTATAAGTTAACAGAATTATATCACAGCCTGGCAGATGTGCATATCTCCTACACCAATTGGGCAAGTAACCATCATCATACAGTGACTGCAGAGAATAACAAACGATTAAACACATCACGGAGAAATTTCCACGAGATCATAAAACGGCAGACCAGAAGAATTGCTAATGGCAACCGCTGGGTCAATAGACTATATGAATCAACATGATATTTGATTGTGAAAACCTTAAGTATGTTATATTAACTTATATGTGTAAATTAGCTTACAGGCTTACTGTGTCTGAATTGCTATACGATAAATAAATAGACGGTAAAGACTGTTAAACGTACAAGTATAGAGTATCGAGGCTGCTAGGAACCTCAGTAATCGACGGTATTTAATGTGACGGCGAAGTTGACGATTGTAGAAGTGATGTAAATTAACCTTTACATATTGCAGAGTGTGAATGTATTTATTCCAAAGTGTGAATGTAGAATCATTATCCCTAGACAATGATACAAAATCCTACATACATTATCGAGGAATAAATGTCCATCAACTCAGCGAGAGTCATAGATAAAGAAAATTGGGTACAAGGAAAGACGGACTATCTTTCAGGAAAATAGTCACTAGTACAAGCAGAGTTATAAATACTACAGTTGGCGCTTGTCGAGCATGGTTCGAGATCCCCGAACAACAAGAGCAAAAAACGTAGGAGGTATCTGCAGGACCTCAGAATGTGTGGATCACTGGCTTTGCCTGTTGGTCCCGAGGGAACGCATCCCTTTCAACAGACAAACTGGTATTCGAACCTTTATAGCAGTATACTAAATTTTGAACTGTTCTACCGTCCTCATTCTATGTTATAACTAATTCTTTAAGACGGACGCAACTGACTGGTGTTCTGCAGAGAACGACTACAGTAAATATAGATGTCTTAAGAGGGAAATCCAGATTCTGACTTATGGTCAGGAAAAAGTTAGAAGGATCAGTATAATAATAATAATAATAATATAATAATAATGAGAAACGTGACCCTCAATTTTCTGTAAAAAGGCATGAGCAGCGCACTGTTGGAGTTAAAGTGTGTGAGCATATTGCATAGGAAGTAGGTTCTTTAGCTCTACATAGGAAACAATGTGTCTAGTACGAGGGGTAAACCCCTAGGAATTCTGGTGTACAAGAAAGTAGAATTCCATGGAATTTCTATCGAATTCCGAGGAATTCCTATTGAATTACGAGGAATTCCTATTGAATTCCTGTTGAATTCCTTGAATTCTTATTGGATTCCTGGAATTCCTATTGAATTCCGTGGAATTATTATCGAATTCCATGGAGTTCCGCAGAATTCCTATTGAATAATGTAGAACTACTATAGAATTTCACATAATTTCTATTGAATTTCAAAGAATTCCTAATTATGTTAGGGTGCGACACCTATTGGACAATCATGCAAACAGCTCCAAATAGTTGGTTTCAACTGGATTTTAGCAGTAAGAAGTCACTTCTTACTGCTAAGGAGAATACTCAAGAACTTGAGCGACTTAGGAGAATCAGTTGTGTTTAGTGTAGGCTTCATTACTTGCGTCACCTTAGGCACAGCACTGTTAATTTTGGACCCAAAGTGAATGATTTCTTGGAGTACTTTTCCGTTCAGTTTAAAAAAATTTTAAAGTACCTACTGACATGATGTCAGTCTGCTTTGGCGCGCTTGTGAATGTGAACAAGTGCGCTGAAGCACCCGAATTCTCGTCAGTGCCTTTTCGATTTTTTTATCATTCAATACCCGTTGCCTAACTAAATACCGAATATCAAGATATCAAACAAGCATTGCCAACGAAAGAAGGAAAATAATATGGAATTTACTATTTTCCTTTGCGTTTGAAGATCTCATACCTAAGACATTCTGAAGGTATTACAAGGGCATCTATCGTTTCACACCTACACGTAAAATTTCAAGGACATTCTAAGTGGATTCTCGAAAATAAAAAAAAAATTCAATTCTTTCGAAATCAAATGTGTAGAATGTTCATCAGTCAGTCTGAAGTAATGGGTTTGAGTGCAAATCCTTTTGTTTTTCTTATGTTCCAAAAGAATTCCAACAGAATTCCAATAGAATTCCAATTGATTCAATGGATACAATAAAATTCCTATTGAATTCCAATAAATTTCCAATGGAATTCCGCTTGATTTGGAATTCTGGTGTACAAAGTTTTGTCAGCGGTTTCCCCCTCGGTCTAGCATTACATTCCAAATATAAGGCCAAACCACATGTTGAAAGAGTCTACAGGACTACATGGAAGGAAGCTGAGACGATGTGACGTTGCTATCAACACAATCTTAGGATCAATAGTAAATGAAATCAGTTTTCCATTTGTTGAAAGGAATGTACGGATAAAATAAATGATAACCTGAAGACTCCAAAAGTAATATTTTCATCCGTCTACAAAATAGGTTCACAATGAAATTTGGAATGAAAATTTCAATCGCAATCAATTCTTATACAACCGGATTATATCCATGATGAACGCACGAAAAACAGGACAGTAAAACTAATCCTTCCAGTGAAAACTAAGATTATTAAACTCTCTGGGATTACCAAGTTCACCTCAAATTATTCAGAAATCTTCGGCCATGTTCCTACTGTTGCCAGCCCTGCACAGAATGACCGCCGAATGCTATTCCGGTGTCCATCATCTCATGATTAATAAGCGTAGATTTAATGAAATCCCTCCGATGCCATTACGGCACCAGTGAAACGGCAATTAGATCAATCTCGGTCAACAAGGACCGGACAATGCAAGCGATTCATCATAAAAATCCGGGCAGTACATTATAATTCACTCTCCGCATACATTAAGGTTGCATTAGGTGACCGCTACGGAGAACGGAATCGATGCTGGTAGGCCGACGCAGAAGTGATTTATGAATAATGTGAATCGAGTAGTTTTAGACCAGGGCAATATTATGTTCGATAATTAGTGATTATTCTGGGAGCGGGCACAAGTGAAATACTTCATTGTGAGCGACGGTAACGTTGGAAAGATTTACGTTCTCTGCCTCGGCAACTGGAGAACATCGTGGCTGAAACTGGAAATAGCACTGTGGTTAAACCACAGCCCACTATATCTAACTAGCCTGGAAGATGATAAAATGGCAACAACGTGTAACGTTCCTTTTTGATCCAGGCAGAGGTTTGTTTATGTTTTGCTTGCGATAAATTTGTCAATTGTATTGACGTTGAATTTGAGGTTGAGTCTCAGTAGTGCCAATCGACGTATAGTGAATTGTGTTCAAAGAACCGGATGGATTGGCAATATTGTTTCGTTTTGACGTTCTGATATTTTGTCAGATTCGGCGTCGGTCAGATAAGATCATCCATTTCGTGGAAGTTCAACGAAGGAAGCAAATTGGTTATGCGCATTTTTGAAACTTTGTAAGAATTATTGGAATCTTCTTAGTGGAATATAGTTTCAAAATCGAATTAAGTTATTGAGGGTTATATTGATTTGATTTTGGTAACCTTCACTTATCTCGAAAGAGGATTTGAAGACCTTTTGCAAATCCAAGTTGACCACGTGAATGTTCTTGGCGACTTTGACAGAACGTTGCTGTGTAACTGAGGAATTATTGGGTGGAGGCACGGCCAGATTTAGTTTTGAAGCAAACTTATACCGGACAACCCCGACTATCAGGGGTTTTTATGTTAGGAAGAGTGGAACTGAGGCATTGGAGTATATACAAGGTGGTCAATAAGTAACACTGTGAGACAGCCAACGCAGGGTTGCAGATTACGAGCACCAAGAGAAAGAGGACACTGTTGCGAGACCATCGACGTGATACTACGTTCAGAAATAAGCATAGAGGAGGATACCAGGATACCTGGGTGGATTGACGGAATATGAATAACCAGCACGCAAGTTATTGGGAATAGATCTCGAAATATATCTTATACATGCTATATACGACCTGAACGTAATACCATCAGATTATATAAATCATTATTGTTGTAAAGCGGAAATTGGGGAAAGATTTGTGTTAATCGTATATGATCATACATAAAAACGTGGATGCACCTGAGCGCAAGCGACGCGTATTCGAATCAAGGAAGAATATCTACGTACAATTTCCGCCGCACCCTATTCAGGGTTTCACAGTGGTTTTTTTTGTGAATCTAAATATCTGGGTTGTAAGCTACTGGAATAAATTATTTGTTTTTAGCGTGAGTATTCTTTTAGTAAATTTAGACCTGTAGTTGTGGTTTACATTCGTAAATTATTCTAAATTCACTTTGTTCCGTTTTCGCAAATTTACATTGGAAAAATTTTGTAGAAACTACGAATAACAATGTTAATGTCCACCGAATGGAAAATAAACAGAAACATTTGTTGATATCAGAAACTCACCAGTATATTAAGAACCAAAAATGACAAACTGACAGATTATTATCACAATATTCTTTAGCCTACCTCATTAGTCTTATAATTGTTATGTTTGGGAATATATGTTTTTGGCACTCTTGTTCCTCGGAACAGAGTGCTTATCAATTTGCCCAAATGTCTGTAATTTTCGAGTTTTTGGCTGAAAAGAGACATGCCAAATTTATTTCTGGATCGTTACTCAGGATATGAAATACGCCGCCTGCTCTATTATAGGATATTATAATTTTTGGATGATAATATAATGCCCTTGGATAATTCATATGATGCTGCAAATATACACTTTGGTAAGTTAATCAAATTGGGTTCAGAATATCTCCAGTAAAAACAAAACTGAAATATTGGCTAAGTTTCAACTGATATAATAAAATTTTCAGAGTAAATTTGAGAAATGAGTATCTCTGATAAGTTCGTTATTGGGTAGAATCGGTCTGGTGGTTGCAGATTAATAATTTTTGGCACTCTTGTTTTTTTGAAATGATAAATATTAGCACGCTGTTCCCCAGAACATGCAAGCAAAAATTACCATGACGCATTTCTCACATCGCCAAAGTGACGCTTTAATCGTATCGAGGGTACGGTATTAAATTACGCCAATTAATCACGAAGCCATGAGCACGCACGTGCACGGACACGTGAAGCCGGTTTCACACGGGAGCTCGTTGGCCAATTACAATCCAAAATATTGTTTGAATATATTATATTTTGGTGCGTTCGTAGCTAACTAGGTAATCTTAGGGATTGAGATGGGCCGATGGCTCGTTTGCATCGCGTTTCTTGATATTAAGATCCCCTCCTGGACGGAATTATGGTAGTTGAGCCCCGTATAAAATAATGAATGGAAATTGTGGATACGTATTCTGATCTTCTTGATGACTCCAGGGGTTCCGTTCAGAATAATTATGCCATTTCAATTCGGGACTAAGTGGGACAGACTCATGGTATATAAGTGCGGATTCTTGTGGTTAGGTGGTGTATTTTATTGAGCACTTGATTCTGATTGTCAGGAATATTTTATCATTATTATTGTATGAATTCGATTTCCTCAATGAATTCTATTTCTACTTGTATTTAGTTAGAGTTGAGATTAGGTTTAAAGGGTGCAAACGATGCATTAGCGAGACATAAGAGGTTCCCTGGTCTCTTAGGCGTCCCAAAACCTATTATGATATCGGTAGTGATCCAAGACAGACCCCAAAGAGTATGAACATAGTGGGCCAAATTGAACACTTTTGAAGGAGAAGTCCTATTTCTGTACTAGATAGACGAAAACTGATGTCTGAAGGCCAATTTTCACGAGAAAATCATTGGCGAAAACCGCATGTGGATATCTGTCACCGTTAAATAGTTACCGGGTGTTTTTCGACAATTTGCATATTCCTAATATTGCTGTAACGTTTCTTCTGTTGAACATTTTCCAATTCTTTAAAAACATTCTCGTTACTAGTTTTGGCGTAGAATTCAATGACGTTAATTATATTTTCCGCTTACTAATATTTTATCAGATATCAGTATGGAATTTTTTTTTTAAATGGGACACCCCGAATATTTTTGGATATTTCGATAGAGCTTGAAATATCCATTTCAAAAATATATAACACTTGATATTTTTCTGAAGAAATCAAATTTCAACTTTCAGATGAGTAGGCTTTGGAAGATGCCATGATTTATTAAATAATGCAAATTATAGTCAAACGTTTTTGCTAACAGTAAAAGCTCGGTTACTTCTCAACTTCCGGCTGAAGGAAAATATCCGTTTTCGACAGTTTTTCGATTCATAAATTTATGGTTAACTGTCCGAGTGATATTTTGTCAGTTATCCATTATACTACTGGTTATTTCATTTTTTTATCCATTGATATTTCAATGAATCTGTTCTTATAATTTAAAGGTTTTGCCAATTTATCTTGTTAATACATTAAATTTGATTGATCATATTATTTTCTAATTCGCTTCATGTTGAAACATTTTTCGTAAAGTGTAACTGAATAACGAAGTTTCAACTACAACAGAAGAAGTGATTTTTTTCTCAAATTTCAAGAACCAGCCAGTATTTCTTTAACTGAGAAGAACCTGGAAGATGGTAAATGAAAAAAATGTGGGAATACCTTGTGGACAGGAGCTTTGGAGCTCTTGTTCAAACTTCGAAAATTCATCTATGAAATTATTGGTTTCTCAAAGTTGGGAATGATATAAATGGATTCTCATAATAGATCTGCATCATAAAATAAACTGAATTAGAATTAAATAACGAACTTATCCGAGATACTCATTCCTCAAATCTCCTCTAAAAATTATACTATATCAATTGAAACTATCAATATTCCAGTTTTGTTTTCAATGCAGATATTCTGAACCCAATTTGATAAACTTCTTCTTCTTCTTCTTCTTCTTAGTTAAGCTAGGGAGTTCCCTGTTTGCTTGGCCTTGGTCTATTCTATTTATTTATTTATTCAGACTTGGTCTATTCTGCAGATGAGGAGAACCAGCTTTGAGCCCATCTTTTCGGTGGTCTACCCGGTTTTCTCCTTCCTCTGGGTTGTTCATTCTTGCAGATGTATGCTATTCTATCTGACTCCATCCTATCAACGTGGTCTCTCCAATCCCTCCTTCTCTGTCTACTCCACTTGACAACATCCTGTACACCAGTTCTCTGTCTTATTGACTTGTTGGTCTGTCTATCCCTCAATATCACCCCTGAAATTCTTCTCAAGATCCTCATTTCTAACGTTCTGAGCTTTTGTTTGGTTCTCTCTGTTTCCGCACGGGTTTCTATGGCGTAGGTCATAATTGGGCGCACCATTGCTTTGTAAAGCCTCACCTTTGTTTCCTGGAGCATGTACTATAACTTAATAAGTTATATTTCCCCTCGTATTTCCCTCATCATATGGATTATCCAAGGGCATATGTGGTGGGGGTAGGTGTAATCATAATATCCTATAATTGATCAATTTGCATTCAATCATAATTTGTTTGTTAAATCAGCAATACATTTGACATGTCTGTCATAGGTAGATAAGATTACATGTATGAACAGTGAACACAGACAGATAGTGTTCACATTGTGTGAAAACATAGAAGTACGAAGTTTTATTGAAATGTTGAAAAATTATATCTGCGAAAGTATTAGCTTGTTAGAGTTAATAGTGATATCAATGAATTCTTATGATAAAGCAACATCTAAAAAAAATTCGAAATCTGAAATGTAAAAAAAATGAATTACTTCGTTACTCCGAAACCATCCGGCCGATTCTGCCAAATAACTAACTCAACCGAGATATTTATCTCCTTAACCTACTCTGTATATTTCAACTGTCTAGCTCATTCCGTTCGAGAGTTATCGTGTTAACGGCCGAACGGCCGGACAGAAACGAATTCAACCATGGATTTTTGATCAGTGAGTCGAACCGAAACATTTAAGACCAATAATTCGAAAATTACAGACATTTGGGCAAATTGATAAGCACTCTGTACCGAGGAAGCCAAAATGTGTTTTATTCGATGGGAGTCATTCGTTTAAATAAATATACAACTTCAAGATCGCCCTGTATACCCGTTTTACCAGGATTTTTCGAATTTCATCCTCCTAAGATTCTTAGATAGGCCGTTCGAAAGTCATAAATGAGTGCAGATTCAATGGTATGAATATCAGACGATGTGAAAAAGAAAGGAAAACAGGAGATTTGGAATATTTTGATGCAAGTATAATAAACGTCTGTGTAAAACTTGCAGACCATTTATGATAATTTTTGTTTTCCTCAGAATATTACTCTTCCTCTATACCGACGTATATCTACAGGTTTCAAAAGATCACATTTTTCGCACGTAGCCCATAAATTCTTCTTGAAATATACCTCATTGAAACCACTGTTCCCGATTCAATTCTCGCTTTTTATACGCTAAAGATCATGCGGAAGATTTACTGTTCCAGCATCCTTCTCCATCCACTCCGGCCACGTATGAGGGGTATGTATTCCATATATTTTAGATACGACCCCAGACATAAATCAGCTGACTCCAACTATTTCCAAGGAATGGATATGCAAATGAAGGAGGAGATCCTGATATCCGGTAATGGCGGGTGATTTCCGGCGCAGGAATCTGATTTATAACGTAGGTATCGTCTTCACAAGATATATGCCCATATATTTATATCGATATATTTAACCCTAGAATGTGTTACGAGTAGTAATGAATCCTCAGAAGCTGAGTGGTAAAATGAATTTTGAAAAAAATGATTTGCTCACTTCTTTTATTGATATTATTTTAAACTGAAGCATTGAATAAAATGAATGATTTGATTAAACGCCGATGATATGATTACACTGAGCTCCAATTTTTTTTTCAGCTTGTGAGGATAAATCTTTTATAGACTTACCCTGAGGGGTTCTGCTCTCTTGGGAGTGTGAGACTCCAGTTGTTGTTTGACTACTTACTGAAAAACCTCTCGCATATTCCATGGAGTGGTTCTTCGTCCTGCCCTTAAATGGTCCCTAAACAAAAAGATGAGCTGCAAGCGGCCTTCATAGTTGATAGGACCTAATAACTCGAAGCGATCCGACATTGCTTTTTGAATCGTGCACGCCAATTTATTATTTTCGGCTGGGGTGGAAAATTCGACAAGTAACAATTCCTTCAGCTCTTTGCCCAGCAGGACTATATATGCCTTTACGGCACATATCTGTCATGTTGTTGGAACAGTACAATGATCTCCTTATTAGAACGAGGTCGTGAGGCTTGGTCCAGCTCTTCAGAATTGTGACCGATACGATATTTTTTTCTATAACCCTACTTATTCAATCCTAAGAAAATTGCCAATGGTGTTAACATACTCGATGACGCATTCAGGAGCCTTGGCTATCAGGTCATTGGGTAATAAAGCTGGCTCACCCATATGTAAAATTCTTATGCTGTCAGCTCTAGGCGTTTGCATAATATGTGCTCGGCAGTTTGCTTTTCTGATATACAGAACCTGCATGTTTCGTTTGTAGTACAATTGGTATTTGTACAGACAGTGCCCTGTCAGCAGTCACACCATTACCCGAGGCTCAGCTTGTGGCAGCTGCGGGAGATTTCTGGCATAGGATGACGAGGACTGGAGAAAATTGCAATTAATTCCTTTTGAGCAAGCTACCCAATAGGTGGCGCCGCTAGTTAGCGGGCCACCCAGTAGGTGGCACCGCTAGTTACAGGTCGCTACTCTTATTATTATTAGTTTGATTTGGATTATATTTGTGTACATATCCACCTATTTGTTAAAATGTATATCATTTGAAATTGATCTTTGATATTTTGTATATTTTGTTTAGAATTCTCCCTTTTCTTGGTTTTTGTATATTCTGTGTATTATGTAAATTCTATGACCGACACTTGGGCGTCGATGCTCGAGAAGTTGGTTCCTTCTTCTTCATCGGTTGTCGGTTGGCAATACACGTCAAGATTGTCAATTATCACGTAAGTCATATATAATAATAATAATAATAAATTGTCTTTGTTATTTTCATCTCTGAATAAAGAGTGAATTGCTGACCAAGAGTAGTTTGTTGAATTATTAAATTAACTAGTGCTAGATTAAGTTTTAAATTATACAGTCCATTATATCGAAACAAAACCAAGGACTGTATGAATCTTTCAACCTGTACAAGTATTTTTCCAAGGAGATGTACTGTTATTAACTTCTTTTGTCCTATAGTTGTCCTTTCCAAGCTCACAGAAGGGAACTCACACTCCTAGGTCTTCCCCTACAAAAGTTCTAACAATCTTGTGCGAGTTAGGGGAATAAGTTTTGATCTGTGTAGGATTCGTAACTGTGTCTTTACGCTATCTTAGGCACAACACTGTTAATTTTTGACCAACCGTGAATGGTGGTCGCTAGTGTTTGACTATTGAAAGGAAAAACCTTTTAAAGGTTACCCTAAGAGGGTCCACACTATCAGTAGTATGAGACTGCAGTTGTTGTTTGATTACTGACCAAAAAACCTTTCGCACATTCCTTGGAGTAGTTCTTCGTCCTGCCCTTACAGCGTGCCTTAACAAAAGAGATGAGCTGCAAGCGGTCTTCACAGTTGGGGGGACCTACTGACCTGATGATCCAAGCAACACTGCTTTCTGCATTATGTGCATCAAAACCTTGGCCAGAGATCTACAGTCTGGCATAATCTTCAATTCTGCCTTGTGGTCCGCATTAATTCCACCTGGACATCATATGACCAGTATGACCATCCTAACCTTTTCCCTGGATATAGAGATAAATTGTATGTTTTCCTCTTCTGTTTTTCTTTCATCACCATATTATTTTCGGCAGGGGAGAAAATTTGGACAACCAAGGTTCCTTAAGCTCTTTGCCCAGTACAACTATATCTGGGTTTATTGCGTGGAACTACAGTTTCAGTATGTGCGAGTTCTATCATTCTCAACAAGCGCTTCAATCTCCAGAGGTTCATATGGCTGATGAAAGTACAGATTGGAGTGTCACATTTATTCATTTATACCCTGACGTAGAATGATCTCTGCAAGCAAACAGGATATACATAACGCTTTCCTGCTGGCTATGGCATGCTCTGCAAGTTGTTGGGGGTGTTACTACTGTATCGGTAACTCGTAAATTGGAGAGTTTTAGTGGACTGTTTCTATAGGGTTCAGATTGATGCAAAATATTGGAGGTTTGAAGAACAAGAACGGAGGCACTAAATGACCTACCAACTTTTCCTGCGAAGCCAGAAATAAGTCGCATGACTAGAACGGGAAGGCTTCCTCGTATAGGGTTGAATTGTGTGTGGCACAGCTCTACGTTTGTACCGCTAGGTTAGTAAGAGATTGTCAAATATCCACATTATCCACAAGCCGGATAACCCTTCTTGACATAGGTTCTAAATAAATCACTCTATTTCACGAAAGAAGAAAATTCGTGGAAGATCAAAAAACTGATTTTTCACCATGCGAACAAGACGGCTCAAGTTTATGAAAACTGCAACTGAAGCTCACTTCAAGCCACCTAGTGCCAAAATCGCGAACATTAATAATTAAAATTAAATAAATCCCCCAATACCTTGTTTCGTCAACAACTACCATGATTCTTATTACTAGATAAGGGGTAGAGGGCACCGCGATATCAGATCTGCTATTGCCCCCTTCCTGGCTACATATTTTCTTCCAATTCCACAGCTCTCATGAACTCCAACATATTGGACCTCTTCAAGAAGCTGATGTTGCCATCCTTCATCATTAAACGGACAAACACTCTTTGCTTTGGCTCTCGAAGGCGAGGACTTCTGTAACCAGGTGTTCAGGAGTCTCTTCCCCCTCCTGCATTCGTATATCTCTGCTAATTATAAACTTACCGGGTGTTTTCAGTAGCGAGTAGCCCGTGAGGAGATCAAGCATGTTCTCACTGATATCAAGATTCTGTTCCGTTTCCTTAGTGCTAATGTTCTGGAGCTACTTCATTGAGTGCTCGAAACCTGGAATATTTTATCAGGGTGCTTGCATTTTGATTTTTCCTTACTCCCCAAAATATTCTCTCTAGGTGCGTTTACCAGAATCATATAAGGAATCGAGCCCTGCAAAAGGGGTTGAAGCTCCTTTTTTGGCATATATGTTGACCTCTTCGTTAATATCGATTCCCAAATTACTTACTATTTTAATATTCAACACGGTCTCTATTTTTAATTCACTGCTTTTTTATTCAGCACATTCTCCTCTCTAGTGGATACATTCATGCCAACGAATCTACAACATTTCTGATCCCCACAAAGAGAAATTTATAGAGGGTGAGTCTTTGACCACTGCATTAATTTTAACCAAAGATTCCTCGCATCAAATGATACACTTTTTTCATTGACCATTTTTCCAGATTCGGCTCAGGTGAAAAGTTACAAGCGTTTAAAGATTTCACAATGTGCTAATACACTCCCGCATATAAATTATCTATGACATTGTTGGCGGACCAGAATAAGGCATGGTTACATGGTTTACAGCTTGATCCGGGATTCCAACGCTCAGGGACGGATCCATAAAAATAGTGAAATTTCTGCAGTTTTCCATTTTAAAACATTCAATGAAGAATATCTCGAAAACGGTGCGTTTAAGGATAAATGATGAAAAATAATATAATGTTCTAAAACGATGAAATATTCTTGAAATGACTCAAGAAAAACTTTATATGCTTTCTTTATGCTAATTTCGTTTAGTTTTATGAATCCACGAGTCCATAACTAGAAAACCAGTAGAAGTAGAAAATAACTAATATTTGGAGAATATGTATCATAGTTATAGGAAAATTTGCGCCAACATTTATTTTATTCGAAAAAAGGATGTCAAAGCTACAAAATAAAAACTGATTTTTTTTCAAAATTTCAACAGCCTGTATCTTTCTACCTGAGCTGAATTTGGAAAAATGTTAAATCAAAAAAGTGTTTCATTTGATGAGAGGAATCTTTGGTTTAAATTAATGCAGTGGTCAAAGACTCACCCTGTACATCACAATGCAAAACAATCTCCCTTAGGACATATCGATCGCTTCTTCGTTGGAGAAACATTTTAAACCTCTTAAGTTTTTAGTTTACACTTGAGGCAAGAGACGATTGTCGAACGAAGCAAGATGTGGTGAATACAGAATCATGAATTGTTTGCATGAAAAAATGCTATTCCTATGCCGAGCATTGTCCTGCAAACATAAAATACCTTCGATCATCTTTCTGCGTCGTTCCTCCTCACTTCCCCATACTTTTCCAACATTCCTCAGAACATTTATCATGATTAATACATGGTATACCCCATGAACTGAAGCAGGTGCTATTTTTAAACACAAATTAAGTCTTTGGGGACACAGTGTCTCCACTAAATCGATTGCAATTTTATTTCAGTGTCGTAAAAATATGTTCAAGTTTCATCTATAGTATCACCCAGGTGTGAGAAGTCTGCACAGATCAATCATGATTATCATACTCTTGCAATCTTCCTGACATTCAGACACTTGGGCATATATTTCGTAGAATTTGAGGACTTGGAATCGCAAGACTTTTCAAGCTGAATTTCCGAAATCCCCCACGAGAATAACGATGCCAAATACCCAAAGTCATTCTTCAGGAATAACTACATGAATCATTGGACATCTTGGATGACAAAAAATAGAGGTACATATCTTCTGCAATTAAATACTCGTTAACCGAAGATATCGTGATAGCTGATATGAATAATGCGGGCCCAGTGCGAAACTTGCTTAATTAACTTACAATGACCAGGCAGTTTTACGCCAGGAAGGCGCTTCGACTACCATTCCGAATTTCATTAACACAATTTACTTTCCGAGATTGGAGTTATTATACAACCCTAGGAGATAACGATTATTAATCATGACGACTGGTGTATTATGGCAAGAGTGTCTGAGGAACCCTGATAATAGCGTACTTGATTAAATAATATAACATCCTGCTTCTGGTCTGTTCAGATTGGTAGGTAACCCAATCCGAAAATTGCCCTTCCTTGATTATACAGGGTGAGTCTTTGACCACTGCATTAATTTTAACCAAAGATTCCTCTCATCATATAAAACAGTTTTTGGCGCTCTAGTTCCTCGGAACTGAGTGCTTATCAATTTGCCCAAATGTCTGTAATTTTCGAATATTTCGATGAAAATGGTCTTAAACGATTTGGTTCCACTCACTGATCAAGAATCCGTGGTCGAAATTCATTCTGTCCGGCCGGTCCGGCCAGAGGCACGATAACTCTCGAACGGAATGAGCTAGAGAGTTGAAATTTTCAGAGTAGGTTTGGGGGATAAATATCTCGGCTGAGATCGTTATTGGGCAAAATCGGACATATGGTTTCGGAGTAACAAAAAAAAAAATTTTTTTCCACGAAACAAATTCCAAATTAAATTTTTTTTAATATGAAGTTTTATCATAAGAATCCATTCATATCATTTTTAACTCTAACAAGCTAATACTTTCGGAGATATGATTCTTCAAAATTTCAATGTAAATCGTATTTCACACAGTGATATAATTATTCTATGTATGAATTGTCATAATGTCAACTTGACAGAAGGGAATATTGTAACTTCAAAAATATTGGGGTTGGAATACTCGTATTTTAGCGATGCAACGGGGACCTCACCCGAAAATATTTGAAAATATTACGTAAATATTGAAAGCATAATTCTGTAGTTCGAGAGAGGAGAAAATTTGGTGAACGTAGATCAGGAAATTTTTGATCGATTACAAGGTATTTTATTTATTACTCATCTTCTTTCATATTATTACTCATCTTCTTTCATA